>OY986985.1:7358352-8706485 GCA_963920545.1 Lepidium didymum | reverse complement strand
ATGGACAAGCCATGATTTGATGATTTATAGTTTGGTTTTTATCTTGTGTTTGGCTAAGGAAAATGGATACAAATTAATGAAAATATTACTTAAAACTGGTTAAAAAAGTATTATATTAAAGCAAAGCTTAAGGGATTTGAAGTTAAATAAGAAGCTTAGCGATACCTTTAACAAGATTTAGAGAAAGCTTAAAATAAATGTAAAATATGAATATAAGTAATTAATTTAGAGGTTCACGTGAGTCCATGGCACCCATACAAAACCAAACAGATGAGACAAATGTGTGTATGTGGAATTGTACTGAACGGCCTCAGTCCAGAACAAACCCTATCTGTAATTTCCTTATATACCCCACTAAAGAGACACACAATATTAAATATTTAAAACCCTAATTTATATTATTATTTGGAGATTGAGAGCCACACAAATCCTCATTATAATTGAAACAAGATCCTTTTACTTGTTGTCTTTTCAATTCTAGGGTTTCCCAGATCTCATCAAGGCTCCATTATAGAGAAGAAGAAGAAAAAGTCAAAATTTGGATTTCTCATGTTCTTTTCATACCTCTTTAACTTAAAATATATTTCTATCAAAGATTCAATATAAAAAGGTTAATTAGATAAATTTTAACTTATGATTAATATATATAGTCGTATGATCAGCATAAAAACAGTTTAGAATACATATTAATAGATTAAACTTCAAAAAAGTTCTTCAACAAATTCTTGTTATAAACAAAATAGCTAACTAGCGTTTGTATATTAGCCTATTGACAAAAATAAAGTTATAAACATACAAAATAAAAAGTCAATTAGCACCTAAAAAAAGTGAAGGGAAAGACAATATTAAAAATACTAATATTTTCAAATAGAAATGACAAATTAGAATTAGTGTTTATGTTTTATAAAACTCTAACTCTTGGGAGTAGTTCAATTAGTACTTATGTCTAAAATAACGGAATTTGTTATGTCAAGATCAAATAAGTACAAGACTGATCATTCCTTGGTTTGATTTCCTGATAACCAAAGTTGACACAAGGAATTCAAAATCTCTTGAAACCCTAGCATGTATATACTAAATGTAACTCGTGATCCGTTGAAGTGCACGCATGTGATTCATCCATAATTTATCTCAGAGGAGAGAGAAAGAGAGGATCTATGATTGAGAGATATGGCAAGTGAGATCTAGAGAGATGAAGAGAGAAGAGATAGGTTTAGAATGGTAAAGGAAGAAAAGATCCCCACCTTATTAGTATTGCCAAACTTATTCAACTCCTTCTCATCAGATTTTACAGATCATATCAGGACCCCCCACACACATACAGACAATCTTTCCTTCTTTTTAAATTTTAAATATTGGTCCATCCTTCTAATATTTGTATTTTTTTTTAACTTTATCAGGATACATGATTAGCTTGTTATATGGAATTTTAATATCATCTATCTATCACTCCCTACTTATTAACCAAAACTTCAAGACATGTTATATATGTGTATATCTTATGAGATCCCAAACCATATGTAGTAAATTTATTACTTAACACTATTAGTTAGAAAAGTTTTCATCCATATGACACTGTACAATTAATCCAAATGAGATTTTATGATCGTGGAGGAATGATTATAAGAGATCATAAGTTTGTGACTAATGTTTCTGCCTCAAAACATGAATACCTAGTGAAGCTTAGAGCATCTCTAATGGTACTGGTAATCTCATTCTAAACTTTATGTTTAGAAAAAAATATTTCCAATATATTTTTACTTTTATATTTATATTTTACTCTCATTTTACTTTTTAAAAGTAAGACTTTTTTTTAGAAAATATTTTTAATTTTTATTGTATTACTATTTTATACCTAACCAAAATTATATGATAAAAAATATATATATGTTTTTGACAAAAAAAAATTCTTTAAAAATTAAAAATTCATAGTTAATGAAGAAAATAATTAACTCGTGATCATATCATATAAGCTTTTCATTAGTTCTTTTACCTACTTTACTATAAGCATACAACAATCCAAAACAAACAACACATTATATATATTAATTAATGTGGCCACAATAGCACAATAATTCAAATTATCTGGATGTGAAAATAAAATCTCATATGTGAGCAAAAACAAAAATTAAAAGCAAAACGGGATAAAAATATAAAAAGAAGTGAGACTTTCACATTTTAGAGTTACTCTTATAACTATCTTAGTGACCGGACCATCACATGCCAAAAAAACCAAAAACTCATTTTGTTTTCTTTTGACTAATAAAATAGTAAGTAGTGGAGGTGGATCCGAGATCCTACTTCGGTGGAAGTCCCTTCATAACAACTCATCAATCCTCAAAAATAAGAGTAACTCGGCCAATGCATCATCAAGAGAGAAATGGAAATATTCTTATTCTGATATGGAATATTTCCGAAAATCTCATAGAAGATCTTCTAAATAACATCAAATCTGAACAAATGTAACTTTTTTTTTTTTGAAATACTTGTAAACCACCTCTATACTTTATAAATAGAGGAGGTCTTCACAAGAGGACCACGTTTTGAATAATCAACACACAAGCAATATAAAGCAACTTGACATTTAACCTTCAATACTATTCTTTTGACTCCTTAAAGATCAGAATCCTTACACATCTTCCCTCTTGAATCTCCGGGTTGGATTTTAACCTTTGGTGCTAAATCCTACTCAAACAATTGATGTCGTCTATAGAGAAGGCATTGAAGGAATTCTTCACGCATAAGGAACTAAAGAAACAAACACAACAACAATGTCAGATAACGACAGAACAAAAAACTCACCAACAACACAAATTAGCAACTTACCTCCGGAGCAACTTGGCCAGATCCGCGGCGCAACTCTGAATGTCGCCCAAGCAGAAGGGAATAACCAAGGAGAATAACGTGAAGTCGCAAATCTCCCCGGACCACCGGAGGAACCGCCATCATTCACGGCCATGTTGCATAATCTACTAGCACATATAAAAGCAGCAGAACAGAGAAGCAACGAGTGTCTCGATCAAATTGAGGCAAGAATCGAGATGCAAGGAGCAAGTTGCTTACCCACACAGAAAAATAGGCTTCCTGTGGAGGTGCTTGCCATCGTGCAGAGGAACTTGTTCGAAGAAACACCGAGTTCACAACTTACTAATCCGGCAAGACAAGGTCATGCACCAACGCCACATGCTATTATGCTACAACGCCACATGCACCAACGCCCATACCAGTAACTTTAGACGCTGCAACTGTCTTAGGCATGATGAACGAGATGCGATCTCAATTCCATCAGGCAACCAGCTCGACACCTGAGATTGGGTGAATTCTAGCCCAAGCTCGGAACTCTCCATTCTCGCCAAGAATGAGAAAGATTTCAGTGAACCATGGGCCGAGACTCTGCTGCCCTTCTTACGATGAGACAACTAATCCATTGGAATTTCTGAGTTCTTTCAATGTCATGATAAGCGGAACAAACTACCATCCAGAACAAGAAGATGCGGCATATTGCCAACTTTTTGCTGAAAACCTAATAGGAGACGTTCTAGTCTTGTTCACGAAGTTGCCAACTGGGTCAATTGAAAACTTTTACCTATTGGCCAAGTTGTTCATGTAGCAGTACGACATATTAGTCGATCAGGACACTTCGGCAGCATAATTGTGATCCTCGAAGCAGGGGTATGATGAAGCCTTGAAGTCGTATCTCAGTTATTTAGGAAAAATCATGACTAAGGCTAAAGTGAGCGACAACATGGCAATCGAGGCCTTAAGAACCGGAATGGTCAGTGACGAGGCACTGAAGAGAGATCTCTTCATTAATCGACCAATAACAGTGTCAGATGTCTTGTGTAGGTCAGCTAGACATGCCGAGTACGTTGAAGAACATCAAATTCTGACTAGAGTTCACAAGGCACCAAAGGTTACAAAAGTGAAGGAATCTAAGGAAGAATATCAGGAGCCGAGACAACATTACAACAAAAGAAAAGGCTGCATGGCCACGACTTTCCAAGTCGGAAAAATAGGAAGCCTGACAAAGAAAGAGTGGGATAAAACATGAACAACACTTATAACCGAAGTGAGTATTATGCAACATATCAACAGCTCGTACACAAGATGTTTGCGGATCAAATCGGCCGAACAATGGAGGTTTATATCAACTACATGTTGGTAAAATAGAGAAAAGCTGAAGACCATATTGGCCATCTAGCTCGGTGCTTTAAAACATTAAATGAGTATCAGATGGAGCTTAACCCGGCTAAATGCACTTTCGGAGTCACGTCTAGCGAGTTCCTCGGCTATATTGTCATACAAAGAGGGATTGACGCAAACCCGAAATAAATCAAAGTTGTTCAAGAATTACCTTCTCCAAAGAACAAGCGTGAAGTGCAAAGACTGACGAGATGAATTCCCACATTCAATCGATTCATCTCTCGATCAACAGACAAGTGCGTCCTTTTTTACCAGTAGATGCGAGGTAATAATAGCTTCGAATGGGATGAGGAATGCGAGAACGCTTTCTCCGAGTTAAAGAAGTATCTATCCATTCCACCGATACTAGCTAAACCTAAGAAGGAAAACCGCTCTACTTATGCACTGCAGTCTCGGCATAAGCAGTAAGTAGCGTACTAGTCAAAGAAGATCGACGTGTTCAAAATCTAATCTTTTATATTAGCAAATCTCTTGATGGAGCAGAATCCCGATATTCGTTTACCGAGAAGTTGACTTTAGCAGTTGTTGTATCAGAAAGGAAGTTGAGACCATACTTTCAGTCGCACATAATTGTCGTTCTTACTAATCATCCATTGTGAACAATCTTGCGGAGCCCATATCAGTCGGGAAGGTTGACCAAGTGGCCTATCGAATTCAGTGAATACGACAATGAGTATAAAGGGAGAACCAGTGCCAAGTCGTAGGTATTAGCAGACTACTTAATCGAGTTGGCCCCCAAGTTAGAATAGGCGGAGTCGAGCGAGATTTTTGCCGATTGGAAGCCTTTTGTCTATGGATCATCTTCTCAACACGGGTCTAGTATCAGAATTCGTTTGGAGAGTTCAATAAGAGAAATTCGGGAATAATCTTTCCGCCTGGCATTCCCGGCATCTAATAACGAATCCGAGTACGAAGCACTAATTGCCGGGATACGACTTGCAAAAAAAATCGGTGTAATCCAAATTGACTACTATTGCGATTCGCAGTTGGTATTCAACCAAGTCAATGGAGGTTACGACACCAAAAATAATAGAATGGAAGTATACTTACGAGTTGTAAAAGATTTGTCAAAAGAGCTGAAGTTCAAGATAAGCAAAATTCTCTGCGCATAGAACAGTTCGGCTGATGCTTAGTAGCTTTAGCGTCGACAACTGGCCCAATTCAAAGAAGAATAATCCCTGTGGAAAGTATTGACAAGCCAAGTATTCAACTACCCAAAGGAGATTTTAGTGTTATCTTGACAATTATCGACACGCCAGATGAATTAGAGACAGCAAGCACCGACATCAACCTTCCCATCGAAAAGATCATTGATTGGAGAGATGAGATCTTCGCTTACATATTGGATGGTGAAGCTCTAGAGGATAGATGGACAGCGCGACGCCTAAAAGCGAAATGTGCGTACTATGTCGAGACCAATGAAAAACTATATCGCCGAAGTACAACTGAGACTTTACTAACTTGCATTCACGAGGACGAGACGAGACGAGTAATGCAAGAGAAAAATGAAGGAGCCGGCAGAAACCATTCAGGCGGAAGATCTCTAGTGCAGAAAATCCGAACTACCGGGTTTTATTGGCCAACCATGGCTCAAGACTGTGGCAAGTATGCAGCAAAGTGCGAGAAGTGTCAGCGCAATGGCCCTTTGATTCACGCCCCGACTGAAGAGTTAACATCGTCAATAATGCCTTACCCATTCATGCGCTGGGCTATGGACATTGTTGGACCTTTACCGTCATCTTGACAAAAAAGGTTCATGCTCGTAATGACCGACTACTTTTCCAAGTGGGTCAAAGCAGAGGCTTATATTCAGATCAAAGATAAGGATGTGATCAAGTTTTTTTGGAAGAATATCATTTGCCATCACGGTCTGTTGTATGAAATTGTAACAGACAACGAATCCCAGTTCATCTCAATAAAGTTCAGTAGTTTTTGCGCGCAATGAAACATTTTAATCAGCAAGTCAACTCCAAGGAATCCACAAGGCAACGAGCAAGCCGAAACTACAAATAAGCAAATTTTGGATATAATCAAAAAGTGCCTCAAAAAGAAAAAGGGAAATTGGGCAGATGAACTAGATGGAGTACTTTGGTCACACCGCACAACTCTGACACGATCAACATGTCGAACCCCATTTTCCCTATTTCATGGAATGGAAGCATTAGCTTCCGCCAAAGCAAGTGTTCCGACTTTACAAAGGTTGCAACTGCCAAACAATTCTGAATTCAAAAATGATGCAATGGAGACTTTTTTAGACGAGTTGGAAGAAAATAAAGATAGTGCACTACTCCGAGTTCAAAATTATCAACAGCAAGCTGTAAAATATTATAACAAAAAAGTCTGAGGTCGGCACTTTAACGTGGGAGATCTCGTCCTACACAAAGTTTTCTAAAACACAGCCAAGACAAATGTTGGAAAACTCAGCGCCAATTGCGAAGTGCCTTACATAATCTGTAAAGTCATGAAACTTGGAGTGTACGAGATAGCAACCATGGAAGGAACAATGATTCCACGAAGTTGGAATTCTATTAACTTGAAGCATTACTACTACTGAAACTACAGATCTCGGTACTCGGTGTCATCTTAATATCCTAAAAAATTTAATTAGAACTACGTCTTGGCTTGATCCCTCTGGGGTACGTAGGCAACCATTGGGTTTAGCTACAACTAAATTAAATTATATGTCGCCATCTAGGCATCAGTAAAAAAAAAAGAAAAAAAAAACGATATCAATACATATCTCATAAAGGCTGAGACCCTACTATCTAAGCCGAGTCTTAAAATTTCACCGAGTTTAAAACCTCGAAAAACTTTCACCACTTTCACCGAGTCTTAAAACCTCATAAAAATTTCACCTAGTCTTAAAACCTCGTAAAACGTTTACCGAGTCTTAAAACATCGTAAAGGCCGAGACCCTACTCTCTAAACCGAGTCTTAAAATATCACCGAGTTCGAAACCTCAAAAAAATTTCACAGAGTCTTTAAACCTCGTAAAGATCAAGAACCTACTCTCTAAAGCCGATTCTTAAAACCTCGCCAATTCTAAAATCCTCGCACAATCTAAGCCGAATCCTAAATCTCGCCGAGTCTTAAAATCTCACTCTAATGAAGTTGAGTCTAAAAACCTCGCACAATCTAAGCCGAGTCTTAAAATCTTGCCCTATTTAAGCCGAGTCTCAAAATCTCGCCGAGTTAAATCTCGTAAAATATAAAAAGAGCCTGCGAAAGCGATTCTCATTAAGGGTCAAACAGCGGAGTATATCCCTCAAAACTAGAAATCTAACTCTCATAACTAAGTTGAGATCGAGTCCCTGCATCTAAACCAGGACCTAGTTCTCGTAAAATAACCGAAACCTAGTTCTTGTAATTAAGGCATGTTCTAAATCTCATAGTTATGATTGATCCAACTCTCATAATTCTATTCCAAGACCTAGTTTCTCGTAGGTTTTGAGTCAAAAGCCATGTCTCTATGCAGATAATCCGAGGGCAAATTTCTAGTTCGAGACTTAGTCATTTAAAGTCTATTTGATTCGACAGTTCAAGACAAATTAAATCAAAAGGCCAAAAAATGTCGAATTCATATTTTATATATACATTAATTTTTTTACAAAATCTCAACTAAGCGGGATTAGATACAAAAAGATCCAAACAGTTGGACTAAAAAAAAAAAGATTAAACATAAAGCAAAGGCAGCTACTCATTAATGTCGATGTGCTACTATCAACATGCTCTTTTCTCACCGACTGCGCCTCGTCAATAACCTTTGAAAAAACAACATTATCATTTGAACCATATTGACTGAAATCTCGGATTGGAACAGTGACGAGTTCAAAATCTCGTATACTAACCTTAGGGCAATTTTTAGATCCAGCTGCGGCAACTTCGTTTTGGTCCCTTAAGGCTAAGGTTTCCTTTAAAGCCAAAGCTGCTTCGCCCAACTTGGAGGATTACCCGATCTCAAATATCAAAACAGTCAAGTCGTTAGGAAGAACCTCCGTGAGGACTTATTTCTCAACGGCTTTTTGGCCTTAGCAAGGTTCTCTGATGCATAAGTGATCAGAGTTGGAGGAATCTCTATCTTCCTCTTTAGAAAGACTTGGAGCAAGTTGTTAAACCCAGTAAACTTAAAAAATGAGAGACGAGCTCCCAGACTAGATGCAAGGTCCTTGAATCTAGCCTAAATCCTTTCAAATCGGCCAGAGAGACGACCTGACAATTCCCCATAAGCCTTTTGCTTTTCTGAAACCATAGCATCATGCAAACGGGAGTCAAATTTAACTTTCATCTCATCTAAGTCGGTTTGAAGAGATGCCACATCGTTATTGGCCTTCTTGGCAGCTTTGAAGGTAACACGACGATCCTCCTCAACAAACTCCAGAGCATCCTTAAGAGCAAAAATCTCCTCGGCTTGCTTGAGGGATCGATCTTATTCTGCCTTCAGCTCGGTCTTCACCATAGCAAGTTCGTGTTAAACCTTGCTCAGTGAAATTTTGGCTTCAACAGCCTCAAGATGAGATTTGTCGGCACGATCCGCCATCTCATTTTATCACCGAGTGCTCTCAACCTCAAAAACAAGGGACTTCTCACGAAGGAGACCCAACTCAGTTTTGAAATGAGCTATAAGGAAACATATCATATTAGAACTCAGAAATAGGCAGTGCAAAAGGAAAAGGAAATAAATTCGAACTTACCGAGAACATTGCATTCGCTGTTTCTTCATACTCCTCCCTATTGAGCATCTGGTCGGAAGGAGGGAATATCTCAAGAGAATTCTTGAGATAGCGCATCAACTCGACATCCATTGTGCCAGTTCATTACTGGAGCTGACTCCTTGAACTTGTATTCGAATCCAAAGTTGCCAGCTTTCTTGGCCTTCTTAGCCAATGGGACTAAAGGAGAAGAAGCAAGTTCTTTCCTCTTCTCAACTGCCTTGTTCACAGCCGCCAGGGCAGAAAACCAACCTGCCATTATCGAACAACAGCTGATCACCTCATCATTTAAGCACTTAACAAAGGAGATCTTGGAAGGTTTACCAATTGACTGAGGAGCAAGTTTGGCCTTTTACTTCTCGATGTTCTTCTTAGATATGTCTGAGACCTTTGCTGGGGAACTTGATTCCTCAGCATTCTTCTTCGCCTTCTTTGGGGTTTTCGTCTTCTTTTTCAAAGACGAGGAACCCTTAGAACCCTCAGCGACCTCTATTTCAAGGTCAATCACGGCTTCAGGAGACAAAACTTTTTCTTCGAGACTATTCAACTCGGTTTTGGTAGCAACTTCAGTATGGAGACAATCCATCTCCTCAGTATTTGTCGGTTGAACGACATAGTCTTCAACCAGGGCTGTCATCGTCTCCGAAAACTATGGCATGCTTTCATCAAAATAGCGTCAAGGCCATCCATGACATCTGGCATCTGGAAGTCACTACCCCCCATTTTGGATTTGCGAGTTCATGCGAAGTAGAGAATGTTAGGAACAATCACGGATAAACAACGGCCGAGTTCAAGCAAAAATTACCTGTTAAAAGTCAAGATGTTATTCACTTGAGAAACCCAGCTTTAGATTTTCTAACTGATTCGTGGAACCCCGAGAAGCTTATTTACCAAAGTTGATAGTTTTGAATTGGAGGCTGAGACGTGGATTGTTTCACTGTGATAAAGAAATCATATCGTTAGTAAATTTTCAATTCAGAGAAATGAAATTGTTGACTACCGAGACGCCTAAAATTCTACTGGGTTTCTTTGCCCAAGCGATTCCAAAATCCAGACGAGTATTGAAAAAGAGGTTCCCATCTAGGCGGACAAAGAAGTATTGGCGCTTCCAATTCGTAACTTTGGAAGTGACCCCGTCAAGAAAGCGGAGGCCCTGCTTGGCCTTCGCATAGAAAGTCCCATTAAGCGGCTTACTCGTACAAAAAACCATCATGACTTCTAATAGCTGAGTTGAAATCTCAACACCGGCTTCACTTCCAAGGATCAGGGCTCCAAGGATATTCATTATCCCGGATGATTCGAGTTGGGACATTGCAATTCCCCGAGCAGAGTAGTAGAGCGGAAGCAAGTCAGGAATCGGAAGCCACATCTTGGCTTCTGTGAACCACCAATCATAGATGGTTACGAAACCATCTGGAGGAGTCCATAACTTGTTATATGGACTCGGAATCAAAATTTTTACCTTTTTCCTAGCAGGGCATATGTTGAAAACCATGTCCAACTTCTTATGAGTAATCATGGTTAGGCGAATGTATAAAGAGTTATGCCATCTTTCCAAAGCCTCGAGAGTACCAGCCGGAACGGGTATAACTGAAAGGTCACGAGAAGTAGCTCCGGATTGCCCGCCTCTTCTCGGAGCTGGAATTTTATTGCTTGAATCCACTAAAGGATTCAACCCGACATCAGAACTTTTATCTGAGATCCGTGCATATTTGATGTTTGGAACGTCAGAGGATTCAGAATAAGAAGAAGAGTCCTCGGCTCCAGATTCGAGGTTGGATTCAACACTAATTTCTCGCATCCCTCTCATCTGAATGTGTACGACTTAAGATGGATAAAAAGAAAATATGGTGGCGTCTCGGTAAAAGTAAGAAATATAAGAGAGAGAAATTAGAGAGAGAAGTTACCTATTCGGAAATCTCGAGTGGTAAAGGTAAAAAATGAAGAAAGTCGCACGGTATTTATAGAAAATTACCGAAAGCCGAATCATCGCTTGTGGGTAACCTACGAGTTACCTGTCAAGTCACAAAAAGGACCAACAGCAAAACAACACGTGGACAGAAGATTCCATAAGCACGTCACTTTTCCGACTCGGAAATTCTAAAGATAATTTGCCGAGTCTGGGGGGACAATTGTTGGAGGTGGATCCGAGATCCTACTTCGGTCCATGATTTACAAATAATATTCTTCTATATTATGAACTCGGTTGAGACTGTTGGAGCTAATTTCTCAATCGACTCAGTTTTAACTCGGCGGAAGTCCCTTCATAACAACTCGTCAATCCTCAAAAATAAGAGGAACTAGGCCAATTCATCATCAAGAGAGAAATGGAAATATTCCTATTCCGATATGGAATATTTTCGAGAATCTGGTAGAAGATCTTCTAGATAACATCAAATCTAAACAAATGTAATCTTTCATTTGTTGAAATACTTGTAAACCGCCTCTATACTTTATAAATAGAGGAGGAAGTCTTCACGAGAGGACTATGTTTTGAATAATCAACACACAAGCAATACAAAACAACTCAACATTTAACCCTTAGTACTATTCTCTTTACTCCTTAAAGATCAGAATCCTTACCCATCTTCCATCTTGAATCTCCGAGTTTGATTTTAACCTTTGGCGCTAAATCCTACTCGAACAGTAAGTAAATAATTTTTACTATTGGTGTCAAACAAAATAAAATAGAAACTTACTATTGGTGAGTTTAACGGTTAGCATTTAGAGAAAATCGCTACATAAATGAATTGTACTCTTCACTTTTACATCACTTTGCAGTTTTTTTTTCAATAATTAACAATTGGATCAACAAACCTCAATTCATAGCCAAAATTTTTAATTGGAGTTGAGTGAAATCACCACCTGATATCTAACTAAATCAGAAGCAGAGCAACTAAGCAACCTGTTTATTTTTCTTAATAAGTATTTTTTAAAATTTGGAAAAAAATTTTGTTCTGACTTTGAGTAATTAGATATCAATACCCTTATATTAATTTTACTGGGATTCTTTCCGCAACCTCATGTACGTAAGAATTAGGGTTTGAATATAAATTAGATTTCGTTAATCCAATTAATGAAAAAAGTATCTCTTTAATTATATGTAAAATAAATAATATGAAAATTAATTTTCTCAAATCATTCAAAAATTTGCTGTCCAAATGAACAAGTGATTGTGGTTAAAGCCAGGTTCAGGCCTGGTTGATGATTCCTGAGGAGCTGCGGGAGAAACTGTATTAGTTCTATGTTAGAATAACGAATAGTAAATCAAATAATTTCAGATTTTACAACTTCAAAGAACCAGAAATCAAAGGTAAATTGACCAATTGTCTATTACATAATATATTATAGTGTTTGACTAGATTTTTTTTTTGCTGTTCAAGATCTCGAAGTTCAAGCTAAACAGAGCCGTTGGATCAAGGAAACAGAGATGTATGTGATGGAGAGGTATCGAAGAAAGAGAGAGACCTAAACGTAAGGTAGGCTTAGCTCTCTAAACTTTTAAAGGTTCTGTTGTTCTTTCAGGTTCCCTAAAAAAGACTCATGCAAATCTATCAATCTCCATCACTCTTTTGACAACTCTACTTTTTTTCATATTTTCTTTATCAAACCCAAATTACAATAAAAACAATATTAGTTTGATTTAGGGGTGGGCAAAAAAACAGAACCGAAAATCAAACCGGAACCGAACCAAAATTTTGATTCGGTTCCGGTTTGGTTCTTGGCCAAATATCCAATGGTTCTTCTTTTCAGGAATCATGGATATCGGTGGAACCGAACCAATATCTATTTGGAACCGAATGGGAACCAAAATGTTTTATCCACTTTAAACCAAATTTTAAGTATATAAACTATTACCTATAATTCATAGTTTAATCGTTTTCTTTTATCAAATGTTGACTCTTTAACTTATGTTCTTATGACTTTAGAGTTTAACAAATGTTTTGTTGAAGACAATTAAGTAAGACTTGTAACTTTGGAGGATTTCGTTTATCAGGTATTCAACTATACTAATACGTTTACAAAATGTTTTGTTGAAGACAATTAAACAAGACTTGTAACTTCATGTTCATAAGACTTTAGAGTTTAACTAATATGTTTCATGTGATTTTTGTAAGTATTGTAACTTGGTTTATTCTAATTCTTTTTTTTACTGTAATATGTAGTTGTAGTGGATGCTTAGTGGATTATTTTCTTTATGAAAGTGCATGACGTCAATAATCTTATGTCGTAACTGGCCAGATAGAGCTCTTTGCTTTTATGTTTGTTCAATCATTATAGGTTTCTAACAAGATTTTGTATCTCTGTTAGATATTTATTATGTTTTGTATACTCTATTTTGTAACAAAATGGTTATTTTAAGTGTTTTTGTCTGTTTTGGATAAAAATAACCATTTGGAACCGAAACCGATTGGGAACCAAAATTATTTTGGTTTTTATTCGGTTCCAATTTCAAGTATCCATTTAGAACGGAACTGAGTATAACCGAACCAAAACCGGACCAAATTTTAGTAAGTACCTATTGGTTCCATAATTTAAGAACCAAAAATCACAAGAACCAAACCGAACCGAAGAACCATATGTCCAGACCTAGTCTAATTAGTTAGTTACAAAATATCGTTTGTAAGAGATTTTTTTTTATCAGTCGGTATTTTGTTTGAAACAGTTGTTTGTAAACAATATTTTTAAATGATCATTGGATTTATTTATGATCATTTGAAAAACCATGCAGATATTATTTTTAATATAATAATTGCAATCTATATATGTAGTTTTATACCAAAAATACTAAACTATATGCTATTGTATATATTTTAGAATATTATTTAAATCAAATTTTATATAGTATGTTTTTATCTAATTACATTATTCAACTGTTACAATGTTACTAATCAACATTAATTTTTAAATGATATTTTTTTGAAATTTTTTTACTTACGGCTAATTTTAAACAGTCGTTTTCAAACGATTTTTACTTATCGATAATTTTCTTTCCAAATGATAAATTTTAATAAAATGATGTTTTTTCATAATATGAAATTAATGGATAAAGTCTCCCACATAGTGGGTTTGTCAAGGGCCTAAATATTATTATCCAACTTTGATTCTTTAATGAAGTATATTTTTGGGAATTCTACAATATCAGATTAACAATACTAATTTTGATAGATTTTCTTCATATTTTACTTGCAGAATAATGAACATGCAATCAACTTCTGTGGCTGATACCAATAAGGAAAACAGAGAGAAAAAGACTTTTTTCTTTGTTCAGAAAAAGGCGTCTTATATTTCATTTATCTTAATTCATATTTCTGTGTGATGATATACCAAATCATACTTTAATATTTTAGGCATATATGTTGAAAATATACGTTAGAGTCATATCATGTTCTATCTTCAACTATGCATTATATAACCGAAAGGAGATTACTTGGTTTGTCCCGACAAAAAAAAAACCAGGCTTAGTTCCTTTATAGAGGAATCAAATCTCAGTCTAATCTTGCGGTACAAAAAGTTTCAACCCATAATTTTTGGTATATGTAAAAAAACAATTCTGATATATAAGAAACAAAAACCTATACGGTTTTGAGACATACTCTTTTTTTTGAGAGAACTTGCTAAGTATCCCAAATTTTATTTGAATTTTGAAAACTATATTTAATTTTTTGTAAAATTTGATAATTATATATTTTCTTAACAAAATAACGAAATTACCTTTATTTATCTTTTGTAATATATATATATATATATATATATATATGATTATTAGTCGTTCTAAACAGTCTTCGGTTGATCCATTACTAACACTTTTGGAGTTTGATTAAAACAGATGACTTCATCCTTAAAACCCAAAATAAAATCATATCAATCTAACTTAATACCTACCCATATGTACTTCTTCCCTTTTTAATAATAGAATTTCTTACTAAACATAATTAGATATGAACCGAATATTTTAAATGAATTATATCTCGAAGAAGAAGCTAGATCATGGACCAAAAAAGGTTTATACAACATATATATTATACAAGTATAAGATTACAAAAATAGGGACTGAAAAAAAGACAGTGGACGGCCGCCATAGAGACATATAAGGCTCACAGACAATGATGAATTGCCGAGAGGGATTTTTGTTCCTTCCTTCATTTAGATCTCCAATTATGTCAAATGGACAGACAATACGCTATAAATTTAGATATATTCATATTTTAATAGAAAATATCCTCACCAAGAAGATCACCCACTTGACAAGTTGTGTAAATAAAAGAGATTTGGGCATTAAATGTAGTATGGAGCGTACAAATCTATCTTTTTAACAGTTTGTCTTGTCTCTTTTTCCCAAATAAACATCATCTGTATTTTTTTGGAAAGTGGTCACACTCTTTTCTTACCGACAGTCATTTCTCATTATCGGCTACCTTCAACTTACAAAACTTACGAGTCAGTAAGTTACGATTCACTAGGGACCATCAAAATACCATGCTAGCTTGTTTTTGTTAGTTTTAACGTGAATAAATGACTATAATACTGTATAATATATAAGTTACGATTCACACAAATACTTCACTTTATTTTTAAAAAAATGTTAGGTGTAGGAAATGTCACAAAAGAAAAAGATTTTGTTTTACATTACATTTTTGCCATTACAAAAAAAAACTTTTCACTCTTTTTTTTCCACGTTATCTTCTTCTTCCTTTTCTTTTTCTCCATTTTCTTTTTCATTTTCTTCTTATTCATTTTCTTCTTCTTCCTTTTCTTTTTCTTTACGAAAATTTCTTTTTTCCTCATCTCATGAACAAAATCTTATTCTTCTCTCTCTTGTTGTCTTATTTATTTCAAGGTAGGAATCTTCTTCGTTTTGTGTGCCTCTCTCGTTATCTCTCTCTCTCTCTCTTTCTCTCTCTCTCTCTCTTTTTCTCTTTATGTTTCTAAATCAAAACCTAATGTAGAAGAAGAAGTCAATTTCGAACTCGAAAACTTAAGGTTTTCACGAAATTGAACTCGAAAACTTAGTGTTTTCACAAAATCAAACTCGATTTCTAACATATTGGTTTTGTTTATGTTTTCCATAGAGTTTTGGATAGCATTTGAAGATTTTGAACCATAACCTAACAGATCTACAAATTTAAGGCAAAATTTTTTGTGATTTTCTTCAATGTAAATGTTGTATGTGAAGTTTTAAGGTTTAGAAATGAATTTTCTGGGTTTATCTTGAATTATTAGGTTGTTTCTATATAGTTTCTCTCAAATTTTGAGGTTTGTTCGGTGGATTTAGTTGGTAGCTTGGTAGAGTATGTTTATAGCTTAGCAGAGTTTGTCTATAATGCTTAGTTTAGCTTGGTAGAGTATGTTTATAGCTTGACAGAGTTTGTAAAAGTTTGCCTATAGCTTGGTAGAGTTAGGTAAAGTATGTTTATAGCTTAGTAGAGTTTGGAAAAATTTGCCTATAGTTTGGTAGAGTTAGACAGTGTTTGTTTAAAGCTTGACAGAGTTTGCCTCAAATTTGTAGATTTATTTGGTAGAGTTTGCATATAGTTTGGTATAGTTAAGTTGAGTGAAAGTCTATCTACAATGCGGTAAATTTTAGAAGTAGCTTGGCATAGTTTAAAATTGCCTTAATAGAGCTTGGTAGAGTTTTGAAAGAGGGGAGTGTAAATGATGCATGACCGAGTTTGGTTGAGTGTATATGATGCATGACAAAGTTTTGTGGAGTGTAGATGATGCATGACAGAATTTAAGACTACTATGGTAGAGTTTGGTAGAGTTTGATAGAGTTTATATGAAGCATGATAAAGTTTGGTGGAGTGTAAATGATGCTTGGCAGAGTTTAGAACTATCATGGTAGAGCATGACATAGTTACATAGAGTTTATATAACACATGGCAGAATTTGGTGAAGTTCAAATGATGCTTGGAAGAGTTTAGAACTACCATGGTAGAGCATAACAGAGATTGATATAGTTTATATAACGCATGACAGAGTTTGGTGGAGTGTAGATGATGCTTAGCAGAGTTTATGAGAGTTTAGAGTCTCACATTGTTTATATTTTATAACTATTTTATAGGTACGCATTAGACACCTATGTTCAAAGTCTTTAGCAGAGAACTACCCTGCTTGGCCTGGAGATGTTGAATACCATAAAGTAGACAATATGATCCGAGACATACTTCTGAATTGTTGCATATACCCACGCAATTGCATGTCGTTGGTCATAAAGATAGGAGGTGTATCTTGTGGTAGTGTTTGCATGAGTTCATGTGATATGTAACTCAATTTTACCTTTTTACCTTATAGATCTGTTGATTTAGATCAAAATCTTCATGTACCATCCGCACAAACTCATCATAATGTACATCTTCGCTCACTTCCAGAATGTTACAACCAAGAGAAGTATCCACTAAAAAGAACCAATGATTTTGGTCGAATTTACAATTTCCACAAATTAAGATTATTTGATCCATATCAAATAACAAAAAATGAGGTCAAAAGATAAGAAATGAGCTCAAGCAACAATGGTGATTTGTGTGCTTCAATGGTGTACGGCTGCAATCAGTGTGCGAGAAAATCTGGCACATAGTGTAGCAAATCTATCAAACTCTGTCAAACTGTCGTTACTAACTATGACAAAATTTGTCACACAGAGGTACAAAATCTACTAAAGTCTGCCACACTGTCTTTACTAACTCTGCCACACTATCAAATATAACTCTGCCAATATTTGCCATACAATGTAGAAAATCTATTGAACTCTACCAAACTGTCATTACTAACTCTGCCAAGCTATGATAGATAACTCAACCAAAATCTGTCACACAGGGGTACAAAATCTACTAAAGTCTGCCACACTGTCTTTACTAACTCTGCCACAATATGCCATATAGTGTAGAAAATCTATGAAACTTTGTCGAATTGTCATTACTAACTCTACGAAGCTATGATTGATAACTCTGCCAAAATCTCTCACACAGGGGTACAAAATCTATTAAAGTCTACCTCATTGTCTTTACTAACTCTGCCACATTATCAAACATAACTCTGCCAGAATCTGACATACAGTGTAAAAAATCTATTAAACTCTGTCAAACCATCATTACTAACTCTGCCAAGCTATGAGAGATAACTCTGCCAAAATCTGTCACACATGGATACAAAATCTACTAAAGTCTACCACACTATCATTACTAACTTTGCTAAAATCTGCTACACAAAGTCCAAACTCTACTAAACACTATCATTTCTACCAAACTGAAAGTTTTTTTAGTGTGGCAGGCTTAGTCGTGCGGCGCGCGCTGACATGGCACTTTTCATTAATAACATTTTCGTTATTAATTTTTTGTTTACACATCTAAAAATGACAAAATAACATTTTAAGATTTTATTAGAATATTTAAGTAATTATGAATTAATATAAAATGTTTGAGTCATTACCATATTAAAATGGAGTATTTTAGCTAATCATTCTTTTAATATATACTGCTATAAAGAACTCCAAAAAGTAAATTGTATAAATTTTTATTATGCAATTTTTTTGATGGTTTTGAAATGAACATAGAGCTTTTATACGCTATTATAAAACTTTTACAGATATTTTTTTATCAGTGGAATTATATAAAATGAACATATTGTTCCGAAATTACAATAAAGAAAAACATAAGCAGGCGGAATATAAGAATATCTCCGATACAAAGTTCTAAAAAAGCAAATTGAAACCCAAACGACAAAAGCTTTTAAGACTAGCCCCAAAAAAAAAGATAATGTTGGACTCTAATACAAAGACTCAAGAAACTGCTATCCCAGAAAAGACCAAAGACTGAGGACCCCGCCTAGCATAACAAAGCTCGAATGAATGTACCCCAAGGATGAAGATCAGGGAACAACACCAGCGAGTAAGTATGCCAAAACTCCCAGATATGGTGAAGTCGAAACCAAACTAATACACTCCTATTGTGAGTTAGGAGAATCCAAGAGCGAGATCAAATGGTTGTTGTGACTTTAGAACACGAGAGAATCAAACCAAGCTTCTTAGGGAGCCGAAGAGACTAAACTCAAGTGTTGAATTTGAGTGAGGGCTCAAAAGTTCTCAGAATCGGCTGAAAATTAAGCAGCAAAAAGATCAAAATATGAGGAGTCTCGGGATGAGTTTTGAGCGAATTTTGTCGAACGAGCGAGAGGGAACGAGCAAAAAGTTGAACAGGCATTTTGGGAACTTATGAATCGATTTGAACTACCAAGAGTGATGAAAGGCTCTTGATCTTCAACTTGCACTCACTCAGGATACTACACATGAGAGTGAAGAGCAGGAGTATGGATACTACACACCATGCAGATCAAACAAGTAAAAGAGTTTGTAAGAAAAATGGTTGATGACTCTGATCAAAGGTGTTTGAGGATTACATATAGTGACTACTAAGGTTTTAGGAGCCACGAAATTAAGGCCTAAACACATGACAAGGCCCACTAAACATACTTAAGAAACTTAGCAACTTAGTCCAATAGTTTTTAAGAAATCGACCCATCTTCTTACTTAAGTAAATTCCTCGTTTGATCATCATTAAGCAATGTTGTCTAAGAGAATATTTAGATGAATAAGTGTATCAATATTACCTCATTAAAAACCTTGTCTAAAAAACCCAATTGGGACAAAACTAGACCAAGGGAAAAAGAGTGCAATTGTATACACCTCTCTTAGAAAACTCTTAGCTAACTTGAATCACAACCAACATGGTTAGATTAGCTATAGAGCTAAGGTTGCTTTCAGCTTGATTGAGCATCGTGCCAACGGCTTGTTGAAGTCTTTGTGCTTTGGCTCTCGTCATTGGTCCGCTTGGTACCTCCATAGCTTGTTGTAGCTCCTCTGGTCCAAGTTCTCCACACTCTTCTTGTTCCGATTCAAGCTGCTTTTCCATTCTTATATCATCCCCTCCATCTTGAGAAGGATTTGACCTCAAATCTGCATCATCTGCAACATAATGAGCTAAGTCAACAACGTTGAAGCTACTACTAACAGAATACTTACCTTGCAAGTCCAATTGACAGGCGTTGTCATTGATCTTCTTGATGATCTGAAACGGTATATCCATCCTTGGCATTAGCTTAGACTTCCTCTCATTAGGAAACCGTTCCTTTCTTAAGTGTATCCAAACCAGATCGCCTTCTTTGAAGATCATTTTCTTACTTCCTTTAGTGGCTTGGCGTGAATACTTTTCTGTTTTGGTCTAGGTATTGATCCTTGCTTGCTCATAAATCTGCTTGACAACTTCAACTTTCTTCTTTCCATCCATACTAACTCTTTCACTCAAAGGTAAAGGCATTAAATCCAATGGAGATAGAGGATTGAAACCCTAAACGATTTGGAAAGGAGAGTATTTAGTAGCAGAATGCACAACATGATTATATGAAAATTCAACATGAGGCAAACATTCCTCCCAAGTCCTAAGGTTACGCTAAATCAATGCTCTAAGAAGTATAGACAATGTTCTCTTAACTACTTTAGTTTGAGGGTGGCAAGTAGTAGAGAACAACAACTTAGTTCATAGCTTAGACCATAATGTTTTCCAAAATTAGCTAAGGATCTTAACATCTCGATCTGACACTATAGACTTAGGCATCCCATGCAACCTAACAATTTCTCTAAAGAAAAGATTGGCAACATTAACAGCATCATCTGTTTTATGAAAAAGAATAAAATGTGCCATCTTAGAGAACTTATCCACCACCACGAATATAGAATCTCGACCAGTTCTAGTCCTAGGCAAACCCATAACAAAACCCATAGAAATATCATGCCATGGATGCAAAGGAATATGAAGAGGTGTGTACAGACCGTGGGGTTGTGATTTGGGCTTAGCCAACTTACAAGTCGTGCATCAAGCACAATGTCTCTCAACATCTCGCTTCAGGTTAGGCCAATAGAAGTGTTCTTGTATTACTTGTAAAGTTTTATCAACTCCAAAATGGCCCATCAAACCTCCACCGTGAGCTTCCTTAATGAAAAAGTCTCTCAAAGAAGAGTTAGGAACACATAGACGATTGTTATAAAAGAGAAATCCTTCGTGCTTATAATACTTTTCATGAGCAAACTTCTCACAAACTACAAAGATCTTCTCAAAATCGGAGTCAGAAGCATATTGAGACTTAATATGTTCAAAACCAAGTAATTTAGCTTCAAGAGTATTTAGAAGACTGTACTTCCTTGATAATGCATCAACGACTACATTATCCTTACCTTTCTTATACATGATCACATAAGGAAATTTCTCAATGAACTCAACCCATCGTGCATGTCTCTTGTTGAGCTTGTGTTGTCCCTTGAGATGCTTTAGAGATTCATGATCTGTATGAATGACAAATTTCTTTGGCCACAAGTAATGCTGCCACATTTGTAAAGCTCTCACCAAAGTATAAAGTTCTTTGTCATATGTCGGATAGTTCAAGATAGCTCCACCAAGCTTCTCACTGAAAAATGCTATAGGCTTCTTATCATGCATAAGTATAGCACCAATACCAACACCAGATGCATCACATTCGATTTCAAAAGTTTTAGAAAAATCTGGTAGAGATAAAATTGGAGCATTAGTAAGCTTCTCTTTAAGGCTCTGAAAAGCATTCTCTTAAGCTTGTTCCCAGTTAAACCCAACGCCTTTCTTGATTACTTCCGTGAGTGGTGCAGCCAATGAACTGAAGTCCTTAATAAATCGCCTAGATATACCAGCAAGGCCGTGAAAGCTTCTCACACCACTCACGCCTTTGGGACTAGGCCAATCTCGGATTGCCACATAATACATTCCTACTGTGAGTTAGGAGAATCCAAGAGCGAGATCAAGTGATTGTTGTGACTTTAGAACACGAGCGAATCGAACCAAGCTTCTTAGGGAGCCGAAGAGACTGAACTCAAGTATGGAGTTTGAGTTAGGGCTCAAAAGTGCTTGGAATCGACTGAAAATTAAGCAGAAGAAAGATGAGAAGATGAAGAGTCTCGTGATGAGTTTTGAGCAATTCCATCAAGCGAGCGAGAAGGAACAAAGGAAAAGTTTAACAGGCATTTTGGGAACTTATGGATCGATTTAAACCACCAAGAGTGATGAAAGGCTCTTGATCTTCAACTTGCACTCACTCAGGATATTACACACGAGAGTGGAAAAAAAGAGTATGGATACTACACACCATACAAATCAAACAAGTAAAAGAGTTTGTAAGAAAAAATGTTTGGTGACTCTGATCAAAGGTTTTTGAGGAATACATATAGTGACTACTAAGGTTTTAGAAGCCACAAAATTAAGGCCTAAACACATGACAAGGCCCACTAAACATACTTAAGAAACTTAACAACTTAGTCCAATAGTTTTTAAGAAATCGACCCATCTTCTTACTTAAGTAAATTCCTCGTTTGATCATGTTTAAGCAATGTTGTCTAAGATGATAGATGAATAAGTGTATCCACATTGATTCATTAAAAACCTTGTCTAGAAAACTCAATTGAGACAAAACTAGACCAAGAGAAAAAGAGTGCAAGTGTATACACCTTTCTTAGACAACCCTTAGCTAGCTTGAATCACAACCAACGTAGTTGGATTAGCTATTGAGCTAAGGTTGCTTTCAGCCTGATTGAGCATCGTGCCAACGGCTTGTTGAAGTCTTTGTGCTTTGGCTCTCGTCATTGGTCCGCTTGGTACCTCCATAGCTTGTTGTAGCTCCTCTGGTCCAAGTTCTTCAAACTCTCATTGTTCCGGTTCAAGCTGCTGGTCCATTCTTATGTCGCGAATATAGGCCCGACAAGTTGACACCTTAATGATTGAACCCTTGATAAAATAAGATCTCAAACTGGACTATAATGTAAAGAGAAGGAGCAAAACTTTCCACTACATAGAAGCAACCAAACCCAATAGTGCACAGTACCCGCTCGAATCGGAAAAAAAAACTAACGATCAACCTAGGGCAACAGATAACCGAGAAAAGGGACAAAAGATCTAACCAAACCCTTAATCAGAGCTTAAACCACAAATTAAAACCAAACTTAACATAGCCATAACTAAAAAGGATCAACCGGCGACCAAACACCATAAGAAAGCAAAACTCAAAGACTTAAAGAGTATCAACTAAAAGGAAAGAGAACCTCAGAAGAAAGTTGATAACACTTTCCCTGGAGTTAGTTCAGACCGGCATCACCATCAAAACCACTGTAAACATGACTTACGTGATGAAACACCATCGGAAGAGAGGAGAACGTCACTCCAACCTGAGAAGGCCACCACGATCCCCCACAAAGCTCGGCTAGGAAGAACAGCCCATTCACCACCACCGGAGAAGGGGATAACCGTCGGAACTCTCGAGCTACACTAACCAAAGTCTACGAATTCTTACTGAATCAAAAATCACTTTAGACCCGGCCATCTATTCGCCAACGGCTAACATGGAGTGAATGATGTCTGTGTTGTCGGAGTCACTGACTATCGTTCACAAGCTGAGTAAATCTAGACTGAAGTTAAACACCTTTAAGATAGTTATCTTAGAGACCTTTTGTATGCTTTATTTTCATAATTTAAACAAACTTGAAAAAGCAAATTTTAGGTGCAATTAAGATGCTTAAAGGTTTATAGAACTGATTTAGAAACTCTTACCAAAAATTTATAATTTTCAAACGTAATATTTATGGCATTTTGGGATTTATATATGTATACTTAAATAATGTTATTTTTTTGGAACTAAAACATATATTGGTGATAAGTGCTTTTATCAAAACTGGATAGGGGCATGCCTTTTCGTAAAGTTAAAATAGATAAATGCCTTTTTTGATTTGTGGTAAAAGTTTTATATAATGATCCCGATCGGATAACCCAATTGTAAACCATATATAGAAAAAATACAATTGTCTATTACTTTTACCCTAATCACTCCTTGTATATCGAATATATATTGTAATTATCATTATCAATAATATGATTAAACTTTACACTCTATATAGTATCAGAGCTCCGATACCTTTTAACCTAAATAATAAACCGTCATTTTTTCTTTTCAAAAACTCACACCAATTTCATCATGTTGACACCTACTCCTTCTCCTACCTTATACTCTGAAATTATTACTATTCTAAAAACACAAACATTGCTCAATGTTAACATGACTAATGTCACAAAGCTCACCGAATCCAACTTCATTATGTGGAGCCATCAAGTCCACGCCTTACTCAACGGATACAGTCTTGCAGGCTATCTAGATGGCTCAACCAATGTCCCTTCTCCTACGATGACGGTTGATGGAGCCGCTACTCCTAATCTACAACATCTATTGTGGACACACCAAGATCAATTGATTTATAGTGCACTGCTTGGCGCCATATCTATGCCAATTTAATCATTTTTGTCGATAACAACCACCCCTACTCAGATTCTATCCATACTATCTGAGACGTATGCAAAACCGAGTCGTGCACACGTTCGTCAAATTTGTCACCAACTCAAAACATGGAAGAAAGAATCAAAGATGGTTCATGCTTATTTCAAAGGTCTCACCACTCGTTTCGATAAGTTAGCTCTCTTAGGAAAACCGGTTGAACATGAGGAGCATATTGAGTTCCCCGTTAAAGGTTTAATAGAAGATTAGAAGCCAATTATTGATCAAATTGAGAGTCGTGATATCCAACCGTCTCTCTCCGAAGTACATGAGCGCCTCCTGAATCATGAAGACAAGCTTCAACTCCAATCTCGTCTCTCATCCTTATCAGCCTCTGCAAACACTGCCAACTAGATAGGCAACAAAACTACTCAGTAGCGACCACCACAATCACAACGGTATGACTCACGCAACATACAGCCGTGGAACCAAGGACCACAAACACACACAAAAATGGCAACAAGGATCGTAGAATAACACTCGCCAGGATCAACGTACACCGATAGGGTATCAAGGAAAATGTCAGCTGTGTAGGGTTCATGGACACAGTGTCAGGAGATGCTCTCAGTTTCAGATACAGAATATGCAGGGACCAACCGGAACTCCATGGAAGCATCGTGCCAATGCTACAACGATGTCACTATCTACTGTGAGAAAATATCTCATGGATATCAGTGCTACATACCATCTCACCACTGATTTCAGCAATCTATCTCTGCACCAGCCGTACAATTGTGGTGAAGAAGTCACCATAGCCGATGGCTCAAGTTTATCGATCTCTCATACTAGTTTGACAACCTTTCCCACAATGACAAAATCCTTAACTTTAGCTGATTTCTTATACGTTCCTAACCTTTAGAAAAACCTTATTTGTTTACCGCCTATGTAACTCTAACTGGCTTTCTGTAGAATGATCTTAGCTTGGGGGTCTCATTACTCCAAGGCATAGCTAGAAATGAGATGTACAAGTGGCTCTTTCCATCTCCAAGTCTCGTTTTATACCACACAACACCAACTCCAAAAGCATCCTTAAGATCGTGGCACTCAAGATTGAGTTATCCGTCCTCCAAAGTTTTGAAAGTTGTTTGTTCCTTCTTTCAGTTTACCTTTGTCTTCTTCTCCTGAAAAACAAATTTCATGTTCCGATTGTCTTATTAATAAAGTACAAAACTTCCTTTTCATTCAAACACTAATATATCTATAAAACTACTCGAAGTAATATACACTAATGTCTGGACCTCACCTCTCTATTCTCATGAAAACCACAAATACTATCTCCTTTTCATTGATCCCTTCACCCGTTACACCTGGCTCTATCTTCTGAAATGCAAATCAGATGTTCGTGAACACTTCATCGCCTTCAAAAACCTGGTGGAAAACAGATTTCAGAACAAGATAATCACTCTATATTCAGATAATGGTGGAGAGTATGTTGCCTTACGTCCATACCTCACTCTTCATGGTATCTCCCATCTTATGTTACTTCCACACACCAGAACACAATGGCGTCTTCGAGAGGAAGCATCGTCACATCGTTGAAACCAGTCTAACACTCATGTCTCAAGCATATATACCTCTGCAATTCTGGACTTACACCCTTGCTGTTGCGGTTTATTTAATCAATTGAATGCCCACATCAATACTTCAGCACAAGTCACCATAGGAGATGTTATTTGGTTCAACTTCGAATTACCTGAAGCTGCATATTTTTGGTTGCCTCTATTTTTCGTGGCTAAGGCCATACACATCGCACAAGTTGGATCCCCGATATACTCCATGTGTCTTTGTGGATTATTTATTGACTCAAAGTACATATCTATGTTAAGATATGGCCACCAAAAGACTTTATACGTGTCGCCATGTGTGTTTCGACGAATTGAGCTTTCCATGCTCAAATCCTCAAAGCCAGACATCACCGCATCTTAAAGAACTCAGATCTCTGGTGGATTCTACTCCAGTGCAGTTCTGCGTCAGATACCACCACTCGCACTAGCTCCACCATCGGCTCTAAGCTCGGATTCTCACCGGTCATCGTCTCAGCAAATTAAATCGTCACCATCTTCTCCAATAACGCATGAAGTATCTCATTTAGTTCGGTACAATTTAGATCACCGATTAAATTCAACAGACCCATTACCAGAACCAAGCCCAAATCTACTCACTCCCAGTCTAACTCCAGAACCAAGCAAAAATCCTCCAACTCAGAGTCTAACTCCAATACAGAGATCAAATCCACCTTCCCAAACTCACTCGTTATCGTCATCAGATACAAACTCACCATCACCGATATCACCACCATCACAACCACCTGAAACGATCCCGTCTCTGCCACCACCACAACCAAACCCACAACCACCGACCACAAACCAACACCCGATGACCAGTCAAGCCAAAAACCATATAACCAAGCCCAAAACATAATTTTCCCTCACAGTATCAACCAAACCCGTAATACCAACGACTGTACACTAGACTTTGAGAGATAAATTTTAGCGATCGGCTATGTCTGCTGTTACACGCAATCATACATTCGACCTTGTTAATCCATCATTGGCTTCAAATGTTATACCCACTAAGTGGATTTTTACACTAATGTATTTGCCTAATGGTGATTTGGACATGTATAAGGCGAGGCTAGTTGCTCGGGGTTTCAATAAGAAATACATCTTGGATTACTCCGAGTTTTTCAGCCGAGTTATTAAGTCAACAATTGGTCATCTGGTTCGAGACATTACAGTAAAGAAATAGTGACAAATACATCAGTTTGACATTAACAACGCGTTCCTTCAAGGAACACTCGAAGATGAAGTCTATGTATCTCAATCGCCTGGGTTTATTGATTTAGATAGACCCAATCATGTGTGCTGATTGCGCAAAGCACTATACGACCTGAAGCAAGCACCAAGAGCATGTTACCAAGAACTCAAAACATATCTCATGTCTGCTGGCTTCACTAACTCTGTGGCAGATACATTGTTATTCATTCACTCCTCTGTTTCTGATTTGGTATATATGCTCGTGTATGTTGGAGACATTGTCATCACGGGTAACAATTCTACTCTCCTTGAAACGATTATTGTTGATCTCTCACGCATATTATCGCTTAAGGATTTGAGTGGATTGAGCTACTTCCTGGGTATAGAAGCAGTTCGAACAAAGAATGGACTACACTTGATGCAGCGCAAGTACACTATTGACCTCCTCAACAAGATAAAGGTGGATGATGCTAAACTGGTAACAACTCTGATGTCAGCTACACCTTGTCTTACTCTAAGAAACCGGTTAACCACTAGCAGATGAAACTGAGTACCGAACCATTGTGGGAAGCCTCCAATACTTAGCATTCACACGTCCGGATATAGCCTATGTCGTTAACAAGCTGTCACAATATCTTCATCGGTAGATAGATGTTCACTGGCAAGTTGTTTTACACCTTCGTTACCTCGCGGTTACAATTTCTCATGGTATTTACCTGAGTCTTTTCAGGTGGATTAGGGCCAACGTTTAGAGATGTGGAAGCTAAGGACCAAGATCATGAATTAAGGAAGCATAAAAGAGAGGAGAAAAGCTTCTAGGAAGGAATCTCGACCCCTAGCTTGTGATTTTTGGGTCGAGAAAACAGACCAAAAGAGTTTCAGATGAAATCTCACCCCTATATCGTGAAATTGGGTCGAGAAAATTACATAGAAGCAAAATTTGGACCTATGCTCAAGAATTAGGGTCGAGAATTTTGTCAGACGAGGTGTTTTTCATTTGGGCTGATCCGGTTTGTCCCGGGTTGACCCAATTCCGTTTTAAATCATTGAAACCCAAATGTTTAGGTTTCAAATTCTTGATTTGAGAGAGAGAGAGAGAGAGAGAGAGAGAGAGAGAGAGAGAGAGAGAGAGAGAGAGAGGGAGGGAGGGAGGGAGGGAGAGAGAGAGAGGGAGGGAGGGAGGGAGAGAGAGAGAGGGAGGGAGAGAGAGGGATGGAGAGGGAGGGAGGGAGAGAGAGGGAGAGAGAGGGAGAGAGAGGGAGAGAGAGAGAGAGGGAGAGAGAGGGAGAGAGAGAGGGAGAGAGAGGAAGGGAGAGAGAGAGAGAGAGGGAGAAAGAGAGAGAGGGAGAGAGAGAGGGAGAGAGAGAGAGAGAGGGAGGGAGAGAGAGAGAGGGAGAGAGGGAGAGAGAGAGAGAGTAATTGGAGACTCTTCTGGGAATGATGATCTTTGGGTCATCATCTCCCATCTATTAAGTTTTCTTGTTCTCTTCTTTTATCTTCTTTTCATTATGTTTATGTTTTTGTTTATGGTTATTTTTTTTATTTTTTTTCATGTCTTTGGTGTTTGAGTTGTGAAGTGATAGGTTCATGGTTAGGTAGATCTTAAGATTTGATTATTGAATCTTGTGTTTAAGTTGATAGAACTATGGATTCATTCACTTAGTGTGGTCTTAATGCTAGGTTTAACTTGATCTAGATCCTAGGATATTTTCCGCCCAGAATGTGTGTGAAAATTTTCGAATGACTTTTTTGTGGGCTATCCTTCCCTAGCCAATGAGAGTAAAAGTTAGGGTGGATAGTGGTCTTAGTGAACTAGTTTATAATGCTTGTTAGTCTTTGAATCGACAACGAGAGGTAGTTTGATTGGTTGACTAGGAAAGGGTTCATTGCCATGAGAGTGGGATGTTCTAGTGTTGTGTTTCATGTCCTAGGATGGTTCTTTAAACATCATTGATTCGATTACTATTATCATTTGATCAATTGCCGTGCCTAAAACCTATTGCTAGTTTGTGTGCTTTGGTCTTGTTTAGTTTGCTTGTTATTTGTTTTAAGTTGGTTTCTTAGTTTGAGTCTAGTTTGCTTTGGGTTAGTGTTAGTAGTCTTTTATTTCCAAATCTTTATCGATTGCTTAAGCTTAAGTCCAAATTCTTGCAATCCTAATGTGTTGATTCTAGATTCTCCGTGGATTCGGTCCTCAAGTACTACATTAATGTGTTGCATTTGTTGAAATTAATTTTGTATCACTTGCTGCTCCGGTCATCTATTGTGACAATGTAAGAGCTACATACTTGTGTATCAACCCAGTCTTTCACTCTCGCGTGAAACATCCCACGCTTGATTACCACTTTCTTCGTGATAATGTTCAGTTCGATGCACTACATGTCGCACATTTCAATATCAAGGATCAACTCGCTTCCTTGATCTATTTTCCAAGATTGGAGTGATACATCTCCCTTATCTTGAGGAGACAGGTCAGTCATATATAAAAATGATACAATTGTCTATTACTCTACCCTAATCATTTCTTGTATATCGAAGTATATATTGTAACTATTAATGTCAATAATATGATTAAGCTTTACACTCTAGTTAGTATACTCGCTTATTTTGGTAGTCTAATCTAAATGGATTGGTAACTAACACATTCTCGGATCGGTTTCATTAGGTTCAGATCATATCAACCCTAATTAATTTCATCCATATGAAAATATCAGTGATATAAAAATGAGATATTATCTGTTCATGTCTTCAAAACGTGAATTTACTATTCTGTTATCGTACTATTTAACTCAGCCAGATTAGCAGTCAGTTTTATCAATAAATTTGGAGAGATTATAAGATGATCACAAGAACAGAAATAAATAGAAATAGATCAATAAAACAAAAGATTGAGATCCAAAAGAATAAACGATAGAGAGATGGGATACGTATGCGGCTTATGGATCACAATCTCCAAGGAAATATACACTTTTGGAAGCAACAAGACAGTGACATATGTAGATACGTATGTATATGTGTATTATGAATTAAAATTATTGTGTTAATGTCACTACAAATGGAGTTATGTCCAACATTTTAGTACTTTTCATGACTTGTCTTTTATGTTTCTTCCCAATAATTTTTTTTCCACCATTTCTCTTCTTCTTCTCTCTCATCCTCATCACCGTATCCTCTGTTTTGTGACAGATTGATTTTTGTGATGTGAAGCTCTTTCTCTTTGTGCTACTTCGAATGATTCATTTTTTATCTCTGGTTATTAATACGTCGTTCAATTTCCATCAAATCATATGCCTTTGTCTCCCACAAATAAATATCTACATTTGTTATTATATCATTCATAAATTACGGTCAGGGTAATTTAAAAGTTAGGAAAACATATACAAAAACTAATACCTCTAAATTCCAAAGAACTAAACCAAAACCGAAACTCTAACTAAATTGCAAATGATCCTAAAGAAAAACTCCAACATGTTCTTTGGCAATCACACTTCTGATTTTGGAAATTTTTTCTTAAAGTTTAGAAAATTAATATATATATGAAGCGGAAACAAAAAAGTTTTACAAACAAACACTAAACCCACTTATCATTTTTAATATTACGAGACCACAATCAAAATTTATCGTTAGCATAAAACAAAAGTTTAATTATATGTTTAGATATCTGTATATTTTAGATTTCTTGTTGAGAATCAAACGAGATAGAATCTGTAATTATTGGAGAAGAAGATCGTATTCTTCAGAGAAGAGAAATTGATTCTCATTATTTAAAAACAAAGTCACGATTCTTCTAAAATATAAGAAGAACCTGGTTTACAACATACTAAAGACTAATTAAAAACAAACCGAATTTAAACCAAAATATTCAATTACTCAATTATTCTATAATATATATTCATCAACAAAATGACAAAATCTAATGTATATTCTTTTCCAAATTTGAGTTCAAACGTAAAAGTAATTAAAATACTTTGTGAAAGGATGATCTTATTGATTCTGTTATGTTTTGTATTTATACATGTACATCATTGCATAAACTGGACAAGTACATATCTTCTAAGAATATTTACATAATATCCTCTAATACTCTAATATCCTGGCAAGGTTTTACTGAGAAAATCTGCAATATGTTCATTAGCTGTAATGTCTTTGGTAGTGATCAACCCATCTTGAACTGCATCACGAACTTGATGACAATAAATTTCTATGTGCTTTGTGTTGAGCTAAGATTACAGACTCAAATCTCTTAATTATTGTAGATACGCCCCATCTCTTGTATATATACCAAGTCTGTAATGTACTATATTATCAATCAATACAAACATTTGCTCATCTCTCTATATAATATCAGAGCCTATGTGCTAACGCAGCCAAATCCTCATTTCCTTTTTCTATCGTCTCCTTCTCGCCACCTCTAGCCTCCATGACTTCCATCAGCACCTCCACCCCTGTCGTTGTTAACACCACATATAATCAATCACCTCTTACTGTTAACATGCGCAATGTTACGAAGTTAACCTCTTCCAACTACCTCACATGAAGTGTGCAAGTTAAATCCCTTCTCCGAGGCTATGACCTCCTCAAGTACATCGACTCCGATAACACACCACCAACCCCCACAATTTTGTCCGATGGTGCTTAAAGATCAAATCCATATGTTGTCAACTGGCAAAGACAGGATGCTCTCCTCTTCAGTGCAATCATTGGATTAATTACGATGCCTTTACAACCTCTCATCAGCACAACAACAACAACCCTTGATGCCTGGCAGACGTTAGCTTCCACCTACGCCAAGCCAACGCGTGGTCACATCAAGCTACTGAAACAACAACTCATGAACTGCATCAAAGGAAACAGATCTATTGATGATTATATGCAACAAATCATAATCAAAGCTGATGCGCTAGCGTTACTTGACAGTCCGATGGATCATGAAAACTTTAGTGATGTTGTTCTTGATGGTCTCACCAACAATTACAAGGCAGTCATTGATGCTGTCCACAATCCTGACACATCCATCACCACCGCTGATCTCGCCAGAATCTGAGCAGGAGCAAACACCAGTCACTCATCCACAGCCACAATCAGACAACAATGACTCTCTTGATGGGCCGGGCCTTGATACCATAGATCGTGAACCAGAAATGTAACACCAATAATCAGGCTCAACTGCATCAGATTCATTGCCTACTAGATCTCACTCAAACCCAACCAATCATGACGAAGATAAAATCTTCTACATAATACTCGAATGAGAAACTTACAGAAACAGATCTAAAATAAAAGAAACAGAGCACTAATTAACGAACAAACTTTGACTCCAACAAACTCGGAGCCTTATTTGAGACCACTACTTGACTTAAGATTAACTCAAACTCAACAATGCTTCCCTTAAACTGAAAGCGGTAGCTTCAGTTTACTCTCTCACAGACACCAAGCTTCTCTCTAAGCCGAGCAAACACTTCCAACTTCAATGGTTTAGTTAGAATGTCTGCAACTTGATCATTAGTCCCACAGTGAATCAGCTTAACAACTTCTTCTTTGGTGAGATCACGTAGAAAATGGAACCTAAAGTCTATGTGTTTGCTGCGACTGTGTAGAACTGGATTTCTTGATAGCTTAATGGTTGAACTGTTATCACATAAGATCGTAGTACATGTTAACTGCACTGATCCAAACTCTTCTAAAATTCTCCTCATCCATACGCATTGACAAGCACAAAATGCTACTGCAATAAACTTCGCTTCAGTTGTAGACAAAGTCATAACATGTTGCTTTTTTGATGCCCAAGCAACAGCTCCTCCACTCAACATAAACACATAACCACTTGTACTTCGCCTATCATCAACGTCTCCAGCATAATCACTGTTAGTGTAGACAGTCAACTTCAGCTCTTCTTATAAAATATACCAAACCCCATAGTTCCTTTGAAGTAGCGAAGTACTCGCTTTGCTGCCTGCATATGTTGCCCTCTTGGATCTGCCATAAATCTACTCAAGAGAGACACCACATACATCAAATATGGTCTTGTGGTAATGATGTACATCAAACTTCCCACGAGCCGTTTCTATAGCGTAGAATCAACCTTGTCTCCATCTCCTTCTTTTGATAACTTCACTCCTGGCACAATTGGATTTTTAACTTCATTACTGTCTTTTAAGTTGAATCTTTCTAGAATCTCACCTGCATATTTCCTCTGATGAATAAAAATTCCTTCTTCATCTTGTGTTACCTCAACTCCCAAGAAATACTTCATTTTTCCCAAATATGTCATCTCGAATTCCTCTTTCATTGATGATTTTAAACTTCTCAAGCACTGATTCATCATTTCCAGTAAATATTAGATCATCAACATAAAGAGAAACAATGAGAATCATGTTACCTTCTCCATTTTTGACAAAGAGTGTATGCTCATACTCACATCTACAGAAAACTTCTCTTGCAAAATAGGTTTCTATGCGGTTGTACTAAGCTCTAGGAGCTTGTTTAAGCCGTACAACACCTTCACCAGTTTGTAGACTTTGTTTTCTTCCCCTTTCTTTACATAACCTTGTGGTTGATCCACAAAAAGGTCCTGTGTTAGCTCTCCGTATAAGAACGCAGATTTCACGTCAAGTTAACATACACACCAGTTCTCTTGAGCTGCTACTTCTAGGATCATGCGGATGGTATCCCATCTTGCAACTGGAGCAAAAAATTCATCATAGTTTATTCCCTCTTCTTGTGCATAACCCTTAACGACAAGTCTGGCTTTGTATTTGTCGACTTCTCCTTTCTCGTTTAGCTTCGTTTTATATACCCATTTCACCCCAATCTTTTTTGCATTTGATGGAAGCTCTGTAAGAAACCATGTGCCATTTTTCTCAATTGACTTTAGCTCTGTCTCCATGGCTTTGACCCATTTTTCTTCTTCATTCACCTGATCAAACGTTAGAAGATCATCATCTGCTGCAAACATTACGAAACCAACTTCATCTTCTCCTTCTATTCCTTCACAAGTTTCATAATCATTAAGGTAATTCGGTCGTCTTCTGATTCTCTGGATCACCGGAAATGGATTAGTCTGAAGCGGCTGTGTATTTTCTCCACCGGTCTGCTCTATTTCAGGTTCGACAAGCTGCTCTGTTTCAGGTTCCTTAGTTTTATTTTCATCATTTTTTTCTCCTTCTGAATTGTCGTCTTCCCAGAACAGTTTTTCATCTTCTGAACTTTCATTTATCTGTCCCCAATCCCATCCTTTTTCTTCTTCAAAAATCACATCTCTGCTTGTTATCACCTTTCCAGTTGCCGGATTATATAAATGATACCCTTTTGATTTATTGCTGACACCAATCAACACACATATGGTTGATTTATCATCAAGTTTCTTTCTTTTCTGGTTTGGAACATGAACATGTGCAATGCACCCAAAAACTCTAAAATAATCAACCATAGGCTTCACACCGCTTCACATCTCCTCAGGTGTTTTGTTTTGTGTCATAGTTGTGGGGCTTCTATTTAGCACATGAACAGCCCACCTAGCTACTTCAGGCCATAACTTCTTAGGAACTCCCTTATCATTCAACATACAACGTACCATATTCATTATAGTTCGATTCTTACGCTCTGCTACTCCGTTTTGTTGCGGAGTGAATGCAGTGGTGAGTTGTCTACTTATTCCTGCTTCTTCACAAAATTCCTTGAACTCGTGTGATGTATACTCTCCACCCCTATCAGTCCTTAGACAAACTAGAGATTCTCCAACCTCTCTCTCTACATGACTTTTAAATTTTGCAAAGAAAGCAAAAGCTTCAGATTTCAAAGATAAAAAATATATCCACACCTTTATGTTGTAGTCGTCAATGAATATGAGAAGATATCGCTTATCACTGCTTCAAGTTGGAGAAATTGGTCCGCATATATCCGAGTGAACCAGTTGCAGTTTCCGAGTTGAACACCATAAGCTTTTCTTCAGAATACTTTCTCTGTGTTGTTTTCCTACCAAGCAATTGATGTATTTTTCTGCTTCCTCTGTGCTGAGATACGGCATTCCTCTCACCATGTTTTGATGTTTTAAAATTCTCAGACCTTTGTAATTTAAGTGCCCATACCTCCGGTGCCAAAGCTGCAGCTCATCAAGTGAGGTGGTTTTCAAACATGTCTCTGTTTCATCCTTGTTGCGCCTGGTTGCCATGATTTTAAACAATTTATTTACTGTCATCTGAGACTCTATGATAAGTCCAAACTCAGAATGATAGATTTTTCAAGTTTTATTCTGGAACAAAATCTCACACCCTTTCTGCACGAGCTGTCCTAGACTCACCAAGTTGCTTGTGAGTTCTGAAACCAAGTATATATCTGAGATGATGTGTGATCTTCCATTTACTAACATGTTCACATTTCCTTTCCCAACTACAGACAACATACAGTTGTTTCCTAGTTTCACTGAGCATCTAAAGGATTCATTAAGCATTGAAAACCAACCTTTATCACTGCACATGTGGTTGGAGCAACCAGAGTCTAAGTACCAGGCTTTTTCTTTCTCTTCTTTTATTGGTGAAAAGGCCATCAAAAGAACATCTCCTTCATCTTCATCTGCTTCAGCATAATTTGCTTTATTTCCTTCTTGACATTCATACTGGAAATGCCCCAGCTTATGGCATTTAAAACACTCCACTGTTGCCTTGTTGAATCTACTTCTCTCTCTTCCTCTTCCAGAACCTCTTCCTCTGCCTCTGCCTCTGCCTCTGCCTCCTCTTTCTTCATACGACACCTTAAGTAACTGCTCTTCTGCTCCATTACTGGGACGTCTCATCTTTTGCTCATGTACCAGAAGTGAACTCTCGAACGTATCCACCGACATGGTGTCGATATCTTTGGATTCTTCAATGGAGCAGACGATGTAGTTAAAGTTTTCTGTTAAGGTACGTAAAATCTTTTCTACAATCTTGACATTTTGCATGTCATCTCCACAGTTTCTCATGTCATTTGCTACCACCATTATTCTCGTAAAATAATCAGAGACTGATTCCCCATTCTTCATCTCAAGCAACTCAAACGTCCTTCTCAACGTCTGCAACTGTGCACGCTTTACTCGAGCATTGCCCTGATATTTTGTCTTCATGGAATCCCATAGTTGCCTCGAGGTATCCTTCAACGTAATTGTTTTTAGAATAGATTTGTCAATCGCGCTGAATAAATAGTTCTTCGCCTTAAGATCTTTCAATCTCGCTTCAGCAAGCGTCTTCTTTTGAGCTTCGGACAAAATTTCTTCATTGGCTGGTTCGACAAATCCTTCTTTCACTACACCAAAATACTCTTTTGATCTCAAAAGATTTTCCATCAGGAGACTCTAATGATCATAATCCCCATCAAACGTAGGTATATTAGGTTGCGCAAAATTACCAGAATCACTCATTTCACTCCCCCTGTGTTTACTCTTTCTCACACTCGTGTTTCCCTTAACCCACTCAAAACCAAGGCTCTGATACCAGATTTGTTGATTTAAGAGCTGTAAATCACACTTAAACAAAAGCTGAAAGCTTCGTTAATTTTATTGATCCAGAGCAAATGGCTTAAATAGCCTAAAAGGAAGACAAAGTCTTCTACATAATATTGGAATGAGAAACTTACGAAAAAGACTTAAAATAAAGGAAATAGAGCACTAATTAACGAGCAAACTTTGACTCCATCAAACTCGAAGCCTTATTTGAGACCACTACTTGACTGAAGACCAACTCAAACTCAACATGCCTTAGTTCAACTTATACTTAGCCATGTTGTTTCTCATGATTGGCCATTACGTCAAATCAACGTAAATAACACATTCCTTCAAAGCCACCTCAAGAAAGAGGTATATATGGCGCAACCGACATGATTTGTAAACAAAGACAAACTAGACTATTTCTATACATTAAACAAGGATATATACGGTTTGAAGCAAGCTTGGAGAGCTTGGTACATGGAGCTCCAACACTTTCTCCTTGATTTAGGTTTCATCAACTCCCTGTTTGATGCCTCACTTTTTATCTTCAATAAAGATGGTGTTTTTGACGTATGTTCTAATCTATGTTGATCCATAGTCATCACTGAAAACAATTCAACACAAGTTGAACATTTTATCAAACGACTCAGTGATCGCTTTTCTCTTAAGGATCTGGAGAATCTAAATTATTTCTTGGGCATAGAAGCTTTACGTTCTAATGCAGACCTTCTCCTTACACAAACCAAGTACATCACAGACCTACTTGCTAAGATCAACATGTTGTCAGCTAACTTGTCTCTATCCCAATGGCAACAAACATTACTCTGTCTGTAACACCCCTGAACCTTCCCAGGAATGGGAGTGTCACTAATGTGCGTCCGAGCCCCAAACTAAGGTTATCGAACCAAGGTTGGACCTTAACCGAAACTAGGATACACATTCCGTCTTAACATACTTAAGCCTTGCGACCCAAGTATATCAATCCGTTGGTTTTGCCCCGGACTAAGGTCAAGCACACATAATACCATTTCGCATTACGTATAATACATAAGTCTTTTATAAAAATACTTAGAAAATACAATATAAGTCTCGGCCAAATTTAAAACTTTGTTTACTTTACAAACCGTCTTACATTTGTAAAAGGTAAAAATCTACACCGGCTTATCGTTGCTTTCCTTCCGCTCCCTAGTTGGCTTACTATAGTTTCCTACAAGGAGGAAAGTGAGACGTGAGCAGAACGGCTCAGCGAGTTCGTGAACATAAACGATATACAAGCAATGCACACAATTTCCATGACTACTTTGAGTTATAAAACCACCCGCGATCCGAACCACAATGCTAACCTTTCGCATTGCCGGATAGCACCAATCCAACCCGCCGCGGTCCACCCGCGTCACCACAATCCACGACCCTTCCTTCCAATACCGAACCAACCTTATCACATCCTCACTTTCTTTCCACTTTTCAATTCTCTCATAACCTTTTCTCACAACCGACCATTCACACTCTTTTCTAACTAGCCTTCCCATACACGCCACCACCTTACCCATTACCTTACACACTTTACTTACTTGCCTTCCCATCACACCTCATCCAACCTCCACAACCACTTAACACCCACACACACATACATCAACAATACATAACACCCAATAAATACTTATACAATCATGACCATCCGTTTGTCTTATTAATTCAATTAATACCATGAACACTAGGTGTTCACGGTTTATTATCAATCAACCAAACTCTCATACCATCACAACACAATAATTCATTCACGGTTTAATAGTTTACCTAGTTCAATCCTTCTTTAACCTCCTTAATTCCTTTATCTTAAATCCGCAACTCACACTAACCATTTATCATTACTTCGGTCATAATTTGTAGTATAGTATCTAACATAGTATACATTTAACAATTATTTCCTAACCTTATTAACCATAATTAGTAACAACCAAGTTTATAATCATTCTTCTTAATCACACAAATTCACAGATTTTACTAACACACACACGGAATCAACAATCATCATCCACCAATTCATTATTAGTCTATCACGAATCAATTACTCATAAATCATAATCTCTTTGCAACCAATCAATCACAAACTCACCTTAATCGCTTCCTTACTTTGTTAAGGCGGATTGATTCTTCTTCTTCCCAACACTTTCTTAAACTTTTTAGGTAATATTTAGACAAGATTCAAGACAAGTTTAGCTTGAACACAAGGAATTCTCTCCTTTTCTTCTCTCGGTTTCATCTTCTATTTATAGAAGAGTTAAGCCAACAACTTAACTAAGCACACATACACCTTAATCATCCTACCTAGAGTTATAGGCTTTTTCCTTAATCATGCCAAGTGTCCAATTAAATGACTCATCTAAACATTGCTTCATGGTTAAGTTTCGTCTAAAGCTTTGGTTTAATTTCCAAATCCGCAACTTCCCGAGCACGTCAAACTCCGAGCACGTCAAATTCCGACACTTGATATTAAAATCTTCTTCAACTATTTCTAGGCTTTCCCGCCTCTTTCGTGACCAGCTTAATCTTTCTTCATTCTTAGTTATTTCACTTTCGACAATTACCCGAAACCGCATTTCGACTTAAGGTCATTTACCAAATGACTTGTCAGTCGGGTCGTGATTGGGGTATTACATTCCTTCCCCCCTTAAAAGGAATTCGTCCCGAATTCCACTTTGCTCAAAAATCTACTATGTGGGGATAGTTCTTACAAAATTCTTCTTCGTCTTCCCACATAACTATCACTCAATCATGTTTTCCCCAAAATACTTGAATTTGCGGAATCTCTCGGGTTTTAACTTTCTTGATCCGACGTTCTCCTACTCGGATCGGTCCCTCTGGATAGGTTAAGTTGTTACGGAGGTTCTCTATCCTTTGCGGTTCTATTGCGTTTGGATCGGGTACATATTTCCGTAACATTGAGACATGGAACACTGGATGTAAGGCCATGTCCGAAGGGAGTTCTAGCCGGTATGTTAACTCTCCGACCCTTTCTTGAATGAAGTATGGTCCAATATACCGAGTCGCTAGCTTCCCGACTTTCCCAAACCTATCCCTTCCTTTTTGGGCTGCTACCTTCAAGTATACCCAATCTCCTACTTGAAAGGTAACTTCCCTTCGACGTTGGTCGGCATATTTCTTTTGCCGGTCTTGAGCCTTCTTCATATTTTCTTTCACTCTTCTAATTTTCTTGGTGGTCTCTTCTACTATACTAGGCCCGAACATTTGTCTTTCTCCCACTTCCGTCCAACACATTGGCGTTCTACATGGTCGTCCATATAAGGCCTCAAATGGTGACATGCCTATGCTCGCATGGTAACTGTTATTATATGAGAATTCTATCAAGGGTAGGTATTGTTCCCATGTGCCTCCCCAATCCAATATATACAAACGAAGCATGTCCTCCAAGGTATGGATTGTCCGTTCCGTTTGCCCATCGGTTTCCGGATGGAAAGTCGTACTCATTATTATCTTTGTGCCTAACAGTCGTTGGAATTCCTTCCAAAATTATGCCGTAAATCTAGGGTCTCTATCGGATACAATACTAGCCAGCACTCCATGTAATCGTACTATTTCCTTTAAATATAACCCGGCTAGAGTCGGAACTTTATTCGTTACCCGCATGGGTAAAAAGTGTGCGGACTTTGTCAATCTATCCACGATCACCCAAATGGCATCATTCTTTCTTTCCGACGCACTGGGCAACCCTGTAACAAAATCCATAGCGACCGCCTCCCATTTCCATTCGGGGATTGGTAAATTTTTTGAAGTAATCCCCCGGGTACTTGATGCTCTACTTTCACTTGTTGACATACTTGACATTGTGCTACCCAAGTAGCAATTGCTTTCTTAAGGCCCGGCCAGTGGTAGTACCTTCGTATGTCCCGATACATTTTGGTACTACCGGGGTGAATACTTAGCAATGATTGGTGTGCCGTTCTTAAAATTTCTTCTCTTAGGTTACGGTCTTGGGGTAACCGTAATTCGTCCTTTCAAAAGCAAGGTCTCATCATTAGTTAACTGATACTCACCCTCCCTTTCTTCTCCTTTTCTCAATGCTTCAATAATTCCCTTTAACTTGAGGTCTTCTTTTTGTGTTTCTCGGATTCGTTGGATTAAGTTGGCTTGATTCACTATTTGTATTCCTAACGGTCTACTCTCTTCCCTTTCTAATGCGGTTATTCTCACCATCTTAAACTCAGTTACTAAGGCACTTACATCCATGGTCACATCCACTTCCATTTTACGTCGACTTAAGGCGTCCGCAACCACATTCGCCTTCCCCGGATGGTAATTGATCTTAAGATCATAATCTGTTATGAATTCCATCCATCTTCTTTGACGCAAGTTCAGATCTGGTTGTGTAAATAGATACTTGAGACTTTTATGATCCGTCTGAATTTCTACCCTTTCGCCATATAAATAAGATCTCCAAATCTTAAAGGCAAATACCACCGCAGCCATCTCTAAGTCATGTGTCGGGTAATTCTCTTCATGTTTCCTTAATTGTCAGGATGCATAGGCAATGACCTTTTCGCCTTGCATCAACACACATCCTACTCCAACCTTGGACGCGTCCGTATAAACCATGTATGGTTTACCGGGTTCCGGTAATGACAATATAGGAGCAGAGGCTAAACATTTTTTAAGCTTTACAAAAGCTTCTTCAGCTTCCTTAGTCCACTTAAAACCAATTCCTTTTCCCGTAAGGCAAGTGAGTGACTTTGCTACGCTTGAGAAGTCCTTCACAAACTTTTGGTAATAACCCGCAAGTCTTAGAAAACTCCGTACCTCGGTTGCATTCGTAGGTCGTGGCCATTCTTGTACTACCTTGATCTTCTCCGGGTCTACCGATACTCCGTGTTCGGATACTCTATATCCTAAAAATCCCACTTTCCTTTTCCGAAAACTGCACTTACTAAGTTTTGCATGGAATCTATGTTCCTTTAACCGTTGTAACACTTTCTCCAAATGTATTGCATGATCTTCGGCAGTCCGTGAATAAATGATGATGTCATCAATGAATATGATCACAAAATCATCCAAATATTCCCGAAAGACCTCATTCATGAGTCGCATAAATACGGCTGGGGCATTTGTTAATCCAAACGGCATGACTCTAAATTCATATTGCCCATATCTAGTCCTAAAGGCCGTCTTATAGATGTCCTTTTCGTCAATCAGGATTTGGTGATATCCTGATGCTAAGTCTATCTTTGAGAACCACGATGCTCCTTGTAGTTGATCCAGCAACTCATCAATCCTAGGCAAAGGATATTTATTCTTTATCGTAACCTTATTAATTCCTCGGTAGTCAATACACAACCTCATAGTCCCATCTTTCTTTTTCACAAATAGTACCGGTGCTCCCCATGGTGACGAATTAGGGCGTATAAATCTTTTCCCCATTAAATCCTCTAATTGCTTTTTCAATTCGGCTAGTTCGGCTGGAGCCATTCTATAAGGAGTTTTGGCAATTGGAGTCGTTCCCGGTTCAAGTGTTATCGTGAAGTGATTACTCCGAGGTGGTGGAAGTCCTTCTAAGGGAGAAAATACCTCCGAGAATTCTTTGACTACCGGTATTGTTTCCAAATTCGATTTCTCCCCAAGTCTTATTTCCGTTGTATCGATTGTGACCAAATACACCTCCCGATTATCTAACTCTGATTCAATCCTTAAGGCCGTGACTAATGACATTCCCATACTTGGATAAATTCCACTATACACACATGTATGTCCTTCCTCATTTCCCAATTTTACTCGGCCCCTGAAACAATCTATACTTGCTCGGAATTTTGTTAACCAATCCAATTCTAGGATAACTTCGTGATGTTCTAATGGTACAACTAGGAGATTAGCCGGAAATTTCATTGCTTCTAATTCCACCGGTACATTCCACATACATGATTTGGCATGAAGGATTTGGGTTCCGGGTGTTCTAATAGGTACGTCTATTTCCGTTATAACAAAGGTTCCTTCGAACCTTTCCGCGACTTCGGGTGACACAAAGTTATGTGTTGCTCCCGAGTCAAATAAAACATGCGTAGGTATTTTGCCAAAGCATATTGTTCCTACCACATATATTTATATATTACACATTTAAACACACAAGTTCATCCAAAAACACAACCACAAAATTCACACAACCTAGTTATTTCTTACCGGTAATAGGCCCTTTATTGGGCTGGGAAGTGTTAGCCCTATTAGTGTCTAATGCATATACACTTCCCTTCGTAAGTTAGGACACGCTCTTGCATAGTGTCCTCGTACATAACAAATCTGACACAACAACAACTGTTCCCGCCCCTCTACCTCCTTCGTTACCTTGCGGGTTACGCGGGTAACCCGTTCGTCCTCCAGATTGCGGCATTGAGGATCTTGCCGCTGTAGCTTGTTCAGCCGTAAGTCCTTCCTCGACATTTACCGCCTTCGCCACGGCCTCATACATATCGAAGAATTGCACTACTTGCAACCTACTCCAAATTGCTGGCCGCAACCCTCGAATAAACTTCCTAATCATTGCGGGTTCATCCATCCTTTTGTTTTGTATAAACCTACTTAGTCTCACAAACTCCGCTTCATAGTCCCTAACGCTCCGATTTCCTTGTTGTAGTTGGAGAAATTGTAGTTCTAACCTATCTCGGGCCTCAACCGGAAAGTATTTCCTTTCAAACTCTTGGCGGAATCCTCTCCAAGTGGTGAAGATATCCCCATAACGGCGCTCCACATTTCTCCACCAATACTCGGCATCTCTATCCAAGTAATAGACTGCTACATCCTTCTTGTAACTTTCCGGGCACCTCGTTGCACGGAAGTTCCGTTCCATACTTCGCAACCATACATCAGCCGCAATAGGATCCGTACTACCGGAAAATCGTGTTGTTCCCAAGTTCCACATAGCTGTAACCACTATCAAGAAATCCGGTGACGTACGCTCTTGTATTCCTCCCATACTATCCACCACTGGTTCACTAAACCTAGGTCGCATTCTACCTCTAACCGACTGACTTGTCGTGCTAGGCTCAGTCCATGGCATTTCCGAATCTTCAACCAAATACATTGTATCATCTGAGCCGTACCCGTGTGTCGCCAGAGTCCGCGAACCTTCTAACCAGAAGTTGTCCGCCCAAGACTCAACACTGGACCCATCTGATGCCTCAAACTCATACCGTACTGAGTACGGCCGATCTGGCCTCTCCGAATCATGTGGACGTCCTCTCCGAATAGGGGGCATCTAAATATAACACGATGTTAATACTTAAGAATTCTATTAAGGAAAGCAACCGGTTTCCTAACCTTTTGCAAAACTTTTTAGATTCTCTTTAAAACCAAAAACATGTATCATATGTGCTTAAGCATAACCATGCTCTGATACCACCTTGTAACACCCCCGAACCTTCCCAGGAACGGGAGTGTCACTAATGTGTGTCCGAGCCCCAAACTAAGGTTACCAAACCAAGGTTGGACCTTAACCGAAACTAGGATACACATTCCGTCTTAACATACTGAAGCCTTGCGACCCAAGTATATCAATCCGTTAGTTTTGCCCCGGACTAAGGCCAAGCACACATAATACCATTTCGCATTACGTATAATACATAAGTCTTTTATAAAAATATTTAGAAAATACAATATAAGTCTCAGCCAAATTTAAAACTTTTTTTACTTTACAAACCGTCTTACATTTGCAAAAGGTAAAAATCTACACCGGCTTATCGTTGCTTTCCTTCCGCTCCCTAGTTGGCTTACTATAGTTTCCTACAAGGAGGAAAGTGAGACGTGAGCAGAACGGCTCAGCGAGTTCGTGAACATAAACGATATACAAGCAATGCACACAATTTCCATGACTACTTTGAGTTATAAAACCACCCGCGATCCGAACCACAATGCTAACCTTTCGCATTGCCGGATAGCACCAATCCAACCCGCCGCGGTCCACCCGCGTCACCACAATCCACGACCCTTCCTTCCAATACCGAACCAACCTTATCACATCCTCACTTTCTTTCCACTTTTCAATTCTCTCATAACCTTTTCTCACAACCGACCATTCACACTCTTTTCTAACTAACCTTCCCATTCACGCCACCACCTTACCCATTACCTTACACACTTTACTTACTTGCCTTCCCATCACACCTCATCCAACCTCCACAAACACTTAACACCAACACACACATACATCCACAATACATAACACCCAATAAATAGTTATACAATCATGACCATCCGTTTGTCTTATTAATTCAATTAATACCATGAACACTAGGTGTTCACGGTTTATTATCAATCAACCAAACTCTCATACCATCACAACACAATAATTCATTTACGGTTTAATAGTTTACCTAGTTCAATCCTTCTTTTAACCTTCTTAATTCCTTTATCTTAAATCTGCAACTCACACTAACCATTTATCATTACTTCGGTCATAAAAGTTGTAGTATAGTATCTAACATAGTATACATTTAACAATTATTTCCTAGCCTTATTAACCATAATTAGTAACAACCAAGTTTATAATCATTCTTCTTAATCACACAAATTCACGGATTTTACTAACACACACACGGAATCAACAATCATCATCCACCAATTCATTATTAGTCTATCACGAATCAATCACTTATAAATCACAATCTCCTTGCAACAAATCAATCACAAACTCACCTTAATCGCTTTCTTACTTTGTTAAGACGGATTGATTCTTCTTCTTTCCAACACTTTCTTAAAATTTTTAGGTAATATTTAGACAAGATTCAAGACAAGTTTAGCTTGAACATAAGGAATTCTCTCCTTTTCTTCTCTCGGTTTCATCTTCTATTTATAGAAGAGTTAAGCGTACAACTTAACTAAGCACACATACACCTTAATCATCCTACCTAGAGTTATAGGATTTTTCCTTAATCATGCCAATTATCCAATTAAATGACTCATCTAAACATTGCTACATGGTTAAGTTTCGTCTAAAGCTTTGGTTTAATTTCCAAATCCGCAACTTTCCGAGCACGTCAAATTTTGACACTTGATATTAAAATCTTCTTCAACTCTTTCTAGGCCTTTCCGCCTCTTTCGTGACCAGCTTAACCTTTCTTCATTCTTAGTTATTTCACTTTCGACAATTACCCGAAACCACATTTCGACTTAAGGTCATTTTCCAAATGACTTGTCAATCGGGTCGTGATTGGGGTATTACACTGTCACTCCTGGCACACCACTTGCAAATGGCTCAGAGTACATAATGATTGTTGGAAGCCTTCAGTATTTACTATTAACAAGGCATGATATTGCCTTTGTCATCAACAAGCTCTCACAGTTCATGCATAAACCCACATAATTACATTGGTAAGCAGTGAAGAGGTTGCTTCGATATCTATCTAGAACAAGAACATAAAGTGTCTTCTTCTCACGACAAAACAAACAAGCTCTCCATGCTTATTCTGATGTTGATTGGGCTAGTAACTGTGGCAACATCGTCTATCTTGGTTTACATCCAATCAGTTGGTCATCCAAGAAGCAAAAGAGGGTTGCTCTTTTGTCCACAGAAGCTGAATAAAAATCAGTTGCTGATGTTGCATCTAAGCTTTGTTTGGTTGCATATCTCATGGAAAAACTCAAAATTAGCTCCAACACTCAACCTGTTATCTACTGTGACAATGCCGGAACCACATATTTATGTGCCAACCCAATTTTTCACTCTCACATGAAGTATGTGGCCCTAAATTATCACTTCATTAGACAGCTTGTTCAGTCTGGGTTGTTACGTGTGTCTCATGTTTCAACAATGCACCAACTAGCAGACACACAAAACTATTTCCAAGATAGAGACTATAACTCCTTAGTTCCAAGATTGGTCTCTCTACAGTCGATCATCTTGCTGGGGCATGTAGAAGCTATGATTACAAACTCAAATCCCTTAGTCATAGCAACTATAATATATGCATATCTTCTGTAATTATTGTAGATACACTCAGTTTCTTGCATATATACCAAGTATGTAATGTACTATATTATCAATCAATACAATACATTTGCTCATCTCTCTACGATGTGGAACACCAAATTTATTGCGATGTGTATCGCTGCTTGGATGTCTGATCTTTACTTAAACTATCAATTAAATCAACGAATGCAAACAATTGTCAAGAACTTGAGGTTCAAATCCAAAAGAAACTTAGAACTAACACAATGGAACAATAAGAATCAAACTTAAGCTACAACAAGCCAATTTGGGAATTGAAACTAATACTAGTCAAACTCTAACAAAGACCAAACTAAACTTAAACAAATATCAAACAAAACAAGAATAAAAACAAACTCAAACTAATGAAAACTTTGGTGCAGTGTACCACCATGATTGATCCAAGCCACACACAAGTCTTTCTTTTCTGATGGGCGTTTCTTTTATTTTTATTATTTAAGACTTGACAAGCTCAATTGGGCCTATTTTTGGTTGATTTTTAATAGGGCTCATTAATGTCCTAATTTTTGCATAAAAATTAATTAACTATTTGGTTAATTAATTAACCTAGATTTTAAGCCCATTTCATATGATATTGATAAGGATCAAAAATGCTAAAGAAGATCTCAAAGAGGTCATGAAGAATTTAACAAGCACAAGGACAAAAATAAGAGCCAGCCGAATAAAAGAGGGCTCAAATGATCAATTCAAAACAATTTTGAAAATCAAGTGCATTCAAAAATCTATTGGAGATGTTCCTTATCTAGTACATCCCATCTTAAGCCTTAAACAAACCCAACATCATTTATTCCTTGTATTTTCTCTCTCATTGATTAGGACACAAGAAAGTAGTTACATTGAAGACCAACATCAATTATTCCTTGTATTTTCTCTCTCATTCATGCATAAGTCTCTTATCGCACTTAAGTCTTAGACTAGTTCCAAGAAAATTTATTGTCTTGTCTTAGTTTAATCAGACCATTTATTGTCTAGAATTAGGCTTATATAATCTTGTAACCTCACTTGAGAATAATAAGTTTGCTTTTGAGATTTTGAACCTATATTGTGTAATATCCATAGTCATTTGTTTATGTGTCATATCCAACAAACACACCTCGGTTCTTTGGTGTGTAAAATCCTTAGAAATCAAGTGGGAATATCAAGGACCTTCCGCATCCCTCGTGCGATCCTTCGATCCATGGAATATCAAAGGCTTTCCGCAACCTTTGTGCGATCAAATGATCCACCAACCTTGCCATTGAGTCCTCATGGCTTCTTTGAAGCAGGGTATATATTCATCTTAACTATAGAACGTTAACCCTCGGGGATATTCACACCAAAGTTGTTGAAGGATCTATCCATATCTTAAAACCCTACTTGTTGGGCCCAGTATGATTTGAAGAAGTCTGATTCAATTAAGACTTTAATTTTTTTTTCTTTTTGGATTGAAATAAGGCTCATGACCCATATTTTAATTAAGATTTCCACCACGATTTCCTATATATTTGCTCTAGTTGATCATTAATGAAATCAGAAAAGTTAAAAAGAATACCATAACCCTAACTTAGTGCTCACGTGAGAGGATCACAAACTCTAGCAATCGTTGAAGGCTTACGTCTCTCACGTGCTGGAAGCCTAATCTGCGTGAACCTGGAGTTCTGCAGCTCAGTAGAAGGTCCATGCAGATCACCACTGATCTGCAGGTGATATGTGTTATCATGGTGTCGACGCTAGATCATTCTGGTATCAGAGCCAGCGCTTAAGCTTCCCAGCCAGAACCAACGACCCCCAGCCGCCGCCTCCAGTGCCACGAGATCGAGGTAACAACCATGACCTTGACCTTCTCATCTTCATCATCTCCCCACCGTCCATTTGCCATTACTCATTCATCTGTGTTGTCTGCTCAACAACCACACCATGTCCCACACTTGGGATAAATCTGCATGTGCAACCTCCGAGCTGTTGACTTTGCATCAAGCCATCGACCAGCTGACACAACAAGCCACCCTGGTGCCTGCTATCCTTTGTGATTTGTTGAACCAACCTCGGTGTGCACCCCCTAGACCTGCGAGCTATGCATCTGTTATAGCCACCTTGTCCGAGCCGTTGACTTTACCTCTATGTGCTTGTGGCTCGCGACACCCGCTCATTGTGAATATCCTGACACTTCAACGCTGCAAATACCACGCCTGGCTTAGGCCGTGACTCAACTCTGGTTGAGACATCATCCCACGCTCTATTTTGCTAGTGATGCTACTGATGCAAAATTTTTAGATGACAAACGAGATTTCTGATATGTGTGCAGTTTAACTAGTTTTAAGCAATCATTTGCTACCATTTTTGCATGATTTCATCACTTGTGCATATCATTTAGAGTCAATTTTGGAGCTGATTGGAAGCAAGAATGTGACTAAGATGCACAAACTCGACATGCAAGGTCGAGTTGTGCACCAGATTACTCAACTCGATGGTTGAATTTGACATGTGTGGTCAAGTTGGGCATTAGATTACCCAACTCGATGTAGCACTCGACCAACATAGGCAATGTGGGCATAAAAGGAGCCAATTCCCACCCGTCTTTACTCGACTCAATGCTGAACTCGACCTACAAAGTTATGTTAGAAAATCAAGGGCATTTTATTGACTTTTTATGGTTAGATTAATGAGGGTATAAATACCCTTTTTATGTAATCAAAACCGTTTGTCCACATTTTATTGCCTCTTGGGTGAAAGAACATTAAAACATTCTCTTCTTTTTTTATCTCAGATTTGAACCTTGTTCTATGTTTAATTTTATGCAATTTATACTTCTTATCTAATTTAATTCCTTTCTTTCTCATCGTTTTGATAATGCTATTTATTTCATTTTCTGGGTTGTTTGTGTTTCTTATGATTTATGAGTAGATTTCTTAGGGTACTTAAGGAAATATGTTAGATTAGTGTGGATATTAGGTTTTCTAGGTTTCTTAAGATGAGATTAGTTTAGATATCTTTTGATTTGGTTTTTTTAATGCTTATTTCATTCTAATCATTTCATATATAAGTTTTGACATTTCAACACCCAGAAAGTGTTTGATGAAATGTATGACTGAGCCATTCTTAGAGAGTTGCATTCATAGCCTAAAAGATTAGTTATCTAGGGTGTTTATTGACTAGAATGAGTTGTTTCTTAATACATGCTTAGTTATATTTCGCATGTGATGATATGGTCTGATTGTAGTTTTGATGAGATTGTCTGTCATGAAAATGGATTCAATATCTTGTCAATTTATTGTCTAGAGATCATCCATGTGTGACTTTGTTAAGTAGCCTAATAGATTTAAGTGAATCACTGATCCATTATTCTCACTCCTCAATGGTCCTTTTTCCTTCTGATTGCATTTACTCTGTTTTATTGCTTATATTTGCTATGTTTAATTGATGTTTCTGATTACTTGCTTCTATTAAATTTTGTTTTGTCATATGCATTATCTTTCAGTATTGTTTGCTTACTGCATTGAGCAATTAGGTTGGTAGACCTTTCACTAAATTGATTAGCTTGGATTAAATTGATTTGATCATATACTAATTGTTAGCAGTTGCATTCAAATGGATTGACACATTTTTGTGCTACAATGATACAATAGTGAAGTATGATAATTGAGTAGAAAATTCCTATTATCAATTTGGCAATGTTACCATTTGGGTGTTTAAACAATTATGTTTAGGATTTTAGATTTTCTAAGATCAAGTTCCTTTTCGTTTCATTTGTTAACTAACCTTTTGGTTCTGGTTTTGTCTATATGTTTCTGGTTATTCCCAACTCGATCTGCCCAACTTGGCATGACTAGTCGAGTTCCACATCGGATTGTGTTTACTTTGTATGCAGACTAGGTCCAAAGGGCAGAAAGCAAAGGAAATGTAGTGTCACCTATGATTTTACGACAAGGTGTTTGCTCACCAAAACACAAAGCCTTAAGGATGAGAAACTAGGTTTGAATGTTAATACCTTCGTGAGTGAACAAGATTTGATTAAGAAGTAGAAGTTGATCAAGATGGCTCTGGTATCAATTTGGTGCAACAGATTATTGAGATCAGGGATTTGGTGGTGAAGATGAGAGGGCGATGATGGGTAAATGAAACTAAAGGCGAATTGAATCAACCCTTAGAATCCTACCAACAAGAAGAACTCGGAGTTCACTCTTTTCAGGCTTCCAACCATGGGAGCTAGATTCACCGACGGCTAGGGTTCTGTGATCCTCTCACGTTAGACACAAAGTTGGCTAGGGTGTTTGTTTTCTTTTCTCGGATTTTATTAATGAGCAAACAACGCATATATAAGGAATCTGTTAGGAAATCCTAATTATAAGTTGAGCCATATTAGTGGGTCTTTAATGAATAAAATAAAGCTTTTTAGAATTGAACTTTCTTCTCTTGATGGGAAAATTAAAATTGACATTTAGAAAGAAGAAGCGGGCCTTCAACTTTTGTGTCAGAAAACAAGGAACCTTAATGGATCCTCTAAAAGTCAAAAAAATAAGAGAAAAGGTCCATCAAAGAGTGAGGTCTTCGTGAGTCTAGGGATAGCCCTGGTGCACGTTGCACAATCATGAACGACAACATCTCGACTCACAAAATTTTCTCTATTTCAAGATCAAATCGCCTCCGCTATTTCTTTCCAATCGGATACCCAACAAAGATGCACTTTTAGTTCGTGGTGTAAATTTATCTTTTGTTTGTGACATGTGGTGAGCATAACACAAGTACTCAAACATCTTCAACATGCAGTAAAGAGGCCGTGATCCAAGCAGGAGCTCATATGACGATTTAACATCAAGATATTTTGATGGTGTTAGGTTTGTCAAATGTGTAGCTATAAGTATGCTCTTTTCCCAAATTCTGATTGGAAGTTGACTTTGAAATAGACACGCCCTTGCTACATTGAATATGTATTGGTGTTTGCGTTCGATACGACCAGTTTCTTGTTGTGTGGCGATGCATGATGTCTAATGAAAGATTTCTTGTTCTTGAAAAAGTATTGCGAGACACATAAATTTTGTACCATTATCACTGAAAACACACATATATTCTAAAATAACGTTCGGCCTTAAAACAAAAATATTAAATATGAGTTTTTGAGAGCTCTAACTTTGATGTCATTAAGAACGTTCATACACATCGAGTGTAGACGTCCACAATGGTGAGAAAATAAAAACCAACCACATGTAGTGGGAGTCCGATATAGCTCCCATACATCGCAATGAACCAGTTCAAAATAAGTAGTTGTTTTATTAGAACTCAAATGAAAAACATCATGTGCTGTTTTAGCACGCAGAAAAATCTCACAATCTCTTATTGTTCTTGTGTCACTAAACGACTTATTAAACTCAGATAAAGACAACAACGTTCCTTTAGAGGAATGTCTAAGCCTACAATGCCAGAAGGAAGCGAAAGAAAATTCCTTTGCAATTGAGTTAACACGAGCAACATGTACTCTATTGATTATCACTGATTAAAAATGGCAGTGGTTGCTAGTAATATAGCAGTGATAACAACAAAGTTTTAAAATTTTTAGGTTAAGTTTTTTTGGGTCTAATACTATAAAATATTTCGTGAAAAGGTAATCTTAGTGATTTTATTCTGTTATGTATTTATACATGAAGATCATTGCCTAAACTAGATAAGAATGTATCTTCTTGATGCAGCGAAACCAAGATAAGCATGCTCAATATGTGGATCTAGTGAGATATGCAGGGACAATCTTCTCATAGTAGAACTCGAGGTTCACACTATAAGGTTTCCAACATATGGGAGCAAAGGCTCAACGATGGCTAGGGATCGTGATACTCTCACGTGTAGCTCGGCGGCTAGGTTTAAGGTTTTCTTTAATTCTTTGATTTTATTATTAAGCAACTAAAGCAAATATATATGGATCTTGGTGAAAACCCTAATTACAACATGAGCCATGAGCCTTATTTTAAATCCAAAAGAAAATAGAAAAGACTAAAGCGTTAAGTGAATTAGGTTTCTATTTTATGATGGGCCCGTTATCTAACTAGGTACCAGGTGAGGAGTTCGAATCCCACCAGCTCTAATTTGAGCATTTAGGCTATAGATCAGGCCTTGTTGATCCAAATTCAATGAGTAAGGTTGACAAAAAAAAATAGAAGGTTCATTAACAACTTAGGCCTAAAATCTAGACTTAATTAATTAACCACATGGTTAATTAATTTTAACCCAAAAATCATGTCACCAATGGGCCATAATAAAACCAACACCAAAATTAGCCCAAAAGAGCTTTTCATTGCTTAAAACAAAACAAAACAAATAAAGGTCCATCATAGAGGCAAAACATGTGTGAATACTAAGGTCAATTCTGGTGTCACGCTGCACCAGATCCCTCCCGGTTTGAAAGAATCAACCTCGATTCTGAGTTAGATTGATTCGTTTCTCCTGTCATCCTCAGCTCCATGTACTGCTCCTTCGGAATCCACACTGCTAGATTAACAACCTGCTTACCGGCTCTCTCTGTCTTAATAAAACCCACCCTCCCTTTAGCAAGAGGAACATATACTCGTTCTTCTCGGATTGATCATCACATTGGGTCTTAGTTACGCGTTCCCTTAAGGTCCTCACAGTTTTTAGTCGCCACCAAGTCTTTAGTAGGGCTGTTTAGAAGCGCTCAGGAATTGGGAATAAAGTGAAAACCCTATCTCATATATAGAAAAAGTATTTGTTGAGGAAGCCATCATGTAAGGTCTGTTTGTCGAATTCTCGACGATGACCCAATAAGATGTGGCACACGTCTATGGTGATGATGTCACAACTGATTAGGTCGTGGTACTCTTTACCAACAGAGAAACGCACAAGAGCATGCCAATCTACCTCCATGGTGTCACGCGTGTGCAGCCAGGTAACATCATATGGATCAGGATAGAGTACTACGAGGATTCCCAAGCTCTTGACTAACTTATCTAAGATGAGGTTCTCACCCCTTCCTGGATCAATGATGAGTAGGCATTTGATTCCCTTGACTTGACAACTCCTTTTGAAGACTTGCTCTTTTGGCAAAGAATACCTAAAGGAATAGTCTCACAATTATAGTAGCAAGACATCAAGGTTAACCTTATGTTGGTGACACATGTTCCCATTAGTGGCTGCATGCACTCGGCTTGCTTGTCGGTCCCTCCAATAGACTGTTTATGCAACTCAGTCTCGTATATATTCTCTACTTGTAGGGACATAGCATATTTGCTGCCGATGTTACTCGATTCTGGAGAGATAGTGGATGAATGAGTTCTCTGACATGAATAAGAGATATTCAATGTCCTTTCGGATTTGCCTATATGATGTGTTACAATCAGAGGACATGAACACGTTTCATAGCCTATACGCGAGGAAGTTGTTGGATTTTCAGACGATGAATCTCGTTCCACAGTAAGCTAAAGCGTACTCATGACTCCATTACATTCCTTCAATCTGTTTAGTGTTCCTACGATCATGACTTCAATAAACACTCATTTTCCCTTGAAGTTTCTTTTGTCGATTGCAAGTTCTACATCAGTAGAATCACCTACAACAATTGTAAGAGAGGACTCATGTGTAGTTGAGTCTCCTCTAGGAGTAGGGTTCTTTCGGACCAGCAGTTTGTGCTTTAGACGCATATCTTGTTTAGCAGATCTAAAAGTTAATGGCTCTTCAGGTATACTTAGCAGTAGAAAAAAAACGCGTGGTGATGGCTTAACTAGAGTTGAGTCATGACCTAGGATGTTTAAAGACTTCTTGTGTTGGTACTCCAAAACAGAATGGTCGAGTGGAGAGAAAGCATCACCATATACTTAACGTTGCGAGAGCCTTACAGTTTCAAGCAAGTTTACCTGTCAAATTTTGGAGCTAGTGTGCTCTTACTATAGCTTATTTAATAAACCAAACACCATTTGTTATTCTCAATAGAAAGACTCCATTTGAGATACTTTACAATCATCCACTAGCTCTCACTCATTTGAGAATATTTGGCTGCCCATGTTATACACATAATCAGAAACATGGTGGTGACAAATTTGCAACTCGAGCTCACAAATCAATTTTTCTTGGGTATCCAATGGGAACAAAAGGATGGAGAGTTTACAATATTGAAATTGGTGTTATCTCAGTATCACGAGATGTACAATTCCTAGAAGAAGAATTTCCATACACATCACTTTCTCTTGATCCATCTCCGCTTGCAACGTCATCTGTTACAGAACAAGTGATCCATTGTGATGATTTATTTAATGAACCTGAGTTCATTCAGCCTGCAACATCTCATCCTCTATGTGCAACGACAATTGCTAATGAACCTAGCATGACTGAATCAACTCCACCCGAGCTTGCTCCTATTGTCAACGAAGACACTACTCTGGCATAAATAGAGTTGATCATTGAACCCACAGTTACGTCTTCGATACTTGCTCCACAGTCAGTTGTGCCACATGTTTTACAATCTTCATCTTCTACGGATACCGACACCACGCCAACCGTTGTTATTCAACAACCCCTTGGTAAAGGCTGTTGAACAAAGATTTCATCTAAGAAGCTACATGACTATGTCACAAACATTATCCATGAAGGCTTGGGTAGTGATTTTGTTTACTCCTCTTGGTACCCGATGGATAAACTACATTGATTGTGATCAATTCTCACCTCATCATCAACCTTTTCTAGCAGTTGTCAACTCTAGTGTTATTCCTAACACATATGCCGAAGTGTTTCAGGATGATCATTAGAGACAAGCAGTTTGAGGCGAAGTAGATGCTCTAAATAAGAATGGGACTTGGATTGTTGTAACTTTACCTGAAAGGAAAATAATGTTGGACTGTAAGTGGGTCTTCATGATCAAATACCGTTCTGATGGTACGCCTGAGTGTTACAAAGCTAGCCTCGTGGTACTTGGGAACAACCAAACATAATGTATAAACTACACTAAAATGTTTGCTCCTATATTTAAGATGGTTACAGTTCAATATGTTTTGGAGGTTTTGGTCTCACATGATTGGGGAGGTACACCAAATGGATGTACACAACGCCTTCCTCCGTGGTGATTTAAATGAGAAGTCTATATCAAATTTTCACTTGGATTCCGAACAGATGATAAATCCCTGGTTTGCAAGCTTCATAAATATTGTATGGTCTTCGGCAGGCTCCACGTTGTTGGTTTGCTAAGCCTCAAAAATTGTTACTTGACTATGCTTTTGAACAGTTCTTATCGAACTACTCACTCTTCACATTGAATGATCAACATGGTATGCTATCTCTTCATGTTTTAGTCTACGTTGATGATTTGATTGTGTCATGTAGCACACTCGAACTTATCACACAATTCAAGCCGTATTTGAGCTCCTGTTTCATATGAAAGATATCGATATCCTCAAGTACTTCCTTGGTATTGAAGTATCTCGCAATCCAAGTGGTATGTATCTGTCCCAAAGAAAATACACTTTAGATATCATATCCAAAACTGTTCTACTTGGTGATAAGCTTGTCACACATCCGATTCAGCAAAATCATAATTTTGCATTATCTGCAAATACAGAGCTTCATTAAATAATTTGGTATCTAAACCCTGACCCATTCACTTATCGATGTGTTGTTGGTAGGCTTGTCTATCTAGGTGTGACCAGACCCAAGTTGTCTTGTGCGATACATATCTTGTCATAATCATGAATGCTCCACGACCAGAGCACTGGGACGCAGCTATATGTGTGATAAGGTACTTGAAACTCCGACCATGATAAGGCATTCTTCTACATGCAAATATAGAGCTTCATCTTGTTGCTTGGTTTATCCATCTTGTGGCTTGCCTTTATCATGGAAAACTAGAAAACATGATATTGTATCCTACTCCTCTGCGGAAGCAGAATACAAGGCATAGCAGGGTACTATAAGTGAGATTCTTTGGTTGTGTGAACTCTAACTACTCTTGGTGTTGATTGTTCAGTCTCTATACCGCTCCACTGTGACAATCTATCAGTAATACATCTTAGCAACAACCCGATTTTCTACAAAAGAAGCAAACATATTGAAAAAGATTGTCATTTCATACAAGATGAAACTGTTAGTGGTGTCATCTAAACAACTCACATGTCTTGGAAAAAAAACTAGTTGATATTCTCACCAAAGCTCTTTGATGTTGTGAGTTTGATGAGTTCATCTCCAAGTTGGGTCTTCGGGATCTTCACACTCCAACTTGAGGGAGAGGTATTGGAGGATACTAAGGACTACTAATGTAATTAGGCTACATTATGTATAGTTATGTAATTACCTTGTTAAACATTAGGTCAATATGCTAATACTCTAGTACATAAAGGCATCGCCTCTCTTTGATATCAATCTAAGAAAACTTTATACGATGCTCTAGGTTTCTTGACAATTACTGAATCAATGAAAGCAATCTCAGAGTCAACTTTTTGAGCCTACAAAAATCACACTTGTTACATAATCAGACAAAGAATGATTTTTTCACACTAGACAATGTGTCTAGTTAGAGTGATTTGCGGCAGAGGAATAGTCTGGAAGCAAATCTCAAACCGAGAAAGAAGATTGACTGCTAAATGATGCGGTTGTTACATAATCAAATAACAAAATTAGAACAGAGAATGAGTTTTTCTCACTGGAAAACATACCTGGTTAGAGCAATTAGCGATAGAAGAATAGTCAAGAAGAATGAATATCAGACAAAGAAAAAAGATCGATTGTTGAATGGTGAGGTTAATACCTTGAATTCGTTGAGTTATATAGAGAAAAATATGAGGTGGATCAATGCATCCATTAAATGCAAAGTAGTGAATTATGGAATGCGAAGTAGTGGATGAATGTATTAAGAGGTCATTTGTATTCGAAACTGAAATTGAATGCAAAGTCTCGACCAATCAGAAGAGAGTATTCTCGACAAATAGGAACAAAGTTAAACTTTTTTTTTTGTGTGAACGCAATAAATGAAACAATTTTCAACCAATCAAAACCGTTGATTCCCTTCTCTCTGCCACGTCCTACAATCCCAAGAGGTTGGAACCTTTCTAATATATTATATATTCATATATTAACTAATTTAAGGATATAAATCAATTTATAAATATTATTTAATTTTTTTAAATATTAAAATAACAAAAATATATAATTTATCTAATAAAACAAATCTTTAAATGCTTTTATATAAGATTTTTTGTTGTTAGTATAAAAGATAAATATATAAATAATAAGATTATACTCCCTTTGTTCTAAAATGTATGATGTTTAAGGTTTTTCACACAAATTAAAAAGTTATTTAATATTTAATTTTTTCAACTAAAAATATACTACATAATACAAATTGTCAAAGTTGATAAAAGAAATATAATAAATATTGCATTGGAAGTTAAAAATATCAAATAATTTGGAACAATTTTTTTTTCTAAAATATCATACATTTTTGAACGGAGGAAATATATGTTATTAGCGTATGAGAGAGAGAGAAAGCTTCTTCTCTTCTTTCTTGTCAAATTCTGGTGGCTTAACCGGATCTCCTCTTTTCTCAGATTATATCTTTATGTGAGGTTGTGATGAGGCTTCGCTGTTCGGTTTTCCTTCGGCTCTAGGCTGTCAATAGATTCAGAGTTGTTGCCAGTTTCATTCCTGATTTATTTTTGGATTGTTTTAATTTCTTTTATAGATCTTAGTTAAGTTTTGGGGTTATCATCGTTTGTTTGATATCATTTTAGTTTTGGTTTCATCACTGATTTTGAAAGGCTATATCTGTTTTCTCATTCCGTTGATTTTGTTTGTGTTTTTATTTTTAGTTTTGTTGTTTCCTCCTTCCAGTTTTGAACCGGTATTTGATCCATCGGAGTTTTGTTAGTAATTCTATTCATGTGGTGTTTCCCAACTCTTTGAGAAATATTTTTTCGCTCGCCGGAGTTCTCTTTGTTTGGTTGTCGCATGGTCTTTTCAAGCAGATTTTTCTTCAAATTCAACCGTGAAGATAGTGTGGTGGAGTAGCTAGCTAGGTCTTGGGCTTGAATATAAGGATTAGAGTCGATGAGTGTTTGATTCCTGTGGCTGAATCCTCGCTGTCGAAAGTTGCATGCCGATAAGCTTGCGTTGGTGACACGTGAACAACCAAACGCCTAATGGAGTCCTTAGTCGGTGAACACATGGCGTCAGGTGGCGAACTTTACTGTTCAAGAGTCTTCTATTTGGGCCTTTAAAATCCAGTGCAATTAAACATTTTCATATCCTTATTTGTAAACCAAAAATAAGTCGTTCTTTTTTTTAAAATAAAAATATACCATAAAACAAGAAGATTATATATTAGTTTTAGTTAATTAATAATTTGTAAATATTATAGATTAATTTTTTAATTAATAAATATTAGTTGGGCCTTTCGAGCTTTATAAATACAAAGAAACTAAAAAGTAAGAAAAAAGAAGTATATATATTATGATTGTGATTAATGTGTTATGGCTCAACAAATATTTATTTTAAAGGAAAAACTAAAATATCCTTACTTTCTTTTGTTAAAAATTAATAATATCTAAGGTCATAACAATTGAAGTGACATAGATTGGTTGAAATATATTATATTCTATTCCATATGAAATCAAATATAATATCTATACATTTTACTTGTTATTATGTATTAATCAAGATGATTAATTTGTTTAATGTATTATGAGATTACATCAACAAAAAAACAGAGGTTTCCCTTAAAAGAAATATATCTGAAATAAGTATCTTAAACTCGATCTACAAATTTATATTATAGTTGCATAAGATGACAAATCTTATTTATATTGATTTTATATATTGTGTTATACTTACGAAGTATGTTAAAATGTTCGAGATATGGTGCTACATCAAAAAATCAAAATGCCTTCTTTCAAAACAAATCTATCGAAAATAAGTATCTACATCTATTCTATTAAATATTGAATTGATTTTTTTGTTTTTCTAAATATTTTTATACACTATATTTTCAATTGACAAGGTCAACTTTGTCAAATAGCTGAATGAAAAAAGTTATTAAGTTGCTATTACAACATTAGAATGGCAGATATATAATCATATAATATCAAAAGGTACTTCGAAAAACATTGATGAACATATATATCACTACTAAATAATTATAAATTTGGAACAACTTTGTAATTTATTAACTTACAAACATAAGTCATCAGCTAAAAAATCACTTAACTAAATTTTTTATGTTATATAATAAATAAATTGAAACTAATTTGTCTGCGAAAGTAGAAATGAAATGTTACACTTAAACTTCATCCATACTACATAGTTAAATACATATATAGAACTGATTATATTGTAAAACTGAGCAAACTATTTATGTAATAATGCTTGATGTATATTGATAGTTATAAGAAAGATAATAATGTTTGATATACATTGATTGTTAAAATAAAGATATAACTAAGAGTTATAAATTTAGTCTCAAACTAAATAATAAAATAGAAAAAAAAATGAGTGATCTAAATTGTATACAAAGAACATGAATCTGTAAGTTGTCCTAAAGATTTAGAAATATTTTTTATATACAATATTTATTGCCTTAGTGCAAACTCTTCCTTTTTTATATGTGATTAGCACTGTTAATCCACTTTTATATCTTACTCTAGAGAGATCACTGGATTAGGAAAATATATAGACCCACTTTATTCAATGTTTGACCTTGACTCTTGTTAATAGCTACTATAAAAGCAAGAGACAATATAAATTGAATGCAACGCAGCTTGGTGATTTTGTGTCTGATAGTGAAATTACCATTCTAATGACGAGAACTATATCACCAATTTAGTCACATGTAATTACCCTTGCTTCCAATATCTGATTAGCCATTTTGTTATCTGAAACTTTGTTCCATTGTATAATCCATGTTTAGGATTATTCATATAATTGGAGTTCCTATTTTTAGTCGTATAGCATGATTAGGTAAACCAGATAACCTTATAGTGTTTAGAAATATGGGGTAAAAACCATCGTATCAACAGAGTATGCATATGTTGGATATAAGCTATCTGAACTTAGATAAGTTCTCTCATCACCTGAACATAAAAAACAACTTAAATATCTTAGTTATATAAGTATCTATATGTTTTCATGAATAGTAAGTGAATAATAAGTTTATGAGGACTAACTTAGTTGCATAGATAACATGTAGTTAATGATATTGACATCATTGTTAGTTGGACAACTAATAGCTATGTTTCAAAACAATTGAAGATCATGTAAATTTTCCAAAAATTGTCCATGTACTTCAAAACATATAGAATATTCTGGATTAGATGTTCTAGTAATCAAAAGCTCTTTAAGAATGTCAATCAACACCTCACCAGTATTAGGTCGTTTATCTTACTATCATCAACACATAAAATCCACTTTGAAAAATCTTCTACCTCTTTAGCTTTCATCATTACTGAAATTAGAACCCATTAGAAGTCTCATATTCTTTGTTACTCTAAGTACTTTACAATTATTCCACAAATATGATGAATTTAGTGCTACCCTAACAGTCTCAACTCAACCACCTCCATTTTTAACTGGTAGAACTTGTCAAAAATCACCAACGAAAACAACAACGTTTCCAGCAAATGGCTTATTCTCTACACCAATAATGTCTCTTAAACTCCTATCCAAAGTTTCAAACCAATGCTTACTCATCATAGGAGCTTCATCTCATATAATTAGTGAAGCCTCTATCATTAAATTAGCTAAATCTGAAATATTTTTCATAGAGCAAGTAGTAAACTCATTTGCAACAATAGGGATGTCGAATCTTGAATGAATTGTTTGTTCATCTACCAATAGTAAAGAAGCTATTCTGCTTGATGCTACGTTCAAAACTATTTTGCCTCTAAATCTAATAGTAGAAGACAACACTCTCCATATGAATGTTTTACCAATTCCACCAAAACCATAAACAAAAATACTCATCCTCTATCATTTAATACATCATTAATAACTTGATCATATATATTGTGTTGCTCATCAATTAATTCATTAAAATCCTTGTCATGTTCATCTTACAATTATGCACAATTGTAATTACGTTCCTTGAATAAAAACTGATTTAACAATGTATGATTAGTTGTTTTATCTGGCTGAGGCCTTGTTTCATATGTTTAAAGTGAAGTTCCACTGTCATGCAATAGAAAATTGAGCTAAATTAGTGTATAATTCTTTAGTTGATCTTTTGTAATTAGAAAAATTAGAGGTGTTAGTAAAAATATAGAATTAAATTAAAAAACAATAGTTGAAGTTATGATAGTAAAAAATGTATGCTATATAACTATCTCGCATAGACAATAGTGAACATTTCTTAAATAAAGTATCTTCTGATAGAAATTCCCAAGTATTTTCCCACACATGTTTAGGTAATGATAGACAGTTAGACATCAACATGTGTGAGAATACACGACGCAAATTAGAAGTCGTTGACCACTGGCTAGCACTCTTAATAGGTTCAATATATTCTACATCATCATCTAATAATCTCCTGGCAATACACGTAGCTTTAAAGGTATCATAGACAACACCTTCAAGAGTTCTGATATCTAATTCAAAACATGTAGACCCCTTAACTATGTTAAAAGAACCCTTAGATAGAATAATTCTTGTAATGAAGGAGAAACATTGTAGATCCTTCCAATAGTAAATCTGTTTCTTTTCCTTTTATTCCATAGCTTGTTCTTTCTGTCATATCTATATTTAGAAGGAAATTCAGCATATGTACGTTAGAGACCTATCTTTAGCATCAATCTTATTACATTTCATCCAAGCCAAAAACATATACTGATCAATAGAAATCTGATTTAGAAGACTATTCTTATGGTCATCATCTTTCCAAACAACTACTTGTTTATCCTTCTCATGAAAAGATAGTTTTTCCACAGTTATTGACCTATCTCACAAGTTGATACATACTTATTAGATATAAAAATTATTAGGTAAAATTTCATCTGTTTTATGAATAAACTGTATAAAACATAAATGAATATGATAAAGATGTTTAAATAAAATTAACAAAACACATGCAATCAAAATATGACTTTGTTTCATCATCTTCAACTTGTTGATCATCAGTAATACTATTTTCTGGATGGTTAGAATCATTGTTACCTTGTAGATTAGATTTCTTCTGTCCAAAAGCAATACAATTTTGACCTTTATGAAAATACTTAAATAAGTATATAATAGATCTTGATTGATTACACCATTCCATGTTTATATGAGCTCGATAACAGAGAGATAAGATCTTGTTATGAGGAACAAGATATCCATTATCACACTGAAAACCATTATTCTCAACAAATCTGCCATTGTCACGTCTTCTATATACTAGAAATTTTTCTTTTTCAATGGTCAGCTCTCATTGGAACTTTAAGGATAGAACTTCATACACTTCCCATATTTCATACATGATGATCTCTGATTAACAGCAACATATAGACCATCATATCCGTGACAACTTCACAATAATCCGGTTCGCTATCTTGATATGGAATTTCAGCACTAATAATAGAATCTATATCTTTGGAGTTAGGATATTTATGATCTTGATGCATAAAAAGTAAAATGTGAGCATGTAATAGTCCCTTTTTCTGAAACTCAATTGTGTACATAACTGCAAATCAAATATAAAAGTAACAAAAATATTAAATTAGTTAATTAATAAAATAATCAAATCAAAACAAAAAAATAGTAAAAAAAACTTAGGAAAACCTACAATAGTCTTTCCAAAAATATCATTTGCGCACGTCAGATCTACTAATAACTTATCGAGGTTTATTTTGAATAACCTACACAATATATCAAGTCTCTCTTCAGGTCTTTGTTTTATTTCTAGATACCTTGTAATTTCATGCCATATATGATTACACGTGAAAAGGATAAACATATCAGGAAATCCCAAATGTTTGCAGACAACCACCACATCCATGTAATTATTCTTCATGTATCTTTCTCCACCAGTGAAAGAAGGTGGAATAAATATTCTATTACCATGATTATTAGTGTTAAAATCTCTTTGATTTGAAGCATCTCGTAAACTTGCATAAGTTCCATAACGTAGTTTAGTAAATGCATTGAACTAACATGGAATTAGTCAAAATATAGGTATTCAAAGAATAATTAATTGACTCAACAAATCATTTAGCGATGATGATGGTGATGGCAATGACGATGATGATGATGATTTGGCGATGAACGACGATGATGATGGTGATTTGGCGATAACGGAGATGGAAGAAAGACAAGATTTCGAGCTTCATACATGAGATGCCATTATTGAAGATTCGAGATACTGTTCAAAATCGGGTCAATTAAACAACTCAGATTTTCTGGTATTCATTGTGGGAGATTATCCAAATGCGATTGTGGCTCATATTGGTTTCAAATTATGTGGTGATATATCAGATCTATGAAATACTAATAAATGTATGGGTGACCCATCATTCAAAAAGTTCTCACCTTTTTTCCTTTTTTTTTAATTTTTATTTTATTTTTTTGGTCTTCTATTATTATCATAAAACGTGTTGCTTGGCTCTACTATAAAATCCCCTCTCATCTCTTCTGTCTCTTCCATTCTTTCGAAACTACAAAAATTCTAACTCCTCCCTCTTCCACATTTATCAACAATGGCATCTAGCGGTATGAGTCTTATCTCCATTTTTTATTTATCTTTTCACTACTTTCCTTGTGATCTCAAATGTTATTTTCATTTGCAATTCATGTGATGTTGGAGCTGGTGGTTTGAATTCCCCCAAGACTAAAGTTGAGAAAAGAGTGAGTTTTACGTAGACTTGCGTTTTTCTACATTCTATGATTTTAAATGTTGAAAATTACCAATGAAAACAACAACGTTTCCAGCAAAATGGTTTATCCTCTATACCAATTATTTACCATTAGGAGGCAGTATGTTGCCCATTAGATGATAATTCTCACCATATAACCTAAAAATCTTAAGACCACATTCTAAGTTTAAAGTTAGATCAATCTTTCCTCTAAGTAATGTAAAAGGAAACATCATGTTATATGCTTTAATATTTTTACGGAAAGTCCTACCTATTTCATCATCCCATGTAAGCAAATCAATCAACTCTTGAGGTGCAATTTTAAATATAGGAAGATTAACTTTTCCCTTCATGCAACACACAGAAAACACATGATCATGAGTACGTATTTTCTTGTTCAATCTCTCATTAAACCACATTGAAGCTCCACAAAATTCACATTCATAAATAGGATTCTCATCATCAAGATAATCTATAAAATAAGTCTAATAAAAAATCACCAATATAAGTCTGAATAAACAATAAATAAAACAAATAGATTAAGAATATCACTGTTATATTTCTGAATAGGAATAGCTTCTTGAATAATGTCAAATATATTAACTAAACTTGTTGTTTCCAAAATTTCATTATTTTCATTAAAATGTTCAATATCACTTTTCATCACAAGCTAATATATCATAAAATATTTCTTCATTGTTATTCCAATCAGCTGAATAAAAAATTGAAACAAAAATTAATAATTATAGTATGCAAGCTAGATAAGTTAAACACATATATATTTGAAACCAAAACAACCATGAAATACCTTTGGAATCACTACTATATGAGTCCATAGCGTCACTAGTTTTATGGTTAACATCTATTGATTTTTAGACGTGATATGTTTATTTATAAAAAAAGGTATATTTTAGTATTAAATGAAAAAAGATCAATTTGAATATGCATATATAACCGTAGTGAACCTGAGAGTTGATTGTCAGCACTAGGGAATTCTGACAATGATTGATTTGGAAGAATATTATATTGATCTCTGCCATCACCAAATTTGTTATAAGATTTACTAAAAACAGACTCAAAAAACTTATGCCATTAGCCTCTCATAGTTGCTTAAGTTTATTTTTGGAGCAATGTTTAGTGAATCTGCAAATCACATTAAACTATTATAGAATGATGAGTTCATTAAAGTTATAATTAAACAAGTTGGGATAAAATACAGTATATAATTAAAATTATGTATATTACCTGATAATTGTTATTGTGCAGAAACACCAATAGCATTATCTGAGTTCATAGATGATGAATTAGTAATGCTAGTCTTGTTTGTTTGATCACCTGCATGAAAATAAAAAGAGAAGAATTATCTTTCACTACTGTAGATCATAGATTTTTCTCCTAGTAAGAACATTACAAAACTTAAATGATGTCATGTTATTTAAATGTTTCAATATCATATACTATAATTAATGAATGAAATAAGTAATGAATATCCGCTTATATAAATGAAACAATGAAGGTGATATGACTAATTTCATGTGCATTATTAGAGTTGTCAACATGTGAAGATCCTCCAAGAATTGCAGGTATGTCATTTGTTTTATGAAGTTTCCAATTCTCTTTAATAGAATCTTTACTAGTAGAGATAACAAAACATAAAGTTATTAGTGTAAACATAAGACAATAATTATAATAATTATGAAGTTAAAAATGCTTGTGGTATTTACTGAAGGTTTATGTCTTTTGACATAAAAATCATCACCACTATCATTATTTTGCAATATGTTCTTTTTTCATAAATGTATTGAACTAAGATAGAATTAGTAAAAATATAGGTATTCGAAAAATAATTGATTGACTCAACAAATCATTTAGCAAAGGTGATGTGATACGATGACGATGGTGATTCAGCGTTGAATGAAAATAACGATGGAGATTTGGCAATAACGGAGATGAAAGAAAGAACAAGATTTTGGGTTGTCATACCTGAGATGTCATTATTGAAGATTCGAGATATTGTGCAAAATCGGGTCAATTAAACAACTCAGATTTTCTGATATACATTGTGGGAGATTCTTCAAATTCGATCATGGCTCATATTGGTTTGAAATTATGTGGTGATGTATCGGATCTATGAAATCCTAATGAGATCTTTTTCATTAGGTAACGTTTTCAGACTCAATCCTCAAAATAATCGAGATATTTATTCCTTTGATTTATGGGTTATGTTTGATATGTTTGGATTAGGCTTTGATATTATTGTAGATTCTCATATCTTGCTTTGCTATGTCCTAAGTATTATAGAATCCAGTCTTCCATTCATTTCGATTTCTTCTAATCATATTTGGATTTTTTTATTATAGTCGCAATGATCTTTAAAATTAAGTCAAATTGCTTTACTCTTAGATCATGTTTATCATTACAAAATCAATAACAACTTTGTCTCTTGATTTCAATCATATTTTCGAGGATTATCCGATATCTTTTGATTCGGTATCATGTTTTACAGTTTTTGTGCTTGGATGTATTGGGATATCATTTGAGGATAGATTCATTTTGCTTCAATGGGAGAATTATGTCATTTAATTAGTATATTCTCAAATCTCTAGTAATGAATTTGAAGATATCACTCGATGATTCAATTGTTAATATGATTGGATGTTGCATCTATACAATCTTTTTCTTTGCATATTAGTCTATCACTGAACATTCATTTCTATTAGAAATTATTATTGGTATTCTCGAGCAAACACACTTACTTTGTTTTTTTGGTTTGTTTCTGAGGTTTTCTAGTCCACTATGTCTCAAATGAATCTTGGCAATGCGATCACTGAATCTAGCTCTCCTCCAGGGCGCTTAAAGATCAAAGTTCTGAGAATTGACAATGATGATTTTGTGGAAGGAGGCTCTAAGAATTATTGCTCGAGAAATGTTTGAATCATGTTATACAAGATGTGAATTCGTTCTTGTTCATGATGCCTAGATTTTGGCATTTTGAAGGCAAGATGGTGGGTCTTAATCTCGGTAATGGCAGGTTCCAAATTGAATTCAATTCAGTGAAGGATTGTGATGTTGTTCTCCGCTATGGCTCCATCATATTTGACAAATGGATGGTCGCCTATACCAAATGGATACCATTAGCGGATGAAAATTATCCGAGTACAATATGCCTCTCTACAAGAATGGCATGGATTCTTTTTGAGTATAAAGTGGAAGGTATTTATCGCCTCGTTTGAAATCCACTAGGTAAGGTGGTTGGTATTGATGTAGAGAATGGTCGTGTCAAGATGAATTATCCATGCACAAAGCCCTCTCATTTTCTCATCCTCTCTAGAGTTTGAGGAAGGCAAAGACTCGCAGATATTGATCGAGTATGAAAAGCTAGAGGGATGCTGCAACTTATGTTCTAGTTCTCGACCCTCCTCTAGCCGCGCTGCTGCTATTTCTAATGATGATTCTGATGTTGGCAAGCTAAACTCTAAGAGATCCCTACAGATTACTGAAGAAGTACCAAAGATGGATATGTCAAATAAATGTATCAGGTGGGAGTTCTCATGGCTCTCCTCCTTATGTTGAGCATAGATCACGGATAACACATGAGGCTAATTCCATTTCTTTTAAGAAGACCAAGTAGAATATTTTCCCTCCTGAATCTGTAAAGGCTGATTCAGTTCCTACTAATTTGGTCCCATTTACTGATGTTGTCATGACATAAGAGGAATTACAACAAGATGATCTTTTTGTTGATGATACAGGAGCAAAGGACGATATGGAGATGACAGAAAATAAAACGAAGTCTTTCTTTGAAACTGTTTTGGATGCACTTGCAACAGAGGCTGCAGCTGCTAGTGGAAAAAACCTCACAGCAACTGAAATGGCCAACTTCCATGAAGACTTCGCATTGAAGTTACAGCAATGTATGGAATAAAAGGCTTTGAAGCCTCCTATGGGTCCGAGGAAACCATCAACCCCTTTTCAAGGTGTAAACTCAAGGAAGATGATGGCGCAAAACGCCAAAGGGTTAAAGTGGGGAAGAGGAAGGAGCAAAGCAAAGTCTCTATGAAGTTTTAATATTTTATGTATTAATGTTTAAAACTCTTTGTTGGAATTGTCAGGATATTGATAATAGATTTTCAATAAATTATCTTTGGGACATTTGGAAGAAATACAAACCGGATTTTCTGTTTCTTTCAGGACTAAGAATAATATATGTTTAATTGAAATTTTTCAATAATATTTGGGTTTTAATATGTTAATTACCATTGAACCATATGGTCTAAGTGGTGGATTAACCTTATTTTATTCAAACTTTTATAATATTGTCTTAAATTATAAAGACAACAATATGATCAATATATCACTCAAAAATAAAGGACAAAAAAATGATATCACCTTTATCTATGGTGAACCGAACCAAGGTCAAAGAGATTATGTTTGGGAGAGGTTAGCTCGTATGGGTATAACGAGAGATTCACCATGGTTAGTTATTAGAGATTTTAATGAACTATCGAGTAACCATGAAAAGCAAGGAGTACCTTCTTTGCGTCATGTGAATTCCTTCATTTCTTTTAACCAAATGATTCATGATTGTGGCCTGGTTGATTTTCCAAAGATTGGTAAATGATGGTCATGGAGACAGGTACGAAACAACAACATAGTTCGTTGTGTCCTAGATAGAGCCTACGGTAAAGGAGAATGACAAGATTTATTCCCAAAATCGGAGGTGGATTACCTAGATATGATAAATTATGATCACCAGCATGTACTTTGGAGGTTTGATGACCAGGAGTTTAGACAACATAAACAATTTATTTTTGATAAAAGATGGGATCGCAAAACCGATTTCAAAATAATTGAAATCAATTGGAAGGGCTTTCCATGTCATCGAAGATTATCGTCTAATGGTAAGATTAAGAGATGTCGTGATATTTCCTATTGGAGGAATATGAACTTACCATCAAGAAGACAGAGAATTATGGATTTATAGAAAATTGTTGAGGAATTACAAAATAGGGATACCAACGGTACATCTAAATTTACTAAGGCAGAATTACACCTCAAATAGGCATATGCCGAGGAAGAAGTTTATTGGAAACATAATAGCATAATAAATGGTTGTGGGAGGGTGATGAGAATACAAGATTCTTCCATGCCTAAAAAAACAGAGGAGAGCAAAAAATAAAATTATTGGACTTATGAATAATGTTGGGAATTGGGTTACTAAGGATGAGGATATATTTGGAGAAGCTACCCGATATTTTTCACAGTTGTCAATGTCTCAATAGATGAGATTGAATCCAAAATAATGGACTCAAATAATCAAATACTTTGGGAAAGGCCACTAAAGAAGAGATCAAGAGAGCTCTTTTTATGATGGATCTCGGGAAAACTTCAGGTTCAAATGGAATGTCAGCTCTCTTCTTCCAGATGTCATGGGAGGTAATTAAGGAAGATGTCACAACATTAGTAAATGATTTTTAATGTTGGGTTCTTTTCAACAATGTTTAAACAAGAAAAATATTTGTCTCATTCCAAAGATCTTCATACCGACAAAGATGACGGAGTTTAGACCTATTAGCTTATGTAAAGTCAGTTATAAGATCATCTCCAAAGTCATATGTCTTCAATTAAAGAGATTCCTTGCAAAGCTCATTTCTGAGACTCAATTGGCCTTTGCGGGCGGCAGACTCATCTCGGAAGATACTCAATTGCTCATGAAATGTTCCATGCCCTCCGTACAAACAAAGCGGTTAGAGGAGAATTCATGGCTATTAAAACAGATATGAGTAAAGCCTATGACATAGTCAAATTGAACTTCCTTGATAGTTTACTCTGCAAATTTGGATTTTTCGATAACTAGATTCGATGTATTATGCATTGTATTACCAGTGTCGAGTATTCAATTCTATTAAACGGTATTCCTGGATGAAAAGTAATTCTTCACACGGTTTAAGGAAAAGTGACCCCATATATGTTTATCTTATGTACGGAAGTTCTCATTTCCATGCTACAGAAAGCTGAGACGGATAAGTTGATAACAAGTATTTCCATTGCGAGAGAGAGTCCAAATATTTCGCATCTCCTATTCGCTGATGATAGTCTGTTCTTCTGTAAAGCGAACAAAGAAGAGACTGCCAAGATTCTAAACGAGTATGAAATAGTGTCAGGACAACAAATAAATTTTGACAAATTGTCAATCTAATTTAGTCATGCTTTATCAGATGTCGAGAAACCAAAAATTCACTAGTTATTGGGAATTCACTAGATTGGAGGTATGGTTTCATATTTAGGACTCCCAAAGAACATAGGTGGTGCTAAAAGTAGAGTGTTCTCCTTTGTTAGGGAGAAACTTCACGAGAGGATTAATAGTTGGTCCTCAAAACTTTGTCAAAAGCTAGCCAGGAAGTTCTAATAAAATATGTCCTTATAGCATTACCGACATATATCATCATGTTATACATTACCAAAAACTATAGTATTGAAATTAAATTCAGCTATATCAAATTTCTGGTGGCAAACACATAAGACACTTCTAAAGGCATCCATTGAAAGAAGTGGAAGAAATTATGTAAACCTAAGTCAGAAGGAGGGTTGGGTTTTCGGGCTTTGGAGGAATTCAATTCAACACTCCTAGCTATAAAATTATGGTGTTTATTAGACTTCCCTGAGTCATTATTTGCGAAAGTGATGAAGGGAAGATATAATAAGAATCAATGTCCATTGACAACAAAGACAAATTCTAATTCGTCATATGGCTGGCTGAATATTTCCTCAGCATATTTCCTTACTCAATAAGGGTATCATTAGGAAGATTGGTGACGGGAAAGCAACCTTAGTTTGGCATGACCCATGGATCCTAGATGTTTACCTTGTCTGGCATTTGGAGTTGGCCGATGTTGTATTCGGACCTTACCGTCGATCAATTTATTGATCCTAAATCTCGGACATGGCGCGAGGTTTTACTAAGACAATATTTCAACCCTATTGATGCCCAGATTATCCTTGGAATTGTTATTCTTCGGAGAAAGATACCATATTATTGGGGTTGGTATTTTACTAAAACTGATCGATCCACAGTAAAATCTGGGTACCAAACCGAGAAAACAAAATCATTATTATAGGTGGGGAAGTTTGACCCAAATTTCAGGCACTTCAAGCTAAAATCTGGAAAATGAACTGCCCAAATAAGATAAAACATTTTATATGGCAAGCACTATCAGGGTGTATTGTTGTTAAAAAGAATCTTAATCATCAAGGCATAAAGTCTGACATTCAATGTTCCCGATGTGGTGTTGATGCGGAGACTATTAATCATGTTTTATTTGAATGCCCACAAGAAATTCAAACTTGGGCACTCTCATGTATACCTTTTTCGATTGATGTTTTTCAAGGAAATTTAATTTGGCATAATCTACACTATTTATTTTGGGGAATCCCAGACCGAGTAAATGTCAAGATTTTCCCATGGCGTTTCTGGCATAATTGGAAAGTAAGAAATGGTCATTGCTTTTCAGGTATTGAAAGTGACCTAAGAAATATCGTCTCTCAGGCGGAAGCTGATTATAAAGAATGTTCCTTAGCCATAATTGATGTGTTAGATAACTGCAAAGCCGTGGCGGTTAATTACCTTTCAAAGTGGACATCAGTGGCTTCTCCTTCTACCACCAATAAAATCTTCACAAGTTATTGATGTTTTGTGGATACCTCATGGAAAATTACGGATCTACTCTCATGTCCTAGATGAATTTGCTTTTCATATTCAGTAGAGGGAGGATGTATGAGGGCATGTGAGGTACGAAGTAGTCTCTCCGCACTTCATTCAGAAGTCGAAGCTTTGCTTTGGGCGATGGAGTCGATTCTGGCCATCCAAGTTACAAAAGTTGATATAGCAACGGATTGTGAGGATGTTCTAAAGATAATGTTGCAACCTGAAGAATGGCCAGTTTTCCAATCATATCAAGAGGACTATTCGGGGTTAAGCTCTATTTTCTGCTCACTATCTCTCCATGTAATCCTGCAATCTTTAAGTCATAAAGTTAATGCTCTCGTTCGTAATATTAGAGAGTCAGTTATTGATTTATTGTTGTAAATTTGTTTTGCTTCCTTGTGGTATATTAATATTATATGAGTTGACAAAAAAATTATTTAGCAAAGATTAATATTGAATATGAAACTTAATTATAAATCGAATCACTAAATTTGAGACTGTATCTTTTGTTATTAGGTTCTACAAATAAGGAGGTGTTATGAAATAACTTTCTATATATATATATATATATATACCTTATATTGTTATATATAAGTAGTGAGAAAGCAAAATTAGAAGGAAAGAGGTAGAGAGAGATGTGAGAGAATAGTATAGTGATCATAATCTTTTCATTTAAATAAGTACTTATGTAAAGAGTAATACTCTTATTTATAGCAAGAAGTAAGTCCGCTACATAACTCAAGTTGGTAACAAATATATATTAAATAATTACTTCGAATAATTACTGATTCATAATACGCCCCCTTAAATATTCAAATTACCGATGTATTACGTATAGCCTCGTTAAAAACTTTATCATGAAAAAATCAATAGGATAGAAACCATTACAAGAGAAAAAGAGTACAATAACATAATCTCTCCCTGAAATGATGGATATAACTTCTTCTTCAAAGATCTCGTAAGTGACGCATCCCGATGCTATGAACATATTTTCTAAATGTCGTAGTTGGAAGCGCTTTCGTGAATAGGTTTGCTACATTGTCACATGAACGACCATACTGGATATCCACTTCTTGATTCTTCTCGAGTTCCCGTGTGTAGGAGAAAAATCTTGGGGGAATATGCTTTGTACAGTCACTCTTGATATAATCTTCTTTCAGTTGAGCGACACAAGTAACTTTGTCTTCAAACAATTTTATTGGCTCTTTATTTATGACTATTCCTCTTGCTTCTTGTATAGGATGAGTCATAGATCTGAGCCACACACACTCTCTATATGTTTCATGAAGTGCAATTGTTTCTGCATAATTTGATGAGGTAGTGACTAGAGTCTGCTTTTGAGAACACCAAGAAACTGTAATGCCTCCAACAGTGAAAACATATCCGGTTTGCGATCGGGGTTTATGTGGATCTGATAAATAACTTGAATCCGAAAAACCAACTGAATCGACACTAGAGTTTCTGTTATAAAATAATCTCAAATCAATTGTTCCCTATAGATAATGAAATATATGTTTTATTCCATTCCAGTGTCTCCACATAGGTGACGAACTCTATCTTGCAAGCAGATTTGTAGCAAATGCTATATTTGGTCTAGTGCAATTTGCAAGATACATGAGTCCACCAATAGTGCTCATATAATGTACTTAGGACCCAATACCTCTTCATTATCTTCACAATGTTAGAATGGATCTTTTTCAATATTAAGTGATCTATTGACCATTGGAGTATTCAAAGGAGTCGCTTTATCCATGTAAAAGTGTTTTAAGATCCTTTTCGTATTATTTGATTGATGTACAAAAATTTTATTCCGAATATGCTTGATCTGGAGCCCAAGACAAAACTTTATCTGTCCAAGATCTTTTATTTCAAACTCTTCTTTCATATGAGTTCTTGCATTGATAATCTCCTTTTGAGTTGCAATTATGTTTAGGTCATCAACATATACAGCTATGATCACAAATCCGGATATAGATTTCTTAATAAATATGCAAGGGCATATCGCATTGTTGGTATACCTTTTACTTAACAAATATTCACTTAAGCAATTATACCACATGTGTTTGGATTGTTTTAATCCATAAAGTGATCACTGTAATTTGATCGAACATATCTCTTTAGATTTTGAGCTCAATGCCTCATGCATTCTCAATCCTTCTGGGATTTTCATGTATATATTATTATCCAGTGATCCATATAGATATGTTGTCACAACATCCATTAAATGCATTTCTAGATTTTTAGATGCCGATACGCTCATCAAAAATCTGAAGGTAATTGCATCCATTACCAGGGAATATGTTTCTTCATAATCAATTCTCGGTCTTTGAGAAAAACCTTGGACAACAAGTCGGGCTTTATATCTTGTTACCTTATTAGTCTCATTTTTTCCGAACAAATACCCATTTATACCCTACATGTTTTATATGTTCAAGTGTTGTGACAATAGGTCCAAAAACATTTCTTTTATTTAGGGAGTTTAACTCAGTTTTTATGACCATGTCCCATTTCTCCCAATCAGATCTTTTCTGGCATTCCAGTATGGACGTTGGATCTGGATCATCAGTTTCATTATCAATTTCTTTTGATACAGAGAACGAGAAAATTCCATCATCATCTTCTATCTCATTTTTAATACTTTTCTATTTTGGGTATAATTGATGGAAATCTCGTGATTTTCAATATTAATGTCCTCTTCAGGACTTCTCTTCGTATGTGGTTCTTTTGGACCATTTTCATTTAGTTCTCCCGGTTTCTTTTTCTTTCGGGGAATTTTATCTTTGGATCCCATTGGTCTCCCCTTTTCAACTAAACCTTAAGTTTGTTTACTATATTTCCATCATTTTGAGTTCTTCTGTAAAAATAACTCTTGATAGAACATTTACAGCGAGTATATATGATTTTGTCACCCTTTTTGTATCGATGAATGCATATGGAATCTGGTTTACCATATTTTGTAAATGCATAATTTTCTGAACGTCCAATTCACGGTGTTTCGTATGAGGATCAAGGTGCAATAACAACGATGTGCACCATGTAATATCTTTTGGAACTTCTCTAGTTCCTCCCCCTAATGCTGGAAATTCATCTTCATTAAAATGGTAATTGTCAAAACGTGCCGTAAACATATCACCAGTTTTTGGTTCCAGGTACCAAATTATACTTGGTGATGTATACCCAATATATATTCTCATCTCTTTTGTGGTCCAATTTTTGTTCTTTGTGGTGGCGCTATGGGGACATAAACCGCACAGCCAAAAACACGGAGATGAGATATATCTGGCTTTTGGCCAGATGTTAATTCTAATGGAGAATATTTATTATATGTATTCGGCCTTATTTGAATGAGTGATGCATCATGAAAAATTACATGACCCCATATTGAAATTGGGAGTTTTGTTCTCATTATTAACGGTTTAGCAATAATTTGTAACCGTTTGACCAAAGATTCAGCCATGCCATTTTGTGTATGAACATGCGGGACTGGATGTTTAAAATTAATTCCTAATGAGATACAGTAGTTATTGAAGGCTTGTAAAGTGAATTCACCAACGTTATCAAGTCTTACTTTCTTTATTGTATAATCAGAAAATTGTGCTCTCAACGTGATTATTTGCGAAAGCCAATTTCGTGTGCATAATAGACACACATGTGACCATCTACTAGATGCGTCAATTAATACCATAAAATATTTCAATGGCCAGCATTCTAGGTGAATAGGCTCACATATATCACCATGTATTCTTTCCAAGAATACTAGAGATTCATTCCCAACTTTAGCTGGTGATGGCCGAGTTATTAATTTTCCAAGAGAACAAGCATTGCATCGAAATTCTCCCGTTTGAAAAATCTTCTGGTTTTTCAACAGATGGCCCTTTGAATTCTTCACAGTTTTTTGCATCATGATTAAACCAGGCTGCCCTAAGCGTTCATGCCAGACTTTGAATGTACATGTAAACTTCGGGTATATAGTATTATATGATTCAACCACATTTATTTTTGTGAAATATATTTTAGAGGATAAAACTGGCAGCTTTTCCAATATATATTTTCTCTCTGGAGTGATTGATGTAATGCAAATATATTCAACGCCATTTTCATTCATAGTTTCAATATGATATCCATTTATGCGGATATCTCTGAAAATTAATAAGCTTCTGTAAGACTTTGGGGAATATAATGCATTATTTATTTCAAATTTTGTTCCCCGTGGCATTGAAAACTAGCTCTAGCTCTAGCGGAATCTTTTATATCAAGAGAGGAGAAATACTTTTTATTCTTAAGTATTGTGTGTGTTGTAGTCCTATCTACCAGACATATATCTTCATCCTCGTTTTCAAGTCTCAACATTTTCTTATTATAAAAGATATGTTAGTATATAACAAAGCAAAAGGTTTATATTACAATAAGAACTATTTTACAAGCAAAAGAAATAAAAACAACAAACTATGATTATGTTAAATTATCTTTTCAAGAAGATTTTATTTGTCTTGATTTTCGTTGATATCTTCAAAATCAACAACGAAATCAGCAACATCAAGATGTATATCATTATTCATACTATCGGAAGAAGGTCCAGCATCACTATAGAGGAAGTTGGTTTCACTTTGTTTTTCTTTTCTCTTTTGTGATTCCTTATACAGATCGGCCAAATGTTTTGGTGTACGGCAGGTATGTGCCCAATGTCCTTTCATGCCGCATCTGTAGCAACAACTCTCACGTTGCTATTCGTGACCAATTTCATTTTCTTTAAACCTTTTATTATTTCTTTCATTGTGGAAATTATTTAGAAGAGATTTTCTTTTTTTTCCACGCCCACGTCCAAGTCCATATCTTCCTCGTCCGCGACCACGGTTATTACCTCGACCGCATCCACGTTCATTCCAATCATTATAATTGGATGATGCCACATTCGCTTCTGGGAATGAGGCTGACCCAGTAGGACATGATGTATGGTTTAGCATTATAAGTTCACTATTCTGTTCTGCTACTAAAAGAACTTGCATCAATTGTGAATACTTTGTGTATCCCTTAGCCCAGTATTGTTGTTGCGTGATTACATTTTCAAGATGAAATGTTTGGAGAGGTTTTTCAATCATATCATATTCAGTTATCTTCTCTCCACATAATGTGATCTTAGAAGTGATTTCGAACAGATTAGAATTATATTCACTAACACTTTTGTAATCCTGGAACCGGAGGTTCAACCACTCATGTTTGACTTTTGGTAAGATCACATATTTTTGGTGATCAAATCTATCTTTGAGTGATTGTCAAAGATCTGCAAGATCCTCCTCTTCTATGTATTCATCTTTTAAAACATCATGGATATGGTGGAATAAAAATATCATGGCATTTGCCTTTTTCTCATCAGAAGTCATTTTCGACTTATCGATGGTATCAAGGAGCTATCTTCCTTGTAAATGCATCCTTGCTGCCACTGCTCATATCATATAATTATTTCCAGAGATATCCAAGGCAACGATCTCGAGTTTAGCCATGTTTGACATGATACCTGAATATAGCAATTTATGTATCATTTTTTTTTTGTCAACATTGGGCCACAACAGGCCGGCCCATTGGCCAAGTTCTTACATAATGTAGGAGGTGGGACTCGATCCCTGGTTGTGCAAATACGCATGTCTTAGTGGACTTACCGCATGCCACTAGACTAAAGGCCATTTGCATTTATGTATCATTAATTTGGTGATAATTCAATTTAAATGTCAAATTAAAAACCATGATAATATTATAAAATTTGCATAATGAAAATATAGATTAAAATAACATAAAACAAATGAACAGTAATTTAAAATATTTTGTCATTTAGATAAAATTTATTTTATCGTTATTCTCGAACATTTTCTAAATGTCTTATGGACATTAAAATATTATGGAAATTTCAGTATAGATCTGAGGAGACATAGCCTATCTAACAATTGATTCAAGAAGGTAACGTCTGTCATCCCGAAATTAATATTTAAGTATGGAGAGCAAATCACCTATACGGCACGGCGGCCATCATAACAGTATATAAATTAAATTTAGACGACATTATAACAATATATAAATTATATATATATATATATGGAGCGAATCACCCAGGGTATACCCCCTTCTTTATAATAAAATAAATTTGACATAAATTAAATCATACATTTGGTTCGGTATTTGAAGAGAGTAACTCGTGTTGATAACGTGTTATGAAATAACTTTCTATATATATATATATATATCTTATATTGTTATATATATTATTGTGTAAATATTGAGAAAGCAAAATTAGAAGGAAAGAGGTAGAGAGAGACGTGAGAGAATAGTATAGTGATCATAATCTTTTCATTCAAGTAAGTTAGCAATACTCCTATTTATAGCGAGGAGTAAGTCGGCTACATAACTCAAGTCGGTAACAAATATATATATTAAATAATTATTTTGGATAATTACTGATTCATACCATGAAATATATTTATAAAGGATATTATCTCCATTTAAGATTTAAAAAATTGATATTTCAATAAAATATTATATTTATTGTAAAAGAAATTGGCTATACATTTACTTGTAGATTAACTTAAATAAGAATATTAGAAAAAAATGTTTTATCAAATTTTCTGAATTATAGAAAATAAATTTTTCAAATCCATTTTTAATAACTTTACATTTTTTTTTCTACATTGGGCCACAACTGGCCAGCCCATTAGCCAAGTTCCTACATAATGTAGGCGGTGGGACTCGATCTCTGATTATGCAAGTGCGCATGTCTTAGTGGACTTACCGTCTGCCACTAGACTGAAGGTAGAATATTAAACCTATATAAAGGGATTTAAATTTCCAACTATATTAATGTAGGTAGAATAATTTATCTTCTATATAAAGGCATATTTCTTTCATACAGAAACGAAACATTCATTTTTTCAACATTTTTCTTTATTTATTTGTCCGGATATAGTTTTTATTCTAATAAATCTACTCTCTTCCTAACAGAAGCATCTAAAAGTTAAGATAAAAATAATAATACAAATTTAAATAAAAAAACTAAATGTAAAAACTATCCTCATAAAATAAATAAATAAAGATGGCTTTCTAGCCAAAATGAAATATTAAAAAACCTAAAGAAATAAATTGAAATCTGAATAAAAGTCTTAAAGTTTCTCCATCTTAATCTTCTCAATCATGAAAGATTTTGAAGAGGATGAATTGTCGTTATCAAAACCAGAAATCATTCCTTCATGATCCTTTCTTTTGAAGATTGGGGTTAAGTCATTTTCTTTACCTTATTCGACACTTTCTTCCCTATTAACCAATAAGGAAATAGCCTACATAACTTAAACATAAAAATATGAAGAATTTATAGATCTTATAAAATATAAAACCAAAAAATTTAAAAAAAGAATAAGATTTTATCTATAAAGATTGTGTGTCATTGTCTCATTGAACTCTTTAATAAGTTCCATTTTATTGACCAACTGATTTACCTTGTAAGTCTGGTGTAGTGTGGAACTGCACCATTGGCACCGAGCTTGACCAAGTTGTGGCTTGTCGTTGAAAGGCTCTTCTTTAGGTCAAGATCACGTGGAAGGCTTAATAAGGTCTTCTATTTTTGTGTTTCTAATTGTGTTGTAATTCTGCCCATATGTTTAGGCCTTGTTGTGTGTTTAACTAATTGACCTTCTAAAATTAAGCTCATTAAGATTAAGAGGTCTAGATAAGTTATTAAAATTTTAATTAATTTTCTCACTTATTTAGGCCCATTAACATTAGTTTTAGGGTTTCCAAAGGATCTCTATATAATATTCAATCCATGTAACCTAACTTTGTAACTATTTTTGATGAATGAGAAAAACAGATAGAGTTCTCTCCCAAATACCTAGCCACGTGAATCTAGAGTTTCATTCATAGAAACATGGTCCAATGATCCTCACATCCATATCATCCACATCCTCCTCCATCTCAGATTCATCTCCATTCCAACCACCGTTGCGCTGCACCAAAGTCGGGTCATGACTTTTTGTCAAACGTTTCAAAATAATCAATAGGAAAAATTTGGGTCACATTTAAAGAAATCTTCACAAACACATAAAGAGTTTGACTCATTATTTTGGATATGTTTGGCCAGTTTAATTTGCAAATCATCATTAGGAAACCTACAATATAGATGCATATATATGAGTTATAATAAAAATAAAGTTGTTATATATAAAAAAATATAACAAAATATGAATATTACGTAAACTAAATATAAAAGTTTAGAAATATAAATATACTTCAAGTCCAACACCTCTGAAATTTTCTAAAATAAATTAGTTAATATTAGAAAAAGAAATATATGTATACATTATAAATTAACTAGAATTATTAAATATCAAAAAACACATATATGTATACCTCTAAATATTTTTATTTTGCAAAACTCCAAAACAAAATGGTTTAAAAGGAAAATTCATTGTTAGATTTCTCTTGAACAATCTCAGCATATTCCCCCCTCCCCCACAAAACACAAGTTAACATGTATATTTCCCCACAAAACATAAGTTAACCTTTGATTTCTGTATGCAATAAAATATTAATGTGTATACTTTATATGATTATACAATTTTTTTTGAAAAAAAAATAAGAAAACAAAAATCACAACATAATTAACTATTAAAGTCATTTAATTGGTTTTCCATCCACTTTTGTTGTCTCAATATTGGAAACACGAACCAACTGTTCAATGATATCTATAAATAAGTAATTAAAAAATCACGACATAATTAACTATTAAAATCAAGTACAACTAAACGATTGATAAATTTTAATATAATTTTAAAAGAGCTACACATTATTTACCAATTACATAGATATCATTAAGTCGCTCATCAAGTAATTCACTGTAATCAGAAAACTTTAATTCCAAAACCAATTCTAGGAGATGATAAGTTGGTGTAACCGAGGTTGTGTACAAAAACCCGATTTATGAGTTGAAGTTCGGCACGATCCGCTTGCAGGACTTTATAATAATCTTAGTACTTCTGTGATCAAGAAGACTAACGAATTTGGAAACCAGTTCTTTCTTGATATTACAATGAATTTTATCACCCTATAAAATATATAAATTCTTTAGAAAATATTCTTAACGATTTTAAATGCAAATAGATAAAATATTAGTTACAAACCTTACAATCACAAAGAACCATCTCAATGGGTTGACCAAACCTACGGTGAAATCCTTCCACAACCTAAAAATCTTAACTTTAAATTCTCCAATTTTGTTTGCAGGTTTTAAAGAAGAAATTTCAGTGAATGACATGATGAATTCGAAAAGGTCTTAAGAGAAAAACTATGAGAATCGGCTGTTGTTTTCTTTGTGAACTTTAGTTTTTAGTCACGAGATAAGTCATATATTTAGAGCATCTCCAATGGTACTCTAAATCTTACTCTAAACTCTATATTTAGAGAAAAATGTCTCCAATGATGCTCTATTTCTTGCTCTAAAAATAGTATTTTACTCCAAATTAGGAAGACTCTATTTTTTTAGAGTAAAACTTTTCTTTACCAAATGGTTTTTTAATTTCTAGTGTATTATTATTTTATATCAAAAAAAAAATATGATCACAATATACATAATACAAATTTTTTAACAATTATGTTTATGTGATGTAATAAAAATTTGTCATAAATAAACTATGATTATTACTAATTTTGTTATTGACTATTTAATATAAATGGATAAAATATGTTGATTTATAAAGTAAAGGGATATCTTAGAAATTAGTAATAAAATAGTAAAACAAAATATTGTTAAATATTTATTTAGAGCAAAAAAATAGAGTAAACCATTTGAGAAAACTTTTCTCTATTTTTAGAAAATTTTATTTTAAATAGAAAAATAGAATTTAACCTATTAGGATAAGGACTAAAATTTTAAGGCCTCGATTGGTAATTGCTTTCATTGTTTTGGAAAAACAAAAATCTTTGAAAAGATTTAGATTAAACTAATCATATTTTAGTTTTTTTAAGCCCAAAATATGATTGGTTTAATTTTAATTTTTTACAAAGATTTTTATTTTTCAAAGCAACGAAAACAATTACTAAATCAGTGCCTAGGACAGATAAATTAATAACTAATTATATAAGAGATAGATAAATCAAATAAATATGAATTATTTGAATTTGATTGAGAAATTTTTCATAGAGAATATATTGAATATGATTGGACAAAAATGTCTACATATTTAGATTCTTTACCGTTGGTAGTAAAAATGCGTACCCATATCGGAAATTCGGAATAATGGGTTTTTTTACTGTGCTTGCAAGCTCAATTAAATGACAATATTTTGAGGCTCATAAGCCCAATACAGAATTTAAAATCCCAATCATCTTACTTTTGTATCACGAATATGAGTAGGCATTTCGATGTAGATAATATTCTTTCTTCTTTTGGTCATCCCAAATTTATTTCAAAAATACCAATAAAACAATCAAATCTAAACAAGTCGGGAAACAGCAAGTCCCTCAACATTATCGAGCAAAGTTTGTGAAAAGTCACCGTCCACGTGGGCTATAACTTATTAAGAATAGGCCCATTAACTATCCAGTGGGCATATATATTGTTATTGGGTCAGTTATAGGCCCATAGTAAATACAATCATTGAGGATATATCGTTAGAAAACGCTCCCGATGTATAAAATCATATCGAAAGGAGTATTTCTTCCAAATTCAGTCGCTTCTTTTTTTTTGAAAAATTCTCTCCATCAATTCTTGGTTTTGAAAGACGGAGATCTCTTCCAAAATTGCTAAGAAATGGTAAGTTTTTCGGTTTCTATAGATCGCGAATTTGACATAAGATCTTATAGTTGTTCATTGTTCTTGTTTTTATGTTGTACAAATTTAGGGTTTTATTCTTCTAGGATGGGGATATTTGACTCGGCGTGAATCAACTACCTCTTCGATCAACTGGAATTCTTCTTCTTCGCGATAATTGTGTAGATTTCTATGTACTCTCTTTCACACTTATATTTAGGGTTTCTAATTGTTTTTGTGTTTAATTTCCTATTTAGTGCTTCTCTTTTTGAATCTGCTTGGAAAGCTTGACCTTGCGTTAACCCCTCGAGGTACGACTCCGTCTTTCTGGTTTTCTTGTGTTTTTTTAATGATCTTTTGATTTTCCTTTCTAATTTTCAGGATGAAAACCTTTTAAGATTTTGAAAACCGTTTAAGATTTTGAAAACCGTTGGAAACAAAAAAATAAAAATTTGAAAACCTTTTCGATTTGATTTTGATTTTGGTTTTGGTTTTGAAAATCTTTATCTTGCTTATGATCTCTTACTCCCCAAAAACAAAAATTTGGAAAACTGGTTCGTGATGTATCTTTCTTTGCCATGAAAATTGATTCACCGTGTTCAAAATTTTGTTTTTCTTGTTTGTGTTTTTGATGTGTTACAACAATTTTTAAAGTATAGTTTGATAGTTTTATGATTTGTCGATAGTTTTATGATTTGTCGATAATTCTGGCGACTAGATAACTTTTTGTTGATCAATCATTTCTAATCTCCGTTTTTCAATTTCAAAAGCTTTGGAAATATTGATTATAGAGGTTTTTGGATAGTTGTTTCTCCTTCTCTATTTGCTTATCGCTGAAAAAATAAGGCTTTATAATAAGATTTTGAAAACTTTTGGTTTTGGTTTTGGTTTTATTAAACTTAAGAGATTTTGAAAGAAAAAATTTATTTTCCTTATAAACCCCAAAAAGATGAAAAACAGGCACTAATCTAATAGTGTTCTGTAAGATTCTATTTGGGTACATTGTCTCGAGCAAAGTTGCGAAGTGAATCGATCTATTGGTGGGTAATGCATGCCTAATCAGGATTTTAGAGGATGGTAAAAATAGACCCTCGGCTTAATAAAGTGTATATTACACTAGTACCCACGGCTTATAAAAAACGTAAGACAAAGACATTGAGTCGAAAACAGATGGGGCGTATAAAAGTCTCAGACAAAGACTATGAAATGTTGCAAAGTGTACCGATCTATTGGTGGGTAGTGTATGCCTAATAAGGATTGTGGAGGATGGAAAAATATTATGGATCGGTTGGATATGTTGGATGGAATGTGGAGAACAGACCCTCGGCTTAATTACACTAGTACCCATGGCTTATAAAACTCTAAGACAAAAGATGGTTGAAACACATCCAATATCTTAACCAAGTAAGGGAAAGATATACCAACGGCTTAAAGATGTCATAAGACAAAATACTTGACAAATAGTATTGATGGGTTTGGACTTAACAAAGGGTTAGAATTACAGAATATGACCCACAGCATAAAACAATTTTGGATTTGCTGAATCAAAGCCAATGGCGTAACAAGGTCTTAAGACAGAGACTACATTAGACAAAGAGTCAAATTCTATGGATGGAAACATATACCAAGTTACCAATGGCTTAAAGAAGCAACAAGACAATACTTGACAAAGAGTATTGATGAGTTTGGACTTATCAAAGGGTTAGAATTGTAGAATATGACCCACAGCATAAAACAATTTTCGATTTGCTGAATCAAAGCCAATGGCTTAACAAGGTCTTAAGACAGAGACTACATTAGACAAAGAGTCAAATTCTATGGGATGGAAACATATACCAAGTTACCAACGGCTTAAAGAGGCAATAAGACAATACTTGACAAATAGTATTGATGAGTTTGGACTTATCACAGGGTTAGAATTACAGAATATGACCCACAGCATAAAACAATTTTCGATTTGCTGAATCAAAGCCAATGGCTTAACAAGGTCTTAAGACAGAGACTACATTAGACAAAGAGTCAAATTCTATGGGATGGAAACATATACCAAGTTACCAACGGCTTAAAGAGGCAATAAGACAATACTTGACAAAGAGTATTGAAGGGTTTGGACTCAACAAAGGGTTAGAATTACAGAATATGACCCACAGCATAAAACAATTTTCGATTTGCTGAATCAAAGCCAATGGCTTAACAAGGTCTTAAGACATAGACTACATTACCCACGGCTTAGAAAATTTGTAATACAACAAAGACTATGAATTGAAAAGAGGTACATTCTCTTCGTACCCACGGCTTAGAAACTTGTTAGATGCAAAAGACAAAATAACCAACGGCTTAATAATTTCCTTACACACGACTTCGAGAACTTTAAGAAAAGACAATGACTAGAAAACAGATGTGTTACTTTAACAGGTATGTGGTTTTCAAATGTGTTTGTAGTTAGCTGATACAATTATCAAAATCACTAGTAAGAAATACATACTTGAAGTAATTACTAATTTTGATTTTTTCATATATGTGTTTCAAAATTTCAATCGGTCAATTTCTCACTGCTGCCAAGGAGATTTCGAAGCGCAAGAACAATTCTATAACTAGGTACATTTTCTAGACTTTTCTGATAAAATTACATGTGAAGATTTACAAATTAAGTTAAGTGATATAGACATAAAGCACTGATATTATAAATGCAAATATAAGCATCATAACAAGTTTAAAACCAATCCATCAGAACATACATTGTGTGTTTAAAATACTTGGTATGTTTGTTTTTATGCTTCTCTGCACCATAAAGTCTCTCAATTCTGAAATATTTATTATCTTTGTTTTGTTGACATGTTGGAGTTCTGCATCATATATTTATAATTATTGTGTAAGATTCAACTACTTTACTTATTATAGCTAGTGTTCTTTCAATACAATGTCTGAAAGTATCTCTGTTATGGTGTTAGTGTCTATCCCTTGGTCTTTTAATTTTGCAGAGTTGATAGAGCTTGAAATCTTTTGAATCACTAGAGTAATATATTACTCTTGATTTCCCTATTTTTCTGTTTTGTTGAGAATTATCAATGATTGATGTCAAAATCAAGTGTATGTGGAATAGTTTCCTGATTTTCTCTGCATTATGTTCTTTGTCCAATATTATTTTCTTGTTTTAGGAACCGTAGTTAACTATAATAGTTAGATTTGTAAGTTCATGATTCTCTACTTTAGTACAAAGGTTTATGTACAAAATCAAGTTCTGTGTTTGTTACTAGCTAAATTAGCACATTGAGCTACTATTATAGAACATTATTTAGAAGTCTAATAGGTTATGTTTCAAGTCTTGTGATTGCTAAATTTTCCAAAAAAGGAATATATATTGTTATTTGTTTGCTTGAAATAAAAATCTGAATTTCGATGTTAGTTTTGTCTCTGGTGATCATAATTCCTGCATTTTGGTTGGTTGTTTAACAGTCTTTTGATAATTCTTTGATGATACCATTGTGACTTTTGCTTCTTGTATTGTATGTTTATAATAAATTATCTCGTATTAAGGGTTCATAAGTGTCTGTGATTATTATATGATCATCCAAAAAATGTGAAATGATATTCTAGAGTTTTGCATCGTGCATTGATAAAAATTTTGAATTTTATTTTTTATTCTAGAATATTATTTTATATTTTTGAAACACTTGTTATCTCTATTTTGTTGCTTATATCACAAGCTTTATAATAAGCATTGTTTCTTAAATAGTTCCCTTGATAATATTACAATCTGAGATCTAGTAGCTTTCAGATTTTAGAATCTTATTGCTTACAGTTCTACTAATAAAATGGTAAATTTTACTGTTGAGTATTAGTACATTACATTGTGTGTTTAAAACACTTATTATCTTTGTTTTGATGCTTGTTTATCTCAATTTATGAAGTGGATGCATCTAGTAATCTTCTGTAGATACTCAACAAAATACATATCCTCATTAACGAGTATAGTACCCATAAGAGGCTTCGAGAGATCCACCTCAATACACACCCTTGCAAAACGAGCTTTTTTAAAATGCAACGTAGTAAGATCGACTTTCACTGGATTATCCAAACCTCTGGCTATTCCTAACAGAATTTCTTCATGTTAGAAATTAACCGGGGTATCTAAAACACGTACCCACACAGATGTAGTTCATATATCCTCACACCTAGGATCAAAGTCAGAGCACCATGCTTGGGTCATAAGGTAGCTTCCAAAAATTCTCCATGGACCACCGGAAAGCGCTTCCAAAGAATCATTCTCATCTTCAAACTGAATCATAAAAAATGATTGTGGAAGATCAATAACGTTCATCTAACCTCTCGGTTTCCAGAGATCCAAAAGTTTCTTCTTTAATGACAAAATCGGGGCAGAACATCCCAACATTTTCACCAACATACAATTACTCCACAACTTATTCATAGCCACCAATACATTGAATCAATCGTGAAAGATGCTTCTCCTACTCTACCATTCGGAAAATCCACAAGGACTCTCTTTGCTACAAACGTTTGATCAATAAGTTCCTCCAGACAAAGCGTCCACCGGAGCATGTGCCCCGTACCTTCGCTGTTCACAACGGAGCCTTCCCCACATCCAGCGGATCCCCAGAGATGATCTTCGATCGACTGCATCCGGCATAGCCATGTCCTGCACTTCTCTATCTCAAAACCCTTATATCACCCATGACTTTTTTAGTTTATTTTCTAATCAGCCTAATTTTCAACATATATTATATTTTTCTAAGTGATATCGTTGTACAGTTGAACAGGAAAAAATGAACTATATTTTCCATGATTATGGATTTAACAAACGAGGAATCTTTTGTTGTCCGTCAGGGATGAATATGATTTCGTGGACGAAAACAAGAGGTGTCCACGGCTGTAGCTTTGTGAGCAAGATACACCTTCTATGCATGTTCTACTTGAGAAAGTGTATATGTATGTTATAAGAGAAGGGAAAACATAGAAATAATCATATCTCACATAATACAAATTTATTTGGATTTTTGTTGTAAGATTGGCCATGAGAGACATTTATATGTATAATGCTCTTGAAAGACAACATAGAAACAAAAGTCCACGATCACAAACATAGAAAGTAGAGGACGGGAGACAATGCCCCATTGTCATCTGATGTGGAAACAAGACGATGACTTTTTCAGATATTAATAGCATAATATCTATTGATTTTAGTGGAGAGAACTGGTGTTACGGACAGATGTAAGTGGGATGTCTCCGAGTGAAAAATCTTTATACTAAAATCACATCAAAAATAACACAAAAACAAAAATTAAAAAAAATGGTGCATGAGACGAGAAAGAAAAGAGAGCAATTTAGTTAAAACTTGTTGTAATAGAGAAAAGGGAAATTTCGTCATTAGGGGATGAGAGAGGAGGAGAAAGAATGTGAAAAAGGGCTAGCTTTCGTAAGGAAAAAGTGGTTATTTCTAAAATTCAAAAGGGACTATTTTTTATAATTTTCTTTTAGTTAATTTGGATGATATTATTGTAACTTTGGCTTTAAACAATAGGGTTGCTAGCAGTTCAAATATAATTATAAAACCTTAAAACATTGTATATATGCATTACAAACAAACAAAAGAAAATAAAAAATTTAAATCTAAAATTTAAAGATATGAACAAAGTTTGTTTCTAAAGAATAGCCAAATGTGAACATTGTATGAATAAGAAGAAAACATAAAAGAAAAATTATCTACAAAAGGAAATAAAAATTGAAATAAAGTAAGAAAAAACTAATGGGTTAGGTAAGTTTAGGTGAGGTCAAAGCAAAAAATGAGCCATGTGGTTGAGCCAAAGTTGGACGGTGGGTGTGGTCATGAACCTCCATTGGCTCGGTGCTATATACGTGTTTCAAGCAAATCACCATCCAACTAACTACACCACATATACTTCCTTGCATCACAAGCAACTTTATGAGTTCTTAAAAATGACACATATCTAATCAGAAAAAAAAAATGAACACAAATGAACGTAACATGATTATTGGATATAATTCACGATTACAAATCCATGATGAATTTTCAGAATTTTAGCCAAAATAACTTAATAAGACCTTATTATTTCACATTGACGAACGGTCCACTTGTCAATCTAAACAATATTTTTTAATAATTAAAATATTATGAACGATTTATAGCAATTTTCCACTAACGGGACAATGACCCATGCAATGATGTGTGTGTGATAACAGAATATCACTTTCATATATAATTGTCTATTTAAATAATAATTGAGACAAGTTTAGTGACCGAAGAAACGCATTAGTGAAACTTATACATATTAATAACTTGACAACAATCGATGGTTGTGAAACATTATTGGGATGTATTGAACAAATGATTGTGAATGATTTAAATTTTATAAAAATTCAGATGAATTTAGGAGAGTTCTTATGATTTGTGACAAAATCTTCTAAAACTCTACATAAATTTATGAGATTTGGATTTTTGTGTTTTTAACTAAAGATATCCTCTAAATAACTATAGAATCCTAGAGAATTACCTAAAATCGCATCCTTAATGGATATGATTGTGTTTTTCAAAATCATTAGTTCAATAACACTTGATTTTAGATGATTTTTAAAAATTCTTGTTTGAATTCACTAGTTAAATTCAAATCACTTAAAATTAATGTTTCAATATACCCCGTATATATTAGAAGACTTATGTCATTACTTAACTAATTAATTATTAAACCACTCAATTAATTAAGGTAAACGAATTTACTTCTTTTTTACATCAAGATAAAACAATTTACCGTAGATAATTGTTTTCCGTGTTATTTATTCTATTGTCACCTAAAAGAGATATCACCAAGATGCAATATGCGACTTATATTTAAATATTTTTCTAATATTTATGTTGTTTTTTAACAGTGGACCACAATAGTCAGATCTATTAGTCAAATTCTTATTTAATGTAGATAGTAGAACTTAATCTCCGGTGTGAGATCATGTCTGCCTTGAGTGGACTTACCGCCTACTATTAGACCAATGTTACTTCACAATATTTATGTTGTTTACATGAGTTCTTTTCAATATGATGTTTCATACCTTAGCTAATAGTTCGACTTCAGCCTACTACATGTGAATAAAAGATTTTAGAGATAGGTTATGCTTAAACAATGTATCGGGTTTTGTCGATCTAGTTGACACAAAAGAAAGGTTAATATTGAAATTGTATAGAGACAAAGACACACAAAATACAATTGGAAAGCGTCGATTCAACGCATCAACTTCGTTTTATTAATGTAAACTTTTCTTCAAAAGTCTTACACCTGCTAGTTATAATTCTCACCAACACAAAATGTAAACAACACTTCAACCCAACAAGGCTTACAAGAGTTTTCTTCTCTCTAAACCTTAACCTAAATCTCTCCTCCAAAAGCTCTAAAGTGTTAGACGGCCTCTACACACCCTAACACTTTTTTATAGGTCGTATATCTTAACCTAGAATCTCTCAAATCTCTCGAAAATGAAAACTCTCAAGTTAAGACAAGTTTCCATTTCTGCTCAACAGTGATATGTTGTTTCTGTTCACAGCTCCCTGTCTTGATCTCCTCCTTGGTCATCAAGACTTCGTCCAGTTCAGCTTTGACTCATTCTTCTTTCCTTCTTAGTCCTTGACTAGGAATCCACGCATCTTTAATCTCTCCCTTTTTAGCTTAGTTTGATAATCACTGTACCTGTTCAAAACAAAACACAGACAAACACTGTACAAGATATAGGTTGATAGAACATAATGCGTCACAAAACAGAATGCCTTCATGGTTCAAAAACCAAACACTGCAAAATACATATGTGTGTAGTTATATAAATCCACAAAATAGCTAAGCTAAGCTTCTAACCTCCCCCATGATTAGGCATCAGACTCTGTCTCGGAATCTTCTCCCCCTGTTTGATATCACAACTGAGTTAAAAATCATACAAGGACAAAAGGACAACTCTAACCGACGAGGGCAAAAACCCCTGAGTACTCTTTTCCCTCCAAAATATTTTGGATGCCATAGTGAATTTGGCCTAAGGCAATGAGCCTTTTCTGCAACTGGTATGTAAGACAAGCCAAACGAACAAAGATATATAGCATATACTCGTGTAGCCCACACAGAGGATCAAATGAATCATAAATTCAAAAGAATGTGAGTGACCCAAGCCAGTATCAAAACATGTGAACACATTTACCAAATTAAAAATAACTCAATTTCATCCTTTAATTATGTACCTGTGAAATGCTCACTGCGAGTTGTGTAACGAGCAGACAAAAGACAGGACTTACTTGAGAGATCATTACCCAGCCAGTGTCACAAGTCTACAGCATATAAACGGTTGGCTTTTGTGGCTAGTTTTTCACTAGTCATACCTTTATCTTGTGCATGTTATAGCACCTGTTCATGTCACTATATAACATGCAGCTAGAATTTTCTTTGGAGAGACAGTAAGATGTGTGTACCAACGACACCTCTTTTTTTTTTGGTGTACACATATTCGGAAGCACATATAGAGAACAAATCATTGCTTAACCTTCTACTTACGCTCATTGTTCATTCCCCTTTTTGGGCAAATAGACAGAACACGAATATCACTTGACTTCTCAATTCGGTGTTCGTATCACAAGTCACTGTGCCATGTTACGGCACAATGCTATATCAAAGATATCAGTAGACTTCTCAATCAGCTGATACAGTTGCTCTCCTCAGCTCTTTGACCTCCTAGTATACAGTAACACAACCCTTTGTACATAATCTACACAAAACGGCATAAAAGGCAGTTGTTTTGCATAGTGTGCAGAACCAAGAATATACCATCAACTCGTAATGTATTAGCTGCACAATCAAGTTCCAATGCATGTACTTGTCGATACTTCACACTCGAATGTGACAGTTAGATTTCAAAAACACCTATAGCAGTTCTTCATTCAACGAAACGATTAAAGTCTAGTGGTTTTGTGAAAAATATCAGCTAGTTGAAATTATGTGTTCACATGATCGATTATGACTAGCTCCTCCTCAACAAGTTCTCAAATGAAATGATTTCTAATCATGATGTGCTTAGTTCGAGGATGCAAAACAAGGTTCTTTGCAATGTTTATGCCACTCTTATTGTACTCATCCACAGAAGATGAGTACAATAACTACCCGGAAAGTAACTGACGATTGGAGGTTTTCCTTTCTAATCATACACTTTGTTGATGATATAACAGGTAGTGTTAACAATTTTTGTCCTGCAATTTTTGCTCACTCTGTTCCCTTGTAACATGGCTCTGGCCATCATCGTCAATGCTCTGTTCGTCCTCTCAATTTTATAATTCTGTTGAGACATACATGTGTTTTCTGGTGTCCACACGTAGCAGTTATTTCCTGATCTTACCCCTTTGAGAACCACAGCTCCTTGTGCGTTGTATGCCTTACACCCAACTTTTGTGAATGTCACATCTAGGTCGAGATCACACACCTGATTGATGCTTAATGAATTCACTTTTAGTCCATCCACATAATAGACATTACAGGATCTTGTCGAGATCTTTTGTCCCTTTGAATAGCATCTTAATGTTCTTTAGTTGTTCTGAGAGAGGACTCTCGAGTTCTACATTCTTGGTATTTTCTGTCTCCAACTCTGGATTTAGTATCTGAACTTTGTCAGACAAAAGCTTGTTCTCAGAGATCAGCTGGCTGTTTTTCTCTTTCAGATCAACAAGGTTTCAACAAACAAGTCGTAGTTCATCCACAATAGACAATCCCAGATCATCCTCTTCTTCTAAGTCCTGGTCAGTATTAGCTTCTTGATCATATTGACCAACAAATGTTTGTTATGTCTCGTTGTTACCACCCACATGGTCTACCTCTTCTGATAACTCGACCATACCGAATTGTGCCACATGCACATCCAGATCATTGTTCTCATCTTCATCTTTAATGTCACTCTCGCTCCAGCTTACTAACGTTGTCTTGTCCTTCCGCTTTGAAATCCCTATACAATCAGATCTCATATGATCATACCCTTGACACTCGAAACACTTTACTGTCATATTCTTTTTGATAGTTGGACAGTAAGCTTTGAAATAGCCATATCATTTACACTCTATACACTATTTGTCAGATTTATGTTGTCTCTTCTCATGCACCTGTCTCGCGAACACATGATTGTCCCTTCTCTGTCCTCTTTCAAACTTCCTGAGATAATTCTTCACGATCAATCCCACTTGGTTGTCTAGATCAGATGTCTGTGGTTTGATTTTTTCTTCAGCCAACAGGGCAATTCCTTTCCCATTAGAGGTTCAATACCTTTATTGAGTTGAATTTCATATGCTTGTATCATACCAATTACTTGATCAAAACTCATGTTGTCAGAATTTTGTGTTACCTCGATAGCAGATCGACGTCCATGGAATTTTGTAGGAAGACAGGGTAGAAACTTCTTCACCAGTTTTTTATCCTTGTAGGTCTTTCCTAGGACCAGTGCTTCGTGAGACAGGGAGTTGCGTTTACTACTGAAGACATATATGGACTCATGTTCTTCCATGGTGAGAAACTCAAACTGTGTAGTCAACATATCAATTCTGGTCCACTTCACACCAGAGGTTCTTTCAAACGAGACTTGTTGTACATCCATGTACCCGTTTAAATTGATTTAGCGGTAGAGTGTTGAAGACTAGTGACATCGCCTTGGAATTGTATTTGAACTCTGTCTTCTCCTTGGTTGTTCATCTCTTCCTTGGTTTAGGATTAACTTATTCTCCGTTCTTCACAGTTGGTGGTGTCCATCCATCTTCGACCGCTCCCCAAGCTTCTTCATCAATCCCTTTGATGATCTGTTTCATCTGCACTTTCCAATGACCATAGTTGTTTGGATCCAGCGTCAAGGTTCTCTTATTGCCACGAGTTGGTGTCTGTTCTCCATACTTTCTGCAGAATCTCACCTGATTTAGTTAAGTGGTCCGCTCTGATACCAATTGAAAATGTATAGAGACCAAGACACACAAAATACAATTGAAAATCGCCGATTCAACGCATAAACTTCGTTTTATTAATGTAAACTTTTCTTCAAAAGTCTTACACCTGCTGGTTATAATTCTCACCAACACAAAACGAAAACAACCCTTCAACCCAACAAGGTTACAAGAGTTTTCTTCTCTCTAAACCTTAACCTTCTCTCCCCCAAAAGTTCTAAAGTGTTAGAAGGCCTCTACACACCCTAAGACATTTTTATAGGTCGTACATCTTAACCTAAAATCTTCCAAATCCCTCAGGAATAGAAACTTTGAAGTTAAGACAAATTTTCATTTTTGCTCGACAGCGATCCGTTGTTTTTGTTAACAGCCTCCTATCTTGATCTCCTCGTTGGTCAGCAAAACTTCTTACAGCTCAGCTTTGACTCATTCTTCTTTCCTACTTAGTCTTTAACTTGAAATCTACGCATCTTCAAATATTGTTCTGCATTTTAGTAAAAACAAGATCCTTTTGCATTCCAAAACAGATTGCCAGGAATCTCATATACTGTACATAGTTTCAGAACACACGCATAAATATATGCTTCACTTGAAATCATTATTAATCTCTAAATTTTCTTATACTAACCAATCTTAGATAATTAACCTTTCTAATTTACAACACCAATATATGGAAACCAATATAGTGAATTATAACACAAGTAATACATCTTTAAGCAAGATTCGAACTCAAAGTAGGTAACAACGTTAAAACAGTTTAAAATGCTACAGTTATTAACTAATCTTTCAGAAACATACTGTGAAACTGTATTGAAAGTGATTGTGTGATCAAGAGTATATATTGAAGTATATATCGGAAAATGGAAACCAAAAAATAAAAGTTTTAGTGTCCTTTCACAAAAAAAGGTTGTGGATAAAGTGGAATGTGTTTCGTGGTCGAGTTAGTTACGTAACTAGATGTCATTTTATAAGAATGGATATTTTGAACTTTTTGGGTTTCGTTTTGTAGATAAACATTGTAAGCCATTCCTTATCGAATATAACATTTGGTGGTTGATTATGACATCGACGATTTAATATTTGATATCGCAATTTTTTTTTTAAGTATATATAATTGCTATGGCGTTGAAATTAAAATAGAGAGGTGGAGACTCATTTGTGATGATCCATAAATAAGTAGATACTTATCTGCTTTCTTTATATAATGAAAGATTAGTTACCTGTTAACAAAAAAAGAAAGAGAGAAAGCTGGACCCAAACATTAGCGTGAGGTGTGAAAGTAATCTACTTGGCGGAATAATTGAATGAAAGACAATTATCCAATTGGATAATAAATAATATCGAATTAGAAACTTGTGAGGTTATAATTTCTTACACACATTATTAACTAACACGCCGCTCCAATACTTTCTGTGTCCCACTATAAAGTTTCACTTATAAATATTTCACATTATTTAAAATACTATCTTTATTTTAGAAAGTTGTATTTTCTAAATATTTCACATTATTAAAAAAACTATAAATGTTTAATATTTTTTTATTAATTACACTAAAAATTGAATGTCAATCTAGTTACGGCTAAATAACATCACTATTTTTATTCTTGTAATTAATTTGATTTTAAAAAAATCAGATAGATACATTAGTTACTTAATATACATTAAACGGATAAATACATTAAGTATGATACAAAAAAAAAATCAATCTTGTAGAGAAAAAAAAAAATTTATAAAATTAAACTTTCCGAATCGGAATATATTTTTTCTAGTTCTATTTATCTGGAATTCTGTTTTTATTAATTTATTTATTATTATATTATATAAAAGAAAAAGAAAATTACACCCAAAATCCAAAATACAAATAGATGTAATAAGTGTAAAAGTGATTCTACCCAAAAAAAGTGTAAAAGTTATTAGAGAGAGATAGTATATATGGTAATTACATGGGCATGTACAGATCAATTGATTTGTATAAGATTTAGAGAAACTCCAATGAAACACCAAAAACTTAAATTTAGTGTAAAATTTGTTTTCGTGGGACACAAAATAACATCAAAATATTAAATTTAGCGTTTAATGTGACACTATTCATAACACTAAAATTTAAAATACTAATATTTCTTTTTTTCATCAATCAATATAATTTTAATAATCAAATTTAACTTTTTTTAATGAATGTAATTTAAATGTTATCCACACCAAATATTGTAGTTAATATAAATTTTAATTTAATTATATCATACTATAATTATAATTAATGTGAAATTTTAATTGTAGCTATATTAAAAAATTAGTATGAAATGCATTAATTGAACACTTGTAGTCTGAATATACTAATTTTCAGAATTTTATTTGGTGTGATTTTTATTTTATTCTATTGTAATTTTTATTTAAATTGGTATGATGAATTTCATTTGGTGTGATTTTTATTTTATCTATTGTAATTTTTATTTAAATTGGTATGATGAATTTTATTTGGTTTGATTTTTATTTTATCTATTGTAGTTTTTATTTAAATTAATGTGATATATCATATATGTATTTTGTCTATTTTTAATAATCTATTTAGTGTAAATTTTTACAATTAATAGTTAAGTATTTATAATAACAATTTTTATTTAACAAAATTGTAAAAAAATATATTTAATAATATATTAATAGAGGATAGTACTTTTAATGTAATATTTGATGTTATGGTTAGAGTTGAAAGATAAAATATAATACTTTAACATTATATTTGGTATAATTTCAACACTAAAAATAGTGTTACCATTGGTACGATGGAGAATAAGGTGGAGCTTTTATTACCTCATCAATGCGCCAACTTCACTTTCTGTCTCATCAAGTCAACCAAACGAACTTTTTTAATTACTATTTAATCTCATCACATTTTCAAGAAATTAAACACTTCAACATCCTAACAAAATACTCTATAATATCCTTACACTATAGCTTTTCGTTTTCAAAGAAAAACGAAGCTTCGTGTTTTTTCTCCTCCAAACTTTTTTTATAGTATTTAGAATGTGTGAAGTTTATATATACGTTGCCTTTAACAAAGAAAAAAATTTATATATACTAATTTTCCACAATTTTCACTTTTTATTTCGAAATATTATTACTCCTGGTTTCTTTTCTTAATATAAGTTTGCAAATTTCATCGTCAATACATATTAAATTCAACTCACTTGAATAAACAATATTTCACTAAATAGAATATTTTTATTTTATTTTTTGAAAATAAATTTTTTATAACAAAAAATTAATATATTTTTTTGGTCAAAAAAAATAATAATAATATATTGTTAACCTACATCGTTTACCAAGAATCATGGTTAGATGACTTACCTTTGATGTAGGTAAGTATTAGATAGTGAATTGAAATTCCGTCCGCTCCAATTGGAACATTTATATTATAGATTAGACTTTATCGATTGGACGAGTATTATTGATATACATATTATAGAAGAACCTCCTTCGTCTCATGGGTGAGCTACCTATCCAATAAAAAAAAAATAAACTAAAAATATACTAAAATAAAATAAAAGAGTAGGTTGTGACGTTCCACAGTCACCAGAAGAAAGCAAAGAGAGTATAATCTCTCTCTCTCTCTATCTTTAAATCCATTCCCAGAATAGAGAACAAATATTCACACCATTAAAACCTATTCATACGTCTCATCTTCCTCTATCTATCTCCTTGGATATATATATATATATATAGAACTCCATTCTAATCATTCATCCAAACATTCTTTTCCTTCAGTGGAATCTTCTTAATCAGAAATGGGATCAAATATTAGAGATATATCGTGGATTATTGTGGCGATTTTTTGTTGTTCATCATTGATTTGTACAGTAAATTATCAGTCTCTTATGATCGTAAAGCTCTTATCATCAATGGACAAAGAAGAATCCTTATCTCTGGTTCCATTCACTATCCTCGAAGCACCCCTCAGGTTCCAATCTTTTCAATATAATGTTTCTTCTAAATTTGAGAATTTCAGTTTTATAATTTCTGATTAAAGTTTTCCATCTTTCTCTCTGTTTTCTGAAATTGATTAGCTTAATTTGATTTTCTGCAATGTGGTTATTTGTTTTCCCAAGCTTTAAGAAAATTAAATGAATTTCATTGAATGCTCTGTTTTGTGTAGATGTGGCCTGAGCTAATACAGAAAGCCAAAGAAGGAGGCTTGGATGTCATTGAGACTTATGTTTTTTGGAATGGCCATGAACCTTCTCCTGGACATGTAATTACAATTATATCTTATTGTTAATTCATTTTCTTCTATCACAAGTCACAAATTCTTATAAATTATATCTTTATTATTATTTTCCCAGTATTATTTTGGGGACAGGTTTGATTTGGTTAAGTTCATCGAGTTGGTTCACCAAGCTGGTCTCCATGTTAATCTCAGAACTTCGGGTATATTATAATCTCACTAATTTCACAATTTTTCAAATATAATTGGGTATCAAATTTTTATTTTTTATATTTATTAATGGTTATATCAGAAGATTCCCGGTTTGGCTTAAATTTGTTCCCGGTATGATATTTAGGACAAATGACGAGCCCTTCAAGGTTTAAACTCTAGACAAAAACTCACTTTTATAAATGTTTTTATTTTGATTAAATATTAATTATGAATGAATATTTGAAAAGGCTGCAATGAAGAAATTCACTAAAAAGATTGTATGGATGATGAAAGCAGAAAAGTTGTTTCAAACTCAAGGAGGACCCATCATTCTTGCTCAGGTTTTTGTTACATATATATTGTTGTCTATTACATTAAATATTATTAACCAATGATCAAAAGATAATATTGAATTAATAATAATGATGATTATGAAAAATTGGACAGATTGAGAATGAATAAGGACCAGTGGAATGGAGCAATAGAGCACCAGGAAAAGCTTATACAAAATGGGCTGCTCAATTGGCTTTAGGACTCTCTACTGGTGTTCCATGGATTATGTGCAAACAAGATGATGTTCCACAAAATTAATTTTTTAAAAAATATACATTTTATTTTTCTCATTGAGATTTTTCTAAAAATATATAAGATTATAGATAGACACATGCAATGGTTATTACTGTGAGAATTTCAAGCCAAACTCAAAAAACAAGCCAAAGATGTGGACAGAGAATTGGACTGGCTGGTAAGTCACAACATTAATATGCCTAGCACAATCAATTTCTTTACAATTAAATAACAATTATAGATTGTGAAATGACACTTATAATAAATTAAATCTCAGGTACACAGAGTTTGGAGGTGCTGTACCATACAGACCAGTGGAAGATATTGCATACTCTGTCACACGATTCATACAAAACGGAGGTTCCTTTGTTAATTACTATATGGTAAAATAAAACATAGAGAGTTACATACGAATGCACATATATTTTCAATTTTTTGGGGCTCAATGTATGGTTTATATACATTTTTATAGTATCATGGAGGAACGAATTTCAACAGAACCGCTGGTGAGTTTATGGCTTCAAGCTATGACTATGATGCTCCTCTCGATGAATACGGTACTAACCAAACCTCAAAAACGAAATAAATTTTGTCTAAATGATTCATCAATCTGAATAAGTTAACTTCAAAAAGGCTTACCAAGGGAACCGAAGTACAGTCACATGAAAGCATTGCATAAAGTCATTAAACTCTGCGAGCCAGCTTTGGTCTCTGCTGATGCAATGGTTGCATCACTTGGAGCTAAACAAGAAGTAAAGATCAAAGCTTTTTGGACACATGTAGTTATGATATATTTCAATTGAGAAGGAAACCTCCTGATTTTTATAAGTTGCTTCCAGGCTCATGTGTTCTGGTCTAAATCATCTTGTGCTGCGTTTCAATCGAACAACGATGCGAGTTCTGCAGCCAGAGTTATGTTCCGTGGATTCCCATATGATTTACCTCCTTGGTCTGTCAGTATTTTACCTGATTGCAAAACTGAGTATTACAACACTGCAAAGGTGAGACAGACGAGAAAAACAAAACTATATTGTAAACACAGAGTTACTTTCATGATCTTTAGATTGAATTGACTTTCTGTGATTTTGAATAATCAGGTTCATGCACCAAGTATACACAGGAATATGGTTCCTACAGGTACCAGATTCTCTTGGGGATCATACAACGAAGGAACTCCTACTGCGAATGAAGCCGGGACGTTTGCAAGAAATGGACTTGTGGAACAGATAAGTATGACATGGGACAAATCTGACTACTTCTGGTATCTTACAGAGTGAGTACATAATTTTGGAACTCTCTTTGATTTTTGTCTTAATCCTACATAAACTCATGGTTTGTTTGTTTGTGTACGGGTACTTTTATCAGTGTTACAATCGGCTCTAATGAGAGGTTTTTGAAGACTGGTGATTACCCTCTTCTTACTATTTGGTCAGCTGGACATGCTCTTCATGTGTTTGTTAATGGCCAGCTTTCAGGTAATATAAGAGGAAACCTTTGAAGCTTCTCTTATCTTGTGTTGTAAATTGACAACTTTGTTGGTATCTCAGGAAGTGCTTATGGAGGACTTGACCACACGAAAGTAACCTTTAGCCAGAAGATCAAACTACATGCAGGTGTCAACAAGCTTGCTTTGATCAGTGTTGCTGTGGGACTTCCGGTTAGTTCCTGACTGATATAATCAATCTAGCTTTCTCTTCTAAAGCAGAGTTTTTGATCCATGAATTATGTTCTGAGCTCTTTGTGGTTATTATTTTGTTGCAGAACACACTTTGAACAGTGGAATAAAGGGATTCTAGGTTCGGTTACACTGAAGGGAGTTAACTCAGGAACATGGGACATGTCAAAATGGAAATGGTCTTACAAGGTTCTCCCTAAAAACAGACAAAAAAACCATTTTTAAGTGTTGGGTTCTTGGTAACAACATATAACAATGATATTTTGAAATGTGATTTGAACAGATTGGTGTGAAGGGTGAAGCTATGAATCTTCATACCGAGAGTTCCTCCGTGAGATGGAGTCAAGGATCATTTGTGGTAAAGAAGCAACCACTAACCTGGTATAAGGTAAAGAGTTAAACACAAAGATTAAACAAAATTAGATGTGAGGCAATGAAAAAAACCATTCTCTTGTTTTCATTATTGCAGTCTACATTTGGTACACCAGCAGGACATGAACCATTAGCTTTGGACATGAACACAATGGGAAAAGGTCAAGTTTGGATAAATGGTCGAAACATTGGAAGACATTGGCCTGGTTATAAAGCTCAAGGAGGAAACTGCGGTCGTTGCAACTACGCAGGAACTTATGACGCAAAGAAATGTCTAAGTAATTGTGGTGAAGCTTCTCAAAGATGGTACCATGTACCTCGGTCATGGCTCAAGTCACAGAACCTTATAGTTGTGTTTGAGGAGTGGGGTGGTGATCCCAATGGAATCTCACTTGTGAAAAGAACATGAAGAGCTTCTTTCTGAATATTCCGACTTTTCAGGACAGAAACAAAGCTGTTTCATTTCGTTTGTCTTCTTCTCTGGCTTTGCTTTGAAGATAGAGACAGAGCTGGATGGATTTGTGCAGTTATTACAAGAACTATACAAAGATGTATATTTTACAAAATTGCCAAATAAAATTGTAGAATAATAATAATACCAAAGAGTGTTTCGATTTGTCTTGCTTCTTCATAAATAAAAGATTTTCAATTTCTTTCTTCAATTTCACAAGTGCTTCGATCATCTCCTGAATTTCAACTCTTTGTAAATCACAAAATCGAATCAAACTAAACCCATTCCGTTATTGGGCTTTCCACTAGGCCTAGGCCTAGGCCCTAAATCTTAGATAACGCAATGTGACGAAATTACCAAAATGGTCACATTAAAAACTACATAACTACTACCAACCAGCCTATTCTACTACCATTTACTGAATTTCCTTTTCTTTGTTTCCATATTAACAACGTGATATTCATTTTCACCTTTTCATAAAAACTTAAATGAAATGACGAAAATACCCTCAAGCTTTTTGCTTTCTCCGAAAAAGGACAAAACGGTCAAACACAGTTTTCACCTAGAAACCTCGCCAACAAGTCGTCGTCCCACTCACATTCACACTCACTCGCTCCAACCTCGTTTGTACTGCACGCGCCGCCTTTAAATCCGAAACAGCCACCGAACAGACCACACGAATCGACGCTTGCCATGACGGAAGCGTCGTTATCGGAGAACGAAGGTCCACAACTTTCCTCGTTGACGTTGATCGTGATGTAACCAGAAGATGACTGAACAGCCACCGGACTCGCGTAAGGATCGTCGATAAACCTCACTCTGAAACTCGACGCACCGGAAAAATTAGTTCCTTCAAAATCCGTCATCGTCGGGGAAGAAGACTCAACGAGTTTCATGATTTCATCCGGCGTATATTCGTCTTCTTCTCCATCGACAAGCATCTTCGTCGTCGTCTTCGCTTCCGTCGCCGCCGTATTTCCTCCATTATCGTCTTCCTTCTTTCTCATTTCTTCCATTTTCTGTCACAACTCTTCGACAAGAGTGAAATAAAAGAGAGAGACCGTACAAATTTTGGTTTTCTTCGTTTTTTGACAAAGGGTTTCCCAACTGTACAAATTTGTATACATTGAAAGATGCACACATATATACAGATATATATAACACATATTGATGATAATATCCATGCATACAACAGTGAATTGGGTCCGACTGAAATTATGTCCAAATCAAATCAACTATCAGCTGTCTATATTATCTTTTTTGAAAATATGTTACACGTTTTATTTATATAATAATAATATAAGTATTCTTTAGTTAAGTTCACCAACAAATTATAAAAGCCATCGATACACGTCGATTGTTGTTTTATAAACTCTGGGTTTTTTCTATACTTCTGGGAAGAAAATAAGTATTGAAAAGTTGCCAAAAATTAGGAAAGTGTTCGGTGAGTAGAAACTCTTTGGACTTTTCTCTGAAAAATCCGAAAGTGGGTGTATATTTGGTTAATGTAGTCATACCAAAGAAAACTGAAAAAGACAAAATTAGTGGCATGCAAAGACTTTATTGGCCCTCGGTTTGATCTTCAAATTCACAGGGACCTGCCATCTGTTTGGTCACTATGTAGACAGAGAGTGAACTGTCGACTTTTTCTCTTGCAGCGATGCGACACTCACACTCTTCCAAATTGATTCATTACCAATCAGAATATCAATGCTAATGGGCCTAAAGGCCTAATACATTCTGGACCTGCTTTCGGGGTATTCAAGGAAAACCAGTTTTCATTACTCTCGAACCGGTCTATACCGGAGTTGTGAAGGATGTCTGCTTAATGCTCATGCTTGTTACCTTAAACATGTACATTCAAATTAGATTAAACAGAATCTCTTGTTTCTTCTAACATACAAACATCTCTTTAACTAATTGTGAACCGGGAAGTGATCTCTTTTTGGTTTTTGCTTAAACGGATTCCAGGAGGCAAATACTTGCTTGCAGGGCAAGGTACCTGCAATCAAAAAGATCTTTTCAACGCGAGCCTGATCTTAACATGGCCGATGGTGTCCCGTGTTCGCTCAAGCTTCCAGTTGATAATCTCCTCATCTTTTGCCAGAAACTTTTGCCTCGACCTGAGCCCAAGGGACCCGAGTTAGACTGTCTCTCTAAACTCCCTGATCTCGTGTACATTTCTGACACAGAAAGTCCTCTCTCAGTGTCAGGCTCTGAGTCGTAATTTGGAATCAACGGATACCTAGCCATCCTCCCCGACCCGCCACCACAAGAGCTCTCAGCTCGATTGTCATCTCTCAGATCCTCTTGAGTAATTGAAGTTACAGAGTTAAGTTCCTTGGCTTCATCGCATTCGTTGCTGACTAGTTTCAAAGCTTGCACTACTTCTCCCATGAAAGGACGGTGGGATACTTCCGGTTGAACGCACATGGAAGCTATGGCCGCGACTTTAGCTAAGCTATCAAATGATACCTCAGGTCCTAAAGACTTATCTACAATCGCTTCAAGCCCTTCTGTGCTTGTGAGAAGAGACCGAGTCCATGAAACTAAGTTCTCTTGCCCTGGTGGTTGAGACATATCAACGGGTTTTCGCCCTGTAAGTAGCTCGAGAAGCACAACCCCATAGCTGTACACATCGCTCTTCACCAATAGATGCCCTGTCATTGCATATTCCGGCGCCACATACCTATCAAAAAGCAACATTCATACATTAAATTGGAACAGAGAAAGGAAAACAGTTTAATTAGTTTATTTCGAACTGGTTTTTTTTATCTTACCCAAAAGTTCCCATAACGCGTGTCGATATATGTCTATTATCTTCATCATCGAGGGCATTTCGAGCTAATCCAAAGTCAGAGACTTTAGGTGTGAAATCGTGTTCAAGCAAGATGTTGCTGGACTTGAAGTCTCTATGTATAACTCGCGGGCTTGAGTCTTCGTGTAAATACGCTAATCCACGAGCTGCACCTAGAGCTATCTTCAACCTAGCATCCCAATCTAAAGGTGAAGATTCTTTATCGACCCCTGAATATGAAACAGAAAGAAAACAAAAGATTAGTTCCGAGACCAAAAAATCCGAAACCTAAAGACCGGAGTGGAGTATTTATGGTCTGGAAAACATACCGTGAAGATGAGATTCAACGCTGCCATTTGGTATGAGTTCATAAACCAGGGAACGGTTATGATCTTCAATACAAATACCGATTAAATTCACAAGGTTTCTGTGATGAAGACGACTTAGCATTTCCACTTCAGCCAAGAACTCTCGGCTACCTTGCTGGTCATCTCTCTTCAATACTTTAACTGCTACTTTAGTTCCGTCATTGAAAATACCTTCGTAAACCCGTCCGAATCCACCTTCACCAAGAACCCTCGATTCAGCAAAGTTATTAGTAGCTTTCACTATTTCGCTTGCAGTGAACGTCTTTGCAGAACAAGTAAACGGAGCAATGCTTGATTCAAATGACATTGAGCTAAAGCGGCTTCCGGTTAAAGATCTAGCCGAGCCTGCAAATTCAACTCCGTTATTTCTGATTCTTCCAACAGCAACAGTAGTAGTAAAGTAGTAGGGGTGCTTAGTCCGCTTTAGCTATCAGTACTGAACCAAAGAAAATTACCTGATGGTTTCGAGAGGGAAGGCAATGAAGGACGAGCAAGTGGTGCTCGTTTAGAAAGACTCCGTCTATCTTTGTGATGCCGAAAAACCAAGAACCAAACGAGAACGAAACATAAACCAATAAAAGCAACTGCAGATAAAACAATAACAGCAATAGTTCCGGCATTGAGCTCTTTCTTGCGCAGCTTTCTCGGGACATCAACTCCTAGCGGTTTGATTGCCCTTCCGTTATTACTACCAGAGTATGGTCCTTGATCTATAATGGTCATACCAGATGTTGGTGGAGAAGCCGGTAAACCAGGATAACGCACATAAATCACGTCGTATTCGCCAAAGATTGGTACATTTATGTAGACTTTTTTACTCCAGAATCTCTGGTAAGTAAGCATTGCGGTCGTGTTCTCGAATTTTTCTCCGAGTGGGACTAAATCGATTAGAACAATTGATTTCTCGGGTTGTTCACTAGCTGCATTAGCTCCCATAATACGGACTTGGCTCTGTTTCATGAAAACTCCAGCGCTGATTTCCCGAGCGAATTCTGAAACCATTGGGAAGAAGTCGTAGAGCGCCATGCTAAGCCGTAGCCCCACTTGAATTGGCCAGACACAGCCACATGGAGATTCTGGGGCTGTGTTTGTGTAAGGTTCCATGCAAACAGTTGAACTACAATCTGAAGAACACAACAATCAGAATTAGTTTCACGCCGAAACAAGAACTGGAAAAGACAGTTTTGTTCTCAGAACAACTGAAAAATAATCTCTTAAAAACCTGAATTGGGAGGAGGAGGAGGAAATGCTTGAAGTGGTGGACCGAGTGGGAATTTCTGAGATTTTGAAGGTCTTGAAGACGACCTGAGAGGAAAAACTTTAGGAGAAATAAACAGTATTAGGATTCCACATCAAGAAAAAACATATTTTGCATATTTGTTGTCATAAAAAATATGAGCGGAGAAATCAAACCTTGGGTTGGAGATGGTGCTGGAGCCGGGGATATGCTTTGCATAGAGGAAGAGATTGGAGACTGAGTAGGAGGATTCAAAGAATCAGGAAAGGAAGCATAGTGTGATGATGGAGGAGGAGTCATTGAACCTATAACAACACAACATAGGAAAAACAGAGCATTAAGATCACGAGGAGCGTGATGACTGCCAATCTAAGTATCTAAAAGGCAATAGTAAACTGGAAACCTTTACGGTTTGACTTCTTTGGAGATATTAGACGAGGAGGTGGTTGTGAAGGAACTGGACTATATGTGATCTTCTTTCGATCTTGATGATGTCGATGCTGTGAAGGTAGAGGAGGAGATGATGATGAAGAATGACCATTTACATTACTCGGAGTAGAATCTGGCGGTGGAGTAGTAGATGGATATGCATGATGAAAGTGTCCATTGAATTTGGGGGCTGAGGGAGCTATCGAAGGAGGAGAAGCTGCAAGGTAATAACAGCATGAAATTTTCTTGAAACCTGAAATAACAGTAACTTATCTAATTAATCACCTAAAAATCTAACCTTTATGAGGGAAACCAGGCAAAGGTTTAGCAGTTTCATTTGACGGTGCAGCAACTGGACTTTTGCTTTCATCTCCATTATCGGTTGGTGGTGGATGTTTTACAGGATTCACAGCATGATCTAGAAAAGAAAATGAAATGTTGATATTTGGAATAAGGTTTTTATGGATAAACACATTCAAAAGTTGAGCAGACCTGGTGAGACAGCAGGAGACTCTGTGGGGAAAACTGGATGGGTAACTGGCGAATTTCTTCTCGGAGAGCCCTTCCTTGGAGTCAAAGTGGGTACTACGCAGTTTGCGAGAGATGTCAGAGGATAAACAGAGACATTTTCATAACATTGTGAAGAAGATAAGTAATTCCTCAAACCGCATACCAGGTGAGCTAGAGGGTGGTAACTTTGGTATGGTGGGATGTACTGGCGGTGAAATGTCAATAGGTATTGTTGGTGGAGATGCAACTGAATTCATCAGAGACCACGAATAAGTTTTGTGCCATCACACAGCGAAACAATTGAAGCATAAACCGAGTAAGGGGCAAACAAAACACAGATACTATACCAGGAGCAATAGTCTTTGCGATAGGAGGCTTTTGATTGTTAGAAGGTTTTCTAGGAGGTATACTGCTCGGTGTAGGCGGAGGCAGAGCCACTGATGGAATTGGAGGAATATCTGAAGCAGGAGATGATACCGGGCCTGTGGATTAGACAACATTGCAAGTTCAAGTTTCAAGGTTTCAATCGGTAAATATAAGGGAATCGCAGTATTGTACACATACCAGGAGTTACTCTTCCTGAGAAAGGAGGCTCCTTTGGCGCATCTCTTGGACTGAACTGAGGTGGAGAAGCAATTGGTGTAATAGATTGAACCGGAGGAGGATTTCCGGGTAACTCCTTCACGGGTATGGTTGATGGAGCTGAAGAAGAATCAAAACCCCATAAAAATTGAATTCTACTCACAATTCTAGTTCTGTTTTTTTGTTTCAAAAGAGCTTGACAAGTGTTCGATTAATTGTCTGTGAGAAAATCAACATTCCAATCCAAGTAAGGAATTTATATACCTGAAGCAGTAGGAACCGAGACAACAGGCTCACTAGTCGGTGCTTTAGCTCCGGCAGAATCTGACGGTGGGGGAGCTGCCACGTCAACTAAAGGAGGTAGAGACGGTTGAAAAGCTTTAGGCAGTGGCGCATTGCCGGATTTTTGAGATTCAGGTGAATTACTCGGTGCTTGACCAAACCCTTTGGAAGTTTCCGGTAATGTAGACGGTGGTGATGATAATGGAGATATCAAATCGATTCCTAAGTTAACAGTTAAAGAAAAACAAATTAAAGATCTTTGACAATTCAATTTTCCGATTGCGTCAACGAAAGCTGGTAGTTGGATGTTGACTCAATTTAGTTAACACGAAAATCAAACATTTTACAAATATCAAAATCGCATTGTGTTTACATTTCATCATTGGAACAAAATAAAGTTTCGTTTTTTCATGTCGTGATTCAAAACAAATGTTCATGTTGATATTACACAAATTTAGCAAAAGTGTAAGGGAAAAAATAGCAAATTAAGCAGATTGATCCCATCTGGGTCTAATCCCAATTTATTCAAACAGTGAAAACATAAAATTGCATATAATCGAGCAAATAGAATTAAAAACCTACCTGAGGAAGAACCTGCAACTAAAACCGATGAAACAAGAAAGATCCTTAAGAGGAAAATCAAAATCTCCATTCCATAGAAGAGATCAGCTTCCTCGATGATCACGAGGAAGACGAAGAATTGATGGGTAATCGTAAACTCCAAGTTAAGAGTTGAAATGTAAATCGAAGTGGCAGAAGGAGACGAAATGACTTAAAACGCAAGAAGAAGAATAGAGAGAGAAGAAGAAGAAGAAAGGAACAGTGAGTAAGAAGCAAAGGAATTTTTTTTTTGGTCCACTTTTTGTGAGATATTAATGCTCACAAAGAAATGAAATTAAAAACAAAAACAGAAGCTGGTTTGGTGGAAGAGAACGGTAGTAATCAAAAGGAGCTGCAATTAATCTTTAATCTTAATGGTTTGAACAAAAACGTTTTTTTTTCTTTGGGAGTTTCTGTCTCCAATAGATTGAAGAGATCAAGAGAGAGAAAGATTTAGTTTTTAACAGAAAAAAGGTTTGGATTTTTGAAGGTAGTGGGATAGTGTCAATGGAGGAAAGTAGTGTGTCTGAAAGAGCCTAGTGGGGTTTTTGAACCATTTGTTTATTATTTGCCCTTTTTCTCAAGTTGAGTTGAAGAAGTGAATTTAATTTAAAATTCTTTTTTCTTTTTCTTGAAGAACTTATTAGTCAATAGATTTCGTACAGATGTGTTAGTTGAATTCATTGGTTTGAGAGTATGTGTGACGAAGAGTTTCCTAAATATGAATCTAGAAACTACAATATATTACATATCTTATTACTTTTAAAACTAAAGTTTTGGAACAAACTATTAGACATAGAAAATTTACAATTTAATATGGTGAAAAGGGAATTAATATGGAACAAACTATTAGACATAGATTTATTTTTATTATAAATAATTTTTTTTTTCAATGAGTATTTGTAAGATATTAATTATTAGTTTTAGGTATTTTCTTACCAAATTTCTAGTCTAGTTTCTGTAAACAAAAAAAATCATTAATATGCGTTGTATAAGAAATTATTTATCGTTTGTTGGTATATTAAACAATTATTATTTTTGATTATTTTTTTCATAAGATAGAATGGGACGGTAATGGTAATTTTAAAATATTATATAATTCGGGAAAATCTATTTTGATCAATTGTTGAAGTGTCAATTATGCATACGTGTATTCTTCACTCAAGTTATGTTTGTCTCTACATAATATTATTGGAGGAGGGTTTGGGGATTTGACCAGATCTTGTACTCTTAAAAAAAAAATTTTACTAGAAAGTTTAATACATTAATAATAATTAAAGAAAAATACATGAGAAAAATATAAAAAACGGAAGAAAACTAAATATTCCTAAAACATAATCCGAAATAGGATAACTAAAGAAAATTGGGAATTTAAAATACCAAAAAAATACTCAATCTACCACAAATATGAACTAAAAGATCTAAGACACCAACTGAATAGCTTGACCAAATCGGATATCGAAATCTCTTATAACGAATAGATACATCTCACATTTAAAGATTTAAGCTTTTATACGTGCAATAATATACAATAATGTACTCCCATATATTCGAAAAATAGGCAAAGTCGAAAGACGAACAACCAATTTATGCCTCGAGCATAAATTAGAAAGATATCAGACCTCGATCGGATCTTAAGAGTACACACAAAGAGCATAACATCCCATTAACAAGAAAACTGCACGCTAAAAGGAGCACCACAGATCAAACTGGATAGGAACACAAATTTTTTAACCAGGGTAAACGAATAACCACGTGAGATTGAAAAGAGTTAGGAAAGAGGACCCTTTATACATAGATAAGGAGGGTCAAGAGTAAGGATCTTAGTGTCCCAACGATGGATGGGTTAAGTATTACAGACCATCAGGGACCAAAAAATTGTACTAGTTTAAAATAATATTATTAAAAATATGAGTGTAAAAACAATGAGTAAGTGAAACCTCTGATGTTGGTTTAATATATTTGAAGATCATGAGTTTAGTGATACAGTAGAAAAAATTGATGTAATTACGTTGATGGGCTGCTCATGAATGAGTTTGGTTGTCTTAAAGATTATATTTAAAAAATAATAATAATTTGGAAAAGGAAAATGGAGACATTGGCAAAAAAAGAAAAGAAAGAATATGTGGTAGTTTCTCAGAGTTAAAAATTTGACAAAGGTTACGATATTAATACGATTCATAACTGTAGTTACATATATATTTTGCACGTATTTTAATCTTTAAGGTTATTTAACCAACCACCATATTTTGGAGTTTATTTAATAATAGAAAATGGATAAGATTATACAGCTAAACCCACCTTTTTAAGATATTTATTTGTCACTTTTGGAACATATTAACTGTTAACAATATACAAGAAATTTAGGATATGTTCGGCTTATTTTCTGTAAACTATGAATTTCTAAATAGTAGAAGTTGTCTCTGACTAAAATTCTAGCCAAACATTGGAAGCATATCCCAATTTAAACAAATTTTCAAGTCCCACTTAGTTACATACGCAATTAAAGAATGGCAGAAATAAAAATTCATGACTAAAATTCATATTGCAATATATATTGGCGTTTGTCACGTTCTAAATTTATGTTTGTATTATAGGATGATGCAAGTCTAATTTTTAATAATGAGTAATCTCCAGAGTCAAAGAAACTAGTGGAATGGATTCAATTTGTTTTGTATTGTAAATTAGTTGAATTTAAAGAAAAAGGAATCCAAGGAGGAGACAAAAATTAACACCATCCTATATCCCATTAATCCAACTATCACCAAAAGCAAAGATAAACAATGTATATAATGGAAGGATCTAATACCAAAACTCAACCTAAAAATCTATGAAAAGATTCCTATACCCGCTAGGGGCATTCGAAACCTGGTTAAGAATTTGATTTTGTAGTAAAAAATGCGAGTCATGCCAGCCAAAAATAAATCATCATGGATTCTCAATTACTAAATCAACTCCATTTTCTTAGAAAATAACTGATTAGCTTGTGAAACCAATTTATTGTTTGTCATATTCGGTTATTTTCATACTTTTACTTTGTTTTCTTTATCAAAAATAAAAATAAAAGAGAGATGTGAATCATATGGTTGTGAATCCGATAGCTACTACTCACTTTAACTGATAGATCCACAACATTAGCACCGACGTAACATCTTCTATATAATTCTATATATTATTGAAATTGACATAAAATCAATTACGACTATATTTAAAAAATGCAAATATGTCAAAGTTTAGGCCCAAATGAATTGATCATATATTTGACCAAAAAGAACCTCTCGGGAAAAATTAATTAATAAATTTTAGAATATTGTTATACAAAGACGCTCCTTAATTGATGTATTTATATTTAAATATTTTCTCAATACCCAAAAAAGAGATGGACTTTTATAGGCAAACTGAAATGTATTTTCTATGCAGCTCTTAAGGCTCCGATTAGTAAAATGGAATAACTTTACTAAAAATTGATGAATTAAAACAATTCTATAATGATTAAGAATTTTGCTTTATCTCTTACGAAACTGTGAGTTTCACCATATACTTTTTTAAGTGAATCAATCAGATAATAAAACATAAATTACCAACATTTGAGGTTTTGTATCGATAATAATACAAACGCAATATAGGAGATGAGTATATTATGTCAACTCGCAATATTTTATTCAATAAGCAGAGAAATAAAGCCAAGCAAACACCAGCTCTTTAATAAGAATTAATTCACCCAAAACAAAAAAAAGGAAAAGAAGAAAAACGTACAAAACACGTGGTGTTAGAGAATAAGTTCAGTTGTCACTAATTAATGACTTTTTAAGTTTTTTGAACATGAAAAGGCATAAATAAAACAAAATTAAATTCTGATTGACCCATTTGATTTTATTTCAAATTACAAAACAAAATACCATTTGAGTGCACCGACAAAAAAATCCAGAGATTGATAGACAAAAAATAAATAAAATAGGAGTGGAGAGAAATGCAGATCGTAAATTGATGTTTCATAGAGTGGGGACATAACAACAAACGATCAAATACGACCACATTCGCCTTTCGTATTTGTCGTTTCATTGTAAGAGGTGAGATCACGGACAACGACTTCTTTCTCTCTTTACTCTTCTTCTAACATAATTATTATTTTAGATCTTATAAATAAAAAAGTCTCGAAATACATTGTCGAGCCTCGTGACTATTAATTATTATATACCCACCGATATAAATAAATATTATTCTCTGAATTGGATCTGACTAAATCCAGGTAGTATACTGTACCAATGCCAATTTTATTATAAATTTAGATTCTCAAAATAAGGAAAATTATCAAAATGGGGTGGGGGAGGGGGGACTATATATATATATATATCTATATAAAGATGGGAAATTAACCTTAAATCACTATAATATTAAGAGTAGTTGACACATTTAAGGAAAGATGTAGACCTAAAAATATGGGACCATCAAAAGAGGCATGTGCAAAGCATATGCATAGACATAATCTATAAGCCTTTTATAGGAGGGTTTGGTTTTTACCCAGTTGATGAAGAAGCTTTTCTTTTCTTTTGTTTCCTTTACTCTTTTGCCAAAGCTGCAAAAACAACAGCAACAACCAAACTTAAGTGTAAAACCTTCGAGACGAAGAGGATGATGTTTTTCTCTTCTTTTTCCATGTATTTAACCACATTCCCAAGGTTTCTTTGATGCAGAAGTTGAATCTGATTCACTTAAATCAGCTTCACTTTCACATGTTTTGATAAAAGATTGATGCTGAAATCACATTGATCAGATGCAAGCTTAGTTTTATTACAGTAACCATTCTGGAACTAAGTGACAAAAAAAAAAACCATTCTGGAACTAACATATGCCTTGGCTAGAAGAAATGATAGGGATTACTGTAAAGGAAAAAAAATGTATCATTTACCAACCAACAAGGAGTCAGTAGTTTAGGTGAAGGCAGGTCTCGCAAATGTTACCATGCCATGACTCTGTGTTTCTCTGATGATCACTCTCTTACATCTCAGCAAACAATAATTTATCAAAGAAACTGTTTTACAAGAGAAAAAAAAACAGAAGTAAGAAGCAAAAATAGAAGGAAACAGATGGAAGACTGTTAGCTTGTAACTCACCTAAATGACGACCACTGTTGATGAGTCTGATTCTAAAGCTGACATCGCATGGTTCAGCTTCCAACCTAGAGAAAATATTAAGTCGTTAGAAGCGAACATGATCATAGAGATTTCGTTTTAAGCTAGAACAGGAGCAGATACCTATGTTCACTGGACAGTGGACACTGAGTTTAGCTAGATTGATGCGCACAACGTTACATCTAGATTTACACTCACAATAAATATCAGTTTTTGTTGTGACTAAAGCTAGACAAGAACTCGAGAATCTTAGAAGATATGTTCCCTGAGTTTCTGGTTACAGTTGTGGTAATCGTAGCATTGCCCTTATTTACAGCTTCTGTGGGATCATTGTTGCATCTTTCAAATTTAGCGGATTCGAATTCTGCAGCGAGTTTCATAGCTGCATTTAGAGAACTTTGAACGTGTGACTTCGACGTTGTATTGAGATTTCTACTTGCTGATTCTTGAGGCTCTCGACTTGGAGTAATTTGTTCCTTTGATGCAAACGACAAGAAATTGGTTTCTTTTGGAGGCACCAGAGGAAGAAAGTTTCCCTGTTGTGACTGCTTCAATGTCTGATTGTCAGAGTTGTGTGTGTTTGGTTTGCACACAGAAGATGATTTCACAGTATCCTCTTGGGAGGTTTTGTCTAAAGAGAGAAAACTCATACCCTTCGGAGCAACGGATGGTTTTCTCAAAGGAAGAATCTGTGGAGGTGTTACATGTTCATTGATCTTAGGAGATGGAGCATTAGCTGAGTTCCTTTGGTTAGATTGACTTGAGGGCTTCAAAAACGCAGCAGAGCTTGAAACTCTTGCTTGTACCGCCGGTAATTTGGCTATGGCCTCTCTCACAGATTGTTTATTTGTTATCTGAGGCGAGAGAGACGCTGCAGCGATGTTAGTTGACGAGGCTGTTACATTTGCACTCAATGTATCACAAGCAGATTGTGGAGTACCCTGTTTAAGTGAAGATTGGTACATTAGGATCTAAAGATAATACATAATAAGACCCGGAAGAGGCATCATGAGAAGATCGAGGTTGGTTTTTACCTTATGCGAAAACAAACAATTCTCACCCCTGTGGCAAAAACCTTTGGTAATAAAATTATTGCAAGGGTATTTAGAGAGATCATGGTCGTACGGACAATCATCTCCTTTCATACATGACTGAGTTGCAAAGTAGCAGCACGGCTGAAATAACAAGAATACATGCGTATGAGAATCCTCTTTTGCGTGATTGTTGCTATATGAAGTTCAGGGAAGAAGTTTATGTCTTGAAAAGTAATCTTACCGAAGATTTGGTTTCCGGTGTAGTATCATGTGAAAATTTGCATTTATCTCCCTGCAAAAGAAGAAAACAAATTACCATCAGCAACAAGAAAACAATATCTAGATTCCAAAGAAAATCCGTAACATCCAGAGCATTGTGCACACCTCATGACACCGTCCCTTGAGATAGTGTCGACAATACTTTATAGGCTTTGGCTTTGGAGCTACTGGTTTCAGTTTCAATTTTTTCACGCCAAGGGCTATACGCTCTTGAGCTCTTTTCTTCCTAGCTTTTGCCTGCATAAAATAGTTTGTCAATAAGTAAATCATTTTACTCCACACGAAAACTGATTGCAAGATATTCCCATAAATATGACAAAGAAAAGCATACAGTAAGCTACCTTCTTTCTGGCTTTTGCTTCCTTAGAAGGCGCAGACCTTTTTTTAATTGAAGTTCCCAGATTTATCTGCAGATGAAGTTCATAAATATAAGTCAGATTTTGTAAACACCAAAGAAACATAACATGCCATTTTAATACCCGATACCTTTTCTTCGTTATTGTAACTTTGATCACTCTTCTTGGCTTGATTGTCTACATCCGTTAACTCAGCACCAAGCTTTTCGACAATTTGTCTTTGTTCCTTTTCATCAACAATTTCAGGAGTTGATGATGAGCCTACTCCATGAAAGTGACTAAAACCAAAACTATTATGACTTGTGAGATGGCTACTAATAGCTCCTAGTGAGACATGAGATTCCTCATGTCTTTCGACTGGTATATCATCTGCCATAAGCATGTCATCATTATCATCCCCAGATATTTCTCCTTCTTCGACATCATCATCTTCAACCATCTGAGGAACGGAGGATGCCAAGACTAGATTACTACTTACAGATTTCTCCAATTCCACAGGAAGTGTTTCATTATTTTTCTCCGAGATTCCAGAATGTATAACTCCATTAGATTCAACTGATTTAGGAACTTCCACTGGCTTTTCAATTTTTTCAGAAACCTTTTTATCACCTTCTATGGTATCTACTTGAACTTCAGTTGTAGTATCAGGCTTCTCCTCGACATTTTGAACAATATCAAGAGGTTCTTTCGCGATATCACCCAGTGACGCAACCATACCGTCATCAACATAGTCATTAACATCTAGTCCCTCAAAAAGATTCACACAACTTTCTGGAAGAAAGTCTTCACTTTCATTCATCATAAGCTCAAGGTCATCGAAAATATCTTTGTGACGACTACCAACAGTTGCATCTTGCAAATCAATTCCATCGGCAACATCTCCAAGAATTAAACTCTCATCCTGTGAAATAATTTTAAGATTCTCAGCTCTTAACTCACCACACCCTCCATCGGATCTTGATTTCAACATTGACAAATTCTCCGACGGCTTTTTATCAGCATATACTTCTCCAGGTTCACAAGTTTCTCCCGGAGACACTTGAGCAATTTCTTTATCAAAAAACACAACAGCATCAGAGAAGTAGGATCATACTACTACAAATGATTCTACATTGAGATTTCAAAGTGGTAGTTTCTGACAAATCATCATAATCACAAAATCGAAATTATTAAAAAACAGAACTTTGAATATTGATGACTAGATATTCAATTATATTAGAACTCACCAGCTTTTAATACCAGTTCTTGAAGAACAGCTGGTGTCGCAAGAGAAACTCGAGGCTCCCGATCGAAACTTGAGCAGAGGTGATTAAGCAAAGAGCGATAAGTCCGTTTCGGCAGATGAGAGCGTCGGTGAGGAATTGGAGCCACGAACGATTCCATTTCCGCCGAGGAACGGTGACGATACGGGTCACTTTCGTCTCGCCGTCGCCGGAGACAAGGCCGTCTTGTCTTGTGGCGGTGGACGATTTATAAATTCTTGTTTATAGGTTTGCGTATGAAGGATGTTAACAAACACCGTCTTGATTATTTTTAATGGCGCCGTGAAAAAACTGGTCCTAAATAAAAAGATGGTTTTGAAACGGTGTCGTAATGCGGATCCTACTCCGTTAAAAAAAAGAACCCTGAACCCTAAAACCTTTCCGTTTCAAGTCTCGAATCAAAATTGAAGCTCTCTCTCTCTCTCTCTCTCTCTCTCCCTTCCTCTCCCTCTCTCTCTCCCTTCCTCTCCCTCTCCCTCTCCCTCCTCCCATTATCCCAAATCGAATTTGTCTGCTTCGATCATTTCGTATTTTCGCCAAGAAACGGAAGAGAAACATGGTTGTACGGATCCGATTATCGAGATTCGGATGTAAGAATCGACCCTTTTTCCGGGTTATGGCTGCCGATAGCAGATCCCCTCGAGATGGGAAGCACCTCGAGGTCTTAGGTTACTTCAATCCCTTGCCAGGTGATTCTCTGTGTGGAGTTAATAATTTACTCATAGGATTTCCATTGCTCTCTTCGTTGGTCACTTAACACGGTGTTTCGGTTGTGTACAGGCCAGGACAGTGGTAAGAGAATGGGTCTGAAGTTCGACCGTATAAAGTATGTTTGTTCTCACCTATTCTTTAGTTTTCTAGAAAAGGCATTGATAGTTTCTAGCTTTTACTCAGAAAGAGGTCTCTGAATGCACTAGAAGATACTTGTTAGTTTGTTTCTGAAAAGTTCTCGTTTTTCATATCTGAAATTGCGAATGGAACTCGATGATGTACACAAAAGTAGTCGTAGTTTGAATTACAAGTACATGTTGATTTAGTGAAATCCCGTTCGTTGAAATTGTCTTCTACCGACTTGAATCTCTGTTCTAAATCTTCTGAAGTGTTTAAGATTATTGAAGATACAGGGGTTTGATGAAGGTAGTGACTCTAGTTATCATTCAGGGTTTAGCTGCCTTTAGAAATCGTAATGCATTGTTTCATAGTTAACATTCCGGTTTAGTTACCTGTTTCTCGATCTAACACAAAGGAGCTAGTTAGTTTCTGTCTTAGATGGTTTTTATTCGAAAGTTGAATGTATATGTTCTGACGGATTGGTTTCGACCACTTTCTTTCTCGTCATGCTATTAACCCTGAGTTGAAGCAGTTTTATACGTCATTGAGTTCCAACCAGTCACTAATTTAAGGGAAATGAAAACTCAAATAATTCATTTTGGTATAGAACAAATGAGTCTCCTCCACCAGTCTTGTGTCTTTCTGTAGAACGTCTGCTCTGAGTTCTGCAATTGCTTCGTATTGCTGTAAAATGAAGAACCTGTTGATTTTCTGGTCGAATGCATACTTACACTCCTAAATATTCGTCTCATGCAACCTCTTTAGATAAGTCTGTGGTCATGTAGCTTTAGAATTTTGTAGTGGTCGTTTGAATCATCTAAAATTAAGTTTATTATGTCCAGATAGTTGTAGAACCCATGCCAAGATTACCGTGAAGCTAGTGATTCAATAAAAGGTTCTTACTGGGTAATTCCAACAAAGGATGCATGCAGTTTTTGAATCATGGCTATTCTTTTCGTTTTATTTTTCTTGCACAGGTATTGGTTATCTGTTGGTGCTCAGGCATCAGACCCGGTTCAGCGCCTCTTATTCAGATCTGGTTTACTTCCTCCTCCTCCAATGGTGGCTATGGGACGTAAAGGTGGACCACGAGACACTCGCCCGGTTGATCCAATGACTGGTCGCTATGTGGATGCAGAGAAGAAATCGGTTCACGAAAAACAGCTTAAGGAAGAAGACAATGCAGAAGGCAAGAGTGCATGACTCATTAGCTGGAAGAGGACGATTGCAGAGGAGAAGTGTCCATGAATTAATCGTTGGCCTTTGTCATTGTAGCTCTAAGTTCAGCTTGTTTTTTTTATGTTATGCACATTTCTAGCTGTTATTCTTTTGCAAAAATCCCTTGTTTGGAAATAAAACGGTAAGGTGTGTCGCAACCTTTTGCAAAACCGGCATGCATTTTGCATTGGGAATATTAAGGGAATATAATTGGTTCATTTACTTGTTAAGGTATATTGATGTTGATTATTATTTAATTTTAACAGATAATATTAATAATTTCACTAATTATTTATCCAAATACGGAAAACATATTCGATTTACATAATAAAAAGAAAAAATTGCCAGCGAGGGAAATTAAAAGTGGCAGTTGTTAGGTTTATAAAGGAAGCCACGTTTTGCGTTTAGTCGCCGCCCAGAAAACCCTCGTCTTCTCTTCTTCCTCTATCTCTCCACCACTTTTCAAACCCTCAGTCTCTTAATCAATCTTCTTTCTCAGAAATAATCTTTCAATTTCGATCTAAACTCCAATATGAGCAACGATAAGGACAGTTTCAACGTCAGCGATCTCACTGCTGGTAGTTTTGTTTCTCCGATTTTGTTTCCGTTTGTTTGTTTTCTCCTTCTTCTTAGTCAAAATCCTTAAAGCTTATTTGTATGCCTTTTGTTTGCAGCTCTTAAAGATGAAGATCGGGCAGGCCTTGTCAATGCTCTTAAGGTGAGTTTCTTCTGTCTCTTATCTGCAGATTACCTTATTTTTTTTCTGTATCGCATTATACTGGAAGAGGAATATGCGATTATTTCGATTTTTGAGGTTTCTATTAGATTTCAATGGCGTTTTGTCTTTAGAGTGACTGCTTCGTGCTCTATTGCCTCCGTGGAGATTTGATGTAATTGTTACGTGTTTAATTCGCAGAACAAACTGCAGAATCTGGCTGGACAGCATTCTGATGTGCTCGAGAATCTGACTCCTAAAGTCAGAAGACGTGTTGAGGTTTTGCGGGAGATTCAGGTTAGAACAAATTTGCATTCGCATTTAATGAGCTCGATCTTAAGCTATTTGTCAATGGATTAGTGTAAATTGATAAGATATCTTAATATGATCTTTCATACACTTTTTTGCACCCTTTGATGTATGTCTAATAGTCCTTTCCATTTAGGGAAAACATGATGAAATTGAGGCAAAATTCCGCGAGGAAAGAGCTGCCCTTGAAGCCAAGTATCAAAAGTTATATCAACCTTTTTATACCAAGGTAAATTTGGTAGTTAGAGGACTAAATTATTTAGACTTTCTACTTATTGCTCTATTCAAATCAAAAGCTCTTGGATCAAAAGAGATGAAAATTGTTGGAGGCTTGATATGTTATCCTGTACATCCTATATTTGCAGCTGTCTTGGCTATATATACTTTTGATTTACTATTGACACTTTGTTTGACGCCTGGAATGTGCAGCGTTATGAGATTGTGAATGGAGGTACTGAAGTTGAAGGGGCTTCAGAGGATGCTAAGATGGACCAAGGAGACGAGAAAGTTGCAGAAGGTATTCTCTCTCTCTTCACCTTTTTATTTGTAATCATTCTTGAAACACAGCTTTCTTATATCATATTGTTTTGCAGAGAAAGGAGTCCCTAGTTTCTGGCTGACAGCCTTGAAAAACAATGATGTTATATCTGAGGAGGTTGGTGTAGCAGTTATGGCTGTTAATGAAGAATTTCATGAAAATGAACAGTTTTAATTTCCTTCTTTGATATCAGATTACTGATCGTGATGAAGGGGCTCTCATGTATCTTAAAGATATTAAGTGGTGCAAGATTGAAGAACCAAAGGGATTCAAACTTGAGTTTTTCTTCGACCAGAATCCTTATTTTAAAAACACCCTATTGACAAAGGCATATCATATGATTGATGAAGATGAGCCTCTGCTTGAGAAGGCTATTGGGTAAATTTTTTGTATTTTCTTATATTGTTCCGTAGGATATTTGTAGTGGGATGCTTCCAAGGATATGCAAAATGTTTTTCTGACCTATGCTCCAACATTGGTTCTGTTTCTTTGCTCTCTCTCAGGACAGAGATTGATTGGTATCCTGGAAAATGCTTAACTCAAAAGATTCTTAAGAAGAAGCCTAAGAAAGGTGCAAAGAATGCAAAGCCAATTACCAAAACTGAAGATTGCGAAAGCTTCTTCAACTTCTTCAATCCTCCCCAAGTTCCTGATGAAGATGAAGACATTGACGAGGACCGAGTATGATATCATTTGGTTTCAAAAGATGCTCTGTTTTGATGATGTTTCGATAAAAATTTTGTATTGATGTTGTTTGTTTTTGGTGCAGGCTGAGGAACTTCAAAATTTGATGGAACAAGATTATGACATTGGGTTAGTCTTTGTCTGAACATAACCTCTGTCAATCTAATTCGGTGGCTGTCTATCTTTTTCCAACCTATATATAAAAGCTCTAGCTGGCATATTTTATTGTGAAGTTACACACTTTCGTATATTGGAGTATTCAAGTAATCCTTGCTTCCTGCAGTTCTACAATCCGGGAAAAGATTATACCTCATGCTGTCTCATGGTTTACTGGTGAGGCTGTTGAGGGAGAGGACTTTGAGATAGACAATGACGATGAAGATGATATTGATGAAGACGAAGATGATGATGAAGAAGACGATGAGGATGAAGAGGAAGAAGAAGACTATGACGAAGATGAGGAGGAAGAAACAAGCAAGACCAAAAAGAAGGTAATAAATTATCTCTTCTTCTTTCCTTTTTTTTTAAAGCATTTTGTCATGGAATGTCTCTTTTTGAGTTTGTGTACTAATTAGTTTCCTTTGAAATTGGTTTAAATGTTTTATGCAGCCATCAGTCTTACACAAGGTACATAACCAATTACCTCCCTTCTAAATAGTATTTGGCTAAGTGAACCTATAGTGTCTGTTAATTATTCCGACACCAAAGGAATCATAAACTAATAAGAGAACATGAGTCATGGTATAGGAGATGGCTGAATCTGTGAAACATAATAACTTGAGTACTTACAGTGAATAAAGCTGAATTTTATGTAGACAGAAGTACAAAATGAAGCTTTGCAGAATAATTCAATCTGGTCATTGGATTGAATTGCGTTATGTTTGAGATAGTTAAGATAGATTTAACATATATATTATTATTGAAATGAAATTGCAGAAAGGAGGGAGACCTCAGCTAAACGATGGGCAACAAGGCGAGAGGCCTCCTGAATGCAAGCAACAGTAAACAAAATCGAAGAAGAAAAAAAAAAGTATTTTGGATATTTGAGTGAAGTTACATTGCTTAGTTTTGCAAGAATGTAAGTCAAATGTTTCAAAGACTGCCATAGTAGGCTCATGAGGAGACGTATTTGATAAAATCCCTTCCTTTTTCTGATTTGTTTTTATTCTTATTTTTGAATCACTGAGTTAAAATCTTGGTGTGTTGAGCAATTATATCCATTTACCACTTGAATTAAGACTCTTTTCGTTTCATTATTTTTTAATTAATTATGATAAATGTTTTTTATTGAACGGTTTTAATAATAACTTGTATCACATATTTTAATAGCGATTTTGTGTTCTTCATAAACAACTTTTTCTTTTTTATTTTATAATTGCGCACCATGACTAGTTTTGCACTTACGAGGTCGATATTCGTTTTCTTTTTATAAAAGGTGTACTCGAAATAGTTGATATTAATTTATAATTATTTAAATATTTTAATAAACTTATATAATATTATTTTATTTGATTAAATGTGTAAAAACAATGTAATAATGAAAATGTTATTAATAAAATGTGTCACGTTAGTTATGCGTGGTTAAGTCTACCAAATATTTGTCACGTCAGTGTAAGTTTCACCACACACTATCAAATTCTACCAAACTCTACTATGTTATTATTTAATTCCACCAAACACTATCAAAGAACATTTGTACTAACTTCTGGCTTATTAGGAAGTCGTATTGCTCGGGACAAAGTATATGAGGTGTTGAAATAATTTTTCAGTTTGGTAGAGTTTAGTCGAAGTTAGACTTTTTCTAGTAGATTTTGACAGAGTTTGAATTGCTAGTGCAGCAGATTTTGGCAGAGTTATCTGTCACAGCTTAGTAGAGTTAGTAATGACGGCGTGATAGAGTTTTATAGAGCTCGTACACTGTGTAGCAGATGTTGGCAGAGTTATATTTGTTAATGTGGCAGATGTTGACAAAGTTATTCTGAGAGTTTGGTAGAGTTATGCAGACTTGATTCATTTAACCTAGTATACAAATGACGATTTTAGTCCTCAATTATTACATCACCTACGTTTTTTCTCGCTCCAACTGTCGACCAAACACCATTGAAGCACACAAATCACCATTGTTGCTGCTTGAGCTCATTTCTTTTCTTTGACCTCATTTTCTTGTTTTTGGATATATGGATCAAATCATCTTAGTTTGTGGAAGTTGGAAATTCGACCAAAATCATTGGTTCTTTTTAGTGGATACTTCTCTTGGTTGTAAGATTATGCAAGTGTGTGAAGATGTACGTTATGATGAGTTTGTGAGGATGGTGCACGAAGATTTTGATCTAAATCAGCAGATCTATAAGGTAAAACAGAGTTACATATCAAATGAACTCATGCATGGACTACAACAAGATACACATCCTAGCTTCGTGACTAACGAGAGGCAATTGCGTGAGTATGTGCAATAATTTCGAAAAAAGACAATTCGTCTTTGTGTGGAGATTTCAAGGGGATCTCATGTAGTTGTGGAAGAAGGTAATAGATTTGAGCCTAAATGTGAGCCGTCCTTTGATAAATTTGATACTACGTTTGGTAGACAATCTTCAACGTGTGGTAGAGTTAGACAGACTGTCAAAATGAAGTGGAACACGTTGACTACGCTGAAGAAGATGCGAAAGCAGAAATGAGATTCGACTACTGCGAGGATGTAGATGGTGCAAGCTCTGGCGATGAAGACTTCATAGGTGTTCAGAGGAAGTGTAAAGAAAAAGATAGAAAAAATCTACCTTCTAAGAAGAGAGATTCGACGTTTGATGATGAGTATTTAGACATCGAAATGAGGTCACTTCAATTAGTTGTTGGACATATTAATACCACGAAAGCCGATCTTGAGTCAAGGTTAAAGACATATTCTGTTTTACATAGGTTTGACTTCGATGTCGTCTCTTCATCGAAGATGTTATTAGTTATGAAATGTTGGGTTCAAAACTGTGCTTGGAGAGTCTGTGCTTCCCGCCATGATGCTGGGAATCCGTGTTTATATTTCTGGATATACTATGGAGAACACACTTGTTCCGTTACAGAGAGGTCATCTCGGGCACGTAAAGCAACGCCCGATATTTTTGGTCGTTTATACTTGGATTTTGTTGGTGGTGTTGGTCCATATGTTCTTCCTTGTCATGTTGCTGAATCACTGAACAAACATTTCAGTTTGAAGGTACAATTCCTTCATGGTCGAGTTTGGCATACGTATGACAGTACATGGTCGATTTTGGGTGGATCTATGAATCCTTTGTGGCAGAGTTTGGTAGAGATTGTTTGACTTTAATAGAGTTTTGTTGAGGTTATTAGTACAGTTTGGTATAGGCAGTTATAACTATGACCCTCTGTTTGCATTTTGTACAGATGAAGTATTGGAAGACACATGTACTTTAAAGGAAGCTCGGGCTATAGTAACAAGAGCTGCAGAGAATAGTTTTGAAGATCTTCCCTCGTATTTGTATATGATTAGACAAGCAATCTGGGAACACATATCAAGCTGGAAGTGGACGAAGATGATATGTTCAAGTTTTTATTCCTTGCATTCGATGCAAGCATAAGAGGATTTCCATATATGAGAAATGTTGTTATTGTTGTGGATTGAACGTTTTTACAAGGAAAATATAAAAGGATTCATCTCACGACCACAATGCAAGACGGAAATTTTAACATTTTCCCTATGGCTTTTGGTGTGGTTGATACCGAAAATGATGAATCATGGGAATGATTTTTTAGACAACTCAACCGCGTCATACATGGTGATCAAGAATTGGCCATCATCTTCAGATAGGCATATATCAATACCCAAAACAATAACAAAAGTGTATCCGCTGGCCGCTCGGGGTATTTTAACTTACTATTTGCGTAAAAACATTTTGTCTAATTTTAGAGGAGGAGAGGTCTTTAAGCTGTTTAAGAAGGATGCAACTGCATATAAGCTTGACGAGTTTAATGCCATCTTAAGTCAAATTGAGAAAGTTGATGCAAGACTATATTAGTATTTACTAAGGGCAGATGTTCGTTTGTGGAGTCGTATACATTTCCTTGGAAATAGATACAACTTCACCACGTCGAACATAGCAGAATCTATCAATCATGCGTTAGTTGAAGCGAGAACTTTCCTTATTGTGCAGCTTATAGATGCCATTAGGGCAATGTTAACAAGGTGGTTCGCGAAGAAGAGGGCAAAGGCAGGGTCAACAACGACCATTCTCACTACAACAATCGAGAAACTTCTAAAGGTATGACTTCTAAGAGTTTGATAGAGTGTGGTAGAGTTTGGAATACTTTGGTTGAATTTGGATAACTATGCAGTTGAGTTTGATAGAGTTAAATAGAGTGTGGAATAGTTTGGTTAAGCTTGGATAACGATGTAGTTGAGTTTGGTGTAAAGATGATTTTCATTTTGGCAGGGTTTAATTGATGGTTTTGGTTTTCTGTCAATGCAGAATAGACTTGTGGAAGCCACACAGTACAATGTTCAAGCTATATATGAGCATCAAGTTGTTGTCACATGCTCAACGTCTTCACATTTGGTTAATTTGACGGAGAAAACGTGTTCTTGCAAATGGTTTGACGTGGATAAAATACCTTGTGTGCATGCCTTAGCCGCAGCAAAAACATGGCAACTTTCGAAGATTGACCTCACATATACATATTATTATACGAGTTACTTGTACCATGCGTATACCAAATGTGTTATGCCAAGAGATGCAACCCTTCCAATATGTGAAGAAGTCGCTACTAAAGTTTGTAAACCTCTTGTTGTACGTAACCAACCTGGTAGGCCAAAGAACTCACTGTTGAAAAGTTGGTTCGAGTGCTCAGTGAATGCAAAACGCCCAAGGAAAGTGATGATTTGTTCAAGATGTAAAGGTGTGGGACATAATACCCGAACATGTAAAGTAGACGTCCAATCTTGAACTCGTATTCTAGCTTTACCTAACTCTACTTTGGCAGAGTTATTTGTCACAGTTTGGCAGAGTTAGTAACGACTGAGGGATAGAGTTTGATAGAGTGCGTACAATGTATAGTAGATTTTGTGAGAGTTATTTTTGTTAGTGTGGTAGATCTTGGCATAGTTATTTCATTTAACCTAGTAGAGAAATGACGAGAGTTTGGTAGAGTTAAGCAGAGTTATTCTGAGAGTTTGGTAGAATTAGAAAGATATATACTATAGAAGGATTGAAGATATAATATCTTCCGAGAGTTTTGAAGATATGATACTAACGAGTAATATCCGATTGAAGATAAAAAATATATGATATAGAACGATTAATAGTATTCACATAACATAGAAAATTAGAAAATATGTCCAATAACTTAACTTATTAATTCACATATCATTTAAAGTAGTATCAATGAGAAATAGATAGTGAATGAGTGCAGTTGCTCCCGACCGTTCTTTAGGATTCCAATTGAGACAGTTAAGGACAAAATCTTTCGTGGCGTCGGAGAACGAATCCGATATGTACGGCAGTTCATTGGCATCTACAGTATTCCACTAGTTTCTGGCATACCCTTCGTATTGCTTTCAAGGAGGTTGTCCTGTTAGCATCTCTAAAACTGTGCATCTGAAAGCCCAAATGTCAAAGTATTAGTCTACCAAAATCTACCAAACCCTATCAAAGGCTTTTCCTAACTCTACTAAACTCTACCAAAGAACTACCATACTAACATGTGCATCCGAAAGCCCAAATGTCAAGTGCAAAATCGATTGTCCCAAAGTGTATAAGCTGTGAAGCTTTGTACCTCTTATCTCTCGATTTATGAGCCAATCGGTGTCCGTATTGCATCGTATCCATCCATTGCTGACCTAAAGTCCGCAATGACAAACATATACACGATATTTCTCCATTCCCATTGGGTAGGGCGTAAGAATATGTTTGTCGGATTTATGTCACAGTGCACTATGTTATTGCTATGTATATACTCAATCTCTTTGAGAATATCTTTGGCAATTTCTCTGACGTGTGACACCCGCAATCCTCAAGGATGGTTTTTGCGAATTAACCCTTTAAGATTTCCACCAGATATGTATTCAAGAATAAGATTGTGATTCGATCTATTCGGATCAAACTCATCACGAGCTATCTTGTATCCATGACAACGGAGAACGTTTGGACTACTAACACGTCTTAGCATACGCTCCTCTTGAAAGAGAGTGTCGGCTTGCGAGATGTGAACAATTTTTATCGCCCTCTTATTAGACTCTTCGTATTTCCATTTCCAAAGATACATAGTAGACATTACGCCTATTCCAAGTACATTTCCTCTTAACCACTCTAAAGGATATGACCATTCTGGATAAGGAGTTGACAGAGCCATGTCGGAGAATTATAGAGAGTATGCTTGCTTCATTTTTAAGTAAAAGATGGAGAATTATAGAGTGTGAAGATGCGAATGTATCACCTATATAAAAAATGAAGAATCGTGTCCTTAAGTTGAAGAATTGTGTTCGTACAAGTTGAGAAGCGAAGAGTCGCGTCGAATAATAATGACTGTAGCATCTGGCAATTAGTATGTTTCTTGTACGCATGTAGGGAAGTGGAAGAGTCTATTAATTTTTATTTTTTTAATACCATGTCAGATAATATGGCTTATAAGAGTTTGATATATTGTGGTAGAGTTTGAAATAGTTTGGTCGAGCTTGGATAACGATGTAGTTGAGTTTGGTTGAGTAGAATAATTAGTCTATTTTTTGTTTTTTAAGTCCTAATTACAAATTAATAATTATAAAAATATTGGTCATTTGGGAGTATTTGTTAACAAAATATAAGAGTTTTACTAAACATATACAAACTCTACCATACTAATATTACTTGCTGAGATTGTCTCTGGTATTGGAAGCTCATTCATGACTTTAATACCGAATTTCATGCAGATAAAAGAGATAAACTTATCGTCTAGTCTAGAAAATTCACATCTCAAGGCTAGACACTTAATGAACTTCAGCGTATACATGCCACAATCACCAGATTGGTAGTTCACTGGCGTCGAGTTCACCTTATAGATAGTGTAAGCATTCACACTAAATTGATTCTGCATATGCTTTGGTGTCATCCTCCAAAGCAGATATGGAATCATCCTCGCGTACGACTTGCTAGCATAAATAAACGCTATCAACATGTAGACGAAAAATCTACCATTTTCTATCAAGATCTACCAACAGTCTACCAATGTCTAATAAACTCTACCACACTAGCTTTCATCATCTACCAGACTCTGCTAATGGCTACTAAACTCTACCACACTAGCCATAATAGTCAACCAGACTCTACCAAATATTTCATAGTCTATCAACATTACCTGACTAAATCAATGAGAACATAATAGGCCACAGCTGAGAGGGCCGAATCATAGATTCTAACCCGCGAGTTAGGTAAATCGATCTCCAGTGCTACCCAATGGATGTTATTGATGTTATGCGCAACGTAAAATATGTCAACGTCGCGGAACCAATGCTTGTTTGTTTGACACAATATTGGTAGTTTTCATGTGAACATTTCCCGAAAATATTCATGAAACACATACTTCTTCGGGTTTTCTGTGAAGGCCTTGTACTGCATACACCACCATGCACATAGGATAGGATCAAGGAACGCAATCCTATCACTCTTATATGGAGATGGTGTCTGCATACTTTTTCGACAGAACATGTTCATACCGCTAGTCATATGCTGCAAAAAGGGTAACACAATATTAAGTCAATCAAAGTCTACCAAGATTTACTACAGTCTACCATTGTCTACCACACTATCAATAATATTCTAGCAATCAAATTCAAGGAATTTACCAGATCTGTGAGCCATCCATATTGTTCCACTGGCCAACGAGGTCTAGGCATGAGCAACTGAAGATAGAACTCCTCTAAATGAGTGACATCATCAATCGAGTTATCCATGAAAATGTGGGTAATCAGCAAACAACAATATTGTACCGATTGGTAACTCAAAAAAGGTCTTAAAAGTGAAAATAAACGTCTACGTAAAGTCAAACTTCCACCAAACTCTACTACTTAAAGTCCCACCTCAACCAAACTCCTCTGTAATCCTCCAAATCCTACCCAACTACGATCTACCTCCACCAAACTAAAAAATGTAGTCTACAAACTCTAGCAAACAATACCTGGTTCGCAGCAAGGGTACGTGGTCTAGTTGGTTTGGGCAGTACGTCCTCCATATATATCAGGTCGTCGCCTTTACTATCGTTGTTAATTTTGTCCAAAATATGACAATCACTATCTTCATTGAGAATGATGGTGACGAGCTGAGACAACTCTAGAGTTAACTCGAGATCTATGGTAGGAGTTTTCTCTGGAGTTTTTAGGTTTCTAGTAACCTCTGGGTTCCTAGAAATTTTAAATGCTGAAGACATAGGGCCAGAAGTTTCCTGCACCTTAAGTATCCATTCATTCTGGAAAGAAAAAGGTAAGCGATTAAATTAAACAAAATCCACCCAAGTCCACCAAAGTACCATACTAACATCTGGGTTTTAAGGAAGTCGTAATGCGTGGGGTAAAGTCTATGAGGTTTGCTGCTCCCGAGAGGTCCGTCCATTCTGTAAAGAAAAACATATTAGAGTTAGCAAACACAACTCCACCAAACTCCACCACACTCTACCACGTTGTGACAAAGAACGATAAAACTAACCTCTAGGTTTTTGGAAAGTGGTATTGTAAGGGACAAAGGCTATGAGGTTGGCTGCTCCTCAGAGATCCGTTTTTTCTGGAAAGTAAAAGGTAAAAGCGTTAGTCTACCAAACTCTACCAAAAACTTTCCCTAACTCTACGAAACTCTACCAAAGAATTATCATACTAACCTCTTGGTTTTTGGAAAGTGGTATTGTTGAGGACAAAAGCTTTGGGATTGCCTGCTCCTTAGAGATCCATTGCTTCTGGAAAGAAAGGTAAAAGCGTTAGTATACTAAAGAACTACTATAAGCAAAAACAAACCATCGAATTTATACAACAAAGAAAGATCAAATAAACTAAACATTATTCATGTTTATAACACCTTATCAAAAATGTCCACCAAACTCTACCAAAGAGTTTACAAAGACCACCAAACTCTGTCAGAGAGTGTACAATGTCCACTAAATTTTGCCATAGAGTTTACAATGTCCACCAAACTCTGTGGCAGAGTTTAAAATATTTTACGTACCAATGTCCACCAAAATCAGTCATAAAGTGTACAGTGTCCACCAAACTCAGCCACATAGTGTACAATGTCCACCAAACTTTATGGCAGAGTTTACAATTTTTCGATACGGCTCTTACGTACCAGTGTCCACTAAACTCAATCATAATCAAGTAGACTCTTATGTACCAATTTTTTTCCAGCTAAGGCCTCAACACCATCGCCTCCTCCATCATTCCCATCTCGAGTCTCACTTCCAGGAGACTCACTTTGATCCACACCAGACTTCTTAGTCTATTCCAAGGTCAGCACCTCTGGTGGTTTTGTCTCCAACAACATAAGGAGGCATTGATTGATCAAGTTCTGCCGTGCAATGCTTTCCTCAAATATAAGGAGGCGTTCATTGATCAAATTATGATGTGCCATGCCTTCCTTAAGCCTGCGAAACCGCTCATTCATCAATGCATCGTCTACTCTTTGTTTCTCCACTCGCGTAAGCCGTTCAACAATGTTTGACAAATTATATAGCATGTCAAACGTCATTTTCTTATCCTTCTCCTCCCCTTGGGTTTTTGCCTCATACCTCTTTCTCCATTTCTTATCCTTCTCCTTCTCTTTTTCTTTGGCCGCTTTTTGAAAGTTGGCCAAAATCATATCGGGTGTCAAATACAGAGTTTCCTTCTTGTTATCTGGCTCTTTCACCTTTGACTTCTTGGAGGTGAGCAGCTCACGATGATGCTCATCAGTCTTCCTCTTTGTAGAAGCCAGGACAGTCCAAAACGTCTCATCTAATGTCCTAGGAAGTATGTCTCGGATCATTCTGTCAACTTTGGGATCCTCGATATATCCAAGCCAAGCAGGGTAGATTTCTTCGTAAGGCTTTCGAAGAAGGTGCACCACGCGAACCTACAAATGAACAAAACAAAGTCAGATGTCAAAGGCATACTATATCTACTAAACTCTGCCAAACCAAGTTTCAAGTGAACCAAACTCTACCAACATCTACTACTCTACATCCTAGCTCTGCCAACCAAAAAACCAAACTCTACCAATATCTGCTACTCTACATCCTACCTCTGCCAACCAAAAAACCAAATTCTACCAAGTGGAGAAGCTTACCTTGTTATCGGCATATGTGTTCTTATCAAATCTGAAGACATCCTCAATATTTATACCACGGGTAGTGCGTGATGCCCACTGCAGAAGAGCAATCTCACATTCTTTTCTTCATCCACACATTTCTCCTAGTTGTTGGATATGCTCGAATGCCCATACTAGAAGCACATGCACAAAGCCATGGAGAGTGTACGTTGAAGCTTGGAGTGATGATGAAGAGAACTATCAAACCAAAGCATCAAATGCTACTCTGCCCCAAGGATACCTCTCAAATCTTTCTGAATCCATGACCAATATCGCATGGTAGACTAGGATCTGACTATTCGCGTGCAAACCAAAAATACCTACGTATAGCACCAACAACAACCCTACCATATTTCTCTTGGCAAGCAACCAATCCTTGCATCCCCTTAATGTTGCGTCAAGCTTAGCCCACTTCAGGCCATCACCGTGTAGCATACCCATCTCTGCCCATAAATCTCATCCAGCTAAATTTGCATCATTAAGATCACGCAATCCACGATTGAGCTGGGTGATATGCTAAAACTCATGCAGAGAAAATCTAATTGGACGACCATCAACCAACACCTATAGTTCATGCGTTTTAGCTATCTTAACCATATTACCCAAAAGGTGTTACAGATGTTTGCTTGCCCATGTGAACCCTGCCTACGCCAACAAACTTCAATATAATACCAAGTTGAGAATTCCTCTCAATGTCATCGTATGCATCAGCGCCAATAAGACTCTTCATTGTTGTAATTTTCTTCAATGTGCAATAGTGGTTGATGCTTTTGTTTATCATCAAGAGCTTTCCTCTTGAAGCTATCCTCCGAGGGTTCTTCTCCTCCTCCGACATAACTGTGTAAAGAAACAATAAAACAGTTAAAACCAAAATCGTGTAAACTCTACCACTATATAAACTAACTCCACCAAACTCCATCACATAATAAAATACAATTACCAAACTCTACTAACTATAACTACCTCTTCCAAACTCTACCACTCTATAACCTAACTCGACCAAACACCACTAAACTCTGCCAAGCAATAAAATTGAAAACCTAAACTCTACTAAGTAAAAGACAAACTCGGCCAACATGTAAACAAAGTACACCTAAATCTACCAAACTACCACCAAACCCTCCGAAATAGACGAAAAAGAAGAACAAGAAGACAATCCCAGAAACTCTACCAATCTCTACCACATTATCAACTAAGAATCGAGACAAACCCATAACCAAAATCTACAACTTACAAACAAAGAATCGAGATAAACCCACATTATTTAAATCCTAAAACTTCTCATACAACATTTACTTTGACTAAATAATGTCTTGAATCGTTAAATATGTAAGTTTAGGATTTGAAATCTCTCAAACCTTAAGCAAAGAAAATCAACATCAATATGCTACAAACCCTACGATTTAGAGTTCAAAATCACAGAAAAATACTATATTACCTCGGATTCGAAAGAAAATGATTGTAGAAACCACTGGAGAAAGTCGAAGAAGAAGAAGAAACTGAGAAGATGAAGAAGAAGAAACCGAAGAAAGCAAAGACAAAGAAGAAGAAAGTCGAGACGAAGACGAATAAGAAGAAAGACGAGACAAAGATGAAAAAAAGAAACTGAGAAGACGAAGAGAAGAAGAAACTGAACAGGTGGAGAAGAAAGCAAGAAGAAAAAGAAAAAGAAATAAGAAATTTTTTTATGACAGTTTTGTAATAAAATAGATAAGTCATATTATTTATGACTTTTTATATCTTTCTTTTTTTTTCTAAATTTTGATGAATTATTCTAACCATTATTCTAGTAATTATTTTCTTTTAAAATTGTAATGATACTTAAAAAAAACGAATTATCGGTAGATATAAATAAGTAATAATATAATAAGAGTGTGTGACTTTTTATCTTCTCAATGGCTGATATTGACTTTTTAAAATGGTTCAGCTAATTCTACCGAAGAATCGTTTTTAGTGAATTAATACAGATTACAGAATATATTGCTTCAAGGAAATAAATATTATCTTCAAGAGAATTCTGAAAATTTGTTGTTATTTGCCAAATAAAATATAGTAACTTTTATTAATTAGTCATTTCAACACACACAATCTTTAAAAATTAACCATCATCTAGGTAATCAAACTATTAATTACAAATATTTGTCGTTCATTGAACTGTCCAGTGTTTTAATTTTTTTTTTGTCAACATTAGATCAACCATGTCCGATCTATAGTTTATCTTAAAATTCTTTTTTAATCTACCAACTTGTAAAAAGGAGGAATAGAACTCTAGATATTATAATCATTAACTGAATCATCCTAACCACAAAATTGAGAAGAATTCAACTAGTATTTTAATATTTTCTACACATAAAAATATGGCTTCTAACCATATATATAGGGTTTTTTCTAATAACTAGTCTAGTGTGTTTGGAATATAGCACAGAGTTGGCGGGTGGCAATATACATGGACGACTTTAATTTGAGGTTTTTGCTAATTTGAAAATAAAAACAATAAATTAACTGCAGCCAAAAAAGGTTTGAGATTCAAAATTATTTGCAGTAGTATTTAAGCGTAATTAATCCATTTAGTTAAAAAGAAATGTTTAGATCAAACGATATGTTCATTTTGGAAAAATACATAATTTACCCGCCGATGCATGGATGGATCGATCTATATATGTATTGAAAGATGAGCGAGTTTTTTTCCAAGATATAGAGATCACTTGATCGATTGAGCCATTGTACTCGAAAGTTGAAACTTTGCTATATGCGATAACATCATTTATCTTCCTCCAGATTTATGAAGTAGTGTTTGCTTCAAATTGCGTTAAGGTGATTAAGATGATGAAAGACCTAAAGATTGGCTATGGCTCATGAGTCTATTCTGGGTTTTTTCTTTTTCTTCGATCCCTCTTCCCTTAACTACAAAACAATTTTTTTTTATTCGGAATGTTAGAGGGTTTTCTAGGTTTTTGTCTTTTGTAGACAATGAGTCCAAATGGTAACTAAGAAGTTTTGTTGATTGAATGTAGAATTTGGTGGAATTTTAGAAAATAAAATGGTAATTACAAAATTTGATTGAATTCTGCTAAATTTTTGTTGTCAATAATTGGATCGACAAAGCCCGATTCATAGCCTAAATACTCTAACTCAAGCATGTGGGATTTTAATTTACCACCTAGTTAGATATGCTGAATTTAAAAGAATAATTTTTGTGTTATCCTACTAAATAACTACTTAATACTAAAGAATAAAAAATACCTAAAGATAAAAAATAATATTTCATAATAATTAAATCATCACTCATAACACAAATGTAGATGTTATCAACTAATAAAAATTATCATTTTCATATAAGCTCCATTTGTTGTTCCCTCTTGTTGTTGAAAAAAAATTGTTTCTTTATTCTCTCCACCTATCTCATTTATTATCAAACTGATCTCATGGAATTATGTTATCTTGTGAAACATCATCAAAATCAAAGTCTTGAATTTGAGAAAGACGAATGAAGTTGTGTAATCCAGATGTGAATATAACTAATGTGTTTTGTGTCTCCACATCGTATCTTGGAAACTCTGACAAAATCCTCCATGTTTTATTCCGAACATCGAATGTTCATTCGATAACTGAGTGGAGCGAAGAATGTCATCGGTTAAATAATTCTTATTCACCTCTAGGAGGGGAGCCATTTTGAAATTGTGTCAAATGATATCTATGTTCTCTCAATGGAGTTAAAACTCGTCATGTGTAAGTAGAACCAGAAACAACAAGATAATACTTCAAGGGAGGGGAAGTTTAAAAGTCTGTTCACACTCCATTGTATAAAACAAAACTCTAGCATCATGCACTGATCCAGAACATCCTACAAATATATAAGTGAATAACATATTGTATTTTCATATCACCAACACATTAATGTTTGTTATAAATACGAGTCGCCTCAGCACGAGTGACCATCACTGTAAAATGTGTCCCATCCATTGCACCAATAAAACCATTAAAATAAGACCAATAACAAGTGTCATCTCGTACACCTCGAGGCACTTGACGTAGTTGCTATGGAGATTACTTTTTAAGTAGCTTCTCAGCTAATTTTTTGAATGATTTTAGACACTTTTTAAATTTACGTCCAACAAGTCTCTTCTGCACATCCGAATAACTACCCAACAGAATGTTGTGTCGTGTTGCCCACATATCACAAGAAACATTGCCATAGTTTCTTCCATGGATATATTTTTTGTGGATCTAATTCTAAACTCCGTACGTAATGTCTCACAGAGCTGTGTAAACACCTCTATCTGCATCCTCAAAAGATGTAAACAATCTCTTGGTTAATTATAAATCTTTGCTTCAATGTTACACCATCCTAAGCCCCATTAAGTCCCCATATCTATCATAATACTTCTTGTAGTAATTTATCACATGTTTGAAAAGGGCTTCCATAATATTTACATGCTCCAAGAAAATCAATTTAAGTAATTCATCTTCTTTTAGATTATGTAATTCACATGAATGCAACTCGATAATGCGCATAACCTAAAAAAAATATAAATTTATTAAGTACCCCTTAAACAAATACAAAAAGTAGTTGTATTTAAAATATAAAGCAAAGATATAATTATTCATTTTAGTTTTTTCCATCATTATCATTATTTCCTATAGTATGATTAAGGTCGGAAAAAATCAAAACGTCATGTAACGTAGTTATAGAAACTAGTCTATACGCCACACTTTCTCCATGAACTCTTGAATTTGGAGATACACTAGATTGTGAGTTAGAATTTGGAACTTGAAATCCGTGTCTTGTTCTAAATTGGTTTGGAGAACCATAACCGTAGTTATCAATACCAGAAAAATCTGAAGTCCCTCTAATGTTTGAAGTACCAACACCTTCAGTACTGAATTGTGAAAATCTTCCTACCTTTGGAGATCATGATCCACTACCAAAGGATCCTCTATTACTTGGACCACTATAACCACTAAGTTGATGTTTCCACATACTACCTCAGAAAGTACCACTGCGATTGTAACTTGTTATGCCTTCTACAAAATGAATTCTTTCTTCATTACTGTAAGTAACACAAACCTTTTTTGCTTAAAGGGATCTCTTAAGACTTCTGATGTTGCCCACCAAAAATCTGTGAATTTTTCTATGTCTTGTAACTCATTCAGTTGTACCCAAAATTCACACTCATAATTCTGATTTGCTTGACTACATGCATTAAGCATTTGGATTGGACTTTGCATATTGGCAACATATGACTCGATATTAGTAAATGTGTGTCCATAATAGGTTTTCTTTGTGAAGTTTGAGTGGCTTGCCAACTAAATTGACCCCATTTTCTACTACTTGAAACCAAAATAAATTATAACTTTATAGAACCAAAAACTGAAAATCCAAATATAAAAATATAATATTAAGTTAAATATTTAACTCTTAGTATTCTATAAAGCCTTCAATTTTTAAAATAAATAATTGGTTTTATAATTATCCTACCTTCTAACTATTAAAAAAACTATTAACAAATATTACTATAAAAAAACTAAACTGATATTAACTATTTTCCAAAACACTATTCTATTAAAACTACTCTAACAATGAACAAATATACTACACAAGTTTAAAATTGAACACATGTAACATATAGCAGTCTCAAAATATAACACAATAAGTGTAATTAAATATTTAAGTTTAGATTATAATTATCATTACATAATATTAATTAATTAGAAAAAGTTTAAACTATCACATACCTTACATGGATAATCTCAATTGCTCTGATGTATAATGAAATTATAATCTTTTTATGGATATATCTTAGTTTTGGTTTTTAAGTGAAGAAGAAGAGAAGAAAATATATAAAGAAGAAGATGATAAAAATTTCTTATAATTGAGAAGATAAAATTATAGTAAAGTGTGCTAGTATTTCTGCAATAAGATAAGATGAAATTTTCTTAATTTTGCAGTTGGATAAGAAAACACATGAAGAAACTTTTTTAGGTACTAACTCATGACATAAATATCTAGCTGAATTGTAGAATTTTTTTTTTCAGCTGATTTTTTTGTTAGTTTCTACCGGTTGGACCAGCTGAATTTGTAGAAATTTTTATAAAAAATTATATTGTAGTATTATTTTTGTGTTTCTTTTCTCTTTCCTTAAAGCATATTCTAATAATTTTTTGTAAAAATTACAAGAATAGGGCAGATTTTACCCAAAATTACTAGAATAGTTTTTTTTTGAATAAAAAGGGAGTTGTGCAATTACTATTTGCACCTTTTAGAAGCAAAAAACAAAGACAGACAGCTAACATGGAAAATTTCATTAATGGTAATTTTGTAATTACGGTTATATTGTGGTAGAGTTCGTTTTAGTGTAGTAGAGTTTGTTTTAAGTGTGGTAGAATTAGGTTATAGTATGGTAGAGTTCGTTTTAAGTGCGGTAGAGTTTTGTTATAGTATGGTAGAGTTTGTTTTAGTGTAGTAGAGTTTGTTTTACATTATAGTGTAGTAGAGTTCGTTTTAAGTGTGGTAGAGTTTGTAAGAGACAGACGGGTGACGTGGCAAATTTTATTAATGGCAGTTTCGTAATTACATTTTTGTTTACTTATCAAAAAAGAACAAAACAATATATTACAAATTTTAAAAACTATTCTAATAATTTTGAAACATTTGCTCTATTTAAATAATTTTTAATAAATCTATTATATTTCAGTAAATCACCCTAATTTTTTCTATTTTTTTGTTTCGTTTCTTCTCTTTCATGTTTCAACTTATTCTTTTCATTTTTTATAAAAATATTGCATGTAAAAATTTTACATAATTTTCCTAGTTAAGTTATATATTTCATTACCTATTAACTTATTGGACACTTTAATTTTTCTTCTATCAAGTAATGAATAAAATATTGATAACTAAATAGATTAGAGTAAAAGTAAATAACTATTATTATAGCTAACAAAAGAAAAGCCACTTTTAGGTTAATTAATAAGATCCATTATATATATATATATATAATGTGTTTGTAAAATGTTGTTTACTTGAAAATTTAGTGGGTTGTATTATGAATTTATGAGACATATGGTGTAGAGATTACTTCTTCTTGTCTAAGACATTATTTTATGTTATAAATTTATAAATTCTAATTTGGTAAACAAGAAATGTAATCCGAATTGTTGTGGTTGGGTGGCAAGGAACATGTATGTGGTGTTATCATGCATGTGAGTTCAATTTTGCCAACAATCAAAACTAACTCGTAATTTTTTTAGAAAACATTTACATGAATATGAGTCTATCTAACAACCTATTTGAATACCTCGACAGATGATCTATCCGTGAATTACACATATTTTTCAGGAGAATAGTGCATGTCCTTCCATGACACATAAGAATTCCCAAGTTATATAAAAAACAAGAAATTAAGTTACATACGTGTTAATGTAATATTATTTATTAATATTTTTTATATGTTACAATATTTTTTATTAAAATAATATTTTAAATTTCACTAAATTCAGTCAAATTCCTCAATTATCATTTGATTTTAATTTATTTTACCATATTTCACTAAAAAACCAAAAAAAACAGTTCATCTAGATTCTACATTCTGTCAGATTCAACTGTTACTATTTACACCCTTAATCTTTTTACACTAAAAATATGTAAAAACAATAAATTATTGACACATGCAAAAAGTACAAAAAAAAATACAAAGTAAAAATAAATAAAGAAGACATGTCACACTCAAATTCACGGTTTTTCTTCCACAAAGCTAAATGATAAATATGGAAAACAAAAAGCTGTGAAATTAAAAAGTACTATAATTCTGCAAGATTCCTCTTACACCAGTTAGGTCCAATGTTCTTATTGATTTGGTTATTTAATATAATAAGTAAAATTGTAAAAAGAAAAAAAAACTAGAATTTGTTTCAAAAGTATTCATGTTCAAAATCTAAAATAACCTCACACAAGTAAACTAATGAGTAGAAACCTGGCAAGGACAAAAAGGTAAAATAATATAACTCTTTTGACCAAAGCAAGATTCACTGTGATCTAATGACAGTCTCTGTCCTTGTTCAAATACTAACGGGCTCCCTATGACACTCTAAATAGTCAACACTAAGCATCGCAGCCAAGTATCAACCAGATTGCCCTAACCCACGGTCACATAATTCATGATGAAGTTTATATTGATCATATATGGATCATTTACTTATCAGGTAGGTTTCCTTGATATACTTAGTCATTTTTCACGTATTTGTTTAAGTAGATATGCCCATTTTTATGCTTAAACAATTCCATTTTATGTATAAACATGTGCTAATACAACGATATTTGCTACATAAGCTATATCACACTGAAACTAGACAAACTACCCAGATTTTACACCATTCTTTCCTTCCTTTCGCCTCGGTCCCACCCATAGCTTAGTATTTTGAGTTCCTATCATGGAAAACGTTCCTCACCTACATTCCAAAAGAATGCATAAGCACATTTCAGGCTTAGTGAGCAGATCATTCTGTCTCAACAGGTCTAACATGGAATCGCAATCAAATTTTAATTCAATCAAGTCATAATAATGCAAGTTATGACATTGTTTAGTCGGAAGGAGCACCCGACACTGTTGCCAATCTTTCCTAGATCCATTCATGCCCCATTACTATCCAAGCGTCAAGCATGATCCAGAATCAGACTACGATTTGAAGATGCGTGGATTTCAATTCAAAGACTAAAATGGAAAGAAGACTAAGTCAAAGCTAAGCTAGAAGAAGACGTATTGACCAAGGAGTATTAAAGACAGAGAGATGTGGATGGAAATGATAGATCGATGTCAAGCAGAAATGAAAACTTGACATATCTAGTGAGTTTCCATTTTAGAGGGATTTTGGGTGATTCTGGGTTTTGTTGTATGTCTTATAAAAATGCTAGAAGGGTTAGCGTGGCCACCTAACTCTTAAGAACCATTGGGGGAGAGTTTTTAAATTAAGGTTAGAGAGAAGAAAACTCTTGTGAGCCTTGTTTGATTTGAGTGTTCGTTTTGTGTTGGTGCAAATTGTAACCAACAGATATAAGACTTTTCTAGAAAATTTTATATAAATAAAGCGAAGTGTGCGTTGGATCAGCGCTTTCCGACTGAATTGTGTGTGTCTCGGTCTCTATACAATTACAATTGGTATCAGAGTGGACCACCTAACCAAATCAGGTGAGATCTTATAGATAGTATGGAGAACACACATCAATTCGTGGCTGTTAGAGAACCGTTGAAGCTTGATCCGAACAACTATGGGCATTGGAAGGTTTAGATGAAACAAATCATCAAAGGGATTGATGAGAAGCTTGGGGGGGCTGTTGAAGATGGATGGACACCACCAACTATGAAAAATGGAGAAGATCTAGTTCCTAAACCAAGGAAAAGTTGGACAGCTGAGGAGAAGATATAGTCCAAATACAATTCCAAGGCGTTGTCCGCAATTTTCAACACTCTGCCGTTAAATAAGTTTAAACGGGTACATGGATGTACAATAGCAAAAGAGGCATGGGACATTTTTCAAGTCTCATTTAAAGGAACTTCAAATGCGAAGCAAACCCGAATTGACATGTTGGCTTTATGGTTTGAGTCTTTCACGATGGGAGAACATGAGTCCATAGAAGTTTTCTGTAGTAAACTCAGCTCTCTATCTCATGAAGCTTTGGTCCTAAGAAAAATCTACAAGGATAAAAAACTGGTGAGGAAGTTTCTACGATGTCTTCCTACCAAATGTCATGGACATTGATCTGCTCTCGAGGTAACTTAAAACTTTGACAACTTAAGTTTCGATCAAGTAGTTGGTATGATGCATGCATATGATATCCAACTCAACAAAGGTGACCTGTTGGCTGAAGAAACGTCAAACCACATACAGCTGACCTAGACGACCAAGTAGGATTAATTGTGAAGAAGTATCTCAGGAAGTTTGAAAGAGGACAGAGAAAGGACAACTATGTGTCAGCTAGACATGTCCCTGAAAAGGAACAACAACATCTGACAAACAATGTCTTGAGTGTCAGGGATATGGACATTTCAAAGCTGGTTGTCTAATTTTCAAGAAGAAAATGACACTTAAGTGCTTCGAGTGTCAAGGGTATGGTCATATGAAGTCTGAGTGTGTAGCTAATTCAAAGCGGAAGGACGCGAATTGGATGTTAAAAGTGCATTCTTGAATGGATGACTTCAAGAAGAGGTGTATGTGGAACAACCTAAAGGATTTGAAGATCCAGAACATCCTGACTATGTGTACAAGCTCCAGAAAGCCTTGTATGGGTTGAAACATGCTCATAAGGCTTGGCGAACGGCTGACAACATTTCTGACAGACAATGGATATTCTCGTGGAAGTGTGGAGAAAACATTGTTTATCAAGGTATCTGAATCAGATTTAATGGACTACATATATATGTGGATGATATTGTGTTCGGTTCCACAAACCAGAGTATGGTTGACAACTTTGTCAAGGTACTGGCCCAGGAGTTTGAGATGAGTATGAGTGGAGAACTAAACTATTTCTTGGGTCTTCAAGTCAAACAGACAGACGATGGGATCTTTGTTACTCAAAGCACATATGCCAAGAATCTAGTGCAACGATTCGGTCTATGTTCGAGCAAGGAACCAAACATAGACTTTAAATCGAAAACAATATCCTTGGCTTAAAACAGTCTTAACGCAAAAACACTTTGAATCGAAAATGGTACTCTCGACTTAAAACTGTCATAACACAAATAAACTTTAAATTGAAAATAGTACCCTCGGCTTGGCTTAAAACAATCTTAACGTGAAAAGACATTGAATTGAAATTAGTACCTCGGCTTAAAATAGTCTTATGTAAAAAAGCATTGCATAGAAAACAGTTTCCTCGGTTAAAAACGGTACTAACGCAAAAAAGACTTTGGATCAAAAACGATACCCTAGCTAGGATATTAAAAAGGTCTTAACTCAAAAAGACTTTGAATCAAAAATAGTATCCTCGGCTTAAAGCGGTCTTAACGCAAAAAGACTTTGAATCAAAAACAGTACCATCGGCTTAAAGTGGTATTAACGCAAACAGACTTTGAACCTAAAATAGTACCCCCGACTTAAAGCTGTTTTAACGCAAAAATATTTTGAATCTTACACAGTGCCCTCAGCTTAAAATAGTTTTAACGCAAAAAGATTTGCACCGAAAACAACAACTTCGGCTTAAAATGGCATTTGCATAAAAAGACTTTGAATCAAAAATAGTACCCTCGGCTTAAAACGGTCTTAATGTAAAAAGACATTAAATCGAAAACACTATCCTTGACTTAAAACGGTCTTAATGCAAACGAACTTTGAATCAAAAATAGTACTCTTAGTTTAGAATATTCTTAAAGCAAAAAGACATTGAATCGAAAATATTACTCTCGACTTAAAATTTTCTTGAGGCAAAAAGATATTGATTCGAAAAAAGTACCTTTGGCTTAAAATGGTCTTAACGCAAAATGACTAAACATTAACCTCTGCTTAAAACGGTTTAACGAAAAAAGAATTTGAATCGAAAGTACTAAGAACTCACGTGGACATTACTCAAAACGGTCAAATAAATACCAAACTTACATGTTTTTGTCGAAAAATACTCAACTTTTTGATTTGCCAATAAAATATCAAAGTTATGTTGACCACGCCAATTCCAAACCAAATTAAGTCAAACGCCGTATTACAAAAAGAGGTAGTACGATGTTTAACTTCTGGAATTGGTGTGGTCAACATAACTTTGATATTGTATTGGTAAATAAAAAAGTTGAATATTTTTTCGAAAAAACACATAAATTTGATATTTATTTGACAGTTTTCTCAAACTTAGTCTAGTCAAGTTCCAATTTTTATTGGGTAGAACTGACAATTTATAAATAAGAACATTGTCAGAAAACTATTCAGAAATAATATCAGGTGTTACAAAGAAATCACGACACTTTAAAGAAAAGGGATTAAAAATTAGATCACAGTGATTGAAGTCTTTGGTCGATTACTAAGAAACATCATCATCCATTTCAGCTTGAATATTTAGAGGATTAACAATATATAATACATTCTATTATTGAGGTACTAGGTATAAGAAGAATGATTTACTAAGTATATCTTTGTATATTTGATATTAGAAGAAAATATTTCATATTGTTGACAAAATAGATTATCGAGTTATTCTCGATGTGGTGGTTAAGATGATATAGTTAATGACTCATGCAGTAGAATTCGATTTTTTCTGTTATAAGTACAAAATTTAAAAAAAATTATAGAGTGGACTTGAGGTTATGGATCAGACATTGTCGATTCAATTGTTCATAATAAAATAAAATAGAACAAATTTAACATATTCTAAAATATTGTCAGATGCTTTTAAGATAAAATAGAAACAAAAGAGTAAATATGTGCAAAATATGTATCAACATATTGAAGAATCTAAGGAAAATAAAGAACTTTAACTTGACTAAGAACAATCTATTTACAGAGAAAATTGAATATCAATTTTCAAAATGTTTGGTAAAGTGGTGAATTTAGTGACAAAGTAAAAGGAACATTTGTATATAACTAATACGTACATAAAGTTAATTTGTCAAGATTAGATATAATTAGATACAAAGTTTTAAGACAATTTTTTATTGTTAACATGTTTCAACTTTGAAGACATTTCTTTAACAAAAAAAAGAAAAACTTAGAAGACATTTTAAGGTTCACTCACTTTTTCTTTAAAACTCGTCAACATTCTTTTCATATATAAGTAACTAGAAGCATATATAATATTTAAAAGTTCCACGTATTTAATCAAGTGTTAGTTTAGTATTTTTTTTTTTAATTAATGCACATTATAAAGGACTCTCAATATATATGTAATGTATTAAAAGGTTATTTTATAATAACTTAAGTAAGCACTCGTCCAAATATATAAAAGTAATTTAAAGTAAATTTTACTAGCTATAAACAATTTCTTTTTAAAAACTCTAGTCTTCTTTTAGAGATATTTTCTCCGATAAATCTTTCGGAGAAATCCTCTTCGACAAACCTCTCGGAGAAATCCTCTCCGACAAACTTCTGATTCACCTCATCAATCCTCTAATAACCCAAATCTATCTACGCAACCATCAGACATCTCCTAAACACCCAATTCCTGAGTAAACCAAGCAAGCAATTAAGTTATTTTGGTGAGATCAAATAAGTCTTGTATCTGATATTGGGTCGATCGAGAAGGGACCTATCTGGCGTGGTGAGGTACAAATCCCCTAGACCCCCGATCATGGATCCGCAACTAGTTGAGAACCTTAGATCTATGGCGATCGAAGACGATGAGGTGATAGACCTTCCAGTGACTGGAAATTACTCGATAGCCTCTTATGATCAACTAATCCTTGTAGTTAAGATACTTAACCCCGAAAAAAAAACATGGCTAAGTTAATAATGAGTTTACCTAGAATCTGAAGAATGCAAAATAGGATTAGAAGAACGTTGCTAGGGAAAGACATCTTCCAATTCAGGTTTCAATCACTAGATGATCTTCAGGAAATTTACAAATTTAGCTATTGGAACTTTGAAGATTGGGGTATATCTCTAACCAAAATGGATAAAAATTTCTCCCTGAAAAAACTTCTAACCATTCTAATGTGGATCCGTCTCTCGGATATCCCAGTGGACCACTTCACCACAGACCTCTTCAAGGCCATTGCTAACTCAATGGGGGAAGTGGTTGAAGTTGACTACGATCCAAATAAAACCCATCTTCCCTCTTTTGTTAGAGTGAAGATTCTCTTTAACATCTGTAATCCAGTAAGGAAGAATTGAATTTTCAGAATGCCCTCAGGAAGACTATTAATATCAAAGTGGAGTTTGAAAGGGTCAGGAAAATATGTAACTTATGCCGCAGATTAACCCACAGTGAACAAAAATGCCCTAACAACCAAGTATCAAAAATGAAGGAGGGGACAGAGGCAGAAGGCTCTAAGGAAATAGAAAGGGGACCTAATATATAATAGACATAATCAATAGCAGAACCACTTAAAGCACAAAACGATGGGGAAGAAGCTACAACAACCCTGAACCTCAAAAATAGGCATAATGCAAGACTTTATAAAAATAAGAAAGAGACCAAGAGCACCATGGATATTGAAGCTCCCAATGTTAACAAGAGAAGCTCTAAATCTGCTGGTCCAACTAACAGTCTAAAAAGGAACAACTCATGCATGTTGGAACCCCCTGAACACATAGGAGCTATCATTCTTAGATTAGGAGACTTTGCAGACAATGATGAAGGGAGCTCCAAAGGAGGACAACAAATTATCAAGGAGGCAATACACACATTTAATGTTGGGGAAAGAGAATACATTAGGTACGGGACAAATAAGAAACAAAAAACTTATCTCCTTGGACAATGCTAATACTGAAGAAGAGAGCATATTAAGTTGGAACTGTCAGGGAGTAGGGAGCACCCTGACAGTTCGATGCCTAAAGGAAATACGCAATAAGATATTTCCGGACATATTGTTCCTCATGGAAACAAAAAATAATAGTTCACATACGAAATCAATACAAAAATGGACAGGATATGACCATTTATATACTATAGAACCCATAGCATTGAGTGGAGGTTTGGCTGTCATGTGGAAGGATCACATCAACCTTACAGTTACTCAAGCCTACAGCAATTTCATAGATTCCACTATAACAATAGGTTCCCAACAAACTGTAGTAACCTTTATATATGGCCATCTAGTAACACACTTTAGATCTAAAGTGTGGAGGAAAATAAGACTATTTGGAGAGAAGAAAACATAGCCCTAGCTCCTAATAGGGGACCTTAATGAGATCATGAGTAATAACGACAAACTAGGTGGACCTCCTTGGACTGAAGCTTCATCCTTAGGAACTGTAAGTTAAGAGAAATAACCAGTGCATGTCCCTGGTACTCATGGATGGGGACTAGGAACAACAACTGGATCCAATGTAGACTAGACCGTAGCTATGGAAATTATGAATGGATGCAACTATTTGCTAGGACCCTTACTTTATACCTCCCCATAATGGGATCAGATCACATGCCGCTCTACACTACAATCATGTCCGAGAACACAAAATTTCACAAGAGGTTCTGCTTTGACAACAGGTGGATTAAGCGCAAGGGATTCCAGGAAATGATCTCAGGAACTTGGTCTAGTAAGGCTGCTAACCCACATCTCACTACTCTTGCTTGTATTGCGGAATGTTGAAAAGGAATCTCTCACTGGAAAAAGAAAACCAATACAAATACCAGCTCTCAAATTGAAGTAACCAAAAGCAAACTAGAAGAGGAAGTTAAAAAAACACATCCAGATCATCAACTATTAGCTATCCTTACGCATGATCTGATTAATCTGGTCATTTAAGAGGAAAAATTTTGGAAACAGAAAAGCAAAGTGAGATGGCTGAAAGAAGGTGATCAGAACTCAAGATTTTACCATAACTTTGTCAATCATAAAAGAGTAAAGAATAAGATGATTTGCCTCAAGGATAAGCAAGGTTATATACAGTTTGAGGAAGGTTCCAAAGGACAAATAGCTTCCGACTACTTTAGGAATCTCTTCCAAACTTCAACTCCAACTGGTACTCTTGAAGCTCTTAATGATATGGAACCTAAATTGACAGAGCAGATGAATCTCTTGTAGGTGCCCCAGGTTACTAATAATGAAATCAAGATAGCTCCTTTCAACATCATAGGTGATAGCTCCCCAAGGCCAGATGGAATGACGGGTACATTCTTTCAAACTTATTGGAGAATAGTGGGAGAGAAGGTCACTCATGATGTCAAGCAAACCTTTGAAAGAGGTTATTTCCCAAAAGAATGGAACTACACACATATTGCTCTAGTCCCTAAAATCCCCAACCCCATTGACATGAAAGGTTTTAGGTTGATCACTTTCTGCTTGGTCATCTACAAAATAGTGTCCAAGATCATTACAAAAAGACTCCAATTTATCCTGCCACAAATAGTTTCTGAGGCCCAAGGGGATTTCACGACTAGAAGATTGATCTCTGACAATATTCTCTTGGCACATGAAGTCATGCATCATCTAAATACTCATAGAGATGGACAAGAACACTTTATGAAAATTAAAACTGACATGTCAAAAGCTTATGACATATTAGAATGAGAATTTTTGGAGATCACTCTCTTGAAACTAGGCTTCAAACCTGAATGGATTAGACTTGTTATGTTCTGTGTCACCTCAGTTACCTATTCAGTAATCATCAATGGATCACCCTATGGATACATAATTTTTCAGATGGGGCTGAGACAAGGGGATCCCCTATCCCCCTTCCTCTTTGTCTTAGGTACAGAGGCCTTAGTCCACATCATGACAAAGACAGGAAGGGAAAAGAAAATCTCGGGCATTTACAACAGGTCCAATAACCCAGCATCTACTATATGCAGATGATAGCTTTTTCATAAGTAAGCCCAATTCACATGAAGCTCAAGAACTTAGAAGTTGTCTAAAATTGTATGAAGACATATTGGGTCAATCCATTAACTTAGATAAATTTGCCATTGCAGTTGGTGCTAAGGTTAAAAATGAGAAACAAGCGGAGATTAAGGACATACTTAACATTCATTCAAGCCATGACATTGGTAAATACTTTGGCCTTCCTGAATGCTTCAAGGGTTCCAAGAAAGAAATGTTTGGCTTCATCACAGAAAAGCTGGCATCTAAGTGGATAATTGGTTCTCAAAGACCTTATCTCTGAGAGGTAAGGAAACACTAATCAAAGCAGTGTCCATGGCCTTTCATGTATATTCTATGTTTAGTTTCAAACTATCCAAATATCAGTGCCAGAAAATGATGAGTGCCATGACACAATATTGGTGGAGCTCTGTCAAAGATAAAAAGAAAATTCTTTGGATCTCTTGGAAACAAATGTGTAAATCAAAAAAAGGAAAGAGGATTAGGCTTCAGGGACCTTGAAAAATTCAACTAAGGTTTACTTGCTAAGCAAGCATGGAGAATCTTCAGTAAACCCGACTCGTTGTTGGCACAAATATTTAAAGCTAGATACATCAAGCACTCCAGTTTCTTGGATTGTGGCAAAGGAGTTAGATCCTCATACGCCTGGAGAAGTATCTATTATGGCAGATAGTTTTTTTCTAAAGGATTACTCACACAGATTGGCAATGGAAGATACACCTATGTGTGGACCATGAAATGGATCTTCCACCACCAACCTAGACCACCTATTAGCAGAGAGGCTCAATTCAATGTTAGTCTTAAAGCCTTAGATCTAATAGTGAATTATGAATGAGATATTAACAAAATCCACGAAACTTTTCATGTTGGGGATGTCAAAAGAATTATGGACATTCCCCCATGTACATAAGAGGAAGACTCGTGGATTTTGTTCTTTAACTCATTAGGAGCTTACACTGTCAGGAATGGGAATTGGTTGCTTAACCAGTCTACAAACAATTTCACTAGTACAAACTCAAGCAACATCAACTTTGTTAAGACTATGAAAGCAAAGATCTAAAAGCTCAAAGTTCCTAATAAGATTAACATTTTCTTGTGGCAAGCACTATCTGGAGCCTTGGCTGTCAGAAAAAGGCATAAAAGTAGAACAATAAGTACAAATGACTTATGTACCATATGTGGCAATGGCTCTGAAACCATCAATCATTGTCTATTCATATGTTTTCATCCCAGATAGACATTAGCATTGGCCAATATTCTCATCCCAAATGGAGGTTTCTCCACTACCTCTTTGTACACTAACTTTGCCTTCTTAATGGGTAATCAATCGAGGAACCGCAATATTCTGGCCAATCTAGCTAGATTCCCTTGGGCTCTATGGACTATATGAAAAGCAAGAAATTGCAGGGTTATCCAAGGTCAAATTACCAATCTACAGCATCTGGTTAATGAGATGATGCTAGAAGTGGATGCGTGGGAACAATTTACACTTAACTCCTCTGAGAGAACTAGAAGACAAGATAGAGAACATATTAGGCCCTTTGAACATACAAACAACAGATAAGAGTACATGGTGAGTTGGAAAGTGAGTTGGGTTTCCCACAATGATCTGAATTGTGTAGCACTCATCACTACCAATCTTGGACACGATATTGTCTTACATGCCAGACATGTCTTGACTGGAGCATCCTCACTTATAAACTTAGGAATTCTCAGGTCTACTTCGGGTACTCAAACCACTTCTAGAACTTAGAATCTCTTAGGTGGTCATTGAGATCGACAACAAAACCATATTTGGTGCTATCACCAATCCTGATGCATGGCCTAGATTCAGGTTTTGGTCCAAAAAGATACAAGCAATTACTGACCTTTTCAGTGACATTCACTTTTAAAGTATTTTGGCAGAGGATAATAGGAAAGCTATTGCAATTGCTAAGAGTGTTGTAAGGGAAGGGAGATACGAAGATTATATGGTGAGAGGGGAACCTTCATGGCTTAGGAACCTAAACAAAGCGGACAGTACTGGTGATCCTTCACCAGGGTCATAAGGAGAACATAATCCTCAACCACCTAACCATGTTCTCGCTTTGCTTCCCTGAACTTATATTCATTTCCTTAGGTGATTTACTTAAGACTAAATGGCTTTAAAAGAGACTGGGGTCCTTTGGGTTGGATTGCTCTCACTTTATTATCTAGGCTTAGGTGGGTTTTTCTTTCTATTTGGCTAGAGAATGGGTTTTGTCACTTTTGGATTTTAACCGATCCATAAGTTTTATCTCTAGTGGGCTAACTAGTGTTCTCTGGTTTCATCTGCCAAACCCTAGTCTAAAGCCCATTACCCCTCCCAATTAGGCCTATGATATCTTGTTGAAATTTGTGAGCCCATTTTCGCTAAAGCCACTTGCATTCTGGCGTTCTAGATTCTCCACCCCTAGGTAATCATTGTTGGAATATTGATTTGTTTATAGAAGAGAAGAAAAAGAAAAAACAGAGTAATAGAAAAACGATGTAAGAATTTTATTATTTACTGAAACTTGTTTATTTACATCGACACAAAACTGGTTTATATAGACAACAAACAGACACAATATAAGAGTTGCATCTTTTGACTCGTAACCATTGGGCAAACAACTTAAACTAAACAATATGACTCTTGAGACAAGACACAAGCCTTAACTAACTTGAGGAACATGACTCTTGGTAGAAAGGTATGAGTGTTTCTAACCGTTGGTGTATAACCAACTTAATAGAAATCAATCATTACTAACTATACAAAATACTTATGATATTAGAAACTCAATTATAAACCAACAATCATTACATTCTAAGCATAGTTATAGATTGTTTCTCTTCCCCATAACTTACTCCTTTTTGTCCAATCTCTTACTCGACAACAAAATGTTCCTTTAGCTATAATCATTCCCTTTGTGCCTTCTCTCTCTAGTTATCATTCCCCTAATCCCTACTTCCCTGGTTTTTAAATTATTTTTTTAAATCGTAATCTCTCGATTCCATCCCAAATTAGCCATAATCTTCTGCCATTTGGCATTTAACCACACAATCTAACCAATTACCTTCAATAGCCTAAGTACCGAGATGAACAACATTTATAAGCGTGATTCTAATTTACACTCTACATCTTCACGCAACTCTACATGATTGTTTGATTCTTTCAAAGAGTTTTAACTAATGAAGACGCGAGGCAAGCGAAGAGTTGCATATTACTTTCCTCTCCGAGTCACTATAAGTAGAGGTGAATGGCTCTGGTTTTGCATCACAGAAGTAACAGAGATGGACAATAATCTTTGGCAAGCACTGAACCAGCTCCACTTAGGGAAAAATGGTCCCAAAATCTTCTTACCAACGCATACCTAAGAGGAAACATTGGTGAAAAACATAAGAAGCTTAGTGGCAAGGCCACTTAATCGTTGGGAGCATAGTATCCAAGAGCTCGCAGAAGATCTCTCGAAGGATTGGAGCCTTCAGAGCATTGTCAAGGGAAGGGACGCATGATTGACAAAGAGCATGCTCAATTGTTCTTCGAGTGAGAGAAGGATCTCAATGCCATATTGAGAATGCAACCTATTGTCTACAATGGCTCTCAACAGTTCAGCTATGGATCCAAGTATGTAATCTCCCTCTTCAATTTGCCTCTGAATCTGCAGTGAGAACCATTTCTAGCTCGCTAGGTGAGGTTCTGGATGTGGATTTACATGAAGGGTCGGTTACTAGACCCTTTGTCATAAGGGTAAAGATCAAGTTCAACATACATGACAAGCTGAAATACTATAAGATTGTTCATCGCCAAAATGGTGACATGTTTCAACTGGAATTCTTCTATGAGTGGGTCTTTATATTCTGCTTCAACTGCCAAAGGCTTACTCACAACACTTGCTTCAGCCTTTTCACTCCATTGTCTACTGACTACCTGATCACTTCAATACATACAAGCACTGAAGATAACCTTGGTTCCGAAAGTCTTACCTCTTCGGATAATCCCTCACTTTCAATTTCATTGGTAACTCAACCACCTTTATCCAACACTGAGGTATCCATAGAGAATGACACTACAACAACCTACAACATCAGAATTACTATTGATGATGTCTTGACCAACGCCAATGATACATTTATGTCTGATGTTAACGCATTTTCCTTGGACATTGAAAACATCCGCACAGACAAACCCTCTCACTCTACGGAAACCTCTAGTGTTGTGGCTAAGAGGAAGAGGGATTTCGAATACGAGGAAGATCCAGGCAAAACCAAGTCACAAAGCATCTAAGGCTGCTTCTATTAACTCCATAATCTATGTTTCTCGTTCTGGTTTTACTCCTAGCTATCTACTTTTGTTTGTCCTTCTGTCTGATGTTTAGCAGAGGTTGATATTGGTCTTTACCAATTGATTGTAATCGATAACTTTTGGTTATGTGGTCACCACACCACCTCTCTTTCAATGAAGTTTCATTGTGAAAAAATGAAAAAGTAAACTTTACGAAGGTACAGGAAAAGGTTTCCCTCGAAATTTCTTTTTTGGGTCAATACTGCCGTCTTTCAAAATTTTATAACTTCTGAATTTTCTGTAGACTGCCCAACTTTTTGTTTTGTGACACTTAGACCCCCACACACACCTCCTTATATAAAGATAATCTATCCATATACGTAAATAGAACTTTAAAAACTTTGATTTTTTCATGAAACAAATGAAGTAGTCTAATTTTTCGTTTAATTATGAATGAGTCAATGGTATTTATTTGCACAGTCATGGTAAAAATAATACGAACAGTATTGCACGTATGTTGGAATTAATCATGTTTTTTGAAATGGGAAATAATTTGAATTTGGATAGTAATTAGTAAACTAGTTAAGTTCCTTAATCAATCTGACCATCAATATTCTTTGTACAGAAAAACAATTGATATGTCTCCAAACTCTTTAATTTTTCTATTTTCAATTATATATATAGAGAGAGGTGTCGCTATCATCGTTTGATTATTTTCCATTTAGCAAGAAAAATTCAGTCAATTTAGGCGACAAAAAGAAATTAAACTTAACCACATAAATTTGTGAAAGCTATATATATTCACCCAAAATTTATTGTTTTCAAAGATTTATATTTTAGCTCGATGAGTTGGATTGAGAGATTATATATTTTGAAACGAATTATAATCTATATAGTTTGACGTGGTACAGAAGAACTGTACAATTATATTGACTACCAAAATTATACGACCCACTAATCATAAAATTAGTAATAAACTAATTTAAACGACATTATTTATAATAAAAACTGATTGGCTAGTAGAAAATAAGGTAATAACTAATAAGTAATGACCAAAAGAAATAAACAGAAAATAAAAGGGTCAAGAATAAGTCGCGATGAACGGCTGAAAAATTCCACAAAAATAAGCACAAAAAGGACCATCGATAACGATAGGAGCCGCCGCAAGCCATAGTAAATAAAGACTGTTTATAAAAATAATATATCGTTTATATAATTTGTAAGCGTTAAAAGTAGAAATAAAATTATAAAATGTGGTTAGGAAATAATCAAACTTGTTCACTGTTGTCAGTGAGCCAAGTCAGCAACAACTCTTCTGACTGCTTCTTCGAAGCTTGATTCGTCCCATTCCTCCTACAAAATTAAATATAATTCCATAATAATATTAAGCTTTTTTCTTTTTTTCTTTTTCTTTATCAATGCCAAAACTAGTGGTTATCTACGTATCTTCTCACATTATATATTGGTTACATTTTATCAAACAAAATTTATATAAAAAAGATAGATATTCGTCCTTTTCATATATTTTATGAATTTTATCACATCTATGCAATCTTATATCAATAAATCAAAAGTAAATATTAATTATTATGTTTCCTTAACAGAAACAAAATGAAGAAAATGAAAATGAAACTGTACCTCAATCCTGAGCCTTAAGTTGACGAGAACAACCGATGAATTCCCATCTTCTCTATCTCGAGTTTGAGCTTCTAATGATAATAAGCTCACATTGTTGATTTGCTTCAACAATTCGAGAAGCTTTATCATCAAATCATCAGCCCTAATGTTGTCTCCTCTTACAACAACTCTTAGATCCACAATCCTCTCTCTAGATGTCGATTCTGGTTTATGGATTATACGAACATCAAACCTCTCATTGGGTCTTAAATCGTTTTCAATCTCCTTCTCTCCGGTTAGCTTTGCCTCTAACTCCCGATTTCTCTCTACGAGTTTCGACATCTCTCCTTGCAATAACGTTAGTTGGTCCCTTGCAATGGCGAGGACCGATGCTTTATCTTTCTGTTCACAAAATATTTGTCACAATTATGAACTCCAAAGCCTTAAATGTATATTAGGCTTGAATCTTATATAGAAAACAAACTATATGTAATTGTGTGATCTAAATATCTTTATAAACTATGATTGTATTAGTAGATATAGGACTCAACATCTGAAACGTCCACAAGTGCTACAATAAAAATTGAGTCTCATGAACTTTAATACTATATTAGTATAAGCGGGGAGAAAGATTGCTATATACTTATATATACATAAGAAATGTTCTAGTGGTTTTGAAATATTTTGTAACAAGTTATGGAAAAGAGTCGATCAACATGTACCTTAGTCCCGGGAGGAAGGAGAGATCTGAGTGCTTGAAAGCTCTCATTAAGCTTCTCTCGTCGTTTCCTCTCCGATATCATATGATGCAGCTGCGTTTCGGTTGGACCGCCGATAAAACGTCCACCGCTACCGCTTCCACTGCTTCCATCGCCGCCACTAGTTACGTTTTCTCTAGCAAGACGTTCTCTCCGGTAAATGTTAAGCCTATTGTAAAACAAAATCGCTCTTTTCATTATACTTTGCTTCCGTACACTCATCGGTGGCGGAGCTTTGCCTCCGCCGCTTATCATGCAGTGATATCTCTTAAAAGCGGTGGCTCTTCTTTTACGCTGCGGCGAGGAAGACGTAGACGGAGGACTTGACGGTGACGTTAAAACCGCTAAGATAGCTTTTGTCATTGCTTCTTCATCGCGGTTACCGAACAAAGGCTCTTGTCGTTGTTGTTGTTGTTGTTGTTGTTGGATCATATTGATCGGAGCTAATGGCTGATGTAACGGAACGTTGACGGCGTCAGTGGTAGTTGAAGGTTTAGGGATAAGTGGGAAGAGAATAGAGTTGTTGGGACTGTCTAATGATCGAAGAGAAGAAGAAGAGGAAGACGGAGGAGGCGGTGGCCAGATATACTCGGAGTTCACCGGAGAAGATTTTCTGTTGAAATCCTCAGGGAACCATTCTCGAAGACTTGCTTCTATTATCATCTGTCGTTTATGTCAATGGAACATTATATTATATATTAGAGAGAAACAACAACAAATAGATAAACAAGAAATTAAATATGCTTATCAAATTAATATATATACGTTTGGATTCATACATTTGCAGCATCATACGACATTCCGAGTTCGATCTCGCCGCTCCGGCAACCCATGAAAATCACCCTCTGACCATCATAACATATTACACGTATTACATTTGGATGGTGTATTACAATAGTTAAATAATTTGACCCAAAAAAAAACATAATTGTAAAAATTAAGTAAAAATTATTGTACCTGAATTCTGGCTTCCTGCGATAATTAATGGGACGAAATGAAGAATTTATTAGTACGTAGTGGATATAAAATAGGTGATTATGATTAACATATTATACATAAAGCCGAAATTAAGATGATGAAAACATAAAAATAAAATGAAATGAAATGGTGTTGAGATAAAGACAATATTGGATGTTGAACAAAAACATAGAAATTAGAAGTGGGAAATGAAAAGGACCTGATAAAAGAGACGTTGTGTGTCGTTATAAGCAAGTCTTTGAAGGTGGTCTTGTGGTTGAATCTCTAAGTATGGGAGATTATTCATGAATGCCATGCTTGGTACATGCCTAACAATATCACATTTTTGAAACAAGAAAAATTAGATAATATATTCATAGAGAACTCGATCGAACAACATTGCATGTGCATTTAAATATAATTAATGAAACATTTTACCTATTATGGAGAGGGATGATAGATTGGCAATACTCATGGAACAAGCTTCTAGCTAAACTTCCAGATGAAGAAGAAGGTTCTAGAGTAGCTTCATGGTAATAACCATCCAATGATATCAGATAACTGCAGCTCAAGAGCAAATGCATCATGTTACATAATTAAAACAGAGAAAGAGAATGAAGATATATGTAAAGGTTATAATGGTTACTTAGAAGGTCGAGGGAAATAATAGGACCAGAGACAAACGTAAACGCATCCGCAAGATTGAGCAAGCGACCCAATTAATTGTTTCCGGGTATTCGGGTCTTCCGTTAGGAAGATTGCGTCCATGTAATTAGATGATTACACGTGTCCCTTTCTTTCAGACAAAACAGAGAAGAAGAAGAAGAAGAAGATGATGATGATTAGAGGAGCTTCATTGCTTAGCTTCTGTAATGTAATAACCAGAGAAGGATATGGACGGAGGGAAAATTATTCGGTTGGATTATAATTTTCTTATTTCAAAAAATATAAATATTAAAAGTGAAGAAAAGTTGAGAGAAGCGGCCAAATGAGAGAGAGATAGTCAAAGTCAAATGGTACAAAGTTTAGAAAGACGGTCAAGAGAGGATGGCAAATTTATTTTTATTTTTTTGGTTTTTTTCTGTCCACCTATCAACTTATCTTCTTACTAATTACCTCTTCCCTTAAATATTATAACTATTAAAAATTTTGGTAATAAAATAAATATAATTTTTAAATATTCTTTTTGTCTCCAAATAATCATTACATTGACAAATCCTAATCCTAATCAAAGTTTTCTAAGTAGAGTTAGAGTTAGAGATAAGATTCGAACTCACCACTTAGTGCTTAGATAACTCATGGATAAATCAATTAGACCACCTGTTTTTATTAGTAATTTTTATATATTTTATATAAAAAATTTAATTTATGGAAATTAGTATTTCCATAAATATTTCCACATCTGAGCAGATATTAAGATCAAATTGAATCCTATGAAGTAATAAGCTCTATGATTTGTTTTTTTCTGATGGCAATTTTGTGAATTTATAAAAAGCAATTATCTTTTTTTTGTTAATTAAAAAATTATTTTTATATTTTTCTACTAATCAATCGACCATGAATAAATTTACTGAAAAAACATCTCTGGTTTATTTCAATCTCTTAATTTTATTTATTTATTTTGGGTATAAAGTCTTTCATTCTGTATAAGTAAAAATAATTTATCAAAGGCCATTGAAATGTAAAAGATTGTAAGAGTTCTACAACCATTTGTCGTTTGTTGAAGAATATTTACAATTACCACAAGAAAATATAAGAACGTGACTTTTTGTGTAGTTCATTTACCATTTTCGTCCTTTTTCTTTTATGAATATATATTCCAATATTCTATCTTTACATCACCTTTACAATGATCTTTCTCAATATTTTACTCATATATATTATTTTATGTGTCCTTCCTAGAATATGTAAATACTAAATGCAAGCCATACGTTTCTAGAACTTGTTTAACAAAAAAAACAGGTTTCTAGAACTTAAATGGGTATCTTTATTGTATATTTCATTTTTATTAATGGCTGAAATAAACCAATATAGTTCACACTGTTTTTTGCAATTTGCTATTATTTATATATATATATATACATATATATATATTCTAGATTATAATCTTGTGCTAGAGCATATGATTAAAAGATAAAACTATTTTCTAATTTACAAATTATATTATAATTTTAAAATATATAATAGTTTTTATAATATAAATATCAAATATTTTTAAAGCATAAAATCCATATTATTATTTGAATAATTATTATATAAAGGATCACATAATCATTTATAAAATAAGTCTAATAATACCTTAATAATATCAACAAGATTTAATCATATATGTTAAACCCTTTTGTGCTTTTTTTTTTTTGTCAATCTTACTCGTTGGATTTAGATCAACAAGTTTTGATCCATAGCCTAAATGCTTAAATTAGAGCTGGCGGGATTCGAACTCCTCACCTGGTGCCTAGCTAGATCAAAGGCAAGCCAACTGGATCACCTGTTTCTTGGCAACCCTTTTGTGCTTTAAACAATATAAAAATCAAATATCTATTATATTAAAATATAATACGATAATATATCCATAATTAAAATATTTTTAAATACAGTATCATTTCTAAAATAACTTCATAACGATAAGATTTTATTTGAACTCTTTTCCATATTTAAAAAAAATTCATATATTTTTTTCTTGTATGTGTTAAAAAGTAAACTTATTAAAATTTTGATTTATTCATGATTAATTCTTTACAAAAGATCATAAATAAAGAGTAATTTTTACAAATTTAAAGTCCTTGTCCTAAAATAATTATCTTTTAGCCGTATAGATTAAAAAGGAACATTGGTGCTGATATATCGTAATTTTAACACTTTCATTTTATTTTTTTATTGCTCTTCATCGTAATCTTAAACTTTGTAAATAAAAACACTTGATTAAAAAAACCTTTTCCAATGTTCGCCTTTAAATTTTTCTTCAAAATAAGAGTTTTCCAAATACGAAGAAAAGGTTTCTACAATTTTTACTCTAAATAAATATTTAAATAATATTTTGATCTATCATTTTATTATTAATTTTTAAGAAACTCTATTATTTTTCCAATCTATATATTTTACCCATTTATATATAAAAAAATAGATTTGTAGGACTTTTATAAATTATAATACCATACTCTCCTCCCCCCCCCCCCCCCCCACATACTTGTATATTTTGAGGGATATTATAATCTTATTTATTAATTAGCTAATTTATTATAAAGAGGGTTATAATGATATCTTTCATAAAAAATAGATGGTTTTAAAAAATAATAAGTAAAAGAAAATTTAAACTACTTTTTTGGGCAATACTACAATGATTTTAATGGATCTAGAAGTGATTTACCAGATTATTAAAAAAATAGGTCATGGAGTAATAAAATATATTAATGACTAGCTTTGAGATTTCATTTTAGTTTTTTAGTAATAGTTGTAGATTTTTAATTTATTCTTATTTATTTAAGCAATATGTCGTTCTGTTTTCTATTATAATATGTGTTATTGATGCATTTTATAATTTTGATAAATTTAATAACTATATTTTAGTATAAGTTAATATAAGTATAAAATGTATTAAAATAATTTTGTTTAGGTATAAATAAATAACATACTGAAAGTAATTAATCAATTTGTAAAGAAAAAGTTTTACTCTATAAAATGGAAAAATGATTGTTCTTTTCTTCATTTTTGAAGTAAAATATATAATACGAGCTGCTCTAAATCAAATTTCCATAAATGTTATGAAGAAAGTTGAGTTGTGAAAACTAATATCTATAGATTATTGTCTGATTGGACGGCTATTCTTGTTAAGGTTAGATTTGAAATGGGTAGGTCATTCCTCTTTAGAAGTTGGAGGTAGTCCATGAAAATACTATTTGAATATGGAATTTTTTTATATATATGTTCAATATAGTTTAGATTTTATGTTCATTTGTTGTACTATTTTTCTCTTTATTTAACTTTTTAACATTTATCATTTTTCTGTTAAAATAAGCAAAAAAAAAAAACAGAAAACTAAATGCTTTCTCAATTTTTTTTTTTATTATTTTGCTGCAGCTAGCGGTATTTGAATATATGCATTGCAACCACATGATTAGTTATCTTTGACGTTTTTTCATTTATTTAAAAAATTAAAATAAGAAATGAGATGAAAACCCCTAGCTAGTAGTTTCAATATTCTATTATTTTAAAGGTTTATTTATATTCTTTTTAAGGAAAATATTTATTTTTAATAATATATTGAATAGTATGTAATTCAACAACAACAAAAAAAGTAAAAGAATTTGATTCGAATGAGGAGACCAAAACGATATGAAATTAATCATGAGAAAGTACTTGGATATATACTTCTTGTGTGTACGTACACATCAATTAGCCTTGAAAATATTGATGCAATAATATTTTGACAATTTGACATGGATTTACGCGGTCAATATACAATATTGGTTCAATTTTAGATTTCTAACTATAGTAGTCATTCTTCAGTATATTGATTAATCATAAAGAGGGAACACAAAATATATCGATGGAACGTTCTATTTTCACAACCACACATATATAGTTGGACTTGGACCAATAATTATATTGTACACATTTATAAACTGAGTCCTACCAAAAAATGCTTTTGCCCAAGTTGTATCAGTTCGAACAAAGATTTTGAGAGAAAATTTCTGAAGTAGATAATATAAATGCATGTCTTGGTCTTCGTATCACGAGACACGACTCGTTCACTTCATGCACTTTGACTTTGACATACCAATATGAACAAATTAATTATAAAATATGAAAAAATATTTAGTATAAAAAATATTTAGCTTAATTATGATTTCTACACATCAGTCAACTAATCAAATATAACGTAGATAACTATATAAATGACATCACACATTATTCGACGGTGAGACTGATTTTTCTTAGTTGAGTTTGGAACATTCAACTTAATCTACTTAATGTAATCCTTAACCTAACAGGAAAATATGAATAAAAGGTTGTCTCATTAATGAATATTGTAAAGATTTGGGAAAAGTTTCTCATGACGGCCGTAACTTTATTTACACATATATAAATTGATTTTAACCTAATAACATATTTAAGTTATACATTTATATGTATAAAAAGGCAAATACCTGCGAAATTTTCATGGGTAATTACATAGGAATTTCGTGGGTATGGTGTCGTGGGTTAAAAGTTTCGTGGCTTCCCATGGATAAGTGTACCTGCGAAATACCACGGAAATTTACGTGGCTATATAACCCGCCAAATGCCACGAAACTTCGCGTGGGTATTTTTACCACGAAAACCCACCAAAATTTCGTGGCAGATAAAATTTCCCACAAAAAGCCACAAATTAAATGGTGGGTATGTTGCCACGAAAGGCTACGATTTTTTCCGCAGGTTTTGATCCACCAATACCCACAAAAATTGTGGTGGGTGCCCGAATTTTAAATTAATTTTTTTTTTTGGTTTTAATTTGTTTTAAAATTTAAATTTAAATTATAAAAAGAAATAAATATATTAAATATTTAAATAATAAACAAAAACAGAAAAATGTTTTACAAATAGTTTTGTAGTCCAAAATGTAATTAAAAATACCCAAAAAAATCTACTACGGGTTGTGGTCTAAATCAAGACGCATTGAGGGCATAGGAGTCGTGACATCGTCTTCCGGTTGAGTCCGGGCTGACGTCCTCGACCCACCAGGTAGTCGCTCCATCAATATATCGAGTTTGGCATTAATGTTGCCCATCTCGGCTCTAATGTCATCAATCTCCCTTCGATGATGCGCTTGGGAGCTAGTAGGGTAATCGTCGATCGGCTGATAGAACTGCGTTTGTGCACTACCTACACCGTATAACGTTCGATATCGTGGTCTAGCACGCTGCATTTGATGAGTTGACAATGTAATGTTTAAATAGATAATGTATTGTTAAATGCAATTAAAATCAAAAACGTACCTGAACGTATAATTGGTTAATGATATCCCGAGAAGTACCAGTGATGGAACCGACAGTGCTTGGTGAATCTTGAATGTGGGTAGCTGCAGCTCGACCTCTCTCACAAGCTCCTCGCAGCGTTGATCGACAAACGTACCGTCCTCGCGTGTATGTGTTGTCTTCACTAAATCCACAATCGACGGTGGATCAGAACCATGAGCCTTAAGCCTCTGCAAATGTAAATTTTTTATGTCATATTTATAAGAAATTCTAAATATATTAAAATTAATACTTATGGTAATTGAAATTAAGAAATAACACTAACCAACTCGTACTCAATCTTCGCGAAAGAGTTAGGGCCGACAGTGTGTTTGTGCATTCCTTTGCCGTCTTTATTAGTTTTACGGCTAGTCACTGCGGCTTGACTCTTACGATTGCAGCCTCAGTCTGCCAACCCTCCGTAAGAAGCGCCCAATCATCCTCGCTGATGTAACTGGGTCTTTTGTTCGATCGCTTCTTTCGACTAATGTCTTCCCCAATTCCTTTCTTCATCTTTTCCTTCCAATGGTAAAAGACGATGTCCTTGTATTTCGGGTCCCAGTTGTAGTTTTGCTTAATTTTATAAAAAAAATAATTGTTATTAAATATTTTAATTTAAATCATTATTTTGTTAAAAATTAATTATTTAAATGTACCACAAATGTTTCCCACCAAGATTGAATCTTTCCTGGTGCTGCTTTTTTGACATCGGACCAATTCCTCCAAGGACCCCAAAAGTTCCCTTGCCAAGTGTGTTTAATAAAGGTTGTGACCGAATCATCGATCCCAAACCTTTTAAATTTGCTTGCAATTTTAGTGTTGATTTGGTAACAAAATTAACATATTAATTATTTAAAGGTTGTTGTCTTACCATAACGCTCCGTTTTTCTTATCACGATGTAGTTGGGGTTGCGAAGCCCTAGTTGGAGCTTTGTAAACCGCATGTAAACGGCAACGATACTCGCGAGAAGCCCCGCGAGCTGATCTCGGGAGATCGTAATGTGTGCTACATGACCCCGTATAATAAGAACTCGATGACGCCATAACTATAAAACATATTTTAGAATTTCTAAGTAATACATAACTAAAAACAAAGCGTCTATATATTTTGTATAGTTATAGGATTAGTACTTAGTATATTAGGAAAATAGATTTTGTAATTACATGCATGTCTTTGTACGTATTTGTACAAAGATTTAAATGTGATATACAAGTTTAAAAAATTAAAATTGTAATTTTAAAATAGGGTTAAAATTGGTTAGATTGTAATCATATTTTGGTTAATAAATATGTTCAATTTTTGGAATGATGATTTTGTAAAGATGATTTTCGAAACTAAACAATTTTTTTCAGTTGGAGTCTAAACATTGGGACTTAATTTTTTTCATTTTGTTAAATTTCCAAATCACGAAAGCATGTAATATTAATCATTAAAAAAAATAGTGTCGATTTCATCCTAAAATTTTCTTAAAATTTGTTTTAATTTACAAATACTTATGGAAAGTGAATCTAACAATGAGAACAAGTTTCTAATTGAGTTACAATGTTAAAATCAGAGTTAAATGGCACATATTATCCAAGAATCGAATTTTTGTGGAAAATCCGTAAAAATAGCAAAAACTTAGATTTCCCTAAGCTAAAATGGCCAATAACAAGTTGTTCTAGTGTTAGGAAGGCAAACAAACAATCCTAACCATGATTTGTCCGAAATTTTCAAAGTTTTGAAATAAATCCTAGAAATTGGGGGTTTTGGGAAATGTAGGAAATGAGGACACTTACCTGGGTGAAGAGGATAATCGGTGGCTGGGGGAGGTTCGGCCGCTGTCGGATTGGGAGAATCGTCGCCGGGATCGCCGGTTGAGGGAGAGAGGGTGAAGATTGTCAAAAATGACGAAGAAGTGTTCGTTGGGGAAGATAAAGAGGTACCCACGAAAAATTTCGTGGGTATTCGTGGGTTTTTTTAAAAACGTCACGAAGGACCCACGAAAAGCCACGAAGTTTTTCGTGGGTACAAGTAAATAAAATGTTTTTGGCAAAACATGTGGTTCGATCCCGGGGCTTATACATTAAGAGGGGTACACGTTGCCAGTTGAGCTAAGGTCATTTACTGTTATTTGTTTACACACGGTAATATATGAACGACAAAATGATTGTGTTTTTGTTGATACATAGTCATAATTTTTATTTAACAAAACAACAACATTACAATACAAGAGAAACAAATTCGAAGATTTTGAAACATGAAGGTAGATAATTCTCGAGAGTACAAGAACACAATGCATTAAGTTTATTCATATCAAGGCTTGTAAGCCAAAGTCCGATTCAACGTTCTACGTGGGTAGAGTTTAATCATCACCATCAGAGTCTAGGACTGTTGCAAATTCGTAATCATTATTGACTTCGTATCTGGCCACGATATGATTTCCACCTATTATCTGTTACAGATGGAAGAAGTGAAAGAAAATTAGTAACGTTGTTTATTTGAATCACAAATTTGAATTTATTAAAAAAATTAAACCTTGACGATGTTGCGAGTAGTTATATTGAGGTACTTAGACGCCGAGTTAAAACGGAATACAGTCACATTACGTACAATAACCACCGAGCCAACCGCAGTAGCAAATCGATACTCATCATTTATGAAGATGTTACGGTGCATACATCCGTCAATTTTCCCATATGGATCCTTTAGGGTGACAAGAAGATCTCCTTGGCCGTTTGGGGTTATAGTTAAGATCATTGCCACAATCTAAAACTGATACTTGTTACGAGGACAAAACACACACAATACCAAAAAATATGCAAACATGATACACCAGTATTACCTTCTTCACTTTAACAAATTGATTTGCCGGGCACTGTATTTCGGCAACCTGGGTCCAAAATGGAGGCGTTCTGTTCGTAAACGTACCTACAAGTACAAACAATAGGTTTAGGAATTCTTATCTTCGAATCATAAAGAAAAATTAATCGATTTATTTTGGTATATACCTTCGTGCCTCATGTACTGTACTGTAGAAGTCCACCGAGGAATATTAAAATCCAAGTCGAACGCTTGTGGCTCATTATAGACATCCCGAATGAAGTCTTCTGTTGGTCAGGTCTGAGAACTTTCACCTCGCAAAACCATTGCGTCGTGACTCCTTTTGCGAAAGAGGCCAATCTGAACTCTACGGCCAGGTCCGGGTATATGCGGTGTTTGGTACTGCGTTTGTTGAGTTTGCTGGATGGGAATAGACGGCGGAGCTTCAACAACATTCAGTTGGTCATACGGTGGACTTGCAGGCAAGGGAGAGGGGGTTGTTCCGAGTTCGAGGGAGTCCCGAGATTCCAAGTAATATCTCCAAAGCTCATGGTTAGACATTTTGTCAAAGTATGTTGTATAATTTTAATTATCTTGTCACAAAACTACTACATATATAGAAGAGAAATCTAGATGAAAAGTAGTCACGAGTTTAGAGTCGTGGAGGTGGGAATCAAAATTCCAAAAAGAATGACAAGACTAGACATCTTAGCGGGCCATAAAGCGTGCACTAGGCAGATTCCGCAATTAACGCTGTCGGCAAGTAACTGTTGATTTGACAACACAATTAGAGTCACGAGTATTCTAAAAAAATTGCTGCCAACCAATATATTCGAAATAGTCAGGTGCCGTTATTGTTTGGGGTGCAATAGAGCACTAACGCATTACAACCCCGAATTATACACTGTTGGCGTAATACTGTTAATTTGGTAGTACGAAAAAAACTACACCTACTTGTGCAATCATGCATGGTCAATTTCGATACGTACTTTAATTTAGAGTTTAACACTTAAATCATTCATACTAGCAAGTTATATTACATTAATGATTCAAGCATTACAAATAAAGTTTATTGCAACAACTAATGCAGTGATTTTATTCGTCATCGGTTGTTGAATCATCATCGGATCCTTCATTATCGGTTAACTCGTGTTCAGATGTGTAAACGTTATTTGTGTCTAGGTTGGGCATATCGTCGTAATTTTCCATGTCGTCAACAATGTGGGTCTCTACTCGCAAGAGCCCTGATGCAGCGACAATGTTACTTCTTGATTCATCTTGGAAGGCCTGCTGTAAAGCACTTGTTACATTTCGAACCCCTCTGGGTATCACTTTTGTACATGCTAACCACTCGGATACGTGCCTCCTTCTTACTTTTGGATACGGTATGTAACATGCTTGATCGCATTGTTCTGGTGTAATAAACGGATCATATTGTCTGTACTGCCTATTTGCGGTGACATCTACTATTCCAGAACGACTTATACGCATTCTAGTCCCACAAGTGATATCGTACCAAAAGCATTTGAATATTACAGAGCGATTTCTATTTATGCGTAATAAGTAGGGTATTAGTGATTAGTATACGGGGTATCGAACAGTTAATATGTTGTGAGAAAACTATTACCTGATATCGCTATGTGTACGGATTTAGGAAGTAGTTCAATCAGAGCAAATGGGAGAAGCCTTTGCATTATGACATGACAGTCGTGGCTTTTCAAACCCGAAAGTGTCCCATTAGTTTCATTTACACATCTACCAAAATTAGAAGCATACCCATCCGGAAATCGGATTTCATTCTTTAACCAACTAAGGAATTTAGTTTTTGCCTCACGAGACATCCGAAATATGGGCACTGGAGTACTCTCATTCGTTGTTAGCTCTAACGCTCTTCGGCTGCATATCATCGCCAAGTCTAGCCGATATTTGATATTATCCTTAGTTTTCCCCGGCACATTCAAAACTGTGTTAATAATATTATCAAAAAAATTCTTTTCAATATGCATAAAATCGAGGTTGTGTCTTAGCAATAAATTCTCCCAATACGGCAACAACCAGAATATACTTTTTTTATACCAATTGTGATATTGGCCATAACCGTGCACCGTTTTGGATGGATCGTTGTGTCCATTTCCACCACAGCTAGTGGTCATTTCTAGACCTTGTATAATGTTGACGGACTCCAATATAGAACTTCCACTCGGCCATAACGGAGCTTCATCTTGGACAGATTTGGACTTGGTGAAGGCAACAACATTCCGCATGTACGAGTGATCAGTCCTCAAAAATATTATGTGGCAGTCGAACCAACTATGTTTTCGTCCGTTGGGTAACCAGAATGATTTGGTTGCATCCATACAGTATGGACATGCGAGCCGTCCGTGTGTCATCCAACCAGATAACATCCCATAAGCTGGGAAATCACTAATCGTCCACAGGAGTGCCACCTTCATCTTAAAATACTGTTTTTTTTAAATATCATACGCATCAGCGCCATGTGTCCAAAGTTGTTGAAGCTCGTCAATTAAAGGCTGAAGGTATACATCTAGACTTTTCTTCCGGTGTGTTGGACCTGGCACCAAAACCGAGAGAAATAAAAATTCTCTTTTCATACACATACCAGGGGGTAGGTTGTATGGAGTGACTATGACAGGCCATATTGAGTGTGCCTTGCCACTCATTCCTAGTGGATTAAAATCATCCGTCGATAGTCCTAAGTATATATTTCTTGGTTCACCCGCAAACCTCGGATAAATATTTTGGAAATGTTTCCAAGCCTCTCCTTATGATGGGTGATTCATTTCACCTTCTTCCACAACATGCTCAGCATGCCATCTCATATGTCTTGCAGTTGATTCGCACTGGTATAATCGTTTCAAACGATCTGTAATGGGAAGATAAAACATTCATTGTTTTGGAATCTTTTTCCCTTTACCATTCCAGGGATGGTACCGCTCAGTAAGACAGAAGCAACATTGCTCGAGGATGGCATCTTCACCTCTCCAAAATAACATGCAATTGTTCTCACATACATCGATTTTATGCACGGGTAAGCCAAGAGCCTTAGTGATCTTTTTTGTTTTGTAGTACGAGTCAGGAGCAGAATTTGGGCCAGGTAAAATCCTTTTCATTGTACCCACGATATCGTCTATAGCACTTTCTGCTATATTGTAATCCGTCTTCCACCGCAATATACATGATGCCAAAAATAATATGGTATTTTCTTTACTGCAACCTTCGTATAAGGGTTGATTTGCTTCCATGAATGCCTCAAATGACTTGTCAGCAAATGTCTGAACATCGTCTGTTTCTAGGGGCTGCTGATATTGCCGGCTTAATATATCTCCAGCGGTTTCGGATGCATCGTGGAACATTTCTTCTGGATCAGCTTGAATGTGAGAAGGATGATAACCCCCTCTATAATCCACCCCACCAAAAAAAGTTGCATTTGATGTTTCTCCGGTTTCCATGAAAGATTCGCCATGATTACTCCATATATAGTAATTGCCTTTAAAACCCACTGTGAATAGATGACGCGTCACCACTCTAACGAATTGTAGTTTCTCGTTTTTGCACCGGGCGCATGGACACAGGAGTCTCCCCGTGGCCATAAATGATGGCTGTTGGCAAGCAAAAGAAATGAACACATTCATCCCTACCGTGAATTCTTCAGTTACAGAATTGGTTAACGGATCGAGCCTATGATCCATCCACACTCTCGAATGGTTCGAAGATGCCATAACAAATTTTTAATAACTATATGATATTTGTGAATTGGACTTTTGTCCTCAAACGCAATAAGAACATGTATAACACCATTTCATACAGCCATATATAGGCAATATGTGGTGATTAACCAATCAACGGTCAGATTAGACGAACCACATCCGACGGCTGAGATGATTGCGTCAAAATAGATTCCAAACTTGTGACCATAAACCTTCTCAGACCGACATGATTTGACTACACTCAATAATGGCTGGTCCATCTGCGCATGATTTGACAAAACGTGGCAGACTTTGTCTACCCGCAAATAATGAGCCATATACATGTTCTTCCACCTTGACAAGTCATTTTTATTTTATTATAATACCCATCATTCAACAGCCCTAAATCGATGTGGTGTGGCTAACAAGAATAAGTGGACTACAGGCTTTTGTACCAGCGTGATGCGATAACTCTATTGATGGTTGGATATGTCTTCAGACATCCAACGGCACAAAGCAAATCTGTAAAAGCAAACAGTAAATTGTGGGTAGCAGGCATGTGCACCAACCTGATTAGACAGCTCGTAGTAATGGTTTTATTTGCCTTCCAACATCCATCCGCTCAAATCAAATCTAAAAAAGGTCACAAATACAAGTGGAGGTAATAATATTCGATTGTGTTGTATACATTTAATTAATTCGATTGTCCAGCTTTTTCAAATGGAATAAAACAACAAAATAGCCTAGTTAGATATTCAAAACACATATGAAACCAAATATTATTATATCATGACGTGAAAGACTTACAATAATAGAGAGTAACATACATTGAAAACACAAATTAGTCAAGAAGTAAACAACAAAGACTTACATAGAACTACAAACAAATGTTTATTTTTGTTTTACCTTACATAAACAACACATACTCATCGATCACACATGACCGACTTTAGTATATAGATTTGATAGGTACTACTGTTTATTCGTGCCTCCTCTCTTCATCCCCTTCGTGCTTGCCCGGTTCGTGTCTAAAACAATCCATGCCACCCCTTTCCCTTGATTGATATATCTGGAACTCCATCGCATAACTCCCTTTTCATTGCATCTACATCAAGATTTAAGTTTGGGCTTTCCGGTCTCTGGGCATCATCATTATTCTCACTACATTCACTAGAAGTACTTTTACAGTAACTATCAGACTTAATCTTCGAAGAAGATGGTTGTACATCTTTGCATAGTCTTTTCCCATAATTATCTACATCAATATTCGGGTCAGGACTTTCCGGCCTTTGCGCATCTTCTTCTTCATTAAAACCATACGTGTCCACAACATCACATTTAGGACTCAAATTACCACCTTCTGAGCAGGTATCAGATTCCCACGAGTATTTGGGTATCTCCGACGGGTATCTGGGTCTCTCCCCAGTGAATTTGTCGCATTGTGTTTTAGTTTCCCACGAGTATTTCGGAACTGCGAAGTTGAACGGCTCATGGGTTTTTTCACTATCTTGAATAGGTGATCGACTTGTCATCTGTGGGGTTTATGAAATTTTATTAATATATTTCTATGTCAAATAGCTTGTGGGATGTCTAAATTCGACCACTTATATTTATAGTGGGTACATGTGTGCATTTTGACAGGAGGAGAGTCGTATACCTGCGAAATTTTTCATGGGTTTCCGTGGGTAAAAATGAAACCCACGAAAATTTCCGTGGGTTTTCGTGGTTTTTATCTAACCCACGGAATATCTCGTGGGTTTTCGTGGGATTTATTTAACCCACTAAATAATTCACGGGTTTTCGTGGGTTTTACATAAGCCACGAAAACTTTTGTGGGTTTTCGTGGGTAATATCCCATGGAAACCAGCGAGAATTTTCGTGGATCGGAGTTTACTGTTCTTCGTGGCTTTAGGCGTGTTTTCGTGGGTTTTGGGCTACACCCACAAAATTTTTCGTGGCAATTTCGTGGGTATAGCGTTTTTTTTACTAGTGTAATATCCCCAAAAAATTTTATACGTAGCAACACGTATGAAATTGGATAATTTTTCAAAATCCTGACCTTTTAGATCAATCAGTTTTTTTGGTCATTAGCTAATGAGAAAAAGAAGAGACACAATCAGATTTGTCAAAGGCCAATTAGGGTAATCAAGATTGCAACATGTAAGGGATGTCCTCTATGATGCACAATAGAAAGACAACCACGAGAGGAGAGAAAGCTATCTTGATCCGAGTGTAGAGAGAGCTCTCTGTATTGTCTCTAAGAAAACTATCCTTGAGTAAAACCTGTAACAAAGCATCACTACAAATGAGTAGTGTGTATACTCTTCTAGAGCTAATGGATTTTGGGAGTTAGATTTCTACCACGAGATGTATCGATTAGAGGCCGAGAACTCGTTAAATCTCTTGCCTCTTTTAGTTTCAGTCTTCACTCAAACTAAAACGTGAACCAAAAGCGACATAAGATCCTTAACATATATATAAACTCTTAGCTGAGAAAATTTGTGAAAATACTGAAAATAGCTACTCGATTATGACACATTCCTAATTTGTCACATGTTTTCTTTCGTTGTGTTTGTTATAACTAAAAGCATGTCATTATTATTGAGCAAACATCACGTACTTAGATATGTCTAGTCTAGGTTTTAATTGTTCAACATTAGGCCCAAATATCGTTGTTTGACAATGTTGGTTGAATATTATGGGCTTATAAACCAACATTTCCATCTAGCCCGTTTTCTTTTCTTTTTATTTTTATTTAGAATCAACATATCTTGTCGTGAACGTCTTTTAACTCCGTACTCAAAAAGTTTAAAAGTAGATTTAGAATTTGATATAAACTGTAGATTTCTTTTGAAAAATTTACAAATATTTTGGAGTGTTGTAGGATGAATTATCATGTGTAACAGAACTAGATCAAACCTCTATGATAATGTATTTAACTAAACATATAAATATTTTTAACGTATCTCATGTTTTTGGATGATTAGCTTAGGATGGTGGTAGTCTAAGCTTCCACTGGTTAATGTGGTATATTTGGAAAGTAGGGAATGAAAAAATCTCATCTAATATCGATTGGGTTTTTATGGAGATTTTAGTGCGGGTAGAAGAAGAAACTGCATCTTGGGTCAGATCAAGTAGAAAATCTTCATGGGTGTGTCTCCGAATCGATCTACCATCTTCGAGGGCTTTCAGTGTCTCTGGCTTTCTCAAGGTATCAGTGCTTCATGGATGGAAGTTGGAAAGATTCAAAGTTATTTTTTGGATTAGTTTTGTATTGTTTTAGAGATGACATAGGTGGACTAAGTTTGGAAGCGCTTGGAATTCGTGAGAGTCTCTTTCTATCATATGGATTAAAGTGAAAAAGAGAATCTGAATTTGAGAGAATTAGAATATGAAAAGAGAATTTCATTAATCCATCGTGAAAGAACAATTACATAGAGTTTCTTCTTTATACTTAGAAAAAGACGATAAAAAACTTAATAACCAGTTTTAAAATACATGGTTAAACTACTAAACCAAATAAAACCAAAAATACAATTTTGATTTTATAAATATGATACCCTCCCTCAAGCTGGCAAGTATACGAAATGAAGTGCTACATTGCCTGATAGGAATGTTCCCGAGAATCCGCACTTTCGAGGGGTACTCGTGAAAGGATGGATTGAATGGATCACACAAAGGTTGCGGAAGACCTTTAATATTTCCTCAATGACTTTCTGGAGATATGACACACTCAAGAACGCCAAGGTTTGATTCACGGATATGACACACCGTTGAATCGGTTTGATTGAAGGATGTTACACACCAAACAATCGAGAAATGTTCTTCAACGAACACAAGAGAAATCACTCTCAATATTTTATATAAAAGAAAGGTGGATTGATCATTCTAAACAAAGAACAAGAGTTTTTAAAGGAAAAGTTGGAGTAAAGAAAAAGTCTGGAATTAAAGATGAGAAAATTAAAGTGACATTAACTAAGCCAGGGAAACTCTTCAGTTTTCCAAACGCCTCCAACCTTCTCATTATGGACGACTTTTGGTCTTCTTAGGAGACATTTATTTGGGCCAAATTGATCCTCCTTTGGGCTTGAAAGAACTGAAGACAAAATCCCAATTTATTGGTCTTGGACTTGAAATTATTTGGGTGATCTTGGACTGAAACTCTCTTGGACTCTCTTATGGACTTAGATAGATTGGAATGACTCATTTGCCTCATTAAAACCTTCCTTTGGAAAACCCATTGGGATAAAACCAAAGGCTAGGGAAAAGAGTACAAATGGATCACCTGTTTCAGTCCACTCAAGCGACCAAGACGATTTTCTTATCCATGTCTTCGAGCTGGTCCTTTGGCGAATGAGCTTGAGTGAGTAATCCACTGATTGCTTTATGGAACTCTTTGGCACGTGATCTTGTCATTGGTCCACTTGGCATGGTCAAGGCGTCCTCGGCTTCAAGCGACTTCCGTGAGCTATCCTTGATCACATCATTGCCAAAAATAGAATGAAATCTACCAGGAGGTAGAAGTTTAGTAAACAAATCTACTAACTGGTCTTCTGATCTGACATGGAGTGTTTTAATCAATCCATTGAGAATGACCTTATGAATATCTAGTTCAAGGTGTTTTTTTTCCCTCATGAAACACCGGGTTATTGGCGATATGCATTGTAGACATAGAATCACAATAAAAGGCAACATGTTTGGTATGAGGTACCTGAAGTTCTCTAAGAAGGTTGACTAATTACCATTGAACCTCTTTTACTGTAAATCCCATTGCTCGATACTCTGATTCTGCAGAGGAAAGAGACATTGTAGGCTGGTTCTTCGTTTTCCAAGAGATGAGAGAAAGTCCTAAGAACATACAATACCCACTTGTTGATCGGCGAGTGTCACTACAAGAAGTCCAGTCTACGTCTGTGAAAGCTTTAAGCGTTAACTCTGAAGTCGAGGAATACTGAATACCTGTTTCAATGCTGTTTTTAAGATAATGTAGAACTCTGTATGCAACCTTTAGATGTGATTGTCTGGAGCTGATGTGAACTAACAAAGACAATTCACAACAAATGTGATATCTAGACGACTAATCGTTAGGTACATCATACGACCAACTAGACCTCTATACATGGAAGGATCTGTAAGAAGAGGTTCATTTCCATCTCAACAGAGTTTAAAGACTGTCCATCGGTATACTAGATGGTTTACATCCCAATAAACCTGTTTCATCTAGCAATTCCATAATGTATTTCTTTTGACAAATAAAAATACCTTGACTAGAGCAAGCTATCTCCAATCGGAGAAAATATCGAAGAGGTTCCAAGTCACTTATTTTGAAAGTCTGTTGCAAAGCACTCTTGAGGTGATCAACTTCGTATTATCATTGGATGCAATGATTATATCATCTACATACACGAGAACAGCTACATACTTTCCTGTCACAAAGAGTGTATGATCTGAGTGAGATTTTTCAAAACCGAAGGATAAAAGTGAATTGCTAAACTTCAGAAACCATTGTCGTGAGGCATGCTTCAATCCATAGATTGATTTTTGAAGTTTACATACGACATTAATAGGTGAATGATGACCATCTGGTGCAGTGTATCCGGATAGCAGATGCTTATAAATGTTCTCATTCAAATCTCCATTCAAAAAGGCATTGGAGATATTTAATTGTGTAAGACTCCATTGCTTTGTTGTTGCTACTGCAATTAAAGTTTTCATTGTTGTCATCTTTGCTATAGGGGAAAAGGTATTGACAAAATCGATCCCTTTTTGTTGTGTGAAGCCTTTAACAACTAATCTGGCTTTGTGTCTCTCTAGTGTACCATGTGCATGAAGCTTTAGCCCACTTGCAACCTGTTGCTCGTTTTCCTTGAGGTAGAGAGCATATAGTCCAAGTGTTTGATGCTTCTAGTGCTTTCATTTCTTCATTCATTGAATTTATCCATTCTTCATATTTCTTTGCTTGATTGAAAGTGGAAGATGTAGTTTATGTATTCTTCATTCAACTAGTCATGAGACAAATAAGCTGCAAGAGGATAATGAACATCAGTATTAGTGATGTTACAATAATAGTCTTTAATATAACTAGGTATCTTAGGCAAACACTTATTAGAAACAGAAGGGTAAAGTTGTTCTGCTTCAATTGATTTTGCTGCTTCAGTTTTTTTTGGTGCTTCATCTTGATATGAAGAATCACTATTATTTTCTGTATGTCTTGCATTAGATGAAGAAACAAAGTCAGCATTGTCATTTTTCTGTTTTAACAGAGACATAAAATCATTTATATTTGAAACTCTTGTTTTAAAAAGGAAAATATTTTTATGGAAAACTACATTTCTAATGATATGTATGCTATTAAATTCTAAATCTAATAATTTGTAACCCTTATATCCTGCAGGATATCCAAAAAGAAGACAAGGCCTTGATCTAGCTTGAAACTTGTGTCTGTTTTTAAAGCAGATTGAACTATAACAATGGCAACCAAAAACTCTCAGATCAGCATAAATGGGATTCTTTGAATTGAAAATCTGAAATGGAGATTTGTTAGATAGTAAAGGAGAAGGAAAATGGTTAATAAGAAAGACAGAGGTTAAGATACAATCTTCCCAATATGCTATGGGAATGTTGCTTTGAAACATAAGAAATCTTGCCACATTTAATATGTGTTGATGTTTCCTTTCCACTATTTAATTTTGTTATGGTGTTTATGGACAGAAGTGATAGGATACTATTCCCTTTGATTTATAAAAATCTGTGAATTTGAGTTCATGAGCGTTATCCGACCTAACATCTTTGACTTTAGCTCCATATTGAGTTTCCACCATTTTGATGAAATCTGGAAAAATCTATAAAACATCATTCTTCTTATGTAATAGATAAACCCATGTCATTCGACTATGATCATCAACTATGGTGAGAAAATATCTATGACCATCAACACTTTCAACATAGAAAGGGCTTCAAATATCAATGTGAAGCAAATCGAAAACATTATAACAAACATTATTATTAGAAATGTAAGGAAGATGTTTCTGTTGCTAAGGGACAAATTGTGCAATGAAAATGTACTTTATTCCTTTGACTCAAACCAAAAGTATGAACAATGGAATCTAATTTTGAAAAAGAAGGATGCCCTAATCTGTGATGCCACAAAGTAGAGTCAACAAAAGCATTAACAAAAAACAGAGAATGAGAAAGGAAAGATAAATTGATGGCCAATTTTTCCAGCACATAGAGGTTTGATATTTTTTCAGCTTGACCAATCATCTGACCCTTGATATGATCTTGTAATCTACAAGTAGATACATCAAAAATTAATCAACATTTGGAGTCTTTTGTTAATTTTCTAACACTAATAAGATTTAATCTAAAATCTGGTATATATAGAACATTTTTCAAAACCAAAGCATCAGAAAGCTTAATTTGTCCTACTCCTTTTATTTGAATATTATCTTTTGTAGGCAACTTAACTGTTTTATCTAAAGCAACAAAAAATCAAAGAAAAGAGACTTCTCACATGAAACATGGTGTGTTGCACCACTGTCCACTATCCATTTTTCACTTGACAAGATGTTACATGTGGCCTTCAATACTCCTACAAACTGAAGTGTAGAAGATGAGTAAGCCATAACCGGCAATGATGTGATTGTTGTCCCTGAGGTATAGATGGTTTTGAAGTGGAGAGTTGAGTATTGAAGTAAGCAATCACTCCTTGTATTTGATCCTTGAAGAGGATATTTAACATTCCTGAAACAACATTATATGTTGGATTTGTCCCTTCCAATGTCAGTTGAGCTACTGCAGGTTTGACTTGTAGTGGTCTTTTGTTTGTGCTTAAATCCAGGAGGATATCCATGAATTTTATAGCATCGATCAATAAAGTGATTGGTGTATCCGCAGTGTGAACAAATCGGTTTTGATCCTTTAGTGGTCTTGAGAGTATCCTTGATGACTGCTTTAGAAGTTTCTGAAATTGCTACATTATACGTTGCAGATTGATGCACATGTTGTATGTTACGCTAATTGTAATCCTGATCAAGAAGGCTATAAACTTCTGCTAAATCTGGCATTTTCTTGATCATAATGATTTTACCATGAGCTTGAGCACATGAATCATTAAGACCTGTTAGAAATTTTATGATTCTGGTGTGCTCATTCTTTGTCGCTCTTGCTCTGCAACACTCACAATTCTGACAGGTTTTATTACAATCAGCATAATCAAGATCATCCCATAAAATCTTCAATCGAGTATAATAAGTCTAAAGGTCCATTGCACCTTGTTAAAGGCTCCAAATTTGTTGAGATAGCTGAAAAGATCTTGGAAGATTTGTCACATAAAAACGCACATGAAGATCTTTCCATATCTCTGAAGCATACTAAAAACGAAAGATACTTCCATAGATCGATTTCGATACTAAATTTAGTATCCAGAACTTCACCATACTGTTGCAGTGAGACCATATTCGTGAATAAGGACGAATGTCTTCCGGTTTTGCAAGAGTTCCATCGTCAAATCCCAATTTTTTTCGTATCCAAAGCACAGTTCATCGCTATACTCCAAGTAGTTAGCTCCATCTAAAAAATTTGTTATTATAGATGTACATGGATTGTCTCCATTTATGAGGTAATAAGGAGAATATTGAATTCTTTCGAATTCCAAGGGTTTTAGAAATTTGATTTCGCGATACAAGATTCGTGTTTCCGAAAAGAGAAGAAGATTGAGGCGCACTATTATTCTTCTTTGTTTCTCCTTCTCTAGCATTGTCGGAACTGATAGATTTAGTAGATCTAATTTTCATTTTCCTCGAAGCTAAACCTTGTTGAAATTTCTTCTTTGTGCATTGAATTTTAACCATTTTGAAGAATGATTCTTGGAGCAAGAGCAAAGAATCTTTGAAGAAAAAGTCACGGCGGACTAACCGAGAGAATATAGGAAAAAACAGCGGAACAACCGATCTTTGATTTTCAAGAAATCAAATCAGAGAAAGCTTCCGATTAGATGAAGAAAGATGACTAAATGGAGAAGAGAACAAGAACGATTGTTGTTGAAGTTTGATTCAAATGCTCTAATACCATATTATATGGATTTAAGTGAAAAAGAGAATCTGAATTTGAGAGAATTAGAATCTGAAAAGAGAATTTCATTAATCCATCATAAATGAACAATTACATATAGCTTCTTCTTTATACTTAGAAGAAAACGATAACAAACTTAATAAATAAGCGGTTTTAAAATATACGGTTAAACGATTAAACCAACTAAAACCAAAAATACATTTTTGAAATTAAATGTCTAATATTTTCTTTTACATTTGGAGTTTGAACCTCTCTTGTGGGCAATGTGTTGCATGATCTTGCTACAAATAAAGAAGTGAAGTGTGGAGTGATTTGAAGATGATGGAGAAACCAGAAAGTTGGCTAACGTTGTCTCCCCACACCAAAAATTTTACAAGTCATAAGTTTATTCATATTCTTCTTTATCTCCCTAATTTCTAATGATAGAAGGCTTTCCAGATATGATTATTCTATAAACTCTGCACTATAACTCAATTTTGAGAAGGATAACATATTATTATAAAATTATACATTATAGTAGACATATAATTTTATAAAACAAATCAATTTTTTGAAACAAAATATAAAGTTAATGAATTTCAACAAAAAAGAAGTACTTCGCTTTTTAGTTATATTATTTATTTCTTATTATGTTATAAATGAAACAAAATTATAATATAACAATCTGGGATGGAATTTAATTGCCCAAGAATAATATTTGCAAGGAAATCTCATGATTATATTTTAGTAATGATGCCATGAGATTTTGTATTATAAAAATAAGTAGGTAGCAAATCTCCAAACTTTTCGACTTTGGAGCCGATTGGTAAGAGCTGTATCTTTTTTGGCTGTAAATTTTTTTTGTTGTAGGGTTTTTGGCTGTAAAATTTTTTGCTGTAGAAATTTATATTTGTAAAGTTCATAAATTTTGGTTCTAGGTTTTTGGTTTTCTACAGCAAAAAACATTCCATAAATGAAAACTTTGTTTTCTAGAGTAACGAAAGCAAAAAATAAATTTAAAGCACGATTGGTTCAATTTCAGTGTTCTCCAAAGATTTTTGCTTTCTAAAACAACGGCTTGTCCTTTAGTTTACAAAATATACAGGTTAAATATACACTAAATATTACATTATACATTTGATACTATATAAATATTCAGTACTTTCTATAAAAATCGGGTTGGAGATTCATTCGGATCACAGAGCTAACGAGTGCAACTTTCATCATATGCTTTTCACGACTGGAAACACTTTTCACAATGTGTTTGTAGTTTTCTTGATTAGGCTTGATTCAGTTAATCGCCTTTTTTTATTTCTTACAATTACTTAATAGAATTATTTATACAAATTAATTACTACAAAAAAAAAATGCTTTTTTCGAATAAAAACAGTTGTCTGAAATCCATGTTTTAGATGAATTTCATACAAATTATAGTCGTGAGTCCTAAGTCATCCAGAACATATATTGATCGACACTTTTCTTTACAACGTCAGTCAACGATCAAAAATTAAGCATCAAACATAAACATAAGCAAAACAAACAATAACGATCACTGCGATCGCAATTTTATGTGTTACACACTTACACATGATCGCTAAAATAGATATGAACAATTAAAATGATTAGGGCGACTACATTTATAATGTCCTCCATAATATTCCCTACCTCTCCACTGAATTAAATCTTAAATTACTTGTGTTAAAATGGATCCTAAGCAACCTTAAAAAGAACAGGTTATCCGTATGAATTTTTGACAATTTCCGAAAACATCAATCCTTGAGACTTTGTGGCTTTTCATAGAATCTTGATAGGTTTAGAGTTAAAAGAATCAATATAAAATTAAATTCGTATTTATTAATTCATTCGAATTTTATTTCCATCAAGAATATCCGTTTTTGTATTGTTTTTTGTTAAATGACCAAACCAATGTAGTTGTAAATGTAATGACTATTATACTTTGTTTCGATCATATTTTACCTTTGATCTTAACACAAAATTAAGAAAATAATCGATAAATATTGATCGCAATAAACATCATATGGAAGAAGAAGAAAACATAAAAAAATTCCAATTCCAACCAAGTAAACGTGGATTTCGTTCGACCAAGATCTTCAAAGTACAGAAAATAATAATATATTAAAATTGAAGACCAAAACAATAGAAAAATAAAAACAGAAAGGAGGCAAGAAGTGTGGGTGTCTCCTGCTTTCCCGCAGACTGTAAGAAAAAGGTTTGGAGACATAATTATTGTTTATCTAATTCCATTAACTGTTTAATAATATATTTGCATGTTACAAATTTCCTTACTATAAGATAGTTTTCACATTTAGGCTTACTTTCGAATCTTATGATCATGTCTTTCACTTTCCTATCAATTCCCACTTTCTTATTTTCATTTTGCTTATATATTTTTTATTTATTTTCTAGCTTGTTGCCAAATTCTTCCACCGAAATTTAGATTTACTTTTACAATTTACAAACGTGTAAATTCTAAGTGTATAATAAGTGCAGTATCAATATTTAAAAATGATATATGAATCCATCATCCATGAAACATGACTAGCCACAAAGAACATAGATATTTACAAAATGATGAGAATTGACTAACAAAAATAAATAATTAATTAATTAATTAGTGTCTCACACAAGTTTTATTTATGGAAATATATTTTGTCCCGGAGATAATATCATATTAGGATCATATCTATATTTTCTCTCTTCAAAAGTATTCCACTTGGGACCAAAATGTTTAACCCATCCCTCTTGTGATGAATGATGAGGAAGATATTGTATAACTCCCATTTTAGCATCCTCACAATACTTCAATATCTCCATGTTTTCTTTTTCACAAGCTTCCCAATTGTCGAAATCCGATGATCGTAAAAACCCTACCGCATAAAATACATCTTCTTCCGGTATTGCAGTCGACATCCGATCATCCCACCTTTAAAACAAATTTCGAAAAATTAGTCGAATTCGCCTGAATAATTACCAAAAACATATTAAAGTTTTTAAAACTTTTTAAAATGTAGGTATAATAACTTACTTGTTGTGATTCATAGGGTAGACAAGAACAGGACCGGTAGTGATGTTATTTTTAAGGATAATTCCCTTAAAAACACCAAAATCAAATTCAGAAATTTGTGATTTTGGTACGAAGAGATTAAGCCATGGATGTGGAACATCCCATTGGCCTTTGGATTTGAGGTTTAGCTCTCCGGTTCGAACCCGGTTTAAGAAATCCATGTACGACACATCTTTCTCGTACATAAACCCTTTTACATAGTTTAAATTCTCTCCCAACTCCTCCATTTCCTGCATTTAATAAAATAATAAAAGTGTTCGTTAATTTTGAGTAAAGATCTCTCAATTATACATGTATTATTTGTATTGTACGGACCTCGTTGACTGTATGTTGAGAAGTTTCGTCGTAGTATTTGACGACTTCGAGACAGTAGATGACACGATGTCGTTTGACCATTGACACGATCCTTAAGTGATCGGACGGTGGATAATAAGTGGATCTCCAATTATCAGGTGAGCCATGGTCTAGCATAACGGAACCTTCCAAGAAATCTAGACCGTCCGTTTCCGATATCAATCGCTCTTGATCTCTTGTGAATTCGGAGAAATCTATGTATAGAAACCTTAACCACTTAACCTTCAAAAAATATAAAAATACACATAATTGCTCAACAATAAATTAATATAACAATTAAAATTTCGTTAATAAATAAATATATAGCAATATTTTAAAATTCAGCATACCCTTTTGGGAGCTGAGTCGAGTTTAATTCTGGCTCTGGTTATAATTCCAAATTGACCCAAACCTCCTAACACGGCGAAGAAAAGATCCAAGTTCGTGTCTTTGGAACAAGTTGCAATCTCTCCTTTTCCTATGGTATAAAGAAAAACGCAACGTTGTTTAGAGCCTAAAGTGCTAACTAAAGTCAGTCTTCATTAAATAATGTTATCTGGAAACCAAATGTAACGAGAAAGTCTTTGTAAACGAACTACACTTGAGAACAATAGTGTATGTATTGATCTCAGTGGCTTTTGTATATGTGGACATTAATTAATGGGTACAGCTTTATATAATAAGAAAATTGACTGATGCTTAAATCTATATGGGTTTTGGACTTAAACATTATGAACTTTTAGGCTTTGTCCTTATGCCACAAGTAAAAAGCAATAGATGTCAAAAAAATAACATGGTACGTACCAGTAAGAACGTCCATCTCTAAAACATTTTCGACTTGTGGACCATATCGAAACGTTTGTCCACTGATTCCACCGTTAGATAACGTCCCACCGACCGTTAAATACAAATAATCCGTCCATGAAACCGGCGTTAACCCTAACTCCAACGTTTTATTCAAAACCTCGATCCATAGCGACGCAGCCTTCACGTCTGCATACAAACCGGTTTTAGACACCTTGATGTTGTCTCCATCCCGGTTTACCATTGACCGCATGTTGACCACGACTCCATCTTTAGCCGCGGCTTGGCCATGGTGACTGTGTCCATGACCACGAGCGGCTATAGTGAAAGATGGTTGAGAGTCAAACGAGAGTTTTATGAGATCGGCGATGTCTTCGACGGAGGAAGGGTTTAACACGGCGGAGGGAATGATTTTTGTGAGGTGGCCGAAATCTGTTGCGGCTGATTCGATGATGGAGGAGGCTGTGGTGAGTTTTCCGGCTAAATTGTTACAAAGAATATTCCATGGTTGTGGTGATGTGTTCGTTGTCGTCGGAGTTATTATGATTAATAATATTGTTATTACAATAAAATGGATTTGTGGAGGAAAATTATAACTCGCCATTATTTTAATTTTTTTGTTTATGAACACTTTGGTTTAATTCTATGAAAGAAGAGTAGTATATGTATTTATAGACAAACATAGAGACCCATCTGTTGTACGGTTCTTTTGTTTGTTAATTCTTTTTGTTTTTAAATAATTGAAAATCAGTGAGAGAGTATCGTCTTCCTCTGTGTATATCAACTAACTACTACCCCATATTTAATTCTTCGATTTCTTAATTCTTTTTGTATTAATCTTTTTTTTTTTAATTCCTATTGTTAACCATTTAATTATATATTTATTTCAAAATATTTTGTAAAACAGGGAATATATAAACACGTCCTCGGTCTTTAGTCAAATGGTGTAGCAAATACATTTCATGACTCTTTTCGTACATTTTTACTTGTAATTTCAAAATATTTGACTAAATCGGTGTTCACAGGCTCACAGCTTAAAACCAAAATATACTTTCTTCTTCTGATTGTCGGATCATGCAGTTTCACAAAAAGATATATAGCGTATTCAAATGTATATGTTTATAAATAAATATCAACTAATTAATATTATGGATGAAAATAATTATATAATTAAGTGATAATAGATTAAACTAACATAAGCTTGTATTGTGTCATGATCACCACGCACGACCATAATCATCATCATCATAGCCGTGATTAGTTGTAAATGGCAAAAAGAGTTAATGAGCATGTACCATAATCATCATGGGGATTGGAGATTGGTCTTAAATAACATCACAGGACGAAATTGTCGAACCAAACCAAATTGTATGGCGCGATTTATAAATATTTCCGTTGAATAAAAACTACACTAACCAATCGAACCTATAATGCTTTATATTAAATGAGAATACAACTTCTCATCAAAAAGAATCTATAAGATCTACTTCCTCTGAGGTCTAAATTCTTTATAATATTGACTATAGAGTATATCGTTAATTTTTATTTAATACACAATCGTAGGCCACACTTCGTAGATTCGTGATTAATCATTGTGCCGTAAATAAACAAAATAAAGAGAAACATCGAATATCCTCCAGATTTCGTTCTGTTTGCTTCTTTTGCCACATGTTAACTTGCTGTCGCTATAAAAAAACAATATTTCTTTTTTAATTTTATGAATGTTCAATGTTGTCATATTTATAAATTGAAGTATATCTTACAGCTCAATCTGATATTTATCAAACAATTTCTGACAAGATACATGTTCAAATACTATATAACCAAATTTGGAAAGAATATCTTCCAAAAAAATTGAAAAAAAAGAAAGATTTAATTAACATATTGAAATATGGATCAAGTTGAGTCAAAATTCCATAAACTGTAAGATGGTATATGAATATGAACATACATTGCTAATTAGATTTTAAAAAAAGTCCAATCAACAAAGCGAATTAGATTTACTAGAAATTAATAACTAAAATGAGTCATTATCTCAACAGAAATGTGTAAAGAAAGATCAAACATCGGAAACCTTAAAATATAATTATTATAGAAAGATGTAAATGAATATATTACTTTTTTTCTTTTTATCAAACACTGGACCACAACTGATCGGCCAATTAGCCAAATTCTATATAATATAGACAGTGGAACTCGATTCCTAACTGTACAAGTGTGCATGTTTTTAGTGGACTTACCGCCTGTCAATAGAGTAAAGACAACTTGCAATGAATATATTACTTAATAATCAATAAAAAATGAAGGAGAAAAACCAATCAATAAAAAATGAAGGAAAAAAAACACAATCAATAAATTCACAAGAAAATACGAATATAACATTCTGCCCATAAAACAACCAACCGGAATATAGTCAGGAGGGATTAAAAAAATGTTGGAGCTATCAATTTGATACATTTTATATAAATTAAGTCTACTGAAAATGACACTCCATTCAAAATATTTCAGTAGGCTTTCTTTATGTGTTATTTATATATATATATATATATAATATTTATTCCGACAATAAATTTAATTATTCGTATACAGTTAAACCTTTATAAATGAATACTCTTGAGATCAGAAAAAAATATTCGTTTAACAAAATTATTTATTTATTGATAAATAAATATATTATTTATTTATCGATAAATAAAATTTTATTCATTTAGATAGTATTTTTACATATTTTATATTCTCGTATGAATAATTACTTTACATATTGTAATTTACAAATGTACCTATTAGGTAATAATTTCATTTCAAAAAATTTTATATAAATATAATATATATATATATATATATATTGGAAATTGAAGAGATTATATTAGTAATATATGAACTGTATGTATGTGGACTTATATATATTGTATTATATTAGTAAGATATATTGTATGTATCTGGATTAATACATGAACTGTAGACTAAGATACATTGTATGTATGTGGACTAAGATACATTGTATTATATTGTGAAATATCTAGAGTCTTAGAAAATGTATCTGACCTACACTACAAACTATATATATAGTTCTAAAGTCTTGGTTTAATAAGTAATTCATTCTACATTACCATATCTTTCTTAACATTCAATTTGATGGCTTCCAATCAAAAGACAAAGCCATCAACAAAAACATCTTTGACTGATAAGATAAGGAGGGTCATATGTGAACATAAGAAAGAACATCCAACACTTACACAAAAGGATATGCAAGCATGGGTGAAAAAAAATTTGGTTTGGATTTTAGCCAAACCACAATATCAAATACTCTCAAAATATCAGCAGAGTATTTATTGGAGGAGATGAAAATTAGCGATGCTAAAAAGCACAAATCAGTGAAGTACCCCGATTTGGAGAAATTTTTGTATGAATGGTTTCTTCAAAGACAAGAGAAAGTGAATATATCAGGAGAAATGATTCAAGGTAAAGCAAAAGAATTTTTTCAAAAAATGTATGGTGAAAAAAATCAAGAATTTAGCTTTTCAAGTGGATGGTTGGAACGTTTCAAGGAAAGATATTCAATCAAGTCATACCAGCGGTTTGGTGAAAGCGGTTCTGTGAACATGGAGGACATTGAAAATGCTTTACCTGAAATAAGGTCTAAATTAGACCAATATTAGTTGAAAGATATTTACAATATGGATGAAACATGATTGTTTTATCGGTTGGAAGTTGACCATTCACTTGCCACAAAGCAGCTTGAAGGACGAAAGAAAGACAAGGAGAGAGTTATTGTTGTGGTTTGTTGTAATGGTGATGAATTCGACAAAGTCTCCCTTTAGGTTATTGGTAAGTATGCAAAACCCAGATGTTTTAAGAATGTGAACATGAACAATCTTAATTGTGAGTATCGTTTCAACAAGAAAGCTTAGATGATTAGTTTGATTTTTCAAAATTTTTGTCATTGGTTTGACAAGAGAATGAATGGTAGAAATGTTCTCTTGTTAGTAGACAACTGTCCAGCTCATCCAAAGGTTGTTGAAGGGTTGGGAAATGTAGAGTTATTTTTCTTGCCCCCTAACACAACATCTAAAATTCATCCATGTGATGCTGGGAATATTCGGGCATTTAAGCTTCATTATCGACATCATTTTTATTCTAGCATCTTGCAGAGCCTTAAAGTTGACTCATCAAATCCTGAAAAGATTAACATTCTCGATGCTATTAACTTTGCTACCTTGGCTTAGAGATTTGATGTAAAGGAAATAACAATTGCAAATTGTTTCCGACATTGCAAGATACGATCTGAAGAACTCGATGTTCCTGAAGCAGAAGTTGATAAATTAGAAGAAGATATCAAAGGATTAACGTATGTCATTTCTAATTTACACTATAGAAATGTGATGGACATCGAACATCTTTTGAGTTATCCTAATGAAAATGATATCGTTATGGAATTTACTACCGACGATAAAATTATTGAGTTTGTATTGATTGATGAGAATGATCCAGAACTAGATGATGGTAGGGTCACACCAAATGTGTCATCAAAAGAAGCATATCAAGCAGTAATCACCTTACGAAACTACTTTCTACAACACGAGCAGAATACTCTTAAAGTTTTGTTTACGTTAGGAAAAATCAAGTATAAGATGAATTTTGGTGGAAAAAAAGCAAAAATCTATAGACTCTTTTTTTGTAAAACAATGACTTGTTGTACGAACATTGTTGATTGAAAAAAATCTTTTTTAAAATATATATATATATATTATATATGTAATGAAATGTGATGATTATTCATTTATATTTACATAGGGTCTTTCAGGTTTCAAAAAATTATTCATTAATGCATTTAGCGAGGTTATTCATTTAGCCTCTTAGCCCAAGTCAAGATCGAAAAAAATTATTCATTTATCGAGATTATTTATTTATCAAGGTTTAACTGTATTATTAAATTTTCGCATTACATGTAACTAGTATGCATCTCCCCAAAATAATTTTTCCCCCATTCCAAACTTGTTTTAGACGAACAAATTTGTTTCAAATTATTTGATTTTCTTCACATTTAATGCAATATTTATCATATTTTTATCTATTTTGACTATTTGAATTCTATAGATTGATTTCTAATTGACTAAATTATTATTATTTAAAATTAAAGTAATATTTTGAATTAAAAATTTAAGAATTAAATAATTTTTTAATCTACACGAAATTTTTAAAAAATCATATAATTTGGAACAAAGAGATTATTAATTACTGATATAACACTATAACACTGAATACAATTTTACTTCTTCGTTTTAAAGATAATTGGTTAACAAGCTAGCTCTTTAATTATACAATTTTATTACTATGTTAGACTAAAAAAAAAAATCATTTCATCGAAAGAATAGCTCTATTATCGAGCAGATTCGGGTATATTTGTCGTTAAGTCAATGTTGTTTTCCATGTTTACCCATTAATACAATAAAAAACAAAAAATACAATATCTTAAAGAGCTTCGCTAACAAATTAACATGTATTAGTAGTTTAAAAGAATTAAGTACATTGTTGTCATTTCGACTCTTGTAGTAATAAAATCCACCTACAAATAACTCTATATATAACCAAATTAGATAATTATAAGACTAAATATTATATATATAACACTTTAGTTTTGCCAATATATCAAATCAATATTGAATTTAGAAAAGAAAAAATTTAAGCCGACAGCAAACTCGTGCGAAACGCACGTGTAGATGTCATTCTCTTTCGTTCTTTACAACTTCATGTCGCGAAAATAATCTATAAACGATGATTTAAGAAAATAAAGAATGGAAGAAGAACAAAACGACAAGTGACTTACGGTGCTAAAAAGCGATTATTTACAAATTAATAATGACTCTTCGATACGATGGCCCCATTATTGGAACTTGCAAAGATCTTTATACTCAGTTGTTTGTTCTTTTTTATTGTCAGCGACCTTCTCTCTATTTTTTATATGAAGTAAAATTTCATGAGCTGTATAAGTTAACAATAATGGAATAGAATTAGTGACAAACAAAATCAAAAAGGGAGGACGATAGAGAATTAGGGTAATGATTTAAATCGTGGGCACATTTCGTTATATTCGTATCTCTTTTTATAAATATATTAATAAATTTAGTAGTATTTCGAGTTGTCTTAAACCTTTATTTGGCCATGCATCATCATGTTCCATATATGTTCCCTCCATTTATATTATCCATTCATCATTATAAGACTCTACACGCATGTGCGCAGCACCTTAATCATATATTCTTACTTTACTAAAATTATGATAAATGGGTTGTCGAGAAAATTTGGATTCTCATAATTGCCAAATGTTAATTATTGCGATTTTAGTCATTTAAAGTAATTAAAAGAGATTTATTTCTTGCAGGCGTGTGCAATAAAGAACATTTTAACTATTACTCAATCTATCCCAAAATAATTGATGATTTTGGAAGAAGTACTTGTATCAAATTATACAATGTTTTCAATTTTCAATACACAATTAATTGTATTTTTATTCTTTTTGATCATTGGTATTGTGCAGATTAATTTTTGATTGGTTGAGTAATCATTAACTAGATTAAAAATTTATATTTTAAATAAAAAAATCAAAATTAAATGAGTGTTTAAATTGTGTGCAAAAATCTTAAACATTAATTATTTCAAGACAGAGGGAGTATAAATTTGGCTGCCAAAATTTTTGGTCTATATTTTGATTTAGTCTGTTCAATAAATTTAATTTTACGGAAATTTTTTTTAAAAAAAATTATTGTAATATAAAAATACATGTATATTCCTGTGCAGCAATAGGTATACACCATACAGAAAATTCATATAGACAATGCGAGTATACAGAATTTGTTTTTTTCTTTCTTTTAGTCATACTATACCATTATTTTTTTCAACAATTAATCTGATGAATCCATTACAATATACAGAAGAGATTGACATTTAACTATTTGACAAAATAAACTTTTCTAATATGACATCATTTATTAATTAATAAATTCATAACTTAATTTATATAAATAGTACTTACGTTAGTATATATCATAATTAAGTTTACATTAGAGTTTAAGTAGGGATGGATTTGGGCAACAAATTTTGAGTTGGGAGATAAATGAATGTAGATAATGTATGTGTAAAAAACCAAAAAAAAAGCATGAAATCGGAAACATCATCAAGACTTTGGAAAATAAACACAATTAAAGCTGTTTAAACTTGCCATTTGGCTAAACAGTAAATGTTAGGTGTTTACTTACCAAACAAAAGAGCGAATTAATTTCATTTCTAACCATGTTTATTGTATATTAGGAAAGATATGTTTATTTTTCTGAATATTTTGTTGTGACACGTTTTAACCTTGTATAGCTTGTATAAATACTTTGATATGATTATTTAATAAACCAAGCTTTTACAAATTATTTTATGTTATCAGAGTAAAGTTCTTTAACCTAAAATCACCACCGCAGCCTACTTTGTTGAGCCCCACCGCTATTCATTATGTTTGAAAACAACTCTCCACATATCACTCTTACCATTCTACCTCCATTGCCATACGTTCTCAATGCTTCTGACAATTCAGGGGCATTGATCTCTTATGTGATTCTTCAAGAAGAGAATTACTTTGAGTGGGTTGTAGAGTTAAAGAAACTTTTTCCAAGACCAACAAAAACTTGGTTTCATTGATGGGACAAGTCCCAAACCGACTGAAGAACTCGATCTCTTTAAGTTGCTTGCTGCCAATTCAATGATTATTGGATGGATTCGGACATCCATTGATCCTAAAATTCGATCCACCATTGCTTTTGTCTCAGAAACAGCGGAACTTTGGAAAAGTTTGCGGAAATGTTTCTCTGTAGGAAATGGTGTTTGTCGTTAATACTTGAAGGATGGAATCGCTATGTGTAAACATGATGGTAAACCGGTACTTGAGTACTACTGAAGGCTCTCGAAACTATAGGACAAACTGCAAAACTATTGAAGCAGTTTATCTTGCATGTGTGTTGATGTAGCCGAAATCGCGAAGGAACACAAGGATGATCGTGTTCATCAATTACTTTTCGGTCTAGATCTTCCAAAATTCAGCAATATTCGTTCCAGTATCACCAATGAAGATCCTCTGTCTTCTCTAAATCAGGTTTACTCGCGTGTAATACAAGAGGAGCACAATCTGAATGTGTCTTGAGGCAAGGAAATTGCTCGACCTGATGCAATCAGCTTTATTGTTCAGTCTTCTACTCTTATTGTTGCTGCTGCTATGAATGTGTCACGTCCTCGCGATCGCTCCACCTTGTACTGCACACATTGCAAATGTTAAGGTCATGACTTTAGTGCTAGATCATAAACTCCCCGATGTTTTATATGTCCCAGATTTTGATTGTTCCTTGATCTATGTTGCCAAGTTGTTGCAACAAACTGGATACATTGCCATCTTTACAAACAGTTTGTGTTTCTTACAAGACTGTTTCACGAGAACTTTGATTTGGGCGAGTGAAGAACGGGGAGAGATGTACTACTTTATGGGTGTTTTCCCTGCACGTGTCAAAAAGGTTACAAAAGATACATCTTCGATTGCCTTGTGCCATAGCAGACTTGGGAATCCTTCTACCAATGTTTTGTTTTCATTATCAGAATGTGATCACACTCCTAATGTCGTTAAGTTGCTCAAGAGTTGTGAGATATGTTTGCTAGCTAAACAAACTGGTTATGTTTGTCCAGAAAGTATTAATAAAACAAGTTCTTGTTTTGAATTGGTTCAATGTGATGTATGGGTTTTATATAGTACACCAACAACAAGTGGTGCGGTTTATTTCTTAACATTGGCTGATGATTTTTTCGCAGTGAATGGACATTTCTTATGTCCACAAAATCCGAGGTCGCACAGTTGATTAAGAATTTTTGTACAATGAGCAAAAGACAATTTGATAAGCGCGTAAAGACGTTTCACAGTGACTATGGAACTAAGTTCACTTTCTTATCGTCTTACTTTCAATTGAATGGTATTCTTCATCAAACCTCGTGCGTGGATATGCCATAGCAGAATTGACGAGTAGAACGTAAGCATTAGCACATTCTCAACATAGCTCGCGCTTGTCTCTTTCAAAGTCACTTACCAATCAAATTCTGGGTGGAGAGTATACTCACATCAACTCACTTAATCAATCGGACACCATCTAAACTCCTCGCTGGAAAATCTCCCTACGAGAGGTACTCTATAATAATTGTCCAAATTACACAATGTTGCACAACTTTGGATGTTTGTGTTATGCACATCATAAACCCTGCAACAAATACAAGTTTGTGCCCCGATCACGAAAGTGTGTCTTTGTTGGCTATCCATATCGCAAGAAAGCCCCGATCACAAAAGCGTATCTTTGTTGGCTATCCATATCGCAAGAAAGCCCCCATCACGAAAGTGTGTCTTTGTTGATCTTGAAATAGAGAAGTTCTTTGTTAGCCGTGACGTTGTTTTTTACGAGATTGATTTCCCGTTTGCTACCATGAAAATCACACAACCTTTAGTTGGACCATCTACTACACTTGTTGATGATGATTGGTTACCACTGATAGGCCCTACACCTACAGTGGATTCCCCTCCTGTTACGCCTCCAGAGATTGTTATAGTCACCGATATCATACAACAATCTCTCATTAGAAGCGAACACCGTACCAACACCAACATCAGAATCTGGTACATCACATGCGATGGTTTCACAACCACCTGTGATACAACCTGATCTTGGCCGAGGTCAACATAATCATAAACCATCAGTCTTGCAAAAGGATTTCGTTACTAAAAATGTACACTCCTCTTTCTCTCCCTCTTCTTCACTCGCCACCGCCAATCAAGGTACCTCTTTGGTTTCGAGTAAAGTACTTTATCCCATGTCGCATATTCTTACTGAATCTGGTTTCTCTGCAAATTACATTGCTTTTATTGCCTTTATTCTTGATAGTACCTAACCTCATTATTTTGAAGACGCTATACTTATCAAAGAATGGTGTGAAGCTATGGGCAAAGAGATCGAGGCTTTAGCAGCCAATCACACATGGGATGTGATAGATTTACCGCCTGGTAAAAAGGTTATTTATAACAAATGGGTGTACAAACTGAAGTTTAACTTCGATGGTACGTTGGAACGCCATAAAGCTCGTCTTGTGGCACTCATAAATCACCAAACCAAAGGAACGAACTTTATAGAAACTTTTGCTTCTATTGCAAAGCTAACAACAGTGAGATATCTTTTAGGTATTGTTGCTGCAAAGAACCAGGATGTACATCAAACAAAATGTACATAATGCTTTCCTTCACGGTGATCTCGATGAGGAGGTGTACATGAAACTACCGTCTGGGTTTCAGTCTTCTGATCCGAATAAAATTTGCAGACTACGAAAGTCCTTGTATGGATTACGCCAAACTCCATGGTGTTGGTTCTCCAAACTATCTACCTCTTTAAAATCTCTTAGGTTTAACAGTTGTCAAGATTATTCCTTGTTCTCCCTTATCAACGGAACAACAATACTTCATGTCTTTGTTTATGCCAACAATTTTATTGTAGCAACCTTGCAGCTATGGATATGTTCAAGGCATCGCTAAGTGACCGGTTTTACATGAAAGATCTAGTAAAGCTCAACTATTTTCTTGGCATTGAAGTTACTCGCGAGCCTGATGGAATTTGTCTCTCACAACGCAAATACATACTTGACATTATCACCGAAACTAGGTTACTCAATGCTAAACCAGTCACTTTTCCGGTTGAACTCAATCATAAGCTTGCTTCCGCGATTGGTCCAGCATATGAAGATCCTACACGCTATCGCCGCCTGATTTACTTGTTCGTCACTCGTCCTGATCTCAGCTATATAGTTTATATATTCTTCCAGTTTATGCAGACGCCACTTGTACAACACTATGACGCAGCCAAGGCGTTGTCAAGTACCTCAAAGGCACACCTACATAAGGTATTTTGTTGCGATCGGATAGTGACCTCACGTTGATTGCATACTGCAATTTCGATCGGACAGCATGTCCCTTAACTCGGCGCTCACTATCAGCTTTCATCATTTATCTTGGTGATTCCCCCATCTTTTGGAAAACCAAGAAACAGAACACGGTCTTCTGCTCTTCCGCCGAGGCCAAGTATCGAGCTATGGTGTATAATATTTGAGAGATGAAATGGTTAAAAGAATTACTTCACACATTTGGTTATGCTCATCCACATCTGATGCCTCTGCATTATGATAGTCAAGTTTCATTATATATTGCAGCTAATCCAGTGTTTTATGGCGGACTAAACATCGAATCAGATTGTCATCAAGTTCGTTATGCAGTTCAAGACAAATTCATTAAGACCGAGCACATCACAACAAAAGAATATGTCGCCGACATGTTTACAAAAGCTTTGCCAGGCCTATCTTCAACACATTGATATCCAAGTTGGGAGTCCATTCCATTGGACTACCCACTTGAGAGAGGTATTAAGAAAGATATGTAAATTTTTGTGAATATTCTGTTGTGATATATTTTAACTTAGTATAGCCTTGTATAAATACATTGATATGATTATTAAATAAACCAAGCTTTTATAAATTATTTCAGGGTAGATTTTGAATTCAACACTAAAAGCTTACAACAAATAATCCTAGCACCGGCCAAAAATATATTAATACACGTACTAAACAACAACAACAATATATATGTCAGAAAATAATCAAGACAATATTCATTAGAAAAAAAAAGAAAAAGAAAGCCTTAGAGAAAGAACTGTATCAATCCAGATTTTTTTTTTCGTTGAAAGATTATATTAAAGTAAATGTTGAACACAACATTCTTACAACAAGGACTACAAACAAGCCTGGCAAAGAAAGAGAAATCGCCGGAAGAACAAAGTTCAACAAGGGAAACTGAAGCCCTCATGAAAGGAAGCTAACAAAGATAATCGAAAAACCTAACATAAAGACTAATATCACAAGGCAACTAGAACTATTACATCACCTAAATTTGAAATCGAGCTGCTAGCTTACCCAAGAAGGCTATCGTAGCCAAACCTGTTGGAGCCTAAACTGCGGGAACCGAGGAAAGAAGCCAAGCAATGTTGAAGGCGAAACCATGGACGACCTTATAAGCAAAAGAGGATAAGAAAGACACACAAGTAAAAGAAGAACTAGGGATAGACAACCACTCCAAGCAGCATCTCCAAGACAAAGTGAATCTAGCAAAACCAAAGCACAAGAGGGTCTTGTACAACGAAAGAGAAAAATGCCTAAAAGGGTATACAGAACTTGCACGCGGATATAGCAGATTCGACTAAGACCATCTACCGTCAAAGAAGAATTGGAGCACCGTAAGAGAAGAACACAAACTGAAACCACAGAAACCCAAAACCTTATAACCATCGAGGTTGTAAAGAGAAAGTAGATGAACCATCAGCAGAATACCATCCAATAGACGTACCCCGAAACAAAACCTTGAAGAGCTAGAGCACCACGCAAACAAACAGCAACTTAGAAGTACCAAAACCAGAAGCCACGAGATTAATTAAGACCAAATAAAGACAAGAGACAAAAACATGATCTTAGAAGTACAAGACAACCGTTGATCAATGCCCAGTCAAGGATGAAGTTATTGATCTAGCCAGGTTCAAGGAAGATCTTCAACTAAAAGATTTAAACAGAGGAACCACAAAAAACTAGAACCCTAACCGAGCTAAAAACCAGCAAACTAAACCAGATTAAGCTAAGTAAAACTTAATCCAACTAAACCAAGGAGAGAGATAACCATAAGTAGAAGTTAGTGACCATCTCCGACAAAGACCTCAGGGAAGACAAACAACCCTTTGAAAACCGGCGGATCAACACCTAAATGAGAAGACCAACTTTACCGAGACCATCCACTCACGACTTCAAAATAGATAAGACTCAAGCCAGAATACCTCCAACGAGACCTTCCGACAACCACCATCTGCTATAGCTTAGATCTGAATCTCTATCCAGCCACTTAAACAAGACCGAAAATAACATCAAAGGAAAGAGACGAAGGGAAAGAAAAGTACCAGTGACTGGAGCTGAAGAAGCCTCCAACCACCACTCCTAAAACAATGACGGTGATGAGTTAGATTTAAGGTTTTTTTTCTTAGTTGAGAGAAAAAAGTCTTGTTGTTCTTCTCGATTTCTCCTGTATCAATCCATATAGATTGGAGAGTTTGGTGCCATGTATCTAAACACAATTTTCAATTTTGAATTGGGTACAGTAATATCTCGTTTCCACAAGTTCATTTATTACTCTTCTGTTACCATTCACGATCAATTCCATAATTCCACTAGTTTCTAACTCCTCAAATAATATTTAACTGAAAAATTTACATTTAGATGTAATTAGTGTGGGTATTCGAGTATTTATTGAGGTTTGATTCAGATTTTTCAAGTTTTGAGATGAATTGCCACAAATCTCATTTATGTGTAATTTGTTTCGGGATGGTTCTGTTTGTGTATATATCATATTCGGCTCAGATATGATATTTAGGATGTAAATAGTAATTATGAAATTTGGTTGAATGTGGAATCTGGTGAAATTTTTTTTATATATTTTTTTTATGGAATCTACCTGAATAAGTTAAAATCAAATTGTACCAGTGGAATCTAACTAAATTTGTAATTTTTTTTATCAACAATTGGATTAACAAAATCCAAATTATAACCTATATCTTATAATCCAGTCCTTAAATCCTCTTTTAATCTTCCATGTCCATGTCCAGTGGGGATAGTGGGGATGGTTGAACCCTGTAATATTTTGGTTAATATATTGATAATTAATTAATAAACTTCATCACTTAATTATTTTTTTTTATTTTTCATATCGTTTATATATATGCTGAATCTTTTGGTCTAAATAATTAAAATTTTATATAACACAAATGTAGATCCTGGTATATAAATAAAATTTTCTCATAAACTCGTTAATTCAGAAAAATTAAACTATGCATGGGTTAAACGTTTTTTTGATCGAAGGGTTAAAATGTAAAACATGAAAGATGTGTCTTGTTATAAATTAGTTTAAAGGATCAAAACATGATAGTAACTTTTCGATTGATATGTATATTAGAGCATCACCTTAAAAAAACAAAATAATAGCAGCTGACGCTATATTAAAGAATCAAGTAGTGATTTGAGCTTTGTATACAACTTTCCACATCGGTGGTTTTCGTAGTTAATGATTTTGAGTTTGGCAACAAAAAAAAAGTCTTCACACAAAAGAAAACTTATTACACCTTTAGCGAAATTGGTAAACAATTCCTCACTATTCCCCAACACTTATGTCTTTCAATTTCTCCCATTCAACTGGTAAATGTGAAATTGTTGAATCTGTGGAATTAAAATGTTTCTCAGCTACTAGTTAGGCCCTTAGTTAGAGATTCAATCATTATCTAAAAATTTAGTAGGTTTAAATTCAGATTAAAATCTTTTGTTCGAATAAAAATAGTCGAAACCAATATAGATTTTTGAATATTTTGGATATTTTTATATTTTCAATCTAAAAATACTAATATATTGGAATTTAAATTCTAATTACGAATATTTAGGTTCTTAATTTTTTTAAAAATATAAATAATAACTTTTGGAAAATAAAATTATATTTTGGATGCCCATTTGGTTTAAAATTTGATCTAGTTATTTGGATACAAGATTTAGATCTCATTCGATTTTGTATTGGTATTGGACTGATCTTAAATCGGTTTGGAATCTCTAAATTTGGGTTGGATTTGATTTAGTTCTTTGGATCCGGAGAGTTTGCCCAATCTTAAATGTAACTAACAAACTAAAACATATTAATTTATTGTTTGGGTAATGTTTTATAATATAATATGATGTTCATCATTTGTGCTTATAGTTCAATACATGCGAAAAGTTTTACAAGATTTTAGTTCTGCAAACTGATCTAGAAATAAACATGTAGTTGATGTTCCAAATTTTAACTCACATTTCAATGGTTTTCTAAAAATATATTTTAAGGTATATAAATTTTTTAGGTCTAACGTCGCATTATTTGATCATTTAACTTTTCAAGAACAGAGGATTAAGTTAATATCAGACGACCAAAGAGAATAAAGCAACAACGGTGTTTTGCCCCTCCCAAAATCAAAAATCCTAACAGGCCCCCACCCCAATTTTTAATCTCTCTCTCTCTTCTCTTTGATTCTTCCTTGATTTCACTTTGATTTTTCTTTGATTTCTCTTCTTCTCTTTGCTTTTCCCAGTTTTCAAGTGTAATCTAAAAATGACTAGAATAAAGAAGGATGAATGTTGAAGAGGAAGAAGAAACACTACTCAAAATGCAACCAAAACCCCAATAACAACCCAATCAAAGCAAATGAAGAGGTATTTGTGTTATCAACTGGACAAGATGTAGATGTTGAATGGATGGAGACTGGGATATATGTGTTTTTAGGCTCAGAATTCATCAACCTTTTGCATCATCTAATATCATTTAGAATTGATTCACTCATTCATTCATTCTTCATTCATTCATGCTTTCTTTCTTCTTTTAGTCTTATCTTTTGCATCTTTTGTATTTTAGAGTCTTAGATAGATCGAGTCACATTTTCTTTTATTTTGAGTCATATTATGTGATTTGAAAGCTTGTATTAGGGAATAAGTGTTTGAGGATGGCAAAACAAGATTGAAAATGAAGTTTCTAGAAGAGAATGAACTTGCACTGGCCCCTGCTATAAACCATTGTTGTCAACCAGAAGCATGAAGAAGTCTATGTGAGCTGATCACATTGACCATCGCACCGCTATGTAGTGAAAGATTCTTCTGGAAGTGCACAACAACCTCTTGACCGCTGCCATTGACCACTACAAGCCACCAAAACCAAGAAGAGTCTTTTGTGCACCCGTAACGACCTTTTAACCCTTGGGGCCAACCTGAGTGAAGCATATACTTCTGTGAGCATCATAACAGCCTCCAGACCGATGTGGTTGACTAATGCCACCCTTTTATGTTATTTCTAGTTTTATCTGACCTAATTTTCTCGGCTTGATCCACTTCGTTTCTTAAACATCAGAATCTAGTTTGTTTGACAAAAAAATCTAGTTTTTTGGCCGTTTTAGAAAGGGGTAGAGAGAAAAAGAACAAAGTTTGGAGAAAAAACTTCTTTCTTCTTGAGATTTCTTAATCAATTTAGTGATTATTCTCATTCTCTTCTGTATCTCTTGGATCATTTGTTGTTATGTGTGAGTAGATAGCAAATGAATTAATGGCTTGGTAGATCTAATGGCTTGATTATTGATTGATGATGCTTATGTTATTAGATATTTCATTTTTCTCCATATAGGGTGTTTGTAATGCTAGATTTAACTTGATCAATCTAGTGTAGATGCTAGGTTTTTTCTTGCCTAAAAGGTGTTCGATAAAATTTCTGAAATATCCTTTAATGAGCTTTTCGTTCCTACCTAATGAGAGTTGATGTTAATGTGACTAGTGTACTCAATGGACTTATTAAATAATGCTTATTGATTATTTGATTGACAAATGAGAGTTTAGCTTAATTCAATAGTTAGTTAAATGATTAAGGATCGAATTTGTTCAAATCAAATGAGGAGATGGGAATTTGTTAAACGGACAAACGTTCTTCAGTGCTTCGGCCTTCAAAGAGACAATTCTCGATTATGCGTTGAAGACACGACGAAACATTAAACAATCAAGGTATGACAAGAATAAATTGTCTTATGCTTGTAATAGAGTTGGATGTGATTGGAGGATCTATTGTTCTACTCACGGAGGATCTTATAAATGGGTAGTTGGGAGCTACAATTCGAGACATAGTTGTTACGTAAATCGAAATGTTGAGATGGTGAAGGTCTATTTTATAGCTACTATGTTCTTAGATAAGATTAGGGAATAACCAAAATATTTCATGCCAATGAAGATTGAAGAACTTATGTTTTTTTTGTTAAAAGGTAAATATCATAAATGAAAAGCCATAGGCGAAGAGTTTAACATATACAAAAAACTACTTGCCAAAAACAGAAAAAAAAACAAGAAGCTACAATTAGCCTAGTACAACCAGTTACACATAAGATCTTTAAAAGCCTTCCTATGTGTTCTAGCTGTGATTGTTTCAATTAAACTGAAGATCCTAGCCGATGTTAAAACATCCCCATTATGAAAAACCTTGTTTTGTTGACACCAAATTGCATATGTTGCTATGTGAGCAACCAATAGCTTGAGAGTAGAAGGTGCAGTTGCTGAACTCCTTCCTGTCCAATTCATAAAATCATTCCAGGAATCGAAAGTTGTGAGACCACTCCTCAATCTAGTCAAAATCATCTTCCACAAAACCTTTTTGAAACCGCAATAGAGGAAAATATGGTCCTTACTATCTGTTTTCGAATTACAGAGGTTACAGATTGGAAAAACACTAAATCCCCATGTTAGTAGTCTGTCTTTTGTTAGCAAGCTATTCTGATGGCATAACCAGAAATTGAAGGTGGCTCTAGGTGTTGCACCTTTAAACCAGACTATTTTTTCCCACTCCTTCTGAGTATCTCGAGTTTGGAGGCTCTCCTACATTTTAGAGGACGAGAAGAAGCCACAATCATGTCCATCTACAACCCAGGTGAAGGAGTTTGTCTTGGAGTCGTCCAAGGGAAGGGAAATACCTGCTAGACACGATGAGAAATTGAAATTCGCTAAGCTGTGAGGTATAGAGAATGTCCAGTTTCCTCCACAAGTAGCTGAGCTAACTGATGCTTGAGTCGGTATGCGCAAGCGAGAAGGTCCCATGTCACCAATAATTTGTAGTAGAGGTCCTTTATAGATCCAAGCATCATTCCACGCTTGCCTCTTGACCATTTCCTAACACATATTTGATGTATTTTCTAACCAAAGGTCTTAAGTCTGAGTAGAGATTTCCAATTCCATGTATCCTGAGAAGATTCATTCAGATTCCAAAAGTCTGAAACAGAGGGAAGGTGGTGATGTCTATGCTATGTAACCCAAAGGGAGCCACAATTTGAAAATAACAGCCATCTTAACTTGGCATTTAGGAATGTGTTCCATTCACCATATCTTCTTAAACCCAATCCACCTTCAGATTTTGGCAAACAAACTAATGACCAAGCTACTTTTACAGAACTTTTTGCATCAATTCAACCAGACCAAATAAATTTGAAGCATAGTGATTCGATCTCCTAAATACAGGGCTTAGGAAGACGAAACGTAGAAACCCAAAAAATGACTAACCCATTTATAATTGAAGCTAGCATTTGAAGCATGCTAACATAGGAGAGGCATTTTACTATCCAATTACTCAACTTCTCCTTAATTTTGGTTACTAGAGGAGTATAATCTATGCATCTTAGCTTCTTGTGCATTAGTGGTAATCCAAGATATCTGATAGATAGTTTCCCTCTAGAGAATATGTAAGACTCAATAACCCTTAGATTTGTATCTCTTACTTCGCCAAGAAAGAGTTCTGATTTCTCTTTGTTAAGTTTCAGCCCAGACCATCGTGCAAAATCATCCATAGTCTCACAAATTCCATGAAGACTCGAGCTACCACCATCATAGAAAATCATGACATCATCAGCAAACATTAAATGAGTGAGTTTGAGATTAGCCGAACGCGGGTGGAAGTGAATATAGTTGGATTCATAACGAAGGTTGGTGTAGTAACACACTCTATGATGCAATCAACAAAAATCATTGGCAGTCGAATACCATGTAGAGTAGCTGCAACAAAACCCCACGTGACTGAATCAAAAGCTTTTTTCAAATCAACTTTCAGCATACTAGGTGCAATGTACTTGCGATTTTACCCAAAGACCATCTCGGTGGCTTTAGATAGGGATGGTAATAATTCCATATACCATTTAGCATGGGCATTAGGTCAAGTGGAAAACACTGTGAATTGGTCGTGGTTCATGAAGAAAATCAAAGGAGACTTAATTTTTATTACTAGTTTCATTAGTTGCTAATCACTGTTTCTTTTTGTTGATAAAGGGATTGATAAAGGCTGTGGAGTTGGAGTTGCCAAGGATTGAGCATAGAATGTGTGTTAGACACATATATGCCAATCTAAAAAATAGACATGGTAAGAAGACACATATAAAACCATTCATACAGAACCTCGAATGGAGCTACAACAAAGCTGAGTATAAAGAGAATTTGAGGCACCTTATGGCTTATGATAATGATGTCTATGAAGATGTGTTGAGTCAAAACCCAAGGTCATGGTGTAGGGCATTTTACAAGTGGAGAAACTACTGTGAAGATGTAGAGAATAACTCCACTGAGTCATTCAACAATATCATTGTAAAAGCAAGAGTAAAACTAATGGTGCCAATGCTTGATATCATTGCTCGTCATGCCATGGTGAGAATCATGAAGAGGAAGACACTTGATGAGACTCATAGAGGTCGATGCACTCCTTATGCTGAAGATTATCTCACTAAAACCCATGATTTAGCCACAGACTGCAGTGTTTACATGTCAACAAATAACATGTTCCAAGTTGTGAGTGTAATTGCTCTTACCAAGTGAGCATAGAAGGTAAATCGTGTTCATGTAGGCGTTGGGACATCACATGAATTCCTTGCAAGCATGCATATGAAGTGATTATGAGACATAAGCTGAATGTTGAAGACTATGTAGCTCACTGGTTCAAGACTGACAGATGGAGACAAACCTATGCAACTGAAATAACACCAATGAGAGGATCTAAGCTCTGGATAATGCTTCCAAAAGTAGACTCCAAATACCACCAGAACCGGCACAACCTGGAAGGAAGAAAATGAGCAAGAAGGAGAAAATGAAGAAAATGAGCAAGAAGGAGAAAAGGAAGAAGGGTAAGAATGAGTCACCAACAAAGAAAGATCATAATGTCAAGAAGAGAATTATGCATTGCAAGGTTTGTGGAGCTGCAAACCACAACTAAGTATCATAAAGAACCACCACAAAAGAAGATTAGAATCATTATTTGCCACTTTCTTTTGCATATGTATCCTAAGTCAGCTGAGACATCTGAAATCGGTTTCGATGTTGCATATGTAGCACAAGGAAAGTCTTCTCAAGTTGAAGCTCATTCTTCTTGAATTGAGCAGTCTCAAGGCATTCTAACTCAAGAATAGATGAAGATTGTAGTAGAAGTAGATGATTATTGCTCTTTGGTATTTGATTTTGTAGAGTTTTAATCAAGTAATACTCTCAGCTATTGTAGGGTTGGTTTCAGATCTATATTTTATGTTCTCTCTTAAAATCTCAGATATGGTTTTGGAGGAAAAAAATTGTGTCTTTCAATGGTATTATTTTAATCAGCCATTATGTTTGTGGACCATTTAAAATTGTCTATTTGCACTTTACTTTTTCTTTATGCACTAAATATGCTCCACTACAAGAAAAATTTTGTATTGATACCTAAAATTTCATTACAATAACACATATTTTGTCACAATATAAAGATATTGTTACGAAATTGTGACAATTTGTAAATTTTTACAATACAAGTGTCATAAATGCATATTGGTAACAAAAACGTCACAATATACTTGTGACGAATACATCTAGTAACAATTTATCACAAATCGTTATGCAATAAAGTCATAATGATTTGCAACAAATAAAATTCGTAACAAGATTGTATATAAAACGTCACAAATTATTACTAATATTCATAATCATAATATAATTGAGCTCAAATTTTTGGTAGTGTTGTCTTGGCAGACAATTGATTTAGTTTGTCTCCTTGCACTTTGCACACAAACTTTCAAACACAATCATATTATAACCATTAACCATTACAAAGAAATGTTTCAAAGATTTGTACAACTAATCACACGACCACATTCACTATAACATTTTCATGACTGATATTGTGATAATACAACCTAAAGCAAAGGCAAAGATAACAAACTTTTCATCCTATACTCCGATTCAATAACAACACAATCAACTCTCTCTACTAACTCACTATCAATCTTCATTTGCAGCTGCTCTACCACAATATTTATCTGTCCAATATGGTTACTTTCCATCTCTTGCACCTTCTTGTTAAGCCTCTCAATCTCATCAACAATAGCCTCATTTACCCATTTGAATATGTGCTCATCACCTGCAAGGTTTATATTTAAAACAAGACATTAGTAAACATCTACTGCAGTTGAGTGAAACAAATTAAACACGAATTGAATTACCTTCTGGGAGATAGCATATGAGCAATGGTAATAACGACGACCATGATTGCTATCTGATTTCAAAATATTTGACATCACAAATGAATCACACCAGCATTTCCTTGGAATCCCTGTCACAAATCAACCTCTACATGTCGCTCTCAACAGAACCACTCAAAATTCCTAAAATATTGCTCATTTTCGACCCAAAATTGAATAACATACAACATCACCAATTTAAACCATGAGACTTAGAATTTGTTCTCTTATGACCCTAACAATATAGCCTAGAAGTCGAAATAAAAAAACATACCTCAAAAATTTTTCTCTGAATTTTTGATCGTGATACAAATTAGGGTTCTAACAAATAACAATTGGGGATAAATCATGGGTTAAAACCAAAAAAATTGGGTTATTTCCAATGGTTGGATCATTTCACGGGTCTAATTTTTTTACCAACAATGGTTTCGGCTCGATTCACGCAAATTTAACCACAAAATTGATTTCGGAGAAAATAGATTCAGGATGTTTGTATGAAGAGGATTTTGGTTGAGAAGTTACGATGGGAAGGGGGGATTTATACAGAAGTGATAGTTGGGTGTGGGTTTAGTGTTATATGAAAGCTATGGGGAGATCCAGACCGTCGACCCCAAGATTAATGTCATGGGAGTGAGTTGATCTTGCTTAGTAATCCATGTCCTAGGATTGTCTTTATTGTTTCCTTTTGCATCATCGAGTGGTTTTCATTTCCTTTGATCAATTTCCTAGTCTTTTACTTATTACTTTAAGTTGTTAGCTTTCCATTCCATCATCTAATACTTGAGTTGTCTTTTTTAGTTTAATTCTTGATAGCAGTTTGTTCTTGTTTTGGTTATTTGCTTTGTTTAGTTTAATTGATTGGTTCTTATTATAGTTTAGTTTAGACATTAGATAAAAATCAAAACCTTATTGCTTTAGATTACGTTGAACTTTCATATCTTAGTGTGTTAGTTCTAGGCTCTTTCGGGATTCAATCCTAAAGTGCTACATTGGTATGTATGCACAATAGGGTAATTTAACTTGTGAATCAGAGTTAAATGAGTGTGTAGAAGAGGAAGAAGGTGGTAATAATGAATGTGAAGGAGCAGGTAATGATGAGGTAGAAGGAGAGATGTTGTACTCGTTGAACAAAATGTTGCACATGTTTTGTCTAGTTACTATGGGAATATAGCTTCAAGCGCAAACACAGAGGATGTCAGTGATGAAAGTGAAGACAAAGTGTGGAGAATTGATGTCATTCCTGACAATGAATCGTTTGATGATGAAGAAGAGCCAATAGAAATGCCAAATCGTGATCATTTATAGAAGAAAACGAAATCCTTGTGGTGGGAAAAAGGTTTCGCTCTACATCTGAATTCAATTTTTTTTTGCTGAGTTATTCTCTAAAAGCTCATTATGATATCAAGCTCTATATGTCAACTTAAAAGAGGTTATGTGCGGTCTTCTCAGTTAAGGATTTTGCTTTACCATGGAGAGTGTATTGTTCTTATGAAAGAGTAAACACAAGCTCTAAATTGAGGTTTATGAAATAAAAACATACATGTGTATGGTCTGGATATTCAAAGGAGAGATTGCGTGTAGATCCCAAATTTATACCATAGAAATGACATCTAAAATCAAAAAGAGTTGTAATCTCATAGTGACATAAGAATAATACAGAAAAGCCAATAAAAAGGTGAATAAGGCGATAAGAAAATGTTGGTTCTTATTGCAATGATAATTTAAATAACATGAGTGAATCATTCATAAGGACTATTCATGAAACATATTTGATTGTGTGATGACTCGTGCTCGGTTTGAAGCACAACCAGTACACACCGTGCTTCATTCGCGGAATGAGTCCACAGTCCTTACCCTTGTATGGACTTTATACTTTGAGTGTGGGTTTTTTTTGCTATAGGTGCATATGAAAATCGATTTCACAAATGTCTGCTACTTTCTGGCTGGGGTGATTTATCGCCTGAGATCTTGAAATGGCATATGGTTTCATCATAACCAGTCTTCCGTATGAGAAGTAGGTATTTTTCAGTTCATAAATCATAGAAGCTTCAACTTCTTCTCCATTAGCAAAAGTCCACTACCGACTTTTGGATCAGCGGTTGGAGACTATTGATAGTGAATCTCATTCTTGTGTGAGTAGAGGTAATGTCTGCATCTTCAACGGACAAGTTTTATTTCCTATACTTTTTTAGGGTTTCTACTGACCATATATGCATATGGATTCTTTAGACTTGGATGGATGAGTGAGAGAAAAGTCTTGTCATATGTGGGTTCCCATCTTTGGAGATTTATCATCCAATGAGCAAAGTAATAGGCATGGTTAGCGTGTGCCTTCTGGATATTTGTTCAGTAACAAACTAAAACTGAAAGAGGTCATCTCATGTTAGTCTGGTTACTAATTTCCACTGCTCTAAGAGGAAAGGAATAAGAGACCATAATTTGTGCTTTAGGGTTAGTTATTCGGCCTATGATTTTGAAATTGAGCTTCTTTTTCTATTTTGTATTGTCAAAAAGCTGGAACTTTTTGTCTTACTATTGGGCCATTTTTATTGTGATTTTGTATTTTTGTTTTGCAGAAGTTGAGCTCTTATGGTTCATTGTGATGTTTCTTAACATTTGGCTAGAGGTTCATAAGATTGTTGGGAGGAAGAACTGAAAATGAAGAATCTCATAGGACAATGAGTTAACCTGCTACTTTAGGAGAGGAAGGACACCTTCTCCCATAACTTCTGTCACAAGGGCTGATGATTTGCCCCATTCTCCATGAAAAACCAGTATAGATGTCCCAAAATAGAAGTAAATAAGCTAGATGGCTATGTACGAATTTAAAAAAAGCAAAAAACTTGCAAAGAAAAAAGATTTGATATATGCAAATTATCTAGAGTTTTGTGCATGAGAGAGTAAATTTTATAACTTTTCTCCAATTATATAAGCTATTAATAATTTCATATTTAATTTAGCAAAATTATATAAAATCACTATTATTATGCATGTTTTCTTATTTTACATGTTATCTCTATAAATCCAAGTTAATCAAATAATATATATATAATGTAATATGATCTATAGTCACCATTATCAAAGTTTTAAATTATGAAAATCAATTACTAACATATAATTTAAATTTATTATCTATATTCCAAAAATCTTATATTTATAACCGTAAAAATTATTTGAAAATAAGTATAAAATTATGTTGCATATTATTTATGATTTTGAATAATTAATTTTAAGTTTAAGAAATTAATATATATAGCACAAAATGATTAATAATGTAGGAAATAAAACAAAACTCTAAAGTTGTTTATATTCTCTATATTTTATGTCTTATTTGCCAAACTACCCTTTTAATTTATTTATTTTATTTTTTTACTTTTTAATATTTTCTTTCTTCCTTCATTTTATTCACATTATATATTTTCATAAAAAACTAATTCAATATTAATATTTCTTTTACAAAAGCATAGATTTTTTCTACAACATATTGAAACTTACATTTTTTAAAAATAAATATTTTATAAAAAACGAATATATTATTAACTAAGTTTGTATAGAACACCAGTATATAAAATGTGTATTTGATATTGAATATTTATTTTTTTATTAAATAATCGAAAATCTCATCAACTTTAATTTATTTATTTTTCTATTCTTCTTTCTTTTTCCTTATATTTTCCTCTTACTCATCTCCTATTTTTCCTCTTATCCATACTCATCATTTTTTTTCCTCCTTCTCCCCTTCCTCTTCATCATCCTCCTGATACTCTTTCTTCTCTTATTCCTCCCCTCCTCTTCCTCTTCCCCTCCTCCTCCGCCTCCTCTTCCTCCTCTTCCTCCTCTTCTTCCTCCCCATCTCTTCCTCCTCCCCTCCTCTCCCTCTTACTTATCTTTCTCCTTCATATAGTTGTACTGTATAGAACACCAGTATATAGAATGCCTATTTGTTAAAGAATATTTATTTCTTATTAAATAATCAATTTGTATATAATGTTTGAAAAAACTCTATAACGTTAATTTATTTGTTCTTCTATTCTTTTTTCTTTTTCCTCATATTCCTCCTACTCTTCCTTCTCTCACTACTCATCATTTTTTCCTCCTCTTTCTCCCCTTCCTCTTCATCATCCTCCTCATACTCTTACTCTTCTCATGTTCCTCTTCCTCCTCCCCACCTCTTCCTCCTCCCCACCTTTTCCTCCTCTCCTCCTCTTCCTCTCCTCTCCTTCTTATTTATCTTTTTCTTTCGTACAGTTGTACTATATAACATAAAATACACAATTTTTAACAATTATTAACTAATTTTATATAGAACACTAATAATAAAATTTTTATTTGATATAGAAGTCATGTGTAATATAATTGAATAGAAGTCATGTGTACTATAATAGCTTAGTTTGTACTGTAGAAAAAAGATTTTTTGGTCCATCTCTCATCCACATAAGCAAAATCTTTATTTCCTTGAATTATTTTTAATAAAAAGCAAATATGTGTTTAAGGAATAGAGTAGTAAATAGTTATAGATTTATGCCATTTACTTAATTTGTTCAATAGACTAGCCATATTCTTAATTATATTATCAAAATGTACTATTTCACCAATTTTCCTTTTTATTTTCGGGACAAGAAAATTAAATTTGCAAAAAATGGTGACTTTAATGTCTTTTTGATAACCCTTATAATTAATCAACCAAAAATTCATCTGACATCGTCACCAAAACTTTTATTTGTTTTGAAATTCTTAGCTAGTGATGGTAAATCTAGCAAAGAGAAAAAAGGTAAAAGAGTTCCTAGAATAATAACAAAAACAAACTTAGATTGAAAGTAACATAATTAAAATGTGATGTGGAAATGGTCCTCTAATCAATACGATTAAAATAAAAAGGTTTGGTAATAAAAGGAAAAAGGAAAGTGAAAGTGGATGGAAGAGGGGACTCAACAGATTCATTCAGATCTTTCGTATAGATTTTAAGTTTACTGGACCACTACTTCTTTGTATATTTTCACTAAAATGGTTTATTTTCAATATTTTTATTTTAAAGTTACGTTGTATATATGCTTTGTTCAAACTTCTTTTATGTGGTATGGGCTTTTAATTTATATGATTTCTTTTTTTCTTTTTCCTTTTTGTGGTCGAAAAAGGATATGATTTCAAAAAAGGATAAAATGAAGATACAACGAGTTGTACAAAAGAGGAACACATGTAATGAAACGAAATACTAAATTAACAACAACAAAAAAGAAATGAAATACTTTTGTGTTGTTCTCAACTTTTTTTCTGATTCGTCAACTAAATCCTTTACCATTTTACAAAGTCACAATGCAAAAAATTAGATGTAAATATATATATGTATATATATATTACATTGATGCATATTTTTTACATGTTTATTGATTTTTCTTTAAAATTTTTGTCCACGAAAAAGACTATTTTTATCCGTTCTTTATTTTTTTCCTTTCATCTAAAACAAATTTTTTAACTTGATAAGTTAGTAATTTTTTTTATAAAATGTGAAATTTATTACTCATCAAAAAGGAGAATTTACAGGGAGGAAATAGGTAAACAAAGACCTTAATTGAAAAAAATAAAACAAATAATAATCAAAAATTAATGAACTTCTAGCCTATGATTAGCACTGGGTTGGTGGATTGGCGGGCTCCGCCCCGCAAAAAGTCCACGGGTATTTAGAAAAATTTATTGAATCCGCATATGCCCCGCGTATAAGCGGGTTTTTAAAACTAAACTCATAACTATCCCGCAGTATCTTGCGGGTACTGTGGGTGACCCGCAAAAAAAAAAAAAAATTTGCATAACCAATCTGCGAAAAACCCGCATTAAACCCCCGAAAACCCCCGTTTTGCTCCTATATCAAACATCTTGTTGTTTTTTTAACTCCAAATGTCACGATGTTCACACACTTCTAATTCAAACATCACGTTTTTACAAAAATAACATTATTTTTCTTTACGCGGGTACCCGCGGGGCACACAGATCAAACTCACAAAACTCGCTAAAATTCTCAACTCGCCCCGCAAAACCCACAAAAAAAAGGGTTCCAAAAGCAAAGACCATATCCGCCCCGTGCGGCCCGCGAGCCACGGGCCCAATTCCCAGCTCTACCTATGAGGAAAGAGGTATCTAAGGGATGAAATATGATTCCTAATTATTTTATCAATGAAACAAGAAGTATGAGAAACATCTCACCAAAGATGTTGATGAATCGGAGTGTTGCGCTCTTTCCAAACAAAATAGATCGTAGTTTAAAAAAGTATCCTCTTCAAGACCGTGTCCAAAGAGTTATGAGGGCTGGAAAGTAAGTAATTCACAGTATTACTCCAATCTGGGTCAATAGATGAGCCAAGAAGATTGTGACCGAGCCAAGAAGATTGTGACCAAGATTAGCAAAGAAGAGGTGGTCCCTAGAGTCATCTCTCTCCACAAAGTACACAAGGTTTATCCCTGCCCCATGAACGCATCCGAATACCAGTTGAAAGTATGTGCTTCATAGCCAACCAAATAACAAAAGTGTAACGAGCCACATCTTGAGGAAACTAAATAAGCTTAGACCAATTGACTCTAAGATGAGGATCACGAATTTGATTCCAAGTAGAATTGGCTGAAAAATAAGGCTTGAAATTATTTATAGCATGCTTCCAAAGAAAGACATCACTACCAAGGTTAGCAAAAGGAACAAGGAAACTATGAATATGAAGCAGAAGAGAACCCAGAAGATAATCACTGAGGACATTACACAGCCAGCCATCTGAAGAAACATCATCTGCAACTTTTGCACTATGAGGAAGACCCCAATAAACATCACCAATAGCAGAAATAAGTTTGCATTGAGAGCACCAGTCATCAAACTAGAAGAAAGAATCATTGCCAAACATAAGATGAACTTTAATGAACAAAAATATTAGAGGACGGAGCTTAAGAAGCTTCCCCCAGATCCAAGACCCTTTGGAGTTAACTTTTACATCCCAAAAAGATGAATAACGGAGAAGATAATGCTTAGTCTAGTTAACCCAAAGAGACTTAGTATAAGTGAATAGTTTCCAGATAAGTTGGAAAGAAAAAACCTGAGATGAATCTTTTACTTTCCTCAATCTGAGATCATCTTCCTCTCGTGGTAAACAAATATCAGCCCAAGAGACTTTGGCTTTCTTAGAGCGTACAGAAGAACCTGACTAAAGGAAGTTACCACATAGCTGTTTGATAGTATGAAAATAATGATTCAGAAGCTTAAGGGCTGAGCACCAAAATTTGATAGTATTAGTGATGACAGACTTTATAAGTTGAAAGCAACCCGCATATGATAAAGACTTAGCAGACCAAAAGAGCAAGCGAGAACGAATTCAATCAATTAACGACTCATAATCAACTAGGGATAAGCGCTTAGAATTAAGGGGTAAACCTAAGTAGCGGATAGGAAAAGAATCAACTGGTAAACCTGCAACAATAATAGCAGTACATAGAGCAGCTTTACCTCTACCAGCAGCAAAACTGAGGATTTAGAAGCATTAATATGTAAACCATCAATGAATATCAAGATATCATCTGCGAAACTCAAATGTGTAAGGCAACTTCTTTGCAGTAAGGGTGATAACCAAAACAACCAGATGTTGCAACTTTGTTAAGTAACTTGGAGAGCACATTGTTAATGATGTGAAAAAATTGGTAAGATCTCCATTAACTGAAACTGAAAAAGAAGCAATGGATATGCAAATAAAGATCCAATGGATAAACACATCAGGTAAACCCATTGCTTGTAAGACGTCCACAATGAAACTCCACTTAATAGTGTCAAAACCTTTAGAGATATCAATCTTAATAACTGAACGAGATGATACATTATCCTTATGATAGTTTTTAACTAACTCAGTAGCTAAGAGGACATTTTCAAGGAGGAGTCTAGACTTTATAAAAGCGCATTAATTATGTTCAATTGCTTCAGGAAGAACTTCAGACGATTTGCAATGATTTTCAAAATCACTTTATACAGAGATTGCAATAGGCAGTAATCACGCATGCTAGAAGCATCTGATCGCTTAGGGACCAAAGCCAGAATAGTGTGCCATCAACACTAGAAGGAAGAAAACCAAAAAGAAATAAACATTGAATGGCAATGATAAAATCATGACCAACAATCGGCCATGCTGCTTTGTAAAACTTCGGAGTGAAACCATCGGGGCCAGAAGCTTTATTGATTGGCATAGCAAACAAGGTTTCTTGAATTTCCTCTGGTTGGATCGGAGCTACCCTGGTTGGATCGGAGCTACCAACTTAACAACATCATAAGCTTGACATCGAAAATCAATAAGAGAAGAAAGCTCGATATGAAAGATATTAAAAGAGGCTTGGTTTGAACATTGCAGGAAAGACTGAAAATAATTCACAGCTTCAGACTTTATAGCTACAAGATCAGTCATAATTTCCCCAAAAGCTGAAACCAGACATCGAATTCCATTACATGATGCATGAGATTGTGTAACAGTGAAAAAACGAAGTGTTAATATCACCCAATCGAAGCCACTACAACCTAGACATTTATCTGTAAAATTGCTCCTCAACATGAGCCAAATGGTGCCAAAGTACCGAAACATCATTAGCTACCTGAAGATGAGAAGGAATCGGAGACTATAAGACCATATTTTGGTTGCAACAAAGATCATCAAAAGCAGCTTTAGTATAGTTTGAAATATCTCCATAATGAGTCTTGTTGAGAGATCTAAGAACATGCTTAAAAAGTTTCAGTTTCTTGTGAAACAAATACATAGTTGAGCGGGATTGATACAAAGGCTGAGTTTGGGACCAAGCCTGATGCACGAAAAGAAGGAACTGATCATGCTCAACCAGAAAGTTAAAAAACTAAAAAGGCTTGCGGTTAGAAACAGAGGGAAATGAGAGGTTCACCAAACAATGAGAGTGATCCGAAATACCTCATGATTCAAAAACAGCATGAGATTGAAGAAAAACAGATAACCACTTGGAATTTATTAAAGCTAAGTCAAGTTTCTTCCCAATACGATCAGCCAACCTCTTATTCCACCAAGTGAAGAGAGGACCAGAGAATGACAGATCTAAAAGACCACATTGAGCTACAAAATCATGAAAGTGCATCATACCATGAAGGTCTGGAAGATAATCCAGATTCCGAGAATGCTCACAAGATGCAAGAATCTCATTATAATCTCCAAGCAAGATCCAAGGAAGATTTAATTTTGAGTTAAGAGTAGAAACTGTATTCAAATCAGACTGTAAAGAGCGCCTGTCAAATTCAAAATTTGAAGTATATATGGCAAAACATAAGAAATCAACATTAGATGCAATCAAATGCACATAGCAAGAGATATGTTGAGCAAACTTCTCACTTAAAGAAACCTGAACTGCATCAGAGAAGCAAAACCATATCCTTCCCAAGCGGTTATCATTATAGTTAGTCAATACTTGCCAACCAGGAGGAATACAAGTACTAAAAATAGTAAAATGATTATCCAACTGAACTCGAGTCTCCAAAAGATAGCCAAAAAGAAGTTTTAAGTCCTTCATCTAATTACTCAAAACTCTATATTTATGTGGTAAATTAAAACCACGCAGGTTCCAGGAGAAAAAGACATCATTACTACTTCTTGGAGTAAGCTTTTTTAGAAGCATTTTGAATAGCATCAAGGTTTTGATCTCTGGAACGAGAAGATTTCCTACTTTATTTAGCTCTTGAGCGAGTATTTTGTTGCTTAGAAGCTTCAACAATTCCACTATCACAAGAGATAATAGGAGCAAAAAGAGGCAAAGAAGTTTCACTATGTGAATTACATTCCAGCTCACAAATTTCACCCTCTTCATGAACATCCTCCAACACCTGAAATCGAGAAGGAGATCCTGAACAAGAAGAGAAATTAGGAAGTGAATTGGAGACAAGAAGTTCATGATTAGAAAGAGTATGAGATATACGTCATGGTTTTCTGATGGTGGTCTAGTAAACAAACTTAAGACCAACATCAGATTCCCGAGGAGAACGCCGGATCAATTGATCTCCACATGTAGTTTTTGATGGAACCACAAGGGAAGTATCCTCAAGATTGGAACAAGAGGTTCCAGAGTAGAAACCATAGCTGCAAGAATCGATTCCATAGATAAAGCTTGAGCTGCAGGGATAGAGACAATAGCTTCTAAAGAGGGAGCTGGAATTGCAGAACTTGACAAATCATGAACAGGTTCCACACAAGAAACAGTTGTCGTAGGAACAGAAGCAACAACTTCCAAAGGAGAAACTAGAACACTGAAACCGGCTGTGAACAATTAGATGCAGAACATTATTTTGATAATTGTCCCCATTTACCACAAGAGTCACAATGAGGAGGTAACCAAGGGTAAAATATCATGATTTGAGAGGCATGAAATTTGCCTTCAACCACGAATAGTGAGGAAGAAAGCTCTCTTTCCAGATTCTCAATAGAAGGATGAAGACGAACTGGTTTTCCAATGTGACTAGCAATGTAACTAATACCTTTATAGGAAAATAGATGAACAGGGACATGAATGAGATCCCCCCCCCCAAGATAGGAATAGAGAGGAGCCCATGGCTGCAAGTAGCAAAATCCGAAGACCAATCTTGGACAATTAGTGGTTTATCACCAATGTGCCAAAGCTGCCAGCGAAGAACTCGAGATCGGGTCGATTCATCAGCAATACGAAATACAACAGAGGTGGGACGAATGAAGGTAGCATAAATCTTAAGATCCTTTTTAGAATTTTGCCAAATGTGATTGACTGTAGCATGGACAGTGCCAATATATGGAGCCTCACTAATGAAATGCCCAATCACAAAATTAGTTCACAAAGGAGTAGTTACAATAAAAATATCATCAGGTATAGAAACAGAGACAACACCATTGGAGACTGTAGGAGCAAGATCATAAGATGTAACATAATTAAAGGATTTGCTAGCAACAAATAACCAAACCTTAGATTTAGCAAATTTAGTTGGAGTAGAGTCGGTAACAACCGGAGAAGTTTAAAGAGAAGGTTCAGAATTCACGCCAACATTAACAATCGGAGGGGTGATAATCGGAGAAGATTGAAATGCATATCCTAACAAATCTTGCAATTTAGAGAATTCTAAATCATAATTAAAAGGAAAATCTGCAGCAGTAGAGGATGAATTCAGAATCGAAACACATAGAGATGGAGAGACGCTGGCCATGGTGACCGGAAGAAAGCCAAAACTAAATGAAACTAAAGTAAAGAAGAGATCCAAGAATCCATACGAAATCGAAACTCAACAATCAGTAGAAGAGATAATCAGAGAAGGCATGAAGATTGGAGAAGAAGAACCTAACTCCGATCAAAATGAAAATCGGAAAAATGAGAAAGAAACGATGAAATCGCTGGAAGAGAGAAAAACAGAAATAAGTTAATAATAGTTACAAGTATAATATCCGTATAATTGAAATCGTGTAAGTATATATATGTCATTTTTTTATGAAAGTTTAATAATGTGTGATCACTTGCAGAAGTTACCTTCTTCATATAACCAGCATCATTAAAGTAGAAACTTCATAGGCAAAAATCATCACGATTCTTCTTATTGAATTTCATTGCTTGCCAAATAATGACATCCAAATTCCATGAATCACTTTGTTATCTTTGACTAGATTCTTTGATAGTTCCATTCAAACCACCAAAATTTACATCATTTATATCAGATTTTGTTTGTATGGGCCACAAAGTTTAGTTTCCATCTTTTTCCATATATGTGTAGGATAAATATTTCTCATAAGAAATTATGAAATAGGAATTGAAACAAAATTATCTTGTAATTTTTACAATTATGTGTTTCAAAATTAACAATTTATTATATTTATTTTGACAACACTATACGAATCCGATTTGCTAAATCAGACTAATGTAAGGCTATCAATATTTTTTTTTCTGATATCCCGGTAGTTCAGACTCGGAGTAGTGTATAATCATTGTTCTAATTTCGACTACACCCGAAGATCAGGAAAAATATGATTTTATTTTTATGGGGGATCGAACCCAGATAATGTACAACCTTTACTCTTTTTTCTCTCGAACCACTAGACCACGACGATGTTGGTAAGGTATCTACATTTGTAGGATATGAAGTGATCAAATGGTTAACATTCGGAACTCTACTATCGAAATCATCACCTCTAGTAGAAATCAATCTCGGTGATCAACAAGAAACAAACTAAACCATTAATTCTAGTGCTAACTATCACGTACGGAAAAGTCTTGCCACTACAAGAAAATAGCCAATTTGCGACGTCATTTTGCGATGGCAAAATAACGTCGCAAAGTTGCAACGAACTTGCAACGCGGTTGCGAGGCATATAAAACACGTCGCAAAAATGTTGCAAATTTGCGACGTAATTATATGTCGCAAATTTGCTACGGTTAAATTAAAAACCCGAGCCGCCTCTCCTTCTCTTCTTCTCTCTTTTCCTTTTCTCTTATCCCTCCCTTCCGGCGATTCTCCGCAGCCCGCTTCCTCCGCCGTTGCTTCTCCACCGCGGCCACAAGTTCGAGGTAAGGTTCTTCCCTTCTTCCATTTCTTCACTAAACCCTTCGATTGTACTCCCCCCTAACCACGTTTCTTCTTCATTCCTTCGTAGGCCTTTGTCTCTATCTTCTCCACCACGAATATAGGGCCAAGGTAAGTGATTTTTGTTCTCAATTCCGTAGATTTACGCTTGGAATATAGATCTAGGTTGCCTTGTGTTGTAGTTTTGGATTTGAGTGTGTGATTTTGAATCTAGAATTGTTTTGGGATTTTTGTAAACGTTTTAGAATTTATCTACACGATTTTGGATTTTTCAAAATGATTCTCAGAATTTTTCAAAGGTTTTGGTATTTTTATAAACGTTTTTTGATTTTAATTGTGATTTTTGTATTTTTAAAACTGTTTTTGCAATTTTTAAAAAAATTCTATTTTTAAAAACGTTTTTTTGTATTTTTAAAACCGTTTTTGTAATTTTTTAAAAAATTTCTATTTTGAAAAACGTTTTTTTGTATTTTTTAAAACGGTTTTGGAATTTATTAAAAAAGATTTTAGAATTTTTCTAATCATTTTAAGATTTTTAAAACCGTTTTTCTATTTTTTATAACGTTTTCCAATTTAAAAATTAATTTTTCTATTTTTACAACAATTTCTGGATTTTTCAAAACAATTTTTGCATTTTTCCTATCAATTTTCAGATTTTTCAAAACAATTTTCGGATTTTTCAAAACAATTTTCGGATTTTTGGTATTTTATAAACGTGTTTATGCATAAATAATTGTTAATTAATAACTCCGGTCATCTTATTTTAGATGTCCGGACATCATAACTCATATACTAGGTATCTCTCCGAGGGTGGGGGATCGAACCCCCGTACTCCACCTGGCTCTCAGGCACATACGACGCACGGTGAGGGGACATCTCACGGTGTGACATCCCCCGCCTCACGCTTAGTCCCGTCCACACCGGGATATACCTCCGGCTCTCAGCGGGGTTACACTCCTATACGGGAGACAGAGTCGGCGCCACCTCCTCCTCCCGTCTACTCCCCGATTCCACCCGAAATTACTGCGGGGATGTTTGTTGAAGATATCCTCAACGATGCGAGCCACAAATACATCAAAAACCTCCATCCGCAGCGCCCGCCGGGAACACTCTGGCAATTCCCAAAACATAAAAAAAATCAATTTAATAATTTCCCGATCAAATTTTTATTAATTCTGAAAATTAAATTGTAGGTTCGATGATGACCAAGTGTTGGCAACAACTATCCGTGAAATCTTCGAAAGAGATTTCACGGAACCGCACGCAAACTTTTCCCAAGTCCCCAACCACATCGTCGATAGGTGGTTCAAGACATTAGCGGTAATTTTCTAAATATTTCAATTTTATCAAATATTTTTGAATTTTAATTTAACATTAAATTTTTGATCTTATTATAGCAACGGTACCACTGGAGCCCCTCGATTACGGGTGAAGTTCGTATGAAATTCGAGGAGGTTTGCAAGAGTCGCTTGTGCGACCAGGTCGACCGTTGGAAGGCCAAATGGAGGGTCAAGGGCGACCTAGCGATGCCGCGATGGTTCAACCCCGAAGTGTGGGCGGGTCTTGTTCGGTATTGGCAAGACCCGAAGTCAGAGCAGAAAAGCGCAAGTGCGCGTGCAGCTAGGTTGGCTGATCCTCACGGCGACGGTCTGCATAGACATTGCTCGGATCAAACCTCGTTCAAGGCCCGAGCTCGAAAAATGGTACGTAATTAATTTTAATACACTTATAATAAATGCATTTTAATACTTCTTATATATTTTCAGCAAGAGTCGACAGGGGATCCTCACCCTGATCTAGTCGAAATTCTCTACCAGACCAAACACAACAAGGCCGGGGTCTTCATCGACAAAAAGGCTGAAAGATTGTACAACGAGGTCACTGCGAGGATGCAGCAGTTGACCCAAGATGAGGGGGATGAGAGTACCGGTTCTACTGTGCTATCAACCGCACAGAAAAACCAGACTTTTGCTGAAGTATGATTTTATCTTTCATGTTTATTACGTTTAAAATTTTTTAACTAACGTCTCATTATTTTTTTCTTATTAGGTTACTCCCCGTAAAAAGGGGAGGATTTACGGGACCGGTCGCTCCCTTGGCTCACAGATCGAAACGAGTAGTTGGACCCAGGGCTCCCAATCGCATTCCGCAGTAGATTCTGCCAAAATGGCGCAGATGGAGACCCAGTTGAAGGCTCAGGATAACCTCATCTCAAACCTCCAAGACAACATCGCCAAGTTCAACCAATTATTCTCTACATTGGCTTCGAAAGACGCCGATATTGCTGCTCAGTTGAACGCGATGCGACCTAATGAGCCCGGATCGAGTTCTGCAAACCAGGACAGGAGCACAGACCAGAACCCCGACCAGACTTCGGACCCAAACCTAGACCTTTCGGAAAACTTTTAGTTTTTTTTTTTGTAAAATATTAAAAGTATTGTATTTAATATTTTTATTTAAACAATTTATAAATATTTTATTACAATTTCCGAATTTTAAAAAAAATATATATTTTTTTAATTTATTATTGTCCGTCGCAAAACCGTCGCATGCTAAACGTCGCAACGAAGTCGCAGGATATACATCACAGTGACGTCGCATGCCTCCCCTGCAAGGACGTCGCAAATCTGCGACGACTTTGCAACGCACATTATTCATCGCAATATTGCGACGAATGTGCGATGGTATGGATTTACGACTCACCATTTACGATGTTTTTGACGATATTGCAAATCCGTTACAAAAGGGCTTTTTGCGACGCCTTTGCAACTGTTATGGGCGTCGCAAAACGGCTATTTTCTTGTAGTGTGCTTCATATCTCAGTCAACAAATAAACAAAGCTTACGATCATATGTATAACGAACACATGAGATGCATACAAAATGTATAGATGTGTTTGTATTGAGAGTCAATTAAACAGTATTGGACATGTGACAAACGAGACACGTAGGACAATATGCTTTATACGATGTAGAAATGTGTCGGAAGAGAATGTGACATGAATTAGACAAATGGCAGGATTCTACGACAAGGTCAACTCGATCTTCGACCAAATCAAAGTCTCTAAGAGATAAAAACAGGTAAGGTATTGAAAAAGAATGGGTAAGAGGAGAATCTCGAAGGTGGGTCCAAGATCTTGGAAATTTCTTCACAATACTCTTTTCTACGTAACCAAGGAAAATCGATTGGATTCTCTGCCATTATTCATCTCTTTCTCTTTGGATGGACCTCATTCATTTGGTACGATAATCACACTCACAAACTTTGATCTTATCGTAAAATACAAAAAACTTTCACACTTGGAAATTTTATTTTATTATTCTTAACTTTGTTAAGTTCAACCGGCTACATGTGTGTTTTTTTGTTGTTAACTTGAGTTTATCTTCAAAATGAGACATATGCCACGGCCACTAATTTATTAGTTTCATATGGATATAACTTCGATTTTCGAAAAGTCTAAGTTGAGTTTTTCTTCAAAATGGTCTATGATTTTCTTAGTTCAATAAAAAATTAGAATTTATATCAGAAAGAGAAACATTTGATCTAAAAAGTACAGTTATCAAGTGACTTAGTGGTTCTGTTTAGAGGTCATGAATTCGTATTCACTTAGTAGGAGTGATTAACATCTTAACTGTAGTATTATTAATGGTTGGTCATGGACATATAATGAGATGATAACTTAAAGATTTGGAACTCTTACCGTTTATTAAAAGAATATCGGTTACAATAAATGTTCAAATTCATTTGTTTTTAAAAAAGTTTAAGATATGAAAAAGAATGCAAATAACCTTATATATGGTTATTGACTTGTTGTACTAGATGGGTTTAATTAGTTTTTTTTTTTTTTGTCACTAGGGTTTAATTAGTTCTTCTTTTCCCTACAAAATCAGGTACATAAATTGAAAAACAAGAAAATCAAATTTGATGAGAGTGAGTGGAGATAGATGGTTTGGATAATAAACTGGCTTGGTGGAGTCAAGTGGGAAAGATTGTACGTAAACGTCCGATCGAATCTATACGAATGTCTTATCACCACTTTCATTTCATGTAGGCCTGGGCATTTGGGTTCATATCAGATCCTTTAGGATTTCAAATTTTTGGATTTATACATATAAAATTTATTCGGCTAGTTTAGAATTTCGGGTCAAGTTCGGTTCGCTATATTTCGGATTCAGATTGGATTCAATTTTCATAAAATGTCTTATTTGGGTTCGGCTTCAAATATTTTCGTCTAAATCTTTAAAAAATGAAAAAAAAATTAGAAAAATCATAATTTAATTTTAAAAATTGAATATTTTACTTTTTTCATTAGTTTAATTGAAATTGTAATATATTTAGATTTATAATTATAATTTTGAATATTTAGGTAAGTAAAAGTTTATATATATAATTATTTTAAACTATATAATATATTTTGGATATTTCAGATACTTATTCAAGTTTTGGTTTTTACTCATTCGGATTTGGATATTTAAAACTGTCATAATATAAAACTCGTTTGACTATATTGTCGAAGTCGGTTCGGTTCGGTTCTTCTTATTTCGGGTTAGGTGTCCAATCCTAATTTCATGTGTGGGTCCACAATATCTAACAAAGTAACAATCATCGATAACCGGAAATCTGACGTAACCGGACGTCCCAACATTTTCTTACCTTTTTCACTCTTTTAGTTTCGGTTTATTCTTTGCTTCCTTCTCAGTCAATTTTCAAACATTTACCTTGTTTATTCTTTTTTCTATCTCATAATGCTTGCTAAACAAACCAATTTAATTCAGCTAGCTCAAACTTTTATTTAAATCTTTTTTTTTTGTATTATATATAAAAGACTGAAATCATAACGAAAATTTCCAAATTAATTTCTCAATAAGATATTCTGATAAAACGAAAAAAAATAAAGTTATATCATAGATAAATATAAACAAGAGTTGGGTTATGGCCAATCTGTCATTAAATATCTTATGTTACAGTTGGGCCTTCAACTGTAGGTCCACTACATTTAATATCATCATCTTACTTAGCAACTATGATTGGGCCGTTCAAAATACGCAAAATGGAAAAGGAAAACAATAATGTCTGAGCCCGGGTTCGAACCGGGGACCTCTAGTGTGTGAGACTAGCGTGATAACCGACTACACCACCCAGACTTTGATATTCTAACTATGCTTTAAATTATTAGTCTCTTACGTAAATGTTTCTCTTTAGTTGTCATCCAAGTTCTAATATTTTTACGGAAAAAAAAAAACTTAGTAATACTAATATAATATTAAACAGGAAGAAGATGTTAAAATTTTTTTTTTTTTAATATATTTTGTACATTTTTGTTGAAAAACAAAAAGAATATTATAGGAGAGATAACTGATTTTGAGAGCGGGACAAAGCTGTCACAATTAAAATGAAGAAAAGATCTAAGTATTCGTTTAGAGAGGAAAATATAAAAATATTATATGAAAGAAGCGAAATTGAATTGAAGTTTGAAATTGTTATGTTAAACAAAAAATATGTAAAGTAAAGAGATAGAGATATATATATGTTAGGATGATTAAGGTAGAGATTAGTTTAGTGAGAAAATGACAAGAAAAGTCTTTTTCGAGCCACGAGTAAAACATAAAAGATTCCAGAGTCTTTATTTCGTGGCTAAGTATGATTGGTTAGGTTGTTCTTCAGATCACTTGATATCCAAACTCTCACTATTACGACGCCTTACCTTACACGTTTTGAATCCAAGTCTATCTATCCCATTGTCAATGATAATTTGATAAGTTCATCTCGAGAAATAGACAAGTGGATGAACATATAACAATTATGTCGCAAAACAACGTCCAGATCCAAAATTAACGCCACTCTTCGCTAAGCATTTAGAAGGGTTTTTCTTTTCTTTTCTTTTTTGTCTCTTATGACTAAACAATAACTAAACAATAAATCCACATTAAACGAATAATAAATTACTCTACAGGGGCATTCTCGGTAATTCCAATAGTCTTCCATTCATGTTTCTCCACTGTGAATACGGCGGAAACACCGACGGCGACGGGAAGGTTGTTTTAACGTTTTGAAAATACGATCTCCACCGAGGGACAGTTGAGTAATTTCTAAATCTAATTGGCCTTGAGCATCTCCTTGTACCTCATGATCGAATCGAGTCTCTGTAGTTTCAGCTGCTGTTTGAATTTGTTTATGAAATCTGAAGCTTTTGTGTCGACGCATTCTTCGCCGTCGCCTAATGTCTTCGATTTCTTGACTCTCGTCGTATCTGGTCTTCTACGTTCAACTGATTCCACCGTCTCCGCCGCATACTCCTGGCTTCCACTATAACCAAAACCCAATTTCTCGCTCGCTGATTTCGTCATCTTCCCTGTTGCTTTTTTCTTTTTCTTCACAGGTTTCTTTGATTCCGATTTGCTCCTCATGTGCTTGTGATCTTCGGGGATAGTGTCATTGGGATCCGGATTTTGATCCAAGTGGGTTTCCGGGTCGGATCTGTAAAACGAGGACAGTTTGATTGATTTGACCCGTTCTAATATAGATGGAGCCCGAGTTAAAACGGGCTGGTTAATCGGACGGTCGTATCCGGGTCCAGTCGGTTGATCTTCCTCCGGGATTCTGAATTTTGAGATATCAATCGGGTCAACCCGACCCATACGGGTTGGAATATTCTCGAATCGGGTCGTTTCCGTGTGATGAGGAGCATCATGATTCTGCTCGGGGTTATACTGCTGGAATTTGAAGTAGGACATGTTAATGGATTTAACCCGATCCAAAAGAGAAGGAGCCCGTTGTAACGGAGCCGGAGCCGGGTGAGAGTGGGAATGATGATCCGACCCGGTTGCGTCGTGTAGGAAATTGAAATAAGACATGTCGATGGATTTAACCCGGTCCAAAAGAGAAGGAGCGCGTTGTAAAGGAGCTGGATGCGGGTCTGGATATACATGAAGATCCGACCCGACTACGTCGTGGTGGGCTGGCATCGAAAAATGATCAGTATCTGGATGAGGAAATTTATAGAGATGAAAATTAATGGACTTGACTCTGTCGATAATAGACGGAGCTCTGGCTAACGGAGCCGGAGCATAACCCGGCCCGAATCCATCATGATACTGTTGTTGCTTCCTTGAACCCGACCCGAAACGTGAGGTTACAGCGATTGTACCGATCATAAGATTGAGAAGGAGAAAAAGAGTCGTCGGAGTGAGCCAGCTCGCAGCAGTCGATAGTAACTCCATTTTTTTTTGTTGTTATGAATTTTATGTGTTGGTGTTGTCGGAAGGAGAGATGAGCAGCTTTATATATATATTTATATTTGGATTTTATTTTTATTTTTTTGAGGTTTCCGTTATTTTTTGTTTTGGGTCTTTTCTGTATGAATTTTTGTTTTCAAACGTAGGAGATAATTAGTGCTGTAATGTGTTCACATTAGACGCACATGAATTTTTATTTAATTTTCTTCTAGGAGTATTCATATTTCGTCCATGTTATTAAATTTAAATAATTATATCAACACTTTGTGTATAAATTTTACAAGAACTGAACAGCTCATTTATAGTCAACACTTATAATAGGTATATGCCAGTTGTTGATAACTCGGTGAATATTCACTACACATTATTAATGCCAACTTTGTTAAATTAACCATTTCGACATAAGCCCACTTAAGATGATTAATAAAGTTAGAAATTTTAAACATTTTATTTAAGAAAAAGATAATTTAAAAACATATTTAAACACGGTAAGATAATAATAAAAAGCTCCAATATATATATAATGGAAATGAGCTGGAAACAAGTAAAATAGAGATGCTTTCTTTGTCTTTGACTTGACAAAGTTAATATGTAGGGCTCGATTACGTAAAGTTCCATAATTATAAGTGACCCATCTTTAACATAAATGTTTTTATTTATTTATTTTAGAAATAAATGAGACCTCCCATTTCACTACCTTTTTTTTATCTAAAGCTTTCAATTTACAACCACCTCTCTGAATTTTTACACATGTTTTTCGTGTCTACTTTTCCTAACTTGACTTTAAGGTTTTCTTGGTCTCGGTAATATATATTATGTAAATTTTTTTATTCTAAAAAGTTCTATTTCAGATAATTAAGTGTTTTTTTTTGGTCGAAAGGGTTTTAGTATATTTATATTTAGTAATACAATGTAATTTGAAAGTTCACGTGCTTTTCATGTTTTAAAGATTAGATACGTATATATGTGTGTATCTTGTAAAATATAGGTATAATATGAAGATGAGAGATCTTTAATGAATCTTCTAAAATTCACAATATTTGTGTAAATTATTTCTTGATTTCATAATAATTGATGTAAGGGAGGCAATAATGAAGTTATGTCCAGATTTACGATGTGGTTGCATATTTTGATTACACACCAGTTTTTTCGATAATTTATTTATTCGAAATTAGTGGTTTGCAACTTACAAATAGTAAAATCGATTCGATAGCAATCTCAACCAACTAGTTAATGTTCAAGTGTTGATAAAATATAGATAAGTCTATTTCAAATTTTCATGTTGCTTTTTTTTTGTAATTAAATAGTTGATTTATCGTTGATACTTTATTATGGATTTAGAGTGGTAACTTGAAATGTAATGACTAAAACCAGATTTCTAAATTCAGTTATTCTTCTTAAAAATTAAATAATTAATATACTACTGAAAATGTAGAGTCGAAGAAATCGCAACGCCGACCTTTTAACGGTTGACTTTTATTAATCTGAAAAATAAAATTAGAAAATATATAATTATAATAAATGGTCCACCTATAGCTACACGTCTCTCAAAATTTGATATTTTAATAAAAAATGTTAGTTTTAAGTTATTACAAACTTGCATGTATCTGGCTACACCCACATGGGTCGCCATTCCTTCATTTACTATAACGATTGATAACTAACAAAGTCACAATCAATCTGAAATTTTCCATAGACTATTTCTGACTCTTTTTAAATGCATTGTGAGGATGGTCCGGTTTGAATATTATTGTTTATTGATTCGATTTTAAGTGATTATTGAGGTCATTGTATTTACTTTTACATTAATAATGTCGTGGCTACTAGAACCATCAGGTTGAATATAATATAGGACTGTTACGGAATAGATATCCGGTTTAGTTTGTGATATCCGTATTCGTATCCGTATTCGGTGGATAGTAAAAAACGTGATTCGTATCTGTATCCGAAACAACAGATATCCACGTTCCAAATATCCATTTTTCTATATACATTTATCTGTTTCTTTAGCTGATGTGCTAAACTGCTAATACTAAAGCAAAAACATTAAGCGAATCGGTTTAGTTCCGGATCTTATACGATTTAGTTTGGTTTGAATCAATAATCTCAGATAAAAGTTAACTCTTACAAACTAAGAGAAATTTGTAGATCAACACGATTCTCAATACAATTTACATAAATCATGTGAGTCACAATGACAACAACAAATGCCCTGAGTGTAGAGACTAAAACTCAAATTGAATAAAACGGAATTAAAACAGATACAAAAACCTCGACCTTTTTCCAAAAAAGTTCAGGTGGAAATAATAACTTTACTGTTGCGTAAATTTCCAACTATATGATCAAATAGAAGCAAATTTCCAGCTACTTAGCCCAAAATCTAAGAATTCCTATGATCCATGAATTCATAAACAAGGAAGATTAGGAAGATTTCGCCCCGGGAATAATTTTCAAATCAACGAACCCACGGAATTTGACATAAATTACATTCGTGAAAAGAATTGAAAAGCTTACCCAAAATATTTCCAGAATCGCGATCAAACCTTGTGATTCTCGCCGCGAGAAAAATGATAACTACCCCTATTATTCACAAATCAACGTTGAAGAATATGGGTGGGTTTAGAAAGTAAGGGGATTTAGTTGGGTCTATTGTTATTAATGATTTATAACATCAGCCCTATTCGAAAGTGAAAATAATACCTGATGGATATTTATCTATAAATAATGGGTTTCGATATGGACCTGGATATCCGTTCCATTATTTCTTCCAATCCATATCCGTATATGCCAGATATACAAATTTCTGATTCGTATCCGTATCCGTTTTATCCAGATATCTGTATTACGTATCAAAATCCGAATACGAATACGGATGTCTGGTGGATACGGATCATATGATTAAAAACCCTAATATAATATCTTTATTTGTAGATAAATCATCATGATATCATCTCAAATGTAGCCTTACACATATTTTTTTTATAAAGGGCTTTTATATATTAAAATAGAATTAACAGAGGGAGAAAACAAAAGCAGAAGCAGTAGAAACGAAAGTCCAACAAACCAAATAAAAAATAAGAGGAAAGAGAAAAAAACCCAACCCTAAATCTCAGTGGACCAGAATTTATATTAGCCCAAATACAGAAAATGCCCAAAATAAAGAAAAACTCTAATCTGGAATCTTCTACCGCCGCCGTCACCACTGAAAAATGCAAGCCATGATATGTTCTGAAGAAGAATACGCCGGATAAATTAGAGGAGAAGAAGAGGAACCACACCCATTCGATTCTCTTTCAAGACTCACCTGATCTGGTAATTGTCCTTCCTTATCCAGACCAAGAGCTTACTCAAGACGTTCATGGGAATGGTCTCCATCGGTGGTCCTTTTCATCACTCGCCGCCGTTCCCAAAAACGGCGAGCTTACTCAACAACCAACCAACGAGAACTCTTCTAACTCCCTGATTTACTAACCAACGCCATCCTGAAACTCGCCTTCGTCCAAGCCGAATAGCTCACCGAAAACAACGGGTTTTCAACACCTGCAAGATTTGGTAATTGTCCTCCCATATGCAGATATGCATAGTTGTACCACATATCTTTTCTGGCGAAGCACCACACCAGAGAAAAAGAAGAAAGGAAAAAGAAAAAAAAGAAAAAAACTGGGGTTTCTCCTCCGGCCATCGGCGAAAAACGTCAGCAACCGGAGATGGAAGATCACAACTGTCTTGGCTTTCTTTTACTTTTCATTTTTAATATCTAGCCTTACAAATATTCTAAACTTTATTTTTTGATCAAAATGATATATTATATAGTTTATACGTGGATTGTATGATAACCATGAACATCAACTTGTAGGTAAGGTAAGGTACGCAGTCACATTTGGACTGACTACTTCGTCTCATCCTATATATATAACCACAATTGCTTAAAGTACTTATAACCTTTTTTAATTGTCAGATGTCGTCTTTGGTTACAGAAAGATATCACATACACCCTCTGTTTTTTTATAATTGATTGTTTAAAATTTTTCACATATACTAAAAAATTATTTATTTTTTATTTTATCACAAATTCCAAAACAATTTAACAAATCACAAATAAATCTGCAGAATTCAACCAATAAAAAACATTAAAAACACCAAAAGTTTGCATAGAAATATGAAAACATCATCTAAAATAAACAATATTTTTTTTTCTAAAATATCAACTATAAAAAAAACAGAAAGGAGTATAAATTATTGTATGTGGCACGTATGACATATCTATCTTTTACATATTCATATAATTGAAATTGGAAATGTTACAAACATGCAAACTTTTCAAAGTGCATACACGGAAATTACATTTAAAAAAGAAGAAGTGAAGGAATATAATTCACCAAAAATAAAAGCGAACAGTGATTAGAATTTTGGAATTTGGTCTCTAGACCAATGACTTCAGTCTTCCCCGTATTTTCATTGAAAAATTCAATTTTTAGTATTTAACTAATTAATGTCACTACAGATAGTAGTTATCAATAGTTACATGTAAGCTGAGTAGTTTAGAAAAAATATTGATTGGTCAAATAGATAGTTTATCACATAACTGTTTAGTAATTTATTGAAAGACCGTACTTAAATTAAAAAGTGAACTTATAAGACCTTAGTTCATAACAAGGCCAGAAATAAATGATATGAACTGGCCCATGACCTTAACCCACAAATACAATCATTCTTAGAGGGAACATACTTTTATTATTCTTTTTAAATATTTAAAACAATGCACCAGCTACCAGCTGAGGGCTACATTTTTTGTTCTTTTAGAAAAATACAATTTAAAAAGAAAACTAAATAAACAGTCTAAAAAAATATAAAAGTGTCAAATATGTACCATTACTGACCAACAGGTTACACAGCTCAACAATAGAACTTGCAGGAGAATTGTGGAAAAAGCAATACTGCAACACTTCCTCAAAAGGTTAATAGATAAGGAAATAATACTGGCTAAATTCTTTTAAGGAAAGAGACCATTTAAAATATGAATTTGAAATACATGTCATGGTGAATAGTAAGACCAATCAAAATTTCAATTTTTTAATACTTTGCAACTCATGAATCATTGATATATGTTATAAATGAGAATATTTTGTTCTTCTAGAGCTTAAAGTTTGGCATTTATAAATGCCGTATAATAAAGTATGTAGTGTTGTATTTTTTTTTTCGAGAAACGGGCTCAAGCCCCAAAATTTATTAAAGAATAGTCTTCCTTAAGGAACTCCAAGACGAGAACGAGCCACTCCATCATTGTCATCAGCTAACAAAGTGCGACACTCATCAGGAGGGACATCAAAAAGGTTTCAGGTCTTTGAAAAGGCCGAAATGCTCTCCAGTATTACTGGAAGATAAAGCCATGGGTTAAGCTATTCTTTAAGTATGGAAATATGGTTGTTGTCATAGCTTTTATAGAAACAATCACTTTGAGTAAATTATGTAGAAATCTTTTTCGAGCAATGCATGTAACGGTTTAACAGTCGTCAATGGAAGTCACATATATAGCACTGCAAATCTTCTCACCTTAAATTTCAGATATTCTTAATTAAGACAACGTATGTCATATATGATACTCACGTCAAATTTTTATTTAATAGAGGGTTCCATTATTTTGGTCTGATAACGTATAGCATTTAAGTGTCCTCGACATAAATTAAATTGATTGTTTGACAAGAAAAAAAAATCATTGATTACCCGTGTTGGCTTTCATTTTCTTATACAAATTTTAGAGAGGCAAACACACCAAGAAGTGACTCTATTCCACAAGGAATAACATGTCCACAGATTCATGACCGAGACCAGTTTCTCAGGTGACCAAATTTCTGAAACTATTCTTCATCCAATCGCGAAAAACGGAATGACGGTTAACAGAAAGTCCCAAACTTTTTTCACTGAATGCAACATACATGTACTTTAGTAGCTCGCAATAGTAAAAGATCCGATCCTTTCAGTTTTCATTCTGGTTATGGTTGTTATGCATTGAATAAAAATATACAATTTTCTTATATGATAAAGGTAACTGATATGGAAGAAAGAAGATTAGCGACCCTCGGGGAAGAATAATAACAAGATCGAATCTCCCGAATTCTAGTTCCTACTGGAGTAACTTTGTTTCTGGCCTACACAAAAACTCCCACACTAACATTGCACAAGTGGTGGTATTTATTAAGAACTCTATTATTGGTGAACTGCACTCTCCAGATTTAGATACTATTCAGTCTCATAATATGCATCGACAACCATACACGTTGCAATTTTAAATATATGTGAATGTTAGTTTGCTTCAATTAAATTACTTGTTGATGTCACGTAGTCTTTTTCAAATACATATCAAGTTCATTATCTCTCCTTATGAGCGCAACGACTTGATTCATTTTATTCCAAATCGTCCGACCTACAATGTATCTGTACAACCAAGGAATATGAGTTTTTTTCATTTAGGTATTCCACAATACTTTAGGTTATTTAAATTTGCTTAGGGAGAGTTCTTAATTACAAAGACACTAACGAACATATATTAATATTTTTTCATGTAGACACACAATAGAATTAAATCATTATTTTTTAGCCCGCAACCAGTAAAAGCATTAAACTGTATTGTCAAATCCGTGTCAGGGAAGGCATGCGATGGAATCAAAGACCAAGAAAGATGAGCAAAAGTCAGAATATTATCATTACATCTAGGAAATTTGCCATGTAGATCATGGAATTAAATTTCCCCGTATGTCTTATGCCACTAAAATAAAAACGTATAGGACCAATGCATTGCATCCAACAAGAAAAGCAGAACAAATATGAATATATGGGCTTCAATTATGATCTTATTTAAAGCAAAGAGAAAGCCCATAAACACATGGATACAATTACATGCTTAAATATATAAACCCGTTTATTTTATTTAGGAAAGCCATTGGAATAAATATGCACCAATGCTGGAATATGCGCAAGTAAGCGACCATAATTGCTCAAATAACATGAGATTATTTGTAAACTACAACCAAACCGACTCCACCATTGATTTATTCACCAATTAAAGTATTCTTCTGGTTCATTGACAAGTTCTTAAGAATTCAGGTTGTTTCTCTAGGTCAAGAAATTTAACCATCCCAATTTATTTCAAGGAAAACCAGCATTACAACATACTCATATTGACATATTCTAAGCACACCAACCGTGCAGTGTATATGTACACCAAGCAACTTTTGTAGATTTCTCTTTCTATTCCGATAAGGGAAAACCCAAAATCGCATAAGCGTTATGGTTGAAATCATACTAGAAAACAAAAAGTAAGAGGCACAGAATAGTAATCTGCGAAAGTCCACGAAATATATTTCAGATGAACAACAACCAGTTTATGAAATCCGATATCTTGCAACTATAAAGCTCCTTTAATTTGGGGGAACACAAGGAGAAGTCATTTCAACCTAGTGAAAGTGTATCGATATGGGGTAAGAATTCTCCTATCCTCCTATTGAAATGAAATTGTATATTTATAGAGCCTATTGCAAATTATGCGGTGATTTTGTGTATACTACCACTGATTTAAGTATTAGAGATGAAATAGCGGAAAAACTTACTTATGATTCCATGTAGAAACACAATATACTTGCTTCCGTGATTTCAAATTCGTAGGCACTGCGTATAATATAAAACATTCACTACGTAGGAGATATTAGGAAGGAAAATGGTGTTTTCAAGCATAAAGGAGGATTGGTAGAGAAAGATATGGTTATAGACACATATTACATGTCTTGGTCAATATTTGATAAGTTCTATCAGAGGAAAAACGTGTCCGGGCAGGTTGAACAAATATGGTACAAACTCAGCAATGAAGCCGCTGGTTTGGCGAGAGTCATTGAACACGACAAAGATAGATGACTAATGCATATGTGCAATGAAATCTTATCCGGTACATGAGTAGCTGACATTTATACAAACAACAAAATTTCAGAGCCAGCTTCATTCCCAATTTGTAATTACGAAAATCACTTTGAAGGAGATAATGATGAGGTTGATATCAATGATGACGAATAAGAGTATGTACCTATAGAAGAAAATGATGACTTTGGGTTTACTAACCTATCAGAACAAATACACGACGATGAACTAAACATTAGTGAATCAAATAGGGAAGAAGACGGTACCAATGACGGAACCCTACATACTGATATCAATGATCATGATAACACAGAAGTTTCGAAAGCAAAATATGATCACCCTCTCACTGGGGTTATCCATAGTAAAAAGATGATTCCAATGAAAATAGCTGCGGGGCAAATCACAATCAAGGTCTCTCCGAGGAAGAGACAAGATCCCATGAAAAAACACCAAGAAAGATGATCTGATGGATGAAAAACATTGAAGTACAATGTTGTGATGCAGAAAAACCGGAACCAGTTTTAGATTCTTAAGATGAATGAGAGAACTTTAACAGCCAAGAAGTTGAAAGTTTGAAGAAGAAACACTTGAATGCAAAAGCCTCATACTTCTGGCTGAAGGAGACTTTCACCACCTGCGAGGATTTAAAGCAACAGATTCTGGACTATGTTTTGAAAATGATCTACGATATTAAATTTTGTAGGTCTGCGAGAAGTAAAATGGAGGCAAAATGCATAGATAACTAATGTGGGTGGCAAATATATTGTTCTGTAGTACAACCTAAAGGAATATGGATGGTGAAAATATTTGTCGATGTTCACAATCACCGTAAGTCTCAAAAAGCCCGGATTCTTAAACGCGAAACAGTAGCTGAACTTTTCAGAGATGAAGTTAAGAAACGCCCTAGCTTGACATGGTCATAAATAAGGGAAGAGATACTGTCGAGATACAACATTGAAGTCACTAAATGGATATGCACACTTGCAAGGAGAATGTGAGATCAAGAGGTCAAACAAAAACAAAAATACAACCACATAAATTATGACTACTTCAAATGACAGTGATACACAAATATTTGATAAATTTTACATATCATTTAAAACTATAAACGATTCTTAGCAACATTGTTGTCGGCCGATAATTGCGTTGGATGGCGCATTCTTGAAGTGGAAAATAAAAGGTGAGTTATTAGCCACGGTAGGACGTGATGCGGATAACATAGTATATCCAATACCTTGAGCTATTGTCATTGAAGAGAACAATAGCTCATGGCATTGGTTCATTAATAAACTGAAGACGACTTGTAGTCAAGAATGGGAAATGGTCTCACATTAATATCAGACAATCAGAATGGTTTGTCATGTGCAGTAGCTGAACATAGATATTGTGCCAGACATATCTTCTCGAAGTGGATCAATACTTATGATAGTCATCAGTATGAACACTTCTTCTGGTCAATTGCATATGCTATCTCAGAAGTTGAGTACTGATTCTAACTTAATGCCCTAAAACATTTCGACAGAAACGCCTACAAAGATTTGGTGAGGTTACAACCACAAAGCTGGTGTAGAACATTCCTTTCCACAAATACGAAATGCAGTGACGTTTGCAATAATATGAGCGAGAATTTTATTCATACTTTAATGGATGGCTGGTGTTTTCCAGTAATTGACCTGCTAGAAGAGATTAGAAGGCAGACAATGAGGCATATTTCCTGGAAAAATGATATTTTGTCAATGTGCAAGACCAAGTATACACTTATATTACGAAGATGTTAAATGGAACCAAAAAACCAATTCTAAACTCTTTTGTAATTAAAGGTTCTGAGGATTTATTTGAAGTTGTTGAAGGAAATGACATCTATGAAGTTCATCTTAAACGTCACTGCGCTTGTATAATATGGGATTTGACAGGAATACCATGTCGCCATGCAGTAGAAGCCTTGAACTAAACCGGTTAAGAACCACAAGAGTAAGTCTTTAAATTAATGTCTTAGTGTTCGTTACATATGTCTCAAGTTATATACGTTTATACAGACAGCTTTGTGGACACTTTTTATCTCACATCCTTATGGCAAAAACACTACAACCAAAACATCAATCTTGTCAACAGGGAGAAAATATGGCCACAAACCGACAATAAACTTATTACAGTTCCTCAGAAGAGAAGACTTTTGGGTCATCCGCCTAAGCTTGCCCCATCAACAGAGACAGAATTATCACTGGAAAACTCATCCAAGGCGAAGTATGAAACACGTGACCTGACATGTAGTATTTGCAAACAAAAATGTCACAACAAAAAATCGTGCATCGAAGAGACACCTCTACCTACAAAAAGGAAAAGAACAACATCCCAACATGCCAAAATAAGCATTTATATTTAGTCATCATAACGTACGATACTATTATATAATTGTTTCTTTTTACTAGAAGGATGTCACATCCAACTCATCGACATCGATACACAACAAGAACAATGATCCAACACAATCACGGCGCCAGACAAAAAGTATGTCAGAGAAAGAGAATGCAAGTACATCTTATACTCAATCTAGAGTTCTCTCCCCTCGAGACCATCAAAGTCAACAAAATGTTAGTGGATCAGTATCGTCATCAACAAAAAGAGGTCGTCTTTTTAGACAATAATAAAGCAAGATTTCTACGACTTGCCATCCATCAGAAGGATGATTTTTATTAGTTTGTCTACGAACCTCTACGCATTAACAATAACACAGAGCATCATTATTTTATTACCAATGTGAAACATAATATTTGGGACTTAATATTTATATTTCCAATATAATACTCACTTGATTTGGGGGCTTATGCGATATGCTTCAACAATTGATAGTCGTACATCCACTTATAAGTAAATGGACTGACAAAGAAAAGTCATAACATATATAACCAACGTAGATACGTATCAGTCCAAAAGATCATTACAACATTTAAACCGTAGAACATAAATGGTATTAAACTGTTATATAATTACTATTCTAAAATAAAATAGTAAAGAGTCACGAAGTCAACATTTTATAATTCAGGTGTGGTAGTGTTGTTATCACCATTCAACGTAGTTTGCTGCGGAGCGACAGAAAGAAGGTGCGCGTTCTCATCAATCTTCAAGTCCAAGACATCTTCATAAAGGGCCTTCCCATCCCTCATCTGCTCGATATTTAACCTGATTTCATCTGCAATATTAAGAGACCCGACACGAAGTCTACCAAGCAAAAGAAGATTCGCTTTGCCTTCACGAGCAAGCATCTTGCCCCTTGCAGCCTTTTTCAACCGGTTCCACCTAACCTTTATGCAACTTGAGCCTTACAAAGCTCTATATTAGCAGACTCTGATATTGCACGTGTCGCCGCCCTTATCGCCACCTCCCTACCTAGGTCAACAACTCGTGCTTCTGCTATTGCAGCATCAATAGCCTGATCATTCTCACTATAGCCAATTTGGTGGCTTCAACCCGGCTAATCAGTTCTTTTATAGGAGCAGTGAAATAAGCCTCTTTTTTCTTTTCCTTTTGTTGGATTTTCTATACTTGTGTCAATTGCGAGATTAATTCATCGCGTTCAGTGCCAGCATTATTTAACGCTTGCTCATGCTCAGCAGTCAGCTCTACAATAAGCGCTCTCAATTCCTTCGTCATGTCATCAGAATACTTGGTCAACATGTACTGCTCTATGGTAGACGTTTGATAGTTATGCTCAACAATAGCCTAATTCCAAAATCAAAAAAAAAAACTTCCAATTATAAGAATTTACTTCACAAAACATTATAACAAACATTGACATAAAAAGCGAAAAGATCATATGTAATATTACCATATATAACGCATCAACAGACTTCTTATATGAACCACCAAACTTTATTGCTGCTATTAGTGGAAGAGGTGGAACACCTTGAGGTCTGATAAGACGTATAAGCTCATGAGCATGGTTCAATTGTTGAACATTGACGTCGGAACCACATTATCAATCTTCCCCTTGCACCAACAGTGCGAGTATGAGACCCAACATATTCACCAGCTGATTTTTTTGGATAAACTAAAGTTCTCTTTCTAGGCCATTTCCTTAGAGACCTGGTTTCATCATCATCAGACACAAGACGCTTCTCAGCTGCTTTCCCATGATTAGAAGTGGCACCCTTATATAAATTCCTTACTACCGGATGATTAGGCAGAATATGGACATGAATATCAATCAGAGAAGTTTGAGCATCAACTGTTTCGTTCTGTGTGATAACCAGTGATATATTGGCTGTGGATGCAGCAATAGGATATGGAAGCACAAAATTTTGCTCTTCTACCATGCAAGATTTCACAACATTAGAGCCTGTGGCAGGAACTATATATAGAGACATGCTTGCTGTAATGTCCCTCTCATATCTGGCCACCCTGGAAGGAGTCATACTGTGTATACCAGCTAAAGTACACTTTTTAGACTGCACCATATGTTTGAGAGCAGAATGAATCAGGAACTTAATAGAAGGTGGAGGCACCAAAGACAATACTATGAAAAAAAACAACCAAATAACTACCAGATGCAAATAAAGATTGTAAATAAGACATCCATATATAAATCAACATATCTAATCAGAGGTCACAAACAATTGTGATGTGGTAGCAGTAAAGCTTGCTGAATCCTGTCAGTAGTAAACAATGCCAGTCTGAGTCTCCAGAATGCATATGACTAGCAAACTCCAGCAAGTACGCCGATGATGGGACATAAATCTCAACTGTGAAAGAAAGCCAACAGTTAAAAACACAGGTACAGAAATGAACAAATTTAATCCATAGTTCTAAAACTATCGAGCCCGCCCACTCAGTCCTTAGTTGCGTTGGATCAAAATCTTTAATCAAGGCAGGACAAACTTGGAAGAAGAAGTACTGTTGAGGTCGTATGGTATCCTTGTTGGGAAGATAAGCGATAACCCACCTGCCCGATCGCAGGGAAAGATAGAAAGTACCCGTCCTTTTTGAATTCTTCTTTACACTATAAAAACTAAACATGTCAACACCTCGCAATAGACAACCAATCTCTATAGCCCAGGTAAATGCACCCAAAGCCACATGCAAGAAAAATGGACACATTTGAGGGAAAGCGATACCAACGATACTTAAAAACTCCAAAGTTGAACAAGAATAGGAAACACAAAGCCCACATTCGTTGAAAACAAACGTAAGCGCAGCAGAATCCATCCGTCACAATTTCTGGTGAAAACAGAGGTTGGGGTACCAAAGTACGAATTCCCGCCAGAAAATTGTATTTCTTAATCAACTTATTCAGCAACTCAGGTGTGAAAACATATGGCGGATGCGGACCGTAACGCTCAAACCTAAGTTCTGTGTCGCTACATAAAACAACGTCACCTGAATTTTGGTTAACTGATACAACAACGACACCATCGAAGCTACTTTCTCCCAGTGAGTGAACTTCCTCCAACAATTTAGCAGCTTTGCATAAGTCACGCATGTGGAGACGATGCAACGACTTGCTATCCTCTCTACGATTACAAAGCTCCGACAAAATTTGAAATTCAAACTAAAGAACAACGAAGAAATCAGAGAGCAAGAGAACAAAATATTAGCTTGTCAAACGGCTGGATAGTGAAGATGAATACACAATAAAATAAAATAAAATGAATTGTAAGGTTAACTGAGGGCAGATACCAAGGGGTTTTCTGCAATAAAGATGTTATAAACCGTCAGTACACACTATGCCAAAATGATAGTATTGACCTATGGAAACGTACAAGTCACACATATTGCAAAGCGATGAACGCCAAGTGGAAAATGATAAATGTACGATCGAGATACGAGGCCAAATTAAAAATAAACATGGCCCGTTTACAACATCCGACCCAATTAAATAACAATGTATATCACTATAAGCCCAAATATTGTGAAAAAATCAATACCATATGTCCAATGTGTTTTTGGCCTCGCGAAGTTGTATTAAAGTTATGTATGGGTCCAAAAATTTACTTTAACCTATTGATTGTAGCAACATCTCTAATAAGCTCGAGAAGATAATCGGCAATTAAAAAATTAGTCTGTACAGTATTCTGTGCATATTAGATTTGCGCCTGACCTAACCAGCACATATTACCATTAAATCAAACTTAACACATTCTTTACGTAAATTTTAAGGAGCATTAGATGTCGGAACATAAACATGACAATTGCAATAATAATCCAAACATATATTTTAATAAATATAAACGGTTTATATCCCATCTAGCAATAATTTAATTTCACGATCCCATAAACATATCTGACAAGCGAGTGAAAAATTCATGTCATTGTCCGCACCAAAACGATTCCACATGTCGTTACCATTCAAGAATTTAGTAGTCTGCCCAGAACACCCATAGCTACTCTTGACGTACGACCTTTTAAGGTCTGCTAGTATATACATCATACGCGTCAACAAATAGCTATCAGTTCGTGACCGAATCCTCTCAAGTTCATATATCGTCGCATACATAAATGGTTTTATTAAACAAAATATGATTTCAAAACCTTTTTTTTGTTCGACCTTCGAGACATATGAGAATGATGCCATAAAGATATTTAGCATCTGGAAAATTCTTTCGAGAAGCTTCTTGTAATAATGCCAACCCATCATCCTACGACTATGAAAAAAACACATAATTCCCAAATGGTATAAAGTGTGAGTGTTCCCATTAATGCATAGCTTATTATACTTGTTGTACAGTTTATGAGGATTACTCTCAGGATAAAAGGGGTCATCCTCGAGGGAAAGAGGATTCAGGACAAAGGGGGAATCAGATATATCACAAAACCTCTTGCACAAAGAACATATATTACGAATATCTAACAATGACGATGCATCACATATTAAAAATATAGCGATCAGAACATCATGTGACAAACTAAAGATAGACACTATAATCGTGTTTATTTTGATTAAACAAAAAGAATAGAAAGTATAAGATGAAATAGAATTAAAATTGCTAAACACGCAAATGAAAAGCTTGGAAGTCTGATTATATACAATATGCGTTACAAATTAATTAAAATTGTAATTAGTTCTTTACTTAATTAAGCAGAAGGAAAATAAAACGTTTTGAAAACAGCAGAAGCAAAGTAAATTTGGGCTTGATAAATTTAGGCCCAACATTTTCTGAGCTCGCATGTGAAACTCAGACTCATCATCATAATTACAGTATAAGCAGGCATTCACTCGTGGTATTATTCGAGACAAAATCAAGACATAAATAATTCGTGAAGACTCTAGCCCTATTAATTACACACGACAGCTGAATAAGGGCATAGTTGCATGACATCTCTAGAAGAACTTGAATACGACGAAGCTATAATCTCAATTCCCTAACTTAGTAATTACATTGATAAGTTGAATTAGCCTTGAGTCACCATGAAAGACAAATGACAAACTATGATGGTACTACCAAAAAGTACAAAACGTCATTATATCAACACATTAATACATATCATACAAAACTCAACGCGATTCTGATTTAGGGATAAACTCAGATTATAATATTGGCCAACAGTTTGATTGCTCGTCGCAGGCCCTCAACATACTGAGCAGTTAAGTTTCCTACATCCACACACTTTAAGAAGAAGGGTCTTTATATTGAATCTTCATTTGCCAACTACGGTTGTTCCTTGAATTCATGTATGTTGATGTTCTTCTACACTTTTTGAGCAAAAACAACGTCTCTTCCTACTCTACCACTTCATAGTAACGCTCCAAGGCTTCTGAAGCTCTCCCTACTGAGAATGCGTACTTTCACACCCAATAAATCTATTGGAATAAAATGCATTTTGGGATATCTGTGCTTCTCTATAAAACCTTATTATCGAATGTAGTCGTTTTCAGATACCCAATGCAGCTCTGTGGAGATTACTTGCACTTTTATAAACAGATAATATACTTATTCATAATTGTTCGGAACGTCTTTTGATTGCAAGTCTAGCCATATTTTACTGCATTTACTATTTGTGTATTAATATGATTACAAGTTTACCGCTTGAGACTCTGTCAAACATCGTAATAACTACTCCTTTCAACCGCCACGCTTTAACTCTACCATCTTACACATTTCTGTGTCCACATTATACACAAAAACGGACCATTACTACAACCGTGACTATGATTTTAGACCTTACTATTAACCTTATAACCAATTGCGCATGCGGTATTCACCATTTAGAGTTGTTCAAGATATCTAAATTAGTATCATCAAATTATATTCGTAACAATTTATTTAATATAAATTCTGGTTACACAGGGAATACATCATATTCAAATTTTATTAGCAAATAACCAATAATATAAAAAGCCATATTGGGAAGCCAAGTAATTATGAAAAGCATAAACTGATAAGATACCACGCTTATACTAATGCATGAATTTATTGTATCTAAACACCAAATGGCAAATAGTGCCTTTTCTAGACGCAATAACTCTCTATTTCTTGCCAAAATGAATAACTGTGGTAAAATTAAGTAAAATTTCTAAATCGTACATTTTCTTTCAATTGGATATCGGTTACATATGTATGTTTATTTACTATGCGTTTACAACCTTTTGATTGACTCAAGGAAGACTACATTATTTCCCAACAGAACTTAAGAATAGAACCACAACCGAGAATTATGTTACCCATGATTGTAAAATACAACACCGATGATACGTAACAAAAATGCTGACGCTTTAAGTGAAAACTACTGTAATGAACTCTAAATAGCTGATGAAAACAAACAAAAAGGGAAGATAAATTCATATAACATACCAATTAATATGATATATATATATATACACATATAAATTATAACTATGCAAAATTCATATATGTATCATAATGTGGGATTCATGTAGGTCAGCGCATCAACCAGATCAATAATCTCCAGCCTTCAACAAGGTATGTTAACTGCATCTTATTCGTAAAAGTGTACATTAAATAATACCTTAATTAAATACAATGTCTAATTCCATATTGGCTCATATGAATATATAATGCTTGGCATAAGTAGCGTATTAACATACATACATTCACACATTATAGTTTTTCAGATACGAAACATGGCATCTACTTTAATGCTAAATTGAAACGTAGCATATTAAAATACAATTTTTTTATATATTTTGAACCACGTCCTACAAAAGCATGCCCAATTTTGAAATACAAGTGAAAAAACCCAAGACATGTTACATGACGTTAATTATAAGAATTGAACACTTTAAACAATAGTTTATTCTACACTAAAAATGGAAAATTTATTTCGGTATGTTAAAAGTAATATATATCTTGCATGGTATATAAGTCGCATTGACCAAAACGTTAATATTTCCTATATTACATCACTGAACTTTTTCTTTGGTATCATACGTCAGTGAAACTTTACATTTATATATGCACTTAATTTATTCAAACTGTGAAACTGTTAAGAAGAACATATAGTCATAACAATTATACAATCCTCCGCTCAATGTAAGTTCCAATCACATATTTAACGCCCATTAATATTTATAGAACACACGGTATATGAAATATATAATACTTTAATGATATATCGTACATTCCGAAACAAAGCTGAAGCACATCATACTTTATATACTCCTTTTTAATTAAAATGTAATTAGACGGATGCAATCCTATAATTCAGACAACATAAATTGCACTGTAACAATCGGGAAATACATGGGAAATAAAATTTATGGTTGCAAGTGAAGATATTGATATTTGATTGGCCACTGATAGTGGACAAACAAATCGTGCACACAATTGGTGTCTTCATCCGAAACAAAGCACTGATGACGTTCAAGATCCCAAATAACTACTTTGGAATCCAATCTTATAGACGTATCCTCGCTGAAATCCAAAATATGGAGAAGCACATTGGTAGACACGGCGTCATGATCGTGTCCTACCAACAGGTACATAGCAATGAAGTCAATCATATGTATAATAACTTCATCCGCCATATCTTGTTCGATCTCATGCCATGTTAGGAAGAAGTTGAGCAGTTGTCTGAAACTATTTTGTTGCTTGTTTTGAATATCACGTATCTCGAAAGAAATAGTAAAAGAAATATTGAAATGTTGTTGTATCGGCCTATTCGATCGTCAGACATAACCTTACTATTGCTAGCAGACATACAAAGACGAAGTGAGAAATCAAAAAAATCCATATAGCAGAATTCTTCGCTATATGCGGTCTGTATGGATATATCAGAAAGATTTTAGCTGGATATACATGTCTATATCAATGACTGAATTTATACATAAGCTAAACAAACAACGAAAAGTCACGCAAGGTAATAAATACGACATCTAAGTATAATTTCCTATTGTTGAGACGACTGATTGTTGCATTCAATTTCCTAACTCAAGAGATTGCTTTATACAACCCATAATTCTGTCTTCCAAACCCAACGTAAAAAAAGTATTATGGGTACATTTGATATAATAGAATTAAATAGGTAATGGACAACATAAAAAACCAACTGCATCTATGCTACATACAATTAAGTAACATACGTTTTGCATCTATGCCACATATATAAGTAACATACGTTTTTATCGAGGGAGTGGGGAAGCTCAAATGCAAGATAATAAATATCTAATTTTTTAAACTTTAAACAAAACATCACGCATGCACGCAAAATGCCATTACCAATTACTGTTATTATACATAATATCTTATAATAACCGAATTTGAGTACCAAACATATGAGATATATGACAACCAAAAGGAATACACTAAAGAATGATTATACGGCCATATAGGTCAATTACATCAACCGTTTCTTAAAATTACTTGATGCTTCCTAAACGTCGGATCCTTCCAATCCACTTCAGAATATGCGTTTCATATTATTGAAAGATAACGAAAGGAGAAATTATCGTAATCAATGACACATACTTATACACGAAAGTTATATTCTATGTGAGTGTGACGAACATAAAACATAGATACTAAAGAAAAATATAAATAATCCGCTAAGAACAAATAGACAGTTGAACAAAATAACACCAATTTCTTTGATACGGCGTAATGCATTTCCACTATCACGCGTCTGAATTGGCTATGAACGTGCCAACACCATTGTACTTTAGTAACAATGACAATGGAAGACAATCTCTCAGACAATATGAATACAACTCCAAGACGTTTCACAATCATTCTCGCACCATTACAAAGAACTTCCTTTTGATTAAGATTCCTTAACCGCATTACTGGTGAACCTAATTTGAGGGTTAATTTATGGTTCGAAACTCCCTGAAATTTGAGAGAATTCAGATATTTGGTAGGGTACAATCCATTATCGTCTTCAATATTGGTATCACCAACTAAAATAGAGTCCGAACTGAAATACTCTTTTGCCTCACCAGGCATAAGGTTTACCATTGACCTCATCAACATCTTCATTCTTAGGAGTTATTATAGCTCTATCGATCAAATAAATTGGATCCCGAAAACACACTTGAATATCCTGATAGCACGAGGCCACCATGCCTAGGATTGGATTATCACACCTGGGAATTAATAACCCCTTGTCAACAAAAATCTTATGACTACTCGAGCAAGCATCACCATCAACCAGAATGTGATGTGCTACTCTATCTCCAACAATAGCCACTGAATCTCATAAGAACTCACTCGCATTTCTGCTTTAGCTCAAAAACTTGACACGACCGTCACATGTACGATCTGTTTATCGAGGTATAAACGTTGTCTTGCCTACTTCCATGTGGAATAACAGGAAGAACTTGTCTGAAATCACCACCTAATATAACCGTCTTCTCACCAAATGGCCTTTCACATGCGGTTTCGTCTGAGGCATACATTATGTTTCTCAATGTGCGATGTGTCATTGGCGCTTTGTCCCAAATAATCAAATTAGTCTGTTTGATCAACTCTGCTAGGAGAGTTCCCTGCTTAATATTACAAACGGAGTCATCGATTGCATCTAACGGTATCTTAAAACGTGAATGCGCTGTTCTTCCACCAAGCAAAAGCAATGATTCTATACAAGAGCTACATGCAAAACTACTCTCCGCTCCAACCGTAATGTTTTACTTGTAACACCAGGATCGTAAAAAAATACAATTTCCCTTCTCCATGCGAAATAGAATGCATGATAACATCATAAACAGCCTTTTGTTCACTGTTTAGACTCTGAAAAAGGCGGTCGTGGTCCCCAGTTTCTTTGAGAACATTAAAACTAAGTTCTTCTCGTAATAGTGAATTCGACATTATTTTCAAGAGCTCTTTATCAAGCTGTGGCATGTTAGAGAAATCCGACTTATCATTCTCTTGAAATAGTTTTTTTAATCTCTAAGAGTGTGTATTGCTGGACTTCTTCTTCAGGCACTTGTAACTAGGGGAACTAAAATTTTCTGTGCAGCCTAAAAGTAATATCCTCAGCCAAGTCACGCCAACAAAGTTTCCATAGATCAGAAGGCGAACTCACCTCGCAAAATTATAACAACATCACAAAGAGATCACGTAGTTGACTTCCACTCGCCAAATGGGCAGCTTCCGACATAAACTTCATGCCATTCCATACCAGATTTCAGTAAGCCCATAACATAACATCCATCTTTGAATGTCTCATGCCGGATATTCTCGACAGTAACGTATATCATTGTATTATGTTGGTCCCTTCATGAATTCAATATCATATGAAGATAATAGAGATCTTCGGAACGTGGATGAATATTATAAATTCTACCTATACCAAACCCTTGTTTATACCTTGTCCATTCCCTCTCAGACTGATGCCAAACATAAAACTTAGGGAACTCTAGGTACGTTAAACTACGCGCTTCTTTGTATGTCTTATTCCCTTCCACCCACTAACTGAACATCGTCTTTTCAATTTGGGGACGCTCCATCACCATCTCAATGTTTCCCGATTCATTGAAGGTCTTATTTTGATGCCCTCCCAAATGGAGGCTTAGTCTCTGGACAGTGGGCTTCTTGAAATTAATGTCAAATCCAAATATTCTCCACATAGCTTCGCAAGCAGACAAATAACAACACTCAAGATAGTTATGGACCTCGTCATATTTTCTAGAAATGGAGCCACTTCCACCGTCGACATTTGAACCATTCCTTTCAATGTAAATTGTATCTTTATCGACTTCTTTATTTATATACTTGAACAGGTACTTCACAGCATGTGCTTTATATTTCTTATAAATATCCATATTATATGGAATCACAAATCGATTATCAAGCTCGGTGGAACCTTTCAATACAATTTTGCTCATATCTCATCAACGTCGATATAATACATACCCGGACTTATTGACTGTGGTCTCTTCAGTGAAAGGTCATATATTTCTTCGTACAAACTCAATTTTCCATGCAAGGGGAAGAAGGTATCTCACGACCATAAGGACCATGCATCATGTGGTGCTCTACCAAAGAATAGCCTTCTGGATCTTCTTCTTTGTCAAGTATCTCAACACAAATGAGTCGGTCGATATCCAGTACATACAACTTTTTCCAGCCCTTCCCAAACCATAGCAAAATGTGAGCATGTGGTAAACCATGTTTCTGGAATTCGATTGTGTAAACCACTACAAAAATATATATACACTTTCATACCACACATACAACAAAATAATAAACTATATTTAGAGTTTATAACCAACTTTCTACCACCTGCTTTTGGATGACTTAGTAGCTCACCATTCTCGATATCACGTAACAGGTTCACTACCTGCAATTTGAAAGCTCAAGATATGAAATTTGGCATGTCGTGCGGGGTTAAGTTACTAGATAATTGGAGATGCTCTGTAATCTCCTCCTAGTAAGGATTACAAGTCATGGTCATAAAAACATCTGGAATTCAAAAACATCTACAAATTTCCATAATGTCGTGGTAATTTTCTGCCATATACTGCGGACCACCTATAAAGGAAGAAGGAAGAATAACACATTTTCCAAGCAGCTTAGGATTCGAAACACCTCTGTCGACTACATCTTTAATGTTGTTATAAATGCCTGCATGTAATTTTCTTTGGTTGTTTCTTATAAAACAGAGACGTCCATGTTCTATTGATGTGAAGCATCAATAGCATACTGGTAAAAAAGGCGACCACTAAGGATAAGATGCATACTTTCAGTAGGCCGAGTCTGAATCTTATATGCATAATATTTAGCATGCTTATGAACGACCGTTTGATGGATTTTCCGTAGACACTAAGATTAGGTATTTGATCAGGAAACCTAATCCCCCCACGCGAAAACAACAACATGAACTAGAGACTCATAATTGGAGACCCATGCGAAAACCCGATAATTTGTATTCTCTCCGCATAAAGGAAGACGACGATATCACGTTCACAGGTAGCTGCCGAGAAATCACTAACAATAAGACCATCGATTTCATCACAACTCGGCAAATCAATCTACTGTCTAGCCCGAGAAGAGCCAACTATACGTATGGAAAATTCAGGAACACCTGAATCGTATATATCGCGTACTCTTCTGAAAATTTTAGCCAACTCATTATGCTTGTCGAGCATGTTAATCAGCATGAACATAATATCCCGATCAAGCTTGTCCGAAGTAGCATTCCTAGACATCGTCTTCAAACGGTTGCTTAACTTCTTTGATGTCTCAAAAATATATAGCTGCAAATACTGCGGCGGTGTACCTTCTCTAGGAAGCAATGAACCGATTTTGTGGTAATTTCCACCATGTATCCTATACATAAATGGACCACGGGTTCCCGAGAGGGAATGATCTATCTTACCACCCGTAGACGTAAACGCCAACACCGCATTAAAAACCTTAATATTTGTTCGGTAATGTTCTGACATCCGCAACTAAAAATCAATCAATGCAGGTGGAGAACGCATTTCAGGAAGTTTTACTCGGCCACGCTGACAATAGACACTGAACAACGTTAACCCGGTGTAACCATCTTTTTGTGTGTATTCCCCTCTCCAGAAGACTGCGTGGTATTTTGGGCACTTTAGTAGCTCGAAATCATTAGACTGAAGACAAGTAATTATACTATCAATGTTAGTACAAAGTAGAAAAATAGATAAATTCCGGTAACTACTAAAAATCCGGTTTTGAGTATCGAATTGTAAGAAGGTGGCATATATCACTTACTCTTTTTAGCTTTTCTCGGTGTCTTCTTCTTAAGTTCTTTGAGAGGAACATGCGGAGTACTTGACGTTCCTGTGTATAAAATATAAATACATGAGGTTAACCGCATAAAGCACAGAGAATGGTCTTCTGTGATGGCTCACGTCTGTTTCTTCTGTGAAAATCGTCACATGTGATTCCTACTTAACCCACATGCCACGCTAAGCCAACTTATTTAACTGTCTTTAATTAATTCTTTATATATATTTTTGACAATGTTATCATCATTTTTTTGCTTTTAATTAGGTGCGTTTGAGAAGTTTATCAAAGTGATGATGAAACTGTTATTAGCGAGACAACAATATTGAGAGAAAGTAACAGATAATTGTGTGAGGATCAAATTGTAGAAAGATCTATGCAGAATTTGAAGCCAAAGCTGTAGAGAAATTCTTGGAGATCTTCAAGGATCAAAGTTTTCTCTCGGGGTGCCTCTATCTTTTACAATCTCTTAAAGAATATATTAGTTTGTATAACATTTAAATATTTTCTCAAAATGCATATTTTATTATAAGATTTAAAATAAAGAATTAGTATACAAATTATTATTTATTATTTTACATATGAAAAATTATTCCTATGTTCAAAAAGTGATCTCATTGGTACACACAAATCTCTGTCTCTCCAAAAAAATTTTCAGTTGTCCTGTTATACAGTGACATGAACAAAATACCATAAAATGCACATGATAAAGGTATAACTGGTGAAAGACTAGCCACATAAGCCAACCGTTCATATGTTGTAGACTTGTAACTCTGGTTGTATAATGATTTCTCAAGTAAGTCATGTCCTCTGTCTGTTTGCTACACAACTTGTTGTGGGCGGTTCACAGACATGTGCGTAAATAATTAAATTAAGCAAGTTTATAAGCTCTACACTACAAGAAATTTAAGTATTGATAGTACTATCTCATAGCGTTTTTCTGGAAGTGCTATTATATAATTGGATTTTGGGTCTATTATAATAGCGTTTGTTCAACACTATTCCTTATAATAGCAGAGCGGCAAACTAAAAGGACCTTTGGAGGGAATTATTTCGACACTAAGAAAATTTTACCAAAATTGTTTCTCTCTTTTACTCTTTCGCGACTTTCTTCATCTGACCTTCTTCTTCTCCTTCTTCTTCCTTTCTTCGATTCCCTGATTCTTCTTCTTCTCCTTTATCGTTTTCATTCTTAATCTTGACCGCAATTTACTTATTTGTAGCAATCTCGACTCGATTTCTTCGTTCAACCTATCTTTGAGGTCTTAGGGTTCGGCTAGATTTCATCATTCCTCGTATTTGGTATGTATATTTTTTTCTTTAAATCTTTGTTTTGTGGTTATGAAATTCGTAATATAAGCTTGATTTTGATCTAAGGTTTCAAAATCGAAGCTTGATTTTGGGATTTAAGGTTTTGATTTCAGATGTTGATTTTGTCTTTCTTTTTGCGAGGTTGAAATCTCAAAGGAAGATCTCGAGGAAGCTGTATAACAACTCAATAATGTAAGCAGTAGATATTTAAATCAGATATTTAGTGTTAATTTTCTTGATTTTGATTTTCTTTGTGCATATTTGGTTGATTTCTGGGTTAGAGAATATGAAGTCTTTTTTGGTTCTTTTGAATACAAAACTAGGTTTTATATTCTGAATACAGCTTTAGAATATGAAGTCATATGAAATGTCTGTTAGTTTATGTCGCTCTGATTAAATTTTTACTTTGTTTCAGTGTTTAGCTCATACATGAAGAGAGATATCGTTTGTCAGGAAGCCAAACCGGAACCATATTCTGTAAGTTTTTATGTTTTGTTTGAGAATAACCTTTGATAATTCTTATACCTTTAACTCTTACTGTCTTTGTTTGAGATTAGACTTTTTGAAACTTCTAACATTCTTTGAGGTTAACTATGTTACTCTATGTTTATTGGTATGGTTTATGATTTACAAAACTTGCTAAGTTTGTTTTTCATATGAGATGTATATGTTCCTTGTTAGGTACATATATCACTAATATCAACCTCATCATTATCTCCTTCGTAGTGTTTTTCGTAATTACAAATTGGGAATGGTGCCGACAGGTTGAACAAATATGGTACAAACTCAGCGATGAAGCCGAAGGTTTGGCGAGAGTCATTGAACACGACAAAGACAGATGACTAATGCATATGTGCAATGAAATCTTATCCGGTACATGAGTAGCTGACGTTTATACAAACAACAAAATTTTAGAGTCGGCACCATTCCCAATTTGTAATTACAAAAATTACTTCGAAGGAGATAATGATGAGGTTGATATCAGTGATGACAAAAAAAGAGTATGTACCTATAGAAGAATACGATGACTTTGGGTTTACTAACCTATCAGAACAAATACACGACGATGAACTAAACATTGGTGAATCAAATAGGGAAGAAGACGGTACCACTGACGGAACCCTACATACTGATATTAATGATCATGATAACACAGAAGTTCCAAAAGCAGAATATGATCACCCTCTCACTAGGGTTATCCATAGCTGCGGGGCAAATCACAATCAAGATCTCTCCAAGGAAAAGACAACATCCCATGAAAAAAACACCAAGAAAGATGATTTGATGGATGAAAAACATTAAAGTACAATGTTGTGATGAAGAAAAACCGGAACCAGTTTTAGATTCTTAAGATGAACGGGAGAACTTTAATAGCCAAGAAGTTGAAAGTTTAAAGAAGAAACACTTGAATTCAAAAGACTCATACTTCTGGCTGAAGGAGACTTTCACCAACTGCGAGGATTTAAAGCAACAGATTCTGGACTATGTTCTGAAAATGATCTACGATATTAAATTTTGTAGGTCTGCGAGAAGTAAAATGGAGGCAAAATGCATAGATAACTAATGTGAGTGGCAGATATATTGTTCTGTAGTACAACCTAAAGGAATCTGGATGGTGAAAATATTTTTCGATGTTCACAATCACCATAAGTCTCAAAAAGCCCGGATTCTTAAACGCAAAACAGTAGCTGAACTTTTCAGAGATGAAGTTAAGAAACGCCCTAGCTTGACATGGTCAGAAATAAGGGAAGAGATACTGTCAAGATACAACATTGAAGTCACTAAATGGATATGCACACTTGCAAGGAGAATGTGATATCAAGAGGTCAAACAAAAACAAAAACACAACCACATAAATTATGACTACTTCAAATGACAGTGATACACAAATATTTGATAAGTTTTACATATCATTTAAAACTATACATGATTCTTAGCAACAATGTTATCGGCCGATAATTGCGTTGGCTGGCACATTCTTGAAGTGGAAAATAAAATGTAAGTTATTAGCCACGGTAGGACGTGATGCGGACAACATAGTATATCCAATACCTTGCGCTATTGTCATTGAAGAGAACAATAGCTCATGGCATTGGTTCATTAATAAACTGAAGACGACTTGCAGTCAAGAATGGGAAATGGTCTCACACTAATATCAGACAATCAAAATGGTTTGTCATGTGCAGTATCTGGACATAGATATTGTGCCAGACATATCTTCTCGAAGTGGATCAATACTTACGACAGTCATCAGTATGAACACTTCTTCTGGTCAATTGCATATGCTATCTCAGAAGTTGAGTACCAATTCTAGCTTAATGCCCTAAAACATTTCGATAAAAAGGCCTACGAAGATTTGGTGAGGTTACAACCACAAAGTTGGTGTAGAGCATTCCTTTCCACAAATGCGAAATGCAGTGACGTTTTCAATAATGTGAGCAAAAATTTTATTCATACTTTAATGGATGGCTGGTGTTTTCCAGTAATTGACCTGCTAGAAGAGATTAGAAGGCAGACAATGAGGCGTATTTCCCGGAAAAATGATATTTTGTCAATGTACAAGACCAAGTATACACCTCATATTACGAAGATGTTAAATGCAACCAAAAAGCCAATTCTAAACTCTTTTGTAATTAAAGGTTATGAGGATTTATTTGAAGTTGTTGAAGGAAATGACATCTATGAAGTTCATCTTAAACAACATCATTGCGATTGTATAATGTGGGATTTGACAGGAATACCATGTCGCCATGCAGTAGAAGCCTTGAACTTAACCGGTCAAGAACCACGAGAGTAAGTCTTTAAATTAATGTCTTAGTGTTCGTTACATATGTCTCAAGTTATATACGTTTATACAGACAGCTTTGTGGACACTTTTTATCTCACATCCTTATGGCAAAAACACTACAACCAAAACATCAATCTTGTCAACGGGGAGAAAATATGGCCATAAACCGACAATAAACTTATTACAGTTCCTCAGAAGAGAAGACTTTTGGGTCATCCGCCTAAGCTTGCCCCATCAACAGAGACAGAATTATCACTGGAAAACTCATCCAAGGCGAAGTATGAAACACGTGACCTGACATGTAGTATTTGCAAACAAAAATGTCACAACAAAAAATCGTGCATCGAAGAGACACCTCTACCTACAAAAAGGAAAAGAACAACATCCCAACATGCCAAAATAAGCATTTATATTTAGTCATCATAACGTACGATACTATTATATAATTGTTTCTTTTTACTAGAAGGATGTCACATCCAACTCATCGACATCGATACACAACAAGAACAATGATCCAACACAATCACGGCGCCAGACAAAAAGTATGTCAGAGAAAGAGAATGCAAGTACATCTTATACTCAATCTAGAGTTCTCTCCCCTCGAGACCATCAAAGTCAACGAAATGTTAGTGGATCAGTATCGTCATCAATAAAAAGTGGTCGTCTTATTAGACAATAATAAAGCAAGATTTCTACGACTCGCCATCCATCAGAAGGATGATTTTTATTAGTTTGTCTACGAATCTCTACGCATTAATAATAATACAGAGCATCATTATTTTATTACCATATGAAACATAATATTTGGGACTTAATATTTATATTTCCAATATAATACTCACTTGATTTGGGGGCTTATGTGATATGCTTCAACAGTTGATAGTCATACATCCACTTATAAGTAAATGGACTAACAAAGAAAAGTCATAACATATATAACCAACGTAGATACGTATCAGTCCAAAAGATCATTACAACATTTAAACCGTAGAATGCAAAAGGTATTAAATCGTTATATAATTACTATTCTAAAATAAAATAGTAAAGAGTCACGAAGTCAACATTTTATAATTCATGTGTGGTAGTGTTGTTATCACCATTCAATGTAGTTTGCTGCGGAGCAACAGAAAGAAGGTGCACGTTCTCATCAATCTTCAAGTTTGAGACATCTTCATAAAGGGCCTTCCCATCCCTCATCTGCTCGGTATTCAACATGATTTCATCTGCAATATTAAGAGACCCGACACGAAGTTTACCAAGGAAAAGAAGATTTGCTTCGCCTTCACGAGCAAGCATCTTGCCCCTTGCAGCCTTTTTCAACCGGTCCCACCTAACCTTAATGCAACTTGAGCCTTACAAAGCTCTATATTAGAAGACTCTGATATTGCACGTGTTGCCGCCCTTATCGCCAAACTTGCTTCCTAATGTAATTGTTCCTGTAAACATTGATGAGTTATTAGCTGATTTAGTGATTTCTTAGCTTACATTTTGTGTTAATGATTTGTTATATTTTGTATGTTTGTTGTAACAATTATGTTAGTATAATGTTATTGTTGCTTTGTATTGAATTTACTAAAGGTAATAACATATAATGTTGGACAGGGATTGGGTTCATCTTAGCAGGTATGAGATTGAATATATTTAGGTATTGTTTTAGAAGGGGATTTTTGGTGTTTTAAAAAAGGTTTTCTTCTCTGTGTTTTCCTATTATTGATTGCATTGTATAGTTGATCCTGCATATGAGAGGGATGCTTGGAATTTTTTTCGAGCAGTGTCTTTAGAATTAGGTCACAGTGGCATGATATTTTGTCCATGTAAGGACTGTAAGAATATAGATCGTCATATAGATTGTACTGTAGTTGCTTATTTAATGACAATAGGGATGAATGAGTCTTATAGGTTGTGTACTAATTGGTTTCATCATGGTGATGTGAACGCGTCTCATTCTCTTGATCAATTAAATGACTACCCTAGAGAGATTTGTAATCTCTACCAAGCAGCCAAGTACTTAGATGAAAAGTTAGCAAAGAAAGATGAAATTGCTGAGGGTGAAGATAAATTATAAGATGAATTTCTTGCAACATTAGCAGATGCAGAAACAACATTATATTCTAGTTGTGTGTCCCATAGTAAGCTGTCAGCAATTGTGTCTCTATTTAGAATAAAGACACAAAATGGGTGGTCGGATAAGAGCTTCAATGATCTACTTGAAGCATTAAAAAAGATGCTACCAGAGGATAATGTTCTTCACACTTCATTCTATGAGGTCAAAAAATTCTTGAAGTCCTTTGACATGGGGTACCAGAAGATTCATGCTTGCATAAATGATTGTTGTTTGTTTAGGAAGAAGTATAAGAATCTTGATAACTGCCCAAGATGCAATGCTTCACGATGGAAGACTAACTTGCACACGAGTGTGGTGAAGAAGAGAGTACCACATAAAGTTTTAAGGTTTTTCCTATAATACACTACAAGAAAACAATATATTTGTGACGTTAATTTTGCAATGCCGTTGCAATGCTATTGCGATGAATTACGCAACATTGTAACGGCGTCGTAATATTACGACGTATTTAAGTGTGATAATATTGCAACACACTTGTGATGTTTGTGCGGGTTTATTGCGATGCACAGTCTAAAATCGTAATGGCATAGCAAAATTACGACGTTGTTGCGATGCGTTTCTTCCATAGCAAATTTGCGAGTTATTTGCGATGTGGTTGCGATGTTACTTACCTCCATCGCAATTACATAGAAAGTTTTCCCCTTTTGCCTATAAATAGCCCACCATGTGATTGTATGTTCACACCAAATCTCATAAACACTTAGAGTGAGAAAGAATTCGGGAAATTTTTTTTTTGAGAATTTTTATTTAATTTTTTTAAGAAAAAAAATATCGTTAGAACATGAAGTGTTCACATTATGACGATGGATGTATAATCGAAAAGATCTGGAGACAAGAGAAGTGACGAAAGAGTTTCGAGATGGGTTGCGAGCATTCATAAACTAGGCAGCTAATAACCCATTTACTCTGACTGACGGTAACATCTTTTGTCCATGTGTAAAGTGTGAGAACACAAAATATTTGAATGTTGATATGGTGAAACGACATGTATATAATAGACGATTTACTCTGAACTATTATGTATAGTTTTCACATGGGGAAGGGTGTAGTCTTGGGGTTGGGAGTAGTAGTATGGGTGCTGGTGGTGATGATCTACCTCGTGAAAATGCTAATTATAATTATGGTGAAAATATGTTTGTAAGTTATGAGCATATTCAAGGTAATATGTATCATGATATGGTTACAAATGCATATCATGGATCTATTCCAGTTGGTAGTGAAAATACTATAGAAGAACCTAACACCGAAGCAAAACAGTTCTATGATATGCTTGATGCTGCTAATCAACGTATCTATGAGGGATGTAGAGAAGGTCTATCTAAACTGTCATTAGCATCTAGGTTGATGTCTATTAAAAGTGAAGAAAACATAACCGAGAAAAGTATGAATCAATTAGTGGATGCGTTTAAAGAGTATCTGCTAGCAGATAATAATTCTGTTGAGAGTTATTATGAAATGCAGAAGTTAGTTGCGGGTCTTGGATTACCATCAGAAACGATTGATGTTTGCATTGACAATTTCATGATTTTCTCGAAAGACGATGATAAGTTGCAGGAATATCATTTTTGTGGGAAGCCAAGATATCGAGTTACAGGTGTAAGGACTCGTGCCCCATACAAACGTATGTTGTATTTTCCAATCACTAATAGATTGAAGCGACTATACCAATCGGCTAGGACATCAGTGACAATGAGATGGCATGCAGAACATACAACTAATTATGAGGAGGTTACACATCCGTCAGATGCAAAAGCCTGGAAACACTTTCAGACGGTACATTCAGACTTTGCTAAAGAGTCTAGAAATGTTTATTTTGGGTTATGCACAGATGAATTTAGCCCATTTGGGTTGTCTGGGAGACAATATTCTCTATGGCCTATCATATTGACTCCATACAATCTTCCACCTGATATGTGTATGCAAAGTGAATTCTTGTTTATGACTATTCTAGTGCATGTCCTAGTCATCCAAGGAAATCTTTTGATGTGTTCATGCAACCTCTGATTCATAAGCTGAAACAGTTATGGTATAGAGGTGTTTGCACATTCGATTTCTTGCAGCAACAAAATTTCAAGATGCATGCAGTTTTATTGTGGACGATATGTGACTTTCCTGCGTATAGAATGTTAGCTATATGGACTACACATGGAAGGTTATCTTGTCCATATTGTATGAAATTGACTGATGCATTTCAATTAAAGCATGGTAAGAAATCTTGTTGGTTTGATTGTTATCGTCGGTTTCTCTCCATGCACCATCCATACCGGTGGAACAAGAAATTGTTCAAGAAGAACAAGATTGTGCATATTCCTCCCCCAGCATAAATGTCAGGGGCTAAGCTGTTGGAGCATATGGACTATTATGGTGCTGAGGAAACAAGTAAACGTGGGGGCAATTGACACACTTAAGGAAACATGCCTGGTGGATATACAAAATCTCATAACTGGCACAAAAGTGTATCTTTTGGGAACTCCCATATTGGAAAGATTTCTCAATACGATACCCATCTTTCGGTTGTCCTAAGAAGCGAGACGTGCATTGTTTAAATGGATTTCTTCATATGTAAAGTTTCATGATGGTTACGTGTCAAAATTCTCTCGATGTATCGAGCAAGGGAAAAAAATCTCCAGTATGAAAAGTCATGATTGCCATGTTTTCATGCAGCGAATACTGTCATTTGCATTACTTGAGCTTTTATCCATAGTTGTCCACGAAGCAATTGCATGTGACTTTGGTACTTCGTTATTAATTTCTCATTTAATTAAATAATATAAGTTGTTATATTGAATTAGTTCCAACTTGTAGGAATTAGAACATTTTTCAGGGATCTATGTACACGAACACTAACAGGGATGACATTGCTCAATTACAAGCAAATATCCCAATGTTGCTCTGTAACTTGGAAAAAATATTTCCGCCCTCCTTTTTTGACGTGATGGAATATCTTCCAATCCATCTACCTTTTGAAGCAGCTCTTGGTGGCCCCGTACAATTTTGGTGGATGTACTCGTTTGAGTGATTCATGGGACATCTAAAAAGAAAGGTCAAAAATCAAGCAAAAGTAGAAGGATCGATCGTTGCAGGTAGTTTGACAGAGGAAACATCTCATTTCACTTCATATTACTTTAGTCCAACCGTCAAAACCAAAAGAACCCAGGTAAGACGATATGATGACCAGGGGGTTGCACCATCATATGTTGTAGCTGTTCATGATACCTTCACTCAGATCGTAAGACTTGCTGGAAAAATAAAGGAAGAATACTAGGAAAGTCATACGTACTGTCGTGCATCTCACAACTATATACTGAGAAATTGTGAAAATGTAGTACAATTTAAGAGGTATATATTTAAATATATAAATCAACTTATTAATTAATTTCTTAGATATAGTTTAGTTAATTAATATCTACTTCATATAATTTGTAGTGAATTCAACGGACAGATAAGAAAAGCAGTCCCTGATCTAAATGAAACAGAATATGATACATACAAAGAACATGATTTTATTGGATGGTTGAACTACTATGTAAGTAAGATGATTGTTTTATATTTCATCAAAATGTAAGAACCACATAATGTTATAATATATATATATGTATTTTGTAGGTCAAGAACCACTTTCCATACTTACGACCATGATTCCAATAAATCAACCGCAAATTATGGAATCCACGTGCCAAGTGAAACAGACTTCTACGATATTTTGAACAAAATTATAGAAGTCACATATCTGGGTGTTCTTGGACTGAGATGCATTTTATTCCAATGTCGTTAGTACAATTCAACTGTCGGTCAAGGTGTGCATACTAACCAGCTAGATGTAACCGATGTCAATGCAAACCAAACATATTCGAAGTTTGACCCCTTCATTGTAGCATGTCAAGCAGAACAAGTGTGTTTTATTCCTTATCCTTGTGTAAAGCAAAGATGTGAGACATGGGTGTCTGTGATAAAAGTTAATCCAAGAGGTCGTATTGTCGGGGAAGTAGACGATATGGGTATGCAACAAGAAAGAGCATTAGATATTTTTATAGCTCTGGAATCCACAGAAGATATCACACACTCACAACAAGAAGTAGAAGACATTGTTCATGATGATTTAGGACATGAAAATGCAGACTGTGACGAATTCGAAGAGACAGAGGACGAAGAAAACACGGAGGATAAATATTCTGATACAGAATTTGCCTAAGTTGTTGTACCATGTATTTTGTTGTATGTTCATTGAATTTCTGTTTTTTTTTTAAAACACCAGCAACTGCGACGTCATTGCGAGTCGGACTCGTAGGACGTCGCAGGGGCCTCGCAAACTAGGAAAAACTAAAAGGTTAAACCGCTAAACTCCAACTTTACCCCAAAAACATAACCGTCAACTATTACAAGGTATGATCATGCAATTTCAAGAGGCCGAGAATACATCGATAATCATTATTTAATTATATTCGGCACGTTTGCATCTCAATAAAACCGAAAATGTTACATTTTTGGGGTAAGGTTGGGGTTCAGCGGTTTAAACTTTTTGGTTCATCAATTGCGAGTCCTCTGTAACGTCTTGGGCCATTACGTTAAATGGACTCAGAAATTGCGACGCTGCTGCGATGACTTGTGATTCTATGTCGCAGTGGTATCGCAAATTGCAAGTCTCTTGCGACGTACTGGCCCACGACATCACAGAGGACTCGCAATTGCCGAACCAAAAAGGTTAAACCACTAAACCCCCAACCTTACCCCAAAAACATAACTGTCAACCTTACAAGGTATGATAATGCAATTTCAAGAGGCCAAGAATACATCAATAATCATTCATCAATTACATTCGGCACGTTTACATCTCAATAAAACAACAACGTATAATCATTGAATGAAAACACTTATATAACATTGTTGGTTTAGTGGAGACTTAAACGTGCCGAATCCAATTGATGAATGATTATTGATGTATTCTCGTCCTCTTGAAATTGCATTATCATACCTTGTAACGGTTGACGGTTATGTTTTGGGGTAAAGTTGGGGTTTAGTGGTTTAACTTTTTTGGTTCATCCATTTGCGAGACCATTGCGATGTATAGGCACTTGCCGTTGCAGTGGCATCACATAGTGCGAGACCACTGCGACGTCGTGGCGACTCTCTTGCGAGATCCAGAAATCCTAATTTTCTGTCACAAGGACGTCGCAGAGCCGAATAAACATAATTGGCCGCGTCTCTTTCCTCTTCCTCTTTCTCTTTCTCTTTCTCTTTCTCCTCCACGAAATTTCTCTCTTTCTCCTCTTCGCCTCTCCTCCGCCACTCTTTCCTTTTTCTTCTCTCTTCTCTTCGTCTTCCTCTCTCCCTTCACGTCTCTCTCTTCTCTTCGTCTTCCTCTATTCTCTTCGGGTCTCCGGCGAGCAGTCCTCTCTTCTAACCATACTGCCACTCCATAGCGAGGGTCTTGTCCGCTATTGGCAAGATTCAAAGTCCAAGAAGAAGATTGCAAGTGCGTGGGCGGCATGGTTAACCTATCATTATGGCGACGGTCCTCACAAACATTGCTCATGCCAAACTTTGTTCAAGGCCCGAGCCCGCAAGCTGGTAAGAAATGATTATAATTCATTTAAAATATTTTCTGCAAGAAGAAACTGGGGATCATCACCCTGATATGGTAGAGACGCTCTACTAGACGAAACAGAATAAAGCCAGCGTCTTTGTTGACAAGAAGGCCAAGCGTGTAACACCCCTGATCTGATCTAGACCGGAAACACTACCGATGCATATTCAAGCCGATGAGCCAAAGGATCCGAAAAACATTCGGTCCTTGACCTAAGCTCGAACACACATCACGTCCTAATGTCTTAAGGCTTTGCAACCCGGAACGATAGTCCGTTAGTTTGCCCTGGACCAAGGCCAAGCACATATGCGAACCAATTTACATGAAAACACGTTATACCATTTTCAAAAGCGTTTACAAAACAAAACCCAAAGCCTCGGCTGAGTTTAAAACAACTTTAGAAACCGCAACCATTATGTACGTTTGCAAGAGAAGAAAATCTACACCGACTTCCAGTGCTTTCCTTCGCGGCTTAAGGGTTATTACTACGGTCACTTGCAAAAGGGAAGTGAGACGTGAGCAACCACTTGTTCAGCGAGTTTGGGAACTACCACTAGGCAACGTTAAACACAATAATACATATTAACAAATGCATCAACATAACTCACGCAACACATAATTCACATGAAGCGCAAACACACAATCGTCATTCACCATTTACAAATATTTGCGGACCGGTCGCAATGCAATACCAACAATCCGCATTGCCAGTTCGCCACTCATATATCAGACCCACTGCATACCGGTCACAACGTAATACTAACAATTCACATTGTTGGTCTGCCACTCACCACGTACACATAGTATGGGTCGTACCACATCATATACTCCACGCACCCTCACACGGTATGGAGCCACAAACATAACCATCACAATCCGCTTCACGTACCCTCAACGGTACGAAGCCACAATCACAATCACATTCTCATTTCGCTTCACGTACCCTCAACGGTACGAAGCCACAATCACATTCACATTCTCATTCCGCTTCACGTACCCTCAACGGTACGATGCCACATTCACATTCACCATTTGCAATCAACCTCAATCATGTGCACATGATAACATTACACAACCAATAATGCATGCACACATTTACAACTACCACACATCAATATACAACCGTAGTCGCACATAACCAACATGCAAGATCAACACCAACCCATTCCTATGACCCTTATTCATTTATAACCTTCTTTCAATTCTCAGTATTACAATTTCATGATCGATATTCGTTAATAATGAACCCGCAACTACAATCCAGTCATCACAACAAACATTATGATGACCAATACTTCCAACAAGAACCATCACAACTATCACACAACACACGACCACACAATCAACATACGAACAACAACTAACGATTCCTCACAACAAACGCACGATCATGTTACGATCCACTAAACCAATTCATTTCATAATAACCAACACATAATCACATCCCCTTTTGCAGTCCTAACCAAAAACTCACCTCGTTTGCTCTTTTCTTTGATCGGTTGGATTATGTGGATTGGTTCTCCTTCACGTGCACAAGTACTCTCACAAATTCAACAACAATTTTGACAGCAATTGCCCAACGTTTTTCTCCCTTTTCTCTTAAGCTCTCCCCTCATATTTATAGAAGAAACTAGCATGTAGCTCAACCACACTTCTTGGTGGCTTAACCATATTAGCAACTAGGTGACTTACTTACCCTTAAACCATGCCAAGTGTCTACTTATGACTCATGACGTTACTTAAAGCCTAAGCTTCCTCTTAAGCTCTTAATCTCGGTTTAATTCTGTAATATTCCTGAGCACGTCAATTCTCGACACTTGGTCCCAAAACCTTCCCATTACTCTTTAGACAAATCCGTCTCTCTCGTGACCAACTTAAACATTTCCCTTTCTTAGTTATCCACTCATGACAAATATTCCCTGACAATTATCTGATAACTGAACTTCAAATCATTTCCTTTTCCTCGCGGCCTATTAGTTGGATCGCAGTCGGGCACTACAAAGCGAATTTACACGAGGTCACTGCAAAGATGCAAGAGCTGACCCAAGATTGCGGTGATGAGAGAACTGGATCTGCCCCACTGTCTACCGCACAAAAGAACCAGCTATACGCTGAGGTAAGCTTTTTCTTATTTATTTCGTATATTTTCCATTTCAATTTGTTACACTTACGTACTAATTTGCTTTTTCTTTTCAGGTTGCTCCCCATAAAAACGGGAGACTTTTTGGGACCGGTCGCTCACTGGGTTTGAGGATAGATCCGTGCTTCTCTGCGCAAGGATCCCAGTCTCAAGCATCTTTGGATTTTGATAAAATCGCAGAGATGGAGAACAATGTAGAAGCATAACCTTTCACAGTACGATCAGCTCTTCTCGTATTTGGCTTCAAAAGACGAAGTCCTAGTTGCTAAGCTGAAGGAGCTGCACCCCGATGAGCCCGAATCAAGTTCGGCGACCGCGGAGCAGAGGCCAGAACAAAACCTGGACTTTTCCGATAATTTTTTTTTTTTTTTGTAAATATTTTAAAATAATTTGGAAAATATTTTCAATTGTATATATATTATTTTTATTTCTATTTTAATAATTTTTTTAAAATTAAATATATTTTATTTTTAATTAATAATATTTTAAATTACAAAAAAAATATTTTTTAAAACAGACCGTCGCAAGAGTCTCGCAAAGAATGCCTCGCACTGAATAGCCTCGCAACAACGTCATAGAGGCTGCCTCGCAATGAAGTTACGAGGGCTTCCTAGCAACGACGTCGTAGAACCTGCCTCCCAACAACGCCGCAAATCCTGTGACTAATCTGGAAGGCCCTGATCCATCGCAGCTTTACGACAAGCTAATAATGTTGCAATTGTTGCGACACCACTGCGACGAATATGATTTGGGACACACTTATTGTGACAGAAATGACGATGTCGCAATGGTGTTGCAAATGGCGATTTGTGACGCCATTGTAACACCCACTGCCATCGCAAATCAGGTGTTTTCTTGTAGTGATACCACGTCTCAAGAGGATTTTTAGGTCTGGGGAAATGGCTAGAAACTTGAGATGGTATTTCAATAACAAGAGTAGTGATGGTAAAATGCGTCATCTGGTGGATTCAGTTACATTGGATCAAATGAACGACAAGTATCCTTTATTTTCTACAGAACCAAGGAACATCAGGTTAGGCCTTTCAATAGATGGATTCAATCCTTTTAATATGAAGAATACAAGGTACAGTTGCTGGCCTGTTTTGTTGGTAAATTACAATCTGCCTCGTGATCTTTCATGAAGAAAGAAAATATTATGTTAACCTTGTTAATTCCTGGCCCCACATCAACCTGGTAATAGTATTGACGTATACTTAGAGCCTCTTATTGATGATATAATGCATCTGTGGTCTGATGGAGAGTTGTCTTATGATGCATTTAGCAAGGATATATTCACTCTTAGGGCAATGCTTCTCTTGACCATTAGTGATTTTCCTGCATATGGAAATCTTGCTGGCTACAAAGTTAAAAGGTAAAATAGGATGTCTGGTATACGGTAAGAATACAGACAGTATGTGGTTGAGTAATAGTCAAAAACATGTGTATATATGCCATAGAAAGTATTTGCCTCCTTCACATAGGTATCGTGTTAAGAAGACATGGTTTGATGGACAAGCTGAACATGGGAGAAATGTAAGAATACTGGCAGGTCACAACATTTCTCAAATTCTGAGAAATTTCAAGAATGATTTTGGTAACCTTAAGGAATCTGGTAGAAAACGGAAAAGGCATGATGCTATTGAAGAAGTTGATAGTGAAGCAGAGGATGATCTAGAAGAACAAGAATTAGATGTAGAAAAGTAGTCAAGATGGAAGAAGAGATCAATTTTCTTCAAGTTGCCATATTGGAAGGTGTGTATGTCCTATTACTCACATAAAGTCTGCTGGTTTTGTATTGACTAATCTTATATATCTAATTTTTTTGTCAGGAATTGTCTGTAAGACACTGTTTAGATGTGATGCACGTTGAGAGAAATATGGTTGCAAGCTTTGTCTCTACGATATTACATTGTGGGAAATCAAAGGATGGTCTCAATGCTCGAAAGGATCTTGAAATGCTTGATATTTAGAAAGATTTGCATCCTAGAATTCAAGGAAAAAGGATATACCTGCCCGCAACACTTTGGACATTGTCTAAGGAAGAGAAGAAACTATTCTGTAAGTGGTTATTTGATATCAACGGTCCAGATGGTTATTTCCAGCTGCATTTCACTTGATGATTGTAAGGTTATGGGTCTTAAATCACATGACTATCCTGTGTTGATGCAACAACTACTGCCAGTTGCACTTAGAGGTCATTCACCTACAGGTCATAGAATTGCAATTACAAGGTTATGTACATTTTACAATGAAGAAGAAGGGGATTATCATGAAAATGTATCTGAGATTACACCTGAACAGAATGAGAACAGTCACAAGGTCGTATTAGAAGGAGCAAATGCAGCTGACACAGTAAAGCCTCAGCATAAGAAACATCGAGGTCCAACCAAAATGAAGCATATAGCAAAGGATCCAAATACAAGAGAGAAAGTTGACTTCACTGATTTAGAAGAACCTTATGGAACTGGATCCGTTAAACGATCATCATATGTTGGTCCTTTGGTGCGAGAACATGTACATGTTACAATAGAGGATTGGAGAAAAGTTTTAGTGAAGAAATCTGAACATTATTATGGAAATCTATTCATGTACATGTATCTTACTTATGTACTATAATTTGATTGCAGTTTATATTATAACCTTTGTAATTTGTTTAACATACTCGCACGCAAGATTTGAACTTGATGAAGAATTTCAAAAGACTTATGTTATGGAGCAAATGGGTTGTATTTGGAGGTCATCTGAGTCAAGACTAGTCACACATGTCAGAACTGCACCTAATAACCAAGCACAGATGAGCTGAGACAAAAAAATGTGCCAATTAATGACTGGTGTAACTTTATTAGGCTGAAAACTAGTAAAGCATTCAAGGTACACATTTCATACCTAAGTGTGCTTCTGTTTTATTAGTGTATGCCTGATCATGATGCTTTGGAATGTAGGCAATTAGTGATAAGTATAGAGATCGTAGGCGTAACCAAATTCCTCACACTTGTAGTCGTCGAGAAATGGTTAGATTAACAGAAGACATAGTGAGAAATTAGTTACTTTTATGTTGTTGATATGCTGCACATGTATCATTACTATTGATGTTTGTTTATTCTTTAGAGAGAAAAGAGTCTAAGGACCCATCACATGTGACAGACTTAAAGTGTGGGTGAAATCTCGTACCAAAAAGGATGGTACAAGAGTTAACACTACTACAGCTGAGCAGATTGTAAGTTCAATTATTTATTATCTTTACATTCTGATAAATATTTTGGTTTTCATTGACTTCTTTATTATGTTTGATATACAGAGAAAGGCAGCTATGGTAGAGAGTGATGTTCCAGCAACATCAAATCCAAGAAAAGATGACCTTTCTTAGATTTTGGGATCTGATAAGCCTGGTCGTCTGCGGGCAATGGGTAGAGGTATGAGTATGCCTAAGTTAGCCTTTTTTCAAGTCAAAAACACGTCAATGCTTCAGATGGAAGAAAAATAGTATAATTTGCAAAGGAAAGCCGATGACTTAGTCTAGCATGAAGGTTGGAGTTGAATAATTCATGTTACATAGTAACTTAAATGCTTAAATCAAAACTGATTATATATTTTCATTTCACAGAAAGCGGAGGCATAAGTATGTGAAAACTCAGCTGCTAGAGTAAGTGGTTAATTTTTACTGATGTGTAGACTACATAGTTTTAAATTATAGCTAATACAATGAATACAAATGTAGAGTGTGAATAGAAAAGGACACCCTAAATGCCTCCTTTTTTAATTGGAGTGGTTCCGAGGATCAAGTAGCTGAAGGGCGTATTCTGTCATATGATCCTCAAGAATTTGTGAATAACATACCATTAGGACCTAATTTTGTTAAGGTTTTAATAGAAATTGCTACAAAACCAGATGTATTTCTCTGGAGACATGCACCTAATATGTTTAGTATTGAGAAAGCAGTTGGTGAAGTGATTGCATGGCCTGCAAAAAATTGTATTCGGCCTGATGGTATGAATGAGCCAGAAGACATTATGCCTAAGGTAAACCTCTAAGAATTTTGTTTTCTACATTTGTATGTGTATAGAAATTTACTTAACTGACTGAAATTTATTCTATACATGTGTTTTATAGAGCACAATAGGTTATAACAATAAATGCAAGCTAATTGATTGGAGTGGAGATGAGAACGTTGTTGTAGCTGAAGGGCGTTGCCAGACACAAGAGCCAACAACATTGGTCAATGGGCTTCCATTAGGACCAAATGCAATGAAGGTGTTTGTTGATGTTGTACTGCAACCCAATACATTTCTATGGAGGGCTACAATAGAGATTAGTACTATTGAAGATTTCTTTAAGGCATTCGTAGCATGGCCGACAACATATGTGGTTTTTGAAACAGATGAGCAGATGCAGTCTCCAATTGAATCTCTACAGATGCGTACAACCTCTTCTCAACCTGACAGAACTACATCAACTCCACCAGCACCAGTTAAGAATTTGAAGAAAAGTTTGCCATCATCACCTGTTAGACGATCTCCGATATGGATTCATACTTTACTTTTATGTCTATCATATTTACTCGGTTACTAACATTAGTTATACTATCAACGTAAAAAAAAACTAGACAATCTGCCATTGAAAATCAGAAGTGCAAACTCATAGATATCAATGGAAAGAAGCAGGTAGTTGCAGAAGGATGTTAGGCTACAAACAGTCTGGAAAAACTTGTTCACTTTGTTCCGCTAAGGGCAAATGCAGTGAAGGTGTGGATAGATGTTATCAAGGTCAAAGATGCTGCAGTTTGGAGGCTTTCAACAAAAATCGAGATGATGGAGGATGCATTAAGTGCACGTATTGCATGGCCTGAAGATAAAGTGATATTATCCTGAACATGTATTATGATGTTGGATTTGCTCTAAGATATTTGGATGGTGAATTCTAATTGTAATGATACTTTTGGATGTTTAATATGTATTAAAATATTAACGCTATTATAATACACGATATAACAGGAAAGCACAAAAGCACTATAATATATGTCGACCCTATTATAGTTGGGGCAGACATAACGTTTACTACAACAGTGTATATTACCTATAATAGTGAAAATTGTTTGCTAACAATATGAAAATTTCTTGTAGTGCTAGTAATTTGGTAATTGTGTTCACATGTCCTTGATACTGATTTGGGTCACTCATTATGTTCTAACTTTTGAGACTTGATTCACTCACTTGGTGTGCAAAAGTATTTGGATGTCTTTGTTCTTGTTAAACATTGGACAAGTTAATCAAATATAGAAAGATATATGGCTGGACCACTAGGCCCAATCCACTGAGGCACTAAACGATTTTGGAGGGAAAAGAGTCTTAGGGTTTCACACTTGCCTCGAGCATTATAAACATAATTCAAAGCCTCTGATTCTCTCTTGTTTGATCACTAAGACACGCTTCCGTCTAGGCGACTCTTTCTTTCTGTCGGAATCATGAAATCACTTATGTCTTCGCTCTCGCGCCTTGTCGGACACCAGAATGCGTCATCACAACCCAAGGAAGAGTTCTCTATGCATCTCTGATGGAACCATCTGATGTCTCGGCCGGTGAAAATGTCTGATAATCTGTCGCATGAGAAATCAAGCCGGCCACAAGAAACCCTAGCAGGAGACGAATCTACAGTGAAGGTATCTGAGGGGCTATCGAAGGAACATGATGTTGATCAGGGAGTTGTCAGAGATGACCCAAATGTTACAAGGTCAGACATCTCGTAGAGAAAAAGGAAGAGGATTCTCCGGATACATCTACGCAGCCGTCAGACAAAGATACTGCTTTGTTCTCATGAGGGTTCACCTCCTCCGAACCCAACAGAGGTTTAATCTACTCTAAATATTGATCCTCCGCTCTGGTGGTAAATATGTCCAATTCACCGGGATAACCATCTCACATATCTAAAATTGCGGATCCTCCTTTGGTTTCTTCCCATCTTCGGACTCTAGTTCCACCAACGGGTTCCAACACTCCGCTTCCGAAATGAAGCAAGTGTTCCACTTCTGGAAATACTAGTGAGGAAATATAAACAAACACCTCCAGTTTTCTGTCTTTCGAATAGAGGTTTGAGATCTTCCCCTGTTCTAAACAAATTTTAGAGGAGAAGGTGTTTGTTTTTGATGAAGGTGAAATGGTTAAGGATGCTATTGAGTATGTTGGGCTGTTGGGAACTTTAACTGAAATTTCACCATATGACCATAAGGTTTTGCTTGAATTCATTGCGGCATTGCCATCAACCTCAACTACATAACCGTCTATTAAGGTTATTATCCGAGGTAAGGAGTTTGAGTTCTCGCTAGCTCTTATCAATGAACTGTTTGGTTTGGTTGATATTGAGGACTCTGCAACCCAACCATAATTGTTTCATGTCTCTCACAATGATATTGCATTGTTTCTCACTGATGGGCAAGTCAATATCTTGAAGGGTATTATCTCCTCCTCTTTCACTAAAGTTAGTAGGTGCCTATATAAGATATATTGTCGCATCTGGAATCCTACCAACAATGAGTGCTACGGTCATAAATTGTGTACATTGATACACAAGATTTTTAACCATACATCCTACTTCAACTGCACAACAAAATGGAGTAGTAGTTTAGGGATCGAATCCACGAGAACTAGGTAGTTACACTATCAATCTTGAAACTAAATTCAAGCTAAGACAAATCCAAGTAATGGTGGTGATTGTAACTAAAAAAAAAGGAAAATAAAATGATGTAAATTCAAATAAATAAAAGCATCAGGTTCACGGAAATCATCAGGAAATTAGGGATTTAAATCAAGGCACTATTCAGGATACAATTTAAGAGCAATTCTCGAACACATAACACAAATGTATAGCAAACCCTCTTGGCATTGGCTATTGTATCTAGTAACCTAGAATTCTAAAATGTTGTTTGAACCTAGAGAACTAAACACTCATTAACAAACAAGTCTGATAAGTTCACAATTTGCCTTAACATCAGGTTTCGTTGGATCGATCGTTTTGGAAAATCTGGTCGATCTTCTAATCGAACGAAAAAATTTCAGGATAGTTGGTTGATTGATCTAGGAGTGGATCGATTGGTCTCGTCTGTTCATAGTCATAATGACCTATCTTTAGTTGAGACTTTATATCTTCGTAAAAGTTTGTCCGATTGCCCTCAAACCACTGTAAAAGAAAATCTAACTCTCGTGGCTATCTTGTATCAAAATTTCTGCTTAATCCAACAGTGGGAATTCTTTCAAAGAAAGTCTAACTTTTGATGCATCTGCCTGGTTATGCGTCTCTATATGTTTGTTTTCATCCAAAATAACTCATTTTCTCCAATGTGACACATGATCTGAAAAGACTCGATAACATACTAAAAGACTCTAAAACGCACACTTTGACTCAATAAAATACACAAAAAAGGTTAGAAACTGATAAAGACGTAGTTTATCATACATGCTGCTCAAGCGAATGCCCTTCAACTTTGGTTGGATTTTCTTTGATCATGTTCTTTTGCTGGCTCAGAATCGTGAATCAAAGTTCTGGCTTCCTTATCCCAGTTTACTGTTCAACCTGCTCACCAAGCAACATCTTGTTCCTGTTAAGACAAAAGGACAACTTAAGCCTTCAACTCCACGCAAGCATGTCAGTTAGTCTGCTGGTCAAGGGAAAAAGAGAGCATATGCTAAAGCTAGTAAGGGATAGCCTTCTGCATAGACCCAACAGACCATCAGAAAAGAAATCCAGCTGCTAGAATCATTGCTTGTGACAGGAAAGAAAGAAAGAAGATCGAGTCAAAACTGAGTTGGATGACGTCTTGCTGGTCAAGAAGGAGATCATGACAAGGAATTGTTAACAAAAACGACATGTTGCTGTCTAGCAAAAATGGAAAGTTGTCTTAACAAAAGAATTTTCATTTATGGGAGATTTAAGAGATTCTAGATTAAGTCATACGACCTATAAAAAGGTTTTTGAAGTTGGCGAGTCCGTCTAAAACTTAAGAAATATTAAGGGAGTTTTTGGTTGGACAACCACACAAAGTCGAATTACTTTTTATATTTTCTATAATTTATTATATAAATCTAAGAAAAAATAGTTAATATGTGTTATACATACAACTAATTTGAAATTTCTTTTAATAGAAAAAGAAAAAACATATGTTTACATGTTAATATTTCATTCATTGATTTTATTTTAAATAATATATATGTATATATAACCTCCTCCTACTTCGGATTGGAGAAATTATCCAGGAATACTAAGTGTTGTGCTAATACAAAAATTTGAAAGTATGAATTTGTCACTATATATTATTGTTTATTTATTTAGTAGTGGGATAAATTACATTTTATAGAGTAAAGACAAAGTAGTGTGTAAAATTGTATCATTACTCTTAGTAATTTAATAATGTTTTCAATAAGTATGGAATTATTGTCTTACTTCGGTATATGAGGAGATACCAACATCACTATGAAAAAAATTGGGTGTATCAAATACATTGAATCACATCTATAACGTAATTGTTGTTACGGTTTTTTAGAGAATTGAATTTCGTCTTTTATTATTTTTTGTATAAAATTAATTACATTGAATGGTAAAACCCCCACATGTACACACATGTATGAATCATCAGGTTCCCTTTTTTGGGCTTAGGTCTTTCTACTTGATTTAGAGGCTTTCATCTCCAAATACCTAAAGATTTGGTACCGGGAGTTTCCTTTTCTCGCGAGCTGTTTTGAATTTTATTTTCTTTCTTAGTAACCAAGGTATTATTTTTGTCAAGATTTTAACCTAATCGAGATCTAAACCTTTAGCTACCGCCTACTCTTCATCGACTTTGGGTTGGTATAGTGGTTGTGTGCCTCATTTTGGTGTTTCAAGTGTTTCTTCACATACTTTTCTTTTCTGTGTGTGAGTTTGAGTGTTTTCGAAGTGGAGTTATGGCTTGTACAATTGATCAAGCCTTACAAGGTATGGCGTTACAAGACAGACAACCGATCTAGCTAAAGACAATCCTTAAGACAAGTTGATATGTCTCTATTTTAGCATGTTTTAGGTGTATCATTCAACATGTTTTGCATACACATGCATAGCTTTTCCATCATTTTAGAGTCCTTTTAGGTTCATATTGCATATTTTGTATTTACATTGCATACATACTGCATATGGAGTCATTTTAGGTATTTTGGAGCTTTTTGGCCATTCTGGAGTAGCTAAGGATGAGAACTTAGTGAACACAACTGACCAACTCGACCAAACAAGTCGAGTTTGATGCCCAAGGTCAAGTTGAACTAGACTTGACCAAAAGACTCGACCTAATGACTTTGAGCTTGGAGATTTCGAACACCTGAACTACAACTCGACCCCAAGACTCGACCAACAAGAACTCGAGTTGCCTTTGAAGCTGAGGATACACGAGACTTGACCTCACAACTTGACCTACACTGGGTCGAGTTTTCTTTTTGAACCTTCATTTTGTTGACTTTTTATTCTGCGTTGACTCTTTTAGGGTTTTTATAAGTGGGCTAAAATAACCCTTTAGCCCACAAAAATGATATCACGTTTTATTTCTGGATTTCGAAAAGTTCTAAATAGTTTTTCTCTCATTTTTCATATGTGGAATGCATGTTTTGAAGATGATCAATTAAGATTCAGCCTTTGCTTGTTTAATCTTTATTGTTCATCTTTCTAATCATGCTTTTTATTTTATTTTCTGAGTTTATGCTTTCTATCATGATTAGTGAGTAGTTTACCTTGGGTTTTGAGTTAATGAGGTAGATCCTTGTGGATCTAGGAGGATATAGAGTGCTTAAGCTTAGAAATGATAGGATCTCATTAGATTTAGTGATCTTCATGCTTATTTTTTACTAGTTATTTGAAATCTGATTTGTTGCATTCATCCACCTACCAAGTGTTTGATGAAATGCTTGAATGAACTAAAGTCTAAGATAGTCTTGTCTAGCTCAAGAGATTGATTGTTTAGACTGATTATTGGTTGTTGTGGATTGTCTCGTCATGCTTGATTGGTTAAATACCGTTAATGAGAATTAGGTCTGGTTCTAACTGAGCAAAGTTCAATATTCATGAGAGTGATGTTGATTGTATGGAACCCATGTCTGAGATCGAATTCATGTTGGTTTGTTAATCACCTTAGAGACTCTTAGTTAAGCTTGGATCAATAACCTCACTCCTCATTTCCCAGCTCTTTTAATCGCTTAATTCCATTGATGTTGCTGTTCTTATTTACTACTTTTTTGTTTTACTACTCTGTTGTTTATGCTTTGCTTTTATTTTGATTTAGTGACAGAATTGTTGTTTGAATCTACTTGGATTAGAGTAGCTTACCATATCCTGAGTGCTAGTGACACATTCATTGGTTTGATGCCTTATATGCTATAACCGGGTGTAAAAACTTGTTATCACAAGTGTTGTTGAATCCAGGGAATCAGAAGATGGCTAGTTTCATCCATGATATGCCTCGATTGTGGTGTGTGTTTGATAAGTGCAGAGGATACACTATCTCTGATGTGAGTTTTCAGTTAATTTTTCAGTTTGAAATTGATCTAGAAACTGTGTTGGAGGCTGGTGCCTGGACCAATAATGATTGGTCTATGGTCCTTGAGAGGTGGGAGGAGAAACCATCATCAGATTATCTGCGGTTTCTACTAGTTTGGGTTCGTATGCGTGATGTGCCTTTGGATTGCTACGATGCTAATGTGTTTACAAAACTCGCGAGTTGTTTGGATCAAGTCGTGGAGCTTGCTTTTGACCCTCTAAACCACAGAGCAACGGATTCATTCGTGTTAAGGTTCTGTTTCATGCCTCGGGACCAATCTTAAATTCACAGGAATTTGAACTACAATCTTGTGGGGTTTTCAAAGTAAGTTTCGAGTTTGAACGTGTTCGAAATAGGTGTTATCAGTGTCAGCAATTGACCCACGACAAGCTGAGATGCCCATTTGTTCCTAATAACCTGCATTCCAATGCTTCGGTGGAAGCTAAGGTTGCTTAGGCTCTGCCTCATAAAGTCATTAAGGAAGGTGATCCTCTTTTTGGAGTTATAACTGAGAGTGATGTTGGGCTGGATGAAGTTACGGGGAGACATAAAATTGCTGAGGATGTGTTAAACGTTTTAAGGAGTTATCTCTCAATACGACAAAGCGTATGGAATAAGTTAAAGGACATTGGCGGTAATAGACAAGGAGTTTGGTTTATGATTGGGGACCTAAATGAATTGTTTGATAACTGTGAAATATTAGGTGGCCCTCCAAGACCTTTAAGCTCTTTCTCCGCTTTTAGAATCATGATCGCATATTGCTCCTTAAGTGAACTTGTCTTCTGGTAATAAGTATACTTGGGCACATATGTGAGGTGGATCCTATGTCCAATGTCATTTGGATCATGCGTTAGCTAATGCAGATTGGCTTACTCCCTAACTCGCGGTATGAGTATCTTGGTCGTATTGGGTCTGATCACATGCCTATACTTTTCCTATTGGCTAGTGACTTTACTCCTAAGTTTGGTCGTTTTATCTTTGACTCAAGATGAAAATCCAAACCTGAAGCACAAGAAGTAATCACTCGTGTTTGGTTGAATCGTTCTCAAGATTCCCATGACTCTGTTTTGGAAAAGATTTCGGACTACCGTAAGGCTTTGTCTCAATGGAAACAATCTTTAAACATAACTCTAAGAAGAAAATCTGTAAGCTTAAAGAAGTTATTAAACAAGAGGAGAGTAAGCTTCAGCATGACCGGTCTCTGTTACAAGAATTTAAGGCTGAGTTGTTTCATGCTTACCAAGATGAAGAAGCTTACCGAAAGAGTAAAAGTAAAGAAGCATGGCTGAAAGGTCATGATTGTAACTCTAAGCTCTTTCATGGTAGTGTCCAGAACTGCCGTATTCAGAATAGTATTCTGATCTATTTAGAACTCTTCCCAAGGATTGGAAGTTTACTCAGAACTCTTCCCAAGGATTGGAACTTTACTCAGATTTGTTTAGTACTGAAAATGTCAAAACCTAATAGGATGGCTGGTCTTTGTCTGATTAGTCTGTGTTTTGTGATGTACAAAATTGTTTCTAGGGTTCTTAGTCGTAGGCTAAAACAGATTCTCCCTTTGGTCGTGTTAGAAACACAGGGTGCTTTTGTTAAAGGGCGTTTAATCTATGATAACATTTTGGTTGCTCATGAGATGGTTCATGCCATGAATACAAATGCGATGTGTAGTAAGGATTTTATGGTTGTTAAGACAGATATCTCGAAGGCGTATGATAAAGTGGAGTGGTTTTTCTTAGGGGCTCTTTTCTGTCGTCTTGGTTTCAATGACATTTGGATTAAATGGATTATGAAATGTATTAGCTCAGTCACTTACTCTGTCATTGTTAATGGAAGGTCGTATGGACTAACATGGTTTATGTCAAGGAGATCCCATTTCTCCCTTTGTTTTTATCCTATGTGCTGAGGCTTCAATACACACAATGAACCAAGCGGTGCTAGATGGTAAGATTACTGGCATGAAGATTGTACGATATCTCCACAAGAGAACCATCAAAGATCAATTCCAAAAGTGATTAGAAGATTACATATGTTAGAGCAGTTTTAACAACAAAAGCCAAATAAAAACACCAAAAAAAAGATTAGAGTGTTGCTCCCCATGATCCGGCATCATTATCGGATTCAGTTTCAAGGTCATCTCCCCCTGCTTGATATCACAACAGAGTTAAAAACGAACAGAAGATGCAATATCCGACATAAGATCACTTACATGTAGCAATTACCGCTTCAAGAAGTCGAATGGCTTGTTGAATTGCTTTGCGCATCTTTGCAGCAGGAGGACCCTTTTTCACTTGAGCTGAAGCCTTGCTAGTGCCTTTGCGAGATGTTGGAGGCTTTGACAGAGGCTCAGAAGATACCGGAAGCAGTTGTTGATGGTTTAGAAGCCTAAACAGGAGGCTGGGATACGACAACAAAAACTTTGATTCAGGATCACGTGCTACAAACAGAACATGATCGAACACCACTTGACCGAAGTTGAATGGAATTCTCTTCATCATCTTGTAGATAATCTGAACTCGAGTGGGATGTCCATATGAGTCTTTGTTGCTTGGATACCAGTTACGGCAACAAATCTTGTACAACTGACGGTTTGGTTTTGGAAAAGTTGAAGCTTTAATTCCTTTCCAAATTTTGAGATTTCCATCAGTCATAAACTCTACCAAGTGACTTTCAAAAACATGAGCCATCTGTTATCTACCTTCCCTATCATCAACATTAAGTAGCCTAAAGAGGTTGTTGACAACAGATGGTGAGAACTCATATAATAACCCTCGCACAAAGACTTTCAAAGCTTTCCAAGAGATGGGTAGAAGACACATTTGCCTAGAATTCTAAAAGCACCTCACGATCGTAAGGCAAGACTTCAAAAATCGTTCTTATCATACCAGCATCACTTATGAATTTCAGCACCTCATCATTCTCAGTGAAATAGAAGATACGCTCTTCAATAAACCCAGACTTGCAACAAGCAAGAGAATCATACATGTCATGTGTTTCCTGAGAGATGATGTGTTTCTCATCATAAGATTTGGCTTGGTTAGGGTTTGAATTTTGCTTTGTTGCCCGAGGAGAAGAATCAGTTGAGGGATTAGGGCACCGTTTGCCAAGACGAGATGAGACTGGAGGCGGAGCAGCGAATGTAGAGTTCGCTGAAGCCGGTTGAGAAGTGGAATCTGGAGATTTGGACAAATCTATCACGGGAGTATCCTCCAAAATCCGAGTAGGTGATGTGGGACCTTGAGCAGATGGTGCTTCTCCTTCCATCACTGGCAGTATGAGGCGAAGAGGAGATGAGTTCACTGGAGTCGGGTTCTGGTCCAGAGGCGACGACATCGTTGATTCTCTGGCGGTGGCTGAAGACGATAGTTGGTGCTTCACGAGACGGGAGAGAGTGGAAAAGACATCTTTCGTTTTTTTCAGACGTGACTGGAAGAGACGGAAATGTGAACAAGTAAGTAAAGAGGAAACATGAATGATTGTACACCAAAATCGAGGCACAACTAGAAACCCTATGAAATTTTCCCTCCAGACTTTTGAGTGACTCTACTTAATGGGCTAAATATACATTCAGTGGGCCTATCTTGCAAAACCAATATGATATCTGCCCACGAAACACAAATAAAAATGACGTACTATAATCCTCAAGACTCGTGAGTGACCCAAATCAAAATCAAATCATGTGAACACAATTTATGAAAATTGTTTTATTTAAAAAAAACTTTAATTATTTATATACCTGTGAATCTCCCCACAACGAGTTGTATAATGAGCAGACAGAGGACATGACTTACTTGTGAGATAATTATACAGCCAGAGTTCCAAGTTTACAGCATATGCAAGGTTGGCCTTTGTGGCTAGTCTTTCACCAGTCATACCTTTATCATGTGTATTTATAGCACTTTGTTCATGTCATTGTGTCACATGCAGCTGGAATTTCCTTTGGAGAGACAGAGTGATGTGTGTACCAACGAGGCCTCCCTTTTTTTTTAAATTCAGGGTACACACATCTAGAAGCACATATAGAGAACCAATCATTGCTTAATTTGTGATTTCACTTATTGTTCACGTCTTTAAGAACAATTATACAGAACACGAATATCACTTGACTTCTCAATTCGGTGTTTGAATTCGAATTCACTGTGCCATGGTACGGCACAGTACTGTACCAGAAATATCACTTAACTTCTAATTAGCTGATACATTTGCTCTCCTCAGCTCTTTGACCTCTTGATAAACAGTGGGATAACCCTTTGTACATAATCCATACAGAACGGCATGATATGCAGTTGTTTTCCAATGCATGTACCTATCCACACTTTACACACTCGACCGTGACAGTTAGATTTCACAAACACCTATAGCAGTTCTTAATTCAACGAAACGATTGAAATCCAGTGGTTTTGTAAAAATATCAGCTACTTGAAATTTAGTGTTCACATGATCGATAATGACTAGCTTCTCCTCAACAAGTTCTCAAATGAAATGATGTTTAATCATGATGTGCTTAGTTCGAGAATGTAAAACAAGGTTCTTTTCAATGTTTATGGCATCTTATTATTGCAATGTATAAGTAAAGGTTCAGAGGAAGTACCATAGTCAGTAGCCATCTGCTTCATCCATAGAAGTTGTCTACAGCAAGTGACCAGAGCAATGTACTCAGCTTCAGCTGTGGATAATGAAACACTGTTTTGCATTTTACTTAGCCATGATATCATGTTGTTTCCCATGAAGAAACATCCTTTACTTGTGCTTCGTCTATCATCTAATGAGTCTGTCCAATCAGTGTCACAGTAGACAACCAGGCTGCTAGTTGTGTCCTTGGTGAAATAGATGTCCAAATTTAAAGTGCATTTGACATACTTAATCACCTGCTTAATAGCCAAAAGATGTGACTTCTTTGGCTTTGCTTGATATATGGCACACACTCCCAAAGCATAGCACAAGTTTGGACGGCTTACTGTTAGATACAACAAACTTCCAATCATACTTCTGTAGAGTTTATCATCAACAAGTTCTCATGCTTCGTCCTTTGCCAGCTTCTCTATGGTAGCCATGGGAGTTCTAGATTCCTTACTAGAAGATAGGCCAAAACGGTGTACCAGATTCTTGGCATATGTGCTTTGAGTAACAAAAATCCCATCATTTGTCTATTTCACTTGAAGACCCAAAAAGTAGTTTAGTTCCCCACATATACTCATCTCAAACTCTTGTGTCATTACTTTGACAAAATTGTAAACCATACTTTGGTTTGTGGAGCCGAACACAATATCATCCACATATATCTACGGCTATAAAGTCTGCTTCAGATTCCTTATTGAACAGAGTCTTGTCCACACTTCCATGAGAGTAGCCGTTATATTTCAAAAAGGTTGCCAACCGTTCGTACCAAGCTCTTGGAGCTTGTTCTAAGTCGTACAAGGCCTTGTGGAGTTTGTACACATAGTCATGATGTTCTGGATTCTCAAACCCTTTAGGTTTTTCAATATACACCTCCTCTTGCAGCCACCCGTTCAGAAAAGTGCTTTCCACATCCATTTGGTATAGTCTTAATTAGTGCTTGCACGCCATTCCCAACAGAAATCTGATTAATTTAAGTCTTGCCACAGGAGCAAAGGTCTCATCAAAATCAACTCCTTCCACTTGTGAATAACCCTGAGCAACTAGACAAGATTTGTTTCCTACAACATTGCCGTTCTCATCTATCTTCTTCTTGAATATCCATTTTGTTCCAACAACATTTTCGTTTGTTGGTCGTGGCAGTAGTTTCCAGACGTTCAGCCGCCTGAAGTTTCCAATTTCTTCATGCATGGACTCAATCTAGATTTCATCAAGAAGTGCTTCCTTATGTGTGTTGGGTTCTATGGCAGACACAAAACAAGTAAATTGAACATGTTCTGCGTTTTTCCTTCCGCCAAGGAGTTGTACTAAGTCAATCGGTTTTCATCTTGTCTGACACTAAAACATCATGTTTTTGGTTCTCATTATTCTGTGTCATCAGCATAATCTCAACCAACTTTGAAGAGGAGTCATCAAACACGACATTTACTGTTTCTTGCACAGCCATTGTACGCTTGTTGTAGACTCTAAAAGTTGTACTTGTCCCTGCATATCCCAGAAATATTGCTTTGTCGCTTCTTGAGTCTAACTTCCCAAGTTGATCTTTTTCGTTCAGAATATAACATGTACAGCCGAAGACGTCAAAGTAACTTACAGATGGAGACTTCCCTTTCTATAGTTCATACGGTATTTTGTTCCATGTAGCAAGCGGTATTGACAGCTTTTGCCCTTAAATGCTTAGCTACTCCATTTCCGTGCAACATGGCTCTGGCCATTTCTTGCAGGGTTCTGTTTTTCCTTTCAATGACACCATTCTGGTATGGTGTCCAAGTTGCTGAATACTGATGAAGAATACTTTGATTTCCACAAATGTTGTCAAACACAACATTCTGAAATTCACCATTGTGGTCACTACTTATTGTTTTGATTCCATCCTTTTTCATTCTTTAGCTGAAGAGCAAGGATCTTAAAGCTTTCGAGAGTCTCACTCTTTTCTCTTAGGAATCTCACCCAAGTGTATCGAGAAAAATCATCTACAACCACTATAATGTATTTCTTACTTGCTGAGCTTTCAACTTGAATTGGACCCCTCAAATCCATGTGGACCAATTCTAATGGTGATGATGATTTGATGTCATGGACTGACAGGTATTGTGTTTTAACTTGCTTTCCCATACTGCAAGGACCACAAACAAGGTCTTGTGTTCCTTCTATCTTTGGTAATCCTCGAACAATCTCTTGTTTTGCAAGTTACACCATTATTCTGTAGTTCATGTGACCCAATTGTTGGTGCCAGAGCTGTGCTTCATTATCTTTCACAACACTCATACACTTGTTCTTAGGAATCCACATATAGCCATCATTTCCAGATCTTATTCCTTCGAGAACCACGACTTTCTGAGAGTTAAACCCTTTGCAACCTACTTTTGTGAATCTGATCTCAAGATCAAGATCACACAGTTGGCTGATGCTAATAAGATTCGCCTTTAAGCCATCAAAAAAATACACATCACTCAGAGTTGGTTGTTCATATCCTCCTGTGTTTCCTTTTCCCTTAACTTTACCTTTTGCACCTCCCCCAAACGTTACTTTTCCCCAGAGATACCTTCAAAGTTGCTAAGATTTCTTTCTTTTCCTGTCATATGCCTCGAGCATCCACTATCAAAATACCAATGTTCTGTTTTAGTGTCGTTCTTGTCTCTGTTTGCTGTGAATGCAACCTGACAGTACAAATCCAGTTTTCTTAATAATCAATCCCACTTTGTCTTCGAGATCATCAGGTTGTGGTTTGGATTGTTTTTCTTCAATCAAGGTTATTCCTTTCCCATGATGAGCGTCAACACCATCGTTTAGTTGAATTTTGTAGGCATGTATCATCCCAACCACTTGATTAAAATGTAAAATGTGAGAGTTTTGACTTACCTCAATTGCAGAGCGATGTGAATGAAACTTTGTAGTTTTTTCCAAACACCAGAGCTTCGTGAGACAGAGCATTGAGTTTGCTGCTAAATGCTTATATAGCCTCATGATCTCCCATAGATAGACTCTCAAATCGTGAAGCCGACATATCAATCATCGTGCGCTTCACGCTGTTGGTTCCTTCATAAGAAACTTGAAGAATATCCTACACTTCCTTTGTTGTTGCACATCCTTGCACCCGTTTGAATTAATTGATTAGCAAAGAGTTGAAAATTACCAACAGAGCTTTGGAGTTATACTTGGACTCGGTTTTCTCATCAGCTGTCCAGGTCTTGCGTGGTTTGAGAACCGTCTCACATGCTTTGTTCTTAACTGTGGGCGGTGTCCATCCATATTCAACCGCTCCCTTCCTTATCAATCCCTTGATAATTTGCTTAATTTGTACCTTCCAATAGCCATAGTTGTTTGGATCGAGCTTTAATGGTTCTCTGACCGCCATAAACTGTTGTGTGTTATCTATACCGTCCTTAGAATCTCATCTGATGTTGTTAGGTGTGAGGCTCTTATACTAATTGTAATGGTATAGAAACAACACAGAGAACTTCTGATCGGAAACACAATGATCAAACCTTTCTACTAGCTTTATTAAAATGAGCTTTTCTTACAAAAGTCTCACTTCGTTGAATTTAGGAACCAACATAAAACTAGCTCTCAACGTTACACAACAAACTCACTCACGAAATACAAGAGGTCTTTTTTCTCTCAAAACAAAACACTCTTCCTAATAATCTTTGTAGGGTTGGACGGCTCTACAGCCATCTCACTTTGTTTATATCACCTTGACCTGAACCTAGAATCTCTACAGATCCTGTGGAATTGGCAACTCTTCATGACTTATAGAAAATTTTCATTACTCGCTGTCTTCTTGTACACATCAGCACTTTGTATCCACGTCAGCTCGCTTTTGATCTCTATTTTGTTGCTCCACAACTGATGCATCTTCATATCATAACGTTATGCATGCATATCCTAAAAAACCAAGAAAATGAGTATAAAACTTGATTATCATATAAGGATAAGAATTTCATGTTTTTATGATATATTCTACAAAATTATCTAACTAATTAATTTTACACATTTTGTAATGAATTCTTACAAGTATGAGAAACAAATGAATGCAAGTTACATGTTTTTGAGTTGGATATTGGTTTGACTTTAACTTTTTCTTTCAATTTACTTTTGTTTCTGCTTTTAGTTTAGTATTTTACTTCTACGTGTTAATTTAGACTTTTTCTTGACGTTATAATTTTAGTTTTAGATAACCTTGAGAATTTTATTGGTGAAGAATATTCTACCAAAAATGGTCTCATCTACAACTTTTTAAATTAGTCAAAAAATGTTTAGTTCTCTAGTTAGAAATTCATATACTAAAATTTTGCATAATAAAGCCAAATATGACATATTTTAAATATACTCCTAACATAAGTTTTTTTTCGACAAAAACAAAAGACATTTGTTTAATATTTGGGATTATTGACAGAATAACAAAATTTATAATTTGCTGAATTTTTGTATTTCGTATTTTAAAATAAAATTGTTACCATTTGCATTGGAGGATTTTTTTTGTTTTTTTTTTCTGTAAGTTAGCTTGATCTTTTCATAAAAATATTTTTTACACCAAAAGTACTTATTTTACTTTATATTGAGAGTTGAGATAGTCGTGTTTCAAGTCCATTATAGTTTTTTGATAAGTTGACAATTATATATATATATATATGAAATATATATAAGAGTAAATGTTTCTCAATTAATTGAGTTATATATAAGAAGATAATAAGTATTTAAACGTATATACTATTAATTAGTGAAAAACAGAACATATTAGTCAAGTCTCTCAGGATTCACGAACATATATATATATATATATTACTTTTACGATAATTTAATTTTTATGAGATATTAATTTTTTATCAAATAGTTATTTTAAAGTATTAGTTAGTTTTCTTAAAAAAAGTTTTGAAAAATTCAGTTATTCTATGAGGCACAGTATTACATTTTCCATTACTAAACTAATATGTTACATTCACCAAATTTCTCTTTTGAATTTAACTTAGGGTATAAATGGTAATAGTTGAAATTGGCTAAATGTAAAATATGGAAAAAAAAATTTATTTTTCTTGCAGAATCTAACAGAATAAGTTAAAATCAAATAGTAACACCGGAATATGGTTGAATTTTTAATAAAATTTAAAATATTATTTTAATAAAAAATATTAAAAATAAATTAAACTCGGACCGAACAAAAATTTGAGAGAGTATCCAAAATATATGAAATACAATTATATATAACAATTATTATTTATATCCGTATTTTAATAATTTAAATATTAAAAATTACAATTATAGATTTGATTATATTGGACTCATAGCCAATTGAAACTGTTTTAATTCATTCTCGAATTGTTTGCACATAGGTTTAATCTGTTATATTTTTGTTTTTACAAAAAATATTGTTTCTACATTCTCCCCACATATCTTGTTATTATCAAATCGATCTCGTGAAATTGTGTTATGATGTAGAATATTCCATAATAAAAATCTTTTTGTAGAACAAATAAAATTACATAACCTAAGTATAATTATGATTTTTTTTTGTTTTTTACATTATCTTTTGATTAATATAACCAAGAAAAATACACAAATGAAACAAAAAAATCTTAAGTACACTAGATGCAAAACCAAAACACATGTAAAAACTAACAATAATTAATACAAAACTGTATGCATGAAAAAAAAAATTATATTAATGCAAAAAGGGATGCATGAAATAAACGAACAATAAAAAGAAAATTATTAAAAATACAGGAACAAAAATAAGAAGTTTCCTCTCACTTCTTGAGCATAACTTTTCAATATCAAATGGTAACAAAAAAAAAATTGGATTCTACAAAACTTCTCCAATTCTTTAGTACCATTTAGGATTTTAAAGTAGTCACTTTTGCCCCACCAAACTCAATCCAAAAAATATATTTGAATAATTAAGTGAGTAAAATCGAAAACTTAAAAAGCCTGATTAGAATCCACAGGAGTCTTGAATTTTATATAGAAGGTCTATTTTCCTCTTCTTTCTCTTGTTTATCTTCCTCCTTTGTATTGTTATAGTATATAATATTAAATAGACAACTTTTAACAGTGATGCACTCCTAGAATTAATGATATAATAATATTCATAGATTTTTACTCTATATAGTACCTAATGTTCTATTTTATTTTATATAGTATATAATATGTTTTGTATAAGCATAACTAATTCATTATTTTTAATAAAATATTAACGTTCTGAATTGCAAACATTTCTAACAAACAATTTATACAAATCATCATCTATGTTTTCACGCTAGACAATATATCATCTATAGTTTACGTTAGACAACACATCATCTATATTTAAATGAATATTTGACCCTATCCTAACAGTATTAATTAAGTCTCATGTTTTAATGGATAATCATTGTTAAGTAAACTATACTCAGTCTATTACGTAAAATTTTCAAGCCCATTAAAGATTAGTAATTCAAATAACATTGAATTTTTAATAAAATAGAACATAAAAACAAAATATTCACTAGGTGCTAGTCGTTCGGTGAAGTAGTACCTAGTGCCTAATCAATTAATGTTTTTAGAAGCAAAAATTAACTAATATATCCTACAAAATTTTTAAAATAACTAGGATAATCCTTTTTCAAAAAAGTTACTTAGATAACCTATTTTTTGTTACAAATTCCCAAAATAGTTCTGACTCTTTTCCTCGATCATGTTTTATAAATCTTTATTTTTGTGTGTTTTTTCTGGTTAGTGTTCCAGACTGTGATTTATCATCTCTGGCACGAGAGGACCGTATGCATTCATGGCAGGCCCTGGATCTTTTCTTCAGCCCTTGTCCGTTAAGTTGAAAAGTCCATCCGAAATATGATTACATCTTTGCATTACGTGCCTCCGCATAGATACCAGAGCTTAAAGCAGTGTTAGTTTGCTATTAGGTTTTCCTAATTCTTTATATTTTAATTAAAGTTTTTGTTTAATCTCTATATCACTTTCATGTAAATAATTTTTTTGTTGATCAACAAAATTTGAAATTTTAACCCAAAAAAAAAATTTATGGAATGATTTATAATAAGCTTTTACCGAAAAATATTTAAATAAAAAAATTAACAAAATTTGATCACAAAACACAGTCAAAAAGTTATTTAGTGAAAATTATATAGTCCATGAAATATGTTTAGATAAGTTTTTAACAACAAAACTTTAAATCTAAAAAGTACAATAATTTAGCAAATGTTATAGTCCATAAAATATTTTAAAATAAGTTTTTAATAAAAAGCCTAAAATCTAAAAAGTATCATAAAATAGAATAAAAAGTAATTTAAGGAAGGTTATAATCCATGGAATGTCTTAAAAAGATTCAACTTAAAAAAAACTAAAAACCAAATATTATCACAAAATAAAGTCTAAAATTGATTTAATTAATGTTATAGTCCATAAAATGATTTAAAATAAATTTCGAACCCAAAAGATTTTTTGAAAATGATTACCAAAAATTATCACAAAATAGAGTTCAAATATTAATTTAGTGAAAGTCATAGTCCATTAAATGTTTTAAAATACGTTTTTAAGCAAAAACGTTTTAAAAAAAATTACAAAGATTATCACAAAATGGAATAAAAAATTTATTTTAAAGAATGTTATACTCCATTGAATGATTTAAAAAAAGATTTTATAAAAAAAAAATATTACAAACCGAGTCAAAAAGTGAATTAGTGGAGGTTATATTCCATGAAATATTCTAAAATAAGTGTTTAACCAAAAAAAATTGAATCTAAAAACTACTAAAATTTCACAAAATGAAACCAGAAAATAATTTAACGAGGGTTCTCCATGAAATATGTTAAACTCTCAAAGTTAGAAAAAACAATTATAAAAAAGTATAATTAAAGAAAGAGTAGTTTAGTAAAGATTATAATCAATAGAATGCCATAAAAATACAAAAATAATCCCAAATTGGAGTCGGAAAGTGATTTAGTGAAAACTGTCTATAGAACAATTTGAAATAAGTTTTTAACCAAAATAAAATAAAATCTAAAAATTGCAAAAAATTATCACAAAAATAGAGTCAAAATGTGATTTAGTGAATGTTATAATCTATGAAATATCTTAACATAAGTGTCTAACCTTAAAAATTTAAATCTAAAAATTACCAAAACTATAGTCAAAACATTGTTTAGTGAATTTTATAGTCTATAAAATAATTTAAAATAAATTTTTAATCAGAAAAATTAAAAAGATATCGCGAAAATAGTCAAAAGGTGATTAAGTAAAGGTTATATCTTTAACTAATTTTTAAACCAAGAAAAATAAAATATAGAATTTACAAAAATAATCATAAAATAGTGTAAAAAAGATTTAGTGAAGGTTAGAGTCTATAGAATAACTTAAAATAAGCTTTTTAACCAAAAAAGAATAATATTAAAATCACAAAATAGAGTCAAAATGTTGATCTAGTGAAAGTTATAGTTCATGATGTAAAATTAGTTTTTAGCCAAAAATAAAATAAAATCTAAAAATTACGAAAAATTATCATAGTAATAGTTTCTAACATATATATATATATATATATATATATATATAATTTTTAACAAAAGAATTATAGCTACTAAGATTAATCACAATCGTTTATTGATCTAAACTATAATTTGAGATATTTAAATATTAAATTAATTTATATTTCAAAATATATAACAAATGTAAAAAATTTCAAAATATTATTTAAAATAGGGTGGACGATCTATTTCCAACTCACAGGTCCATATCTATTATATAAATAATTTTAGGATGAATATATTGTACTTTTTATCTTCTTCAAGTTTAAAATTGATTTAGCTATTTATATATTTTGTTTGTTTTTAATTGTGACAAAAAGGATTATTGAGTTATAACAAAAAAAGTAAAATATATTCTACAAATCGGATTCGGATATCCAAAAATATCTAAAAAAAATTTGAGTATCCAAAAATTGAATATCTATTGTGTTCAGATCCAAATAATAAAAATACTGATCTAACATATTTAAATCCGGATATCAAAAAGTTCTCGGATGTCTGTCCCATGCCTAGAACTACTTAGAACATGGTAACTTGATGATAACTTGAGCAAATAAGATAAAATAAACTAAGAAATCTGACAACATAAAATAAAACCACATTTCAAATATATCACTTGAATTGTACAAAAGAACCAATGAACCCACCATAAAACGAGTGAACTTACAATAGTAAGCATTATATATAATTATGTTTATTGTATAGACTGTCCTACTCCTCGTAGTTGTAGGGATCTCGTTTTCATAGAACACTTGTCAACTCGAGCTTAATATATGCATTATTTGGCTTTTCTTTTATTCTGCAAAAAATTTAATTTCTTTTTTTCACATTGGATCATAATTGGCCGGCCCAATAGTCAAGTTCCTACATAATGTAAGCAGTTTGACTCAATGTCCAGATATGCAAGTGTGCCTACCTTTAGTAGACTTGCAAAAGATTAACATTTAAATTTGTGAATAGTTATAACATTTTTCTATTGAGGTTAAATGACTCACAAAAAGTGTGCTTTTTTGTCTTTAGAGTCCGATCCCATATGACTTTTCTTTTTAGATAGATCCCTGGGCTTAGCATTTTTAGTGGGGATGATTGAGTCTGATCCCACTATCGTCCTCTGTTACAGAGAGACATTTCTTCCAAATCTTCACTGATGAAGTGTTTAGTTTTCAAAGCTCGAAATCGAAAGTTTCAAGAGCGATTCTTCAGGTTTTAGTATATCTCTTATCCTTTAGCCTTTATGTGTGAGATCATTCTGCTAGGTTTTCCATTTTTATTATCTTTATGTTGTTTTTGGATTAAGCTTTGTATTGTAATGTTGGCAATGAGGATATATTTCTGTTTCTGCCATTCTACTTCACTAATCTGATATGTAATACAAGCATGTTTGTCACACAAAAAAATAAAATTACGAAATTAACCATAAAATCCATAAAAAGAACAAGCCTTGCCTTAGTATGTTAAGGTAAGTCATTTGGCACCTACAAATCAACAAACTCATTAATACTCAACACCAAATTCATGTCACAAATCATATGAACAATTCAATCTTTCTTATTATCACCCCAAGGAGCACAGATCTTTTCCAGCCCCATTCCAAGAGAGCACCCGAGTCCAGCTCTCTCCTTCTCAGGCGAGACAGACCAAGAACGCAATGGTGAATCAGAACCATCTCTCTCATTCTTCTTCGGATGGATGGTGTCAATGACGGCCTCGATTTCTTCTTTGGCTCTCTCAAAAACATTAGGAGCCTTCACTTCATCCACTGGCGTGTTCTCATCGATATCATCACTCCTTCCATGAGTTTCTTTGTGATGATGATGGGGTTTCTCCTTCTCGAATAAAGATTTGATCTCTTCCTTGGCCTTTCTTATCATATTTGGTTTTTTCTTTCCATCTTCTGTCAATATAAAACCATATGAAACAAAATTGAGTCTTGTACAAATATCAAGAAATGTTTACACAACTGTATTCTAGAATCAAATCAAAACATAAACAAACTTTATTGTTTTGCTACTCAATATGTAAGGTAGAAATGAAAATCCTTGTAAATCTCCATAACAGACATAAAACGATTTGATTATGATGAGAGAAAAACTAAACCTGGTTTCTCGGAATTCAATTCCAGTTGGCCAGATTGGTCCCTGAAACAGAAATTATAAAACATTAGCAAAACTCCTTTACACGCTCCCTGATGCTAGCATAAGCACACAAGCAAAACGAATGAATATGCCTTCTTATGTATCACAAAAATGTATGAAACAAACAACGAAACCTCGAACTCTTGCGTAGATGCAAAGCCCCAATAACTGCTTCGACCTCCTCTTTGGCTCGTTCAAACATGTTCGGCGCTTTGACTTTACTCTCATCGATGTCAGCATAAATCTTCTTGTCCGAGCGATCTTCATCACCTAAACACATACAAATCTTTCATATGTACACACCGAATCTACAGTGTTGCTAAACATAACATAACACATCCAAGAAACACGAGACTCATGCTGTATTCGAAAAATCAATATTCATACATATATTCTTCACACCGCACAAAACTAGATTATAGTTTATTTCAACCTCGGTAAATCATAATTAAATCCCAGAAAAATCTGCAATGAATGCAATACTAGTAAATAAATTGGCTTCTAAACAAAAGCTCATGATCAAATTTGAGAAAACTTTTCAGATTCATACACATTTCCTGCTCCTTTACAATCAATCGAATCTTAAAAGCACTAATTTTCGTTAATCTATTCTTAACTTCCAATTAAAAGACACCGAAATTTCAAAAAGAAAAAAAAATGAACTACTAACGAGATTCATCGCATCGAATTAATAAGTGCAAGAACAATTCAACAAAGGACGAGATTAATCGCATCGATACAACTATAAAAACCTAGATAACAAACAAAAACAACAACCCAAAAAAATGAAAAGAACTTACCAGAAACTGTGTTGACATTAGTCATATTCTTGCTTGGAATGATGAGAAAATGAGAGAATAGATGAAATTTAAGGATTTTCTAGGGCTTTTTTGTGAGACGAATTTGGGAAAATCAAAATCCGTTTGAGGTAATTGCATGATTTCTATTCAGCACAGAATTCGTCTATTTGAAAATTACCCGTAAGAAGCCAGACTGTATTAGCAAAATATTGGTCCCACATTTATGTCATTATGCTAATTAAGTCCTTAATCCTTTATTAGCTTTTATATTCTTAATTTGTGAAAAGGACCAACACGCAACCTATATTTTCATGGGCCTTTATATTACCAAACATTTTGGGCCTATACGTTTGGCCCACTTTTTTTCCTATTTTTTCAACTATCATTTTATATTTTGCGTTTTCAATATCAGTTTACAGACGCAAACAAAACAAGTACTCAGGATAAATAGTATATACATTCCATGGATAAGTAGCGAGAATAATCAATTTAGCTAAAATATTAGCACAAACATTCTAGCTGTGTGGCCTATGCTAAAAACTTAGAGCATCAAACATCATTTTCCATGCTTGCACCGTGAAGATATAGTGTATCAGTTGGAAGTTAGTTGAATTACCATTAAGTAAAGTATTGATAACATTGTTATCGCCCTCAAACACAACACGACGATAGCTATACCCTAGGAGACCTGTAATGCCCAAATCAATGCCGAGAATTCACCCTCTTATACTGATTGACGACCAATAAATTTTCCCCGACCAACACCCAAAAATACACCATGCTCATCGCGAATGATCCACCAACGACCTGAAATTGTTTCATTCTCTGTATACGATGCGTCATAGTTGCATTTCACTCATCCATGAATAGGGCGTGACCAAGTAGTATTGTAGCCTATAGCACCTAACAACGCCGACAGATTGGTGATCGGATGTGTATGTGCATCAATCCATTCCTTTGTGTCATTATAGGCCCGTGAAACTATTTCTTGTGGTGGAAGGTCGCAGTTATTGTACAAGAGATCATTTCAATTTTTCCATAATCGCCATAGCAACCAAATCAGGAGGTAGCGGAACAACTTCTCCAAACGTTGATATTCAACCAACCTAAAGATAAAGAGCAATTTATCGTTAAAAGGAATAGTCCAATCATTTAGCACCAAATATGGAAGCCTAGAGAGACGCCATATAGCAACAGCAATAGGGCAAAGAAAGAGTGTGTGATCCGCTGTCTCATTTGTTGAGCAACACCGTAAGCAGTTGGAAAATGTAGATATATTTCGGCGTTGAAGATTCTCTGCAAATCCCAAAGCATGTGATGCTAAACGCTCGACAAAGTGACGCAGGTTCGAAGCGACTGGTAATCGCCAAAGTTGTTTTGTTAAGTCAGGATGATGGTAAACTCGCGGCTGATGTGCTGGATCGAGAGCTGTTTGTGTCTTATCAAGCCAATACCCGGACTTGACAGTGTAGTTACCATGTCGTGTATAGTTCCAAATATGAACGTCATTTGTCGGTGATTGTGGTAAATAATGACGTAAGATGTTTCCATAATACATAGTACATACTTCTCTTTGATCAATTGATTTGTATCAGGATTAATAAGTTCATTAACCTTTGTAGAAGGGAGATACGGAGGGAGTAGCATAGCCGGATGTGGAGGGGTAGTTGATAGCCAAGGGTCAAGTCCCAATCTTGTTTGAGTGTCATTGCCCACATTAAGTTGTACTCCTGTCTTCAATAACTCAGCCCCAAATAACAAGGAAGTCCAACCATAAGATGGCTAATAATCTTTCATTGCATCCAAAATTGTACGTCTAGGAAAATATTGTGCTTTGCAAATGCGATAGAGAAGGCTGTGAGGTCGTTTTAACATTTTAACAAACTTGGTTTGCCAGTAAAGCTTTATTAAATAACACCAACTTCCGAAAACCTAAACCACCAGCCTGTTTAACTTTGTCATTTTTCGCAAGGACACCCAAACCATGGCCTTCTTATTAAGTGAACCATCCCACCAGTACTAAGAGATGAGTCTATCAGTAGTAGTATAAGTACTTGCCAGAAGCCGAAAGCAATTCATCGAGTAAACCGGTAAAACATATGCAACAGCTTTAATCAATGTTTCTTTACCAGCCGTCAACAGATACCTAATTTGCCAGCCTGATAATTTCGATTTCACATGTTCTTCAATGTATCGGAATAGTTCCTTTTTATTACGATTAAATTGTTCGGGTAGTCCCAAATATTTACCAGCTCTCCCAGTCGTAGTTATCTCGATAGTAGTTTTAAGATGTTCACGCATACCTTGATATACCCGAGTGCCAAAGATGAAAGTTGATTTCTCAAGGTTGATTAGTTAGCCAGAACATTATGTGTAGTTGTCAATGAAGAATAATGAATCATCAGCAAACAACAAATGTGATATTATAGGCTCACCACGACTAAGACGGAGTCTATGTAAAGTGTTATCACGGTGTGCTTGCTTTAATAATGAACTTAGGACGTCTGAGCAAAGGATAAATAAATACGGCGATAAAGAGTCTTATTGGCGAATACCACGTTTTGGTACCATATGGCCATACGAACTTTCATTAATAACCACCGAAAATGTAATAGGACAAACACATTCCATTATCCAAGAGACCCACGTAGCACTAAATCTTTTTTGTTTCAGAACAGCCTTGAAAAAATTCCCTTCAACATGATCGTAGGTTTTGCTAATATCTGTCTTGATTGTCAGAAATTCAGTAAAAATGTTTCGATTAACCCATAAAGAATGAAATAACTCATGAGTTATGATAACATTATCACAAATATTTCTACCCGGGCCCACTTTCTTTTCTTTTCCTACACGTGTGAGGTCAAAAGAGATTGCAGTAATTTATAGACAAATCAAAATTAACCTATTCTAACTATATCAAAATAGAGAGAAAATACATATACAATTCAGTTATAGTTGCAACCTCACAATCATCTAATAAAATACAACAACATATTACTCAAGAATCAGAGTCAATTAATCAACTAATATTTCCAATGCCATTCATTAGGTATATTAAAATTTATATTTTAAAGAACTAAAAAGTGAAAAACAAAAAAATAACAACCAAAAATTATTTTATCAGCAATCACGTTTAGTTTAAAACATCATGATTTATATTCTTTTTTTCCCAACAATTAGATCAACTAAATTTGATATGTAGCCTAAATCCATATCTAAATCTAGTTTTGAGCATACTAACTGATAATTGAAAAATTAAATTAAACCGACCCGAAAATAAAAACCAGAACCGGCTAAGTAATTGAATGGTTCCTAAATTCCTATAACCGAAAAACTAAAACCAAACTGAAAACCGAATAGTTACCCAAAAAAACTGAAATACAATTATATATTTATAATTAATTATTTATATAGAATTTGATAATCTAAATATCTAAAGTTGTAATTATAAATCTAAATTTTTTAGTTAAATTTGAATCAAAATTACTAAAAAACTAAAATATTTAATATTTTATAATTAATTTATGGTTTTTCTATGATTTTTATTGGTTTAAAAAAATAAAGGTTTCAGAACCGGATTTGAAATCGAACTGAATTATCTATAAACCGAACGATTCTAAATTTTTATACCCAAACAGAATCGGAACAGAAAATTACCCTAATGATTCCTAAATTAGAGAACCGAGAACCAAACCAAAGAGCCTAACACCCAAAACTGATGAAATCTCTTTTTAATCTACGGATCATTCTACACTAGACTAAAAAAATCTATATATAATATCATATTCAAAATTACCAAAATTGTTTGAAAAAACAAAGCTGCCAAAAATTTTGGAAGCCTATTATGATTGAAAATTATAACATGTAACTTGCCTCGTGAGTATGCAGCTCCTAGTTAATTTACACTCCTCCTATAAGTCCATATTATATATTATGTCTCTGACTTGTCGGTTCGAGTTCAGACATCAAATTTCAAAGGTTGACCTCTTGGTCTTGGGTCAAGCCTAGACAAAATCGAGAATGATCAATCAACATAATTAACTTATAATATGAAATCGACATTGAGCAACGTGCCCAGCTCGTGTAGAAAATACATGTGGCTAACTAGAACAATAAATAACTCATAATATGAAATGGATATCGAAAATGTGGCTAACTAGTAGTCTTTTTCATTATGTCTGTAATATCTTAAGACCGAACGATCGCAAGCACATCAGTTTGAGACCTTTAAAAACACAACAGCAGAAAAAGTAAACAAGAATATTCAAATCGAAACACACGTAATTATGGTCTTACTTGTTGACCAATGTTATTGAGTTAATTTCGGTAGGAGATAGACCAAGATATGCCCAAATATTAATGCCCATTGAATAATTAGGTCCAAAAGTAAAATGGCCGTATATTTGAAACCAAGACGAAAACGCTCTAAGGTCCAAACCGACGATTCAAAGAATGACGATTGCTAGTCCATAAGACAGATGTCAATCCCTATGTAACATAGATGTCAATCCCTACGTAACGTGTTGACCATAAAGATGAAAAAGGAACACATGGCAATTCGAAGCACCATAAATAAGACAAATGTCTACAGAAAGTAACACTTGTAAATTGATTATCAATAAGTTAGAAGAATGAGAAGTCTATAAAAAGGAGGAAGATAGCAGAGAACAGGAGAGAATCGAAAATCATATACATAAGCTAGTAATTATCAATATCGGAAAAGTTCAAATCTCAGGAGATGAAAGAATGGAGATCGTTATATTTAAAACCAATAAACAGAAATCTTCAACCTCATAACCAGCAATTTACTTTCTACCTTGAAATCTTCATCATATTAACTTGTAATTTTGTAGTTTCTAGTCAATCGTATTATTATTATAACTCACCAGTTATAAGTGCTTAAACAGGCTTAAACAATTTCCATTGCCTGGCGATGATGTTTTACTTGGTAATTATGGGTAGGCATGAAGCTATACTCTTAAGTCTCAAACCCGTTTTTTACGCCTCGAGAAGACTCTTCTCAATGCACACAATTAAATCAAATAATATTATGATATAAATCAATTCTCTAACCTTTTTATACGTACTTCAAAGCTAAGCAACCATTCTTGTAGACGAAATAATATCTAAAACTAACATATATATCCCGAAAGTTTATGAAGCAATACTTAAATTATTGAAAAAGTTTTGTTTAGATTCAAAGGTTATATATGATAAATCTGAATGATGGAATCCCTTTCCAGTTTTTATAATAACACTTGGCTTAAAAACAAAAATGAAACCAATTGTTATATTACTAAAAAATATTAAAAAGCATAAGCTTGAGAAAACTCTAAACTTTTATATTAAACTTATGATATTTGATTGGAATAACGAACACTTATATTTAAAATTATGAAATTACTCATTATAATGTGTTATATATATATAATTGTTTTAACAAATTAATATATATATGTATGTATATATTTGTTAAGATACTATATAAATATATATATATATTTATATTAAATATTGGATTTACATTTAAAAAATATATATATATATATATATATATACATATTTAAATTCAAAATTTTAGTGATATTTCCAAAAAATTAATTAAACTAATAAAAGTAAAATTGTATTTTTGTAGTTTTTAATGGTCTATGTTTTGGAAACACTTTATGCACTGATGTATAGAACATTTAAGATGATATAATGCTCTTTTGTTGCTGGATAGAATATAATGCTTTTAAAAATATAACGAATATACAATATTTTTATACATAACTCTTAAAAACACAAACAATAATTTAAAATATTATAAAAGTTATTTATTCTAGCAACTTGGATCATTTATCTCACAAAATAAAATGATTTGAGCATCAGTTTACATTTTAAAACTCATTTAGTAAATTAGTTGAACTGAACTATCTTACTAACGAATTTATAGCAAGTTGAATGAGATAGTTTATAATGATATGCCTAGATTAAATTTTTTTTTGACAGAAACTCAACTAATCTTTAAACAAATATTACTTTTGTTTCCGATAACTAGTTTGATTTTGAACTTTTTAATAAAACTTAAAACCTGATTTCATATTTCTTTGGCCAAACAACACTAACTTAATTCTTTTTATTTTGAAAATGGCTTTCTATTAAAATGCAAGAAAGAATATTATATGGCCATGCCCAGTTAAGGTTTTTGGTCTAAATACATATTATAGAAACCTAATCAAAAAGAATCCAATTAATTGGGAAGACTTATGGTGATGACCCATTATTTTTCTTCTTCGCAGACTAAACGACTATAGGCGATGACTCATGCAATGGTAGTTGAATCATTAATGGTGGAGTAAAATCTGCTCATGAGATTAATATGGTGCTGAACGAAACCAGAACTGGAGCATGGATGAAGCTGGTTCATTATTTTGAAACCGAAGACTGGAGATTCGATTTCGAATTAAGGAGTCAATTGATTTAAGGAGATTGATATCTGTTGAGAATCTGTTTCTATGTAGCCGGTGATTTTGCTATGTCCATAGTAAATAGATCGTTGATTGTCAAGTAATTAAAACTAGCTTTCTCTGAATTTTGTTAATCTACAAAGTTTGGAGTTGAGTGAGGATTCTTTCCCATTCCATTTGGGGCTGCAAGCTCAAACGAGAACACAGATAGGACCAGAGCATTGAAGAAAAGGGACAAAAGAAGTATATGTGATCTCTTGACTCTTGATCTTGATTACATAGTAGGCAAGTTGGCGAGATATGAAATCCCTTGCCGAGTAATCTATCCTTTGTTGGGGTTTTGTTTAGTATACATAACCACACTAAAAAGCTATGTCTTGGGATGGATCCAGAGAACCATACAATTTTATTCGAGCTAACCTTTGGTTTATGAGGCTTAAGGTAATTGTACATTTTCCCTGTTGAGTATTTCTGATTTTGCTGCCCATTAAAGCTCTACATGAGTGAATCATGTTGATCATTTAGCTGCAGTGTTGTAAGAAACATTTGAATATTAACCAACTCTTCTGACCTTGCAGGTGGAAGCATCCAAGAAGAGTCATTCCAGAGAGAAGCAGTAGATGCTTAAGAATGGATTCATGTATGCCTCATATCGACACTAAGGTACGCTTTTAGGCTCCATTAAGGTGACCAATTGTCAGTCCAAAATTTGATGTCATTGCCAATCCCAATTTTCCTCTTAATTGATCCAAATATATGGTGCCTCATCTTAAGTAATTTGAGGGTTAACTATGAATGTTTCTGCTTGATGTTGATTATCCAAAACCTTGATAGATCCTCACCCAAAATCTCCTTTTTAAACTATGTGGACCAGATTGAGGAAGTTTGAAAAAATATCAACCAAACTAGTTTTAGGGAACTAGCTATATTATAGAACATGATGTCTCGAATTCCTAGTCCACCTTCATCTTTTGTGGCAGTTATAAATTCCAAAGAAATTCTAGCTGAATAAGATCCATCTGTTGTTCCTTTCCACAGAAATCTGTTTGACAAAGTATTTAATTCTTTTATACAGCTTTTTAGGAGGAAGAAAGTAGCACACTAAAAGTTAGTGATGCCATTAATTATTGAGTTTATTAGTTGTAGTCTGCTAGTGAAAGAGAGCGTTCTCGCAACCCAAGAGGAGAATCTCGCTTTCACTTTAGTAAGGAGTGGTGCACAATTACTTAAGGTGAGCTTTTCGAGTATAGTGTTACACCTAAGTAACGCACAGGAAGTTCACCATAAGTGATTCATGTTGTTGCTTCTATTTCTTCAATTTTCTCTACTCTTAATCCATCTCCATAGAATCTAGTTTTCTGTACACTCACTTTGAGGCCTGATTTTTCTGCAAATTCTTGCAGAATATGGAGAATATTTTGCATAGATTTCAAGCTACCTTTTGTGAAAATAAGCAGGTCATTAGCAAAACACAAGTGAGTAAGTTTTGTTGATTTGCATTTGAAATGAAATCCATATTTTCCTTCCTCAGCCCTTTTGTTCAGAAGATATGGAAGATAATTCATGGCTATAATAACTAGATAAGAGGACAGAGGATCTCCCTGTCTTAGGCCCCTCTTCCCTTTGAAGTAACCATGCAGTCCTCCATTATATCCTATTGAGAATGCTTTAGTGCATATACAAGCTTCAATCCATCTTAAATATGTGTCTGGAATGTTTAAACCCCTTAAGCAGCCTAGTATAAACTCCCATCGAACAATGTCAAATGCTTTTGCTATATTTACTTTAATAATAATGCGTTTAGGACCTGATTTTCTATGGTATCCTTGAACTAACTCTCCAACCTGAATAATATTTTCTATTAACAATCTTCCTTTGACAAAATCTGTTTGAGTGGGGAGAATAATTTCTAATAAGATGGGTTTATGCCTAGCAGCTAACAGTTTCGAGACCACTTTGTATATTGTATTACAGTAGGAGATGAACCTATAGTATGAGACAAATGAAGCTCCAGGGATCTTTGGGACTAGAGACAGGATTGTGGCATTAGCAGCCTGAGGAAGGAACCCAGTTCTGAAAAAATTGGAAACAACATTCAAACATTCTCTGCCAATAAGGGACCATGCCAAAGAGAAGAACTTAGAGGTAAGTCCATCTGGTCTTGGCACTTTATTCGGATTAATCTTGAAAATCACTCTTTGGATTTCTTCATCAATTGGTAAAAGAACCATTTTCTTGTTTAACTCAATAGTAGATTTCAATATTAATTTGTACATTCTAGAACCACAAAAGAGAGATCTCAAAGGGGAGAAGCCGTGGAGGGCAAGAATTGACATGAAGTAATCAATCACCATTTGACTCATCAAGAGTGGGTTAGTCTCTGTATCCATCTTCTTTTGAGAATGATCTTATCGAATTAAATGACTTCCTAGCCTCTGCATAGCGTTGAAAGAAGCTAGTATTTTGGTATCCTTCTTTGAGCCACTAAATTCTTGATTTTTGCTTGAAAAATGATTCTTCTATTTGCAGCAATTGATGCCATTTTTCACGACCTTCTCTCTCAGCAAAGAAATTTAGAGAATTGGGACACTCCAGCGATCTCACCTGCAAAACCTTTAAATTAATGTTAGTCTCACTCACTCTCTACTCAATCTTAGAAAAATTATCCTTATTTAATTGTCTGAGCACACTCTTAATTTTTTCTAGTTTGTAGCAGAACGATGAGAGAACTTGATCATTGCTTCCACTTTGAGTCCATGATGCTTCAACTGCCGGGAGAATGGTTGGAAGAGTGATTACATAGTTTAGGAATTTGAAAGGCTTAGAATTGGATGATGGGATAGGCAGTCCAAGTCTAAGATACAAGGGGTATAGTCTGAAATTTCTGGGGGTAGAGGTTGTACTTAATGGGAAGGTTGAAAGCCAGTTGTGATCTACCAAGAGTCTGTCCAGTTTTTTGGCAATAGGACTTTCATGATGATTGTTTTTCCATGTGCAAAAGGTTCCATAAAACCTTAGATCAAATAACTCCAGATTTTGCATACATGATCTCATGTCCATCATATGGTTGTCAATGCAGGATACCGATGATGAGGAGTGCTCATTAGGGTCCATGATTTGATTGAAATCTCCTCCAAGCCCCCAAGGATAATCATGCAAAGAAAGCATGAGTTTTAACTTTTCAAGTTCTGCCCACAGATCAGTCCTTTCTTGACTGAGATTACTTACATATACAGCTGTAAAGATCAAGGTTTTCCCTCCAGATAACTGCAACTTTACTATCATCGATTGCCTTGATTTATGTAAGAGAACCATTGTTACAGTTGGTTTCCATATTAGAATAATTCTGCCATCATCGTTTGAGTCATGATTAGATATGTAGTTCCATCGCGAACAAGTCTTTTGAATTACATAACGTAGATTAGGTTCTTTAATATGTGTTACCAAAATAGCACCAAACAATGACTTGCTACCATTAAGCCATTGTAAAAAAGAATGGTGCTTGCTTGGGTTATTTAGGCCACAAGCATTCCAAAAAATAGGTTTGGACCCATTAAACCGAACCTGAGGACTCTCCTTTGGCAAGAAGGGTTCCCATTCCGGGTAGAGTATTATTTTCCAGAGAGACAAATGTTGTTGGGTTAGATATAACAACTGGAGGGATGGAATTTTGCTGGTTAGGGATAGAAGAGGGAGGGATGGAGTTTTTCTGGTTAGATGAAAGAAATGGAGGGTTTAAGGTAATATTCATTGCGGTAGCGGAAGAAGGAATAGTGAGGGGAGAAGGAAGAGCTAGTTTTGTTCTTTTGTTGAGTTGTTTAGGTGTTTTTAGTGGGGTTTTTGAGGGGAAGTTTCAATGGTGGGTAAGGGTATAATAGATGATGGGCTGACAGAGGGGATTAATGAGGAAGGATCAGGTAAAGTCCTCTCATTTGGAATAGACTGAGTCTCAACCACAGCAGTAGCAGATTGCAATTCATCATTTGTCGCTGAATGTACAATTAGCTGCATTTGAGTTTTATTCTTTGGAACCCATTCTCTCACAACTGATGGGCAATTTTTGATGATATGGCCATATTTCTTGTAGTGTGAGCAGAGTGGAGGGAACCATGGGTACTCAACTGACAGTTTTAAGACTTGGCCATTTTCTCTTTCAATTTCAACTAACTTTGGAATTAGTTTCCTCAGGTCAATTTCCACAAACAGATGAGCAATGAATGGCCTTGTAAGGTTTAAGGTAAAATCATCTATATCCTTTTGTTCACCAACTAGTCTAGCAATTAAACTTCAACCCTCCAAAGTCATAAGATCTAATGGAATGTCCTTAACATGAATCCATAAAGGGATATAGGTAATTCGAGGGGCTGTAGAAATCGGAGAAGCTCCCAACTTAACCACATGAAACATTGAATCCGCAACATACCATATCCTCTTAGCTAGGATTTTTTCTCGGAGGTAGTCATTTGGGATTCTGATAAGCATTGAACGAGTTGCTGGCATAACGTGAAATTCAACCTTTCTACCTTTTCCTCACATGTAGTTAAGAACACTTTGGCTGGAGCCAAGAGGAGGGATTTTTCCTGAAAAGTAGCAGACAATGAAATCCTTGTGAGCAGCTGCACCTCTCTCAAAAACCTCATCTAGAACTTTGATCATTGGGATACCTTCAGGGCTAAATTCTAACAGAGCTACTCGCTTCAAATTTTTATTCTGATTTTGCTTCACATTTGATGCATAAGTAGACGTTACCGGAGGAACACCATCACTGACATTCTGTAAAAGAGGAGTAGTCAAAAGAGGAGGGAGAGAAAGATCTTTCACCTCAGTTGATGTAGCCGAAATTTCATAAATTTTTCTGAGATCCATTGTAGCATCTACAGTGTTAGGGTTTGCATCCATAGTCGATTTATTAGAAATTGATGAAATTTCTACTTGAGTAATGGTAATTTGGTCTTGAATGGAAGAAAGAGCAGAGGGTTGAGAAGAAATAGGCTCAGGAATTAAGAGCAGTTTTTGCACTATTACCGGATACGTAAAAAAGAGGAAGAGTAGGGAGGGAAGAAGATAGTGGTGAAAGAGGAGGGAAATGGAAAAGGTCAGGAGGGTCAGGAGGGAGGGGAGGTGGTTTGTGAGACCCGCCGAAGGAAGCTGTCGGAGTCAAAGGGAAAACACAAACTTGAGAACCAAAAGTTCTCCATTTTCCCATCAAAAGCTCTTGACTTTGAGTTTTTTAGTCACTAACTTAATCTTTGAACTACTTAAACTCAAGATTACCAGATTTGTACATTGCCTTCACCAGTTAATTGGGGTAAAGTTAACCTTCAACATCATATGATATTGACACCTAGTAAAAAGAAAATGCTAATTTTGTATGCTAATCGTCATAGTAAATATATTAACATAAACATGTATAGTTTTGTGTCGCGTAAAAGGTGGGCAAGTGAGATTCAATAGAAAAACAACTTTGAAGTAACAATTTGTTGGTTCGGTAATGTGATTTTCTTTTCGGGTTGTACTATTTACCTATTTGGTAATCTACCATCTCAAATACATTTTCGTTTTTTGTTTCTTGAGCTCGGTTTATTCAGTTTTGTAATCTTGAATTCGGTTTGTTTGGTTTTTTATTACCGAATTCTTTTGTTTTCCGGTAAACTTATTATTCAGATTATTCGGTTTATTAGGTTTTTTGTGATGGTTAATTACAAAAAAAAAAAAAAAATTGTAATGTAATTCGGTTTAATCACAAAATTCGGTTAAAACCGAGTATCAAATTATCCGAACCGAATAAAGATTCGGTTTAATTCGGTGAAAATTGAAAAATCTGATTAACCCGAAAAATTGAAAAACCCGAATCGTTAAACCCCATTAAACTGAAGGCCTACACCTAGTACATATATATGTCGCAACAAAAAGAAGAAACCATATTGAGAAAACTCGAAAAAGTAAAGGGACTTGACCGCAATTGGTTGACTCTGCGTTTACACATCATGACCCCGAACCGGTTTTGGTGCTCTTTTCGTTCAATGGTCACTTTCTTTGACCGCAATAAATAATAGTTATATTTATATTTTAAGGTAGAAGTGTTGTTATCAATTGAATTTATAATTAAGTTTGGACCCGTTGTATGAATCTACAGAATCGATATTAAAGAAAAAGGAGGGATATAAAATAATCTACAAATATAACCAGCTTGTACCAGAAGAATTCAACATTATGATTTGATTGCACAAAATTACATATCGTTACAATTACCAAAAACCAAAAAGCGTTTGGACCATTGTAATCAATTAATTACAAGTTATATCTTAATCATATAGGCTTTGCAATAATTTATAGTATTATTTAAAGTTTAATGGCCCACACTCACCAAACTGGAATGTTATACTCTTGATTTTACTTGTGAAAGCCATCTAACCAAAAGGAAATTTCTTTTACAAGCGTTTTTGTTAATTGATTATTTTACAAGTTCTCGTTTACTAGTTACAATGTTTGTAGTTAATCTAATGGTTTCAAATCTTATATTACACCAACAGAGAAGTATTAGAATAAGAATGATTTTATTGATTGAGTTAAAATCATTATACAAGACATGTTACATATGTAACAACTCTATGAAATAACAAATTTAGTAACTTTCAACATACATTTAACGGATACACATAACATAGATCAAAAATAAAGTAACGGAAACTGTTAATTAATTTTATATAATCTGATAATCTCCCTCAAGATGGAGTGTAGATAGACAAAACACCCATCTTGGCCAAAAGACTCTTGAATTAAGTTGGATATAACGGTTTGGTTAGAAAATCAGCAATCTAAAGTTCAGTTCTGACATAAGAGAACCGTAAAATACCCTTATCAACTCGTTCACGAACAGTATAACAATCCATTTCTATGTGTTTAGTCCATTCGTGATAGACTGGATTGTTAGAGATATGAATTGCCGCCATGTTGTCATAGAACATAGTGATTGGAGTTGGAGTTTGAGCTTTAAAATCTCTAAGTAACTTGAGTAACCATTCCAATTCACATACTACATCGGCTATACTCCTATATTATGCTTCAGCAGAGGATCGGGAAACAATACCTTGCTTTTTTTTTTCTACGAAATCAATGAGTCACCAAGAAATATCACATAGTATAGCCTGATGGTAACTGCATGTAGATTTCTTCATTCAAGTCACCATTCAAAAATGCATTTGAAATGTCTAGTTAAGAAAGATGCCAGCCCAGTTTTGCTGCTAATCCTAGAAGAAGTTTACCAGAAGAAAGCTTAGCTATAGGAGAATATGTATCAACATAATCTAGCCTTCTTTTTGAGTGTACCCTTTGGCCACAATACGAGCCATATGTCTTTCAACAGTGCCATCAGAATTGTACTTTACCTTGTAAATCCAATTGCACCCAATTGCATGTTTTCCTTCTGGTAGAAACATTACATTCCAAGTACATGCATCCTCTAAAGCACCAGATTCATCACCCATGGCTCCATTCCAAATATCATGTTTCTTGGCTTCAGTATATGTGTGTGGCTCAAATTCCTTAGTGATTGCAATAAAAAATTGGAATTCATCAAATAAATTGTCATAAGAGATGATATCTAAAATGGGGTACTCAATATCTGAATCAACAGAATAGCAATAGTAATCTTTTAAGTGTGCAGGAGGCTTGGATTAACGAAGATGTAAGGTAGAAATATCAACTGCAGTTGTCAAGTTCTTCATCACCTAAAACATTCTCTTGAAGATCATAATTAATAACATCATCATGATGAGGAGATTCTACAATTTCAGTTTTAACTGTAGGTTCAAAAAAAGACTGATTAGGATCTGAAGCTTGACCATTTTCAAAGGTAAATATGTCTTCATAGAAGACTACATGTCTTGATATAAAGGCAGTATTGGATTCAATGTCAAAAAATTTGAATCCTTTATAACCAGTAAGATAGTCTAAGAAGGCACATGCTTTAACTCTTGGTGCAAACTTATGACAACCATTGGAGGATGTAGAAGCATAAGCAAGACAACCAAAAGTCTTCAAACTGTTATAATCTAGTGACTTTGTAGTTAGAATTTCAAATGGAGATTTCCCATCAAGATGAGGACTTGGTAATCTGTTGATAAGAAAAATCACAGTTATTAAGCATTCATTCCAATATGTGAGAGGAATTTGAGATTGAAACATCAAAGCTCTAGCAACATTGAGCAGATGTTGATGTTTCCTTTATACAACTGAGTTTTGTTTAGGGATTGCTGGACAAGAATGATACACATCAGTCCCTTTTCTCAATAAAACTCAATGAAGTTTAACTCAAAGGCATTATCTAAACGTACTCCCTTTAATTTGACATCAAACTGCATCTCTACCATGGCAACAAAGGCAGGAAAAACAGTAATCACATTTGATTTATTTTTGAGAAGATAAATCCGGGTAGCTCTTGAATGATCATCAACGATTGTTAAAAAATACTTATATCCATCAGAAGATATAGTTATGAAAGGTCCCCAAGTATCAATGTGCACCAAATCAAACACTTTATTAGATCGATTTTGACTTGTAGAAAATGGCAAATATTTTTGCTTTGTTAAATGACAAGTCTTACAATGAAAGGAACTTGCATCTTTATGTTTTGAAAAAAAGACTGACAATTGAGATGACAAAGACTCAAAAACTTGTTGAGACGGATGACCCAATCTATGATGACAATATTGTGATCAACTTTGGCAACATTACAAACTACTGGTTCTGTTGTTGAATTGAAAGAATCAACTTCCAGGAAGTCAAGATGAGACTGAAGTCTACCAATTCCAATCGTCAATCCATTTGTAAGATCATGTATGATGCAAAGTAAAGGGTCAAACCAAAAACCACAATTGTTACGCTCAGTCAATGCACTAACACTGAGGAGATGAAACTTGAATTGAGGTAATATAGCACATATGTGAGGGTTAAAGTATCACTTAAACGAACTGTGTCTATACCAACAATCTTTACAGCTAAACCAGTAAGTTACTTCACTGTGGTATTGTGCATTGGAATCAGCTTCTGAAAAAGACTGTTTTCAAAACAAACATGGTAGCACCAGTATCTATAACCCACTTATTCATGCTTGTTACATTATCAGAAAGAGAATAGAAGTACGGTCTATTACCTCCAAATAATGCACATGATATAGAGGGATAGAATGTATCAGTGACTTGAGAAACTAATGCGGATTGACTGGTGCTTGCATCACCAATTTCTGTGATTATAGCAGTCTGAGGTTGGAGCTTAGTGGTAAAGTAAGCCATAAGTTATTTTATTTGATCTTTGCTCAAGTCAACATGAATTTTTGTGACAGTAAATGAATTTGTTAAGGCAAGATTTGCAATTGGAGCTGAAGAACGTTGAGCATTCCTTTCATTTTTAGATTTCCATCCTACTGGATAGCCAACAATCTTGTAGCACTGATCAATAGTATGACCAATTAATCCATAGTGAGTGCAATTAGGTCAAGTTTTCAAAGATCTAGTATCATTATTGACCAAAAAAGCAGAGGGATTCTGGTTGATTGTATATCTTTTCCTTTGTCCTTCATCTTGATTTAGCATATTGTACATACCTGAGATGGTTGGATGGGGTTTCATATTGAGAATTTGACTACGAACAGAACCAAATTCATCATTCAGTCCCATAAGAAACTGAACAATCCGAGTGGTTTCTTGATCTTCTAGGAATTTCATCACTTGAGAACATCTGCAACCACCATTCTCCACGATATTCTTTGTGCAGGCTTGTTGTTCCCAAAGAGTGACCATCTTGGTGTAATAATCTGAAAGATTCCAAGTACCTTGACGCATAGTACTAATTTCTTTATCCATATTGTAGATTTGAAGTAAATTGCTTTTGTGAAGATCTTTCCATATATCTGTTGAATAATTGAAATAAAGTATACTGGCATATATTTGCTTCGACACAACATTGAGAATCAATGCTTTAACCATGTTGTTGCATCGACACCAAATCTTGTAGAGAGGATCTGATTGAGAAGGTTTGGGAAGAGAGCCATCTACAAAATCAATCTTCTTCTTGGCTTCGAGACTATACTTCATTGAGATGACATACCGGGATGATCTCCAAAATGAAGAAATTACGGATTATGCGTACTGTCGATCGAATCAACCATTGTAGAAGGTTGATGAGCTTGCAATCTCGAAATTTGAGATCTTTGTTGAGATTCATGAACACACTGTGAGCTTCATCGTCAGAGTCACAATCTTTGCTTGAATGATTCCTGAGCTTAGCACCTTTTCTCACCATTGTGGCAAATCGCGAAATCGAAGGAGAAATAAAAAAGAAATGAAAGCTAAAGAAGAATCGCAGGAACAGAGAAAAAAGTTTCTCGAGAAAATAAGAGAGTTTGAACAGAAAGCAGAAGAAAATCATCTGATACCATATTATAATAAGAATGATTATATTGATTAAGTTAAAATCACTATACAAGAGAGGTTACATATATATACAACTCTCTAAAATAACAAACTTAGTAACTGTCAACAGACACTTAACATAGACACACACTACAAGAAAATATGTGATTTGCGATGGGATTTTGCGATGGAAAAACAACGTCACAATTTTGTTACGTCGTTGCGAAGCTGTTACGACGAAAAACGAAACATCACAATTGAGTCGCAAACGCACATTTGACAATCACAATGGAATCAATATTGCGACGTCGAAGTGATGCGCTTCTTCCATAGCAAATTTGCGAGACGACTGCGATGAGATTGCGATGTTACTTACCGCCATCGCTATTACATAGCAAATTTTCCTCTTTTTCCTATAAATAGTCCACCATGTGATTGTATCTTCACACCAAATCTCATAAACATTTAGAGAGAGAAAGAATTCGGGGAGAAAGATTTTGGGGGAAAATTTTTTTTAAGAATTTCTTTTTTTTAAGAAAAATAAATGTGGTCGGAACATGAAGTGTTCACATTACGACGATGAATGTATAATCAAAAAGAGCTCGACACCGAAGAAGTGATGAAAGAGTTTCGAGATGGGTTGCTAGCATTTATAAACCACGCGGCTAATAACCCATTTACTCCGAATGACAGTAACATTTTTTGTCCGTGTCTAAAGTGTGGGAACAGCAAATATGAATATCGATATGGTGAAAAGGCATGTATATAATAGAGGATTTTCCCCAAACTATTATGTATGGTTTTCACATGGGGAGGGGTATAGTCTCGATGCAGGAAATAGTGGTACGGGTGCTGGTATTGATGATCAACCTAGTTATTATGCTAATTATAATTATGGCGAAAATATGTTTGAAAATTATGAGAATTTACAAGGAAATAAATATCATGATATGGTTCCAGATGCATATCATGGATCTATTCCGATTGGTAGTGAAAATACTATTGAAGAACCTAACGCTAAAGCGAAATAGTTCTATGATATGCTAGATGCTGCAAATCAACCTACCTATAAGGGATGTAGAGAAGGTCTATCTAAACTGTCATTAGCATCTAGTTTGATATCTATCAAAAGTGAAGGAAACATAACCGAGAGAAGTATGAACCAATTAGTGGATGCGTTTAAAAAGTATTTGCCAGCAGATAATAATTATGCTAAGAGTTATTATGAAATACAAAAGTTAGTAGCGGGTCTTGGATTACCATCCGAAATCATTGATGTTTACATTGACAATTGCATGATATTATGAAAAGACGATGATAAGTTGCAAGAATGTCGTTTTTGTGAGAAGCCGAGATATCAAGCAACAGGTGGAAGGTTACACAACAAATGATGGGGAGGGTACACATCCGTCAGATGCAAAAGCTTGGAAACACTTTCAAACAGTACATTCTAACTTTGCCAAAGAGTCTAGAAATGTTTATCTTTATTTATGCACAGATGGATTTTGTTCATTTGGTTTGTATGGAGACAATATTCTCTATGGTCTGTCATATTGATGCCCTATAATCTTCCACCTAATATGTGCATGAAAAGCAAATTCTTTTTCATGACTATTCTAGTGCCATGTCTTAGTCATCTTAAGCGATCTCTTGATGTGTTCATGCAACCTCTGATTCACGAGCTGAAACATTTATGGTATAAAGGTGTTTGCACATTTTATTTCTCGCATCAGCTGAATTTCAAGATTCATGCAGTTTTATTGTGAACGATAAGTGACTTTCCTGTGTACGGAATGTTATCTGGATGGACTACACATGGAAGGTTATCGTGTCCATATTGTATGGAATGGTCTGGTGCATTTCAACTAAAGCATGGTAAGAAATCTTGTAGGTTTCTCTTTATGCACCATCCCTACTGAAGGAACAAGAAATTGTTCAAGAAGAACAAGATTGTGCGCATTCCTCCCCCAGCACACATGTTAGGGGATGAGCTGTTGCAGGATATTGATTATTATGGTGCTCAGAAAACATGTATACGTGGGGGCAATTGGCACACTCCAGCAAACAAGTCTGACAAATATACAGAATCTCATAACTAGCACAAAAAGAGTATCTTTTGTGAACTTCCTTATTGGAAAGATCTCTTACTACGTCACAATCTCGATTCAATGCATATTTTTAAAAACTTTTTCGATATCATGAACACGATTTTGAATGTGCAAGGAAAGAGTAAAGACAATTTGAAATCAAGGTTGGAGCTAGCCGAAATTTGTTCGAGAAGCGAATTACATATTACACGGGATGGGAAACAATCGATTCCCAACTTTAGTTTGTCTAGAGAAGCGAGACATGCATTGTTTAAATGGATATCTTCAGATGTAAAGTTTCCCGATGGTTATGTGTCTAAATTCTCCCGATGTATCGAGCAAGGGAAAAAATCTCTGGTATGAAGAGTCATGATTGTCATGTATTCATGCAGCGAATACTGCCATTTGCATTACTTGAGCTTTTACCCACAAATGTCCACATAGCAATTGCACGTAAATTTTGACTTAGTTTATATTTGCTTATTTAGTTAATTATATAAGTTGTTCAAATTATATATATTTAATGAGTATCAAGTTGTAGGAATTGGAGAGCATTTTCAGGGATATGTGTACACGAACACTAACAGAGGATGTCATAGCTCAATTACAAACTAATATCCCAGTGTTTCTCTGTAACTTGGAAAAAATCTTTCCACCCTCTTTTTTTGACGTGATGGAACATCTTCCAATCCACCTACCTCATGAAACATCTCTTGGTGGGCCCGTACAATTTCGATGGATGTACCCGTTTGAGCGATTTATGGGACATATAAAAAGAAAGGTCAAAATTCAAGCAAAAGTAGAAAGATTGATCATTGCAGAAAGTTTGACAAAGGAAACATCTCATTTCACTTCATATTACTTTAGTCCCACCGTCAAAACCAAAAGAACCCAGGTAGGACGATATGATGATAAAGGAGTTGCACCATCATATGCCGTTGTTGTTCCAGATATCTTCACTCAGATCGGAAGACTTGCTGAAAAAAATAAGGAAGAATACTAGAAAAACCACACGTACTGTCACGCAGCTCACAACTACATACTGAGAAATTGTGAAGATGTAGTACCATTTGAGAGGTATATATACATATAAATTTATTAATTAATTACATTTAGTTTTGTTAATTAATATAAACTATATTTATTTTGCAGTGAATTCGATAGACAGATACGAGTAGTCTTCCGTAATTTAAATGAACCAGAATATGAAACCTACAAAGAACGTGATTTTACTGGATGGTTGAACTTCTACGTACGTAAGATAATTGTGTACATTTAATCAAAATTAAAGTGGAGCATAATGTTTTAATATGTACATATGATTTTTAGGTGACGAATGGATGTGCAGGCAATCCTTTGCCATTACGGTTCTACGAGATTTTTGATTAACTAATTGCAAGGATCGTAACAGCCTCAATGTATTTTACGCGCTGATACACTTTTCATACTTACGACAATGATTCCAATAAATCAACCGCAAATTATGAAATCCACGTGCTAGGTGACACCGATTTCTACGATATTTTGAACAAAATTATATAAGTCACATATCCAGGAGTTCTTGGACTGAGATTCATTTTATTTCAATGTCGTTGGTATAATACAACGGCGTCGAGGAGTGCGTACTAACTAGTTAGGGGTAACCGATGTAAATGCAAACCAAATATATTCGAAGTTTGACCCTTTTATTCTAGCATGTCAAGCAGAACAAGTGTATTTTATTCCTTATCCTCGTACAAAGCAAAGATGTGAGACATGGCTATATGTGATAAAAGTGAATCGAAGATGTCGTATTGTCGGGAGGTCGACGATGTGGCTATGCAACAAGAACGAGCATCCAAAGTTTCCATAGCTGTCGAATCCACAGAAGATATCATACATGCACAACAAGAAGTAGAAGACATTATTCAGGATGATTCAGGGTTTGAAAATACGGACTGCGACGAGTTCAAAGAGACTAACGGAGAAGAAAACACGGAGGATGAAAACTCTGATAATGAAAATAACTGAGTTGTTGTAGCTTATATTTTGTTGTATCTTAAATAAATTTTTGGTTACCGGTTTTAAGTTGTCCACTACGTATCAATCTCATTGTATATATACATATACATTTATTAATTAATTACATTGTCTCCGTTTTAGACTCCACAAAACCTACTTTGCGAGGCCACTGCGGCGAATATGCATTGGACGTTGCAATGGACTCGCAATTTGCGACACCATTGCGACGTCCAATGCCTATTCGTCACAATGGCCTCGCAAATTGCGAGTCTATTGCGAGGCTGGCATTCTACGTCGCAATGACCTCACAAAATACTGAAACCATTAAAACGAAAACGAAACAAAGAGTGGTGTATAGATACGTGATTGGAAACACATATACAACATTGTAGGTTTTGAGGAGTCTAAAACGTAGACAATGAGATTGATACGTAGTGGACTCGCAAAACACTTAGATGGAAACTAAGCAAAATACGTTGCACATACGGTAGTCAGTTTTGTCTTTGGGGCATGGTTGGGGTTTAACGGTTTTACTTCTCCGGTTTCAGTGCTTTGTGAGGCCACTGCGACGTACAATATCATGGCCTCGCAAAGGACTCGCAATTTGCGGCACCATTGTCCTCTCTCTTCATTTCTTCTTCATTTTCATCTTATCTCCACCAACTCATTTCCTCCTCTTCTTCATTTCTTCAGCCACATTGCCTTCTAACCGCCGGATTGTCAAGGTAAGTGATTCTACTTCTCAATTTCTTAGATTCTAGAATTGGAAAGTTGATTTATCTAGGTTAGGATTTGTTGGATTCTCGGATTTGGAAACTAGATTTTGGATCTAGACTTGTTAAAATATTTTTTGGGATTTTACGAAAAGTTTTTGGATTTATAAAACATTTTTTTGTAATTTTTTAAAACGTTTTGTTATTTTCTAAAACCTTTTATGATTTTTTAAAAATTGTTAAAAAAATTGAAACATTTTTATGAATTTTTGTAATTTTAATAACATTTTTTAAAACGCTTTGAATTTTTTAAAAAGATTTTGTAATTTTAGAAAAAAAATTTATACATTTTTGTAATTTTAATAACATTTTTTAAATGCTTTGAATTTTTTAAAAATATTGTGTAATATAAAAACATTTTTATGATTTTTTGTAAATTTTAAACATTTAATAAAATGTTGTTTGTTTTTATATAACGTTTTGTAATATTTGAAAACTTTTCTAATTTTTGGTAATTTAAAAAGACAATTTTCATAATATTTTGTAATTTTTTAGAAATGTTTAGTATTTTTTTCAAACGTTTTATGAATTTTTAAAATATTTAAGTGTTTTTATATCGTTTTGTAATTTTTAATAACGTTTTTATAGTTTTTTAATTTTAAAAGACTATTCTTAAAACGTTTTGTTGTTCTAAAAATTGTTTCGTATTTTGAAAACAATTCATATAATTGATAAATCATAATTAAAATATTAATATTGAAAATTTTAAAATATTTGTTATAATTTTTAAAAAAATTCTTGCAAGTCCGGACATGTAAATTGTCGTAATTTCAGATGTTCGAAGTTAACAATCCATACACTTGCTACTTCACCGACGCAGACGGATCTCACCCACCGACGCCTCTCGGATCTCAACCACAGTCGTCTCTTGGAGATAGCAGACCTCAGCCGATGCAGTCTCCCAGCTCAAGATCCGTCCCCTCGACGCCAAGTTCTAGTTTCGGCTCTCAGTCGGGCTAAACCCCTATACAGAAGACCGATTTGGCACCAGCCCCGACCAATGTGTACAAGCCGTTAGCCCCTAATGTTGTTGCGCGGATGTCTATCGAGGAGATTTTTAACGAGCCAAACCACCACTATCTCACTAATCTCATTCCTCAGCGTCTGCCAGAAACTCTTTGGTACTTTATTAAATTATAAATTTATTAATTTTTAAATTTAGTAAAACACATTTAAATGTTTTTTTGGGTTCAAAAAATTAGGTTCAAGGATAATGGGGATTTGGCGACTGCTGTGTCGAAAATCTTTGAAAGGGATTTCAAGGAACAACACGCAAATTTTACGCAAGTCCCAAACCACATCGTCGATAGGTGGTTCAAAACTTTTGTGGTAAGTTTTTTGATTCATTTAGTTCATTTTCATTATTTTTTCCACAATTTTTGAGTCACAATTTCATTTCTTTTTAGCAATGTTACCACTGGAATCCCTCAATTACGAGTGAAGTCTGTAACAAGTTCGAGGAGGTGTTAAAGAGTCGCATGTGCGACCAGGTTGGCCGTTGGAGATCTAAATAGAGGACAAATGCGCGGGCGGCTCGGTTTTCTGATTCTCATGGTGACGGTCCGCACAAGCATTGCTTGGGGCAGACTTTGTCAAGGCCCAAGCCTGCAAGATGGTAAATATTTCGTTTAGTATATTTTAAATACTTTACATAAAATTTAATTCAATTATATATACTTCTTAATTACTTTCAGCAAGAAGAAACAGGGGATTCTCACCCTAATCTGGTAGAAACTCTCTACCAGACTAAACAGAACAAGGTCGTAGTCTTTGTCGACAAGAGGGTCGAGAGTATCTACAACGAGGTCACTGCGAAGATGCAGGACCTGACGCAGAATTGCAGTGATGAGAGCACTGGATCTGCCGTGCTTTCTACCGCACAAAAGAATAAAATATACACCAAGGTAAGATTTTTCTAGTTTATTTCATGTATTTTACGTTTCAATTGTTTACAATTATGTAATAATTTAATTTTTCTTATCAGGTCGCTCCCCGCAAAAAGGGGAGACTGTTTGGAACCGGTCGCTCGCTCGACTCTAGGATAGAGTAGTGTTTTAAGCCGCAAGGATCTCTGTCTCAAGTCTCCGGGGATTTATCTGAAATGGCTGAGATGAAAAATAAGCTTGAAGAAGCAACAAGTTTGATCGAGTCACAGCAGCAGAAGATATCCCAATACGATCAATTGTTCTCTTTTTGGTCGCAAAGGACAAGTAACTAGCTGCTAAAATGAAGGAGCTGCACCCCGATGAGCCCGGATCTAGTTCAACAAAAGCAGATCAGAGCGCGAAACCAAACTCGGACGTTTCAGAAGACTTTTAGATTATTTATTTGTTTTTTAATAATTTTAAATATTTTTGTAAATATTTTAATTTTAAAATATAATATTTTATTTCTATTTTAATAATTTTTTAATAAATTAAATATATTATATTATAATTTTTTTTTAAAAAATTAAATAGGCCTCGCAAGGGTCTCGCAAAAGCAGCCTCGCAACTGTATCGCAAATAAGTCCTCGCAAAGACGTCGCAGATGGTGTCTCGCAAAGGACTCGCAATGCACAGCCTCACTACGACGTCGCATGTACCGCATCGCAACGACGTCGCATGTACCGCATCGCAACGACGTCGCAGAGGTTGCCTCGCAAAGACGTCGCAAAGATTGCCTCACAACGACGTCGTAAATTATGTGAGGCATCTGGGAGGCTATTTTCCGTCGCATGTTTGCGGTGAACTACGGGTGTTGTAACGAATGGGATTTACTACTCACGATTATGGACGAAAAGTGTGTCGTCGCAGTGGTGTTGCAAATGGCGGTTTCGACGCCACTGCAATGCCTTTTACCTCGCAAATCGTTAGTTTTCCTGTAGTGACATAATAGAGACCAAAAACAGAGTAACGGAAACTGTTAATTGACTTTATATAATCCGATAAGAAAAATATCAATATAGTCACCACAAGAAAAAACGTATTAATTACGTACTAAAAATGCTATTTAGCGATACAATAGTGTTTAATAAAATACTATGTCATCAACCGCGATACAAAGTTTATTACTTTAAACAACATTTTTGGTATATGCTATGGTATGTTTTTGTAAGATAGCGTTTTGTTTTCCGCAATAAATTATTTTACAATAGCGTTTAAGTATCTGTAATAGGTTAGTTTACAATAGCATTTTAATGTCTGCAATAGGTTATAACATTATGGTTAAACCAAAATATTTTTGTTCATTCACGACCCTAATTTTCTAAAAATATTAATTTAATTTAAATACATTTAATTTTAAAATAATATTCTAATTAATTTTCAAATCAAATATAAAATACATAGTTTATAATCAAATACAAATATTAAATTGAAGTTACAAATTACATAATTTAGATGAAACATAGTTCATAAGAAAATTCACCAATACTTTCAATTTTTGCTCCTTAGTCTCGACGATGACTCTTACCTCAGAAGACTCTCCTTGTTCTTATTTGGAGAGTTTTTGTTGAGTGGAGTTACGTGCATTGTTTTGCATAGCTATGCGGTACATTGGATCGATGTCTTCTTCGTCTACCTCAATGTCGATCAAGTATCCCGTAGCTCTCTGGTATTGTAGTCGTGTGAGCCCTCCTCCACATTACTTCCTTGATCATCATCTGCTTCTTATAGTGGCTCTTGGTTGAGCTGTGGTATGATTCCATTTGCCGAGAGTCCGCAGATTATTCATTTCCTTGCTTGCATTTCTGAATCAGAACGTAAAGTTGTTAACTAATACCAGAACACACTAAAAAATTTTACTAATACCAGAACAAATAAGTCAATTACCTTTGGGAGATTAAAGAGAAAGATTCTTCTTGCTATGTGTTTCAAATGACAAGAAAAAAGGATTGATGAGGTAGTCGTTCAACTTTCAGAGGCTAAGGATGCAACTTTCCAAGTGAAATCCATATAGTTATATGTTGAATATAGAAAAGATTAGCAACTTAAGAAATATTACCCTAATATGAAATATTGAAACGAAGCAAAATCTTAAATTCGGAACATGCCGACAGAGAAGTGCATCAACTGCTATCTAGAAGTCTCATTAGATATTAGAGAAATTAGAACTTAAAGGTGTAAACAATTATGATAGTTCAACTAATATGAAATTAGAAGCTAGAAAGACTAATACATAACAAACGCGAACGGATCAAAGTTGTATCAAAGAATATTATAAAAGTGTAAGAAAACAAATTAATTAATTAATCGATTATACCTCTTTTGTGTTGCTGCTTGTGGCGGCTCCAAAAACGAATCGGATCCCTAACACTAATTTATACAAAACCTAGTTAGAAAAACCCCAAATCTCTTCACAAAAGACACCAGACGCATAAGCTGAAAGGTATGTGATGAGAGAGAAGTGTGTTTACCTCAAAACGGCAAAGAAGAAGAAACAACTTCAACAATTGAGAGAAAAACCATAATTCTCTGTTAGGGTCGATGTAAAGGTTACACAAGTCATAGAGAGAGAAAGATATATATATATATATATATACAAAGATTATACGGGTTAGAATTCACCAGAAGCAGATAAACAAATGTTAAACAAAGCCGACTTGAGTTTGGTCAACATACGAGATACAACAAAGAAGAGAAACCCTATTCTACTTTGTTCTGAGACAGAGAAGTGCATCAACTGTTATCTAGAAGTCTCATTAGATATTAGCGAAATGAGAACCTAAAGGTGTAAACAATCCTGATAGTACAACTACTACGAAATTAAAAGCTAGATTAACTGATCCATAACCAAAACTCTACTTGAAATCGAGTTCCAGGTGAAAAAAACTACATAGGTATCCAATAAGTTTTCTCTACACTCTCATGTCGTTTTGTTTAGTGTTTTTGAAGGAAAGAGCCCTAACCTTTAGCAATCAGATTCTCTGTCACTGTTGCTCGTTCATGCTCTAAGGAGCAAAGATAACATATTAGAAACAGACGTGAACATATCGGAATTGTATAAAAGAAGATTGGAAAAGTGTAAGAAAACAAATTAACTAATTAACCGATTGTACCTCTTTTGTGTCGCTGCTTCTGGCGGCTCCGAAAATGAACCGGATCCCTAACACAAATTTATACAAAACCTAGTTAGAAAACCCCAAATGTCTTCACAGAAGACACTAGACGCAAAAGCTGGAATGTATGTGACGAGAGAGAAATGTGTTTACCTTAAAATGGCAAAGAAGAAGAAACAACTTCAACAATTGAGAGACAAACCCTAATTCTCTGTTAGGATCGATGTAAGGGTTACACGGGTCATAGAGAGAGAGAGAGAGTGTGTGTGTGTGAGAGAGAGAGATACATTGATTATACGGATTAGGAATTCACCAGAGGCTGACAAACAGATGTTAAACAAAGCCGACGAGAGTTTGATCATCAGACGAGAGACATCAAAAAGAGAAACCCTATTCTATTTTGTTCCGAGACAACAAATGTAAAGGGGAAATATGAAAATATAGTGTAGGGTTGCATGCCCAATTGATAAGTTTCAGGCCAATTTAATTATAAACGAAACGTGTTTGTTTATTTTTGGGTAAACTGTCAAAATATTTAACTCCAAACATATGTATGTTTTGGTTTGATAACAAACACATTACACGATTGTTAAGAGTGAACACTTTAAACATAAACACAACGCTCAATCCTAAAGAAATTTCAACACAATCACGTAAGTACAAGTTTATCATTGCCATGCCAGTGTTGATCCCATTGCATCGGAAACGAATTCCACCTCTGAATTTGGTTTCCACACACCTGCAGTTCCAACCTTCACAACTTCCACCAATATCTTGCTTGTATTTGGACCCAATGGTATGAAATGAACTTTATCTTTCAGATTATTGGATAGGAGTTTACCTTCTGCAAAAATTTCCTCAGAGTTATTCACATCTAACAACATACATTTACTCTGCGCACTTGATCTGCTGTTGTTCAAGCTACAACTTACACTCTGTCATACACAAATTCCAAACATTCAGAACAAATCTAACACATCACAAGTAATAGAGCAAGTCAAATTCCAACACACCAAATTCAACAGACCAAATCCATAGCAAACTAGATCAAGTCAAACTATCACATATTATTGTTGTGTAGGTTAAGAATAATACCCCAAGGGATAATGCTTTTGGTGATGCTCAGTTTTGAGGACTGCCTAGTCCTATCTTTGAAATAGGTCACACTATAAACTCATGAATAACACTACCCATAAACTACTTTTTATTACCGATATGTCTCCACATGTGAATGTCCTTCATAACCATCTTATCAACTTTCACAATTGCAACATTGGGTCCGAGAGGAATACTATTGGTCACTAATTCATCTGGATCAGTTGATATCAAAGTACCCTCAGCAAGTATAACATCCTCCTAAGTCATCCATACATACAGTTATATATATTAGGAAAGAGCATGCATACCATTCAATAAAACAATAATAAGATATACAAAAACGCAAACATTACCGATGAACCAGCAGTGTTATTATGAGTTGGAGAGTACATCGTCCAACTTGATTTTTTGAGCTAGCCATGGAATCTTCGTACCCAGAGCTTGGTGAAGCCTTGACATCTCTGATGTTGGCCTCTAGATAAATGCATCATATCTCCACACAGATGTGACATTAACAGCCGTTGCATTGGGACCATTGGGAATACCTTCAATCTTATACATTGCATCAGGCGGGCAGAACTCTCCTTTCCCTAACACAACATCATTAATTAACACCAATCTAGTAGTTTACATTTAATAACTACTTTGGTAGCATTACTAGCCGCCAACATGGAGACATCTTCACACTGCATTGAGAAGAAAAAGCGAATGTATAACACTAATAAGGTGACATAATCATTCGCATTACTGGAAATTAACTAACATGCTTCCCTTAAGCAAAGCCACAAACTTGAAGTTGTAGATCCTCAATCTTGTTGATCAATTCAGCCTATTTAGCTTCAAGCTTCTCCACATGTGCATCTCTACACTGCATGAAAGCTAGCTTTCTTGTAATCACCCCTCTGCCCATCCCTCCAACTCTTCCAGACTTGTCTCTTCCCATTACTTGACTCACCACATCATCTATAATACTATTACTATTAGTGGATCCAATCTTAGTGGCAAGAGATTTTATTTTTTCCCGAGACAAATAGTTCAACAAAATTAATGTAGTTTATACAATAAGTAGAGGGAATTAGTCTTTACTTTTTTGTGATATTCCTTACAATCATATCTGCATATTCAGGTCTCACAGGTGTCCCATTTGCATGAGTGTGTCATGCTATCCAAACTTGGATCCTAGTCACCTTTAAAGGATCAGAACTCTTCTTCCTCTATAAGCAACATAGACTGTTTAACACAAATATAACAGATAACTACTCAATACAATCCAGTTAGACCTATACCATTTTATGCCCTAAGCGAGTCATTCCTTTTTGGTTGGTGGTGTGGGGAATGTATCACTTCCTCAGATTCCTAAATCTGTCACTATTATCCTACAGAAGCAATCCAATTATCAATAATCTACAAACACAGAAAATCATCTGAAAAAACAGAGAAAGTGCACAAAAACAAATAATCTGAAAAAACAGAGAAAGTGCATACATAACCTCAGCCTCTTTGGTAGTCTTATTCTTCCCCCAATTCTTCTAAGCTGTCTGAGACTGGATGTTACTTGGTTTCAACGTAGGTATTTTTGCCCTACTTGTTTTTTCACTTGTGCAAGAAGTTTGGATTTAGAAGCATGCCACAAAGTACCTATCTGCTTATAACCAACATCTTTTTTCCATTCTTCATTAATATTTAACCTTGCTTGTACATTTTACATATAGATACATTAGTATAACTATCAATAATACATTTAGAAGATACACATAATTGTAAAGATTACTAAAAATAACCTAAATTTCATCATGCATTCTCTCTTTTGTTGGCTCATCCACATGGTTTTAATCATCAAGCAAAATATGTACATATTCCCTCACCAAAGGACCAAGGAAGGAGGAAAGTGTGACTGATCCTTTACCCACATGCACACCTAGTGATGTGAATTCAACATCAACTTTTTCATCAATATGTTTAGCAACTCCACGCATCTTTGTTGGCCCTCTTATTTTCCTCCTCTTTGCATTAGGTTCTTCAGTTTCAACATCCACGCATCTATCATTTGGCGGCTGAGAGATATCAACTTGTGCACCTTCCTCTTCATTGTATTGTGTGTTTTCTTCTTCAGGTTAAGAGATATCTGCCTATTCACCTTCCTTTTTCAGCCACTTCGAGAGCAACTCTGAGTCACAGTAGTAGGCTTATTGCGTCTCATGAACATGTTTACCGAGACTTGTGCAATGCCTTGTTGACGTTGACTGCGTCTACTTATTCCTAGTGTTTTGTTTTTAATTTTGTTACACCTCAAAACAGAACTAACTTATCAAAATATTCACACTACAAGTTGAAAACAACAATTTCCTACTCTAACCAATGGCAACCCTATTAATCCATAACTAAGACCCCTTCACAATCATCTCTAACGTAGAAAGTTTCATCATCAGAGGAATTGATAAAGGTGCAACAAACTCCTCTTCTATCGCTAACTCGTGATAACCTCTTGGTGGTGCCCTCATAACTACATACCACAGTGAAGACTCATCTGTAGAATAGAAGACTTGTTTCGCTTGCGATGCCAAAATATAAGGATCTTTAAGATATGCAGATTGGTTTACGTTGAGGTTCACAAGTGTAAAATCATCCTCTTCTTTTACACAATTGCCTTTGTTGGTCCACTTACACTTGAATAGTAGTATCTAGAACATATGATAATCCAACATTATAATCTGCTGGTAACTCCATAGTAAGCAACAATATCTGTTATATATCTAGTGTCTCTGCCACTAGATCTGCCATGCTAAATGCTTCATAAGTTACACCACTATTCTGGGTCTTATGCATTACATCCTCAGTCTGAAATCGATACCCATTGATGACATAACCCTTATAAGTCTGAGCTATATGTCTTGGTCCGTAAGCCATCCATCTAAGTTCTCCTCAATGTTCTTTGAAGTTATTATAGAATTAATGACACATGAGAAAAGGAAATAAAATTATTTTATGTTAAGTGATTCAACAGATAATAAAAACTTAACGGATAAGAAAAACTAGTATACATTTTCTTTCACCCATTGTGAGAACATGTCTCCATGAAGTTTCCAAAGTAGAGTTTCATTTCTTGCACATCTAACATCATTAGTTTGCAATTCTCCCAAGTGCATATTGTTATACAATAGAATTATTTAGTTTTGAAGAAATAATAGTATAAATGATTGACAAGTATATGTTATAAGATGCATTGAAGTGGTGAACTTACTCTACATATGGAGTTATCGCTTCCATGTTCATCAGAACATATCAATGGGCTATGTCTCGTTCTTTATCAGTAAGAATAATTTGGGGACTCTTCTACAATGTACGACCTTCGAGTATGGATGCACTTGTCTCGACATCTCTATTATGTTTATCTGTTTCTTGAACCGATACAAAATTACGTAGAAACTATTAGCAGAATCCTATACATTCACCAGCCAAATATCCATCAGCCATACACGCTTCAGGCCTTGCATAGTTCTTCACATATGACTTTAGTGCTTTCATGTATCTGTAAAGCAATCATATAATCGGTTAGTTAACACAGAAAAGATAACACCATATATAAAGGAAAACTTTGATTACCTATCAAATGGATACATTCATCTGAAGTGCATAGGTCCACCTAGTCTTGCTTCTCTTGCTAGATGAATCGGAAGGTGGAACAATATATCAAAAAGTGAAGGAGGAAAATATATCTCTAGTTGGCACAATGTCTCTACACACTCAGCCTCTAAAGTGATCAGTTTCTGAAGATCAATAACACATTGAAATAATCTATTAAAGAAGCTACACAATCTAGTCACAACAGCAATGGGTCCATTAGGGAGCAAGCCTCTCAGAACAACGGGTAACAAGTTCTTAAGAAGCACATGACGACCGTGAGACTTCAATCCACCAATCATGGGAGGATCCACACAGTTGGCAATGTTTGCACAATATTTGTCAGGTCCTCAAAATAAACTTAACATCTTGCAAAACAATTTTTTTTATCTTTTGTAAGCCAATATGCAGCATGAGGTAGGTAAGTTTTCTTCTCTCCCTCCTGAAAGTGTAACTTACTTCGAATTCCCATGTCTTCCAAGTCTTTTTGTGCTTTGACACCATCTTTTGACTTTGCACTTTGCATCAAAATAACAAAGACAACATCAGACATGTTCTTCTCCACATGCATAACATCAAGGTTATGACAAACCGTCATATCCTAACAACACAAATAAGCTGAAGACTTAGTTGTGAATGAAATGAAAATATAACAAAATGAAAGTACTTTAGTGACATTTATATAGAAAATGCTTACCTTCTAGTAGGGCAGATCAACGAGAATGAACATTTTCTTCCATATCCAATTATCATTGTCCTCTTCATACTCATCTTTTAAAATATCCTCGTCATCCCACAAAGATTTTCTTTTTCTTCTATTTTTTTTGGTAAAGCTTACCAAAATGATTTCTGAAATCTTTAAGTGCCTCAAAGATTTCTGTTCCAGTTTGAATTCTATTTGTTCTCCTTTCTTCCACAGTGTTGTCAAATCATTTCTTTCTTCTTCTATAAAGATGATCAGGTCAGAGCCTCTATCTGTTTCCTAAATAATCATGCTTCTGACTAAACTTTAACCATTTGAAGGGTGTATCTTTTCCACACACGTTACACGCTTGTTTGCCTTTGACTTTACACCCATCCAATGTCCATACGCCTGGATAATCAGTAATATTCTACATCAACATTGCTTTAAGTGTAAAGTGTTCCTTCATAAAAGAGTCGTACACCACAATACCTTCATTCCATAGATCCTTTAGATCATCTATCAATGGTGCGAGGTAGAGATCGAATGTTGTTGCTTGGTGCAGTTGGACCAGAGATCAACAGTGTCAACATAATATTTTCTACCTTCTTACACTTGATTGGATGAATGTTATAGTTAACCAATAACATTGGACATGTGTTGTACTTGGAATTTTGAATCAAGAAAGGATTAATCCCATTTGCGGAAAGACCGAGTCAGAGGTTTCTTGGTTCAGCTGAAAACTCAAGCCATTTATGATTCACATTGGCCCATGTTATTGAATCCACCGGATGACGCATTGTACCATCTGAACTACCACCATTGATATGCCAACACACCTCTTCTGCTATCCTTTTCGATCTAAGCATACGCTTGAATTTTTCTTTGATTGGAAAATACCTTAACACCTTAGCTGTAATCCCCTTCTTTTCCTCACCACTATGCTTGTCCTTTTCCCACCTAGAAACATTACACCTTGGGCAGCTTATTGTATCTTCGTATTGCTTCCGGCATAAGATATAGTCGTTCTTGCAAGTGTGAATCATGTCGTAGCCAAAACAAAACAGCTTCAAGAATCTCTTCATCTCATATGTTGATCTGGGGAGTACATTATTTATGGGAAGCATGTCATGAACTAATGTCAGCAGTTGATCAAAATAGTTTTCCGACATCCCACTCTTCACTTTGATGCGGTAAAGTCCATAATAGCAGATTCTTTGCTATCAACCCCATCTGCTTGATCTTCCTTGTGGGGCTCTGTATTGTCTTCACCATCAAAGAAGGTTATTCAAATCAGATCATAAGTTTCAAACTCATAACTTGAAGCATTACTTGGCTTATCAGTCTTTACATCACCGTGCATACTCCAACTAGAATTTCTCTTGTACTTCTGATCCATACCTCTAATCACTATGTGATCCTTCACTTTACATACTGATTGATGGCATAAATTGCGGCAATCAATGCATGGACATAACATCTCAGCAGGATTACCCAATCTCATTGACGGTGGTTGCACAAATGTAGATGCCCCTCTGTGATACTCAAGACTAGCCCTGTGATTTAAAAACATTATAAATTTCAGTCAAGTATTAAAAAATTTGTACTCAAGAAACCAATGAAGATAAGAAACAAATCCATACCTTGGATACCAAGCCAAATTAATACTTGTCCATGTTAAAACAACACAAAACCTCCATGACCAAAGTATACATACATATAAGATAATAACAAACACTTAATCAGGCAAAGAAATATGTAGAATTGAGCAATTAATGAGACTCCCTTCGCACTGAGAACAAGAATTCCTTCGCATTAGTTACACCGTCGAATTAGGGTTTAGATCTGAACAATGAAAAAGAGATTTCGACAGGGAAGAGTGAGAATTCGAGTGTGGAAGTGAAATTTCGAGCTACAAAATACATGCAACGATGTCTTTGACCTTTGAGTTCCTTTTGATTTTTTTCCAAATTTTCTCTATTTTTTGCCTCTTCTAGTTTCACGATTTTTTTTCATTACGTGGGGAACCAAAAATTGTCATGTTCCGGTCTTTCGTTAGATAGCATTTATTTACATATATGCTATTAAAACATAAGCACCAAACGTAAAAATTAGCGGTCAACATTTTTTTCCACGCAATCAAAGTGATAGCGTTTCAAAACTAAGAAACGATATCTTAAATACCCAGCTTATTTAAAGATAGCATAACCAACCAAAACACAATATGCAAGTGTTATCTATACTCTAAAATCTTGTAGTGAGTGGTATTTTTGTATAAAATATTTTGGGAGGTACTAAATTCAAAAAAATTTGGAAAGAAAAATATAAAAGTTATTTTTTTATCACAATGGTGACTGGATAGATGAATAACAATCTAGAGCTCACAGAAGTAAATTTACAGAGGTTTAATTTCGATTTGTGTTTGGAATTTGAATTATTGTTTATCACTTAACCAATTTAGACTATCTACAATGGTTTCAACAATCAACATCCTACTTTGTACTCCACATCATCTTCTCTCTCATCCACCTCATAATTCAACATCCATTTTTATTTTACACTCTACAGGTGGTTTTGTTTAAAAAAATTCAACACCCTACCCCACATTTTTATTAAAACATATAATTTTATTAAAACACACTTAAATTTTATTGAAACACACATAATTATTATAATATTACACATACAAACCATAAAACTCTTACATTATAATTTTTTTAATATAAATATTTTAGTCTCTAAACATTCCAAATTTTGCCCATATATGTTTGACTAAATCCGCTTGCAATTCATGATGTATATTCGAATCGCGCAACTCGGATCTAGCACGCACATGATTTGCAAATGCATGAAGCACCTCAGTGGAGAATGGTTGTGGTGTACTAGACCCACTTGCCTCAAATTAATCATAATCGGTCCAATGTTGAAGATATGTATCTCACTTATCCTCAACTATCATATTATGCAATATGATACATGACCTCATGATCATAGCCAAATCAGTTATATCCCACATGCGAGCTGGTTCACGGATAATTTTAAAACGAGCTTGCAACACTCCAAATGCATGTTCAATGTCCTTCCGAAATCCTTCTTGACGTTGTGCAAATAACTTATCTGGTTCACTCTGAGGAAGTCTTATTGATTTGACAAAAGTTGGATAAGCAAGATATATACCGTCAGCTAGATAATACGCCATATCATATGGACGTTGGTTCACGAAGAAGTTCAATCTTGACGTATTTTCTTGTTCAACATCATCGAACACTGGTAAACGGTCTTGAACATTTATATCGTTTAATGTGCCTGGACATCCAAAAAATGCATGCCAAATCCATAGATCATGAGATACAACTGCTTCAAGAATAACAATGGTGGTTCACTTATCTCCCCGAGTAAATTGACCTTCCCACGCCGTAGGACAATTTTTCCATTCCCAGTGCATGCAATCAATACTCCCAATCATTCCCGGGAACCCCCGCACCTCACTAACATGGAGTATTCTCTGTAGGTCATCTTGAGTTGGAGCTCTAAGATACACATGCTCATACAATTGTATGATTCCTTTACATAATTTATGCAAGCACTCCAAGGCTGTAGTACCTCCTATTTTGATGTATTCATCAATTGTGTCGGCTGCCACACCATATGCTAACATTCGCATGGTCGTGGTACATTTTGCTAATGGAGATATACCTTCTTTATTAGCCGTGTCAACTCGTTGTGTGAAGTAGTTGTCGATGCTTGATAGGTCCCCAACAATCTAAAGAAAAAATGTTTTCGCATTCGAAATCGCCGACAAAACATTGCATCGTCATATATGGGTTGATTGGAAAAGTAGTCGTCAATCAGTCTCTGGTTTGCAGCTGCATGATCTCTTTTGAAGTATTTTCTTTTGATACGAGGTGGATAGTCTTCTTCTACTTTGTTTCGCCGCTCTCTAAACCGGTTAATGATATACTTTTCTTCAATTTCAGACTGCTTTTTGTAAGCTTCGATATCGAAAGGAAATTCTGATGGATCCATTACTAGTTTTTTAGTAGTATGAGATTTATGATATTAGTACATCAAATAAAGAATGAGTCTCCATTTAAAGAAATTGATTGGGAGACTCCAAACAAACATTGATTGACAGGGGTGGCTCCCCGACATGCATTATTAAAGTAGAAAACGACAGACATTATTAAAGTAAGTATGGAGAGAAATTATTGAAATAGAAAACGGCATACATTATTAAAGAAGAAATACAGACATTATTAAAACAGACATGGGGAGAAATTATTAAAATAGAAAACGACATACATTATTAAAGCAGAAAAGACATACATTATTAAAACAGGCATGGGGAGAAATTATTGAAGTAGAAAACGACATACATTATTAAAGCAAAAAAAGATAGACATTATTAAATCAGAACACGCCAAACAGTATTATTAATTTCCAAACAGATCTTGACCCAGCTTCTCCAATAGCTGTTTACTCCAGTCATCAAGATGCTCTTTCTCACTTAACTTCAAATACATTTTCATCTTCTTAGCTTGAGTTTTTTCTTTCATTAATTGGTTAGCTTCGTCTTGTCTAGTCGTTCCAACTCTTTCTCCTTGAATTGTTTAAATTCATTCCACTCTTCGTTGATCACTTCCATGGATGCATTCTTGCATTTCTTTTTACCCTTTTTTTAGATGCATCTCTCCCCACTGGACGAGCAATGAATCATTTGTATTTGGAGTGGCTTTATCAGCACCACCCATACCACCAAGAGCCATTTGTGTCGAAAATTCAGAAATTTGAGTTGTACTGATATTTGAGACAACTTCATTGTCGGTTAGAGTAGAGGAATTAGGGAGTTCTTGAGATGGATATGACATTATTAATCCGTAGTATGGATTAAAATTCAGAATAGCTGACGGTATGAAGAAATTTGGAGGATACCCATAATTGGGTATATGTTGGGGTTGGTTAGGAGGTTGATTTTGAAACTGATAATTGTTGGGATTTGGGTAGTTGAAAAAGTAATGATCAGAATTTTGAGGATTGAAAGAGTTATTATTGAGATCCATTTAGAACTATGAATTTATGGAATGGTAATAGGAAAATTATAAAAAAGAAGAATTTTTTTTCTATGTACAAATTAAATGAAACAAGTCTCTATTTATAGAGCATATAAAATAATAAATTTTGATATAATTTTTTAAAAATTTTAAATAATGTAAACAAAACTAATTTAGTTTTAAAATCTAAGGATAAAATGAAATCTTATAAATCATATAAACAAATGAAAAAATGAAATGTGTCCTTATCATGTCTCTCTCATCTTCTTTCTCTCAATTTGCGGACAACTTTTTTTTATAAATTTTTTCTCTTTTCTTTTAGTCATTAAACGGGTGTTGAATATACACCATAAAACTCCACCTCAGTATTTTCTTTATTCAACAATGTCATTGGAGATGTTCAACAGTTGAATCCAAAATTCAACATCTTCATTGTATATAGTCTTATAAACTTGTTGAATGATACGAGATCCTAACTGAAATAGTGTCAATCCTAAAAGTATTAATATTTAACATGAAAAACTTTTATATATGTAAAATTAGTCGGTTTAATTCAAATTATCTTCAAAATGTAATAATAGTCGAATAAAACTTTGCAGTCATTCCTTTTTTATTGTTGATGTACAATTTTTAGATTCTTTTTTTGTCAATATTGGGCCACAATAGGCCGACCCATTAGCCAAATTCCTATATGATGTAGGCAATAAAACTCGATCCATGGATGTGCAAATGTGTCTGTCTTTAGTGGACTTACCGTCTGCCACTAGACTAAAGACCACCTGCGTTCTTAGATTCTATATTAGCATTATATTAATAAAAACATGAAAGTTATATTGCAAACCATAACCTCATACTATTTAAATTTCAATTCGACGTAATTGAAATAATTTTTTTATTTATAGACACATAATCTATTTTTGTTTTGTTTTTTGTCAAACATACATTACATATAATCAATGGCGGACCCAGAAATAAATTTTACCAGGATCATAATGTAAAATAATTTGTACCATAATAAGTAGAAAATATTCTTAAGATAATACAATCCATAAAAGCATCCTACAAAACCATTTTTTACATATACAAAATTTATTAACACTTTTTGAAAAATTAGTGTTAGCTAATTTTATCAAAGAGAAACAATTCATATGTTTTAAATTTTTCAAATATGAATAAAAATATAGATTAAATAGATTGATCAATTATGAAAAGTAAAAAGAATTGATTTTAAATCACTAAAAACACAAATTAAAATATAATTTGAATTAACTAGGGAGTAGATATGCAAGACTGCAAAAATAGTTTGATTATTCTTTTTGTAGAAGAATTATAGAGTAAAGAAAAAAATGAGATTGTGTAAAAATAATTAGGTTAATCGTGACTCAAAAAATTAAGAATTAGGCTAATTAAATATATTAGTTATTAGATTTGGTAATACTAGGTTTCTTAATAATTATTATATATATATGTATATATATATATAAGTTTTTCCAAAAAATTAATATTAGATAGTTAGATTGTAGACTTTTTAGTGGGCTATAATTTTATTTTATTAAATAAAAAACTTTAATTTTAGAGGATGTCACTACAAAGGAAATGAAACTTAATTCTTTATAATAGTATAAATTATTCTATATAATTTTTTTTAAAAAATGTGTCAACTAAACCCTAAATATATAAGTGGGTCCACCGATGCATATAATGAATATATAAAAGACAAATATTATGGTCTCTCTAGTGATGGAAAAAAATGAGGCAGAATGATCTTCAAATATAAACAACTTTTTAGCAGACTAATTCAACATAATGATTTGATTTCACAATTGTATATAATTGTAAAAAATTAAATTATTAATGTGGATTTTTCTTATAGATTTTGTTTGTTTCAAGGTGCAAAAAACGAGATAATTTATTACATTGTTTATCCAAAAATAGAAAAAGAACGAATCCATTGACCGAATAAAAAGAAAAATATACTTAGTAGTTAATGAAAGAGGCAAGAAAAAAAAGGTTGGAACTTGTAAAAAGACAGAACGACGATGTTGTCAAAGATGCCCCACACAGTCCGACGTAACACCGTGCGTAATGTGAATATGTATATATGTGTATGCAACTCGTGATAGTATCAACAATATATACCATTTTTCACCGGATCGAACCCTCTATCAGTCTCCTCACAACTCAAGAGCCAAAAGACTTTGAGGACTTTTGTCGCAGAGTGATTAAGACTGATAGATAGATTTAACCCTTATGACTACTGGATTATGCTTTTACGGGTCTAAATGCAAATAATAGACCAGTTATAATAGTTCTTTAAACTAGTTCCTTATTACCCAACCTTCTCTTGGCTTTACGGGACTTATCTTGGAACATCCGGTATTGCTACCAAGAACCACTGTAGCCGTATCTCTCATTTAAACCTTTACCCAACCATAGCCATAAAAGTTAAATCAAAGTTTTCAATGATACCCGACTTAACCTTTTCATGATTAATTTTGAAGTAATCTTACACCCTTTAAGTGATTAGCCTATCATTTTAGGCTAATTGATTTTAATTTTTTAATTTAATATAAAATTCTAATTTAAAAGAAATGAAAGGAAACTTACAATTTTTATGAACTCGTATGTGAGTGTTGTTGATTGGAACTTCAAAGTTTTGTTTTTGAGAGAGAATTTTAGAGAGAGATTTTATTTATTTCTTTTTTTTCGGATGCCCCCCCCATTACATTGCATGAGCTTCTCTTATATAGACATAAAAAAATAAAATCTACGGCTTATATGATGCCGACACCATAATACAAACTTTTATAAAAGTTTTAGGGAATCTTTTTCAGTTGTCCCTATTTATCTTTGTCCTCTTGGACCATCTTTGTCGTTTTTATTTTGCTTTTCCTTTTCCTTTTGAGCTAGAAGATTCTCCTTGCTCTGCGGTCATGATTTGATCCTTGATCGTGTCTTGAAATTTTATCCACTCTGCTTCGACGTCGTATTCATCGTCTTCTTCTTGGGCTTCCCCGGCTAAGCATGTATCTTCATCCATGCTTCTTGATGCTGATGTCATTGAAACATCATCTTCTTGAAATTCTAATTCTAAAGTTCTTTTAAGATCTTTTTTTACTTGCTCCATGTATGAAGTTAATAATTCCGATTTCGAAATTAACCCTTTCTTCATTTTTATCTTCTGTGTGATATGTCTGAAAGGACTTCTTATTTCTTGTGCTATGAGCAATTCCTCTTTGGTTTTATAATTTTCCAAAGTGTTTTTGATTGAGTCTATTAACTCTTGTCCATGATATTTTTCTTCTGGGGTTTTTTGTAACAATTTGTTCCAGAATTTTGTATGAAATATTCTTTTTAGACATGGAATATTATCCTCGTCTATGCTGACCTCTACTCTCCATTTTAATATCCATGGGATAGAAAATTCTATGAAAAAATACATAGTAGATATTCCTTCAAAGTATATATCTTTTTTCTGGAGGTCATTTAAGGTGGGAAATATATCTACCCATTGCAAATATAATAATTTAAAGACCTCAAGGAGAATTTGTACTGCTGGACCATGATATATCCACCATTTACAGAACCAATTTGGTATATGTTGTTCAAAAACATGTGAACAAATTTTTATGAACCAAGAGTGTTTTTTATTCTCATTTTCATATAAGAATACTTTTGAAAAACTCTCAATATAATCCCAGTAATTATATTTCATTGGGATTTTTAAATGAGGGTGGATATAATCTGAATCTGTCATAGTGCTAAGTCCCCATTCCTCAGCAGGTATTACTTTTTTTATAATAATTTTCGAGAAATTATAAATTTCTTTTGAATTGGCTGGAGAGAAATGATTAATTTCAGCCGATTTCTGAGACAGAAGTATTGTCTCGTAATGCATTCTCGGTTTATAACTGAGTGTTGGACCTGATGATTTTTCAAAGTATCTTTTCATCAGATGCCATGGATCTTTTTCCCATTTTAGATCCGAATGTTCTAAGAGGAGTATGACTTCTTCTTTCAGGTTTTTGTTATAAACCTCATTTTCCTCATTAGTGAGGGCCTTTGAATATGAATTCTCTGATTGACTAGTTTGACTAGTTTCATTTTCTTTGGATTTTATGAAATCAATGAATTCTTGATATCTCAGGTGGTTTGGATCTATTCCATTACTAGTGGTTGATCCTACAATATTTTGGGCTATAAGCCTTTTATTGCCGTGTTGGATGAGGATATTACCTCAGCCTTGACCTCTACCCATTGGGTTTCGGCCTCCTCTTCCTCTCCCTTTATTGGGAGGTTTAAATCCTTGATGCATCCTGTAAGACATTAAGATATTCTCGGGTTAGAAAATCCGGCAGATTATTATCTGAACCTTTTTTATATTCTATTTCAAAATCAAATGAGCCTAACAAAGCTTGCCATCTTGCAAACATTTGTTTTGATACATCATGTTTACAATCTTTATTAAAAATAAATTTGGCTGCTTGGCAGTCTGTTCTTATTATAAATTTTTGGTTGTATAAATTACTTTGGAATTTTAGTACACATTTTACTATTGCTAATATTTCTTTAGCAACAGTAGCATAGTTTTTCTGGCTATTATTCCATTTTTCAGAATAAAATTGTATTAGGTAATTCTGTTTATTATCAGGATCTTGTTGTTTTAATATGCCTCCATAACCTATGTCTGAGGCATCTGTTTCAACAATCTTTTTCCAACTATTATTTGGTAATGTAAGACAAAGAATTATTTTTACTTTTTCCTTTATTGTTTTTACTGCCTTAGTATGGTCATTTGACTATGGTTTAAGGTTTTTCTTTAGCCTATCATATAATATAGACGTGTCTTTTGCTAAATCTTTTATAAAAGATGAAACATAATTTAAGCTTCCCAAAAATCTTTGGAGTTATGTTTTTTCTGTTATTATATCTGGGAATTTAGAAGCAAAGTCTATGCTTCTTTGTATATGGATTATTTGTCCATTTTCAATGTTATGTCCTAAAAATCTAATTTTTGTTTGGAACAATAACATTTTAGGTTTAGATATTACCAAACTATTTTTTATTATTATCTGCTTAAATATTTCCAAATGTTGGAAATGCATCTCAATATTGTTTGAGAATACTAATATATCATCTATGTAAACAATTATAAAATTACTATATGGAATGAATATATCATTCATAATTTTTTAGAATTCTGAAGGGGCATTCTTCAATCCAAATGGCATTACATTCCATTCATATTGTCCAATTGGGACATTAAAGACTGTTTTATATATATCTTTTTCCATTATCTGGATTTGCCAATAGCCCGATTTTAAATCGAACTTTGAAAATATTATTACAGATTGCAATCTTTCTAATAAATCTTTTTTATTAGGGATTGTATACCTTATCCATTTTAATACCTTATTTAAAGGTTTATAATTTATTACCAATCTTGGTACTCCTCTTTCTTTTTCAGCATTTTTATTTACATAAAACGCTGTATAAGACCATAGAGATTTCGAATGTTTTATTAAACCTTTTTGTAATAGGTTTTATATTTCATTTTTACATAATTTCAGGTATTCTGAATTCATTTGGCAAGGCCTAGCCTTGGTGGGTGTATGATTTTCTTGAAAAAAATTTTCATATGGTAAATTTACCATATGTTTCTTTCTATCCCAAAATGCATTAGGATGATCACTACATATTTGTAGTTCAAATTGATTTTTTATTAAATCAATTTTTCTTTTTAATTTGGGGTTTTCTAATGTAGTATTTATTGTTATACTACATATTTATATATACGTTATGAGTTCGATTATATAATCAATACGACAACGTATTCAAAGATATGCCCCACACGTTAGTTTCTGTATACAAATGATACACAATTAATTTAATATTGAAAATCAAGAGCTCGTGTACTTTGACTTTTTTTTTGGTTTTATATCCAAGAAAAATGTAAACCTTTGAATTAAGACTCAAAGAAAAATCTTCACTGCGTATCCTAAGGTCCAATCCCAGTTTTGTTATAACGAAAAATCTAATTATTACAATATATTATATATAGAGACGACAGATGGGCAAAGAATAGCATTATCAGAAACAGAGTTGTTCTTTTGTCTTTAATAGGAGTCTCTGTTTCGTAAAACATTCAGACGAAAGTTCTTTAGATCGTAACAGTGTAAGTATCTTCTTCTTCTTCCTCCTCAATTTTTGGATTCAAAACCGAAACCATTTTCGTTTTTTTCATCTTCATTAATTTTACAGGAGACTTTAGATGGCTTTGTCTTTTGGATACTTACAAAGAGATAACAGTTTTAAGAAAGATTTACAGGAATGTGAAACACCGAGAATTCTGAAAAACCCATATTTGGAGAAGACTTTATCGTTCAAAGATTTGGTGGAGCAGGGGAATGATTATAGAGATCAAAACTCTGGGTTCAAAACGAGAAAGGAATAAACTTGAAAGGTCCTAAGCCAGATAACATGATTCTTGAGAGGAGTCTCTCGTTCACGAGTCTAGTTCAGGTGGAGCACAGAGGAGAAGAAGAAGGCTCGTCTCCGAAACGAAGAAACAGAGGCAAAATGGGGAATTTAACGGCGTTAAGTGTACCAGCACCAACTCCTTTTTGGTCTCCTAGACCATCGACGGAGCTTGACGCTGCCGCCGTTATGTTACAAAAGGTTTACAAGAATTATCGAACGCGTAGAAATCTCGCTGATTGTGCGGTTGTTGTTGAAGAATTATGGTACGTTTAGTTTTAATTTCTTACAAAATAACCTCATGACTTTCAGTTTTACACATTTAATCCTTATTGATAATTTTTTTTGGTTTAGGTGGAAAGAATTGGAATTGGCAGCCTCAGAACCGAACAAAACCAATGTGAAACCAGAGACGGCTGTATCGAGGTGGGCAAGAGCTGGAACAAAAGCAGCACAGGTAATTTATAAAGAAAAAATAGCAAAATTAAAAACTTAATGTCATACACTATCATGGATATATTTTTTGGTTTTATAAAATAATTAGGTGATACTTTATTTATGTTTTATAGGTGGGGAAAGGATTGTTAAAAGATGAAAAAGCACAAAAATTAGCATTGCGACATTGGTTAGAAGCCGTAAGTTTGGGCTTTAATTTATTTTAATTTAATATATATTGTATACACACATTACTTTGATGTATAATATTTAATCGTTTTTTATAGATTGATCCACGTCATAGGTACGGGCATAATCTACACTTGTACTATGATGTCTGGTCAGAAAGCGAGAGTAATCAACCTTTTTTCTTCTGGTAAATTACAAAACTTTAGTCAAATCTTCAATTACCAAATCGAGTTGATTTTAGTGGCAAACCTTTTGAGTGTTACCAAAGGTTAGACATTGGCGATGGCAAGGAAGTAAATCTAATCAAGTGTCCAAGAACCCTTCTTCAACGTCAATGCATCACTTACCTCGGTCCGGTATGTCTATGTGTTATTTGGTTATTTCCGGTTATTTATAAAATTATTTTGTATAATATTATTAAGTTTGGTTCAAATTGGTCAACAGAAAAAGAGACAAATGTACGAAGTGGTCGTAGAAAATGGAAAATTAGTCAACAGACAAAACAAGAAACTAGTGCAGACCATTGAAGGAACAAAATGGATATTCGTCTTGAGCACGACTAGAACATTGTACATTAGTCAGAAGCAGAAAGATCGGTTTCAACATTCGAATTTTCTCTCCGGCGCCGCTATTGCTGCCGCCAGTAGAATTGTTATACGCGACGGAATTGTAAAAGTTGTGTGGCAGTACAGTGGTCATTATTTTCCAACGGAAGAGAATTTAAGAGAATTTATCAGTTTCTTAAGAGAGAATCACGTCGATCTCACTAATGTCAAGGTAATTATAATTATTCATTAAAAATCTGTTTCGGAAAATATTTATTGAAACTTTTGAATATTTTTCTTATTTATTTCATAATTTAAATGTTCTAAATGAGTGCGATTGATGACGATAATCATATAGTCTCAAATGATGGAAGCACTAAGACATCGAAGTTGAAATCGGACAGTTCAGATAAAACCAAAACTGTCAAACTTGATCCGACGATGATAGATTTCAAAGAACCTACACGCTTTACGTGCAAGTGGAGTACTGGAAACGGCCCTAGGATCGGGTGTGTGCGGGACTACCCATTGGATATGCAGATGCTAGCGCTTGAACAAGTCAACCTTTCTCCTCATGTGGTTAACAAAAAAAAATGGGATTATTTGGACCAATACCTTCCCCAAGACCCAGCGAAAACATTTGTGTCTCTCCTAGGCTTTCATGCATGGGTTTTCCAAGCCCGACCAACTAATTTCCTCTTTACAATCAAATTATCTACAATTTTTAGAATATTCCATTCTTTTTTTTCCACTTCTCTAATATTGAGTGATTCTTTAATTAGAGTAATAACTTTTTTTGTCAACTTAACTCATTCGTAATCAAAAAGGGGTCCAAACAGCTGGTACATTGTTCACCAAAGTTTGATTCCTAGATAATCCTCTAACACTGCAGGCTAAAAGATCAGCTTTGTGATTAAGTGCGTGCGGAAAACAAACTAAGGAGCAACTACCAAAGCGACTCAGAAGTCTAGAGTAGTCTGCAAGGTAAGCTAAGAAAGCAGGCCATGCCGACGGATCTTCCACTATCTTCACAAACTCAGAACAATCCACAAGGAACTCTACCTCTGAGATTTGAAGGGAGCCTCGAATTCCGAGTGAAGGGGGGGATAGGCTACGTCTGATACATTAAGCTCCCATATTCACTCCTCCGTCCTCAAATGGAAAGCAGTATCATCCTAAGCTTGTGAAGAGATCTGATTCTTTCCAAAAGGCATCATCCATACACCTATACCCAGTAAAAACGGGATTTTCTGTAAGCAGTCTTGATACCTTTCCCTCCTGTGAAGATGTTGACTCGGTATGCCCTCCATGTTTTATATCTATACCCTGCTGAGAAATTGCCAAGCCTCAGCCTCGGATTCTGCAACCAGGACTATATCCCGAGGCTCTTGATTTTTGCTAGTAAAGGTCTTCTCATTCGTTGCTTTCCAAAAGAACCACAAGATCCATGGAAAACTTCGAAATTCCTCATGTCTGGAATTCTCTTCGGTTTCAATACTTTAATTTTAACTATAAAGGCCTTCTCTTTGGTTTCGATCGGTAACCGTTTTCCTCTGGATATGGTTACTCATTTAGAGGATTGTCTTGTTCCTTGTCACTCATAGGCTTTATTTAGGTGTCAAATAGTGGGCTCAGTTTTCGTCTTTGCCATTTCCGGAAGATTTGTGAGATTCATTCTTGCCGGTTTAGTAACTCGTTCTTCATCTATGAGGTACACCTATTCGTCATAGGAGGTTTCACCATCATTTTGATCTTTGTATTACCATCGGTGGTCTCGGTCTTCGAGTTCAGAATAGCAGAGTTTTGAGTTTAAGTCCTTTCGGGTTCTACTCTAGTGTATTCTAACTTCCATTTTTTAGGTTTTGTCTCATGAAAATATTATAGTATTCCACCAGTTTTTTGTATAAAATCAATGTATTCACTCTTGAGTGATTAATATATGAACCATTCACAGGAAAAAAAAAAGTCACGTGCGGATTACGTTTTAGAATCTGAGTATATTAGAATCATTATGATGGATGTAAGTCACGTGCCAAACGATCTTTACCGCTCACCAACGGCATGCATAGCTCTCACGCTTGGTGACCCAATTCTCTCTCGTACCCAATCCAAATTAGTTCTTATTTTTTAATTAACAAAATGAGCTTTTTTGTACTCTACGCCTGTAAAACGTTTATATACTGAACTCAACCGGCAAATTAAAGAACCGTTATAGATCATATATCGTTTTGAAAAATTGATTGATATTGGATTTAACGTAACGTATCGTTTGAAAATATTGAAATGATCATAGGAGCTCCAGTGTGGTTATTGTATACCGGTCTTTTTGGTTTAATCATACCAGGATAATTGGAACCGTGCAGGACCGGTAATAATTATTATCCAAGGAAAGAGAAGGAAGAGAAGAGAGGCGTGCAAAAGAAAAGGAAAAGACCAAAACTTTGAGGAACACCTTCATTCTCTTCCCATCAAAGCTTCCTTTTATCCTCGATTTTGCAATTCGCACTGAAGAGATAGAGAGATAAAGCAAGAACAGAATTGACATTCGATTACGAATTTTCGTTCCAGATTTTGAGGAGTGGGAAAAAGGAAGATGGCTATTGGGTTTTTCTGATTTTCTCTGTTGCAGCTCTAATCTCGAAGAATTAGATATCTCCTCTATGCATTTCTAATTTCCGGTGGATTTTAAGGTTCCTTTTGTAGGGCACGAAATTGTCATTTTTGTTTTCGAAAGAGGGTGAATTTTTTTCCGTTTGAGTCGGCGTCGGGGTTGAGAGATTGTTAAAGTTAGGGTTTTGGTATCTGAATAGCGATTATCAATGGAGCCCCGTGTCGGGAACAGGTTTCGGCTTGGCCGGAAGATCGGAAGCGGTTCATTTGGGGAGATCTATCTTGGTTCGTGTTTTATCAATTTGATTCGATTTCCTGGATTTGAAATTCTGAATTAGAATATCTAAAATCCCTAATATTGTTGTTGTAATGTGGTTTATTTAGGTACTCATATTCATACAAATGAGGAAGTCGCAATCAAGCTTGTGAGTTCGTAGAGCTGCAAACTTTTTTTTTTTTTTTTGGTTGTTTGTGAGAAGATTATTCTTGCAGAATGAGACAATGTACTATGTTTACTGACATGGAATAGAGGTTATGAGCATTTATTGAGTTACTTGAGTTAGATCAACATTGATGATGATACAAAAGTTCAATCGTCACTTATCTCTCAAAGCCTCTGTCATATTTACGGATAATGTATATCTATTTCGCCTAATTGATCTTCTTTTCCTGAGTGATTTATTATTGCTTCTCAAATCTTTTGATGAAATAATGAGAGCTAACTTTTTTCTCCCTAGGAAAATGTGAAGACGAAACATCCGCAGTTGCTTTACGAGTCGAAGCTGTACAGAATTCTACAGGGAGGAAGTAAATTTTCTTTTCTGATAAACGATCTCATTGGTTCTTTTGCTTTCCATTTTTGGTAACCAAGCCCCTAATCTCTTCTGAACCTTTGATTACGACAGCTGGTGTTCCAAATGTCAAATGGTTTGGTGTTGAAGGTGACTACAATGTTCTAGTGATGGATTTGCTTGGGCCTAGTCTTGAAGACTTGTTCAATTTCTGTAGCAGGAAACTTTCCTTGAAGTCGGTCCTTATGCTAGCAGATCAAATGGTAGATCTCCCTTGTCTTTAGTTGACTCATTTTTTCCCTTAGATTAGTTCTATTGATTAACTAACTCTATTTTTTCCTTTATATTCAGATCAACCGTGTTGAGTATTTCCATTCAAAATCTTTCCTTCACCGAGATCTTAAGCCAGACAATTTCCTCATGGGTTTAGGAAGGCATGCAAACCAGGTTTGCGTCACCTATATTTTTTATTTTGTTCTCATTTCACTTTTGAAGTTATCATCTTGGAAATGACTTCTTCTTTCCGTTTCTAAAGGTATACATTATTGACTTTGGTCTTGCTAAGAAATATCGGGATAATACTACCCATCAGCACATTCCCTACCGGTGAGAAGATCAAAATGCAATCACAACACTTTTCTTCTTCCTGCGTACAATTCTTAATTTTCCCACCATTCGTTTTCTTTATAGAGAAAACAAGAATCTGACTGGAACTGCAAGATATGCTAGTATGAACACTCACCTGGGAATTGGTAAGCTTGACATAAAATTTCCGGCTTTTAATGCCCCAAACACTGTCCTAATGACAATTTTTTTTTTCTTTCTTTCCGTTGAAAATATCTAGAGCAAAGCCGAAGGGATGACTTAGAATCTCTTGGTTACATTCTCATGTATTTCCTTAAAGGAAGGTAAGTTTTATTATCTACACGCTTAATTTCATTGTTTCACTTCGTTTTTCTCATACCTTATTAGAATATTTTTCGTGGTTTCGTTTTCTTAGTCTTCCATGGCAAGGACTTAAAGCTGGAACCAAGAAACAAAAGTATGAGAGAATTAGCGAAAAGAAAGTCTCAACATCTATTGAGGTAAAAGTCTTAACCAAAAAGTTTGATCCTTTATTTCAAACTTTCTACATTTTTCCTTAATAATATGCTCTTCTTCCTCCAGTCCTTGTGCCGTGGTTACCCATCCGAATTTGCATCTTACTTCCATTACGGCCGTTCGCTTCGGTTTGATGATAAACCAGATTATGGCTATCTTAAAAGAATATTCAGGGATCTCTTTATCCGCGAAGGTTTTGAAGCTTTTCTTCTTTCCCTCAAACCCGCAAGTTTACTTTTCCCAAATCTGTGCTTCTAACATTGTCTCCTCCGCAGGGTTTCAATTTGATTATGTCTTTGACTGGACGATATTGAAATATCAACAGTCACAGCTAACAGCCCCTCCATCCTGCAGCCTAGTAAATCCTGCGGTTGGAACTAGTGCGAATTTGCCTCCGGGATTGACCAACGTTGATAGATACGCAGGTGAAATGAGCTCTTGAATCAATTGAATAATTTCTAACATCATTGAAAACATAGAACGATTAAAGCTTTGTTTGTTTGTCTGTCGAAAGGCGAGGAAGGAGGGAGACCACCAATGGATTCATCGCGAAGGAGAATGTCAGGAGCTCTTGACAGCTCTGGCAACTTGTCATCTAGAGACCCAATTGTATGAAAACTGCTCTGTTTTCTTGTTTTCTCCATAACCATCAAAATGAATTTATGTATATAACTTCAGACTAGCAAAAAGATCTAAATTTCTTGCCGAGAAAGTAAATAACTTTCTTGAGAGGGGATTATGTATATTCCAATCATATTTTGATGTTTAACAATGTCATGGGTTCATCAATATGGATTTTTGTACATTACAGATGCCAAGCTCGTCGCTGTTTGCACAATCAGCAGGATCGTCGCGAAGAGTAACGTCAGAGGAGCTACAGAGATGCCGTACGGGCGGCGGATTAAGAAACTCTCCGATGGTTTCAACGTCGGATGGGAGAAGATCTTCTTCCACCAGAAGATATTACGATTCTACCATTAAAGGCATCGAGGCTCTTCAAGTATCCGACGAAAGGTTTCACCACCATTAATTCTTCCACTAAAGGCATTGAGGCTTGGAGCATATGACGTCGTATTTGTTCAGAGCTTTTATATAGTATAAAGCTTCTTCTACTCCGTATTGAACAAACGAGTAAATCTGCTGATTTTTTATTATTATTATTTTCTTATCCAAATTATTTTGTTTTTATATTTTTTAATATCTTATATTTTTTCGACGATGTGAAATTTAATTCGGTTTTTGAACTGGACATTCTATATTCGGTATGCATTGAGTTATAGTTTTTACCTTTTTTTTAGCAATAGTGAAAATGTCCAGCAAAAACTTTCAGTTTTATGAAAAGCAATTGTATATATGTATATTTTATCAGATGATGAGTAATGTGACCATGCAAAGGCTATGGTCAACCTTTAATCCTCGGAAAGTTTCAGGAGTCACGAATTGATTACTGGTATTGATGTTGTCTTTGAATTTTCTTAATTCTTAACAAAATAATTGAAAAGAAATTTTTGAATACGTAATGAAATATACATACAGTTCGGTCACGAGAGATCCATGGATTCTTGATGTAGTTTCCAGACCAGCAATAGGAATGACTATGGAAATTTTTCTAGATTTTACAGTTGATCAATTTATCGATGCTAAGTCAAAGTCCTGGCGAGAGCCAATACTTAGACAATATTTTACCTGCACAGATGTTCAGTTTATTATGGGCATTGCTTTACCCTGCAGTCCAAGAGCTGATTCATGGGGTTGGCATTTTACTAAAACGTGACGTTACTTAGTAAAATCTGGGTATCACACCGAATAAACAAATTCATTACTTGAGGTGGGGAGGTTTGGTCCAAACTTCACAGCTTTACAAACCAAGATATGGAAGCTAAACTGTCCCAATAAAATAAAACATTTTATATGGGAAGCGTATTAATTGTGATTCTAGATGTTCTAGATGTAGGGCGGTGGAGGAAACGATAAACCATGTTCTTTTTGAATGTCCTCCGGCAATTCAGACTTGGGCTTTTTCGTGTATTCCCTCTGCCATTGGTATTTTTCCAAGGAATTCATGTTGATATAATCTGGACTATCTGTTCTGGAGAATCACAATTAATACACTTTGGTTTTTCCTTGGCTTATTTGGTTTATTTGAAAGACAAGAAATGATAAATGTTTTTCAAATATAGATACAGATCCACAACATATTATTTCACAGGCAGAAGTAGAGGTTACTGAGTGGTTCAATGCTAGGTAGATAGAGTCAAAAAGCCCACAACCGAGCACCATTAGTTCAACATCGGTGTGGTCAGAGGTGGCAATTTCTTCTGTTAGTCATCTAGGTTTCACAAGCTATAGATGCTTTGTTGACAGTTCGTGGAAGAGTTCCGATCTGCATTTTGGACTAGGGTGGATTTGCTTTCTTGACTCAGTTGAGGAAGGATGGATGGGGGCTCAGAGGATCTGGCAGAGCCTATCCGCTTTGCACTCGGAGTTAGAAGCAATGCTCTAGGTGATGGAATCCTTTTTTCACTCCAGATTCTAGAGGTGGAAGTAGCAACAGATTGCGCAGATGTGCTTAAGATTTTGATGCAACCAGAGGAGTGGCCAGCTTTCCAGACGTACCTGGAAGACTTCCTTAAGTTGAAATCGTTTTTCAGTTCTTCTTCTCTTCATGTAATTTCAAGATCTCTGAACCATAAGGCAAATACTCTTGCATATCTTTTTAGAGAGTTGGCTTATGGTTTAGTGCGGTAACTTTGTATTGTACACTATTGAGTCTTTTATATAATATTCAGTTGACAAAAAAAAAACACATAATGAAATAACGGGGTAAAATTGAAAAGTGATAAATATATAGGGTGCAAAATGAAATACTATTGACGTATAAGATTTTATCCAGCCAATTCTTCACACATCACGCTCTTTGTCTTTCCTTATTCTTTCTCCTCTCAGGTTAACTGCTGGAACCCTAATCTCGGTGATTTCGAATCTGGAAACACGAATCTGAGATATCGTTCCAGAGATCTGATAGTTCTTTCTGAAAGGATCTGGAATCGGTGTGAATCTGCATAGACTTTTGTGCGGGCAAATTCGGTGAGTCTTAAATCTTCAGCTTTTTGTTTCATTTTGATATCGTGAGATCTGATCAGTCGTTAGTATAATGACTAGATTCTTCTCCCGTTAAGCTCACAAGTAACCCAGAAAAATGAAAAAATGATCTGGGTTGCTAGATTTGACCGTGGTTTTGTTATCTTATGTTCGATCTCGCCTCGATTCAGCTTGTTTTCATTTCTGGATGTGATACCCTGTAGAGTTTACAAGAATTACTTAGGAATGCGTTGATGATTTGCCAATGCTGATTTGACGTATAGCTTGTTGTTTTACTCGTTGGAGTTCTCGAACTTATCTGTCAAGTATTGTAACTGTAGGATATGGCAGACAACAATTCACTACCTGGCTCTGCAGAAGAGAAAGCGGATCAAATTGTTGAAGCAAACCCATTGATGAAGGATGATACTTCACTGGAGACCATCGTTCGGAGGTTTCAGGATTCCATGTCTGAGTCGAAGACCCATAAATTCTGGGAGACTCAACCCGTTGGGCAGTTTAAGGATATTGGTGACACGAGTTTGCCTGAAGGCCCGATCGAGCCTGCTACTCCGTTATCTGAGGTCAAGCAAGAGCCGTACAACCTTCCTTCTGTTTATGAATGGACCACGTGCGATATGAACTCTGATGATATGTGCTCAGAGGTATACAACCTTCTCAAGAACAACTATGTGGAGGATGATGAGAATATGTTCAGGTTCAATTACTCCAAGGAGTTTCTAAGGTGGGCGTTGCGTCCACCTGGTTATTACCAGAGCTGGCATATTGGAGTCCGTGCCAAGACCTCGAAGAAACTCGTTGCTTTCATCAGCGGTGTGCCAGCAAGAATCAGGGTGCGTGATGAGGTTGTTAAAATGGCAGAGATCAATTTCTTGTGTGTTCACAAGAAGCTCAGGTCTAAGAGACTTGCTCCTGTCATGATTAAGGAGGTGACTAGAAGGGTTCACTTGGAGAATATATGGCAAGCAGCATACACTGCAGGAGTTATACTTCCCACACCAATCACCACTTGCCAATACTGGCACAGGTCGTTGAACCCGAAGAAGCTAATTGATGTTGGGTTTTCAAGGCTTGGTGCGAGAATGACAATGAGCAGAACCATAAAACTGTACAAGTTACCTGATGCACCGGTCACTCCAGGATTCAGGAAAATGGAACTACGTGATGTCCCTGCTGTTACACGGTTGCTTAGGAACTACCTAAGCCAGTTTGGAGTCGCTACTGACTTTGATGAGAATGATGTAGAGCATTGGCTACTCCCAAGAGAAGATGTCGTGGACAGTTACCTAGTAGAAAGCCCTGAAACTCATGATGTGACTGACTTCTGCAGCTTCTACACTCTTCCTTCAACTATTCTTGGTAACCCGAACTATACAACACTAAAAGCTGCTTATTCTTACTACAATGTCGCCACACAGACCTCGTTTCTTCAGCTGATGAATGATGCACTCATTGTCTCTAAGCAAAAGGGTTTTGATGTGTTCAACGCATTGGATGTGATGCAGAACGAGAGTTTCTTGAAAGAACTAAAGTTTGGTCCAGGAGATGGGCAGCTTCATTACTATCTCTATAATTACCGTTTGAGAAGTGCCTTGAAGCCATCGGAACTTGGGCTTGTTCTATTATAAGCTTAATAACTTGCTTGATGGGTATTAGTTTGGTATCAACAGCTCTGAAGTTTGTTTCTTTTTGTTCTTTTTTCTTCCCTTCCATTTGAACTATTACTGCCGTGGGTTATTGAAACTGAGTTTTATGCGTTTGGCAATGCAATTTTGAATTTTCTGCAAATGTGCTTTTGTTGTTACTTAAGTGCAGATAACAAGTGAAGTGACCGCAAAATATGCAGAAAATGTCTGTTAATTATGATTGGACTGTATTTGAGGCCCAATATTAGTTTTGGCCCATAAAAGTTATTTCTAAGAGCAGTCCACCTCTATATTTGTATTATCTAGTATGGGAAAACTGTCAATTAAACTTTGATTCTGCCAAAAATCGTTGATTAAACACTGTATTTTGGACTCTTTCGATTAAACATGTAATTTATTGTTGACTTTTTAAAAAACATCGATCTTATAGTTGATTTCGCCAATTAAACATTCCGTTAATTTGACTAACATAATTAATAAATGCCGTTTAGCGAACGTTAATGTCTCAGTTAAACGAAACGGTGCGTTTCATTAAATCAATTTTTTTCCAATTGTTGAAACCGACATATCAAAGTCTCAACTTGAAGAGCCAGAAGAAGCAGTGAAGATGATTGAAATCGATGAAGAAGAACAAGTTAATGAATTACCGAAATTGGTTTTCAAATTCGCTTTTCAAACAAAAACTTTCGAGAAAGTAAGTAGAGAAGGTTACAGATCGATTAGTGAAAGTTTCAGTGAGAAAGAGTATAGCTTTTTGGGTCCTTTTTCTTCTTCGGCGAAGAAATATGAGACACAGTCGGCAAGGAATCTCACTTTTGTTGTTTGAAGGGAAAAACAGAAAAGAGAAAAATCAGATTTTTGAGAGAGGATGATTTTCTAGATTCGGATCTGATTTTGTTGATGAAGAAGTTTGAAGCTAAATCTTAATTTTCTCTCTCCATCTCTTAGAGCTTCTTCTCTGCTTGATGATTCCTTCTTCTTTGTAGCTAATTTCGTTTTTTTTTTTGCTTTTGAGAGTTTTTAATGTAAATTAAGTAAATACGTGAACTAATCAAATGTAATTTTTTGTTTAATTAATCAAACTTTGAATTATGATTTCCATCTTCTCCGATGAATTATTGAGAGTAAAAAGATAAAACAAATTTCAGGGACTTTGTTGCAGAAGATTTCTAAAATTTTAAAACTTCAATCATTCTTATTCTGTGTTGCGTAATTTTGGTCAGATCGATGTTCTTGTAAATAATGCTGGAGTTCAATGTATTTGGCCAATGAAGAAATTGGGATTGAAGAGATATTTGAGAGAGTTAGGGTTTTTGATTTTGATCCTTTTTCAATTTCTTCATCGTTGGGGTCGAAGAGGAGGATGAAGGAGAAGATCTTTTGGAAATGAAACGCTGCATTTCATTAAACTGAGAGCATTAACGGTTTTAAAACGGCATTTATTAATTCTGTTAGTCAAATTAACGAAGTGTTTAATTGGTGAAGTCAACTATAAGTTCGATATTTTTTAAAAAGTCAACAATAAATTACATGTTTAACTGAAGGAATTCGGAGTACAGTGTTTAATCAACGATTTTTGGCAAAATCAAGGTTTAATTGACAGTTTTCCATATTTGTATTATCTAAATGTCCACCTCTATATTTGTATTATCTAAATGCGAGTATCTATATTTGTATTATCTAAATGCTATTATATATTAAAATTCTGTACTTTTGTCTCTAAATAATAAAATGCTATTTTTTCTCTATATTTAAAAAAATATTATTTTTTCTCTCCAAAAATTTTAATGAAATTTTTATTTAGAAAACAATCTTTAATCTTTTGTAAATAATATAAATAATCATTAACTATTATAAATAACCATTAAACCTAAATAAAAATTAAATTTCAAATTTTAATTAAAGTTAAAATGGTAATTAATATCTAAATAATAATTAAACTTTTAAATAAAAATTAAATTTTAAATATTATAAATAATAATATTATAAACCAAGATATGAGAAACACTTAGTATGAGATAAAACTAAACTCTAAAAATATAAAATTTATACATTAAACAATACAAAAGTCACAAATGGCAAACTAAATGCCAAAAGTATGAAAAATTTTAAAAGAATAAAATAAATGAGGTTAGATTGTAATTTTTAGAAATAAGTAGATATTAATAATAAATTTAAAATAGAATCTACTTAAAATATACTTTTATAGAATAAAAAAAAAGATTACGTTAGAGTATTAAGTTTCACTATACATTAGATATGGTCTAACGATGGTTTACGTCGGTTTTCGGTTCCGTAATACTAAAAAAGATCGGAACGGAAGTCAAACAACAATACAATACATAGGGGTGGAAATTCGGGTCAATCGAGTTAGATCGGATCGGGTCGATCGGTAATCAGGTTATTCGGGTAGTAGAAAATCGGTCCGAAATAACCGAAACCAAAAAATCGGGTCGGATCGAAATTTTTTTTTTTTTTTTTTTTTTGCAAAAGTTATAAAAAAATCTGTGATACCCGACCCGGATTGACCTGAACCGTCCTAAACCCGAACCGAATTCTGAAAAAATGATTTTTTTTCTTTTTTGGAAAAAATTCTAAAAAAATATGATCCGATCTTAAAAATCCGATCCGACCCGAATTCTTCAATAAACTATTTGCCAAACCAACCCGAATTTCAAATCCAACCCGTCCTAAATTTCAGTTTGGGTCAGACAAATCAGGTCGGGTTAAATTCCCAACCCCTTTTGCACCAAGGTAAGTACCTTGAATTGTACAAACGATTAGAGTATCTACACGTGTCCTTAAGAGAAAGGACGTGAGACAGGTTTTATCCAATGAGATAATTACACGTGGCGAAAAGAGTCTCACTGCACCCGCGGTTCTATCCTTGTTTTCGTCCTCTCGTCTTTCCCAGCTTCTCTGTGAGAGAAAATTTATTACGAAGGAAAAAGTCAGATTCCTCTACTTTGCTCCCCATCTCACTGGAACTGTAACATTGGTGTGCGTCTTCGTGCTCTTTTTATCGGATAATTTTCCAATTTTTTTTTTCTTTTTAATTTTTATCTCGAGGAGGAAATGGAGTGTGTCGGGGCTCGGAATTTTGCTGCAATGGCGGTTTCAACACTTCCTTCATGGAGTTCTCAAAGGAAATTTCCTATGGTTGAGAGATACAGCTTTAGGAACTTTCGTTTCGGTTTGTGTCGAGTCAGAGCAAGCGGCGGCGGAGGAACTCCCGGTAGTGAGAGTTGCTTGGCTGTGAGAGAGGATTTCGCTGACGAAGAAGATTTCGTGAAAGCTGGTGGTTCTGAGATTCCGTTCGTTCAAATGCAGCAGAATAAAGATATGGATGAGCAGTCTAAGCTTGTTGATAAGGTCTGTTGACTTGTTTACGAAGGAAACGATTTCTCGTGATGTCTTTGGTTGAGAGATACAGTTTCTCTATTTTGGTGCTTATCCTTTTGAGGAGCTTGATTGATTGTTGTTTCTTACAGTTACCTCCAATAACAATTGGTGATGGTGCTTTGGACCTTGTGGTTATTGGTTGTGGTCCTGCTGGTTTAGCCTTGGCTGCAGAATCTGCTAAGTTAGGACTTAAAGTTGGGCTTATTGGCCCAGATCTTCCTTTCACAAACAATTACGGTGTTTGGGAAGACGAATTTAATGGTAATTTAGCAAGCTCACTCTAGTCTATATTCTCATTGTCAATTAATGTACTAGTCTGTGTTTAACATGTTGGTTGATGCAACTCTTTCAGATCTTGGGCTGCAGACATGTATTGAACATGTCTGGGGAGATACTATTGTGTATCTGGACGATGACAATCCCATCACAATTGGCCGTGCATATGGAAGAGTTAGTCGACGTTTACTCCACGAGGAGCTCTTGAGGAGGTAAAGTATGGCTCCAATCTGGATCTTTTGGAAAGACTTTCTCTCTTGTTACTCTTGTACTTCATGACTTTCTTAACGCTTATAAATACATAATCTTGTTAATTAATTTCTCCTAGGTGTGTCGAGTCAGGTGTCTCGTATCTTAGCTCGAAAGTTGAGAGCATAACCGAAGCTTCTGATGGACTTAGGCTCGTTGCCTGTGACGACAATGCCGTCATTCCCTGCAGGTACAAGACTGGAACCACAGATGGCACTGTTGTAATTTTAATCAAACATTTTGGACCACTGTAAATGTTCTGACTTCTAACCAATGCAGGCTTGCCACTGTTGCTTCTGGAGCTGCTTCAGGAAAGCTCTTGCAGTACGAAGTTGGGGGACCAAGAGTCTCTGTCCAAACTGCATACGGCGTGGAAGTTGAGGTATACTTTGAATATGATATTCCACAGCAATAACTATCGTGGAGAAATTTTTTATGAATCTTCTGAGACTGTTGTATTTGAAAACATCAGGTGGAGAACAGCCCTTATGATCCTGAGCAGATGGTTTTCATGGATTACAGAGACTATACAAACCAGAAAGTTCGGAGCTTAGAAGCTGAGTATCCAACGTTTCTGTACGCCATGCCTATGACAAAGACGAGAGTATTCTTTGAGGTTTTCTGTCGTTTCTCTCCTTCTGTTTCAATCATTATCGCTAAAAGGATGTTGTTTATCAGCTGGAACTCCTTGCAGGAAACATGTTTGGCCTCAAAAGATGTCATGCCATTTGATTTGCTAAAAAAGAAGCTCATGTTAAGATTAGATACACTTGGGATTCGGATTCTAAAGACTTATGAAGAGGTAAAATATATACATCGAAAATGGTAAAAGCTTCACCGATTGTACAACATATAAACTTCTGGGTTTGCTTTGTTAATTCGTTTACTTTTAACTACAGGAATGGTCCTATATTCCGGTTGGTGGTTCCTTACCAAACACCGAACAAAAGAATCTCGCATTTGGTGCCGCGGCTAGCATGGTACACCCGGCAACAGGTAGTAAGAGCAAATCATGACCCGAGTTCCTGTTATATACAATCTTTAATCTGTATTTTCACTGAATTTTAACTTTTTTCTCAATTGAACAGGCTATTCAGTTGTGAGATCCTTGTCTGAAGCTCCAAAATACGCATCAGTCATCGCGGAGATATTACACCAAGAGACTAATTCCTTCACCAAACACATCAACATTAATATGTCAAGACAAGGTGAGCTTCTGTATAAACTACAAAATGAACAGTGCTTTTAGAAAAAAAATTAAAAACCTTCCAAACTTAACTTGTGAACTTCCATTTGCAGCATGGGATACTTTATGGCCACAAGAAAGGAAACGACAAAGAGCCTTCTTTCTCTTTGGTCTTGCACTCATACTTCAACTCGATATCGAAGGCATTAGATGCTTCTTCCACACTTTCTTCCGTCTTCCAAAATGGTACGCATCCCATTTTAAGATACATATACCAAACAATGTATCAAAAACAAGAATTTTGATTCTTTATTCTACTTAGGATGTGGCAAGGGTTTCTAGGATCAACATTAACATCAGGAGATCTTGTTCTCTTTGCTTTCTACATGTTCATCATTGCACCAAACACTTTGAGAAAAGGTCTCATTAATCATCTCATCTCTGATCCAACCGGAGCAACCATGATTCGAACCTATCTAAGAGTATGATTCTGTCATTTCCCCTTTTGGGTTTGTGTATATATATATGTAATTTATTTATGTAATATATATATATATATATGTAATTTATTTAAATAATCGATCCAAGTATGAAATGTTGGTGTCAAGGAAGTTGGAAACAACCGTTCATAGAATGTACGGAGTGATCGAAATGGAAATCGAAAAGAAAAAAAAAATTCCAGTCTTGTTTGTGAGTGACCGAGAATTCAGATAGAGACCTTGTGAATCGTGAGTTTTAATTACTTTTGGAAGGAAAAAAAAAACACTCCATAATTCATTATTCCCACTAAGAGTTCTTCAAAGGCAAAAGTATACATGGCAGAAATATATATATATATATATATATTTCTTTGCTAAAATTGAATGTTTACAGAGACAATATAAAAAAATTACATTAATAAATAATATACAATGTTTATATCAGAAGAGTACAAATAATTTTTGAGAAATTTGAGTAGATATACATAAGTTATTCAATAATTAGGTCGGAGATATTATTCTTTTTCAAAGGTGACTATGTAAAACATTTGTCTATTATATCCCTATATCTTATTGAATCAACTATGCTATTGTGTTGTGTGAGATTTTTTTTTTCTTTCACAAAACCAATAAAAGTATCTTTTGAGATACCATATCTTGTCTATTATATTTGTTACATTATTATTTGTTATTACATGTGTAACAGTTCTATTACACATGTAATATTACTGGTTGTTATTTTAGGGTTTGGAGGTAAAATGTATTTGTTTCATAGTCTTAAAGATGTAACCATTCCACTACATGTAAACACATTTTGTTACCATCTATCAAGCCTCTTACATTCATAATATATCTTGTTACATGTGTATCAATATAATTATTGCATGTTACATTGATACAAATGTTTATTCATGTATATCAATACTTTATTACATGTGTATCAATATAATTCACAACATCTTAATTTTTTACACCCATAACCAGTGTTAGTTATTACTTGTGTATCCTTATATGTAACAACATCACAAATCACTTACACACCTCCTATAATTAGTATAATTAGTACATATGTATCAATAGTTAAACATGTACGTATGTATGTAACACATACCCTGAAAATGAACTCCATAAGGCAAAACTTTGACAAGTAACTTGAATCATAAACATAAAACATTATGGTTGTGTAGTCACAAGCAACTTGAGGTCGTTGTGATCGAAATCTCGGATAAACTTAGTCACAACAAAATCAAAAACCCAAAAGTAGGTTGCAAATTTGAAACAAATCTATATACTTAGCTATACATTTATCCATCTACACAATCTGTTACTAATTACCTTTTCTCCTCCATGCTATTAATAACTCGGAATTTTCTGTATATATCTCGGTTCAATGGTGTTTTAATGGTGTTCTAAAATATTCTGATGCAATATTTTTTGCATATCCCATGTTTTTGTTTTTTTATCAAGTGTATATTGTTGTAGAAGTAATATTGTCTTTTCATATAAGAGAAATAAGAGAGATTTAATTTTTAAAAGGGAATATTTCATAAAACACTTTCAAAGTGACAACCACTTCCATTTTAAACCTTAAATATTTTTATCCTCACAATAAACTTCTAACATGATTAGTTTAGTGATTTAAACCCCCTTAGTATTTTTGTGTGCAAGCCCACAAAATTTTGGTTAAAAAAAAAATTTATAATTTTTTTTAAAAAATCTAAAAAATCGAATATATTTCTAAAAATAATTTCAAAAAAATTAAACTAAAAAAATCACTAGTATATATTTTTATAAATTTTAAATTTTAAAAATCAAGATAATTTCCAATATTTAAATAAAAATCCACTAAAATTTTAAAAAAGTCTTGAGTAACAAAATTTAAAAATTATTATTAAAAAAATTTACCTTTTTCAAAAGTAAAACACATGTAGCAAAAATATCCATAATCAAATATAAAAAAAATACATGTAGCAAATATTTTTTTTATAATCACATACATTTGTTTTGGATTTTTTTTGAATTTTTGAGATTATACGAGGTTGTTTTTTAATTTTTTTGGAAAAAGTAAATTTTTTTCTGACTTATTAACTTTTATTGATGATCAATGATATCATTCGTTACAACCGATTGTAGAAAAGCGGGACATAAATTATACAACACCTATTGATATGTAAACGTAGGTAGAATTTGTTGTGTTAATAGATCAACACAAACGTTACGACTGAGTGATCGAAATTGAAAACATGACAAGGAATCCAGTGCTTTCCTATACTTAGTCGTGTTGTCACTTGTCTCTCATTGCGTTGTTGAATCTAGAATACACGCAAATGATCAGGACCAACTTTTTGTGTCGGTTCATTTTCATCATCAGCCAAACTGTCGCCATCATCATCATCATCATCATCATCATCATCATCATCATCATCATCATCATCATCATCATCATCATCGTGACAACGAAGGTGTCAAAGGACACTCGTTAGCATCGTGACTGAGTAAGCCACAAGCAATACAAAGGTGCCTTAATTTCTATTTCTTGTATCTGAGACTCGAGACCATGGTGTCATTGCCAAACAGGAACCTTCTTTGAACCTTCAAAGGAATATTAACACTCGTATGCGTATAAAAACTACCATTGTCGAATCATCACCTTCGAAATCAATTTCATTAAATGTCCCCATCGTTCTCCTAAAGTGATCATCATCGGTAAAGTCACTAGATATAAAGGGGTTTTTATTACGTGCACCCAAATTAGAACATGATAGAAATCAACATCCGTAATCATTGGCATCCATTTGTGACCGTGCACATCTATTCATTGAATGATCAATGGCCACATCAAATGTTTAAATATTTTGATTCTTCCGATCGAAACAAAAACTACAGTTTCTTGTTCTCCAATATTCGACCAATTGCTTTATCACCAATTTCCTAGACTCCATTGCAGGAAACGTAGACAACATTGCCCAGAAATTTTGCATCTTAGAATTCACAGGTTTTACGATCTGTGAGAGTCGTGTGATAGCAGCAGCTTGGTTACAGAGGGACACCATTATATCCACATCATCATCATCAATCCCAAGAGAACAATCTTGGAATTTCTTCCGAACATTATCAGACATGTTTGCAAAACAAGGTATATTTAAATCCATCTCATTGTGTTTGTGGTTTGCCAAATAGAGACCAGCGCATGATATAAACACAACCATGACAATTATCATGCGGTTTTGTCCTGTAGTAACCACCAGTAACAGGCGAAACATACTCTCAGATGAGAGACGACAATTATTTTTCAATGGACGTGTATGTATCCGTTTTCTAGAGAGAGGTGAGAGCATTTTCCCTCTCAAAAGAGAAATAAATTTTTTTAATAATAAATTTTAAATTTTGTTAGTCAAGTATATTGAATTATTTGTTGATTTATATTGGAATTTTCGAAATTATTTTGATTATTAGATATTAATTTAAAAAAAAAATATTTTACTGATTAATTTTAAGTTTGGTATTTTAGGAATCAGAAATCATAGTTTTTTGTATTTTTTTTGTAATTTCTAAAGATATTTTTAGTTTTTTTTTAAGAATAATTATCATTTCAACCGAAGTTTTGTGTGTTCGGATTAAAAAACTATTTTGGAGGTATAAATCATCAAAATAGCTATATTGGATGTTTATTATAAGAATAAAAATGTTTAAGGTTTAAATGAACGTTGCTGTCATATTGAAGGTTTTTAATGAAATATTCTCGTTTTTAAAATACTTGTGTCATCTATCTAATTTGTCTATAATTTATGTATATGCTGCTAAATCACTTTAAAGAAGAGTACAAATGTTCCAACATGTTTTTATCCATTTTACATTTTACTTTGTAGATATTTTAACCATTGCCATTTTATTTTAAAATAATATCTTTTGGTTGGTGTAAATGCTCATTAATATATGCACTTTTTAATATAAAAAAAATCCAGATAGAATTATGGATATAGTGCCATATTACAAGTGGTTTGTGTGCCGTCTTGAATTATTTTGTTTATAATAAACACGAATAGAGAAGTAGTATATGTTCGTTGCATCACGTACAGAATATTAGAACCAGCAACGTATATTAATCTTAAATAAATTAATAAATCCAATAAAAAATCATCTAATCCCTTTATTAAAATGTCACTAGTTAGTATTATTTTTTTATAATCGCTATTTGCACATATATTCAAATCTATTTTATGTTCTATTTTGCTAATGTCAACTCCTAGTGAAAATACGGAACATTCTTTATAACAATTTCTCTTAATATTGTTTTGCCGATCTCTATAAAATAATGTATGTATTGTTTATATATCAATATAACAGGGCTAATTTTCAAATAAAAAAAAACTTAAGTGGGGCATATCATACAATTAAACATAAGTTGCAAATACTTCATACGGAGGAGGAAGTTTCCATTTTCACGGTGATGACGAATAAGTTCTTTGAATTGATTGGCGGAGCTCCGTCTTACTCTTCAGTATCCGTCGCCGTAAAAGGATCTGTCGGTGACGCCGTTGGAGGAACTGCTAGCCGTCGTGCTCTTCGCTGGACCGTTGAGAATTTTCTTCCCAAAGTAGATCGGTTAGTTCTCGTTCATGTTATGCCTACCGTCACCAGTATTCCATCTCCATGTAAGTCGATTCAAATTTCGTTGAACCAGTTTTTATTCATTTCTCGCGATTCTCACGTAATTTGACCGTATTTTTTTATTTCGTAGCTGGATCGAAGATTCCAGTGGAGGAATTGGAGGAGAGTGTTGTGTTGATGTATAAACGAGATCTGAGAAAGGAATATGAACAGATTTTTGTGCCGTTTAAGAGAATCTGCAATTCCAATAAAGTGAGTTTTTCCACTTCCTTATTTTTCTGTGAAGAGCCTAATTTCATCAGGATTTTGAACTTTGGTATCATGAAGTGTACTGGTCAATGTTAGGTTGAGACTTTGTTGCTTGAACATCATGATCCTGCAAAGGCACTTTTGAAGTACATGTCAGATACTGAGGTTGAGTGTTTAGTGATGGGGTCTTGCTCTTCACATTTCCTCACAAGGTAATGTTATTACTATTTTCTTGGTTTGTATTAACTTGAAGATTTCCATTGTAAAGATTTGTGATCAGAAGTATGTGCATGTATGTGGTATGATCTTTTGCTTAGACTTTTGACTTGGTTTTGCCAGGAAAAAAGGACAAGAATTGCCATTAAGTGCACTAGGAGAAGCTCCAGAGGCATGTGAGATATATGTTGTTTGCAGAGATAGAATATTAACGAAATCGACCAATCAGTTTTCCGGAGGTATGTCTCAGTCCAATTTCATTTCAATGATCTTCAAGACAGCAAAGACATGTTCTATTGATCCCCCTTGTGGTTTGTGAAACTTTGACAGATTCGTCATCTAGTTTTCATATACCTGAAGGAGCTGAAGCTTATACAGATTCTTTCTGTCGCACACGCTCAGATAGAACAGGCTTGTCTGCTTCATCCATAGAATTTTCACGAAGGAAGCAAATTCGAAGGCCTGCCTCTTCGTCACAAAGTCATCCAGTCTCTCGAGTGTTGTCTGATGCACAATCTTCAACTGATATCGGTTTGGCCAATGACAAACACACTCGTTCAATCCTCAAACATAGTACTGTCTCCAGTAGTAAAATGCTCTTAAATCCTGGAGCTTACGTAAAAACACCAAAGGTGAAGCATTTAATTTATAGTCGTTTAACATCCTCTGTACCATTGATTCTCTGTTACAAAAAATGCATATGATTTGATCTCAAGACCTGCTTTTGCAGTCAGATGTTAAATCTGAGGTAGAGCAGCTAAGGAAAGAAGTACAAATCACTCTTTCCATGTACAAACAAGCTTGTGAAGAGCTAGTTCATAAACAGACGCAGGTAAGAGTTATTTTCTTAAAAACATTTCGGTAGTCCATTTCTTTTTTTTTCTCAGAAATTTTTTTCTCAGAAATTTTTTTCGAAGATATTTTGCCATCTTATAGATTCATAAACTCAATCCCACGTTGTAAGCTCAGGTCCAGTCTCTTTCCTCGGAGTGTATTAAAGAAACAAAAAGGGTCATCACTGCTATGGGAAAAGAAGAAATGCGGAGAAAAGCAGCAGCGGAAGAAAAAGAAAAACATGTAAAAGCTGTAAAAGAAGTCGAGGAAGCAAAAACAATGCTAGCCAAAGAGTTCTGCGAGAGGCAATTAGCGGAGCTAGATGCCCTCAAACAGTCCATAGAGAAACAAAAAGTGATTGAGCAACTCTTCTTGAGAGATGGGCGGTACAGAAAGTACACAAAAGAAGAAATAGCTGCAGCTACAGATAACTTCTCTTCCCGTAAAATGATTGGCGAAGGAGGATATGGGAAAGTGTACAAATGCAGTCTCGATCATACCCCAGTAGCTCTTAAAGTTCTTAAACCTGATTCAGTCGAAAAGAAAGAGGAATTCTTAAGAGAGGTAAATTACCAAGTAGTCTCATGGTATAATAATAACAGTAGCCATTTAATTCTATGAGACCTGAAATTCACTGTCGGATTATACTTGCAGATCTCAGTCTTAAGCCAGCTTCGACATCCCAACGTGGTTCTTCTCCTCGGTGCTTGTCCTGAAAATGGCTGCCTTGTTTATGAATACATGGAGAATGGTAGCTTAGATGGTCACATCTATCCCAAAAAAGGGAAATCACCTCTCTCATGGTTCATCAGATTCAGAATCATCTACGAAACCGCTTGTGGCTTAGCATTCCTCCACAACTCAAAACCCGAGCCTATTGTCCACCGTGACCTCAAGCCAGCAAACATTCTCTTAGGCAGAAACTTCGTCAGCAAAATCGGCGACGTTGGACTTGCTAAACTCATGTCAGAAGAAGCACCAGATAGTGTCACGCTTTACAGAAACTCGGTTATCGCTGGTACACTATACTATATGGACCCAGAATACCAAAGAACTGGCACAATCAGACCAAAATCAGATCTTTACGCATTTGGAATCATCATTCTCCAGCTTTTAACTGCTCGACATCCCAACGGTCTTCTTTTCTGCGTTGAAGACGCAGTAAAACGAGGCTGTTTCGAAGATATGTTAGATGGATCAGTCAAAAATTGGCCCGTGAAGGAAGCAAGTGAACTAGCTCGCATTGCAATCAAGTGTTCACAGCTCAAATGCAGAGACAGACCTGATCTAGACACACAAGTTTTGCCCGCTCTCAAACGGATTCTTGAATCTGCAAATGACAGATTTAAGACCGAACAAGCTAACGTGCGACCACCATCTCACTATTACTGTCCAATTCTTAAGGTAAACCCACAAAACCACCACAACTGACTCTCAAAATTGTTAACAATTCGGATATCTAAAATTGTTAACTGTAAATTGGTTGCAGGAAATAATGGAAGATCCACAGATAGCAGCAGATGGATTCACATATGAAGGTAAAGCAATAAAGGCATGGATTCAAAAACATCAAAATGTGTCTCCTGTGACTAAGCATCGGCTCAAACATTGCGATCTAACACCGAACCACACTCTCAAATCGGCTATTCAAGAGTGGCGATCTCGTTCACACTTAGACCTCTCTACTACTCTTGGCTCCTTTTGATCATACCCATATACCATTTAGTCTAATATGTATATATACACTAAATAGTCTAAATTTGCATTTGGTTGGTTTAGTTTATCAATAACAATTTGGTTTTGTTTTGATATTCGGATGAAGTCGATTAAACTGAAATAATATTTGTTTGCTCTATTGGGTATGTAAATACATGCTTAATGGAACTGATACAACCACTATTAGAGGTAAGACTCAAAAAGCATGATGAGTATCTACAACTTATAATCAAGTGAAGTTTTAAAGGTTATCTATAAACAAACTCAAAGAGAGGTTCAAGAATCAAACTTGAGTGAACTCGAGAGCGTTTGAGTCTGGATCACGAGTAAATATCGCTGGTCTTCCCGATCTACTCATCGTATACTCAATGCCTACAGAAAGATATCTTCATTTAGAACAAAAAAGAAAGAAGACAACTGTTGTGACTTTGCCATGGCATCAACAACATCCATAACGAAGAAATTAAGAATCAAAATATGAGATTTACCAGCTTTGTCCAAAATCTCTTTAAGATTTGAAACATCACGGATTGCGATACAGGCGTGTCTATCCCGGCCACCATGCTCGGGTCTACCTGTTAATGGATCTGGATTTGGAAGCTCCATCAAATGGATCATCTCTGAACCTACCCATAACCATGCTCCTCTATACGGAAGCTTATCATGTGGTCTTGCCTCATTGATCTCAAGACCTAAAACGTTCTGGTAAAATTCGAGTGACCGTTCTAGGTTCTCGCAGAGGAAACCAACATGATGAACACCAACAACTCCATAATCTAGAATCAACAATCAAAAACCACAATTGAAACCGTTCAATCCAAGCTTCAAATGGTCTAGCTAGTGGTGACATTTGCTTAGAAAGTTACAATGTTGTAACTACAAAAAAATGTGGTTCCAATAGTTAAAAGAGAAGCCTTGATTTATCAAAAAGTAAAATTAAAGAGAAGCCTTGATATAATTTGCAGACAAATTTTGTTATTAGTTCTGTTTTTTTTAATCCGAATTAAAAAAGAAAAAAAAAGAGGCAGGATCAGCTGATTACCGGTTTTGTCTTTAAGTTCTTTCTCTTCTACGACAGTAATTCCTTCAACTGATCCTTCCGCTTTATTAGCCTTCAAGCCACGAAACCTAATATTAAGCCTCTCTTTCCTGAGACTCTTCTTCTGAAACTTAAACCACTCTTTCGTGGAGAGATTCGTGCAAGTAACCTTCCAAATAGCAAAAAGATTTATCATCAATCCTAGGAAAAATAATCGATTTTGAGTGATATCCACAGTCTTAAGTTCTCTCTTCAATTCAAATTTATTGAAATCTAAAGATCAAAAACCTCAAATATCTCCAAATTTACAAAAAAAAAAGTAAGTTTCATAAGACGAGTCCCGAAAGGAACGAACTCCGGTAATCGAGCAACGTAATCCATGAGTAAGTAAAGAAGCTTAATTTGTTACCTTTAGTTGTAGATCAAGTGAAACTGAAGGTCTGAACATAGACGCCATGAAATAGAAGCTTTGATCTCTGGTTTTTTATGAGAGCCTTTCGTCTGTCCAGATAGATTTTCCTGTTAAGGAGCAAAAAAACGTGAGCCACAAATAAAATGCAAGTTAACAAACACAAATTGAAAAAAGAAAAAATGAAAAAAGAAAAAAAAATAAAAAATAATAATATATATATATTAAAAGCTTGATTGGGATTGCTTTTTTGAAAATCATAAATCTTTGTATTAAAATTTAAATTTAACCAATCATATTTTAGTTTATTTTTAACTCTAATATACGATTTATTTAATTTAAATTTTACACAAAGATTTTTGTTTTTCAAAGCAACAAAACAAAAACAATTTTAATTTGGTCATCAAAATTAACAATTGCTTTCGTTTGGTTGTTTTGAAAAGCACTAATCTTTGTATAAGATTTAAATTAAATAAATCATATTTTAGAGTCGAAAACAAACTAAAATATGATTGGTGTAATTTCAATTTTCATACAAAGATTTTTGCTTTTCAAAGCATCAAAACAAAAGCAATTCCAATCAGGCCCTAAAGCGACAGTACAATTTGGGAACCTCCATTTTTTGCCCTTCGAGGAAGGACCAATTGCAGGATTTCTCTTGGGATAAAAATGAAATTCGCAATAAATTTAGAGGGCAAATCAAAAAAAAAAAACTATAGGTTAAATTTAACCTATAGTTTTCATGCGAAGATCTCGGCCGTCCGTTTCTATTTTTAATTATGATTTTCTATTTTTTAATTAATCAAAAATCATATTATGCAATTTAACTATTTTTATTTGCGTATTATAGCAAAACTTCATATAATTACCCATAACTCTTTAATAGCCGATCGGAAAAATACAAAAAATTCAGCTTAAAACAAATCAATCCTCACCCCGTCACATATAAATTTTGAAAAAATTGCAAAATTGTTTTTCGCCCCTTTTAACCTAGCCATATATTTTAAAATTATTTTCCAGCAACTTTCAAGTTTTCCGACGTTGGAGCTCACTTCACTCAGGTCAGCTCAGGTTTTGATGTAGAAGAAGTTGACACATGTAGAAGATGATAAACATTTCCTTAAATTAATTTTTTGTATTAAATGTTCTTGTTTTTTGAATTTGGAATATTTGTTCATATCGTAATCTTTTCCACCATATTCTCGGTATTATCATCTTTTATATAATAAAAAAATAGCTAAATTTAGATTTGCCCTTACTATATTGATTATATTACATTGAGTAGCATTGTATTTTACAATATTTAGGAGAATATTTTGGGAAGATTATCTCAAATTTTTTCGTTTAATGATAGTATTAAATACGATTATGAAAATCTTATTATAGTAATCAAAATATTCGTATTAATGATCGTATCTTATTATAATAATCAAAATATTACTATAATATTTAGTGATCGTATTAAACTAGATTTGAATTTATATTGATTTCCATAATAGTTAAAATCAGTCAATCAAATATTACGAAACATTACTATGTTTTCTTAATAAACTATAATAATCAAAATCTTACCACAACATTTAATGATCGTATCAAACTATATTTGAATTTATATTGATTTCCATAATAATTGAAATTAGTCAACCAAATATTACGAAACATTACTATGTTTCCTTAATAAATGAAATCAATGAATCAAATAATAAATAGATAAATTCCATAAAATATTACTATAAATATTAATGCTCATTCAACCTATTCGATTGTAAGATATTACAAAACATTACTATGTTTTATTAATAAAAAAAATAAAGACGTAATCAACTAACAAATAGATAAATTTAGGAAAATCATATTATGAAACTTTATTACGAAAATTTTCATTAAACCAAAACAATCAATCACATAATTAATGGTGAAATTTCTGAAATCTTACTATAAAAAATTATAATAAGATTACGAAATATTAATGCTCATTAAACCAATTTAATGGAGAATATTATGAAACATTACTATGTTTCCTTAATAAACGAAATCAAATAATTAATAGATAAATCAAGAATTTTTTTTGCATATTTTGACGTAGTAACGAAATCAAGACGTAGTCCAAAATAGTTATGTTGATTACCATATTTGCATATTTTGTTTACATAGATAGCAATAGTTATCTTGATTACCATATTTGCATATTTTGTTTACATAGATAGCAATAGTTATGTTGATTACCATATTTGCATATTTTGTATAATGATTACCATGCAAAATTTTAGATTTATTACTAACGACTTTATTTTTACAGATGTTATTGGGCAATTGATTCATGTTGATCCTATGATTGTCACTAAGGCTAATGGCAAAGAAATCAAACAGATCAATTTTGAGATTCTTAATGCTAAGTATGTTTTAAAATTCTAGTTTGAGTTTGTCTTTATTTATATATATATTTATAATAAGTTTTATCAAATGGATTAAACACAGTGATGCTAGAATTTAGTGTGTGCTTTGGGGGAAATATGCTGAAACTTTGCAAGAGAAGATTTCATCAGGGTTTACAAATAACTCAATTGCTGTTATGCAACCTTTTAAGATCAAAATGTTTAGAGGTAAAGTTAAACCTCGATAAATGAATAATTTTTTCGGTCCGGACTTGGACTAAGAGGCTAAATGAATAACTTCGCTAAATGCATTAATGAATAATTTTTTTGAAATCCTTAAAGACCCTATGTAAATATAAATGAATAATCATCACATTTCATTAGATATATATATATATTAAAAAAGATTTTTTTTCAATCAACAATGTTCGTATAATAAGTCATTCTTTTACAAAAAAGGAGTCTATAGTTTTTTGGCTTCTTTTTCCTCCAAAATTCATCTCATCCTTGATTTTTCCTATCGCAAACAAAACTTTAGGAGTATTCTGTTCGTGTTGTAGAAAGTAGTTCCGTAAGTTGATTACTGCTTGATATGCTTCTTTAGATGACACATTTGGTGTGACACTACTATCATCTGGTCCTGGATCATTCTCATTAGTCAGTATAGACTCAATAATTTCATCGTCGGTAGTCAATTCCATAACGATATCATTCTCGTTAGGATAGTTCAAAAGATGTTCGACATCCATCACATTTTTATAGCGTAACTTAGAAATGACAACAATTAATCCTTCGATATCTTCTTCTAATTTATCAACTTCTGCTTCAGGAACATCGAATTCTTCAAATAGTATTTTGCAATGTTGGAAACAATCGCAACAATAATTCTCTCCTTGTCTTTCTTTCGTTCTTCAAGCTGCTTTGTGGCAAGTGAATGGTTAGCTTCCAACCGATAAAACAATCCTGTTTCATCCATATTGTAAATATCCTTCAACTGATATTCGTCGAATTTAAACCTTATTTCAGGTAAAGCATTTTCAATGTCCTCCATGTTCACAGCACCGCTTTCACCAAACCGCCAGTAGGACTTGATTGAATATCTTGCCTTGAAACATTCCAACCATCCACGTGAAAAGTTAAACTCTTGATTTGTTTCACCATACATTTTTTGAAAAAATTATTTTGCTTTACCTTGAATCATTTCTCCTTATATATTCACCTTCTCTTGTCTTTGAAGAAACCATTCATACAAAACTTTCTCCAAATCGGGGTACTTCGCTGATTTGTGCCTTTTAGCATTGCTAATTTTCATCTCCTCCAATAAATACTCTGCTGATCTTTTGAGAGTATTTGATATTGAGGTTTAGCTAGAATCCAAACCAAACTTTTCCTTCACCCATGCTTGCATATCCTTTTGCGTAAGTGTTGGATGTTCTTTCGTATGTTCACATATGGCTCTCCTTATCTTATCAGTCAAAGATGTTTTTGTTGATGACTTTGACTTTTGATTGGAAGCCATCAAATTGAATGTTAAGGAAGATATGGTAATGTAGAATGAATTACTTACCAAACTAAGACTTTAGAACTATATATATAGTTTGTAGTGTATGTTAGATATATTTTCTAAGACTCTAGATATTATATACAATATAATACAATGTATCTTAGTCCACATAATATAGTTCATGTATTAGTCCACATACATACAATGCATCTTACTAATATAATACAATGTATCTTAGTCCACATACATACAGTTCATGTATTACTAATATAATCTCTTCAATTTCCAATATATATTATATTATACTTATATAAAATCTCTTGAAATGAAATTAACCTAGTAGGTACATTTGTACATTACAATATGTAAAATAATTATTCATACGAGAATATAAAAATGTGCAAAAATGCTATCTAAATGAATAAAAATTCATTTATCGATAAATGAATATATTATACATTTATCGATAAATAAATAGTTTTACTAAACAAATATTTTTTCTTGGTCCCAAGAGTATTCATTTATAGAGGTTTAAATGTAATATTATTTTCGTTTAAATTGTTTGTTCCTATCTAAAATCATGTGATCTATCAATTCTAATCAATCATCTTATTGGTAAAAGTTGCAGATGTCATATCAGTCTCTAACGTTTTTGAATGTACACAATTGTTGTTTGATAATGACACAATCCCTGATGTGTTAGAATTACGATCCAAGTAATAATATACTTTACAACCATATTTATCATATTTGATTATTATTTTTTTATAACGTTTTTTTTTCTTTTAGTCTCCCGGATAATGACTTGCAATTGGTTGTACCTAATTCACTTAAGTTATCTGAAAATTCTTCTACAATTGTTCCATGTGAATTTTTTAGGTGTTTTCCTAAGAAGACAATGAAGAAACTTGCCAATACGGTTAATGTAATTAAAATTTAATATTTAATTACCTTTTCCCTTACATATACAAACTACTATTTATGTTACGCTATTAACATAATTATATTTTTATTGTGTATATTGGATCATATGCTAATATTATTTCCATACTTGACATAGATTATTATGAGTGCTATTTGAGTTGCAAAAAATGCAACAAGAAAGTATGATGATGGTATTGATGTTTTAGAAAATCTAGTATGGTATTGTATAACTTGTTCATCGAATGTTACTGAAGTGGTTCTTATGTAAGCTTTTTCCCTTCTTTATAATTACAATAGTTGATTTTTATATGTTTGTTTTAAGTTAAGATATTACAAATATTTATTTAAATAGAACGTGGTTTTGGGTACACAATGTAATACTAATTCATCAACCTTAGGAGTTTATTAAAGGTTTTATTTTATGAAAACTATGCGTTTTTAGAACAAATGTAATATTTATTATTTACGAATTAAATTATGCATTTTTAATATTTTATTACTAATATATTTTTGGTATATTATTCAAAATTTATTCTATTAAAATTTCATAATTACAAATGTTTCTATAGGTATTACATTTTTGTGAAAGTTAGAGATGATACTGGGGAATTGAGATTCTTAATGTTTGATTACATTGCTCAGCAAATTATTAACCGTTCTGCGGCCAACTTAGCTGAATCTGTTGGAGAGGTAATAAAATTACTATTAAATTATATGTGTTATATATGTTTTATTTTATGTATTTTTAAAAGATTAATAATAACTTATTGTATGCATTTTTATTTTAGATAAAGAACTCGGAGAATGTTCCCATGGCTTTTACAAATTTGATTGGAAAAAGCTTTGTATTTGTTGTTGGTCTTGAAAAGAAACATTTTTTAAAGAATAATGATCAGACCTATAAAATTAATCAGTTGGTGAACAAAGTTGAATTACTAAAGGAATTCAATGAAATACGGTTCTCTCATATAAGTTTTTAAACATAACTTATGTAATCATTATTTAATATTAGTAATTATATAAAATCGTAACATATATATTTGTATTATTATTAGACACTTTGTTTGATGGGTACAGAGGAGGAAAGTGATGATTCAATAAAAGAGGGTTTTGAGACACCACATTCAAAGAGAAATGATGAAGTCGCACAACTCGATTGTGACCCTAATGATCTGTCTAGCACAATAAAAAACACGAAACTCAAGAAGATTAAAATGGAGAAGCTTTGAGTTTTAAATTTTTTTCTATGATTCTACTACTTTTAAGTTATTTATTATTTATTATGCAGACTTAATTTTTTATTATTTCTAGTATTTTTTTGAGGTTATTTTATCATTAATTTTTTAATTATGTTTGAAACAATTTATTTATCGAATTCATATAAATTAATTTTTACATAAAATTATCTAATTTCATTTGTTTACAATTTATTTATTATGTTTGAATCAGTTTTACAAATTTGTTAATTAATTAAAGATACACAATTAATATAAAAAGAGTTAATACTATGATGTCAAAAGTAAAACTTACTTATAAAATCGGTGATCAAGCAATATGTGAATTTTTAAAACGTCCAAAAAAACTATGGTCGATGCCCATTTAATTTGATTAAGTATTTAGTAATAAAGTTAATAATCTAATTGCTATAACAAAATTTATGGGAACAATCTTAATGATATATTTTCAAGCATAGATAGTTGATCATATAATTTCATTGAGTGCTATGTTTTATTTATATTCTATCATACTGTGTTTTTATAAAGGAAACTTACTTATGTATTTAAGTATATGTGATTTAAATTGAATGGTCACAATATATTTAAAAAGAATTAATGATATGTGAGACGAAGAAACCTTACTTACAAAATATGGTATCTAGCACGTTATGAATATTTTGAACGTCCAAAAAAGTAATTGCTGATGCCCATTAAATTTGATTAAGTATTTTCATTAACTAATGATACGTTTTCAAAAAAAAATTGAAGGTTCATAATATAAATTCGAATATCATGAAATATTGATAATAATTGCAACCATAAATAATTGGTCAATAGCCATTAATTTTGATTAAGTTGTTTTTGGACATTAATTACTAATAAAGTTAATAATATAATTGCCATAAATAAATTTCATGGTATTCAAACACCTTATTTCAATTTTATGTAATTTGATACTATTTAAAAATTTCCTTTATTTTTATGATATTCGAACACCTCATTTTAAGTATTCCCTTCATCTTAATTTATGATATTTCCTTATTTCAATTTTTATGATATTCGAATACCTTATTTTAAATTTCCCTTACTTCAATTTTTATGTAATTTGGTACTATTTAAAAATTAAGATGAATTGATTTAGTTTGATTAGTATAAAATCTTCTAGGATAATATCATGTTTGGAATAGTATATGTCTTCATTATATAATATATATATATTTTTATTTAAACGCAAGTTTAAATAATAATTATTTATATTTGTAATTTTTATTACAAATTAATTTTCAGTTTTGGATTTTTTTTCTGTACAAATGTTAGAAGTATTAGTAACTCATTCAACACATCTATTATTGTTTTTGACCTGTAGTTGCCGGAAATCGAAGCTTTCAAAGAGTAATATTTATTTATTATACGTTACTATAGTACATTTCTTTTTTTATATATTTTTTATAATGGTGTTTGATATTTGAATTTGTTGTTCCTTGATTTCTCTTTTTTTTTTTTTTAGTTTGGTCGATGATGGAGTAAAAATCGTCATGAAGAGTTCTAAAAAAATCATACCTAAAGTATCTGATAATAAACTTTGACTTGATTATCCGATGCTTTGCATCTCAGAATTACTTGAAACATTTGACGTAATGATAACCTTTTTCTGGTTTTTGTTAGCTAAATATATATATCGTTTCATTATCTATTAGAGATTTTTTTTGTATTAGTCTTTATGTTGCCCATTGTCGTTTGTTGTATATAATTTATGGAATCAATACCTATTGGGGTTGATATTATTTTCGTTGTAAGAAAGTGAAATAAGAAAGCATTTCCTGATACCCCTATCAAGATCGAGGGTGTATCAACTAAACTCCAGCCCAATTTCTTGTGTGAAACATGTAAAAGCTTCACCAAAAACGTGTCTCCAAGGTGTGTTTTTAATCTTTTAGTATATTTATGTCTTACTACTCAATTGGATAATTCATTAAATTGCTTACTTGAGTTCAGGTTTAAGCTTCATCTTAAAATTATTGATTCCACCGGTGAGACCAAATGCATGTTGTTCGATAGTTTTGAGGCTGAGGTCATGGGTCAGAAAGCAAATGATATTCTCGGTAAAGATTTTTTTTTTGTCAACCAATATATTATAACTCATGTCATCAGAAACGATAATAACGAATAGTTTACAAAACTAAACCATTAACTGACCCTCTAATAGAACGAGCGAGAGTATCAACTTTATGGTTCAGAGATATGAGAATTACATGAAGAGAGAAAGCGCTAAAAAGTGACTTCAACCTGAGAAACTCCTCCTGATAAGGTTGGAAAGCTGGCCACACCTCTGGATAAGTCAACAGCTTCAAAACGTCCGTGCAATTGGTTGCCATCTCCACCTCTAGATATTGTATCAAAATTAGAGACTCCATGGCCCACAGAACAACTTCGACCTCCGAATGTAGCGCAAATAAGCTTCTTTTTATTCTTCTTGCTCCCCGACAACCCTCCGAAATAGCATCTGGAAAGTAGAACCATCTAATACCGGAAAACGTATTAGTGCTTTTCCACGACGCATCAACAAAGCATCGATAGCCCGTAAAAGCTGGATTAACGCTCAGCAGTCTAGCCACCACTGGCCACGGGCTATTAGACTCGATATTTCTTGGTAGACCAGATTCTCCACTTTTGTTTCTAGCCTTCGACCATTCCATCGCGTCACTCTCTGCTTGTGATAATACTTCCCGGGGATCTTTACACGATCCTGAAAAGCATATATCATTTCTTGCTTTCCATATGTGCTAGATTAGCCATGGAAAAGCGTTAACATTTACCGATTCTGGGATCCTCCATATAAGATAGTCAAGGTTGTACCAGATAGAATTCCCCGGAAAAACATCGACGGGTGAAGGAACAGAGGACAATGCCCATGATTGAACTGCCGGAGGACATTCAAAAAGTACATGATTGATGGATTCCTCATCCGCACCACACCTACTACATCTCGGGTCACAATTTATCCCATGGGAATTCAGATTTTTCTTAACTACTATGCAACCCGAGAAGGCTTGCTATAAAAAATGTCAAATTTTATTTGGGCATCCCTATTTCCAAATTTTCGACTGAATTGCCCATAGATTTGGACCATAGGAACCAATATCCAAAAAAGAGTTATTCCCTTTGACCTGATATCCTGATTTAACTGAATACCGGCCTGTTTTTGTATAATGCCAACTCCAGGTATCTGGCCTTGCCCTCTTAGGAATCGGTATATTGTGGTAGCAGAGTCTCTTTCCATGATCTGGTTCTAGAATCTATAAACTGGTCAACAGTAACATCCAGAAAAATATTCGGGTCTATCCCCACAGCAGCCCGCAGGTGTATATCAGGAATCCAAGGATCCCTCCACACTGCTGTTAATTTGCCATTGCCAATCCTCTTGATTAAACCTTTGTTTACAAGAGATTGTGCTGAGCTAATACTTCTTCACCCATAAGAGGGATTATAATTTGTAGTTGCCGTCAGAGGGCAGAGATTTTTATAATATATGCCGCGCATTATTCAAGCGAACAGAGACTTAGGAAAATCTATCAATCTCCAGACTTGTTTAGCTAGGAGTGCTGAATTGAAATCCTCGAGAACTCGAAAACCCAAACCGCCCTCTTGTTTCGGACACATAGTTTCCTCCATTTTAACCAATGAATTCCTTTTAAGGTTTCTGAACTTGACCACCAAAAATTTACAATAGCCGAGTTTAGTTTTTTAACTAGAGTCTTCGGTAATCTATAACATGACATCATATAAGTTGGCAAAGCCGTAAGGACCGACTTAATAAGCACTTCCTTGCCCCTTTGGATAAGAACTTGGAAGACCAACTATTAATTTGTTCATGAAGCTTCTCCCTAACAAAAGCAAAAACTTTTGTTTTCGCTCCTCCAATGTGTTCAGGAAATACTAAGGTACGAACACATACCACCTATTTGGTGAATACCCAAAGTGTGGTGAATGATTGCCTTTTCGCTTGTTGGAAAAGAATGTCCAAACTGTAATGAGGATTTATCAAAGTTAATCTCTTGACCAGATATACTCTCATAATCGCGTAGAATCCTTACAACATGTCCTGCTTCCTCTGTAGATGCTTTACAAAAGAACAGGCTATCATCAGCAAATAAAAGATGTGATATACTTGGGCTCTCCCTAGCTATTGAAATACCCGTAATTAACTTTTCACGTTCTGTCCTTTTTAATTTTGCTATAAGGACTTCTATGCATAGTATGAAGATGTACGGAGATAATGGATCACCTTGTCGGAGATCCTTTTTAGGAATTATTTTCCCACACGGTTCCCCATTCAAAAGTACTGAATACTTCACAGAACTAATACAATGCATAATACAACTTGTCCACCTAGAACTAAATCCCAATTGCAGCATGATCTTTTCTATTAGACTCCATTCAATCCGGTCATACGCTTTGCTCATGTCTGTTTTGATAGCCATAAATTTACCTTTCACCGCTTTATTAGTGCGAAGGGCGTGAAACATCTCTTTTGCGATTATTATATTATTAGAAACCAATCAACCGGCTACAAAGGCAGATTGTGTTTCCAAGACTATATTAGGCAATTAACCTCTTAAGTCTTAGACATAGAACCTTCAAAATTATTTTATATCCAACATTACAAAGGCTAATAGGTCGAAAATCAGTCATTCTTGTTGGTCGTGAGGTTTTCGGACTTAGACATATATTTATCTCGTTTAATTCTTTTTCGAAAGAACCAGTAGTTAAAAACTCATTGACCATTGTTACTATCTGGACATGGTGTTTTCCGGGGATCCATCAAGAAGAGGGCTTTTTTAATTTCCTCTTCTGTCGCCCGACATAATAACATTTGATTATCCACGTCCGTTATACGCCTCTCTATTTCCGAAATCGAGTTAAAATCACAGACTCGACCACTACTGGTAAAAAGGTTGGAAAAGTAACGGGTAGCCTCTGCCGTAATTTCCTCATCGGCCGTAACCCATTTTTCATCCTTATCAAATTAACCCACTATGCGATTTTTCGCCCGATGTTGTTTTGTCTGAGCATGGAAAAATTTAGTATTTTCATCACCTTCTTTGAGCCATTTATTACGGCTCTTCTGTTTCCAATAAACTTCTTCATCAGAAAAAGCTTGTTTCAAGTCATTTTTGGCTTTCAAGATAGCATCCATTGTTGAAGAATTATCATTCTGTAAATCCTCCACAACCTTTTGACATTTATTAATAACTTGTCTACCAGACGGTATATTTTTACTCCTCCAGTGTGATAACAAGTTACGACAGTTTTTAATACGTCTAGATAGTTTGAGACGACGACGTCTTGGCTGATTCTTCCAACCTTTCTCTATCGTTTCCTGAAGACCCTCTTTACCAATCCATCTCTTATCGAAAATGAATTGGGTTTGTCTTTTACATACTTTATCAGTGAATCTGCCTACAATTGGTCTATGGTCTGACCCAATCATCTGCAAATACTCAATCTCTGGTATGAAAAATTGATCGTGCCAACTTGCAATACCAAATGCTTTATCAAGCATACATCTGATCACACCATTTTTCCTCAACCCTCTCCATGACCATGTGTTTCAAATTTTTGGAAAATCAACTAATCCACAATTCAAAAGCATTTGATTAAAGGACAAAAATGTTGTGGGGTGTCTCATATTTCCACCTTGTTTTTCATGGTTTCCCGAGAGTTCTTTAAAATCTCCAATAACCAACCACGGGGAATCACAGACAATACCCATACGCGTTAGTCTCTCCCAAACATAATCTCTTTTACTTTGAATTGGCACCCCGTAAATAAATGTTATATTTATTAATTGCCCTTGAACATCACAGGAAATATCTATCATATGCTTATCTTTGTGATTTAGCATCACCTTAAAGTCATCGTTATAAAGAAGAGCCAAACCCCCACTTAGTCTGTTTGGTTCTACCACAATCATCATATTGTAACCCGAATGATTTTGAATTTTTTCCATAAAATAATAATTATTCTTAGTTTCAGAAAGGAAAAGAAAATCAGGCTTATGAAATTTCCAAATGTCTCTAAGAAAACTTATTGTAACCCTATTGCCAATTCCTTGGCAATTCCAACTAAGGGTTTTAAACATAAATAATTAAAACATTTAAATTTTATTTGGGCCCTTGCCCAGCTCCTTTGTAGTCTTCGCTTTGACCTTAGCTTCCTTGGTCTCTCTAGTCCCGATGCGAGGTGACATGGCTGCAATTGATTTCATTTTTCTTGAATTCACTCCTCGAATTGGGGTAGATGGCCGTGATAAAACTTTACTCGGTCTAGCCGGAGGCTTTGTCGTCTTTATCTTCTGCTTTGAAGCTTCTCCCACTGTTGCATCCTCCACGATATAGCCCTCACAATACGCCTCAGCCTCCGCCATTTCTTCTTCAGTGTAAGTGATGAATCCATCATCATTATTCATAATCTCACCAGGTTCTATACCATCTGTTTCCGACAGCTTTGGTATAGAATCATCATTAACATGAGCAGCAAATTGGGTAACTGTATCTACCTGGTTCATAGCTGCATCGTTCTTAACCTCCAATACCGAAGGAGACATAGTAGTATCATCAATCCGAGTCGCTGGTGCTGTCATCTCCCCAGCCACCTCAAGATCCATCACCACATCACTTTGTTGGAAAAGTGATCTTCGAACTTTTTTCGAAGAGAGTGATTCACCAACATTCTTTTCCATGTCACAACAAGAGACCCCTAAGGGCCCTCCACTCTGACGATCAGGTTTAGAAGTGTCACCATCATGGTCACTATCATTCAGACTTCTCTTATTGTGTACATGATCATCATCATTTGCATAATGAGAGGAAGTAGCAATCTGTTTGCCCTTATCCTTCCCATCCATGTGTTTCCCTTTAGACATTCTAGAACCATCATTCATCTCATCATTCTCGGTAAAGATTATTCTCAAGTTTTTTTTATTTAATTATTATTTTTTAACTATGTTGTTATGAGTGTTGTAATATTTTTATTTTAATTTTTTTTTGTCGCATATTTAAGAAGATTGAAAGCGAAGAAGAATTACCAGTTGCACTCACCCATCTAAAGGGAAAGACATTTCAGTTTGAAATTGTTGTTGAGAAGGATAATATTGGTTTGAGAAATGACACTTTCAAAGTAGCTAAAGTTTGGTCGGATGGAAAGATTGCAAGTGAACTGACTGATCTTCCATCTACTTCAAGTGATCAAGTAAGTGTTTTGTCTAATCTATATTTTTTTATAATTTTGTACCACATTGGTATTTCTTAATTTTTAATTATGTATTATCATTTTTCGTAAAGGTTATTCCTGAAATATCCAAGAGTGGTGAGAGTTCTGATTTTGGCGATTCATTATTTTAAACACCTTCATCTAAGTGATCTGATCTAGAAGGAACCGATGATGATAAGTCTTCGTCAGATAAGAAACTTTGTGCTGACATAAAGGCTGTTGAGCTTGCGTCTACTACTCTTTTCAAAGAAGGAACAGAAAACGAAATTGCTTCTCCTATTGCTCGGAAAACTGCTTACAAACGTCGCAAGTGATATTATTGTTGTTTCTATTTTTTAACTTAGTTTTTTTTTTCATTTTTTAATATTTAATTTCTTATTTGGTCCAATCTTAATATTATTTAATTTCTTATTTGGCCTCATGTTTACAACTATGAGTTTCAACAATATCAATTATATAGTATATTAAATTTTAAATTACTATTAAATGATAAATATATTTTTTGTTTTTGTTCTTATAAATAGATATACTCTATTTATTGTTTTATTCATGATGACTATTATGTTTCATTTTATCAAATAGACATAGTTTCGTAGTTTTCCATCTTAATATTTATTTTTTCTGTTATTTAAAAAAATTTAATAGAGTATATTTTAATTATATATTGTTATTACCATTCCATTATGTAAATCTTTTTTATTTTTGGAAAAAGACGTATTACACCATTATCTTGATATCATTTTTTCGTTTGCGAACTATTGCGTATGAATATTTTGTTGGTACAAATAATTGTGTTAGATCACTTTTTATAATTTTAACTTATAAGCTAACAAATTGAAATATTCATGGCCTAAAGCCCAACCTTAACCAAAATTTTGAATTATTTATTAAATAAGTTTTCATAATTGTTTTCAAAAATTTCACGTAGAGAACACTTAAAATACTTTAGAATCATAATACATTTTTCAAAACTCTAAATGGCTGTCCCACAATATTCCTTTTGGTCAAAGATAAGAATCATTTACCTTTGTTATATTACAACATATCATTTTATTTATCTTACAACTCAAAATCAAATAAACTCTCCCATAAAAAAAATTACGAATTTAAGGCAGAACAATATGCATAGAGTCCCAAATATTGGTCATGTCGGAAATTCGGATAGATTCGTGAAACCTATTATGGAGGAAACCTTCAAAATCGGGCCATGGTAATCCTATCTTATCTGCTTTTTTTGTTGTTGTTGTTTGAACTAAATTTTGTTGCTGTTTGCAATGTATTTAGTTCTCAAATAGTCATTTGGTTTTAAATTCATGGTATTGCATGTTCACAGTTAGTCCCCGAAGAATTTTTTAGTTTAGGTCCCGAATTAGGCGGTCAGATAACCCTTGAAACTCCATCGGGATACACAACTATTATTGAAGTGACACATCTTGGTGATGAGATCTGGTTTGAAAGTGGTTGAAGTGAGTTTGTAGAAACTCATTCCATCACTTTAGGTTACCTTCTCCTTTTCGAGTACAAAGGAAATTTACGTTTTAGAGTTCTGATATTTGACTCCCACTATAGGGATATCGACTATCTGGCTCCTAATGATCAAGATGCATTTATTAATTATAGAGTTTTGTATTTTAGGTATATAAAATAATTAATAATTATTTTGATTATCTCTTATAAGTAAATAAATCGAAATAAGAAGATATGTACATCAATGGAGAAGTCTAATGGGAATATGTTTTTTTTTTCTATTTTTTTGCTATGCGTTACTTTTAACTTCCATCTATTTCTGTAATTTGATAATTTTACTGCTTTATGTGTTAAGACATTTTAATTATCAGTTTAATTTCTGTTATATTATTACTTTATTTACTGATTAGTATATTTTGTTTGTTTTAATTATTTATAATATTTATTTATTTATATATTTGGATGAATAGGTAAAATTATTTCAAAATATTAAAAAGAACTGTATATTAAAAAACATAGCAAAATAATCCAAAAAAAAACATTCGTTGTTTTAATTAATTTTTTGTATATATATGGTTATCTATATTTATTTATAATTACTATATTTTATTTATTTATTTATTTATAATTTGTGTTTATTTTTATATATGGAACTATTGGCAAATTCATAGTTTTATGTTCATTCATACTTCTACACATGTGATCTCTTTTAGCTAAGTTCAAGGCAATATAATGTCATTTTGACTTGAGAAAGTGTGTTAAGTGTGTTAAGCTAAATTAGGGTGGTGTCATAAGTGGTAACACGATCATTTTGCTTTTAATCTAGAAGTTATCTTTGTTAGTGAATCCCGTCATCTACTCCTTTGGTTGACTTATGAAGTTACGTTTGATGCTTACAGCTATCCATATTCATATCATACATCTAGACATGTGGTCTGTTTTAGCTAAGCTCAAGGCAATGTAATGCCACTTTGACATGAGAAAGTGTGTTAAGCCAAGTTAGGGTGGTGTGATAGGTTGCAACATGGTCGTTAAGCCCTTAATCTAAAAACTATGTCTAATGGTGAACTAGTCATGAACTGTTTCAAATGTGTTATAAGGTTGAGTTTGATCCGTAGAACTATCCTTGTTCAGTTCAGACTTCTACATCTGTGATCTCTTTTAGCCAAGTTCAAGGCAATTGATTGTCACTTTGACATGAGGAAGTGTGCTAAGCAATCTTAGGGTTTTGTTATTGGTTGCAATACGGTCATTATGCCCTTAATCTAGAAACTATGTTCATTGGTGAACCCGTCATGACCTTCTTCAAATGAGTTAGAAGGTTGAGTTAGATATGTATAGCTATCCATGTTCATTTTAGACTTCTACACATGTGATATCCTATAGCTAAGTTCAAGGCAATGGATTGTCACTTTGACATGAGATAGTGTGCTAGGCCAACTACGGGTTGTGTCATAAGTTGCAACATGGTCATTCGGCCCTTAATCTTGAAGTGATGTCTATTGATAAACCCGTCATGAACTATTTCAGTTGAGTTAAAGTCGAGCTTGATCTTTAGACCTATTTATATTCATATCATACTTTTACACATGTGATATCTTTTAGCTATGTTCAAGGCAATATAATGTCATTTTGATATGAGAAAGTGTGCTAAGCTAACTTAGGGTGATGTCATAGGTGGAAACATGGTCATTACGCCTTAAATCTAGAAGTTATCTCTATAAGTGAACCTCGTCATGTACCACTTTGAATGAGTTTTGAAATTAAGGTTGATGTTTAATGCTATCCATGTTTATATCATACTTCTACACATGTGATCTCTTTTGGCTAAGTTCAGGGCAATATAATGTTACTTTGACATGAGATTATGTGTTAAGCCAACTAAGGGTGGTGTCATAGGTTGAAACACGATCATTATTTCCTAAATTTATAAACTATGTCTACTGGTGAACCCATCATGAACTGTCTCAAATGCCTTATAAAGTTGAGTTTGATTCATAGAGCTATCCATGTTCATTTCAAGCTTCTACACATGTGATCTCTTTTAGCTATGTTCAAGGCAATATAATGTCAATTTAACATGAGAAAGTATGTTAAGCCAAGTTAGGGTAGTGTCATAAGTTGCAACACGGTCGTTATGCCCTTAATTTATAAACTATTACTATTAGTGAACCCGTCATGACTTGCTTCCAATGAGTTAGAAGGTTGAGTTTGATTTGTATAGCTATCCGTGTCATTTCAGACTTCCACTCATGTGATCTCTTTTTGCTATGTTCAAGGCAATGGATTATCACTTGTACGTGAGATAGTTTGTTAAGCCAACTTAGAGTAGTGTGATAGGTTGCAACACGATCATTATGTCCTTAATCCAGAAACTATGTCTAATTGTGAACCCGTCATGAACTACTTTAGTTGAAATATAAGGATGAATTTGATCATTAGAGCAAGTCAATGTATATATCACTTTGACATGAGATTGTGTGTTAAGCCAACTTAGGGTGGTGTCATAGGTTGAAACATGGTCATTATGCCCTAAATTTATAAACTATGTCTACTGGTGAACCCATCATGAACTTCTTCAAATGAGTTATAAAGTTGAGTTTGATTCTTAGAGCTATCCATGTTCATTTAAGGCTTCAACACTTGTGATCTCTTTTAGGTATGTTCAAGGCAATATAATATCACTTTAACATGAGAAAGTATGTTAAGCCAAGTTTGGGTAGTGGCATAGGTTGCGACACGGTCGTTATGTCCTTAATTCATAAACTATGTCTCTTGGTGAACCCGTCTTGACCTGCCTCAAATGAGTTATAAGGTTGAGTTTGATTCGTAATGCTATTGATGTTCCTTTTTGACTTCTACACACGTGATCTCTTTTTGCTAAATTCAAGGCAATGGATTATCACTTTTGCATGAGATAATGTGCTAAGCCAACTAAGGGTGGTGTCATAGGTTGCAACACGATCATTACACCCTTAATCTATAAACTATGTCTATTGGTGAACCCGTCACATACTACTTTAGTTGAAATATAAGGTTGAGTTTGATCTTTAGAGCAAGTCAAGGTATATATCATACTTTTACACATGTTATATCTTTGAGATATGTTCAAGGCAATATAATGTCATCTTGATATGAGAAAGTGTGTGAACCTAACTTAAAGTGGTGTAATAGGTGGAATACATGGTCATTACGCCTTTAATCTAGACGTTATCTCTATTAGTGAACCCCGTCATGTACTACTTTGAATGCGTTATGAAGTATCGTAGATGCTTAGAGCTATCCATGTTCATATCATTACACATGTGATCTCTTTTAGCTTATTTCAAGGGAATATAATGTCACTTTGAAACACGGTCATTATGTCTAAATTTATAAACTATGTCTACTGATGAACCCATCATGAACTACTTCAAATGAGTTATAAAGTTGAGTTAGATTCGTAGAGCTATCCATGTTCATTTCAGGCTTCTACACATGTGATCTCTTTTAGCTATATTCAAGGCAATATAATGTCACATTAACATGAGAAAGTATGTTAAGCCAAGTTAGGGTAGTGTCATAGCTTGCAACATGGTCGTTATGCCATTAATCTAGAAACTATGTCTATTGGTGAACCCATCATGACCTGCTTTCAAATGAATTATAAGGTTGAGTTTGATCAGTATAGCTATCCATGTTCATTTCACACTTCTACACATGTGATCTATTTTAGTTAAGTTCAAGGCAAATGATTGTCACTTTGACACGAGAAAGTGTGTTAACCGATCTTAGGGTGTTGTCATAGGTTACAACCCACTCATTTTGCCATTAATCTAGAAACTATGTCTATTGGTGAACCCATTATGACCCGCTTTAAACGAGTTATAAGGTTGAGTTTGATCAGTATAGCTATTCATGTTAATTTCACACTTCTACACATGTGATCTCTTCTAGTAAAGTTCAAGGGAATTGATTGTCACTTTGACATGAGAAAGTGTGTTAACCGAACTTACGGTGTTCTCATAGGTTACAACCTATTCATTATGCCCTTAATCTAGAAATTATGTCTGTTGGTGAACCCATCATGACCTGCTTCAAATGAGTTTAAATGTTGAGTTTTATCTATATAGTTATCCATGTTCATTTCTAATTTCTACACATGTGATCTCTTTTTGCTAAGTTGAAGGCAATGGATTGTCACTATGACATGCGATAGTGTGCTAAGCCAACTAAGGGTGTTGTCATAGGTTGCAACAAGATTATTTTTCCCTTAATCTAGAAACTATGTCTATTGGTGAACCCGTCATGAACTATTTTAGTTGAAATATAAGGTTGAGTTTGATCTTTAGAGCAAGTCCGTGTATATATTAACTTCTACACATGTGATGTCCTTTAGCTATGTTTAAGGCATTATAATGTCATTTAGATAGTAGAAACTGTGCTAAGCTAACTCAGAGTGGTGTCATAGGTGGAAACATGGTCATTACGCCTTTAATCTAGAAGTTGTCTCTATTAGTGAACCTCATTAAGAACTATTTTGGATGAGTTATGAAGTTAAAGTTGAAGCTTAGAGCTATCCATGTTTATATCATACTTCTACACATGTTATCTCGTTTAGCAAAGTTCAAGGCAATATAATGTCACTTTCGTAGGAGATTGTGTGTTAAGCCAAGTTAGGGTGGTGTCATAGGTTGAAACACGGTCATTATGCCAGAAAGTTATAAACTATGTCTACTGGTGAACCCATCATGAATTGCTCTGAATGAGTTATGAAGTTGAGTTTGATTCGTAGAGATATTAGTGTTCATTTCATACTTCTACACATGTGATATCTTTTAGCTATGTTCAAGACAATATAATGTCATTTTGATATGAGAAAGTGTGCTCACCTAACTTAGGGTTGTGTCATAGGTGGAAACATGGTCATTACGCTTTTAATTTAGAAGTTATCTCTATTAGTGAACCCTATTATGTATTACTTTGAATGAGTTGTGAAGTTAAGGTTGATGCTTAGAGCTATGCATGTTCATATCATACTTCTACACATGTGATCTCTTTTAGTTAATTTCAAGGGAATATAATGTCACTTTGATATGAGATAGTGTGTTAAGCCAACTTAGGGTGGTGTCATAGCTTCAAACGCGGTCATTATGCCCTAAATTTATAAACTATATATACTCGTGAACCCATCATGAACTACTTCAAATGAGTTATAAAGTTTAGTTTGATTCGTAAAGCTATCCATGTTCATTTAAGGTTTCTACACATGTGATCTCTTTTAGCTATGTTCAAGGCAATATAATGTCACTTTAACATGAGAACGTTTGTTAAGCCCAGTTAGGGTAGTGTCATGGGTTGCAACACGGTCGTTATACCATTAATGTAGAAACTATGTCTATTGGTGAAAGTAGCATGACATGCCTCAAATGAGTTATAAGGTTGAGTTTGATCTGTAGAGCTATCCATGTTCATTTCAGACTTCTACACATGTGATATCTTTTAGTTAAGTTCAAGGGAATTGATTTTCACGTTGACATGAGAAAGTGTGTTAACCAAACTTAGGGTGTTGTCATAGGTTACCACCCACTCCTTTTGCCCTTAAGCTAGAAACTATGTCTATTAATGAACCTGTCATGAACTACTTCAGTTGAAATATAAGGTTGAGTTTGATCTTTAGAGCAAGTCCATGTATATATCATACTTCTACACATGTGATATCTTTTAGCTATGTTCAAGGCAATATAATGTCATATTAATATTAGAAAGTGTACTAAGCTAACTTAGAGTGGTGTCATAGGTGGAAACATGGGCATTACGCCTTTAATCTAGAAGTTATCTTCATTAATGAACGCTGTCATGTACTACTTTTAATGAGTTATGAAGTTATGGTTGATTCTTAGAGCTATCCATGTTTATATCGTACTATTAAAAATGTAATCTCTTTTAGCTAAGTTCAAGGGAATATATTGTCACTTTGACAAGAGAGAGTGTGTTAAGCCAACTTAGGGTGGTGTCATAGGTTGAAACACGGTCATTATAAATTTATAAACTATGTCTACTGATGAACTACTTTAAATGAGTTATAAAGTTGAGTTTCATTCATAGAGCTATCCATGTTCATTTCAGACTTCTACACATGTGATCTCTTTTAGCTATGTTTAAGGCAATATAATGTCACTTTAACATGAGAAAGTTTGTTAAGCCAAGTTAAGGTAGTGTCATGGGTTGCAACACAGTCGTTATGCCATTAATGTAGAAACTATGTCTATTGGTCAACCCGTCATGAAGTACTTCAGTTGAAATATAAGGTTCACTTTGATCTTTAGACCAAGTCCATGTATATATCATATTTCTACACATGTCATATCTTTTAGCTATGTTCAAGGCAATATAATGTCATTTTGATATGAGAAAATGTGTTAAGCTAAGTTAGGGTGGTGTCATAGGTGCAAACATGGTCATTACACCTTTAATCTAGAAGTTATCTCTATTAGTGAACCTCGTCATGTACTAATTTGAAAGAGTTATGAAGTTATGGTTGATGCTTAGAGCTACCCATGTTTATGTCATACTTCATTACATGTGATCAATTTTAACTAAGTTGAAGGTAATATAATGTCATTTTGACTTGTGTTAAGCCAATTTAGGGTCGTGTCATAGGTTTAAACCCGGTCATTATGCCCTAAATTTATAAACTATGTCTACTGGCAAACCCATCATGAACTATTTGAAATGACTTATAAAGTTGAGTTTGATACATAGAGCTATCCATGTTCATTTTAGGCTTCTACACATGTGATTTCTTTTAGCTATGTTCAAGGCAATATAATGTTACTTTAACATGAGAAAGTATGCTAACCCAAGTTAGGGTAGTGGCATAAGATGCAACACGGTCGTTATGACCTGCTTCAAATTAGTTAGAAGGTTGAGCTTGTTATGTATCGCTATCCATGTTCAATTCGGACTTTTACACCTTTGATCTCTTTTTGCTACGTTCAAGGCAATGAATTAACACTTTGACATGAGATAGTATGTTAAGCCAACTAAGGGTGGTGTCATAGGTTGCAACACGATCATTATGACCTTAATCTAGAAACTATGTCTATTGGTGAACCTGTCATGAACTACTTCAATCGAAATATAAGGTTGAGTTGGATCTTCAGTGCAAATCAATGTATATATCATACTTCTACACATGTCATATCTTTTAGCTAAGTTCAAAGCAATATAATGTCATTTTGATATGAGAAAGCGTGCTAAGCTAACTTGTGGTGCTGTCATATGTGGAAACATGGTCATTATGCCCTAATTTAGAAACTATGTCTATTGGTGAACCCATCATGAACTACATCATTTGAAATATAAGGTTGAGTTTGATCTTTAGAGCAAGTCCATGTATATATGTGGAATCATGGTCATTATCCCTTTAATCTAGATGTTATCTCTATTAGTGAACCCCGTCACGAACTACTTTGAATGAGTTATGAAGTTAAGGATGATGCTTAGAGCTATCCATGTGCATATCATACTTCTTCACATGTGATCTTTTTTAGCTAAGTTCAAGGCAATATAATGTCACTGTGACATGAGAAAATGTGTTCAGCAAACTTAGGGTGGTATCATAGGTTGAAACATGGTAATTATGCCCTAAACTTATAAACTATGTCTACTCGTGAACCCATCATGACCTGCTTATAATGAGTTATAAAGTTAAGGTTTGATTCGTAGAGCTATCCATGTTCATTTCACGCTTCTACACATGTGATCTCTTTTAGTTAAGTTCAAGGCAATTGATTGTCACTTTGACATGACAAAGTATGTAAAGTCATGTTACGGTAGTGTCATAAGTTGCAACACGGTCGTGATGCCCTTAATTTATAAAATATGTCTATTGGTAAACCGTCATGACATGCTTCAAATGAGTTATAACGTTGAGTTTGATCCGTAGAGATATCCATGTTCATTTCAGACTTCTACACATGTGATCTCTTTTTCCAAAGTTCAAGGCAATGGATTGTCACTTTGAAATGATATAGTGTGGTAAGCCAACTAAGGGTGGTGTCATAGGTTGCAACACTATCATTATGCCCTTAATGAAGAAATTATGTCTATTTGTGAACCTGTCATGAACTACTTCAGTTAAAATATAAGGTTAAGTTTGATCTTTAGAGCAAGTCCATATATATAGCATACTTCTACACATATGATGTCTTTTAGCTATGTTCAAGGCAATATATTGTCATTTAGATATGAGAAAGTGTGCTAAGCTAAGTTAGGGTGGTGTTATAGGTGGAAAACATGGTCATCAAGAAGTTGTCTCTATGAGTGAACCTTGTCATGTAGTACTTTGAATAAGTTATGAAGTTAAGGTTGATGCTTAGAGTTGGCTCAAATCGTACCTTACACATGTAATGAAGGGAATATAATGTCACTTTGACATGAGATAGTGTGTTAACCCAAATTAAGGTGGTGTCATAGATTGAAACACAGTCATTATGTCCTAAATTTATAAACTATGTCTACTAGTGAACATATCATGAACTACTTTAAATGAGTTATAAAGTTCAATATGATTCATAAAGCTATCCATGTTCATTTCAAACTTCTTACATGTGATCTCTTTTACCGATGTTCAAAGCTATATAATGTCACTTTAACATGAGAAAGTATATTAAGCCAAGTTAGGATAGTGTCATAGGTTGCAACATGGCCGTTATGCCTTTAATCTAGAAACTAGGTCTATTGGTGAACCTGTCATGACCTGCTTCAAATGAGTTATAAGGTTGAGTTTGATCTAAATAGCTACCCGTGTTCATCTTAGACTTCTACACATGTGATCGCTTTTTGCTAAGTTCAAGGCAACGAATTGTCACTTTGATATTAGATAGTGTGCTAAGCCAACTAAGGGTGGTGTCATAGGTTGCAACACAATTATTTTGCCCTTAATCTAGAAATTATGTCTATTGGTGAACCCGTCATGAATTATTTCAGTTGAAATATAAGGTTAAGTTTGATCTTTAAAGCAAGTCCATGTATATATCATACTTCTACACATGTGATATCTTTTAGCAATGTTCAAGGCATTATAATATCATTTCGATATGAGAAAGTGTGCTAAGCTAACTTAGGGTGGTGTCATAGGTGGAAACATGGTCATTACGCCTTTAATTTAGAAATTATCTCTATTACTAAACCTTGTCATTTATTACTTTCAATTAATGATGAAGTTAAGGTTGATACTTAGAGCTATCCATGTTTATATCATATTTCTACACATGTGATCTCTTTTAGCTAAGTTCAAAGGAATATAATGTCACTTTGACATGAGATAGTAGGTTAAGCAAACTTAGGGTGGTGTCATAGGTTGAAACACGATCATTATGCCCTTAATCTAGAAACTATGTCTATTAGTGAACACGTCATGAACTACTTCAGTCGAAATATAAGGTTGAGTTTTATCTTTAGAGCAAATCCATGTATATATCATACGTCTACACATGTGATATCTTAATCTAAGTTCAAAGAAATATAATGTGATTTTGATATGAGAAAGTGTGCTAAGCTAACTTAGGGTGGTGTCATAGGTGGTAACATGGTAATTAAGCCTTTAATCTAGAAGTTGTCGATATTAGTGAACCTCATCAAGAACTATTTTGGATGAGTTATGAAGGTAAAGTTGATGCTTAGAGATATCCATGTTTATATCATACTTCTACACATGTGATCTCTTTTAGCTAAGTTTAATGCAATACAATGTCACTTTGACATGAGATAATGTGTTAAGCCAACTTAGGGTGGTGTCATAGCTTCAAACACGGTCATTATGCCCTAAATTTATAAACTATGTCTACTCGTGAACCCATCATGACCTACTTTAAATGAATTATAAAGTTGAGTCTGATTCGTAGAGCTATCCATGTTCATTTCAGGTTTCTACACATGTGATCTCTTTTAGCTATGTTCAAGGCAATATAATGTCCCTTGAATAAGAGAAAGTATGTTAAGCCAGGTTTGCTACACGCTCGTTATGCCTTTAATCTATAAACTATGTCTATTGGTGAACCCGTCGTGACTTGCCTCAAATTAGTTATAAGGTTGAGCTTGATCCGTAGAGCTATCCATGTTCATTTTAGACTTCCACACATGTGATCTCTTTTAAAGAAGTTCAAGGCAATTGATTGTAACTTTGACATGAGAAAGTGAACTTAGAGTGTTGTCATAGGTTACAACCCAATCATTATGCCTTTAATCTAGAAACTATGCCTATTGGGGAACCCATCATGTCCTGCATTAAATGAGGTATAAAGTTGAGTTTGATCTGTATAGCTATCCATGTTCATTTCAGACTTCTACACATGTGATCTCTTTTTGCTAAGTTCAAGGCAATGGGTTATCACTTTGACATGAGATAGTATGCTTAGCCAACTAAGGGTGGTGTCATAGGTTGCAACACATTCAAGGTTGTCAACCCGTCATGAACTACTTTAGTTGAAATACAAGGTTGAGTTTAATCTTTAGAACAAATCCATGTATATATCATACTTCTACGCATGTGATATCTTTTACCTAAGTTCAAAGCAATATAATGTCACTTTGACATGAGATAATGTGCTCAGCCAACTAAGGGTGGTGTCATAGGTTGCAACACGATCATTATGCCTTTAATCTAGAAAGTATGCCTATTGGTGAACCCGTCATGAACTATTTTAATTGAAATATATGGTTGAGTTTGATTGTTAGAGAAAGTCTATGTATATGTCATACTTCTATACATGTGATATCTTTTAGCTAAGTTCAAAGCAATATAATGTCAGTCTGATGAGAAAGTGTGCTAAGCTAACTTAGGGTGGTGTCATAGGTGGAAAAATGGTCATTACGTCTTTAATCTAGAAGTTATCTCTATTAGTGAACCATGTCATGTACTACTTTGAATGAGTTATGAAGTTATGGTAGATGCTTAGAGCTATCCATGTTCATATCATACTTCTACACATGTGATCTCTTTTAGCTAAGTTCACGGGAATATAATGTCACTTTGAAACACGGTCAACTTAGGGTGGTATCATATGTTAAAACATGGTCATTATGCCCTAAATTTTAAAACTATGTCTACTAGTGAACCCATCATGCACTGCTTGAAATGAGTTTTAAATTTGAGTTTGATTAGTAGATCTATCCATGTTCATTTTAGGCTTCTACACATGTGATCTCTTTTAGCTATGTTCAAGGTAATATAATATCACTTTAACATGAGAGAGTATGTTAAGCCAAGTTAGGATAGTGTCATAGGTTGCACCATGGTCGTTACGCCATTAATCTAGAAACTATATGTATTGGTGAACCCGTCATAACCTGCCTCAAAAGAGTTATAAGGTTGAGTTTGATCGGTAGAGCTATCTATGTTCATTTTAGACTTCTACACATGTGTTCTCTTCTACTTAAGTTCAAGGCAATTGATTGTCACTTTGACACGAGAAAGTGTGTTAACCCAACTTAGGGTGTTGTTATAGGTTACAACCTGCTCCTTAAGCCCTTAATCTAGAAACTATGTCTATTAGTGAACCTGTCATGAACTACTTCAGTTTAAATATAAGATTGAGTTTCATCTTTAGAGCAAATCCATGTATATATCATACTTCTACTCATGTGATATCTTTTACCTAAGTTCAAAGCAATATAATGTCACTTTGACATGATATAGTGTGCTAAGCCAACTAAGGGTGGTGTCATAGGTTGCAACACGATCATTATGCCTTTAATCTAGAAACTATGTCTATTGGTGAACCCGTCATATATTACTTTAAGTTGATTCTTACAGTTATCCATGTTCATATCATACTTTTACACTTGTGATCTCTTTTAGCTAAGTTCAAGACAATATAATGTCACTTTGATATGAGATTGCGTGTTACGCCAACTTAGGATGGTGTCCTAGGTTAAAACACAATCATTATGCCGTAAAATTTATAAACTATGACTACTGGTGAACCCATCATGAACTGCTTGAAATGACTTATAAAGTTGATTTTTATTAGTAGAGCTATCCATGTTCATTTTAGGCTTCTACAGATATGATCTCTTTAAGCTATGTTCAAGGCAATATAATGTCACTTTAACAAGAGAAAGTATGTTAAGTCAAGTTAGGGTAATGTCATAAGTTGCAACACGGTCGTTATGCACTTAATCTATAAACTATGTCTCTTGGTGAACCCGTCATGACGTCCTTCAAATGAGTTAAAGGTTGAGTTTGATCTGTATAGATATCAATGTTCATTTCAGACTTTTACAGATGTGATCTCTTTTTGCTAAGTTCAAGGCAATGGATTATTACTTTGACATGAGATAGTGTGTTAAGCCAACTAAGGGTGGTGTCATAGTTTGCAACACGATCATTATGCACTTAATCTAGAAAATATGTGTATTGGTGAACCCATCAAGAACTACTTCAGTTGAAATATAAGGTTAAGTTTGATCTTTAGAGCAAATCCATAGATATATCATACTTCTACACATGTGATATCTTTTAGCTAAGTTGAAAGCGATATAATGTCATTTTGAGTTGAGATATTGTGCTAAGCCAACTAAGGGTGGTGTCATAGGTTGCAACACGATCATTTTGCCCTTAATCTAGAAACTATGTCTATTGGTAAACCCGTCATGAACTACTTTAAATGAACTATGAAGTTAAGGTTAATGCTTAGAGCTCTCCATGTTCATATTATTATTTTTACACATATGATCTCTTTTAGTTAAGTTCAAGGCAATTGATTGTCACTTTAACACAAGAAAGTGTGTTAACCCAACTTAGGGTGTTGTCATAGGTTGCAACCCGCTCATTAAGCATTTAATCTAGAAACTACGTCTATTGGTGAACCCGTCATGACCTGCTTCAAAGGAGTTATAAGGTTGAGTTTGATCTGTATAGCTATCCATGTTCATTTCAGACTTCCACACTTGTGATCTCTTTTTGCTACATTCAAGGGAACAGATTATCACTTTGACATGAGATAGTGTGTTAATCCAACTAAGGGTGGTGTCATAGGTTGCAACACGATCATTATGCCCTTAATCTAGAAACTATGTTTTTTGGTGAACCCGTCATGAACTACTTTGAATGAGTTATGAAGTTAAGGTTGATGCTTAGAGCTATCCATGTTCATATCATAGTTTTACACATGTGATCTCTTTTAGCTAAGTTCGAGGCAATATAACGTCACTTTGAAATGAGATTAAGTGTTAAGCCAACTTAGGGAGATATTATATGTTAAAACATGGTCATTATGCCCTAAATTTTAAAACTATGTCTACTAGTGAACCCATCATGCACTGCTTGAAATGAGTTTTAAAGTTGAGTTTGATTAGTAATGCTATCCATGTTCATTTTAGGGTTCTATACATGTGATCTCTTTTAGCTATGTTCAAGGCAATATAATGTCACTTTAACATAAGAAAGTATGTTAAGCCAAGTTATGGTAGTGTCATAAGTTGCAACACGCTCATTAAGCCTTTAATCTAGAAACTATGTCTATTGGTGAACCCGTCATGACCTGCTTCAAATGAGTTATAAGGTTGAGTTTGATCTGTATAGCAATCCATGTTCATTTCAGACTTCTACACATATGATCTCTTTTTGCTAAGTTCAAGGCAATGGATTATCACTTTGATATGAGATAGTGTGTTAAGCCAATTAAGAGTGGTGTCATAGGTTGCAACACGATCATTATGCCCTTAATCTAGAAACTATTTCTGTTGCTCAACCCGTCATGAACTACTTTAGTTGAAATATAAGGTTGAGATAGATCTTTAGAGGAAATCCATGTATATATCATACTTCTACACATGTGATATATCTTAGCTAAGTTCAAAGCAATTGATTGTCACTTTGACACGAGAAAGTGTGTTAACCCAACTTAGGGTGTTGTCATAGGTTGCAACCCGCTCATTAAGCATTTAATCTAGAAACTATGTCTATTGGTGAACCCGTCATGACCTGCTTCAAATGAGTTATAAGGTTGAGTTTGATCTGTATGGCTATCCGTGTTCATTTCAGACTTCTACACATGTGATCTCTTTTTGCTACGTTCAAGGGAACAAATTATCACTTTGACATGAGATAGTGTGTTAAACCAACTAAGGGTGGTGTCATACGTTGCAACACGATTATTATGCCCTTAATCTAGAAACTATGTCTTTTGGTGAACCGGTCATGAACTACTTTGAAAGAGTTACGAAGTTAAGGTTGATGCTTAGAGCTATCCATGTTCATATCATACTTTTCCACATGGGATCTCTTTTAGCTAAGTGCAAGGCAATATAACGTCACTTTGATATGAGATTGTGTGTTAAGCCAACTTAGGGTGGTATCAAATGTTAAAACATGGTCATTATGCCCTAAATTTTAAAACTATGTCTACTAGTGAAACCATCATCCACTGCTTGAAATGAGTTTTAAAGTTGAGTTTGATTAGTAGAGCTGTGCATGTTCATTTTAGACTTCTACACATGTGATCTCTTTTTGCTATGCTCAAGGCAATATAATGTCACTTTAACAAGAGAAAGTATGTTAAGCCAAGTTAGGGTAGTGTCATAAGTTGCAACACGCTCATTAAGCACTTAAACTAGAAACTATGTCTATTGGTGAACCCATCATGACTTACTTCAAATGAGTTATAAGGTTGAGTTTGATCTATATAGCAATCCATGTTCATTTCAGACTTCTACACATGTGATCTCTTTTTGCTAAGTTCAAGTCAATGGATTATCACTTTGACTTGAGATAGTGTGTTAAGCCAACTAAGAGTGGTGTCATTGGTTGCAACACGATCATTATGCCCTTAATCTAGAAACTATGTCTATTGGTCAACCCGTCATGAACTACTTTGGTTGAAATATATGGTTGACTTAGATCTTTAGAGCAAATCCATAAATATATCATACTTCTACACATGTGATATCTTTGTGCTAAGTTGAAAGCAATATAATGTCACTTTGACATAAGATAGTATGCTAAGCCAACTATGGGTGGTGTCATACGTTGCAACACAATCATTTTGCCCTTAATTTAGAAATTATGTCTATCAGTGAACCCGTCATGAACTACTTTGAATGAGTTATGAAGTTGTTGTTGATGCTTAGAGTTATCCATGTTCATATCATACTTTTACACATGTGATCTGTTTTAGATAAGTTCAAGGCAATATAATGTCAGTTTGATATGAGATTGTGTGTTACGCCAACTTAGGGGGGTATCATAGGTTAAAACATGGTCATTATGCCCTAAATTTATAAACTATGTCTACTGGTGAACCCATCATGAACTGCTTGAAATGAGTTATAAAGTTGAGTTTGATTAGTAGAGCTATCCATGTTCATTTTAGGCTTCTACACACGTTATCTCTTTTAGTTATGTTCAAGGCAATATAATGTCACTTTAACAAGATAAAGTATGTTAAGCCAAGTTAGGGTAGTGTCATAAGTTGCAACACGCTCATTAAGCCCTTAATCTATAAACTATGTCTCTTGGTGAACCCATCAAGACTTGCTTCAAATAAGTTATAAGGTTCAGTTTGATTTGTATAGCTATCCACGTTCATTTAAGACTTCTACAGATGTGATCTTTTTTCACTAAGTTCAAGGCAATGGATTATCACTTTGACATGAGATAGTGTGTTATGACAACTAAGAGTGGTGTCATAGGTTGCGACACGATCATTATGCCCTTAATCTATAAACTATGTCTATTGCTCAACCTGTCATGAATTACTTCAGTTGAAATATAAGGTTGGGTTTGATCTTTAGAGCAAATCCATGTATATATTATACTTGTACACATGTTATATCTTTTAGCTTAGTTCAAAGCAATATAATGTCATTTTGATATTAGAAAGTGTGCTAAGCTAACTTATTGTGGTGTCATAGGTTGAAACATGGTCATTATGCCCTAAATTTATAAACTATGTCTACTGATGAACCCATCATGAACTACTTCAAATGAGTTATAAAGTTGAGTTTGATTCATAGAGCTATCTGTGTTGGACCGATAACAAGCGTTGGAACATGAAGATACTCTCGAGCTTGGACCAGAAGGAGTGCAACTAGCTTTGGAGTTGCCAAATGGTCCTAATACTCGAGCTAAGGCCAAGTTACTTGAACAAGCCGTTAGCACAATGCTAATTCAGGCTGAGAGCAACCTTAGGGAGGTGTGTGTTCTTGCACTCTTTTCCTTGTGTCTAGTTTTGTTCCATTGGGTTTTCTAGACCAAAGTTTTTAACAAGGCAAGTTAACACACACTTTTACATCAACCCCATTGATGACAAGCTACTTTTACGTCAAAAATACTTAGCCAATTTTCATGTTTCTTTTATGTTATGTTTAGATTTGGGCTTGTTTTACTTTGTTTTCGGGTTAAACTTGTTAGTCTCAGCCCACTAAGTCTCATCTTTGTGGCTCAGACTTTCCCCCTCTTATATTTTACAAACTCCAGCTCTCCTTTTTCATCAAACATTTTTCTTCAAAAGCTTTTCCTTTTTTGATCAAACTTGAAAACCCTTTGGGTGTGTAATATCTAGAGAGTTCTTGGGATAAAAGATTAAGAGACTCTCACATCTCTTAGTAGTTTGATTCAATCCATTATTCTTTTCCAAATCACCAGAAAACGCGACTTCATCTTCACACTCGTTTACTCGCACTCGTTCGTCGGATCGAGCTCAAAACTTGTCATCACACTCATCAACCTTTCATCTTCTGAACAGTCCCGTGGCTGTACTCGGCCTCAACACTCGAATCTGTCTGTTTATCTTCCATCGACCAGATCTGAAAGCTATGAGGTGTTGCATCACGTCTCTTGAGCCCTTGGTGAATACAACCGCTTGATCTTGCTCTTAGGATTGTGTCAAGTGGTATCAGAGCCAAATCAAGTTAGGTTGTGTCAAAAACTCTTCATCTTCTTTCTATGTTTTCGATTTGTTTTGTCTGAAAATGTTAGATCTATATTATCACGTTTATATTGCTTACCCAAGTATTAGATCTGTGGAAAATTGCTTAGTTTTAGGTTGTTACGTTATGGATTGGCCATTAATCAATTTCACAAATCAATTCTAGGGTGTTAATCAAATTTGTTCTTCGATAAGCTTTGAATCCGAGTGTTTACTTCTGTTTTGCTGTTCTGTTTTGAATCATCTATAGTTAAAATGAATTGTGAACATTTAGAGCTGTTAGAAACTGATTGTTTAAGGCTATTTGCAGTTCCAATTGCTTGATAATTTGCTTTCATAATATGTTTTGTCTTTGTTTTTATATCCTCTGGAACAGATTACTTGCTTGTGTTTGTGTTTCTGTCTTGCAAGTACAATGGCTGAGGATATTGGTAGAGACAACCAGAAGCTAATTGATACTTTCGTGACAAAGTTGGAACCAATTATGGATAAGAAGATTAATGCTTTCATACAAAAGATACGATCTGGTAGAGGCAAGTAGTTCAGCAAGCTCCTAGTTCGTCCTGATCGAGATTCATCAAGTTATATTCTAGAAAGAAACCGTTCTGGTCGAGAGAAAGCAAACATAGATCGAGAAAATTTCAGCCATAGTTGAGGAAAGTTCAGTTCTGGTCGAGGGAATGATCAATCTGGCCAAGACATAATTGATAATGGACGAGTACAAGAGGTTTTTGATCAAGGCAGATTTGTTGCTGATCTTAGAAAGGAGAATCAAGGAAACATGGCTGATAAAGGTAAGGTCCCACAAAGTATCAACAACAAGCTGTTGATTAAAACTACGGAAAGGCTTTCAGATCAGAGTTTAGACAAAATTAAAACAGGTAAAGGAAGGGATAGATCTAAAAGAGGCAGAGCTGGTACTAGTCAAGATAAATCATGTTCTGTTAGAGAAAGAAACCACTTTGTTCAACAAGCCTCAAGAACATATTGAGAATGTCCAGATAACGGTAAAAGAAGCACAAGTTCTGATCGAGACATATTGACCAGAGATAGAAGTAGTCAACAATCTGAACAACTTCATTTTAGGAAAGAAAAAGACAGTGAGGATATAAAATGGTGTCAACAAGAAGTGTTTGAGGCTTTGGAGACGATTCTAAGACAAAGACGAGCCAGTCACCAAACTGTTGATACTGTAGCAAACAAACAGAGACCTAAGGGATTGGAAATTCAAAAGCCAGAACAAGAACAACCTTTATCAATCCACAAGAAGTCCATGATGTATAAGGAAAACTTTGAGTCCAACACTACAAGAGATAAGGAAGCTTCAGATTATGTGGCAGTTCATGTCCAAGAGAAGAGCCACCAACTAGAAGTGATTTGCTGAAGCATGGGATATGTCTAAGCCAAGAACATTGGGATGAACCACGTGAGTGTCTCTTCTACACAAAGTGCTCAGTTCAAGACAAAATTTGCAGACTCATTGTCAATCCATATATTGGTGCAAACATTGCAAGTTCAACAATGGTGGAGAAGCTTAGTTTGGAGACTAAGGAGCATCCAGAACCATATAAGCTTCAATGTTTAACAACATATGGAGAAATAGAAGTGACCAGACAAGTATGGGTGTCTTTTTCTATTGGGAAGTATATGGACGAAGTACTTTGTGATGTTTTGCCTTTGGAAGCCAGCCTCATTGTTCTAGGGAAACCATGGAATTCTGATCGTCAAGCTATGCATCAAAGTTTTACCAATCGGTATTCATTTCAAATTAATGCTATGAAGATCTCACTTATTCCTTTACCTCCATTAGAAGCTTATCCGAATAAAAAAGCTAAGAACAAGGCAATGGAACAACTCACCTTGATCAAAACGTCATTGGAAACTAAGCGTTTTCTTTCCTCTATTCGATCTGATTTTGAGCTTGAGAAACTAACTCCTTGCGAATAGGACCAACCGAGTAGTATTGTTTCTTTTACACGGAAAACACAAAGGAGTTTACCAAGGGAATTCGAATTAGAACAGCCGTCTAAATTGGAGCGTGAAAATGTTCTTATTCCATTTCCTTGTTATTACCCAAGAAAGCATTGTAAGGAGTTTGATTTGGTAAAACCGGGTCCCAACTTGTTTGTGTTAATATCTGCTCGAGATGAAAAACGTTTTGGCTTTGAAAATGTGAGAGAATTTCGTGTTTCAAGCTCTTTTTTTGGTAAAATGATTCAATCTTTTGAAGCACTCATACCTGAAAAGTTCTCTAAGCAAATGGGTTTTCAGTTTGATGAATTTCGTGAATTAAGTTCTTCTTTAAGAGTTTCTTTGGACAGCATTGTTTGACTTGTTCATTGCTAAAATCGAATGTGCATTGTTTAGAACTTGGCATGAATTGAATTGCCTGGTTAAGAACTTTTTGAATAAGCCTTGTCAACTAAAAGATCGCATGATTAAGCACAACCATTCAAAACTGACATTAGTAACTTTAGGTAGGTCTGATCATCTTGAGAGATTTTTTTTCAATACCTATCGCACATAATATGTGTTTTCTCTAGTCTTTGTGAAAATAAAGGAAAAACAAGATAAGGATTCAAAGACAAGGATGACTCAAGTTTTGACTAATCAAATTAATTACGGACCAAGGCAACGAATGAGTTATCATTTTGGAAGTTGGAGCTGGAAGTACCTGAGAAAAACAATTTCAAACGCCCAAGGATGCTGCATTCTAAAGCTCTGTTTTGACACCATCTCCATGACTATATGCGAGACCTCTTTCTTTGAGTCTACATTGTTTCCCTTTGATGTAGGAGATTCTGCGCCTCCACCAATTAAATCAACAAGTCAGAGGCTTGGGAGAGTAGTCAGAGCAAAGTCGATCTTCAAAGACAAACCCCCAGATTTCTTACTTGTGCTCATATCAGAACTTGACTTCCAACAAGTGAAACTACACAAAGGTTTAAGGAAAGCCTATAAGCGCATAAGAAGAATACAAAAGTGGGATGAAGATCAACGATTCAAGCCACTTGATTTGAATCAAAACAAGCATCAAAACTTGTCATCACACTCATCAACCTCTCCTCTTTCTGCTGCTGAAGTTTCAATCAATTTCGAACACTCATGTGGCTTTACTCGGCCTCAACACACGAATCTATCTGTTCATCTTCCATCGACAAGATCTAGAAGCTATGACGTGTTGCATCACGTCTCTTGAGCCCTTGGTGAACACAACCGCTTGATCTTGCTTCTAGGATGGTGTCAGAAAGTGTGTTAACCGAACTTAGGGTGTTGTCATAGGTTACAACCCACTCATTATGCCCTTAATCTAGAAACTATGTATATTGGTGAACCCATCATGACCTGCTTCAAATGAGTTATAAGGTTGAGTTTGATCTGTATAGCTATCCATGTTCATTTCATACTTCTACACATGTGATATCTTTTAGCTATGTTCAAGGCAATATAATGTCATTTTGATATGAGAAAGTGTGCTCAACTAACTTAGGGTGGTGTCATAGGTGGAAACATGGTCATTATGCCTTTAATCTAGAAGATATCTCTATTAGTAAACCTCGTCATGTACTACTTTGAATAAGTTATGAAGTTAAGGTTGATGCTTAGAGCTATCCATGTTCATATCATACTTTACACATGTGACCTCTTTTGGCTAAGTTCAAGGGAATATAATGTCACTTTGACATGAGATAGTGTGTTAAGCCAAATTAGCGTGGTGTCATAAGTTGAGATACGATCATTAAGCCCTAAATTTATAAACTATGTCTACTAGTGAACCCATCATGAACTACTTCAAATGAGTTATAAAGTTGAGTTTGATTCATAAAGCTATCCATGTTAATTTCATGTTTCTACACATGTGACATCTTTTACCTATGTTCAAGACAATATAATTTCACTTTAAGATAAGAAAGTATGTTTAGCCAAGTTAGGTAGTGTCATAGGTTACAACATGGTCATTATGCCATTAATCAGAAACTATGTATATTGGTGAACCCGTCATTACTTGCCTCAAATGAGTTATAAGGTTGAGTTTGATCCATAGACCTATCCCGGTACATTTCAGACTTCTACACCAGTGATCTCTTTTAGTTAAGTTCAGGGCAATTTATTGTCACTTTGACACGAGAAAGTGTGTTAACCCAATCTATGTCTATTGTCATACAATTCAACACGATCATTACGCCTTTAATCTAGAAGTTATCTCTATTAGTGAACCCTGTCATGTACTACTTTGAATAAGTTATGAAGTTTGACATGAGATAGTGTGTCAAGTCAAGTTACACACTATCTCATGTCAAAGTGTTATATAGTGTCACTTTGACATGAGATAGTGTTATATAGTGTCACTTTGACATGAGATAGTGTGTCAAGTCAAGTTACAGTAGTGTCATAGGTTGCAACACGGTCGTTATGCCATTAATCTAGAAACTATGTCTATTTGTGAACCTGTCATTACCTGCCTCAAAGGAGTTATAAGGTTGAGTATAATTGTAGAGCTATCCATGTTCATTTTATAGTTCTACACATGTGATCACTTTTACTTATGTTCAAGGCAATTGATTGTCACTTTGACACGACAAAGTGTGTTAACCCAACATAGGCTGGTGTCATAGGTTGCAACCCGCTCATTAAGCTCTTAATCTAGAAACTATGTATATTGGTGAATCTGTCATGACCTACTTCAAATGAGTTATAATGTTGAGTTTGACTGTATAGCTATCCATGTTCATTATAGACTTCTAAACATGTGATCTCTTTTTGCTAAGTTCAAGGTAATGGATTATCACTGTTACATGTGATAATGTGCTAAGCTAACTAAGGGTGGTGTCATAGGTTGCAACACGATCATTATGCCCTTAATCTAGAAACTATGTCTATTGGTGAACCCGTCATGAACTACTTCAGTTGAAATATAAAGTTCTGTTTGGTCTATATAGCAATCCATGTTCATTTCTGACTTCTACACATGTGATCTCTTTTTACAATGTTCAAGGCAATGGATTGCCACTTTGACATGAGATAGTATGCTAAGCCAACTAAGTGTTGTGTCATAGGTTGCAACAAGATCATTTGGCCCTTAATCTTGCAGTGATGTATATTGATGAACCCGTCATGAACGACTTGATTTGAGTTATAAAGTCGAGCTTGATCTTTAGAACTACCCATGTTCATGTCATACTTTTAAACATGTGATCTCTTTTAATTATGTTCTAGGCAATGTCATGTCATTTCGACATGGGAAAGTGTGCTAAGCCAAAATCGGGTTGTGTTATAGGTGTTAACATAGTCGTTATGTCTTTAAACTAGAATTTATCTCTATTAGTGAACCCCGTCATAGTACTTATACACATGTGGTCTCTATTAGCTATGTTCAAGTCAATGTAATGTCACTTTAACATGAGAAAGTGTGGTAAGGCAAGTTAAGGAGGTGTCATAAGTTGAAACATGGTCATTATGCCCTTAATTTATAAACTATGTATATTGGTGAACTCGTCATAAAATGCTTCAAATGAGTTATAAAAATGAGTTTGATCCGTAGAGCTATCCATGTTCATTTCAGACTTCTACACATATGATCTCTTTTATCTAAGTGTGCTAAGCCAACTAAGAGTTGTGTCGTAGGTTGCAACATGGTCATTCTACCCAAAAATCTTGAAGCGATATCATATTGATGAACTCGTCATGAACTACTTGAGTTGAGTTATAAAGTCGGTCTTGATCTTTAAAACTATCCATGTTCATATCATACTTCTACACATGTGATCTCTTTTAGTTAAGTTCAAGGCAATGTAATGTCATTTTGACATGAGATAGTGTGTTAAGCCAACTTAGTGTTATGTGATATGTGGTAATCCCATCTTTATGCCTTTAATATAGAAGTTATCTCTATTAGTGAACCCCGTCATGGACTAGTTTGGTTGAGTAATGAAGTAAAAGTTGATGCTTAGAGTTATTCATGTTCATATCATACTTCTACACATGTGATCTCTTTTAGCATAGTTCAAGGCAATGTGTCACTTAAATAAGAGAAAGTGTGTTAAGCCAAGTTAAGGTAGTGTCAGAGATTGCAACACGATCATTATGCCCATAATATAGAAACTATGTCTATTGGTAAACCCGTCATGACCTTCTTCAAATGTGTTATTAAGTTGAGTTTGATCCGTAGAGATATCCATGTTCATTTCAGACTTCTACACTTGTTATCTTTGTTTCTTAAGTTCAAGGTAATGGATTGTCACTTTGAAATGAGATAGTGTGCTAAGCCAACTAAAGGTAGTGTCATAGGTTGCAACACGATCGTTATACCCATAATCTAGAAACTATGTCTATTGGTGAACATGTCATGAACTACTCAGTTCATATATAAGGTTGAGTTTGATCTTTAGAGCAAATCCATGTATATATCCTACTTCTACACATGTGATATCTTTTAGCGAAATTCAAGGCAAGATAATGTCATTTTGATATTAGAAAGTGTGCTAAGCTAACTTAAGGTGGTAACATGGTCATGATGCCTTTAATCTAGAAGTTATATGTATTAGTTATTAATCTATTGTGTAGCCTCTATATAAGGCATGTAACCCACAATTGTTAAAATATGAAAAATGGAATTCAATTCTCTCTAACTCTTGCATCTCTTACTCTTGGTTCTCTCTCTTTCTCTCAACATTTCCGCATGAAATCTCTCCAATTCTAACATGGTATTAGAACAAAAGATCACATTCTACTCATTCTCTCTTTGTTTCTAGTCTCTTTCCATCATTCTCTTTCATTTCATCCAAACAAATCTCTATTCTCTCTTTGAATTTTGTTTTGTCTGTTGGGTAATATCATTCTTTGTGTGTAAATATGGAAAGCTACAAACCCATTGGTGTTCATGTGACTCTCATGGGTCCAAACTATCTTCTATGGTCAAGAATTTTGAAGACCATTCTTAGCGCACGTGGTTTATGGGAACACGTTGAACATGGAGCCGCACAAACCAAGTCACGATTGTGGATGGTAAACAAGTGGTGATTTCCGGTGATAACAACAAGTGGTTTCAAGAAGACCAAGTGGTCATGGCTATTATCCAGAGCTCTCAAGATCCGCCGATTCATGAGTCATACTCATATTGCGAGACGGCTAAAGAACTTTGGGAGACGCTTAAGAACGTTTTTGGTAACATTTCAAACCTCACTCGTGTATTTGAAGTACAAAAAGCAATCAATACACTCATTCAAGATGACATTGAGTTCACATCTCACTATGGGAAGTGGCGTGCTCTTTGGGCCGAGCTTGAAATATTGCGTCCAAACAGCGTGAAGAAGATCGAGTCTTTAGCCTCATTCTCACATTGATTCCGAGGTACAATAACCTCATTGTTCACATCCTTAGAGACGATAAGCTCCCAGACCTTGATGAAGTGTATGCTCGGATCCAAAAGGAAAAAGGAAGTCTTGGTCTTTTTGGTAGTATAGGAGAACTTGCCATGGCAAACAAGGGTGTATACAAGCCAACATATAGGAAGAGCTTGGTGTGTGACCACTGCACGAAGAAGGGTCATATCAAAGACAAATGTTGGATTTTGCATCCGCATCTCAAGCCTAGCAAGTTTAAAGATAATCTTCACGCCAACACCATCAAGCTGGTAGATAAAGCTACTCAATCCCAACCATCTTTCAACGAACCTACACCAATGGATGTGGACTCCGACCTTGCTCATACTGCGGCTATTCAAGAAGCGGAGAGATATCTTAACCTTGATTCCCTCATCAAATCACTCACACAACTCAAGGAATCTGGTAACACTTTGCTTACTTTTAAAGCTCCAAAACCTTTAGTTGTGGATTCAGGTGCATCTCAACATATGATATGTGGTCTGAATCTTATACACAACATTAAACTGGCCATTGGTAATGTAATAGCTGCAAATGTTCATAAGGTTCCATTAAAGGGTATTGGAAACTTAAAATTATTTAGGAAAAGTAGCAAATCTTTTTATTTTCCAAAATTTACATCTAATCTTTTATCGGTTCATAAAACCACCAATGATCTAAATTGCAATGCTATCTTTAGTCCTAATGATGTAAAGTTTCGGGATATTGCGACCGGATCTATTCTTGGAAGTGGCGTGACTCAAGGAGGGCTTTATGTGCTTGAAGACACAAAGAATTCTTCTTCTCTATCCAATGCTTTAAATTCTGTATTTGCTAGTAGTTATAATGCCATATGGCACACTAGATTAGGCCATCCGCATAGTAGAGCTTTTGAATTAATGTTGCCAAGTAGTTCCTTTGATAATCTTGAATGTGAAGCATGTATTCGTGGCAAACATTGTAAGGCTGTATTTCCCAAATCATCCTCAAATTATGAAAATTGCTTTCAATTGGTTCATTCGGATGTATGGTCTTGATACACGTTCTGGTTGATTCAAAGCAAGCTACAATGTAAGGTGGTGTTTGTGTTCAACAAGAGAGAAGCTCAGCTTGCTTTACACGGTGGAAGAAGCGATTTGGACCACACGAGGGTGATGAACTCGTGATAAACCAAGAGATCCTTCAAGGCTGAGTGCTAGTACTCAAAGACAAGAAGAAGAATGCTTTCAAGTTGTAGAAAACGTGAAAGAAGATTGCTTTTGGCTGCTAGGGTTTCGAAAATAATTGTGTACTTTATTCAGCAATAGACTTGGGTATTTATAGACCCAAAGTCTGAAAACAACATGAAGTTTACAATAAAACAACAAGTAGTTCAAAAAAAACAACATGAAGTGTAAATAAGAAAAGGAAAACAACAAGTAGTTTGGAATAGACTACTCGAGTTTTTCCAGCAACCTTCTAAGGGTTCTAGTGACTTGGGAATGATGTTCAACTAGTGAACAAGTCCTAGAATGCACACTTGGGGTGTTGTCTCATTAAAACCCCTTTCGGAAAACCCATTGGGACAAAACCGAAAGTAGGAAAAAGAGTACAATTCCCAAGCATGTCTTTGTGTGTCTTTACTCTTGGATGATAGTAAAGACACTAGAAGCTGTTGTAGTGATGCTTAGTAGTGTCCAAGGCTCATTTGTTGATGTAATCAAGCCTTCCTTGTTCGTTGGTGTAGCTGGTTCGGATTCCTCCTCTTATTGCTCCAAAATATGCTCAACGAACCGGCTGAACTTATGGTTGAGTGCTCTAGCTCTTAGGCGTGTCATAGGTCCACTCGGCACTTGTGGAGCCTTGTTGTCCTCAGCTACATGTGCATCGCCTATGTCCTCATCATTCCCTCTCCCTTCACAGCGTTTTGTCCTCAAAACTGGATCCTTACCTACATCGAACAACTCTAAGTCAGCAACATTGAATGTTGGAGAAACGTTAAACGTACCTGGCAACTCCATCTGATATGCATTCTCGTTGATTCTCCTCAGCACTCGGAAAGGTCCATCTCCTCTTGGTGCAAGTTTGTTCTTCCTCTTTTGTGGAAACCTCTCGGACCGAAAATGCAACCACACCCAATCTCCCTTTTTGAATATGACTTGTTTCCTTCCTTTGTTGGCTTGTTTAGCATAAGCCTCGGTCCTCTTCTCTATGTTCTCCTTTGCTTTCAGATGGAGTTTCTTGATGTATTCAGCTCTGTTTTCACCTTCCAAGCTCACTACTTCGGCTGGTGGTAATGGTATAAGGTCAAGGGGTGAATTCGGATTGAATCCATAGACTATCTCGAATGGTGATAGCTTTGTGGCTGAATGAGTTGCTCGGTTGTATGCAAACTCGACAAAGGGTAAACTCTCCGGCCATATTTTCACATTTCGACCAATTGTTGCTCTCAGCAACGTTGACAAGGTCCGATTGACTACTTCCGTTTGGCCATCTGTTTGCGGATAACAAGTAGTCGAAAACAGAAGCTTTGTTCCCAGCTTCTTCCACAACGTTCTCCAGAAATGGCTGAGGAATTTAGTGTCTCGGTCTGACACTATGGTTCTCGGAACTCCATGTAGTCTCACCACTTCCTTAAAGAATAGATTGGTTGTTTGTGATGCATCGTTTGTTTTGGAACATGGAATGAAATGTGCCATCTTTGAAAACCTGTCAACAACAACAAAGATGAAGTCTTTGTGGTTTATCTTAGGCAAGCCTAGCACAAAGTCGATTGAGATGTCAGTCCAAGGAGTTGTAGGAATAGGTAATGGCATGTATAAACCGTGTGAATATGTTCTGGATTTTGCTTTCCGACACACCAAACACCTAGCACAATGTGCTTCAACATCACGCCTTTGATGTGGCCAGAAGAAGTGCTCCTTCAACATGCTCAACGTTTTGTCCACTCTGAAATCCCCCATCAGTCCACCTCCATGTGATTCCCTCAGCAACAATTCTCGGATTGACCCCTTCGGTATACACAACCTTTTCTCTTTGAACAGAAAACCATCATGCAAGTAGAACTTGTGATATGCCCCTTTGCCATGTTCTCTGTAGCTGTCCTTGAAGTCCTCATCGTCCGCATACAGCTCCTTAATCCCTTCAAATCCAAACACCTTAGCCTCCATGATCGATATAAGTGAATGTCTCTATGTATTCCAGCCAACGAGCATGGCTCCTTTACAGCTTCGTTTGACCCTTTAAGTGCTGCAGCGTTTGATGGTCTGTGTGTATCACACACTCTCTAGCAAGTAGGTAATGCTGCCATGACTCCAAAGCTCTCACTAATGCATAGAGCTCCTTGTCATATGTTGGGTAATTCAAGGCTGCCCCACTCAGTTTCTCGCTGAAGTATGCAACCGGTCTGCCCTCTTGTGTTAATACAGTTCCTATACCCACTCCATATGCATCACACTCTACCTCAAACGTTTTCTCGAAGTTTGGTAATGCCAAAACCGGTGCAGCTGTGAGGTGTTGTTTTAGACGCTGAAAGGCATCCTCTTGCTCTTCTCCCCATTTGAACTCATGATTCTTTCGGATTATTGAAGTTAATGGGCTGGCAATGCTGCTGAAATCCTTAACAAACCGACGGTAGAAGCTAGCCAAACCGTGAAAGCTCCAAACTTGGCTGATGTTTGTCGGTTTCGGCCATTCCTTAATAGCCCTTATCTTATCTTCATCAACCTGTAGGTCCTGCGAGCTTACAACAAAACCTAGGAAGACAACTTTATCAGTGCAGAATGTGCACTTCTTGAAATTAGCATACAATCCTTCCCTTCAAAGTGTTTGCATTACTAACTCAAGATGTGACACATGGTCAGAATAAGATGAGCTGTAAACTAATATATCTGAAATAGACAACAACAAACTTACTGATGTATGGTCTAAGAACATGGTTCATTAGACGCATAAACGTACTAGGTGCGTTGGACAGTCCGAATGGCATGACCAGCCACTCATACAACCCTTGTTTTGTTTTGAATGCTGTCTTCCACTCATCTCCTGCACGCATTCTTACCTGGTGGTACCCACTTCTCAAATTGATTTTTGAGAAGATTGTGGCTCCACTCAATTCGTCCAGCATATCGTCAAGTCTGGGAATTGGATGTCTGTATTTGATGGTTATGTTGTTTATTGCTTGACAATCAACACATATCCTCCAGCTCCCATCCTTCTTTAGAACTAGCAAAACCAGCACAGCACAAGGGCTAAGGCTTTCTCGGACGTATCCTTATGCCATCAACTCCCTGATTTACCGTTCAAGCTCCTTAGCTTCCTCTGGATTGACACGATAGGCGGGTCTGTTGGGTAGTTGAGCTCTTGGAATGAAGTCTATTTGGTGTTCGATGCCTCTAACAGGTGGCAATCTAGGCGGCAGCTCATCAGGAAACACATCCGCATATGTTTCCAGCAACGTGTTTATTTCCGATGGCAATTCGATCCCTACAGAATCTGCACTCAAAAGCTCTTTGAAAACCATAAGAAGAACATTAGTCGGGTTAGTAACAATAGCTTTTCGAATTACACTAGTGTTAACCAGAAAATTATCCTTGCAGCTGCTCTTGTCCTTCGTCATTTTGCATTGCATCTCACGCACTTGCTGCGGTGATAGTGGTGCCAAATTGATCCTGCGCTTATCATGAACAAAGCAATACATGTTAGTACGACCATTGTGTGTGGTTTCCTTGTCAAACTGCCATGGACGTCCCAATAAGAGATGGCCAGCTTGCATTGGAACCACATCACACAACACTTGATCATTGTATTGGCCTACACTAAAAGAGACCTTTACTTGATCAGTGATGCGTAACTCAGCCTTGTCATTGAGCCACCTCAACTTATAGGGCTGAGGGTGTTTAGTTCTCTCCAGACCGAGTTTTTCTACCATGTATAAGCTTGCAACATTAGTACATGAACCACCATCGATAATTAAAGAGCAAACCTTTCCCTTGATGGTGCATCTAGTGTGAAAGATGTTTTCACGCTGTTCGGTTTCCGGTTCCACCATTGAGCTGAGAACACGCCTCATCACCAACATCTCACCATAATCCGGATACTCCACCTCGTCACCATCATTTGGTTCTGGTTCGTCATCTCCCTCATCTTGTGATTCGTAATCACCTGTAGAGGTGAGAATCATCACCCGCTGGTTGGGGCAATCTCTCGACATGTGCCCTCTGCCTCTACATTTGAAACACGTAATGTCTCTGGTCTGCTGTTGTTGTGGCAGCTGTGACGTCCCTTGTGTAGCACGCATAGGTGCTGGTGCGTTTTTAACTCCTTCGTTGGTTCTGGTTTTGAACCGTAAGTCATTTGGTCCTCCATTGTTCCTTTCAACCTGTTTAGGAACAGAATTCCAGTTAGTCTTAGGTTTAGAAACAACATTAGATTGCTTACGCTTGTTTTGCTGTTCAATTTGAATGGCAAGGTGCAACAACTCTCCAAGATCATGGTATGGCTGCCGTTCCACTTTTCTTGCTATTTTCTCTTGCAATCCATCCAGAAATTGTGCCATGAGTGTTTCTGGTAAATCCTCAAGCTCCAGCCTATTCCGCAGGTGCTCAAACTCCTCAAAATATTCCTCAACACTTTTTGTGCCTTGAGTGATACGTCTAAAACGTTTTTGTAATTCTCGGTGGAAATGAGGTGGCACATAACGTCTCCTTATGACGTGTTTAAGATCCTCCCAAGCAGCTATTTGTCCATATCGATTTCTCCTCCTATCTGCTACTTCTCTGTCCCACCATGTGAGTGCATGGTCCGTGAATTGTGCTGCTGTTAGGTTAACTCTCCTCGGGTCAGAATACCAATAGTAATCAAATATATGCTCCATGCGTCTTTCCCAATCAAGATACGCCTCTGGGTCTACTCTACCAGCAAATGTAGGTGGTGTTAACTTCACATCCAGCTGCGGCTGAGCTGGTGGTGGTAGCGGAGGTCGAGCTAGCAGCTCCTTGTCCATTTGTTCTCTCATCCGTGGCTCATGCTGCCTTGATGGAGGTGTTAGGGAACCATCCGAATCACGTTATCCTCTCCTCTGTGAACCTTCTGGCACATTAGCTCTCCTACCAGGTGAAGCTTCCTCCATTCTGTTCATTCTAGCATTCATACTAGTGAGTTGTGCGTTGATTGTGGCCAGCATCTGTATCATGGCGTTGGTTGCTTCCTCAGGGTCCGAATCAGCAGCCATGATTTCCTATAAATTAAAACAAACAAAACAGAAAAAGGAAAAGACACAAGTTAGATTTGGATAGAATTTAAAGATTTTCTAGATAAGATTCCTAACAGAATTTTGTTAAATCTAAAAGAGAAATAAAAGGGATAAGAAAGCTTAGGGATTTGTGGATAGAATTTTTGAAATTCCTCTTCTTCTTCCCAAATTTTCGTTGGTTGTTTTCTGCCAAAAAGAAAAGCTCACAAAAACAGATCAAATTGCACAAACAAAATTGGTTGAAACAACACAATTTCTTAACAACCCTAATAGACACGAATTTAATGGAACAAACACTAGAAGACACGAATTTGATTGTAACAACAATAGAAGACGCGAATTTGATTGAAACAAACGACAAGAAACAACTAACAATGAAAGTTAGACAAAAACGAGAGAGAATGAATGCAATGAAAGAAAACGAAATAGAAAAGATAGGTTTAGACACTCCCTGTGATGGAACTTCAGCTCTGATACCAAAAGATGATACACGTTCTGGTTGATTCAAAGCAAGCTACAATCCAAGGTGGTGTTTGTGTTGAACAAGAGAGAAGCTCAGCTTGCTTTACACGGTGGCGGAAGCGATTTGGACCACACGAGGGTGATGAACTCGTGATAAACCAAGAGATCCTTTAAGGCTGAGTGCTAGTACTCAAAGACAAGAAGAAGAATGCTTTCAAGTTGTAGAAAACGTGAAAGAAGATTGCTTTTGGCTGCTAGGGTTTCGAAAATAATTGTGTACTTTATTCAGCAATAGACTTGGGTATTTATAGACCTAAAGTATGAAAACAACATGAAGTTTACAATAAAACAACAAGTAGTTCAAAGAAAACAACATGAAGTGTAAATAAGAAAAGGAAAACAACAAGTAGTTTGGAATAGACTACTCGAGTTTTTCCAGCAAGCTTCTAAGGGTTCTAGTGACTTGTGAATGATGTTCAACTAGTGAACAAGTCCTAGAATGCACACTTGGGGTGTTGCCTCGTTAAAACCCCTTTCGGAAAACCCATTGGGACAAAACCGAAAGTAGGAAAAAGAGTACAATTCCCAAGCATGTCTTTGTGTATCTTTACTCTTGGATGATAGTAAAGACACTAGAAGCTGCTGTAGTGATGCTTAGTAGTGTCCAAGGCGGCTGAACTTATGGCTGAGTGCTCTAGCTCTTAGGCGTGTCATAGGTTCACTCGGCACTTGTGGAGCCTTGTTGTCCTCAGCTACATATGCATTGCCTATGTCCTCATCAGGTCTGCACCTTGCTTGTGTAGAGATAATCAAAAATATTTTGTGACATTCATAGATAATTTTCACAAGACCGAGTTTATGATGCATTTGTTAATTTTCACACATATGTAACTAATCATTACAATTCTAATGTGAAAGGCTTATGATCGGATAATGGTGGAGAGTACACTAGCCAAAGGTTCAAACAATACCAGCAAAAAACGAAATAGAGCACCAAACAAGTTGTCCTTACACTCCACAACAAAATGGAGTGGCGGAAAGAAAGAAGCGTCATTTAATGGAGGTGGCTAGATGAATGATGTTCCACACAAGTGTCCCAAAAAGATGTTGGAGTGATGTCGTGATGACCGCATGTCACTTGATCAATCGATCTCCAACCAAAGTTCTCAAAAACAAATCGCCATTTGAGGTACTAAACAACTCAAAACCATCTTTTAATCACTTACAAGTTTTTGGGTGTGTTTGCTATGTGTTAGTACCCGGAGAGCTTAGGGACAATTTGGACGAGAAAATTACAAGATGTATGTTCATTGGCTACTCCACAACTCAAAAAGGCTACAAGTGTTACAATCCGGTAACAAGGCGAGTCATGATTTCAAGAAATATGAAATTCATTGAGAGCAAAGGCTATCATGATATGAAAAATTGGAATGAACTCAAAGACTTGGCTCACAACCCATCAGATAGGGCTAAAGGTCTTAAACACATCCTAGAAGGCCTTTGGAATGCTAGTTTGTCGAATGAGAAAACAGATGGATCAGATCGTGATCGAAACTTACTGCATGAACGATCCAGACGAAGGGATAGCAACACTATTGATCAAGATGAATAAATGAGCAAAGGTTGAGCAAGACGAAGGAAGAAAACATGTTTGGTGGAAAGTTAACGGTCGCTAGAAATGTCAACGGACGGTGAGGCAGGGACTGCGGGAAGCAACCGAGTCGAGGATTGTGTACTGCAGGTATGGTCAACAGACGCTGGAAAAATCAACAGTCGAATCATGTACCGTGGGTAGTAAACAGGTCGAGGATCATGTAACGCAGGCCGAGGCATGCAAGTACCGCAAAAACTAGATGGGTCGAGGATCGTAAGTCGAGACACACATGTACCGCGGGAAGTGGGTGGTTCTAGGATCGTATGCCACAGTCCAAGACAAGCACGTACTGCGAGAAGAAGATGGGTCGAGCTCAGCACAAGTAGGATGTTCACGTACTGCATGACGTGAAACATGTTCTGCGGGTCGAGCCTTCGCGTACCATGGATCGAGAATTCACGTACCGCGAACTGGTCAATGGTCGGATCTGAAAAGTCAACGTTTTGGTTTTTATGGGTTTTCTTCTACATACAATTGAAGCCTATGAAGCCCATGCTTTTGGTTGACTAAGCTATGCTTTTGGTTGACTAAGCTGATTTTCTAGAAGCCTAAGAGCCGACTGTTGGAGCTTGAAGACCGTTGGAGACCAAGAGAAACATGTGACTTGCTTCTCTCTAGGATCGAGACCATGAGAGATCACTATCACACCTTACGGATCCTAAAACTTTGTCTCCTTCCTTCTTGTCACTGCGGCTAGGTTTAGGACTGAAACAACATTGTATTCCGCCTATTTAAAGGCCACTCTACATTTGTAAAAGCTTAAGTTGAAAGAAAAATTTTCGGCTATATTCTCTGTCATTTTACTCTCTAGGCCAACTAAGGGTGGTGTAATAGGCTGCAACAAGGTTAATCTTCTATTAACCTAAAAGCCATGTCTTTTGTAAGCCCTTCGTGAGCTTATGTATTTGGTGAACCCTTCATGAGCTTATAATAACGAGTTATGAAGTGAAGCTTGATCGTTAAAGCTATCCATGTTCATATGATACTTCTACACATGTGATTTCTCTTACATAAGTTGAAGACAATGTAAAGTCAGTTTGACATGAGAAAGTGTGCTAAGCCAACTAAGTGTGGTGTAATAGGTTGCAACAAGGTCAATCTTCTATTAATCTAAAAGCCATATATTTTTTGAGCCCTTCATGAGCTTATGTTTTTGGTGAACCCTTCATGAGCTTATGTCTTTGGTGAACCCTTCATGAGCTTATTCTAACAAGTTATGAAGTGAAGCTTGATTCTTAAAGCTTTCCATGTTTATATCCTACTTCTACACATGTAATCTATATTAGCTAAGTTCAAGACCATGTAATGTTAGTTTGACATGAGAACGTGTGCTAGGCCAACTAAGGGTGGTGTTATAGGCTGCAACAACGTCAATCTTTAGTTAATCTAAAAGCCTTGTCCTTTGTGAGCCCTTCACGAGCTTATGTCTCTGGTGAACCCTTCATGAGCTTACTCTAGCGAGTTATGAAGTGAAGCATGATCCTTAGAGCTATCTATGTTCATATCATAATTTTACACATGTAATCTATATTAACTAAGTTCAAGGCAATGTAATGTCACTGTGACATGACAAAGTGTGCGAAACCAACTAAGGGTGGTGGAATAGGTTTCAATAAGGTCAATCTTATGTTAATCTAAAAGCTATGTCTTTTGTAAGCTATTCATGAGATTATGTCTTTGGAAAATCCTTCATGAGCTTATTCTAATGAGTTATGAAGTGAAGCTTGATCGTTAAAGCTATCCATGTTCATATCATACTTCTACACATGTGATCTCTATTAGCTAAGTTCAAGACCATGTAATGATAGTTTGACATGAAAAGTGTGCTGGGCCAAGTAAGGGTGGTGTAATAGGTTGCAACAAGGTCAATCTTCTGTTAATCTAAAAGCCATGTCTTTTGTGAGCCCTTCATGCGCTTATTTCTTTGGTGAACCCTTTATGAGCTTATTCTAAAGAGTTAGGAAGTGAAACTTGATCCTTTGAGCTATCCATGTTCATATCATACTTATACACATGTGATCTCTATTAGCTATGTTCAAGACCATGTAATGATAGTTTGACATGAGAAAGTGTGCTACGCCAACTAAGGGTGGTGTAATAGGCTGCAACAAGGTCAATCTTTTAATAATCTAAAAGCCATGTCTTTTGTGAGCCCGCTCATGAGCTTATGTCTTTGGTGAATCCTTCATGAGCTTATTCTAACGAGTTATAAAGTGAAGTTTACTCCTTAAAGCTATCCATGTTCATATCATACTTTTACACATGCGATCTCTCTTAGCTAAGTTCAAGACAATATTATGTCAGTTTGACATGAAAAAGTGTGCTAAGCCAACAAAGGGTGGTGTAATAGGTTGCAACAACGTGAATCTTTTGTTAATCTAAAAGCCATGTCTGTTGTGAGCCCTTTATGATCTTATGTGTTCGGTGAACCTTCATGAGTTTATTGTAGCGAGTTATGAAGTGAAGCATGATCCTTAGAGCTATCCATGTTCATATCATAATTCTACACATGTGATCTATATTAGCTAAGTTCAAGGCAATATAATGACATTGACATGAGAAAGTGTGTTAAACAAACTAAAGGTGGTGTAAAAGGTTGCAACAAAGTCAATCTTCTGTTAATCTAAAAGCCATGTCTTTTGTGAGCCCTTCATGAGCTTATGTATTTGGTGAATCCTTCATGAGCTTATTTTAACTATTTATGAAGTGAAGCCTTATCGTTAAAGCTATCCATGTTCATATCATACTTCTACACGTGATCTCTCTTTGCCAAGTTAAAGACAATGTAATGTCAGTTTGACATGAGAAAGTGTGCTAAGCCAACTAAGGGTGGTGTAATAGGTTGCAACAAGGTGAATCTTCTGTTAATCTAAAAGCTATGTCTTTTGTGAGCCCTTCATGAGCTTATATCTTTGGGGAACCCTTCATGGCTTATTCTAACGAGTTATGGAGTGAAGCTCAATCCTTAGAGGTGTCTATGTTCATATCATATTTCTACACATGTGATCTCTATTAGCTAAGTTCAAAGCAATGTAATGTCTGTTTGACATGAGAAAGTGTGCAAAGCCAACTAAGGGTGGTGTAATAGGCTGCAACAAGGTCAACCTTTTATTCATCTAAAAGCCATGTCTTTTTTTAGCTCTTCATGACATTATGTCTTTAGTGAACCCTTCATGAGCTTATTCTAACAAGTTATGAAGTGAAGTTTGATCCCTAAAGCTATCCATGTTCATATCATAGTTTACACATGTGATCTATATTAGCTATGTTGAAGGCAATAAAATCTTATTTTGACATGAAAATGTGCGCAAAGCCAACCTATGGTGGTGTAATAGGTCACAACAAAGTCATTCTTTTGTTAATCTAGAAGTTATATCTATGGTGAACCTTTCATGAGCTTATTCTAATGAGTTATGAAGTCAAACTTGATCTTTAGAGCTATCCATGTTCATATCATACTTCTATACATGTGATCTCTATTAGCTAATTTCACGGCTATGTAATGTCATTTTGACCTGAGAAACTGTGGTAAGCCAACTAAGGGTGGTGTAATAGGTTGCAACAAGGTCATTCTTTTGTTAATTTAGAAGTTATGTCATTGTTGAACTCTTTATGAACTCGTTCTATTGAGTATGAAGTCACGTTTGATCCTTAGAGTTATCCATGTGATCTCTATTAGCTAAGTTCAAAGCAATGCAACATCACTTTGACTTGAGAAACTAATTCAAGGCAATGTGATGTCATTTTGACATGTAAATGTGTTCTAAGCCAACTAAGGGTGGTGTCATAGGTTGCAACAACGTCATTCTTCTTTTAATTTAGAAGCCATGGCTATGGGTGAACCATAATGAACTTATTCTAATGAGTTATGAAGTCAAGCTTGATTCTTAGAGCTATCCATATTCATATGATACTTCTACGCATGTGATCCGTACTAGCTAAGTTCAAGGCAATATAATGTCATTTTGACATGTGAAAGTGTGCTAAGCCAATTAAGGGTGGTGTCATAGGTTGCAACAAGGTCATTCTTCTGTTAATCTAGAAGCTATGTCTATTAGTGAACCCTTCATGAACTTATTCTAATGATTAATGAAGTCAAGCTTGATGCTTAGAGCTATCCATGTTCATATCATACTTCTACTCATGTGATCCCTATTAGGTAAGTTAAAGGTAATGAATTGTCATTTCCACATGAGATTTGTGTGCTATGCCAACTAAGGGTGGTGTAATAGGTTGCAACAAGGTTATTCTTCTGTTAATCTAGAAGTTATGTCATTGTTGAACTCTTCATGAACTCGTTCTATAAAGTTATGAAGTCGCGCTTGATCTTTAGAGTTATCCATGTTCATATGATAGTTCTACACATGTGATCTCTATTAGCTAAGTTCAAAGCAATTTAATATCACTTTGACTTGAGAAGCTAATTCAAGGCAAAGTGATATTATTTGACATGTAAATGTGTTCTAAGCCAACTAAGGGTGGTGTCATAGGTTGCAACAAGGTCATTTTTCTTTTAATTTAGAAGCCATGTGTATGGGTGAACCCTTAATGAACTTATTTTAATGAGTTATGAAGTCAAGCTTCATCCTTAGAGATATCCATGTTCATATGATACTTCTACGCATGTGATATGTAGTATCTAAGTTCAAGGAAATATAATGTCATTTTGACATGTAAAAGTATGCTAAGCCAACTAAGGGTGGTGTCATAGGTTACAACAAGGTCATTCTTCTGTTAATCTAGAAGCTATGTCATTGTTGAACTCTTCATGAACTCGTTCTATAAAGTTATGAAATCACGCTTGATCCTTAGAGTTATCCATGTTCATATCATAGTTCTACACATGTGATCTCTATTAGATAAGTTCAAAGCAATGTAATATCACTTTGACTTGAGAAGCTAATTCAAGGCAATATGATGTCATTTTGACATGTAAATGTGTTCTAAGTCAACTAAGAGTGGTGTCATCGGTTGCAACAAGGTCATTCTTCTTTTAATTTAGAAGTCATGTCTATGGGTGAACCCTTAAATGAACTAATTCTAATGAGTTTTGAAGTCAAGTTTGATCCTTAGAGCTATCCATGTTCATATGATACTTCTACGCATGTGTTCTGTACTAGCTAAGTTCAAGGCAATATAATGTCATTTTGACATGTGAATGTGTGGTAAGCCAACTAAGGGTGGTGTCATAGGTTGCAACAAGGTCATTCTTCTGTTAATATAGAAGCTATGTCTATTGGTGAACCCTTCATGAACTTATTCTAATGAGTTATGAAGTCAAGTTTGATCCTTAGAGTTATCCATGTTCATATCACTTCTACACATATGATCTCTATTAGGTAAGTTAAAGGTAATGAATTGTCATTTCCACATGAGATTTTTGTGCTAAGCCAACTAAGGGTTGGGTCATAGATTTTAACATGCTGATTCTGTCAGTAATCTTCAAGCTATATCTATTGATGAACCCATCATGAACTATTTCAGTTCAGTTATAAAGTCGAGCTTGATCTTTCTAACTATCCATATTCATATCACACTTCTACACATGTGATCTCTTTTAGCTAAGTTCAAGGCAATGTAATGTCATTTTGACATGAGAAAATGTACTAAGCCAACTTAGGGTGGTGTCATAGGTGGTAACAAGGTCATTATGCCTTTAATCTAAAAGTTACCTCTATTAGTGAACCACGTTATGAACTACATTGAATGAGTTATGAAGTTAAGGGTGATGCTTAGAGTTATCCATGCTCATATCATACTTCTACAAATATGGTTTCTTTGAGCTAAGTTCAAGGCAATGTAATGTCACTTTGACATGGGAAAGTGTGTTAAGCCAACTTAGAGTGGTGTCATAGGTTGAAACACGGTCATTATGCCCTTAATTTAGAAACTATGTCTATTGGTGAACCGTCATAAACTGGTTCAAATGAGTTATGAAGTTTAGGTTGATGCTTGGAGCTATCCATGTTCATTTCAGACTTCTAAACAATTGATCTCTTTTAGCTAAGTTCAAGGCAATTGTTTGTTACTTTGACATGAGAAAGTGTGTTAAGCGAAGTTAGGGTGTTGTCATAGGTTGCAAGACAATCATTATGTCAATAATCTAGAAACTATGTCTATTGGTCAACCCATTATGACCTGCTTAAAATGAGTTATAGGGCTGAGTTTGATCCATAGAACTATCTATGTTCATTTAAGACTTCTACACATGTAATCTCTTCTAGGAAAGTTGAAGGCGATGGATTATCACTTTGACATGAGAAAGTTTATTAATGCAACTTAGGGTGTTGTCATAGGTTGCAACACGGTCATTATGCCCTTACTCTAAAAACTATGTCTGTTGGCAAACCTGTCATGACCTGCTTCAAACGAGTTATAAGGTGTAGTTTGATCTGTAGAGCTATCCATGTTCATTTCAGACTTCTACAGAGGTGATCTCGTTTAGCTAAGTTCAAGAAAATTGATTGTCAGTTTCACATGAGAAAGTTTGTTAAGCAGACTTGGAGTGTTATCATAGGTTGCAACACGGTCATTATGCCCTTAATATATAAACTATGTCTATTGGTGAACCCATCATGACTTGCTTCAAATAAGTTATAATGTTGAGTTTGGTCTGTATAGCTTTCTATGTTCATTTAAGACTTCTACACATGTGATCTCTTTTAGCTAAGTTTAAGGCAATAGATTGTCACTTTGACATAAAATAGTGTGCTAAGTCAACTAAGGGTTGTGTCATAGGTTGCAACATGGTTATTTGACCCTTAATCTTGAAGCGATGTCATATTGATGAACTCATCACGAACTACTTGAGTTGTTATAAAGTTAAGCTTGATCTTTTGAACTATCCATGTTCATATCACACTTCTACACATGTGATCTCTTTTAGCTATGTTCAAGGCAATGTAATGTCATTTTGACATGAGAAAGGGTACTAAGCCAACTTAGGGTGGTGTCATAGGTGGTAACAAGGTCATTATGCCTTTAATCAAAAATTTATCTATATTAGTGAACCACGTTATGAACTACATTAAATGAGTTATGAAGTTAAGGTTGATGCTTAGAGCTATCCATGTTCATGTCATACTTCTACAAATGTGGTCTCTTTGACCTAAGTTCAAGGCAATGTAATGTCACTTTGACATGAGAAAGTGTGTTAAGCAACCTTAGGGTGGTGTCATAGGTTAAAACACGGTCATTATGCCCTTAATTTAGAAACTATGTCTATTGGTGAACCGTCATAAATTGCTTCAAACGAGTTATGAAGTTTAGGTTGATGCTTAGAGCTATCCATGTTCATATCATCTTTCTATAAATGTGGTCTCTTTGAGCTAAGTTTAAGGCAATGTAATGTCACTTTGACATGAGAAAGTGTTATAAGCGAAGTTAGGGTGTTGTCATAGGTTGCAAGACAGTCATTATGCCACTATTCTAGACACTATGTATATTGGTGAACCCATTATGACCTGCTTAAAATGAGTTATAGGGTTGAGTTTGAACCATAGAACTATCCATGTTCATTTTATACTTCTACACATGGCATCTGTTGTAGCAAAGTTGAAGGCGATGGATTATCACTTTGACATGAGAAAGTTTATTAAGCCATTTTAGGGTGTTATCATAGCTTGCAACACGGTAATTATGCCTTCACTCTAGAAACTATGTCTGTTGGCAAACCCGTCATTACTTGCTTCAAACGAGTTATAAGGTGTAGTTTGATCTGTAGAGATATCCATGTTTATTTTAGACTTTTACTGAGGTGATCTCTTTTAGCTAAGTTCAAGACAATTGATTGTCAGTTTCACATGAGAAAGTTTGTTAAGCACACTTAGGGTGTTATCATAGGTCGTAACACGATCATTATGCCCTTAATCTAGAAACTATGTCTATTGATGAACCCATCATGACCTACTTCAAATGAGTTATAAGGTTGAGTTTGATCCATATAGCTTTCTATGTTCATTTAAGACTTCTACACATGTGATCTCTTTTAGCTAAGTTTAAGGCAATAGATTGTCACTTTGACATGAGATAGTGTGCTAAGTCAACTAAGGGTTGTGTCATAGGTTGCAACATGGTTATTTGACCCTTAATCATGAAGTGATGTCGTATTGATGAACTCATCAAGAACTACTTGAGTTGTTATAAAGTTAAGCCTGATCTTTTGAACTATCCATGTTCATATCAGACTTCTACCCATATGATATCTTTTAGCTAAGTATAAGGCAATGTAATGTCATTTTGACATACGAAAGTGTACTAAGCCAACTTAGGGTGGTGTCATAGGTCGTAACAAGGTCATTATGCCTTTAATCTAAAAGTTATCTCTATTAGTGAACCCCGTCATGGACTAGTTTGGTTGACTTATGAAGTGAAGTTAGATGTTTAGAGTTATCCATGTTCATATCATACTTCTCTTTTAGCTAAGTTCAAGGCAATATCATCTCACTTGGACCTGAAAGAATGTGTTAAACAAAGTTAGGGAAGTGACATAGGTTTCGGCACAGTCATTATGCCCTTAATCTAGAAACTATGAATGTTGGTGAACCCATCATGACCTACTGCTTCCAATGAGTTTTATGGTTGAGTTTAATCCGTAGAGCTATCCATGTTAATTTCAGACTTCAACACATGTGATCTCTATGAGCTAAGTTCAAGGTAATGGATTGTCATTTTGACATGAGATTTGGTATTAAGCCAACTAAGGGTTGTGTCATAGGTTGCAACATGGTCATTCTGCTTGTAGACTATACGTTATGTCTATTGATGAACCCGTTATGAATTATTTCAGTTGAGTTATAAAGTCGAGCTTGATCATTATAACTATCCATGTTCATATCATACTTCTACACATGTGATCTCTTTTAGCTAAGTTGAAGGCAATATAATGTCATTTTGACTTGAGAAAGTGTACTAAGCCAACTTAAGGTTGTGTCTTCGGTAGTAACAAGGTCATTATGCCTTTAATCTAGAACTTATCTCTATAAGTGAACCATGTTATGAACTACTTTGAATGAGTTATAAAGTTCAGGTTGATGCTTAGAGCTATCTATGTTCATATTATACTTCTACAAATGTGTTTTCTTATAGCTATGTTCAAGGCAATGTAATGTCACTTTGACATGAGAAATCGTGTTAAGCCAACTTAGAGTGGTGTCATAGGTTGAAACATGGTTATTATGCCCTTAATTTAGAAACTATGTCTATTGGTGAACCTGTCATGAACTACTTAAAATGAGTTATAAAGTTGATTTTGATCCATAGAGCTATCCATGTTCATTTCAGACTTCTAAACATGTGATCTCTTTTAGCTAAGTTCAAGGCAATTAATTATCACTTTGACATGAGAAAGTGTGCTAAGCCAACTTTGGGTGTTGTCATAAGTTGCAACACGATCATTACGCCCTTAATCTAGAAACTATGTGTAATTTTTAGAGATTTTATGCGGAAGAGAGTGTAGAGAAAGAAATAAGAAATCTTGAGAGAGTTAGAGAGTGCAGCCAAGTGTATGAAGGAAGAAGAAGAAACTTCTTTTTTTATTGATTTTCCATTGATGTTGTTACAAGGTATATATAGGGGAGCTTAATGCTAGGCAACCAAGTAGATACCAACAAACACTAGAAGACATTAAGATGGTATCCTAGCTGCTAGACAACCAAGTAGATACCAACAAACACTATGAGACATTAAGATGGTATCCTAGTTGCTAGACAACAAAGTAGATACCAACAAACACCAAAAGACAAAATACTAAAAGACATTAAAATCTACAAGTGGGAAGAGATGGTGCTTTTGTGGAGACCGAGAGTTTCCTTCTCTCTTCACGTGTGTGGCTGAGTCTCAATCAGTCCTAATTGCTTTATACACAACCTCCTTTGCTTGCACCACATTTCAACGGTCCTATGAGCTCCCGAATGTGATAAAGTCTGATAGTAGACAAATAATGTGCTCTTAATTGCTTCAAACTAACACTATGTCTATTGGTGAACTCATCATGACCTACTTCAAATGAGTTATATGGTTGAATTTGATCCTTAGAACTATCCATGTTCATTTCAGACTTCTACACATGTGATCTCTTTTAGCTATGTTCAAGGCAATGAAATATCATTTCGGCATGGGAAAGTGTACTAAGCCAACTTAGGCTTGTGTTATTGGTGGTAACACGGTAATTATGCCTTTAAAGTAGAATTAATCTCTATTAGTGAACCCCATCATGGACTAGATTGAATGATTTATGAAGTTAAGGTTGATGCTTAGGGCTATCCATGTTCATATTGTACTTCTACACATTTGGTCTCTATTAGCTATGTTCAAGGCAATGTAATATCACTTTAGGGAGGTGTCATAGGTTGAAACACGGTCATTATGCCCTTAATTTATAAACTATGTCAAGTGGTGAACTCGTCATGAAATGCTTCAAATGAGTTATAAAGTTGAGTTTGATCTGTAGAGCTATCTATGTTCATTTAAGACTTCTACACATATGAACTCTGTTATCTAAGTTCGGGGTAATGGATTGTCACTTCGGCATGAGATAGTATGCTAATCCAACTAAGGGTGGTTCATAGATTCCAACACAGTCATTATCCCCTTAATCCAGAAACTATGTCTATTGGTGAACTCATCATGAACTATTTCAGTTGAAATATAAATTTGAGTTTGATATTTAGAAAAAATCCAGGTATATATCATACTTCTACAAAGGTGATATCTTTTAGCTAAGTTCAAGGCAATATAATGTCATTTTGATATGAGAAAGTGGGCTATGCTAACTTAGGGTGGTGTCATAGGTGGTAACATGGTCATTACGCCTTTAATCTAGAAGTTATCTCTATTAGTGAACCTTGGCATGTACTAATTTAAGTGAGTTATGAAGTTATGCTTAGAGTTATCAATGTTCATATCATACTTCTACACATGTGATCTCTTTTAGCTAAGTTCAAGGTAATATAATGTCACTCTGACATGAGAAAATGTGTTAAGTGAACTCAGAGTGGTGTCATATGTTGAAACATGGTCATTATGACATAAATTCATAAAATATGTCTACTCGTGAATCCATCATGAACTGCTTCAAATGTGTTATAATGTTGAGTTTGATTCGTAGAGCTATCCATGTTCATTTTAGGCTTTTATACATGTGATCCCTTTTAGCTATGTTCAAGGCAATATAATGTCACTTGAATAAGAGAAAGTATATTAATCCATGTTAGGGTAGTGTCATAATTTGCAACACGGTCTTTATGCCCTTAATCTATAAACTATGTCTATTGGTGAACCTGTCATGACCTGCTTCAAATGAGTTATAAGGTTGACTTTGATCTGTATAGCTATCCATGTTCATTTCAGACTTGTACACATGTGATCTTTTTTTGCCAACTAAGGGTGGTCTCATAGGTTGCAACACGATCATTTTGCCCTTTATCTAGAAACTATGTCTATCGGTGAGCCCATCATGAACTATTTCTGTTGAAATCTAAGGTTGAGTTTGATCTTTAGAGCAAATCCATATATATGTCATACTTCTACACACGTGATATCTTTTAGCTATGTTCAAACCAATATAATGTCATTTTGATATGAGAAAGTGTGCTAAGCTAACTTAGGGTGGTGTCATAGGTGGAAACATGGTCATTACGCCTTTAATCTAGAAGCTAACTTAGGGTGGTGTCATAGGTGGAAACATGATATTAGTGAACCCTCATGTACTACTTTGAATGAGTTATGAAGTTAAGGTTGATGTTTAGAGTATACTTCTACACATGTGATCTCTTTTTGCTATGTTCAACGCAATATAATGTCACTTTGATATGAAAGTGTGTGTTAAGCGAACTTAGGGTGGTGTCATAGGTTGAAACACGATCATTATGCCTTAAGTTTATAAACTATGTCTACTTGTGAACCCATTATGAATTGCTTCAAATGAGTTATAAAGTTGAGTTTGATTCGTAGAGCTATCCATGTTCATTTAAGGTTCTACACATGTGATCTCTTTTAGCTATGTTCAACGCAATATAATGTCACTTTAACATGAGAAATATGTTAAGCCAAGTTAGGGTAGTGTCATAGATTGAAACACGGTCGTTATGCCCTTATTTTATAAACTATGTCTATTTGTGAACCCGTCATGACCTGCCTTAAATGAGTTATAAGGTTGAGTTTGATCCGTAGAGCTATCCATGTTCATTTTAGACTTCTAGACATGTGATCTCTTTTTAGTTAAGTTCAAGGCAATTGATTGTCACTTTGACGTGAGAAAGTATGTTAACCTAACTTAGGGTGTTGTCATAGGTTGCAATCCGCTCATTAAGCCCTAATCTAGAAACTATGTCTATTGGTGAACGCGTCAGGACCTGCTTGAAATGAGTTATAAGGTTTAGTTTGATCTGTATAGCTATCCATGTTTATTTCAGACTTCTACACATGTGATATCTTTTTGCTAAGTTCAAGGCAATTGATTGTCACTTTGATGTGAGAAAGTGTGCTAAGCCAACTAAGGGTTGTGTCATAACTTCCAACATGATCCTTCGACCGTTAATCTTGAACTGATGTCATATTGATGAACTCATCATGATCTACTTGAGTGGAATTATAAAGTTGGACTTGATCTTCAGAACTATCCATGTTCATATTATATTTCTAGACATGTGATCTCTTTTAGTTAAGTTCAAGACAATTGATTGTCACTTTGACGTGAGAAAGTGTGTTAACCTAACTTAGGGTGTTGTCATATGTTGCAACCCGCTCATTAAGGCCTTAATCTAGAAACTATGTCTATTGGTAAACCAGTCATGACCTGCTTGAAATTAGTTGTAAGGTTTAGTTTGATCTGTATAGCTATCCATGTTTATTTCAGACTTCTACAAACGTGATATCTTTTAGGTAAGTTCAAGGCAATATAATGTCATTTTGATATGAGAAAGTGTGCTAAGCTTACTTAGGTTGGTGTCATAGGTGGTAACATGGTCATTACGCCTTTAATATAGAAGTTATCTCTATTAGTGAACCGAGTCATGTACTACTTTGAATGAGTTATGAAGTTAACGTTGATGCTTAGAGCTATCTATGTTTATATCAAACTTCCACACATGTGATCTCTTTTAGCTAAGTTCAAGGCAATATAATGTCACTTTGACATGAGATTGTGTGTTAAGCGAACTTAGGGTGGTGTCATAGGTTGAAAGACAGTCATTATCCCCTAAATTTATAAACTTATCTATTGGTGAACCCATCATGAACTGCTTCAAATGAGTTATAAAGTTGAGTTTGATTTGTAGAGCTATCATGTTCATTTCAGACTTCGACACATATGATCTCTTTTAGCTATGTTCAAGGCAATATAATGTCATTTTAATATGAGAAATATGTTAAGCCATGTTAGGGTAGTGTCATAGGTTGCAACACGGTCGTTATGCCCTTAATTTATAAACTATGTCTATTGGTGAACCCGTCATGACCAGCCTTAAAGGAGTTATAAGGTTGAGTTTGATCCGTAGGGCTATCCATGTTCATTTTAGACTTCTAGACATGTGATCTCTTTTAGTTAAGTTCAAGGCAATTGATTGTCACTTTAACCTAGATGTTATGTCTATAAGTGAACCCCGTCATGTACTACTTTGAATGAGTTTTTAAGTTAAAGTTGATGTTTAGAGCTATCTATGTTCATATCATACTTCTACACATGTGATCTCTTTTAGCTAAGTTCAAGGAAATATAATGTCACTTTGACTTGAGATAGGTGTGTTAAGCCAACTTAAGGTCGTGTCATTGGTTTAAACACGGTGACATGATCCTCATTAGATTGACATTTCAAAAGGAAGAAAAAGATAGGTTTAAGCTTGATCACACTCGGGTGAGAGCTCCAAACTCGTTGATGGATTGATAGGTCACACAAGAGTTGCAGAAGACTCTTGATATTTCGTTTATTCTTTGGATATGACACACCCACGACAATGAACCATTTTCAGGAAAGTTTTTGATTAAGAAAAGAGTTGAAAACCAAATGAAAGTTTACAAGTGGTTTAACTACTAAAAGACATGTAATCTAACAACCTCCTTAAATAACAGACTTGCTACATAAGATGCATCATCAGTCTTGTGACAGGCTATAAAGTGAGCAATTTTCGAGAATCTATTAACCACAACAAAGATGGAATCCTTACCAGTCCTAGTCCTAGGCAATCTTACCACAAAGTCCATAGATATGTCAACTCAAGGATGCTTAGGAATAGGTAAAGGAGTATAAAAACCGTGTGGTTGAACTGTTGACTTAGCTTGTTTAAAAGTAGAACATCTAATACAGAGCCTGTCTACATCCTTACGCATGTGTGGCCAATGAAAGTGGTCTTGCATGACTTTGAGAGTTTTAGCCACGCCAAAGTGACCCATGAGGCCTCCTCCCTGTGCTTCCCTAACTAAAAGATCTCGAACAAAACAGTTAGGTACACACAAACGATTCTCATAGAATAAGAAACCATCATGCTTAAAGTAATGATCAGAACCGTGTTTAGAACAATCAGCAAATATGGTTTTAAAATCAGGATTATTCTCATAAAGCTCTTTCAAGTGTTCAAATCCCAGCAGCTTGGCTTCAAGGGTTGAGAGTAGAGTGTACCTTCTTTACAATGCATCAGCAACCACATTGTCCTTACCTTGTTTGTAGCGGATGACATAAGGAAAAGTTTCGATGAATTCCACCCACTTATCATGTCTTTTATTGAGTTTGTGTTGCCCTTTGAGATGTTTCAGCGACTCATGGTCTGTATGAATCACAAATTCTTTTGGCCAGAGGTAATGCTGCCACGTTTGTAAAGCTCGAACTAATGCATACAACTCCTTATCATACGTTGGGTAGTTGATGGTGGCTCCTCCAAGTTTCTCACTGAAATAAGCAATGGTCTTCTTATCCTGCATCAAGACAGCTCCAATACCCACATTAGAAGCATCACATTCTATTTCAAACATTTTAAGAAAGTCTTGTAAAGCTAGAATGAGAGCATTGATAAGCTTAGCCTTTAATGATTGGAATGCATTCTTTTGAGCCTCAATCCATTTAAATCTGATTTCCTTCTTAATTATCTTTGTTGATGGAGCAGTCAATGTGCTAAAATCCTTCACAAACCTCTGATAAAACCCAGTCAGTCCATGGAATTACCTGGCACAAAGTCTATCTAATGTTCAATGCCTCTTATTGGAGGCAAACCATTATTTCCTCAGGGAATACATCTGAAAATTCCTATAAAAGGGAAGACAATTTGCTCGGTATTACCGGCTCCAGATTAGTAATAGTTGATAGAATTCCCTTAAAAAGAAAAAAAAGAGAGCATAGGTTGCTGGGCTATAAGAACTTGCTGTTTAGGCATAGACTATTAGAGGGAATGAAGCCAAGGCTGAAGGACTTAATAGTACAATGCAATCATTTGAACAAGGTCAAGTGTGTGAAGCTTATCTCAGCCTCTTGGACTTGATATGTCCAAGCCGTAACCATGACCCATACTCATTTACCCTTAGTTGGTTTTATCCAAATGGGTGTTCCAGTAAAGTTTTTTAATGAGGTGGGGAGTTACAACTTTCAAGCTTGATCTTAATGAATCACATTAAGGATTCAAGCTTGAGGGGGAGTGTTAAACTGAACAATTGAGTATGAAGCAAGCAACGACTTGTATGTGAAGCAAGTATTAAGGGCGAGCCTTCAATACCAAGGAACGGATGACTTGACGTGAGAGGCAACGAAGTAGTGACTTGAGAAATACACAAGGAACATGGGCCGTTGGATTTAACTAGAAGAAATGAGTTGTTGGATGTCTTTGGAGGATAGAGCCATTGGAAGCTTAAGTTGAATGTCACATGTTCCACTAAAGAAGTCGCATGCCTCGGTTAGGAAGAAATTAAATGGTTAGGGAGAAACCAGCAAAAGTCACATGTCTTCTCTAAGACAATATGACCATTGGAGCATTTGTGGTAAGGAGACAACCCTCCTTTGTTTGATTCAGTTTGTGTCACTCTCATTTTGGGTAATTTTTGTCATATAGTGTTTGTATGTTTATAGAGAACCCTAGCTAGTCTTTGTGTATAAATAGGACCTCATGTAACTCATTGGAAACTAAGAGACAATAAAATCTCTCTCATCAAACAATCTCTATAATCGGTCTTAATGGCCTTCAATCTCTCTAATCTTTGGTTACTAAATCTCTTGGTTACAAATCTTATAAACTTTCAATCTCTTTACACTCCAAACACTTTCAACCATTCTCAATCTTTATTCCAAAAATTCTAACATTGTATCAGAGCAAGATCCATGGTGACTTTGTATTCTTGTTGTTTTGTTACTTGAAAAACGTTTTCCAAAATTATTTTCAAATCGATTTTTGCAAAATGTTGTGTTTCTTTCTAAAATCGATTTCTCTTGAGACAATGAGGAGAATGAATGTTGATGATGTTTAAAACCTTTTATTTGAGTATCATTTCATCTCTAAGTCTCAGTTTTTTCTTGAATGTTGTTTAAAAACTTCCAAAGTTGAATTTCTTAGTTTAGTCTCTACTTTAAAAAGAAAGAATAATTCTTTGTGTTCTTGTTGGTTTCAAACCATTTTTCCGAAAACCTGTTTTAAAAAATGTTGTCTTTTGAAAATGGCTTCTTTAAATCGTGTTTCTTGTTGATTTATTTGAAGATTTCAAAGTTAAAAGCTCTGTTTCGAGCCCATGAAGAGAGAGGAAATGCTTGTGTGGTGAAGAGTCACAAGAAAGAGAAAGAAATAGATGGCCACATGCTTATATCCGTTGGACAATAGAGGGATCTCTTTTGGAGTGACTTTGACCACGACTTTCTTGGCTTATTCACTCTATTTTCTCTTCCTTTAAGCATCATTCTTATCTCTAAGTCACTCTTTGGTCAGTGTTTAACCACTTGATTTTGAATTTCAAATTGTTTTGTCTTTTATCCAATGGATTAAAGGGTGTATTGATTTCAAAAATGCTTTTGTCTTTCTGGCTGAATATTTTGTGAGTTCAAACTCACTTTTAAGACTTGTTTTTCATCATTTTCTTGAGTTCAAACTGTGTGCTTGCAAACCTTGGGCTGGCTTTTCTTCTTATGAAATGTTGAGCCATAAAATCCATTGTATTTTTGATTTATGTGTTGGCGGTTTGAATCAAGCTTTAAAATTGTGAACCATGGTTAAATACACTTTATTCTTATGAACTAGAGTGTAAAAATGTTGAAAATTGTTGTGTTTATTTCTAACTCTTGTGTGAGCTTTGGTGTCTAACATGTAGCTAGGTGGTTTCCATGAGAAAGTGATGCCAGCCGTGATGGATGGGAAGGAAAACCAAAACCGCAACTTGTTTTGACTTGTTTGGCGCCTCATTTTCTTGGAGAGTTAGAACCAATGGCCTCAGCTCGTGTGGAGTCTGATGGAAGGTGATGAATCAACTCACAAGCAAAAGGAGTGAGTCCTCATTTGTGTGGTGGAAAGACGTGTTTATTTGGCGCATCACTTACTTGTGGGGTTAGAACCAATGGCCTCAGCTTCAAGGACCCAATGTAGCATTGTGGTGAAGAGTTTGATGGAAGGTGATGAATCAGCTCACAAGCAAATGAGTGTGTCCATATTTGTGTGCTGAAAAAGAAGTGCTCTTGTTCTTCCAAACCCGAGCCACTTATGGAGCAAATAAAGACTATCTCTAACACCTTCTCTATTTATTCTCTGAATCTCTTTTGCTTGTCTTTACTAGCCTAGTTACTCATATTCATAGTTGGTTTCATTCATGTTTCATGTCTTGGAGCCCTCAATGTCAAATGCTTTAAAAATTTCTTATACCTTGTGTGAAGCTGTAATTCGAAGCTTTGCTTGAGTATTCCCAAGAGGAGATGGATGGAAATGAGCAAGATATTGGGTATTGAAATAGTGTTAAGGAGGACAAGTATGGTGATGGTCTCTGTATGGAAAAGACCAAGTCATTGCAACTGTTTGGAGGAGGAAGAAGAATAGACCAATGAAGTTTCATATTGTTGGCGGATTGATAGGAATGGTTTCTCAAGATGGTGTTGATGAAGCGGATCCTTTGTGTGGAGTTCAAAGTGAACTCAAGTCATTTTTCATGTGGTTATCTTCACTAATGCTTGTAGAGACAAGTTGTGAAAAGAAGTGGTTCACACCAAGACTTGTGAAATAAGTCTAAGGTGTGATGGAAGTGTTGAGGTGTGGTGTGTGCAAGAAGGATCTTCTTTGCCTTAAGCCGCAAGTATGCAAGGTTCAAAGGAGCCAAATGTGTGGTGTTCATAAAGAACACCAAAGAGGTATTAATAGTCCATATGATTTATGTAATGTTAAGCTATGTGAGTTCCATGTGATCTTAGCTAGGACAAGTGTTACTTGCACATCAAGGACCCATAAGGGTCACCAAATCATCAAAAGGTCAGGAAATGGCCAAAGAAAATTATTATGGAAAAGTCAATGGACAGACCAGAAAAATCAACGGACGTGAGCCATGTATCGCGGGTAGGCCATCAGGTCGAGAGACATGTACCGCGGATAAGGATTTCATGTACTGCAAGAAAGTCAACGGTCGTTGATGAAAGTCAACAGAAGCTCTTGTACCGCGGGTCGAGATGTTATGTACCACGGGTTGAGTACTGTGTACCGCGGGTCCAAGAAATGCGTACCGCAGGACGAGAGGCAACTTACCGCAGCTCAAGAAGTTCACATACCGTGGGTCTAGAGTGTCCATCCGACCGTACGGTCAACGGTCGGAGAAAAAGTCCACATTTTAATATTTTTAAAAATTTGAACTTAAACCAATTCAAGCCAGAATTTTGAGGAGATTGCAATCCAAGGAAGAGCAACCCAACTGTCTTTGATCGTTTATGTGTGAAGATCTCATGCTTACATAATCTGATCCAATTAAATGGACATGTAAAGCTAGGATAAAATGATCAATGACATCCTAAGGAGTTGAAGCTAAGGGAGTGTCAAAGATGGATTTGTTGAAGATGAAACCATTGAAGATGGGTTCCTAAGGAGTGTTGACCGAGAAGGGGAGCTTCTCAAAGTGTTGTTGCTGCTTTCTAGCTTGGCCTTTAGTGTACCTTGCAGCCCTATCTTGAGGGGGAGTATTAGAGGGAATGAAGCCAAGGCCGAAGCATAGCCGAAGGACTTCATGGTACAATGCAATCATTTAAACAAGCTCAAGTGTGTGAAGCTTGTCTCACCCTCGTGGACTTGATATGTCCAAGCCGTAACTATGACCCATACTCTTTTTCCCTTAGTTGGTTTTATCCCAATGTGTTTTCCAGTAAGATTTTTAATGGTGGGGAGTTACAACTTTCAAGCTTGATCTTAATGAATCACATTAAGGATTCAAGCTTGGGAGGGGGGGGGGAGTGTTAAACTGAGCAATTGAGTATGAAGTAAGTAACAACTTGCGTGTGAAGCAAGTATCAAGTCTGAGCCTTCAATACCAAGGAACGGATGGCTTGACGTGAGAAGCAAGGAAGAAGTGTCTTGAGAAATACACAAGGAACATGGGCTGTTGGAAGTAACTAGAAGAAATGAGTTATTGGATGTATGTGGATGATAGAGTCGTTGGGCGCTTAAGTTGAATGTCACATGTTCCACTAAAGAAGTCACATGTCTCGGTTAAGAAGCAGTTAAATGGTTAGGGAGTAACCAGCAAAAGTCACATGTCTTCTCTAAGACAATATGACCGTTGGAGCATTTGCGGTAAGGAGACAACCCTCCTTTGTTTGGTTCAGTTTGTGTCACTCCCATTTTGGGTAATTTTTGTCATATAGTGTTTGTATGTTTGTAGAGAATCCTAGCTAGTCTTTGTGTATAAATAGGACCTCATGTAACTCATTGGAAACTAAGAGACAGTAAAATCTCTCTCTTTACACACTCTCTACACTCGGCCTTAATGGCCTTCAATTTCTTTAATCTTTGGTTACTAAATCTCTTGGTTACAAATCTCATAAACTTTCAATCTCTTTACACTCCAAACACTTTCAACCATTCACACACTCTCTACACTCGACCTTAATGGCCTTTAATCTCTCTAGACTTAGTGTAGAAATTGGTGGCCTTGCGGTCTTTATTTTCTGTCACACGAGTCTTGGTGACCTACAACTGGTCTTTATAAACCTCATGTGGTGACAACGGTAGTAGAATGATTTTCTGGCCATTATGAACAAAGGAATGCTAATTGGTGAAACCATTATGCATCACCTTCCTATCAGATTGCCATGGTCTCCCTAGCATAATGTGATTCCCCTAACATAGGAATTAGGTCACCCAGAATCTCGTCCTTGTACTCACCAATGGATAGAGGCACCTTTACTTGCGCGGTAACCTTTAATTCGCCCTCTTCACTTAGCCCCAAAAGATTATAAGGTAGTTGATGCTTCATAGCTTGTAATCCAAGCTTCTTTACGATAGATTCACTCGCAACATTGGCGCAACTACCTCTATCTATTATCATGCTACAAAGCTTTACTTGCATCATGCATCTCGTTTGGAAGAGGTTCTCTCTCTGTTCTTGCTCTTCGGTCTTGGCATTTAGATTAAGAGTTCTTCTGACCACAATGATGTTACCTTTCAAAGGAGCGGCTTCAAATATTGGTGTTGCCTCATCGTGATTAGGTGAAGATGGTAGAGAGTTAGGTTCTTCTTCTTCAGTTTCGTACTCTCCATTAGGTAGCAATACCATGACTCTTTGATTAGGACAAGCATTGGCGTAGTGCCCTCTCCCTTGACACTTGAAGCATTTAACCTCTCTGGTTCTCGGTTTAACCTCACTTTTTCCCTTTGAACTTGTAGCCTCCGAAGTAAGCTTTGATTCTGTTTTAACCAATTTTGGCTTGATGAATGAACTCCTTCGGTTTCTCTTCTTTTGTATAGCTCGATCGTGAGTGATTGGGGTTGTAATTGTAGCTGCTTCTACTATTGCCTTTTTGTTTATGTTGTTGTTCAAACAACACATCCTTATGAAGCATGTCTTTAATCTCCATGTAATATTCCATTTCCAATATGTCTTGTACATCACGGGTTAATCCACTTAGGAACCTAGACATAGTTGCTTCTCTATCCTCCATAATGTCACCTCGGAGTATAAGAATCTCCATCTCTTGATAGTAATCTTCAACTGACGATTCCCTTGAGTAAGTCTCCTCAGCTTTTAATGCAAGTCTTTGTGATAATGTTGAGGTACAAAACGCTTTCTCATGGCTGCCTTCATCTCCTTCCATGTACATATTGGATACTCTCCATTTCTTCTTCGGCTAGTGACAAGTTGATTCCACCAGCTCAATGCATAATCTGTGAATTCGGTTGCTGCCACTCTCACTCTGTTTTCTTCGGCATAGTGTTGGCAATTGAAAACCAACTCGATCTTGGTTTCCTAATCCAGGTACGCATCTGGATCATTTCGGCCTTGGAATGTTGGTATTCATATTTTTAATGCACCAAGGTTGTCCAGCATTCTGTTGGTTACTTCTTTCCTTCTATGGTTGCGGTTTCTTCTTTTAGAAGCATCACTTTTCATTCCATAATACTCTCTAGCCATTTTGTCTCCACCAGAATTAACTCTTTTGTGTTCTCCTTCTGTTTTATCATTCTGTGAGGAGATGTGAAGCCGTTTTTTGTCTGAATTGTCATGTTTAGACCGAGGTGGATACTTTCCATAGATTCGATCAGTAACTTATTGTTAAGTCCATGTGGTGTCTCTTCTTCCTCCCGGGACATGATTCCTGACAACACAACATAAACACACAGTAAAAGAGTCCAACAAATAGTTTCAACTTAAAACAAATTTGGTGATAAGCAACAGAGTGAATGCAAAATTGATTCAATATGAGAACGATGAAAGCGAATACACAATGATCAAACACACGCTTATATGTAACAAACAATGCACCAAAACACTTAATGCTTTGATGATTAACAGGCGAACAAAGCTTCTAACAATTCTGGAATTTCGAAAACTGAATAGAAGATGAACATGTAGATTATACACAGAACAAACGAGATGGAACTATTAACTTAAAGGTCATTGGTAACAAGATTTTTACAGGTTTGTGCAATCATATCAAATGAATCCCTAAAATGCTAACACATCGATGCATTATAATAGGGTGTCAATCCAAGTCAATTGGGAAGCTAACAATTGGAATTATGTGGGTTAACTTAATCCAAGCCAGAATTCAGTTCATAAAATTGTCACGGAACCGATTCAAAAGCGATAACAATAAAAACAGAGACAAAATAAGCAGTAAAATACATAAACAACTCAGCAAGTAAAGTAAACGAAAAACGGGAACAGAACAATAAACGATAATCATAAATAAGGGTTCAAGAGGATTCGGATCAATGACCGATGCTATACTAAAGACTTCCAGCTCACTTAACAACCTATTTAGGATGACCTCTAGGCAATAGATTTAACATTAACACAGCCACTCCCGTGGACAATGAACTCAGCAAGACAGAGATCAGACCTAACTCCCGTTAGCAGAATCCTAGCAAGTAGGCATTAAGATTCAATCTATTATAGCCAATATACTCTCTACGCAACCAATCCCTTGGGATAGACAAGCATATCTTAGACTTTGGTTCATTCAAGCATTCCATCGAACACTTGGCAGGTGGATAAATGCAACAAATCAAATTTTAAAAAGCTAGAATGAAATAAGCTTTAAGAACACCAAATCTAAAGAGATCCTAGCATGAAGAGCTTAAGCAAGCTGGAAACACCATAACTTTACATTAATCTAGTCATTTCTTCTTAAACCCTAAGAAATCTACTCAATAATCAACATTAAAAGCTTAAAAACTGAAAATAAAATAAAGAGCATGATTAAATAGATGATGGAAAGATAAACAACAATGAAGAAGAAATGAAAGGCAAATACTCAAGTAATCATCAAAACAAGCATTCAATACAAGAAACATGAGAGAAAACTATAGGCAGAAGCGTCCCTAATTATGAGTGTTTATGGGTATTTATAGTACATTACCTAAAACTTTTAAAAGTCAAAACGCGGAATTAAGAAGCCAACAAAATGAAAGCTCGGAGAGGTGACTCAACCAGGTGTTGGTCGAGTCGCTTGGTCGAGTAGTGTCTTGTGCATCCACATCCTAGTCGGCTGGAGGCCTGCCAGTCGAGGGAGGAGTTGAGTTGTGCCTCGTGCTGAAGTTAAATCCCAAACTCGACCCAGCTGATCGAGTGTATGTCTTGAGGTCTCCTTCTTAACTTGCTATGTTAACCAGGCTCGACTTTGCCTATCAAGTGATTGGCTCGAGGTTTGCCTTCTCATGTCCAAATCTCCAAGGTACCTAGGAATTCCTCCGTCTGCTATGCACATGCAAAGTGTGCAATATGGACCTAAAATGACTCTAAAATGATGAGAATGCTATGGATATGTATGAAAACTAAGCTAACTGAAACTCTAAAACATGGTAAATTTCATGCATATCAACTCCCCCAAACTTAGATCTTGCTTGCCCTCAAGCAAGCACATAGAACTAAAGAAATAGAGGAGAGGGTGCAAGCGGGGATTCTAAGCCAAAGACGAGCTGAAACGGAATGGTAAACTCACAGTCCAAGATACAAGTTCTAAGATGCACAACTAAGCAAGCCATACTCCAAAAAATTTAGCCATGTCAATAACAATCTAGCCTAAGTTCAGCCTTAACCTACACATGCATTCACTTTAACCAATCCTTTTAATATTCAATTAGCGCATAGCCATGAATCGAGCATAAGAAACTATTTAGAAGCTTGTTTGGCTAAGGGTAAGGTCAAGAGATTAGAATGATCTCTTTATAGTAACTGGTTAATCAATGCACAGGGATCACTCTATGAAATGGATTAAGCTTTAGCATAATGCTAAACATGAGAACCAATAGGTGTTAGAATTTGCAGAATAAAGATTGAGAATGGTTGAAAGTGTTTGGAGTGTAAAGAGATTGAGAGTTTAAGAGATTTGTAACCAAGAGATTTAGTAACCAAAGATTAGAGAGTTTGTTGACCATAAGGCCGAGATATAGTTTGTGAAGATAGAGATTTTATTGTCTCTTAGTTTACAATGAGTTACATGAGGTCCTATTTAGACACAAAGACTAGCTAGGGTTCTCTACAAACATACAAATACTATATGACAAAAATTACCCAAAAATGGGAGTGACACAAACTTAACCAAACAAAGGAGGGTAATCTCCTTACCACAATGCTCCAATGGTCATATTGTCTTAGAGAAGACATGTGACTTTTGCTGGTTACTCCCTAACCATTTAATTTCTTCCTAACCGAGACATGTGACTTCTTTAGTGGAACATGTGACATTCAACTTAAGCTTTCAACGGTGCTATCCTCCAAAGACATCCAACAGCTTATTTCTTCTAGTTACATCCAACAGCCCATGTTCCTTGTGTATTTCTCAAGTCACTTCTTCTTTGCCTCTTACGTCAAGTCATCCGTTCCTTGGTATTTAAGGCTCGGACTTGATACTTGCTTCACAGGCAAGTCGTTGCTTGCTTCATACTCAATTGCTCAGTTTAACACTCCCCCTCAAGCTTGAATCCTTTATGTGATTCATTAAGATCAAGCTTGAAAGTTGTAACTCCCCACCTCATTTAAAACATTACTGGAAATCCATTGGGATAAAACCAACTAAGGGAAAAAGAGTATTGGTCATAGTTATGGCTTGGACATATCAAGTCCAAGAGGTTGAGACAAGCTTCACACACTTGAGCTTGTTCAAATGATTTCACTGTACCATGAAGTCCTTCGGCCTTGCTTTGGCTTTGGCTTCATTCCCTCTAATACTCCCCCCTCAAACTTGGGCTGCAAGGTACACCAAAGGCCAAGCTTGAAAGCAACAACAACACTTTGAGAAGCTCCCTATCTCAGTCAACACTCCTTAGGGACCCATCTTCAATGGTTTCATCTTCAACAAATCCATCTTTGACACTCCCTTAGCTTCAGCTCCTTAGGATGTCATTGATCATTTTATCCTAGCTTTACATGTCTGGATTAAGTAAGCATAAGATATTCACACATCAATGATCAAAGACAGCTGGGTTGCTCTTCCTTGGATTGCAATCTCCTCAAAATTCTGGCTTGAAATTGGTTTAAGTCCAAATTTTGAAAAATTTCAAAATGTTGACTTTTTCTCTGACCGTTGACCATATGGTTGGATGGATACTCTCGACGCGCGGTACGCTGATCCTTGACCCGCGGTATGTAACCTTCTCGACCTGCGGTAAGTTGCCTCTCGTCATGCGCTACGCATTTCCTCGACCAGCAATACACACTATCTCGACCCGCGGTATATAACATTTCGACCCGCGATACAGGAGCTTCCGTTGAGTTTCATCAGCGACTATTAACTTTCCTGCAGTACATAAAATCCTTACCCGCGGTACATGTCTCCCGACCTGATGGCATACCCGCGGTACATGGCTCATGTCCGTTGATTTTTTGGGTTCGTCCGTTGACTTTTCAAGAATTCTTTCTTTTGAACTTTTCTTGACCTTTTGAGGATTTGGTGACCCTTATGGGTCTTTGGTGTGCAAGTAACACTTTTTCCTAGCTAAGATCACATGGAACTCACATAGGTTAACATTACATAAATCATATGGACCATTCATACCTCTTTGGTGTTCTTTATGAACACCACACATTTGGCTCTTTTGAACCATGCATACTTGCGGCTTAAGGAAAAGAAGATCCTTCTTGCACACGCCACACCTCAACACTTCCATCACACCTTAGACTTCTTTCACAAGTCTTGGTGTGATCCACTTCTTTCCACAACTTGTCTCTACAAGCTTTTGTGGAGATCACCTCATGAAAAATGACTTGAGTTCACTTTGAACTCCACACAAAGGATCCTCTTCATCAACACCATCTTGAGAAACCATTCCTATCAATCCGCCAACAATATGAAACTTCATTGGTCTATTCTTCTTCCTCCTCCAAACAGTTGCAATGACTTGGTCTTTTCCATACAGAGACCATCACCATACTTGTCCTCCTTAACACTATTTCAATACCCAATATCTTGCTCATTTCCATCCATCTCCTCTTGGGAATACTCAAGCAAAGCTTCGAATTACAGCTTCACACAAGGTATAAGAAATTTTTAAAGCATTTGACATTGAGGGCTCCAAGACATGAAACATGAATGAAACCAACTATGAATATGAGTAACTAGGCTAGTAAAGACAAGCAAAAGAGATTCAGAGAATAAATAGAGGAGGTTTTAGAGATAGCCTTTATTTGCTCCATAAGTGGCTCGGGTTTGCAAGAACAAGAGCACTTCTTTTTCAGCACACAAATATGGACACACTCCTTTGCTTGTGAGCTGATTCATCATCTTCCATCAGACTCTTCACCACAATGCTACGTTGGGTCCTTGAAACTGAGGCCATTGGTTCTAACCCCACAAGTAAGTGATGCGCCAAACAAACACGTCTTTCCACCACACAAATGAGGACTCACTCCTTTTGCTTGTGAGCTGATTCATCACCTTCCATCAGACTCCACACGAGGTGAGGCGTCAAACAAGACAAAACAAGTTGCGGTTTTGGTTTTCCTTCCCATCCATCACGGCTGGCATCACTTCCTCATGGAAACCACCTAGCTACATGTTAGACACCAAAGCTCACACAAGAGTTAGAAATAAACACAACAATTTTCAACATTTTTACACACTCTAGTTCATAAGAATAAAGTGTATTTAACCATGGTTCACAATTTTAAAGCTTGATTCAAACCGCCAACACATAAATCAAAAATACAATGGATTTTATGGCTCAACATTTCATAAGAAGAAAAGCCAGCCCAAGGTTTGCAAGCACACAGTTTGAACTCAAGAAAATGATGAAAAACAAGTCTTAAAAGTGAGTTTGAACTCACAAAATATTCAGCCAGAAAGACAAAAGCATTTTTGAAATCAATACACCCTTTAATCCATTGGATAAAAGACAAAACAATTTGAAATTCAAAATCAAGTGGTTAAACACTAACCAAAGAGTGACTTAAAGATAAGAATGATGCTTAAAGGAAGAGAAAATAGAGTGAATAAGTCAAAAAAGCCATGGTCAAAGTCACTCCAAAGGAGATCCCTCTATTGTCCAACGGATATAAGCATGTGGCCATCTATTTCTTTCTCTCTCTTGTGGTTCTTCACCACATAAGCATTTCCTCTCTCTTCATGGGCGCGAAACAGAGCTTTTAACTTTGAAATATTCAAATAAATCAACAAGAAAAACGATTTAAAGAAGTCATTTTTAAAAGACAACATTTTTCAAAACAAATATTCGGAAAAATAGTTTGAAACCAACAAGAACACAAAGAATTATTCTTTCCTTTTAAAACAGAGACTAAACTCAGAAATTCAACTTTGGAATTTTGAAAACAACATTCAAGAAATTTTTTTTAAGAAGACAAAAGAATAACAACATAAGTTTCCAAAAACAGATTTTAAATCGGTTTTGAAATCTTTAAGAAGACAAAGAAGAAAAATCATTCTTTTGAAAAAAAACTGAGACTTGGAGATGAAATGATACTCAAATAAAAAGTTTTTAACATCAGCAACATGCATTCTCCTAATTGTCTCAAGAGAAATCGATTTTCGAAAGAAAAAGAACATTTGCAAAAATCGGTTTGAAAATAATTTTGGAAAACGTTTTTCAAGCAACAAAACAGCAAGAACACAAAGTCACCATGGATCTTGCTCTGATATCTTGTTAGAACTTGTAGAATAAAGATTGAGAATGATTGAAAGTGTTTGGAGTGTAAAGAGATTGAGAGTTTAAGAGATTTGTAACCAAGAGATTTAGTAACCAAAGATTAGAGAGTTTGTTGGCCATAAGACCGAGAGAGAGTTTGTGAAGAGAGAGATTTATTGTCTCTTAGTTTCCAATGAGTTATATGAGGTCATATTTATACACAAAGACTAGCTAAGGTTCTCTACAAACATACAAACACTATATGACAAAAATTACCCAAAATGGGAGTGACACAAACTGAACCAAACAAAGGAGGGTTGTCTCCTTACCACAAATGCTCCAATCTTAGAGAAGACATGTGACTTTACATGGTTACTCCCTAACCATTTAATTGCTTCCTAACCAAGACATGTGACTTCTTTAGTGGAACATGTGAATTTCCAATCCCTTAGGTCTCTTTTAGTTTGCGACAGTATCAACAGTTTGGTGAGTGGCTCGTCTTTGTCTTAGAATCGTTTCCAAAGCTTCAAACACTTCTTGTTGACACTTTTTTATATCCTCACTGTCTTTTTGTTTCCTAGACTGAAGTTGTTCAGATTGCTGATTACTTCTATTTCTAGTCAGTCTCGAATAGAACTTGTGCTTCTTTTACCGTTGTCTGGACATTCTCGCTATGTTCTTGAGGCTCGTTGAACAAAATGGTTTCTTTCTCTAAAAGAAAAGGATTTATCTTGACTAGTACCAGCTACGCTTCTTTTAGATCCATCCCTTCCTTGACCTGTTTTAATTTTGTTTAAACTCTGATCTGAAAGCCTTTCCATAGCTTTAATCAACAGCTTGTTGTTGATACTTTGTGGGACCTTATCTTTATCAGCCATGTTTCCTTGATTCTCCCTTCTAAGATCAGCAACAAATCTGCCTTGATCAAAAACTTCTTTTACTCGTCCATTATCAATTCTATCTCGGCCTGACTGATCATTCCCTCGACCATAATTAAATTTTCCTCAACTTTCTCGATCTACATTTGCTTTCTCTCGACCGGAACAATTTCTTTTTAGAATATAACCTGATGAATCTTGATCAGGACGAACTGGGAGTTTGCTGAACTCATTGCCTCTACCAGATCGTATCTTTTGTACGAAAGCATCGATTATCTTCTGGGTTGTCTCTACCAATATCCGCAGCCATTGTACCTGCAAGACAGACACAAACACAATCAAGTAATCTGTTCTAAAGGATTTAAAAACAAAGACAAAACAGATTATGAAAGCAAATGATCAAGCAAGTAGAACTGCAAATAGCCTTAAACAATCAGTTTCTAACAGCCCTAAATGTTCACAACTCGTTTTAACAATAGATGATTCAAAACAGAACAGCAAAACAGAAGTAAACACTCGGATTTAATGCTTACTGAAGAACAGATTTGATTAACACCCTAGATTTGATTTGTGAAATCGATTAATGGCCCATCTATAACGTAACAACCTAAAACTGAGCAGTTTTCAAGAGATTTAATACATGGGTAAGCAATATAAACGTGATAATATAGATCTAACAATTTCATATAGAACATATCGAAAACATGGAAAGAAGATGAAGAGTTATTGACACAACCTGACTTGATTTGGCTCTGATACCACTTGACACGATCCTAGGAGCAAGATCAAGCGGTTGTATTCACCAAGGGCTCAAGAGACGTGATTAACCACTTCATAACTTCCAGATCTGGTCGATGGAAGATGAACAGATAGATTCGAGTGTTGAAGCCGATTACAGCCACTCGAGTGCTCAGAATTAATTGAAACTTCAGCAGCGGAAAGATGAGAGGTTGATGAGTCTGATGAAAAGTTTCGAGCTCGATCCGACGAACGAGTGCAAAGATGAAGTCGTAATTTTTGGTGATTTGGAAAAGAACAATGGATTGAATCCGAACTACTAAGAGATGTGAGAGTCTCTTAGTCTTCTATCTCAAGAACTCTCTGGATATTACACACACAAAGGATTTTCGAGTTTGATCAAACAAAGGAAAAGCTTTTGCAAAAAAATGTTTGATGAATAAAAAGGAACTAGGGTTCTTACAACTTAAATGGGAGTCTGTGCCATGAAAATAGGCCTTAGTGAGCTGAGACATAAGAAGCTTAAACCCAAAAACACAAAATGAAACAAACCCAAAACAAGGTGAGCTGGAAATATAAAACCCAAGTCCAATCATAACATAAAAGAAACATAAAAATTGGCTAGGTATTTTTGATATAAAAGTAGCTTGTCATCAATGGGGTTGATGTAAAAGTGTGTGTTAACTTGCCTCGTTAAAAACTTTGGTCTAGAAAACTCAATGGTACAAAACTAAAAACAAGGAAAAGAGTGCAAGAACACACCACCCATTGACAATCCTTAGTCGGGTTGAATCAAAACCAATGTGGTTCGATTAGCCATTGGACTAAGGTTGCTTTCAGCCTGAATTAGCATTGTGCTAACAGCTTGTTCAAGTAACTTAGCCTTAGCTCGAGTAATAGGACCATTTGGCAGTTTCTAAGCTAGTTGCACTCCTTCTGGTCCAAGCTCCGGAGTATCTTCATGTTCCAATGCTTGTTGCTGGTCCATTATCATATCAACTTTGACATGAGAAAGTATGTTAACACAACTTAGGGTGTTGTTATAGGTTGCAATCTGCTCATTAAGCCTTTAATCTAGAAACTATGTCTATTGGTGAACCCGTCATGACCTGCTTCAAATGAGTTACAAGGTTGAGTTTGATCTATATAGCTATCCATGTTCATTTAAGACATCTACAAATGTGATCTCTTTTTGCTAAGTTTAAGCAATGGATTATCACTTTGACATGAGACAGTGTGTTAAGCCAACTAAGGGTGGTGTCATAGGTTACACCACGATCATTTTTCCCTAAATCGAAACTATGTGTATTGGTGATCCCGCCATGAACTATTTTAGTTGAAATATAAGGTTGAGTTTGATCTTTAAAGCAAATCCAAGTATATATCATACTTCTACACATGTGATATCTTTTTGCTAAGTTCAAAGCAAATATAATGTCATTTTGATATAAGAAAGTGTGCTAAGCTAATTTAGAGTGGTGTCATAGGTGGAAACATGGTCATTACGTCTTTAATCTAGAAGTTATCTCTATTAGTGAACCATGTCATGTACTATTTTGAATGAGTTATGAAGTTAAGGTTGATGCTTAGAGCTATCCATGTTTATATTACAATTTTACACATGTGATCTCTTTTAGCTAAGTTCAAGGCAATATAATGTCACTTTGACATGAGATTGTGTGTTAAGCGAAATTAGGGTGGTGTCATAGGTTGAAACATTGTCATTATCCCCTAAATTTATAAACGATGTCTACAGGTGAACTCATCATGGACTCGTAGAGCTATACATGTTCATTTCAGGATTCTACACATGTGATCTCTTTTAGCTATGATAAAGGCAACATAATGTTACTTTAACATGAGAAAGTATGTTAAGCCAAGTTAGGGTAGTGTCATAGGTTGCAACACGGTCGTTATGCCCTTAATTTATAAACTATGTCTATTGGTGAACCCGTCATGACCTGCCTCAAATGAGTTATAAGGTTGAGTTTGATCTATAGAGCTATCCATGTTCATTTTACACTTCTACATATGTGATCTCTTTTAGTTAAGTTCAAGGCAATAGATTGTCACTTTGATATGAGAAAGTGTGTAAACCCAACTTAGGGTGTTGTCGTAGGTTGCAACCCGCTCATTAAGTCTGTAATCTATAACCTATGTCTATTGGGGAACCCGTCATGACGTGCTTCAAATGAGTTATAAGGTTGTGTTTGATCTATATAGCTATTCGTGTTCATTTCAGTCTCTTTTTGCTAAGGTCAAGACAATAAATTATCACTTTGACATGAGATAGTGTGTTAAGCCAACTAAGGGTGCTGTCATAGGTTGCAACACGATCATTTTTCCCTAAATCTACAAACTATGTGTATTGGTGAACCCGCCATGCACTATTTCGGTTGAAATATGAGGTTGAGTTTGATCGTTAGAGCAAGTCTATGTATATGTCATACTTCTACACATGTGATATCTTTTAGCTAAGTTCAAAGCAATATAATGTCATTTTGATATGAGAAAGTGTGCTAAGCTAACTTAAGGTTGTGTCATAGGTGGAAACATGGTCATTATGTCTATAATCTAGACGTTATCTCTATTAGTGAACCTTGTCTTGTACTACTTTGAATGAGTTATGAAGTTAAGGTTGATGCTTGGAGCTATCCATGTTTATATCACACTTCTACACATGTGATCTCTTTTAGCTAAGTTTAAGGCAATATAATGTCACTTTGACATGAGATTGTGTGTTAAGCGAGCTTAAGGTGGTGTCATAGGTTGAAAAATGGTCATTATCCCCTATATTTATAAACTATGTCTATTGGTGAACTCATTATGGACTCGTAGAGCTATCCATGTTCATTTCAGGCTTCTACACATGTGATTTCTTTTAGCTATGTACAAGGTATTATAATGTCACTTTATCAAGAGAAAGTATGTAAGCTAAATTAGGGTAGTGTCATAGGTTGCAACACTGTCGTTATGCTCTTAATTTATAAACTGTCTATTGGTGAAACTATAATGACCAGCCTTAAATGAGTTATAAAGTTGAGTTTGATCCGTAGAGCTATCCATCTTCATTTTATACTTCTACATATGTGATCTCTTTTAGTTAAGTTCAAGGCAATTGATTGCCACTTTGACATGAGAAAGAGTGTTAACCCAACTACGGGTGTTTTCATAGGTCGCAACGCGCTCATTAGGTGGAAACATGGTCATTACGCTTTTAATCTAGACGTTATCTCTATTAGTGAACCCTGTCATGTACTACTTTGAATGAGTTATGAAGTTAATGTTGATGCTTAGAGTTATCCATGTTTATATCATACTTCTACACATGTGATCTCTTTTAGCTAAGTTGAAGGTAATATAATGTCACTTTGACATGAGATTGTGTGTTAAGCGAACTTAGGGTGGTGTCATAGGATTAAACACACTCATTATCCCCTAAATTTATAAACTATGTCTACTGGTAAACCCATGACGAACTTCTTCAAATGAGTTATAAAGTTGAGTCTGATTCGTAGCGCTATCCATGTTCATTTCAGGCTTCTACAAATGTGATCTCTTTTAGCTAAGTTCAAGGCAACATAATGACACTTTAACATGAGAAAGTATGCGAAGCCAAGTTAGGGTAGTGTCATAGGTTGCAAAACGGTCATTTTGCCCTTAATTTATAAACTATGTCTATTGGTGAACCCGTCATGACCTGCCTCAAATGAGTTATAAGGTTGAGTTTGATTCGTAGATCTAACCATGTTTATTTTACACTTCTACACATGTGATCTCTTTTAGTTAAGTTCAAGGCAATTGATTGTCACTTTTACATGAGAAAGTGAGTTAACCCAACTTAGGGTGTTGTCATATGTTGCAACTCGATCATTAAGCCCTTAATCAAGAAACTATGTCTATTGGTGAACCCGTCATGACCTTATACACGTTCTGGTTGATTCAAAGCAAGCTGCAACACAAAGTGGTGTTGCCTCACACGGATGTGGAAGTGAATTTGGACCACACGAGGGTGATGAACTCGTGATAAACCAATAGATTCTTAAAGGCTGAGTGCTAGTACTCAAAGACAAGAAGAATCGAAGCTTTCAAGTCTAGAAACGTGAAAGAGAGAAAAGCTTTGGCTGCCAGGGTTTTGTGTTCGAAAATATTGTGTTTATTCATCCATAAGCTTAGGTAGTTATAGTACCCTAAGTCTTAAAACAACATGAAGTTTGAAACAAAACAACAAGTAGTTCAAAATATCAGAAAAACAACATCTGCTGGTGGTAATGGCGTAAGATCAAGAGGCGAGTTGGGATTGAATCCATAAACGATCTCAAAAAAGGAGACATTCTGGTGGCAGAATGCACAGCTCGGTTTTAAGCAAACTCTATGAATGGAATACATTCCAGCCACGTATTCAAGTTCTTGCCAATGGTGGCTCTCAGCAATGTAGATAAGGTGCGGTTCACCACTTCTGTTTGTCCACCTGTTTGGAGATGACATGTGGTGGAGAAGAGCAGCTTGGTTCCTAATTTCTTCGATAAAGCTCTCCAAAAGTGGCTAAGGAACTTGGTGTCACGATCTAATACTATTGTTCTTGGAATACCATGCAGCCTCACTACTTCTTTAAAGAACAATGTTGCAATTTGAGATGCATCATTGGTCTTGGAACATGATATGAAGTGAGCCATTTTTGAAAACCTGTCTACAACAACAAAAATGGAATCTTTGTGGTTTATCTTAGGCAAGCCTAGCACAAAGTCCATAGAAATATCAGTCCAAGGAGTTGTAAGAATGGGCAAAAGCATGTATAAACCGTGAGGGTGTGCTCTGGACTTGGCCTTCCGACACACCAAGCACCTAGCACAATGTGCTTCAACATCACGCCTTTGATGAGGCCAATAGAAGTGCTCCTTCAACATACTCAACGTCTTGTCAATGCCGAAGTGTCCCATCAGTCCTCCTCCATGTGCTTCTTTTATCAATAACTCTCAGATGGATCTCCTAAGAATACACAATCTTCTTTCTTTGAACAGAAATCCATCAAACAAGTAGAATTTGGCGTAACCTCCTTTGTCATGTTCCTTAAAAACCTCCTTGAAGTCTTCATCTGCTGTGTATAGCTCCTTCATTAACTCAAAGCCTAACACCTTAGCTTCCATAACTGCAATGAGTGTGTATCTCCTTGATAACGCATCAGCTACAATATTCTCTTTCCTTTTCTTGTATTTGATCACATAGGAAAATGTTTCTATGTATTCCAGCCAGGGAGCATGTCTTCTCTTCAATTTTGTCTGCCCCTTTAGATGCTGCAATGTTTGGTGGTCTGTGTGTATGACACACTCTCTAGCAAGTAGATAATGTTGCCATGACTCCATAGGTCTCACCAATGCATACAGCTCTTTATCATATGTTGGATAGTTCAAAGCTGCTCCACTTAACTTCTCGCTGAAGTAGGCCACAGGTCTGCCCTCTTGTGTTAGTTTAGCTCCTATACCCACTCCAGATGCATCACACTCTACTTCAAAGGTCTTGTCGAAAGTTGGTAGAGCTAAAACCAGTGCAGCTATGAGCTTCTCTTTCAAACGCTGAAATGCTTGCTCTTGCTCTTCTCCCCATTTGAACTCATTGTTCTTCTTAATTATGGACGTTAAGGGGATGGCAATGCTGCTGAAATCCTTTACAAACCGACGATAGAAGCTAGCCAGGCCGTGGAAACTACGAAATTGGCTGACGTTTGTCGGTGTTGGCCAATCCTTGATGGCATTGATCTTTTCTTCATCAACCTGTAGGCCCTGCGAACTTACAACAAAACCTAGGAAGACAACTTTATCAGTGCAGAATGTGCACTTCTTGAGATTAGCATACAATCCTTCCCGTCAAAGTGTTTGCATTACCAATTCAAGATGTGTCACATGATCAGAATAAGATGAGCTATAAATAAGTATATCGTCAAAATAAACAACAACAAACTTACTAATGTATGGTCTAAGAACATGGTTCATTAGATGCATAAACGTACTCGGGGCGTTAGATAACCCGAATGGCATGACCAGCCACTCATACAACCCTTGCTTAGTTTTGAATGTTGTTTTCCACTCATCTCCTTCTCGCATTCTCACTTGATGATAACCACTTTTCAAATCGATTTTTGAGAATACGGTTGCTCCACTCAACTCGTCCAGCATGTCACCGAGTCGGAGAATAGGATGTCTATACTTGATAGTTATGTTGTTGATTGCTCGACAATCAACACACATCCTCCAGCTCTCATCCTTCTTTGGCACTAGTAGAACCGGCACTCAAAAGCTCTTTAAACACCATAAGAAAAATGTTAGTGTCGTTAGTAACAATAGTTTTCCGAATAACACTAGATTTGATTAAGAAATTCTCCTTGCAGTTGCTTTTATCTTTGGTCATTTTGACTTGTATTTTGTGCACTTGAAGCATGTGATGTTTCTAGTCCTTTGTTGCTGAGGAGGCTGAGACGTGCCTTGAGGTGTACGCAAGGGGGTCTGCGTGCTCTTTGCTCCTTCATTGGTACTGTTTTTGAACCCTGCATCACTTTGCCCTCCATTGCTCCTATCAACCTGTTTAGAAACAGAATTCCAATTAGTTTTAGGTCTGGAAGCAATGTTAGATGTCTTACGCTTGTTCTGTTGCTCTATTTGGATAGCGAGATGTAGCAGCTCTCCGAGGTCATGGTAAGGCTGTCTTTCTACTTTGCGTTCTATCCTCTCTTGCAAACCGTCCAAGAATTGCACCATTAGAGTTTCTGGTGAATCTTCAAGCTCTAATCTATTCCTTAGGTGCTAAAACTCTTCATAGTACTCCTCCACACTTTTGGTGCCTTGAGTTAGACATCTAAAACGTTTTTGTAACTCTCGATGGAAATGTGGTGGCACATAATGTCTCCTCATGATGTGTTTGAGATCTTCCCAAGCAGCTATCTGTCCATATCTATTTCTCCTCTTGTCAGCCACTTCTCTGTCCCACCAAGTAAGAGCATGGTCTGTGAACTGAGCTGCAGCTAGAGCTACTCTTCTTGGGTCAGCATATCGATAATATTCAAAGATATGCTCCATTCGTCTCTCCCAATCGAGGTATGCTTCTGGATCAACTCTTCCAGCAAAGGTGAGAGGTGTCAGCTTCACGTCAAGGTGTGGCTGAGGTGGTGGTGGTGGAGGAAATCGAGCTGGCAGCTCTTCCTCCATCTGCTCTCTCATCCGCGGCTCATAGTGCATAGGTGGGGGTGTTGGAGAACCTTCAGAACCACGTTCTCCTCTTCTCTGTGAGCCCTCTGGTATATCAGCCCTCCTACAAGGTGAGGATTCCTCCATTCTGTTCATTCTAGCATTCATACTGGTGAGTTGTGCATTGATAGTTGCCAGCATTTGTATCATGGCTTTTGTAGCTTCTTCATGATCGGTTTCTTCAGCCATATTGTGCGATACCTAGCAAAAGAGTGATACAATGAATCTGTAACGATTAAACAACAAATAAAAGACAATAAAAGAAGTTGGTTCGAATTGAAAAGGTTCGAATTTTAAATGTGATTTTTTTTTTCTTTTTTTTTTTAAATTTGCTAAGAATCAGGATATGGTTAGCTAAAATTCAAAAAAAAAAATTAAAAAAAAATTTGAAAAAAAAAATAGGAAAAGATATAATTGGTTGGGGTTTGTTGTTGGTTCGGGGATTTTCGAAATTCCTCTTCTTCTTCTTCCCAAACTCTCGTTAACTGATATGCAACAAGGAAACTCGCAACACAGATCAAAAGAAATCACGTATACAACTTGGTGACACACAATTCACTCTTAAGCTAATAGTTGCGAAAACTAATGAACTCAAGAAGCAACAATGAATGACAGAATTGATGCAAACAATGAATCAATTCACACGAAAAATATGAATGCAGCACAAACCACAAAATGACAACAGTGATGATATGTGCGTAACGGCGTTTCTACGTTGGTTTTCAATATGATGATGAGATGATTAACGTACAGCTATGGCAAATCAAGCACAAATGAAACAGAATGAATGCAACTTAAATACAAAATAGCAACGAATATGAGATGCAAGCAACAAGGAATTCGTTCTGGCTTTTATGAATGCAATGAAATAAAAAAAGAAACGAAACAACAATAGATAGGTTTAGACACTCCCTGTGATGGAACTTAGGCTCTGATACCAAAAGATGATACACGTTCTGGTTTATTCAAAGCAAGTTGCAACACAAAGTGGTGTTGTTTTCGACAAGAAAGATGCTCAGCTTGCTTCACACGGCTGTGGAAGTGAATTTAGACCACACGAGGATGATGAACTCGTGATACACCAATAGATCCTTCAAGCCTGAGTGCTAGTACTCAAAGACTTTCAAGACTTTCAAGTTTTAAAAACGTGAAAGAGAGAAAAGCTTTGGCTGCTACGGTTTTGTTAATCGAAAAATAAGTTGTCTCATTCATCCATACGCTTAGGTATTTACAGAAACCTATCCCAAAAACAACATGAAGTTTGAAACAAAACAACAAGTAGTTTGAAATAACAAAACAAAAAACAACAATGCATGCTTAAAATAACAAACGAGTTCTTCATGCTTCTAAGTGCTCTAGTGACTTGTGAATGATGTTCAACGTGTGAACAAGTCCTAGAATACACACTTGGGGTGTTGCCTCGTTAAAACCCCTTTCGGAAAACCCATTGGGACAAAACTGAAAGTAGGAAAAAGAGTACAATTCCCAAGCATGTTTTTGTGTGTCTTCAAATGAGTTATAAAGTTGAGTCTGATTCGTAGCGCTATCCATGTTCATTTCAGGCTTCTACAAATGTGATCTCTTTTAGCTAAGTTCAAGGCAACATAATGACACTTTAACATGAGAAAGTATGCGAAGCCAAGTTAGGGTAGTGTCATAGGTTGCAAAACGGTCATTATGCCCTTAATTTATAAACTATGTCTATTGGTGAACCCGTCATGACCTGCCTCAAATGAGTTATTAGGTTGAGTTTGATCCGTAGATCTAACCATGTTCATTTTACACTTCTACACATGTGATCTCTTTTAGTTAAGTTCAAGGCAATTGATTGTCACTTTGACATGAGAAAGTGAGTTAACCCAACTTAGGGTGTTGTCATAGGTTGCAACCCGTTCATTAAGCCCCTAATCTAGAAACTATGTCTATTGGTGAACCGGCCATGAACTACTTCAGTTGAAATATAAGGTTGAGTTTGATCTTTAAAGCAAATCCATGTATATATCATACTTCTACACATGTGATATCTTTTTGCTAAATGCAAAGAAATATAATGTCATTTTGATATGAGAAAGTGTGCTAAGCTAATTTAGGGTGGTGTCATAGGTGGAAACATGGTCATTACACCTTTAATCTAGACGTTATCTCTATTAGTGAACCCCGTCATGTACTACATTGAATGAGTTATGAAGTTAATATTGATGCTTAGGGTTATCCATGTTTATATCATACTTCTACACATGTGATCTCTTTTAGCTAAGTTCTAGGCAATATAATGTCACTTTGACATGAGATTGTGTGTTAAGCAAACATAGGGTGGTGTCATAGGTTTAAACACACTCATTATCCCTTAAATTTATAAACTATGTCTACTAGTGAACCCATCACGAACTTCTTCAAATGAGTTATAAAGTTGAGTCTGATTTGTAGCGCTATCCATGTTCATTTTAGGCTTCTACAAATGTGATCTCTTTTAGCTATGTTCAAGGCAACATAATGACACTTTAACATGAGAAAGTATGTGAAGCCAAGTTAGGGTAGTCTCATAGGTTGCAACCCGCTCATTAAGCCCTTAATCTAGAAACTATGTCTATTGGTAAACCTGTCATGACCTGCTTCAAATGAGTTATAAGGTTGAGTTTGATCTGATAGCTATCCATGTTCGTTTCAGACTTCTACACATGTGATATCTTTTTGCTAAGTTCAAGGCAATGGATTATCACTTTGACATGAGATAGTGTGTTAAGCCAAATAAGGGTGGTGTCATAGGTTGCAACCCGATCATTTTGCCCTAAATCTAGAAATTATGTGTATTGGTGAACCCGTCATGACTATTTCAATTGAAATATAAGGTTAAGTTTGATCTATAAAGCAAATCCATGTATATATCATACTTCTACACATATGATATCTTTTATCTAAGTTCAAAGCAATATAATGTCATTTTGATATGAGAAAGTGTGCTAAACTAATTTAGGGTGGTGTCATAGGTGGAAACATGGTCATTACGCCTTTGATCTTGATGTTATCCCTATTAGTGAACCCTGTCATGTACTACTTTGAATGAGTTATGAAGTTAATATTGATGCTTAGAGTTATCCATGTTTATATCACACTTCTACACATGTGATCTCTTTTAGCTAAGTTCTAGGCAATATAATGTCACTTTGACATGAGATTGTGTGTTAAGCGAACTTAGGGTGGTGTCATAGGTTTAAACACACTCATTATCCCCTAAATTTATAAACTATGTCTACTAGTGAACCCATCACAAACTTCTTCAAATGAGTTATAAAGTTGAGTTTGATCCTTAGAGCTATCCATGTTCATTTTACACTTCTACAAATGTGATCTCTTTTACCTATGTTCAAGGCAACATAATGACACTTTAACATGAGAAAGTATGTGAAGCCAATTTAGGGTAGTGTCATAGGTTGCAACACGGTCATTATGCCCTTAATTTATAAACTATGTCTATTGGTGAACCCGTCATTACCTGCCTCAAATGAATTATAAGGTTGAGTTTGATCCGTAGAGCTATCCATGTTCATTTTACACTTCTACATATGTGATCTCTTTTAGTTAAGTTCAAGGCAATTGATTGTCATTTTGACATGAGAAAGTGTGTTAACCCAACCTTAGGTGTTGTCATAGGTTGCAACCCGCTCATTAAGCTCTTAATCTAGAAACTATGTCTATTGGTGAACCCGTCATGACCTGCTTCAAATGAGTTATAAGGTTGAGTTTGATCTGATAGCTTTCCATGTTCGTTTCAGACTTCTACACATGTGATATCTTTTTGCCTAGTTTAAGGCAATGGATTATCAATGTGACATGAGATAGTGTGTTAAGCCAACTAAGGGTGGTGTCATAGGTTGCAACCCGATCATTTTGCCCTAAATCTAGAAACTATGTGTATTGGTGAACCCGTCATGAACTATTTCAATTTAAATATAAGGTTGAATTTGATCTATAAAGCAAATCCATGTATATATCATACTTCTACACATATGATATCTTTTATCTTAGTTCAAAGCAATATAATGTCATTTTGATATGAGAAAGTGTGCTAAGCTAATTTAGGGTGGTGTCATAGGTGGAAACATGGTCATTACGCATTTGATCTAGATAATATCCCTATTAGTGAACCCCGTCATGTACTACTTTGAATGAGTTATGAAGTTAATATTGATGCTTAGAGTTATCCATGTTTATATCATACTTCTACACATGTGATCTCTTTTAGCTAAGTTCAAGGCAATATAATGTCACTTTGACATGAGATTGTGTTTTAAGCGAACTTAGGTGGTGTCATAGGTTTAAACACACTCATTATCCCCTAAATTTATAAACTATGTCTACTAGTGAACCCATCACAAACTTCTTCAAATGAGTTATAAAGTTGAGTCTGATTCGTAGCGCTATCCATGTTCATTTCAGGCTTCTACAAATGTGATCTCTTTTAGCTATGTTCAAGGCAACATAATGACACTTTAACATGAGAAAGTATGTGAAGCCAGTTTAGGGTAGTATCATAGGTTGCAAAACGGTCATTATGCCGTTAATTTATAAACTATGTCTATTGGTGAACCCGTCATGACCTACCTCAAATGAGTTATAAGGTTGAGTTTTATCCGTAGAGCTATCCATGTTCATTTTACACTTCTACATATGTGATCTCTTTTAGTTAAGTTCAAGGCAATTGATTGTCATTTTGACATGAGAAAGTGTGTTAACCCAACCTTAGGTGTTGTCATAGGTTGAAACCCGCTCATTAAGCCCTTAATCTAGAAACTATGTCTATTGGTGAACCCGTCATGACCTGCTTCAAATGAGTTATAAGGTTGAGTTTGATCTGATAGCTATCCATGTTTGTTTCATACTTCTACACATGTGATCTCTTTTTGCTAAGTTCAAGGCAATGGATTATCACTTTGACATGAGATAGTGTGTTAAGCCAACTAAGGGTGGTGTCATAGGTTGCAACCCGATCATTTTGCCCTAAATCTAGAAATTATGTGTATTGGTGAACTCGAAATGAACTATTTCAGTTGAAATATAAGTTTGAGTTTGATCTATAAAGCAAATCCATGTATATATCATACTTCAACACATGTGATATCTTTTATCTAAATTCAAAGCAATATAATGTCATTTTGATATGAGAAAGTGTGCTAAGCTAATTTAGGGTGGTGTCATAGGTGGAAACATGGTCATTACGCCTTTGATCTTGATGTTATCCCTATTAGTGAACCCTGTCATGTACTACTTTGAATGAGTTATGAAGTTAATATTGATGCTTAGGGTTATCCATGTTTATATCACACTTCTACACATGTGATCTCTTTTAGCTAAGTTCTAGGCAATATAATGTCACTTTGACATGAGATTGTGTGTTAAGCGAACTTAGGGTGGTGTCATAGGTTTAAACACACTCATTATCCCCTAAATTTATAAACTATGTCTACTAGTGAACCCATCACAAACTTCTTCAAATGAGTTATAAAGTTGAGTCTGATTCGTAGCGCTATCCATGTTCATTTCAGGCTTCTACAAATGTGATCTCTTTTAGCTATGTTCAAGGCACCATAATGACACTTTAACATGAAAAAGTATGTGAAGCCAAGTTAGGGTAGTGTCATAGGTTGCAAAACGGTCATTATGCCCTTAATTTATAAACTATGTCTATCGGTGAACCCGTCATGACCTGCCTCAAATGAGTTATAAGGTTGAGTTTGATCCGTAGAGCTATCCATGTTCATTTTACACTTCTACATATGTGATCTCTTTTAGTTAAGTTCAAGGCAATTGACTGTCATTTTGATATGAGAAAGTGTGTTAACCCAACTAAGGGTGGTGTCATAGGTTGCAACCCGATCATTTTGCCCTAAATCTAGAAATTATGTGTATTGGTGAACCCGTCATGAACTATTTCAATTTAAATATAAGGTTGAATTTGATCTATAAAGCAAATCCATGTATATATCATACTTCTACACATATGGTATCTTTTATCTTAGTTCAAAGCAATATAATGTCATTTTGATATGAGAAAGTGTGCTAAGCTAATTTAGGGTGGTGTCATAGGTTGAAACATGGTCATTACGCATTTGATCTAGATAATATCCCTATTAGTGAACCCCGCCATGTACTACTTTGAATGAGTTATGAAGTTAATATTGATGCTTAGAGTTATCCATGTTTATATCATACTTCTACACATATGATCTCTTTTAGCTAAGTTCAAGGCAATATAATGTCACTTTGACATGAGATTGTGTTTTAAGCGAACTTAGGTGGTGTCATAGGTTTAAACACACTCATTATCCCCTAAATTTTTAAACTATGTCTACTAGTGAACCCATCACGAACTTCTTCAAATGAGTTATAAAGTTGAGTCTGATTCGTAGCGTTATCCATGTTCATTTCAGGCTTCTACAAATGTGATCTCTTTTAGCTATGTTCAAGGCAACATAATGACACTTTAACATGAGAAAGTATGTGAAGCCAGTTTAGGGTAGTATCATAGGTTGCAAAACGGTCATTATGCCCTTAATTTATAAACTATGTCTATTGGTGAACCCGTCATTACCTGCCTCAAATGAGTTATAAGGTTGATTTTGATCCGTAGAGCTATCCATGTTCATTTTACACTTCTACATATGTGATCTCTTTTAGTTAAGTTCAAGACAATTGATTGTCATTTTGAAATGAGAAAGTGTGTTAACCCAACCTTAGGTGTTTTCATAGGTTGCAACTCGCTCATTAAGTCCTTAATCTAGAAACTATGTCTATTGGTGAAACCGTCATGACCTGCTTCAAATGAGTTATAAGGTTGAGTTTGATCTGATAGCTATCGATGTTTGTTTCATACTTCTACACATGTGATCTCTTTTTGCTAAGTTCAAGGCAATGGATTATCACTTTGACATGAGATACTGTGTTAAGCCAACTAAGGGTGGTGTCATAGGTTGCAACCCGATCATTTTGCCCTAAATCAAGAAATTCTTTGTATTGGTGAACCGGTCATGAACTATTTCAGTTGAAATATAAGGTTGAGTTTTATCTATAAAGCAAATCCATGTATATATCATACTTCTACACATTTCATATCTTTTATCTAAATTCAAAGCAATATAATGTCATTTTGATATGAGAAAGTGTGCTAAGCTAATTTAGGGTGGTGTCATAGGTGGAAACATGGTCATTACGCATTTGATCTAGATGTTATCCCTATTAGTGAACCCCGTCATGTACTACTTTGAATGAGTTATGAAGTTAATATTGATGCTTAGAGTTATCCATGTTTATATCATACTTCTACACATGTGATCTCTTTTAGCTAAGTTCAAGGCAATATAATGTCACTTTGACAAGAGATTGTGTGTTAAGCGAACTTAGGGTGGTGTCATAGGTTTAAACACCCTCATTATCCCCTAAATTTATAAACTATGTCTACTAGTGAACCAATGACGAACTTCTTCAAATGAGTTATAAAGTTGAGTCTGATTCGTAGCGCTATCCATGTTCATTTCAGACTTATACAAATGTGATCTCTTTTACCTATGTTCAAGGCAACATAATGACACTTTAACATAAGAAAGTATGTGAAGCCAGTTTACGGTAGTGTCATAGGTTGCAACACGGTCATTATGCCCTTAATTTATAAACTATGTCTATTGGTGAACCCGTCATGACCTGCCTCAAATGAGTTATAAGGTTGAGTTTGATCCGTAGAGCTATCCATGTTCATTTTACACTTCTACATATGTGATCTCTTTTAGTTAAGTTCAAGGCAATTGATTGTCATTTTGACATGAGAAAGTGTGTTAACCCAACCTTAGGTGTTTTCATAGGTTGCAACTCGCTCATTAAGTCCTTAATCTAGAAACTATGTCTATTGGTGAACCCGTCATGACCTGCTTCAAATGAGTTATAAGGTTGAGTTTGATCTGATAGCTATCCATGTTTGTTTCATACTTCTACACATGTAATCTCTTTTTGCTAAGTTCGAGGCAATGGATTATCACTTTGACATGAGATAGTGTGTTAAGCCAACTAAGGGTGGTGTTATAGGTTGCAACCCAATCATTTTGCCCTAAATCTAGAAATTATGTGTATTGGTGAACCGGTCATGAACTATTTAAGTTGAAATATATGGTTGAGTTTGATCTATAAAGCAAATCCATGTATATATCATACTTCTACACATGTGATATCTTTTATCTAAGTTCAAAGCAATATAATGTCATTTTGATATGAGAAAGTGTGCTAAGCTAATTTAGGGTGGTGTCATCGGTGGAAACATGGTCATTACGCCTTTGATCTAAATGTTATCCTTATTAGTGAACCCCGTCATGTACTACTTTAAATGAGTTATGAAGTTAATATTGATGCTTAGAGTTATCCATGTTTATATCATATTTCTACACATGTGATCTCTTTTAGCTAAGTTCAAGGCAATATAATGTCACTTTGACATGAGATTGTGTGTTAAGCGAACTTAGGGTGGTGTCATAGGTTTAAACACTCATTATCCCCTAAATTTATAAACTATGTCTACTAGTGAACCCATCACAAACTTCTTCAAATGAGTTATAAAGTTGAGTCTGATTCGTAGCGCTATCCATGTTCATTTCAGGCTTCTACAAATGTGATCTCTTTTAGCTATGTTCAAGGCACCATAATGACACTTTAACATGAAAAAGTATGTGAAGCCAAGTTAGGGTAGTGTCATAGGTTGCAAAACGGTCATTATGCCCTTAATTTATAAACTATGTCTATCGGTGAACCCGTCATGACCTGCCTCAAATGAGTTATAAGGTTGAGTTTGATCCGTAGAGCTATCCATGTTCATTTTACACTTCTACATATGTGATCTCTTTTAGTTAAGTTCAAGGCAATTGACTGTCATTTTGATATGAGAAAGTGTGTTAACCCAACCTTAGGTGTTGTCATAGGTTGCAACCTGCTCATTAAACCCTTAATCTCGAAACTATGTCTATTGGTGAAACCGTCATGACCTGCTTCAAATGAGTTATAAGGTTGAGTTTGATCTGATAGCTATCGATGTTTGTTTCATACTTCTACACATGTGATCTCTTTTTGCTAAGTTCAAGGCAATGGATTATCACTTTGACATGAGATACTGTGTTAAGCCAACTAAGGGTGGTGTCATAGGTTGCAACCCGATCATTTTGCCCTAAATCAAGAAATTCTTTGTATTGGTGAACCGGTCATGAAATATTTCAGTTGAAATATAAGGTTGAGTTTTATCTATAAAGCAAATCCATGTATATATCATACTTCTACACATTTCATATCTTTTATCTAAATTCAAAGCAATATAATGTCATTTTGATATGAGAAAGTGTGCTAAGCTAATTTAGGGTGGTGTCATAGGTGGAAACATGGTCATTACGCATTTGATCTAGATGTTATCCCTATTAGTGAACCCCGTCATGTACTACTTTGAATGAGTTATGAAGTTAATATTGATGCTTAGAGTTATCCATGTTTATATCATACTTCTACACATGTGATCTCTTTTAGCTAAGTTCAAGGCAATATAATGTCACTTTGACAAGAGATTGTGTGTTAAGCGAACTTAGGGTGGTGTCATAGGTTTAAACACACTCATTATCCCCTAAATTTATAAACTATGTCTACTAGTGAACCCATGACGAACTTCTTCAAATGAGTTATAAAGTTGAGTCTGATTCGTAGCGCTATCCATGTTCATTTCAGACTTATACAAATGTGATCTCTTTTACCTATGTTCAAGGCAACATAATGACACTTTAACATAAGAAAGTATGTGAAGCCAGTTTACGGTAGTGTCATAGGTTGCAACACGGTCATTATGCCCTTAATTTATAAACTATGTCTATTGGTGAACCCGTCATGACCTGCCTCAAATGAGTTATAAGGTTGAGTTTGATCCGTAGAGCTATCCATGTTCATTTTACACTTCTACATATGTGATCTCTTTTAGTTAAGTTCAAGGCAATTGATTGTCATTTTGACATGAGAAAGTGTGTTAACCCAACCTTAGGTGTTTTCATAGGTTGCAACTCGCTCATTAAGTCCTTAATCTAGAAACTATGTCTATTGGTGAACCCGTCATGACCTGCTTCAAATGAGTTATAAGGTTGAGTTTGATCTGATAGCTATCCATGTTTGTTTCATACTTCTACACATGTAATCTCTTTTTGCTAAGTTCGAGGCAATGGATTATCACTTTGACATGAGATAGTGTGTTAAGCCAACTAAGGGTGGTGTTATAGGTTGCAACCCAATCATTTTGCCCTAAATCTAGAAATTATGTGTATTGGTGAACCGGTCATGAACTATTTAAGTTGAAATATATGGTTGAGTTTGATCTATAAAGCAAATCCATGTATATATCATACTTCTACACATGTGATATCTTTTATCTAAGTTCAAAGCAATATAATGTCATTTTGATATGAGAAAGTGTGCTAAGCTAATTTAGGGTGGTGTCATCGGTGGAAACATGGTCATTACGCCTTTGATCTAAATGTTATCCTTATTAGTGAACCCCGTCATGTACTACTTTAAATGAGTTATGAAGTTAATATTGATGCTTAGAGTTATCCATGTTTATATCATATTTCTACACATGTGATCTCTTTTAGCTAAGTTCAAGGCAATATAATGTCACTTTGACATGAGATTGTGTGTTAAGCGAACTTAGGGTGGTGTCATAGGTTTAAACACTCATTATCCCCTAAATTTATAAACTATGTCTACTAGTGAACCCATCACAAACTTCTTCAAATGAGTTATAAAGTTGAGTCTGATTCGTAGCGCTATCCATGTTCATTTCAGGCTTCTACAAATGTGATCTCTTTTAGCTATGTTCAAGGCACCATAATGACACTTTAACATGAAAAAGTATGTGAAGCCAAGTTAGGGTAGTGTCATAGGTTGCAAAACGGTCATTATGCCCTTAATTTATAAACTATGTCTATCGGTGAACCCGTCATGACCTGCCTCAAATGAGTTATAAGGTTGAGTTTGATCCGTAGAGCTATCCATGTTCATTTTACACTTCTACATATGTGATCTCTTTTAGTTAAGTTCAAGGCAATTGACTGTCATTTTGATATGAGAAAGTGTGTTAACCCAACCTTAGGTGTTGTCATAGGTTGCAACCTACTCATTAAACCCTTAATCTCGAAACTATGTCTATTGGTGAAACCGTCATGACCTGCTTCAAATGAGTTATAAGGTTGAGTTTGATCTGATAGCTATCGATGTTTGTTTCATACTTCTACACATGTGATCTCTTTTTGCTAAGTTCAAGGCAATGGATTATCACTTTGACATGAGATACTGTGTTAAGCCAACTAAGGGTGGTGTCATAGGTTGCAACCCGATCATTTTGCCCTAAATCAAGAAATTCTTTGTATTGGTGAACCGGTCATGAAATATTTCAGTTGAAATATAAGGTTGAGTTTTATCTATAAAGCAAATCCATGTATATATCATACTTCTACACATTTCATATCTTTTATCTAAATTCAAAGCAATATAATGTCATTTTGATATGAGAAAGTGTGCTAAGCTAATTTAGGGTGGTGTCATAGGTGGAAACATGGTCATTACGCATTTGATCTAGATGTTATCCCTATTAGTGAACCCCGTCATGTACTACTTTGAATGAGTTATGAAGTTAATATTGATGCTTAGAGTTATCCATGTTTATATCATACTTCTACACATGTGATCTCTTTTAGCTAAGTTCAAGGCAATATAATGTCACTTTGACAAGAGATTGTGTGTTAAGCGAACTTAGGGTGGTGTCATAGGTTTAAACACACTCATTATCCCCTAAATTTATAAACTATGTCTACTAGTGAACCCATGACGAACTTCTTCAAATGAGTTATAAAGTTGAGTCTGATTCGTAGCGCTATCCATGTTCATTTCAGACTTATACAAATGTGATCTCTTTTACCTATGTTCAAGGCAACATAATGACACTTTAACATAAGAAAGTATGTGAAGCCAGTTTACGGTAGTGTCATAGGTTGCAACACGGTCATTATGCCCTTAATTTATAAACTATGTCTATTGGTGAACCCGTCATGACCTGCCTCAAATGAGTTATAAGGTTGAGTTTGATCCGTAGAGCTATCCATGTTCATTTTACACTTCTACATATGTGATCTCTTTTAGTTAAGTTCAAGGCAATTGATTGTCATTTTGACATGAGAAAGTGTGTTAACCCAACCTTAGGTGTTTTCATAGGTTGCAACTCGCTCATTAAGTCCTTAATCTAGAAACTATGTCTATTGGTGAACCCGTCATGACCTGCTTCAAATGAGTTATAAGGTTGAGTTTGATCTGATAGCTATCCATGTTTGTTTCATACTTCTACACATGTAATCTCTTTTTGCTAAGTTCGAGGCAATGGATTATCACTTTGACATGAGATAGTGTGTTAAGCCAACTAAGGGTGGTGTTATAGGTTGCAACCCAATCATTTTGCCCTAAATCTAGAAATTATGTGTATTGGTGAACCGGTAATGAACTATTTAAGTTGAAATATATGGTTGAGTTTGATCTATAAAGCAAATCCATGTATATATCATACTTCTACACATGTGATATCTTTTATCTAAGTTCAAAGCAATATAATGTCATTTTGATATGAGAAAGTGTGCTAAGCTAATTTAGGGTGGTGTCATAGGTGGAAACATGGTCATTACGCCTTTGATCTAAATGTTATCCTTATTAGTGAACCCCGTCATGTACTACTTTAAATGAGTTATGAAGTTAATATTGATGCTTAGAGTTATCCATGTTTATATCATATTTCTACACATGTGATCTCTTTTAGCTAAGTTCAAGGCAATATAATGTCACTTTGACATGAGATTGTGTGTTAAGCGAACTTAGGGTGGTGTCATAGGTTTAAACACTCATTATCCCCTAAATTTATAAACTATGTCTACTAGTGAACCCATCACAAACTTCTTCAAATGAGTTATAAAGTTGAGTCTGATTCGTAGCGCTATCCATGTTCATTTCAGGCTTCTACAAATGTGATCTCTTTTAGCTATGTTCAAGGCACCATAATGACACTTTAACATGAAAAAGTATGTGAAGCCAAGTTAGGGTAGTGTCATAGGTTGCAAAACGGTCATTATGCCCTTAATTTATAAACTATGTCTATCGGTGAACCCGTCATGACCTGCCTCAAATGAGTTATAAGGTTGAGTTTGATCCGTAGAGCTATCCATGTTCATTTTACACTTCTACATATGTGATCTCTTTTAGTTAAGTTCAAGGCAATTGACTGTCATTTTGATATGAGAAAGTGTGTTAACCCAACCTTAGGTGTTGTCATAGGTTGCAACCTGCTCATTAAACCCTTAATCTAGAAACTATGTCTATTGGTGAAACCGTCATGACCTGCTTCAAATGAGTTATAAGGTTGAGTTTGATCTGATAGCTATCCATGTTTGTTTCATACTTCTACACATGTGATCTATTTTTGCTAAGTTCAAGGCATTGGATTATCACTTTGACATGAGATAGTGTGTTAAGCCAACTAAGGGTGGTGTTATAGGTTGCAACCCGATCATTTTGCCCTAAATCTAGAAATTATTTGTATTGGTGAACCGGTCATGAACTATTTCAGTTGAAATATAAGTTTGAGTTTTATCTATAAAGCAAATCCATGTATATATCATACTTCTACACATGTGATATCTTTTATCTAAATTCAAAGCAATATAATGTCATTTTGATATGAGAAAGTGTGCTAAGCTAATTTAGGGTGGTGTCATAGGTGGAAACATGGTCTCTACGCCTTTAATCAAGATGTTATCCCTATTAGTGAAACCTGTCATGTACTACTTTGAATAAGTGATGAAGTTAATATTGATGCTTAGAGTTATCCATGTTTATATCATACTTCTACACATGTGATCTCTTTTAGCTAAGTTCAAGGCAATATAATTTCACTTTGACATGGGATTGTGTGTTACGCGAACTTAGGGTGGTGTCATAGTATTAAACACACTCATTATCCCCTAAATTTTTAAACTATGTCTACTAGTGAACCCATCACGAACTTCTTCAAATGAGTTATAAAGTTGAGTCTGATTCGTAGCGCTATCCATGTTCATTTCAGGCTTCTACAAATGTGATCTCTTTTACCTATGTTCAAGGCAACATAATGACACTTTAACATGAGAAAGTATGTGAAGCCAGTTTAGGGTAGTATCATAGGTTGCAAAACGGTCTTTATGCCCTTAATTTATAAACTATGTCTATTGGTGAACCCGTCATGGTCTTCCTCAAATGAGTTATAAGGTTGAGTTTGATCCGTAGAGCTATCCATGTTCATTTTAGACGTCTACATATGTGATCTCTTTTAGTTAAGTTCAAGGCAATTGGTTTTCATTTTGACATGAGAAAGTGTGTTAACCCAACTTAGGGTGTTGTCATAGGTTGCAACCCGCTCATTAAGCCCTTAATCTAGAAACTATGTCTATTAGTGAACCCGTCATGACCTGCTTCAAATGAGTTATAAGGTTGAGTTTGATCTGATAGCTATCCATGTTTATTTCATACTTCTACAGATGTGATATCCTTTTGCTAAGTTGAAGGCAATGGATTATCACTTTGACATGAGATAGTGTGTTAAGCCAACTAAGGGTGGTGTCATAGGTTGCAACCTTATCATTTTGCCCTAAATCAAGAAATTATGTGTATTGGTGAACCCGTCATGAACTATTTTAGTTGAAATATAATGTTGAGTTTTATCTATAAATCAAATCCATGTATATATCATACTTCTACACATGTTATATCTTTTATCTAAATTAAAAGCAATATAATGTCATTTTGATATGAGAAAGTGTGCTAAGCTAATTTAGGGTGGTGTCATACATGGAAACATGGTCATTACGCCTTTAATCTAGATGTTATCCCTATTAGTGAACCCCGTCATGTGCTACTTTGAGTGAGTTATGAAGTTAATATTGATGCTTAGAGTTATCCATGTTTATATCATACTTGTACACATGTGATCTTTTTTAGCTAAGTTCAAGGCAATATAATGTCACTTTGACATGAGATTGTGTGTTAAGCGAACTTAGGGTGGTGTCATAGGATTAAACACACTCATTATCCCCTAAATTTATAAACTATGTTTACTAGTGAACCCATCACGAACTTCTTCAAATGAGTTATAAAGTTGAGTCTGATTCGTAGCGCTATCCATGTTCATTTTAGGCTTTTACAAATGTGATCTCTTTGAGCTAAGTTCAAGGCAACATAATGACACTTTAACATGAGATTGTGTGTTAAGCGAACTTAGGGTGGTGTCATAGGTTTAAACACACTCATTATCCCCTAAATTTATAAACTATGTCTACTAGTAAACCCATCACGTATTTCTTCAAATGAGTTATAAAGTTGAGTCTGATTCGTAGCGCTATCCATGTTTATTTCAGGCTTCTACAAATGTGATCTTATTTTAGCAATGTTCAAGGCAACATAATGACAGTTTAACATGAGAAAGTACGTGAGGCCAAGTTAGGGTAGTGTCATAGGTTGCAACACGGTCATTACGCCCTTACTTTATAAACTATGTCTATTGGTGAACCTGTCATGATCTGCCTCAAATGAGTTCTAAGGTTGAGTTTGATCCGTATAGCTATCCATGTATATTTTAGACGTCTACATATGTGATCTCTTTTAGTTAAGTTCAAGGAAATTGGTTTTCATTTATACATGAGAAAGTGTGTGAACCCAACCTTAGGTGTTGTCATAGGTTGCAACCCGCTCATTAAGCCCTTAATCTAGAAACTATGTCTATTGATGAACCCGTCATGACCAGCTTCAAATAAGTTATAAGGTTGAATTTGATCTCATAGCTATCCATGTTTGTTTCATACTGGTACACATGTGATATCTTTTTTCTAAGTTCAAGGCAATGGATTATCACTTTGACATGAGATAGTGTGTTTAGCCAACTAAGGGTGGTGTCATAGGTTGCAACGTGATCATTTTGCCCTAAATCTAGAAATTATGTGTATTGGTGAACCCATCATGAACTATTTCAGTTGAAATATACGGTTGAGGTTTATCTATAAAGCAAATCCATGTATATATCATACTTCTACACATGTGATATCTTTTATCTAAATTCAAAGCAATATAATGTCATTTTGATATGAGAAAGTTTGCTAAGCTAATTTAGGGTGGTGTCATAGGTGGAAACATGGTCATTACGCCTTTAATCTAGATGTTATCCCTATTAGTGAACCCCGTCATGTACTACTTTGAGTGAGTCATGAAGTTAATATTGATGCTTAGACTTATCCATGTTTATATCATATTTCTACACATGTGATCTCTTTTAGCTAAGTTCAAGGCAATATAATGTCACTTTGATATGAGATTGTGTGTTAAGCGAGCTTAGGGTGGTGTCATAGGTTTAAACACACTCATTATCCCCTAAATTTATAAACTATGTGTACTAGTGAACCCATCACGTAATTCTTCAAATGAGTTATAAAGTTGAGTCTGATTCGTAGCGCTATCCATGTTTATTTCAGGCTTCTACAAATGTGATCTTATTTTAGCAATGTTCAAGGCAACATAATGACACTTTAACATCACGTAAGTACGTGAGGCCAAGTTAGGGTAGTGTCATAGGTTGCAACACGGTCATTACGCCCTTACTTTATAAACTATGTCTATAGGTAAACCTGTCATGATCTGCCTCAAATGAGTTCTAAGGTTGAGTTTGATCCGCACAGCTATCGATGTATATTTTAGACGTCTACATATGTGATCTCTTTTAGTTAAGTTCAAGGAAATTGGTTTTCATTTATACATGAGAAAGTGTGTAAACCCAACCTTAGGTGTTGTCATAGGTTGCAACCCGCTCATTAAGCCCTTAATCTAGAAACTATGCCTATTGGTGAACCCGTCATGACCTGCTTCAAATGAGTTATAAGGTTGAGTTTGATCTGATAGCTATCCATGTTTATTTCATACTTCTACACATGTGATATCTTTTTTCTAAGTTCAAGGCAATGGATTATCACTTTGACATGAGATAGTGTGTTAAGCCAACTAAGGGTGGTGTCATAGGTTGCAACCTTATCATTTTGCCCTAAATCAAGAAATTATGTGTATTGGTGAACCCGTCATGAACTATTTTAGTTGAAATATAATGTTGAGTTTTATCTATAAATCAAATCCATGTATATATCATACTTCTACACATGTGATATCTTTTATCTAAATTCAAAGCAATATAATGTCATTTTGATATGAGAAAGTGTGCTAAGCTAATTTAAGGGTGGTGTCATACATGGAAACATGGTCATTACGCCTTTAATCGAGATGTTATCCCTATTAGTGAACCCCGTCATGTGCTACTTTGTGTGAGTTATGAAGTTAATATTGATGTTTAGAGTTATCCATGTTTATATCATACTTGTACACATGTGATCTTTTTTAGCTAAGTTCAAGGCAATATAATGTCACTTCGACATGAGATTGTGTGTTAAGCGAACTTAGGGTGGTGTCATAGGATTAAACACACTCATTATCCCCTAAATTTATAAACTATGTTTACTAGTGAACCCATCACGAACTTCTTCAAATGAGTTATAAAGTTGAGTCTGATTCGTAGCGCTATCCATGTTTATTTTAGGCTTTTACAAATGTGATCTCTTTGAGCTAAGTTCAAGGCAACATAATGACACTTTAACATGAGATTGTGTGTTAAGCGAACTTAGGGTGGTGTCATAGGTTTAAACACACTCATTATCCCTTAAATTTATAAACTATGTCTACTAGTAAACCCATCACGTATTTCTTCAAATGAGTTATAAAGTTGAGTCTGATTCGTAGCGCTATCCATGTTTATTTCAGGCTTCTACAAATGTGATCTTATTTTAGCAATGTTCAAGGCAACATAATGACAGTTTAACATGAGAAAGTACGTGAGGCCAAGTTAGGGTAGTGTCATAGGTTGCAACACGGTCATTACGCCCTTACTTTATAAACTATGTCTATTGGTGAACCTGTCATGATCTGCCTCAAATGAGTTCTAAGGTTGAGTTTGATCCGTACAGCTATCCATGTATATTTTAGACGTCTACATATGTGATCTCTTTTAGTTAAGTTCAAGGAAATTGGTTTTCATTTATACATGAGAAAGTGTGTGAACCCAACCTTAGGTGTTGTCATAGGTTGCAACCCGCTCATTAAGCCCTTAATCTAGAAACTATGTCTATTGATGAACCCGTCATGACCAGCTTCAAATGAGTTATAAGGTTGAATTTGATCTCATAGCTATCCATGTTTGTTTCATACTGGTACACATGTGATATCTTTTTTCTAAGTTCAAGGCAATGGATTATCACTTTGACATGAGATAGTGTGTTTAGCCAACTAAGGGTGGTGTCATAGGTTGCAACGTGATCATTTTGCCCTAAATCTAGAAATTATGTGTATTGGTGAACCCATCATGAACTATTTCAGTTGAAATATACGGTTGAGGTTTATCTATAAAGCAAATCCATGTATATATCATACTTCTACACATGTGATATCTTTTATCTAAATTCAAAGCAATATAATGTCACTTTGATATGAGATTGTGTGTTAAGCGAGCTTAGGGTGGTGTCATAGGTTTAAACACACTCATTATCCCCTAAATTTATAAACTATGTGTACTAGTGAACCCATCACGTAATTCTTCAAATGAGTTATAAAGTTGAGTCTGATTCGTAGGGTTATCCATGTTCATTTCAGGCTTCTACAAATGTCATCTTATTTTAGCAATGTTCAAGGCAACATAATGACACTTTAACATGAGAAAGTACGTGAGGCCAAGTTAGGGTAGTGTCATAGGTTGCAACACGGTCATTACGCCCTTACTTTATAAACTATGTCTATAGGTGAACCTGTCATGATCTGCCTCAAATGAGTTCTAAGGTTGAGTTTGATTCGCACAGCTATCGATGTATATTTTAGACGTCTACATATGTGATCTCTTTTAGTTAAGTTCAAGGAAATTGGTTTTCATTTATACATGAGAAAGTGTGTTAACCCAACCTTAGGTGTTGTCATAGGTTGCAACCCGCTCATTAAGCCCTTAATCTAGAAACTATGCCTATTGGTGAACCCGTCATGACCTGCTTCAAATGAGTTATAAGGTTGAGTTTGATCTGATAGCTATCCATGTTTGTTTCATACTTCTACACATGTAATCTCTTTTTGCTAAGTTCGAGGTAATGGATTATCACTTTGACATGAGATAGTGTGTTAAGCCAACCTTAGGTGTTGTCATAGGCTGCAACCCGCTCATTAAGCCCTTAATCTAGAAACTATGTCTATTGGTGAACCCGTTCATATCATACTTCTACACATGTGATCTCAATTAGCTAAGTTCAACGCAATGAAATGTCAGTATGACATAAGAAAGTGTGTTAACCCAACTAACGACGGTGTAATAGGTTGCATCCAGGTCAATCTTCTGCTAATCTAAAAGCCTTGTCATTTTTGAGCCCTTCATAAGCTTATGTCTTTGGTGAACCTTTAATGAGCTTATTCTAACGAGTTATGAAATGAAGCTTGATCCCTAGAGCTATCCATGTTCATATCATACTTCTACACATGTAATCTCAATTAGCTAAGTTCAACGCAATGAAATGTATGTTTGACATGTGAAAGTGTGCTAAGGCAATTAACAGCGGTGTAATAGGGTGCATATAGTCCAATCTTCTGCTAATCTAAAAGCCTTGTCACTTTTGAGCCCTTCATGAGCTTATGTGTTTGGTGAACCTTTAATGAGCTTATTCTAACGAGTTATGAAATGAAGCTTGATCCTTAGAGCTATCCATGTTCATATCATACTTCTACACATGTGATCTCAATTAGCTAAGTTCAACGCAATGAAATGTCTATTTGACATGTGAAAGTGTGCTAAGCCAGCTAACAGCAGTGTAATAGGTTGCATCCAGTCCAATCTAATGCTAATCTAAAAGCCATGTCTTTTGTGAGCCCTTCATGAGCTTATGTCTTTGGTGAATCTTTCATGAGCTTATTGTCACGACTTATGAAGTGAAGCTTTACCCGTAGAGCTATCCATGTTCATATCATACTTCTACACATGTGATCTTAATTAGCTAATTTCAACGCAATGAAATGTCAGTTTGACATGAGAAAGTGTGCTAAGCCAACTAACGACGCTGTAATAGGTTGCATACAGATCAATCTTCTGCTAATCTAAAAGCCTTGATATTTTTGAACCCTTCATCAGCTTATGTCTTTGGTGAACCTTTAATGAGCTTATTCTAACGAGTTATGAAATGAAGCTTGATCCTTAGAGCTATCCATGTTCATATCATACTTCTACACATGTGATCTCAATTAGCTAAGTTCAACGCAATGAAATGTCTGTTTGACATGTGAAAGTGTGCTAAGCCAGCTAACAGTAGTGTAATAGGTTGCATCCAGTCCAATCTTCTGCTAATCTAAAAGCCATGTCTTTTGTGAGCCCTTCATGAGCTTATATCTTTGGTGAACCTTTCATGAGCTTATTCTAACGAGTTATGAAGTGGAGCTTGATCCTTAGAGCTATCCATGTTCATATCATACTTCTATACATGTGATCTTAATTAGCTAAGTTCAACGCAATGAAATGTCTGTTTGACATGTGAAAGTGTGCTAAGCCAGCTAACAACAGTGTAATAGGTTGCATCCATACCAATCTTCTGTTAATCTAAAAGCCATGTCTTTTGTGAGCCCTTCATGAGCTTATGTCTTTGGTGAACCTTTAATGAGCTTATTCTAACGAGTTATGAAGTGGAGCTTGATCCTTAGAGCTATCCATGTTCTTATCATACTTCTACACATGTGATCTCAATTAGCTAAGTTCAACGCAATGAAATGTCTGTTTGACATGTGAAAGTGTGCTAAGCCAGGTAACAACAGTGTAATAGGTTGCATCCAGTCCAATCTTCTGCTAATCTAAAAGCCATGTCTTTTGTGAGCCCTTCATGAGCTTATGTCTTTGGTGAACCTTTAATGAGCTTATTATAACGAGTTATGAAATGAAGCTTGATCCTTAGATCTATCCATGTTCACATCAAACTTCTACACATGTGATCTCAATTAGCTAAGTTCAACGCAATGAAATGTCAGTTTGACATGTGAAAGTGTGCTAAGCCAGCTAACGGCAGTGTAATAGGTTGCATCTAGTCCAATCTTCTGCTAATCTAAAAGCCATGTCTTTTGTGAGCCCTTCATGAGCATATGTCTTAGGTGAACCTTTCATGAGCTTATTCTAACGAGTTATGGAGTGGAGCTTGATCCTTAGAGCTATCCATGTTCATATCATACTTCTACACATGTGATCTCAATTAGCTAAGTTCAACGCAATGAAATGTCTGTTTGACATGTGAAAGTGTGCTAAGCCAGTTAACAGCAGTGTAATAGGTGGCATCCAGTCAAATCTTCTGCTAATATAAAAGCTATGTCTTTTGTGAGCCCTTCATTAGCTTATGTCTTTGGCGAATCTTTCATGAGCAAATTCTAACAAGTTATGAAGTGAAGCATTATCCGTAGAGCTATCCATGTTCATGTCATACTTATACACATGTGATCTCAATTAGCTAAGTTCAACGCAATGAAATGTCTGTTTGACATGTGAAAGTGTGCTAAGCCAACTAACAGTAGTGTAATAGGTTGCATCCAGTCCAATCTTCTGTTAATCTAAAAGCCATGTCTTTTGTGAGCCCTTCATGAGCTTATGTCTTTGGTGAACCTTTAATGAGCTTATTCTAACGAGTTATGAAGTGGAGCTTGATCCTTAGAGCTATCCATGTTCATATCATACTTCTACACATGTGATCTCAATTAGCTAAGTTCAACGCAATGAAATGTCAGTTTGACATGTGAAAGTGTGCTAAGCCAGTTAACAGCAGTGTATTAGGTTGCATCCAGTCCAATCTTCTACTAATCTAAAAGCCATGTGTTTTGTGAGCCCTTCATGAGCTTATGTCTTTCGTGAACCTTTCATGAGCTTATTCTCACGACTTATGAAGTGAAGCTTGATCCTTAGAGCTATCCATGTTCATATCATACTTCTACACATGTGATCTCAATTAGCTAAGTTCAACGCAATGAAATGTCTGTTTAACATGTGAAAGTGTGCTAAGCCAGCTAACGGCAGTGTAATAGGTTGCATCCAGTCCAATCTTCTGCTAATCTAAAAGCCTTGATATTTTTGAACCCTTCATCAGCTTATGTCTTTGGTGAACCTTTAATGAGCTTATTCTAACGAGTTATGAAATGAAGCTTGATCCTTAGAGCTATCCATGTTCATATCATACTTCTACACATGTGATCTGAATTAGCTAAGTTCAACGCAATGAAATGTCTGTTTGACATGTGAAAGTGTGCTAAGCCAGCTAACAGTAGTGTAATAGGTTGCATCTAGTCCAATCTTCTGCTAATCTAAAAGCCATGTCTTTTGTGAGCCCTTCATGAGCTTATATCTTTGGTGAACCTTTCATGAGCTTATTCTAACGAGTTATGAAGTGGAGCTTGATCCTTAGAGCTATCCATGTTCATATCATACTTCTATACATGTGATCTTAATTAGCTAAGTTCAACGCAATGAAATGTCTGTTTGACATGTGAAAGTGTGCTAAGCCAGGTAACAACAGTGTAATAGGTTGCATCCAGTCCAATCTTATGCTAATCTAAAAGCCATGTCTTTTGTGAGCCCTTCATGAGCTTATGTCTTTGGTGAACCTTTAATGAGCTTATTATAACGAGTTATGAAATGAAGCTTGATCCTTAGATCTATCCATGTTCACATCAAACTTCTACACATGTGATCTCAATTAGCTAAGTTCAACGCAATGAAATGTCAGTTTGACATGTGAAAGTGTGCTAAGCCAGCTAACGGCAGTGTAATAGGTTGCATCCAGTCCAATCTTCTGCTAATCTAAAAGCCATGTCTTTTGTGAGCCCTTCATGAGCTTATATCTTTGGTGAACATTTCATGAGCTTATTCTAACGAGTTATGGAGTGGAGCTTGATCCTTAGAGCTATCCATGTTCATATCATACTTCTACACATGTGATCTCAATTAGCTAAGTTCAACGCAATGAAATGTCTGTTTGACATGTGAAAGTGTGCTAAGCCAGTTAACAGCAGTGTAATAGGTGGCATCCAGTCAAATCTTCTGCTAATATAAAAGCTATGTCTTTTGTGAGCCCTTCATTAGCTTATGTCTTTGGCGAATCTTTCATGAGCAAATTCTAACAAGTTATGAAGTGAAGCATTATCCGTAGAGCTATCCATGTTCATGTCATACTTATACACATGTGATCTCAATTAGCTAAGTTCAACGCAATGAAATGTCTGTTTGACATGTGAAAGTGTGCTAAGCCAACTAACAGTAGTGTAATAGGTTGCATCCAGTCCAATCTTCTGTTAATCTAAAAGCCATGTCTTTTGTGAGCCCTTCATGAGCTTATGTCTTTGGTGAACCTTTAATGAGCTTATTCTAACGAGTTATGAAGTGGAGCTTGATCCTTAGAGCTATCCATGTTCATATCATACTTCTACACATGTGATCTCAATTAGCTAAGTTCAACGCAATGAAATGTCAGTTTGACATGTGAAAGTGTGCTAAGCCAGTTAACAGCAGTGTATTAGGTTGCATCCAGTCCAATCTTCTACTAATCTAAAAGCCATGTGTTTTGTGAGCCCTTCATGAGCTTATGTCTTTCGTGAACCTTTCATGAGCTTATTCTCACGACTTATGAAGTGAAGCTTGATCCTTAGAGCTATCCATGTTCATATCATACTTCTACACATGTGATCTCAATTAGCTAAGTTCAACGCAATGAAATGTCTGTTTAACATGTGAAAGTGTGCTAAGCCAGCTAACGGCAGTGTAATAGGTTGCATCCAGTCCAATCTTCTGCTAATCTAAAAGCCTTGATATTTTTGAACCCTTCATCAGCTTATGTCTTTGGTGAACCTTTAATGAGCTTATTCTAACGAGTTATGAAATGAAGCTTGATCCTTAGAGCTATCCATGTTCATATCATACTTCTACACATGTGATCTGAATTAGCTAAGTTCAACGCAATGAAATGTCTGTTTGACATGTGAAAGTGTGCTAAGCCAGCTAACAGTAGTGTAATAGGTTGCATCTAGTCCAATCTTCTGCTAATCTAAAAGCCATGTCTTTTGTGAGCCCTTCATGAGCTTATATCTTTGGTGAACCTTTCATGAGCTTATTCTAACGAGTTATGAAGTGGAGCTTGATCCTTAGAGCTATCCATGTTCATATCATACTTCTATACATGTGATCTTAATTAGCTAAGTTCAACGCAATGAAATGTCTGTTTGACATGTGAAAGTGTGCTAAGCCAGGTAACAACAGTGTAATAGGTTGCATCCAGTCCAATCTTATGCTAATCTAAAAGCCATGTCTTTTGTGAGCCCTTCATGAGCTTATGTCTTTGGTGAACCTTTAATGAGCTTATTATAACGAGTTATGAAATGAAGCTTGATCCTTAGATCTATCCATGTTCACATCAAACTTCTACACATGTGATCTCAATTAGCTAAGTTCAACGCAATGAAATGTCAGTTTGACATGTGAAAGTGTGCTAAGCCAGCTAACGGCAGTGTAATAGGTTGCATCCAGTCCAATCTTCTGCTAATCTAAAAGCCATGTCTTTTGTGAGCCCTTCATGAGCATATGTCTTAGGTGAACCTTTCATGAGCTTATTCTAACGAGTTACGGAGTGGAGCTTGATCCTTAGAGCTATCCATGTTCATATCATACTTCTACACATGTGATCTCAATTAGCTAAGTTCAACGCAATGAAATGTCTGTTTGACATGTGAAAGTGTGCTAAGCCAGTTAACAGCAGTGTAATAGGTGGCATCCTGTCAAATCTTCTGCTAATATAAAAGCTATGTCTTTTGTGAGCCCTTCATTAGCTTATGTCTTTGGCGAATCTTTCATGAGCAAATTCTAACAAGTTATGAAGTGAAGCATTATCCGTAGAGCTATCCATGTTCATGTCATACTTATACACATGTGATCTCAATTAGCTAAGTTCAACGCAATGAAATGTCTGTTTGACATGTGAAAGTGTGCTAAGCCAGCTAACAGTAGTGTAATAGGTTGCATCCAGTCCAATCTTCTGCTAATCTAAAAGCCATGTCTTTTGTGAGCCCTTCATGAGCTTATGTCTTAGGTGAACCTTTCATACGATTATTCTAACGAGTTATGAAGTGGAGCTTGATCCTTTGAGCTATCCATGTTCATATCATACTTCTACACATGTGATCTCAATTAGCTAAGTTCATCGCAATGAAATGTCTGTTTGACATGTGAAAGTGTGCTAAGCCAACTAACGGCAGTGTAATAGGTTGCATCCAGTCCAATCTTCTCCTAATCTAAAAGCCATGTCTTTTGTGAGCCCTTCATGAGCTTATGTCTTTGGTGAACCTTTCATGAGCTTATTCTAACGAGTTATGAAGTGGAGCTTGATCCTTAGAGCTATCTATGTTCATATCATACTTCTACACATGTGATCTCAATTAGCTAACTTCAACGCAATGAAATATCTGTTTGACATGTGAAAGTGTGCTAAGCCAGTTAACAGTAGTGTAATAGGTTGAATCCAGTCCAATCTTCTACTGATCTAAAAGCCATGTGTTTTGTGAGCCCTTCATGAGCTTATGTCTTTGGTGAACCTTTCATGAGCTTATTCTAACGAGTTATGAAGTGGAGCTTGATCCTTAGAGCTATCCATTTTCATATCATACTTCTACACATGTGATCTCAATTAGCTAAGTTCAACGCAATGAAATGTCTGTTTGACATGTGAAAGTGTGCTAAGCCAGCTAACGGCAGTGTAATAGGTGGCATCCAGTCAAATCTTCTGCTAATATAAAAGCTATGTCTTTTGTGAGCCCTTCATTAGCTTATGTCTTTGGCGAATCTTTCATGAGCTCATTCTAACGAGTTATGAAGTGAAGCATTATCCGTAGAGCTATCCATGTTCATGTCATACTTATACACATGTGATCTCAATTAGCTAAGTTCAACGCAATGAAATGTCTGTTTGACATGTGAAAGTGTGCTAAGCCAACTAACAGCGGTGTAATAGGTTGCATCCAGTCCAATCTTCTGCTAATCTAAAAGCCATGTCTTTTGTGAGCCCTTCATGAGCTTATGTCTTAGGTGAACCTTTCATACGATTATTCTAACGAGTTATGAAGTGGAGCTTGATCCTTTGAGCTATCCATGTTCATATCATACTTCTACACATGTGATCTCAATTAGCTAAGTTCATCGCAATGAAATGTCTGTTTGACATGTGAAAGTGTGCTAAGCCAACTAATGGCAGTGTAATAGGTTGCATCCAGTCCAATCTTCTGCTAATCTAAAAGCCATGTCTTTTGTGAGCCCTTCATGAGCTTATGTCTTTGGTGAACCTTTCATGAGCTTATTCTAACGAGTTATGAAGTGGAGCTTGATCCTTAGAGCTATCTATGTTCATATCATACTTCTACACATGTGATCTCAATTAGCTAACTTCAACGCAATGAAATATCTGTTTGACATGTGAAAGTGTGCTAAGCCAGTTAACAGTAGTGTAATAGGTTGAATCCAGTCCAATCTTCTACTGATCTAAAAGCCATGTGTTTTGTGAGCCCTTCATGAGCTTATGTCTTTGGTGAACCTTTCATGAGCTTATTCTAACGAGTTATGAAGTGGAGCTTGATCCTTAGAGCTATCTATGTTCATATCATACTTCTACACATGTGATCTCAATTAGCTAACTTCAACGCAATAAAATATCTGTTTGACATGTGAAAGTGTGCTAAGCCAGCTAACGGCAGTGTAATAGGTTGCATCTAGTCCAATCTTCTGCTAATCTAAAAGCCATGTCTTTTGTGAGCCCTTCATGAGCATATGTCTTAGGTGAACCTTTCATGAGCTTATTCTAACGAGTTATGAAGTGGAGCTTGATCCTTAGAGGTATCCATGTTCATATCATACTTCTACACATGTGATCTCAATTAGCTAACTTCAACGCAATGAAATATCTGTTTGACATGTGAAAGTGTGCTAAGCCAGTTAACAGTAGTGTAATAGGTTGCATCCAGTCCAATCTTCTACTGATCTAAAAGCCATGTGTTTTGTGAGCCCTTCATGAGCTTATGTCTTTGGTGAACCTTTCATGAGCTTATTCTAACGAGTTATGAAGTGGAGCTTGATCCTTAGAGCTATCCATTTTCATATCATACTTCTACACATGTGATCTCAATTAGCTAAGTTCAACGCAATGAAATGTCAGTTTGACATGTGAAAGTGTGCTAAGCCAGCTAACGGCAGTGTAATAGGTTGCATCCAGTCCAATCTTCTACTAATCTAAAAGCCATGTCTTTTATGAGCCCTTCATGAGCATATGTCTTAGGTGAACCTTTCATGAGCTTATTCTAACGAGTTATGAAGTGGAGCTTGATCCTTAGAGCTATCCATGTTCATATCATACTTCTACACATGTGATCTCAATTAGCTAAGTTCAACGCAATGAAATGTCTGTTTGACATGTGAAAGTGTGCTAAGCCAGTTAACAGCAGTGTAATAGGTGGCATCCAGTCCAATCTTCTACTAATCTAAAAGCCATGTCTTTTGTGAGCCCTTCATGAGCTTATGTCTTAGGTGAACCTTTCATACGATTATTCTAACGAGTTATGAAGTGGAGCTTGATCCTTTGAGCTATCCATGTTCATATCATACTTCTACACATGTGATCTCAATTAGCTAAGTTCATCGCAATGAAATGTCTGTTTGACATGTGAAAGTGTGCTAAGCCAACTAATGGCAGTGTAATAGGTTGCATCCAGTCCAATCTTCTGCTAATCTAAAAGCCATGTCTTTTGTGAGCCCTTCATGAGCTTATGTCTTTGGTGAACCTTTCATGAGCTTATTCTAACGAGTTATGAAGTGGAGCTTGATCCTTAGAGCTATCTATGTTCATATCATACTTCTACACATGTGATCTCAATTAGCTAACTTCAACGCAATGAAATATCTGTTTGACATGTGAAAGTGTGCTAAGCCAGTTAACAGTAGTGTAATAGGTTGCATCCAGTCCAATCTTCTACTGATCTAAAAGCCATGTGCTTTGTGAGCCCTTCATGAGCTTATGTCTTTGGTGAACCTTTCATGAGCTTATACTAACGAGTTATGAAGTGGAGCTTGATCCTTAGAGCTATCTATGTTCATATCATACTTCTACACATGTGATCTCAATTAGCTAACTTCAACGCAATGAAATATCTGTTTGACATGTGAAAGTGTGCTAAGCCAGCTAACGGCAGTGTAATAGGTTGCATCTAGTCCAATCTTCTGCTAATCTAAAAGCCATGTCTTTTGTGAGCCCTTCATGAGCATATGTCTTAGGTGAACCTTTCATGAGCTTATTCTAACGAGTTATGAAGTGGAGCTTGATCCTTAGAGCTATCCATGTTCATATCATACTTCTACACATGTGATCTTAATTAGCTAACTTCAACGCAATGAAATATCTGTTTGACATGTGAAAGTGTGCTAAGCCAGTTAACAGTAGTGTAATAGGTTGCATCCAGTCCAATCTTCTACTGATCTAAAAGCCATGTGTTTTGTGAGCCCTTCATGAGCTTATGTCTTTGCTGAACCTTTCATGAGCTTATTCTAACGAGTTATGAAGTGGAGCTTGATCCTTAGAGCTATCCATTTTCATATCATACTTCTACACATGTGATCTCAATTAGCTAAGTTCAACGCAATGAAATGTCAGTTTGACATGTGAAAGTGTGCTAAGCCAGCTAACGGCAGTGTAATAGGTTGCATCCAGTCCAATCTTCTGCTAATCTAAAAGCCATGTCTTTTGTGAGCCCTTCATGAGCATATGTCTTAGGTGAACCTTTCATGAGCTTATTATAACGAGTTATGAAGTGGAGCTTGATCCTTAGAGCTATCCATGTTCATATCATACTTCTACACATGTGATCTCAATTAGCTAAGTTCAACGCAATGAAATGTCTGTTTGACATGTGAAAGTGTGCTAAGCCAGTTAACAGTAGTGTAATAGGTTGCATCCAGTCCAATCTTCTACTGATCTAAAAGCCATGTGTTTTGTGAGCCCTTCATGAGCTTATGTCTTTGGTGAACCTTTCATGAGCTTATTCTAACGAGTTATGAAGTGGAGCTTGATCCTTAGAGCTATCCATTTTCATATCATACTTCTACACATGTGATCTCAATTAGCTAAGTTCAACGCAATGAAATGTCAGTTTGACATGTGAAAGTGTGCTAAGCCAACTAACAGCGGTGTAATAGGTTGCATCCAGTCCAATCTTCTGCTAATCTAAAAGCCATGTCTTTTGTGAGCCCTTCATGAGCATATGTCTTAGGTGAACCTTTCATGAGCTTATTATAACGAGTTATGAAGTGGAGCTTGATCCTTAGAGCTATCCATGTTCATATCATACTTCTACACATGTGATCTCAATTAGCTAAGTTCAACGCAATGAAATGTCTGTTTGACATGTGAAAGTGTGCTAAGCCAGTTAACAGCAGTGTAATAGGTGGCGTCCAGTCAAATCTTCTGCTAATATAAAAGCTATGTCTTTTGTGAGCCCTTCATTAGCTTATGTCTTTGGCGAATCTTTCATGAGCTCATTCTAACGAGTTATGAAGTGAAGCATTATCCGTAGAGCTATCCATGTTCATGTCATACTTATACACATGTGATCTCAATTAGCTAAGTTCAACGCAATGAAATGTCTGTTTGACATGTGAAAGTGTGCTAAGCCAACTAACAGCGGTGTAATAGGTTGCATCCAGTCCAATCTTCTGCTAATCTAAAAGCCATGTCTTTTGTGAGCCCTTCATGAGCTTATGTCTTAGGTGAACCTTTCATACGATTATTCTAACGAGTTATGAAGTGGAGCTTGATCCTTTGAGCTATCCATGTTCATATCATACTTCTACACATGTGATCTCAATTAGCTAAGTTCATCGCAATGAAATGTCTGTTTGACATGTGAAAGTGTGCTAAGCCAACTAACGGCAGTGTAATAGGTTGCATCCAGTCCAATCTTCTGCTAATCTAAAAGCCATGTCTTTTGTGAGCCCTTCATGAGCTTATGTCTTTGGTGAACCTTTCATGAGCTTATTCTAACGAGTTATGAAGTGGAGCTTGATCCTTAGAGCTATCTATGTTCATATCATACTTCTACACATGTGATCTCAATTAGCTAATTTCAACGCAATGAAATATCTGTTTGACATGTGAAAGTGTGCTAAGCCAGTTAACAGTAGTGTAATAGGTTGCATCCAGTCCAATCTTCTACTGATCTAAAAGCCATGTGTTTTGTGAGCCCTTCATGAGCTTATGTCTTTGGTGAACCTTTCATGAGCTTATTCTAACGAGTTATGAAGTGGAGCTTGATCCTTAGAGCTATCCATTTTCATATCATACTTCTACACATGTGATCTCAATTAGCTAAGTTCAACGCAATGAAATGTCAGTTTGACATGTGAAAGTGTGCTAAGCCAGCTAACGGCAGTGTAATAGGTTGCATCCAGTCCAATCTTCTGCTAATCTAAAAGCCATGTCTTTTGTGAGCCCTTCATGAGCATATGTCTTAGGTGAACCTTTCATGAGCTTATTATAACGAGTTATGAAGTGGAGCTTGATCCTTAGAGCTATCCATGTTCATATCATACTTCTACACATGTGATCTCAATTAGCTAAGTTCAACGCAATGAAATGTCTGTTTGACATGTGAAAGTGTGCTAAGCCAACTAACAGCGGTGTAATAGGTTGCATCCAGTCCAATCTTCTGCTAATCTAAAAGCCATGTCTTTTGTGAGCCCTTCATGAGCTTATGTCTTAGGTGAACCTTTCATACGATTATTCTAACGAGTTATGAAGTGGAGCTTGATCCTTTGAGCTATCCATGTTCATATCATACTTCTACACATGTGATCTCAATTAGCTAAGTTCATCGCAATGAAATGTCTGTTTGACATGTGAAAGTGTGCTAAGCCAACTAACGGCAGTGTAATAGGTTGCATCCAGTCCAATCTTCTGCTAATCTAAAAGCCATGTCTTTTGTGAGCCCTTCATGAGCTTATGTCTTTGGTGAACCTTTCATGAGCTTATTCTAACGAGTTATGAAGTGGAGCTTGATCCTTAGAGCTATCTATGTTCATATCATACTTCTACACATGTGATCTCAATTAGCTAACTTCAACGCAATGAAATATCTGTTTGACATGTGAAAGTGTGCTAAGCCAGTTAACAGTAGTGTAATAGGTTGCATCCAGTCCAATCTTCTACTGATCTAAAAGCCATGTGCTTTGTGAGCCCTTCATGAGCTTATGTCTTTGGTGAACCTTTCATGAGCTTATACTAACGAGTTATGAAGTGGAGCTTGATCCTTAGAGCTATCTATGTTCATATCATACTTCTACACATGTGATCTCAATTAGCTAACTTCAACGCAATGAAATATCTGTTTGACATGTGAAAGTGTGCTAAGCCAGCTAACGGCAGTGTAATAGGTTGCATCTAGTCCAATCTTCTGCTAATCTAAAAGCCATGTCTTTTGTGAGCCCTTCATGAGCATATGTCTTAGGTGAACCTTTCATGAGCTTATTCTAACGAGTTATGAAGTGGAGCTTGATCCTTAGAGCTATCCATGTTCATATCATACTTCTACACATGTGATCTTAATTAGCTAACTTCAACGCAATGAAATATCTGTTTGACATGTGAAAGTGTGCTAAGCCAGTTAACAGTAGTGTAATAGGTTGCATCCAGTCCAATCTTCTACTGATCTAAAAGCCATGTGTTTTGTGAGCCCTTCATGAGCTTATATCTTTGGTGAACCTTTCATGAGCTTATTCTAACGAGTTATGAAGTGGAGCTTGATCCTTAGAGCTATCCATTTTCATATCATACTTCTACACATGTGATCTCAATTAGCTAAGTTCAACGCAATGAAATGTCAGTTTGACATGTGAAAGTGTGCTAAGCCAGCTAACGGCAGTGTAATAGGTTGCATCCAGTCCAATCTTCTGCTAATCTAAAAGCCATGTCTTTTGTGAGCCCTTCATGAGCATATGTCTTAGGTGAACCTTTCATGAGCTTATTATAACGAGTTATGAAGTGGAGCTTGATCCTTAGAGCTATCCATGTTCATATCATACTTCTACACATGTGATCTCAATTAGCTATGTTCAACGCAATGAAATGTCTGTTTGACATGTGAAAGTGTGCTAAGCCAGTTAACAGTAGTGTAATAGGTTGCATCCAGTCCAATCTTCTACTGATCTAAAAGCCATGTGTTTTGTGAGCCCTTCATGAGCTTATATCTTTGGTGAACCTTTCATGAGCTTATTCTAACGAGTTATGAAGTGGAGCTTGATCCTTAGAGCTATCCATTTTCATATCATACTTCTACACATGTGATCTCAATTAGCTAAGTTCAACGCAATGAAATGTCAGTTTGACATGTGAAAGTGTGCTAAGCCAGCTAACGGCAGTGTAATAGGTTGCATCCAGTCCAATCTTCTGCTAATCTAAAAGCCATGTCTTTTGTGAGCCCTTCATGAGCATATGTCTTAGGTGAACCTTTCATGAGCTTATTATAACGAGTTATGAAGTGGAGCTTGATCCTTAGAGCTATCCATGTTCATATCATACTTCTACACATGTGATCTCAATTAGCTATGTTCAACGCAATGAAATGTCTGTTTGACATGTGAAAGTGTGCTAAGCCAGTTAACAGTAGTGTAATAGGTTGCATCCAGTCCAATCTTCTACTGATCTAAAAGCCATGTGTTTTGTGAGCCCTTCATGAGCTTATGTCTTTGGTGAACCTTTCATGAGCTTATTCTAACGAGTTATGAAGTGGAGCTTGATCCTTAGAGCTATCCATTTTCATATCATACTTCTACACATGTGATCTCAATTAGCTAAGTTCAACGCAATGAAATGTCAGTTTGACATGTGAAAGTGTGCTAAGCCAACTAACAGCGGTGTAATAGGTTGCATCCAGTCCAATCTTCTGCTAATCTAAAAGCCATGTCTTTTGTGAGCCCTTCATGAGCATATGTCTTAGGTGAACCTTTCATGAGCTTATTATAACGAGTTATGAAGTGGAGCTTGATCCTTAGAGCTATCCATGTTCATATCATACTTCTACACATGTGATCTCAATTAGCTAAGTTCAACGCAATGAAATGTCTGTTTGACATGTGAAAGTGTGCTAAGCCAGTTAACAGCAGTGTAATAGGTGGCGTCCAGTCAAATCTTCTGCTAATATAAAAGCTATGTCTTTTGTGAGCCCTTCATTAGCTTATGTCTTTGGCGAATCTTTCATGAGCTCATTCTAACGAGTTATGAAGTGAAGCATTATCCGTAGAGCTATCCATGTTCATGTCATACTTATACACATGTGATCTCAATTAGCTAAGTTCAACGCAATGAAATGTCTGTTTGACATGTGAAAGTGTGCTAAGCCAACTAACAGCGGTGTAATAGGTTGCATCCAGTCCAATCTTCTGCTAATCTAAAAGCCATGTCTTTTGTGAGCCCTTCATGAGCTTATGTCTTAGGTGAACCTTTCATACGATTATTCTAACGAGTTATGAAGTGGAGCTTGATCCTTTGAGCTATCCATGTTCATATCATACTTCTACACATGTGATCTCAATTAGCTAAGTTCATCGCAATGAAATGTCTGTTTGACATGTGAAAGTGTGCTAAGCCAACTAACGGCAGTGTAATAGGTTGCATCCAGTCCAATCTTCTGCTAATCTAAAAGCCATGTCTTTTGTGAGCCCTTCATGAGCTTATGTCTTTGGTGAACCTTTCATGAGCTTATTCTAACGAGTTATGAAGTGGAGCTTGATCCTTAGAGCTATCTATGTTCATATCATACTTCTACACATGTGATCTCAATTAGCTAATTTCAACGCAATGAAATATCTGTTTGACATGTGAAAGTGTGCTAAGCCAGTTAACAGTAGTGTAATAGGTTGCATCCAGTCCAATCTTCTACTGATCTAAAAGCCATGTGTTTTGTGAGCCCTTCATGAGCTTATGTCTTTGGTGAACCTTTCATGAGCTTATTCTAACGAGTTATGAAGTGGAGCTTGATCCTTAAAGCTATCTATGTTCATATCATACTTCTACACATGTGATCTCAATTAGCTAACTTCAACGCAATGAAATATCTGTTTGACATGTGAAAGTGTGATAAGCCAGTTAACAGTAGTGTAATAGGTTGCATCCAGTCCAATCTTCTACTGATCTAAAAGCCATGTGTTTTGTGAGCCCTTCATGAGCTTATGTCTTTGGTGAACCTTTCATGAGCTTATTATAACGAGTTATGAAGTGGAGCTTGATCCTTAGAGCTATCTATGTTCATATCATACTTCTACACATGTGATCTCAATTAGCTAACTTCAACGCAATGAAATATCTGTTTGACATGTGAAAGTGTGCTAAGCCAGCTAACGGCAGTGTAATAGGTTGCATCCAGTCCAATCTTCTGCTAATCTAAAAGCCATGTCTTTTGTGAGCCCTTCATGAGCATATGTCTTAGGTGAACCTTTCATGAGCTTATTCTAACGAGTTATGAAGTGGAGCTTGATCCTTAGAGCTATCCATGTTCATATCATACTTCTACACATGTGATCTCAATTAGCTAACTTCAACGCAATGAAATATCTGTTTGACATGTGAAAGTGTGCTAAGCCAGTTAACAGTAGTGTAATAGGTTGCATCCAGTCCAATCTTCTACTGATCTAAAAGCCATGTGTTTTGTGAGCCCTTCATGAGCTTATGTCTTTGGTGAACCTTTCATGAGCTTATTCTAACGAGTTATGAAGTGGAGCTTGATCCTTAGAGCTATCCATTTTCATATCATACTTCTACACATGTGATCTCAATTAGCTAAGTTCAACGCAATGAAATGTCTGTTTGACATGTGAAAGTGTGCTAAGCCAGCTAACGGCAGTGTAATAGGTTGCATCCAGTCCAATCTTCTGCTAATCTAAAAGCCATGTCTTTTGTGAGCCCTTCATGAGCATATGTCTTAGGTGAACCTTTCACGAGCTTATTCTAACGAGTTATGAAGTGGAGCTTGATCCTTAGAGCTATCCATGTTCATATCATACTTCTACACATGTGATCTCAATTAGCTAAGTTCAACGCAATGAAATGTCTGTTTGACATGTGAAAGTGTGCTAAGCCAGTTAACAGCAGTGTAATAGGTTGCATCCAGTCCAATCTTCTACTGATCTAAAAGCCATGTGTTTTGTGAGCCCTTCATGAGCTTATGTCTTTGGCGAATCTTTCATGAGCTTATTCTAACGAGTTATGAAGTGGAGCTTGATCCTTAGAGCTATCCATTTTCATATCATACTTCTACACATGTGATCTCAATTAGCTAAGTTCAACGCAATGAAATGTCAGTTTGACATGTGAAAGTGTGCTAAGCCAGCTAACGGCAGTGTAATAGGTTGCATCCAGTCCAATCTTCTGCTAATCTAAAAGCCATGTCTTTTGTGAGCCCTTCATGAGCATATGTCTTAGGTGAACCTTTCACGAGCTTATTCTAACGAGTTATGAAGTGGAGCTTGATCCTTAGAGTTATCCATGTTCATATCATACTTCTACACATGTGATCTCAATTAGCTAAGTTCAACGCAATGAAATGTCTGTTTGACATGTGAAAGTGTGCTAAGCCAGTTAACAGCAGTGTAATAGGTGGCATCCAGTCAAATCTTCTGCTAATATAAAAGCTATGTCTTTTGTGAGCCCTTCATTAGCTAATGTCTTTGGGGAATCTTTCATGAGCTCATTCTAACGAGTTATGAAGTGAAGCATTATCCGTAGAGCTATCCATGTTCATGTCATACTTATACACATGTGATCTCAATTAGCTAAGTTCAACGCAATGAAATGTCTATTTGACATGTGAAAGTGTGCTAAGCCAACTAACAGCGGTGTAATAGGTTGCATCCAGTCCAATCTTCTGCTAATCTAAAAGCCATGTCTTTTGTGAGCCCTTCATGAGCTTATGTCTTAGGTGAACCTTTCATACGATTATTCTAACGAGTTATGAAGTGGAGCTTGATCCTTTGAGCTATCCATGTTCATATCATACTTCTACACATGTGATCTCAATTAGCTAAGTTCATCGCAATGAAATGTCTGTTTGACATGTGAAAGTGTGCTAAGCCAACTAACGGCAGTGTAATAGGTTGCATCCAGTCCAATCTTCTACTGATCTAAAAGCCATGTGTTTTGTGAGCCCTTCATGAGCTTATGTCTTTGGTGAACCTTTCATGAGCTTATTCTAACGAGTTATGAAGTGGAGCTTGATCCTTAGAGCTATCTATGTTCATATCATACTTCTACACATGTGATCTCAATTAGCTAACTTCAACGCAATGAAATATCTGTTTGACATGTGAAAGTGTGCTAAGCCAGCTAACGGCAGTGTAATAGGTTGCATCCAGTCCAATCTTCTGCTAATCTAAAAGCCATGTCTTTTGTGAGCCCTTCCTGAGCATATGTCTTAGGTGAACCTTTCATGAGTTTATTCTAACGAGTTATGAAGTGGAATCTCAATTAGCTAAGTTCAACGCAATGAAATGTCTGTTTGACATGTGAAAGTGTGCTAAGCCAGTTAACAGCACTGTAATAGGTGGCATCCAGTCCAATCTTCTGCTAATATAAAAGCCATGTCTTTTGTGAGCCCTTCATGAGCTTATGTCTTTGGTGAACCTTTCATGAGCTTATTCTAACGAGTTATGAAGTGGAGCTTGATCCTTAGAGCTATCCATGTTCATATCATACTTCTACACATGTGATCCCTTCATTAGCTTATGTCTTTGGCGAATCTTTCATGAGCTCATTCTAATGAGTTATGAAGTGAAGCATTATCCGTAGAGCTATCCATTTTCATATCATACTTCTACACATGTGATCTCAATTAGCTAAGTTCAACGCAATGAAATGTATGTTTGACATGTGAAAGTGTGCTAAGCCAGTTAACAGCAGTGTAATAGGTTGCATCCAGTCCAATCTTCTACTAATCTAAAAGCCATGTGTTTTGTGAGGTCTTCATGAGCTTATGTTTTTCGTGAACCTTTCATGAGCTTATTCTCACGACTTATGAAGTGAAGCTTTATCCGTAGAGCTATCCATGTTCATATCACACTTCTATACATATGATCTTAATTAGCTAAGTTCAACGCAATGAAATGTCAGTTTGACATGAGAAAGTGTGCTAAGCCAACTAACGACGGTGTAATAGGTTGCATCCAGTCCAATCTTCTACTAATCTAAAAGCCTTGTCATTTTTGAGCCCTTCATGAGCTTATGTCTTTGGTGAACCTTTAATGAGCTTATTATAACGAGTTATGAAATGAAGCTTGATCCTTAGAGCTATCCATTTTCATATCATACTTCTACACATGTGATCTCAATTAGCTAAGTTCAACGCAATGAAATGTCTGTTTGATATGTGAAAGTGTGCTAAGCCAGCTAACAGCAGTGTAATAGGTTGCATCCATTCCAATCTTCTGCTAATCTAAAAGCCATGTCTTTTGTGAGCCCATCATGAGCTTATTTCTTTGGTGAACCTTTCATGAGCTTATTCTAACGAGTTATGAAGTGGAGCTTGATCCTTAGAGCTATCCATGTTCATATCATACTTCTACACATGTGATCTCAATTAGCTAAGTTCAACGTAATGAAATGTCTGTTTGACATGTGAAAGTGTGCTAAGCCAGTTAACAGCACTGTAATAGGTGGCATCCAGTCCAATTTTCTGCTAATATAAAAGCCATGTCTTTTGTGAGCCCTTCATGAGCTTATGTCTTTGGTGAACCTTTCATGAGCTTATTCTAACGAGTTATGAAGTGGAGCTTGATCCTTAGAGCTATCCATGTTCATATCATACTTCTACACATGTGATCTCAATTAGCTAAGTTCAACGCAATGAAATGTCAGTTTGACATGTGAAAGTGTGCTAAGCCAGCTAACGGCAGTGTAATAGGTAGCATCCAGTCCAATCTTCTGCTAATCTAAAAGCCATGTCTTTTGTGAGCCCTTCATGAGCTTATGTCTTTGGTGAACCTTTCTTGAGCTTATTCTAACGAATTATGAAGTAAAGCTTTATTCGTAGAGATATCCATGTTCATATCATACTTCTACACATGTGATCTCAATTAGCTAAGTTCAACGCAATGAAATGTCTGTTTGACATGTGAAAGTGTGCTAAGCCAACTAATGGCGTTGTAATAGGTTGCATCCAGTCCACTCTTCTGCTAATCTAAAAGCCATGTCTTTTGTGAGCCCTTCATGAGCTTATGTCTTTGGTGAACCTTTCATGAGCTTATTCTAACGAGTTATGAAGTGGAGCTTGATCCTAAGAGCTATCCACGTTCATATCATACTTCTACACATGTGATCTCAATTAGCTAAGTTCAACGCAATGAAATGTCTGTTTGACATGTGAAAGTGTGCTAAGCCAACTAATGGCGTTGTAATAGGTTGCATCCAGTCCACTCTTCTGCTAATCTAAAAGCCATCTCTTTTGTGAGCCCTTCATGAGCTTATGTCTTTGGTGAACCTTTCATGAGCTTATTCTAACGAGTTATGAAGTGGAGCTTGATCCTTAGAGCTATCCATGTTCATATCATACTTCTACACATGTGATCTCAATTAGCTAAGTTCAACGCAATGAAATGTCTGTTTGACATGTGAAAGTGTGCTAAGCCAGTTAACAGCACTGTAATAGGTGGCATCCAGTCCAATCTTCTGCTAATATAAAAGCCATGTCTTTTGTGAGCCCTTCATGAGCTTATGTCTTTGGTGAACCTTTCATGAGCTTATTCTAACGAGTTATGAAGTGGAGCTTGATCCTTAGAGCTATCCATGTTCATATCATACTTCTACACATGTGATCCCTCCATTAGCTTATGTCTTTGGCGAATCTTTCATGAGCTCATTCTAATGAGTTATGAAGTGAAGCATTATCCGTAGAGCTATCCATTTTCATATCATACTTCTACACATGTGATCTCAATTAGCTAAGTTCAACGCAATGAAATGTATGTTTGACATGTGAAAGTGTGCTAAGCCAGTTAACAGCAGTGTAATAGGTTGCATCCAGTCCAATCTTCTACTAATCTAAAAGCCATGTGTTTTGTGAGGTCTTCATGAGCTTATGTTTTTCGTGAACCTTTCATGAGCTTATTCTCACGACTTATGAAGTGAAGCTTTATCCGTAGAGCTATCCATGTTCATATCACACTTCTATACATATGATCTTAATTAGCTAAGTTCAACGCAATGAAATGTCAGTTTGACATGAGAAAGTGTGCTAAGCCAACTAACGACGGTGTAATAGGTTGCATCCAGTCCAATCTTCTACTAATCTAAAAGCCTTGTCATTTTTGAGCCCTTCATGAGCTTATGTCTTTGGTGAACCTTTAATGAGCTTATTATAACGAGTTATGAAATGAAGCTTGATCCTTAGAGCTATCCATTTTCATATCATACTTCTACACATGTGATCTCAATTAGCTAAGTTCAACGCAATGAAATGTCTGTTTGATATGTGAAAGTGTGCTAAGCCAGCTAACAGCAGTGTAATAGGTTGCATCCATTCCAATCTTCTGCTAATCTAAAAGCCATGTCTTTTGTGAGCCCATCATGAGCTTATTTCTTTGGTGAACCTTTCATGAGCTTATTCTAACGAGTTATGAAGTGGAGCTTGATCCTTAGAGCTATCCATGTTCATATCATACTTCTACACATGTGATCTCAATTAGCTAAGTTCAACGTAATGAAATGTCTGTTTGACATGTGAAAGTGTGCTAAGCCAGTTAACAGCACTGTAATAGGTGGCATCCAGTCCAATTTTCTGCTAATATAAAAGCCATGTCTTTTGTGAGCCCTTCATGAGCTTATGTCTTTGGTGAACCTTTCATGAGCTTATTCTAACGAGTTATGAAGTGGAGCTTGATCCTTAGAGCTATCCATGTTCATATCATACTTCTACACATGTGATCTCAATTAGCTAAGTTCAACGCAATGAAATGTCAGTTTGACATGTGAAAGTGTGCTAAGCCAGCTAACGGCAGTGTAATAGGTAGCATCCAGTCCAATCTTCTGCTAATCTAAAAGCCATGTCTTTTGTGAGCCCTTCATGAGCTTATGTCTTTGGTGAACCTTTCTTGAGCTTATTCTAACGAATTATGAAGTAAAGCTTTATTCGTAGAGATATCCATGTTCATATCATACTTCTACACATGTGATCTCAATTAGCTAAGTTCAACGCAATGAAATGTCTGTTTGACATGTCCAAGTGTGCTAAGGCAGTTAACAGCACTGTAATAGGTGGCATCCAGTCCAATCTTCTGCTAATATAAAAGCCATGTCTTTTGTTAGCCCTTCATGAGCTTATGTCTTTGGTGAACCTTTCATGAGCTTATTCTAACGAGTTATGAAGTGGAGCTTGATCCTTAGAGCTATCCATTTTCATATCATACTTCTACACATGTGATCTCAATTACCTAAGTTCAACGCAATGAAATGTTAGTTTGACATGAGAAAGTGTGCTAAGCCAACTAACGACGGTGTAATAGGTTGCATCTAGATCAATCTTCTGCTAATCTAAAAGCCTTATCATTTTTGAGCCCTTCATGAGCTTATGTCTTTGGTGAACCTTTCATGAGCTTATTCTAACGAGTTATGAAGTGGAGCTTGATCCTTAGAGCTATCCATGTTCATATCATACTTCTACACATGTGATCTCAATTAGCTAAGTTCAACGCAATGAAATGTCAGTTTGACATGTGAAAGTGTGCTAAGCCAGCTAACGGCAGTGTAATAGGTTGCATCCAGTCCAATCTTCTGCTAATCTAAAAGCCATGTCTTTTGTGAGCCCTTCATGAGCTTATGTCTTTGGTGAACCTTTCTTGAGCTTATTCTAACGAATTATGAAGTAAAGCTTTATTCGTAGAGATATCCATGTTCATATCATACTTCTACACATGTGATCTCAATTAGCTAAGTTCAACGCAATGAAATGTCTGTTTGACATGTCCAAGTGTGCTAAGGCAGTTAACAGCACTGTAATAGGTGGCATCCAGTCCAATCTTCTGCTAATATAAAAGCCATGTCTTTTGTTAGCCCTTCATGAGCTTATGTCTTTGGTGAACCTTTCATGAGCTTATTCTAACGAGTTATGAAGTGGAGCTTGATCCTTAGAGCTATCCATTTTCATATCATACTTCTACACATGTGATCTCAATTACCTAAGTTCAACGCAATGAAATGTTAGTTTGACATGAGAAAGTGTGCTAAGCCAACTAACGACGGTGTAATAGGTTGCATCTAGATCAATCTTCTGCTAATCTAAAAGCCTTATCATTTTTGAGCCCTTCATGAGCTTATGTCTTTGGTGAACCTTTAATGAGCTTATTATAACGAGTTATGAAATGAAGCTTGATCCTTAGAGCTATCCATGTTCATATCATACTTCTACACATGTGATCTCAATTAACTAAGTTCAACGCAATGAAATGTCTGTTTGACATGTGAAACTGTGCTAAGCCAACTAACGGCAGTGTAATAGATTGCATCCAGTCCAATCTTCTGCTAATCTAAAAGCCATGTCTTTTGTGAGCCCTTCATGAGCTTATGTCTTTGGTGAACCTTTCATGAGCTTATTCTAACGAGTTATGAAGTGGACCTTGATCCTTAGAGCTATCCATGTTCATATCATACTTCTACACATGTGATCTCAATTAGCTAAGTTCAACGCAATGAAATGTCTGTTTAATATGTGAAAGTGTGCTAAGCCAGCTAACAGCAGTGTAATAGGTTGCATCCACTCCAATCTTCTGCTAATCTAAAAGCCATGTCTTTTGTGAGCCCTTCATGAGCTTATGTCTTTGGTGAACCTTTCATGAGCTTATTCTAACGAGTTATGAAGTGGAGCTTGATCCTTAGAGCTATCCATGTTCATATCATACTTCTACACATGTGATCTCAATTAGCTAAGTTCAACGCAATGAAATGTCTGTTTTACATGTGAAAGTGTGCTAAGCTAGTTAACAGCACTGTAATAGGTGGCATCCAGTCCAATCTTCTGCTAATATAAAAGCCATGTCTTTTGTGAGCCCTTCATGAGCTTATGTCTTTGGTGAACCTTTCATGAGCTTATTCTAACGAGTTATGAAGTGGAGCTTGATCCTTAGAGCTATCCATGTTCATATCATACTTCTACACATGTGATCCCTTCATTAGCTTATGTCTTTGGCGAATCTTTCATGAGCTCATTCTAATGAGTTATGAAGTGAAGCATTATCCGTAGAGCTATCCATTTTCATATCATACTTCTACACATGTGATCTCAATTAGCTAAGTTCAACGCAATGAAATGTATGTTTGACATGTGAAAGTGTGCTAAGCCAGTTAACAGCAGTGTAATAGGTTGCATCCAGTCCAATCTTCTACTAATCTAAAAGCCATGTGTTTTGTGAGGTCTTCATGAGCTTATGTTTTTCGTGAACCTTTCATGAGCTTATTCTCACGACTTATGAAGTGAAGCTTTATCCGTAGAGCTATCCATGTTCATATCACACTTCTATACATATGATCTTAATTAGCTAAGTTCAACGCAATGAAATGTCAGTTTGACATGAGAAAGTGTGCTAAGCCAACTAACGACGGTGTAATAGGTTGCATCCAGTCCAATCTTCTACTAATCTAAAAGCCTTGTCATTTTTGAGCCCTTCATGAGCTTATGTCTTTGGTGAACCTTTAATGAGCTTATTATAACGAGTTATGAAATGAAGCTTGATCCTTAGAGCTATCCATTTTCATATCATACTTCTACACATGTGATCTCAATTAGCTAAGTTCAACGCAATGAAATGTCTGTTTGATATGTGAAAGTGTGCTAAGCCAGCTAACAGCAGTGTAATAGGTTGCATCCATTCCAATCTTCTGCTAATCTAAAAGCCATGTCTTTTGTGAGCCCATCATGAGCTTATGTCTTTGGTGAACCTTTCATGAGCTTATTCTAACGAGTTATGAAGTGGAGCTTGATCCTTAGAGCTATCCATGTTCATATCATACTTCTACACATGTGATCTCAATTAGCTAAGTTCAACGCAATGAAATGTCTGTTTGACATGTGAAAGTGTGCTAAGCCAGTTAACAGCACTGTAATAGGTGGCATCCAGTCCAATTTTCTGCTAATATAAAAGCCATGTCTTTTGTGAGCCCTTCATGAGCTTATGTCTTTGGTGAACCTTTCATGAGCTTATTCTAACGAGTTATGAAGTGGAGCTTGATCCTTAGAGCTATCCATGTTCATATCATACTTCTACACATGTGATCTCAATTAGCTAAGTTCAACGCAATGAAATGTCAGTTTGACATGTGAAAGTGTGCTAAGCCAGCTAACGGCAGTGTAATAGGTTGCATCCAGTCCAATCTTCTGCTAATCTAAAAGCCATGTCTTTTGTGAGCCCTTCATGAGCTTATGTCTTTGGTGAACCTTTCTTGAGCTTATTCTAACGAATTATGAAGTAAAGCTTTATTCGTAGAGATATCCATGTTCATATCATACTTCTACACATGTGATCTCAATTAGCTAAGTTCAACGCAATGAAATGTCTGTTTGACATGTCCAAGTGTGCTAAGGCAGTTAACAGCACTGTAATAGGTGGCATCCAGTCCAATCTTCTGCTAATATAAAAGCCATGTCTTTTGTTAGCCCTTCATGAGCTTATGTCTTTGGTGAACCTTTCATGAGCTTATTCTAACGAGTTATGAAGTGGAGCTTGATCCTTAGAGCTATCCATTTTCATATCATACTTCTACACATGTGATCTCAATTACCTAAGTTCAACGCAATGAAATGTTAGTTTGACATGAGAAAGTGTGCTAAGCCAACTAACGACGGTGTAATAGGTTGCATCTAGATCAATCTTCTGCTAATCTAAAAGCCTTATCATTTTTGAGCCCTTCATGAGCTTATGTCTTTGGTGAACCTTTCATGAGCTTATTCTAACGAGTTATGAAGTGGAGCTTGATCCTTAGAGCTATCCATGTTCATATCATACTTCTACACATGTGATCTCAATTAGCTAAGTTCAACGCAATGAAATGTCTGTTTAACATGTGAAAGTGTGCTAAGCCAGCTAACGGCAGTGTAATAGGTTGCATCCAGTCCAATCTTCTGCTAATCTAAAAGCCATGTCTTTTGTGAGCCCTTCATGAGCTTATGTCTTAGGTGAACCTTTCATGAGCTTATTCTAACGAGTTATGAAGTGGAGCTTGATCCTTAGAGCTATCCATGTTCATATCATACTTCTACACATATGATCTCAATTAGCTAAGTTCAACGCAATGAAATGTCTGTTTGACATGTGAAAGTGTGCTAAGCCAGTTAACAGCAGTGTAATAGGTTGCATCCAGTCCAATCTTCTACTAATCTAAAAGCCATGTGTTTTGTGAGCCCTTCATCAGCTTATGTTTTTCGTGAACCTTTCATGAGCTTATTCTCACGACTTATGAAGTGAAGCTTTATCCGTAGAGCTATCCATGTTCATATCATACTTCTACACATATGATCTTAATTAGCTAAGTTCAACGCAATGAAATGTGAGTTTGACATGAGAAAGTGTGCTAAGCCAACTAACGACGGTGTAATAGGTTGCATCCAGTCCAATCTTCTACTAATCTAAAAGCCTTGTCATTTTGGAGCCCTTCATAAGCTTATGTCTTTGGTGAACCTTTAATGAGCTTATTATAACGAGTTATGAAATGAAGCTTGATCCTTAGAGCTATCCATGTTCATATCATACTTCTACACATGTGATCTCAATTAACTAAGTTCAACGCAATGAAATGTCTGTTTGACATGTGAAAGGGTGCTAAGCCAGCTAACGGCAGTGTAATAGGTTGCATCCAGTCCAATCTTCTACTAATCTAAAAGCCATGTCTTTTGTGAGCCCTTCATGAGCCTATGTCTTTGGTGAACTTTTCATGATCTTATTCTAACGAGTTATGAAGTGGACCTTGATCCTTAGAGCTATCCATGTTCATATCATACTTCTACACATGTGATCTCAATTAGCTAAGTTCAACGCAATGAAATGTCTGTTTGATATGTGAAAGTGTGCTAAGCCAGCTAACAGCAGTGTAATAGGTTGCATCCAGATCAATCATCTGCTAATCTAAAAGCCTTGTCATTTTTGAGCCCTTCATGAGCTTATATCTTTGTGGAACCTTTAATGAGCTTATTGTAACGAGTTATGAAATGAAGCTTGATCCTTAGAGCTATCCATGTTCATATCATACTTCTACACATGTGATCTCAATTAGCTAAGTTCAACGCAATGAAATGTCTGTTTAACATGTGAAACTGTGCTAAGCCAACTAACGGCAGTGTAATAGGGTGCATCCAGTCCAATATTCTGCTAATCTAAAAGCCATGTCTTTTGTGAGCCCTTCATGAGCTTATGTCTTTGGTGAACCTTTCATGAGCTTATTCTAACGAGTTATGAAGTGGAGCTTGATCCTTGGAGCTATCCATGTTCATATCATACTTCTACACATGTGATCTCAATTAGCTAAGTTCAACGCAATGAAATGTCTGTTTGACATGTGAAAGTGTGCTAAGCCAGTTAACAGCAGTGTAATAGGTTGCATCCAGTCCAATCTTCTACTAATCTAAAAGCCATGTGTTTTGTGAGCCCTTCATCAGCTTATGTTTTTCGTGAACCTTTCATGAGCTTATTCTCACGACTTATGAAGTAAAGCTTTATCCGTAGAGCTATCCATGTTCATATCATACTTCTACACATATGATCTTAATTAGCTAAGTTCAACGCAATGAAATGTGAGTTTGACATGAGAAAGTGTGCTAAGCCAACTAACGACGGTGTAATAGGTTGCATCCAGTCCAATCTTCTACTAATCTAAAAGCCTTGTCATTTTTGAGCCCTTCATAAGCTTATGTCTTTGGTGAACCTTTAATGAGCTTATTATAACGAGTTATGAAATGAAGCTTGATCCTTAGAGCTATCCATGTTCATATCATACTTCTACACATGTGATCTCAATTAACTAAGTTCAACGCAATGAAATGTCTGTTTGACATATGAAAGGGTGCTAAGCCAGCTAACGGCAGTGTAATAGGTTGCATCCAGTCCAATCTTCTGCTAATCTAAAAGCCATATCTTTTGTGAGCCCTTCATGAGCCTATGTCTTTGGTGAACTTTTCATGATCTTATTCTAACGAGTTATGAAGTGGACCTTGATCCTTAGAGCTATCCATGTTCATATCATACTTCTACACATGTGATCTCAATTAGCTAAGTTCAACGCAATGAAATGTCTGTTTGATATGTGAAAGTGTGCTAAGCCAGCTAACAGCAGTGTAATAGGTTGCATCCACTCCAATCTTCTGCTAATCTAAAAGCCATGTCTTTTGTGAGCCCTTCATGAGCTTATGTCTTTGGTGAACCTTTCATGAGCTTATTCTAACGAGTTATGAAGTGGAGCTTAATCCTTAGAGCTATCCATGTTCATATCATACTTCTACACATGTGATCTCAATTAGCTAAGTTCAACGCAATGAAATGTTAGTTTGACATGAGAAAGTGTGCTAAGCCAACTAACGACGGTGTAATAGGTTGCATCCAGAACAATCATCTGCTAATCTAAAAGCCTTGTCATTTTTGAGCCCTTCATGAGCTTATATCTTTGTGGAACCTTTAATGAGCTTATTGTAACGAGTTATGAAATGAAGCTTGATCCTTAGAGCTATCCATGTTCATATCATACTTCTACACATGTGATCTCAATTAGCTAAGTTCAACGCAATGAAATGTCTGTTTAACATGTGAAACTGTTCTAAGCCAACTAACGGCAGTGTAATAGGTTGCATCTAGTCCAATATTCTGCTAATCTAAAAGCCATGTCTTTTGTGAGCCCTTCATGAGCTTATGTCTTTGGTGAACCTTTCATGAGCTTATTCTAACGAGTTATGAAGTTGAGCTTGATCCTTGGAGCTATCCATGTTCATATCATACTTCTACACATGTGATCTCAATTAGCTAAGTTCAACGCAATGAAATGTCTGTTTGACATGTGAAAGTGTGCTAAGCTAGTTAACAGCAGTGTAATAGGTTGCATCCAGTCCAATCTTCTACTAATCTAAAAGCCATGTGTTTTGTGAGCCCTTCATGAACTTATGTCTTTCGTGAAACCTTTCATGAGCTTATTCTCACGACTTATGAAGTGAAGCTTTATCCGTAGAGCTATCCATGTTCATATCATACTTCTACACATATGATCTTAATTAGCTAAGTTCAACGCAATGAAATGTCAGTTTGACATGAGAAAGTGTGCTAAGAATACTAACGACAGTGTAATAGGTTGCATTCAGATCAATCTTCTACTAATCTAAAAGCTTTGTCATTTTTGAGCCCTTCATGAGCTTATGTCTTTGGTGAACCTTTAATGAGCTTAATATAACGAGTTATGAAATGAAGCTTGATCCTTAGAGCTATCCATGTTCATATCATACTTCTACACATGTGATCTCAATTAGCTAAGTTCAACGCAATGAAATGTCTGTTTGATATGTGAAAGTGTGCTAAGCCAGCTAACAGCAGTGTAATAGGTTGCATCCAGTCCAATCTTCTACTAATCTAAAAGCCATGTCTTTTGTGAGCCCTTCATGAGCTTATGTCTTTGGTGAACCTTTCATGAGCTTATTCTAACGAGTTATGAAGTGGAGCTTGATCCTTAGAGCTATCCATGTTCATATCATACTTCTACACATGTGATCTCAATTAACTAAGTTCAACGCAATGAAATGTCTGTTTGACATGTGAAAGGGTGCTAAGCCAGCTAACGGCAGTGTAATAGGTTGCATCCAGTCCAATCTTCTGCTAATCTAAAAGCCATGTCTTTTGTGAGCCTTTCATGAGCCTATGTCTTTGGTGAACTTTTCATGATCTTATTCTAACGAGTTATGAAGTGGACCTTGATCCTTAGAGCTATCCATGTTCATATCATAATTCTACACATGTGATCTCAATTAGCTAAGTTCAACGCAATGAAATGTCTGTTTGATATGTGAAACTGTGCTAAGCCAGCTAACAGCAGTGTAATAGGTTGCATCCAGTCCAATATTCTGCTAATCTAAAAGCCATGTCTTTTGTGAGCCCTTCATGAGCTTATGTCTTTGGTGAACCTTTCATGAGCTTATTCTAACGAGTTATGAAGTGGAGCTTGATCCTTGGAGCTATCCATGTTCATATCATACTTCTACACATGTAATCTCAATTAGCTAAGTTCAACGAAATGAAATGTCTGTTTGACATGTGAAAGTGTGCTAAGCCAGTTAACAGCAGTGTAATAGGTTGCATCCAGTCCAATCTTCTACTAATCTAAAAGCCATGTGTTTTGTGAGCCCTTCATCAGCTTATGTTTTTCGTGAACCTTTCATGAGCTTATTCTCACGACTTATGAAGTGAAGCTTTATCCGTAGAGCTATCCATGTTCATATCATACTTCTACACATATGATCTTAATTAGCTAAGTTCAACGCAATGAAATGTGAGTTTGACATGAGAAAGTGTGCTAAGCCAACTAACGACGGTGTAATAGGTTGCATCCAGTCCAATCTTCTACTAATCTAAAAGCCTTGTCATTTTTGAGCCCTTCATAAGCTTATGTCTTTGGTGAACCTTTAATGAGCTTATTATAACGAGTTATGAAATGAAGCTTGATCCTTAGAGCTATCCATGTTCATATCATACTTCTACACATGTGATCTCAATTAACTAAGTTCAACGCAATGAAATGTCTGTTTGACATATGAAAGGGTGCTAAGCCAGCTAACGGCAGTGTAATAGGTTGCATCCAGTCCAATCTTCTGCTAATCTAAAAGCCATGTCTTTTGTGAGCCTTTCATGAGCCTATGTCTTTGGTGAACTTTTCATGATCTTATTCTAACGAGTTATGAAGTGGACCTTGATCCTTAGAGCTATCCATGTTCATATCATAATTCTACACATGTGATCTCAATTAGCTAAGTTCAACGCAATGAAATGTCTGTTTGATATGTGAAAGTGTGCTAAGCCAGCTAACAGCAGTGTAATAGGTTGCATCCACTCCAATCTTCTGCTAATCTAAAAGCCATGTCTTTTGTGAGCCCTTCATGAGCTTATGTCTTTGGTGAACCTTTCATGAGCTTATTCTAACGAGTTATGAAGTGGAGCTTAATCCTTAGAGCTATCCATGTTCATATCATACTTCTACACATGTGATCTCAATTAGCTAAGTTCAACGCAATGAAATGTTAGTTTGACATGAGAAAGTGTGCTAAGCCAACTAACGACGGTGTAATAGGTTGCATCCAGATCAATCATCTGCTAATCTAAAAGCCTTGTCATTTTTGAGCCCTTCATGAGCTTATATCTTTGTGGAACCTTTAATGAGCTTATTGTAACGAGTTATGAAATGAAGCTTGATCCTTAGAGCTATCCATGTTCATATCATACTTCTACACATGTGATCTCAATTAGCTAAGTTCAACGCAATGAAATGTCTGTTTAACATGTGAAACTGTGCTAAGCCAACTAACGGCAGTGTAATAGGTTGCATCCAGTCCAATATTCTGCTAATCTAAAAGCCATGTCTTTTGTGAGCCCTTCATGAGCTTATGTCTTTGGTGAACCTTTCATGAGCTTATTCTAACGAGTTATGAAGTGGAGCTTGATCCTTGGAGCTATCCATGTTCATATCATACTTCTACACATGTGATCTCAATTAACTAAGTTCAACGCAATGAAATGTCTGTTTGACATATGAAAGGGTGCTAAGCCAGCTAACGGCAGTGTAATAGGTTGCATCCAGTCCAATCTTCTGCTAATCTAAAAGCCATGTCTTTTGTGAGCCTTTCATGAGCCTATGTCTTTGGTGAACTTTTCATGATCTTATTCTAACGAGTTATGAAGTGGACCTTGATCCTTAGAGCTATCCATGTTCATATCATAATTCTACACATGTGATCTCAATTAGCTAAGTTCAACGCAATGAAATGTCTGTTTGATATGTGAAAGTGTGCTAAGCCAGCTAACAGCAGTGTAATAGGTTGCATCCACTCCAATCTTCTGCTAATCTAAAAGCCATGTCTTTTGTGAGCCCTTCATGAGCTTATGTCTTTGGTGAACCTTTCATGAGCTTATTCTAACGAGTTATGAAGTGGAGCTTAATCCTTAGAGCTATCCATGTTCATATCATACTTCTACACATGTGATCTCAATTAGCTAAGTTCAACGCAATGAAATGTTAGTTTGACATGAGAAAGTGTGCTAAGCCAACTAACGACGGTGTAATAGGTTGCATCCAGATCAATCATCTGCTAATCTAAAAGCCTTGTCATTTTTGAGCCCTTCATGAGCTTATATCTTTGTGGAACCTATAATGAGCTTATTGTAACGAGTTATGAAATGAAGCTTGATCCTTAGAGCTATCCATGTTCATATCATACTTCTACACATGTGATCTCAATTAGCTAAGTTCAACGCAATGAAATGTCTGTTTAACATGTGAAACTGTGCTAAGCCAACTAACGGCAGTGTAATAGGTTGCATCCAGTCCAATATTCTGCTAATCTAAAAGCCATGTCTTTTGTGAGCCCTTCATGAGCTTATGTCTTTGGTGAACCTTTCATGAGCTTATTCTAACGAGTTATGAAGTGGAGCTTGATCCTTGGAGCTATCCATGTTCATATCATACTTCTACACATGTGATCTCAATTAACTAAGTTCAACGCAATGAAATGTCTGTTTGACATATGAAAGGGTGCTAAGCCAGCTAACGGCAGTGTAATAGGTTGCATCCAGTCCAATCTTCTGCTAATCTAAAAGCCATGTCTTTTGTGAGCCTTTCATGAGCCTATGTCTTTGGTGAACTTTTCATGATCTTATTCTAACGAGTTATGAAGTGGACCTTGATCCTTAGAGCTATCCATGTTCATATCATAATTCTACACATGTGATCTCAATTAGCTAAGTTCAACGCAATGAAATGTCTGTTTGATATGTGAAAGTGTGCTAAGCCAGCTAACAGCAGTGTAATAGGTTGCATCCACTCCAATCTTCTGCTAATCTAAAAGCCATGTCTTTTGTGAGCCCTTCATGAGCTTATGTCTTTGGTGAACCTTTCATGAGCTTATTCTAACGAGTTATGAAGTGGAGCTTAATCCTTAGAGCTATCCATGTTCATATCATACTTCTACACATGTGATCTCAATTAGCTAAGTTCAACGCAATGAAATGTTAGTTTGACATGAGAAAGTGTGCTAAGCCAACTAACGACGGTGTAATAGGTTGCATCCAGATCAATCATCTGCTAATCTAAAAGCCTTGTCATTTTTGAGCCCTTCATGAGCTTATATCTTTGTGGAACCTTTAATGAGCTTATTGTAACGAGTTATGAAATGAAGCTTGATCCTTAGAGCTATCCATGTTCATATCATACTTCTACACATGTGATCTCAATTAGCTAAGTTCAACGCAATGAAATGTCTGTTTAACATGTGAAACTGTGCTAAGCCAACTAACGGCAGTGTAATAGGTTGCATCCAGTCCAATATTCTGCTAATCTAAAAGCCATGTCTTTTGTGAGCCCTTCATGAGCTTATGTCTTTGGTGAACCTTTCATGAGCTTATTCTAACGAGTTATGAAGTGGAGCTTGATCCTTGGAGCTATCCATGTTCATATCATACTTCTACACATGTGATCTCAATTAGCTAAGTTCAACGCAATGAAATGTCTGTTTGACATGTGAAAGTGTGCTAAGCTAGTTAACAACAGTGTAATAGGTTGCATCCAGTCCAATCTTCTACTAATCTAAAAGCCATGTGTTTTGTGAGCCCTTCATGAACTTATGTCTTTCGTGAAACCTTTCATGAGCATATTCTCACGACTTATGAAGTGAAGCTTTATCCGTAGAGCTATCCATGTTCATATCATACTTCTACACATATGATCTTAATTAGCTAAGTTCAACGCAATGAAATGTCAGTTTGACATGAGAAAGTGTGCTAAGAATACTAACGACAGTGTAATAGGTTGCATTCAGATCAATCTTCTACTAATCTAAAAGCTTTGTCATTTTTGAGCCCTTCATGAGCTTATGTCTTTGGTGAACCTTTAATGAGCTTAATATAACGAGTTATGAAATGAAGCTTGATCCTTAGAGCTATCCATGTTCATATCATACTTCTACACATGTGATCTCAATTAGCTAAGTTCAACGCAATGAAATGTCTGTTTGATATGTGAAAGTGTGCTAAGCCAGCTAACAGCAGTGTAATAGGTTGCATCCAGTCCAATCTTCTACTAATCTAAAAGCCATGTCTTTTGTGAGCCCTTCATGAGCTTATGTCTTTGGTGAACCTTTCATGAGCTTATTCTAACGAGTTATGAAGTGGAGCTTGATCCTTAGAGCTATCCATGTTCATATCATACTTCTACACATGTGATCTCAATTAACTAAGTTCAACGCAATGAAATGTCTGTTTGACATGTGAAAGGGTGCTAAGCCAGCTAACGGCAGTGTAATAGGTTGCATCCAGTCCAATCTTCTGCTAATCTAAAAGCCATGTCTTTTGTGAGCCTTTCATGAGCCTATGTCTTTGGTGAACTTTTCATGATCTTATTCTAACGAGTTATGAAGTGGACCTTGATCCTTAGAGCTATCCATGTTCATATCATAATTCTACACATATGATCTCAATTAGCTAAGTTCAACGCAATGAAATGTCTGTTTGATATGTGAAAGTGTGCTAAGCCAGCTAACAGCAGTGTAATAGGTTGCATCCACTCCAATCTTCTGCTAATCTAAAAGCCATGTCTTTTGTGAGCCCTTCATGAGCTTATGTCTTTGGTGAACCTTTCATGAGCTTATTCTAACGAGTTATGAAGTGGAGCTTAATCCTTAGAGCTATCCATGTTCATATCATACTTCTACACATGTGATCTCAATTAGCTAAGTTCAACGCAATGAAATGTTAGTTTGACATGAGAAAGTGTGCTAAGCCAACTAACGACGGTGTAATAGGTTGCATCCAGACCAATCATCTGCTAATCTAAAAGCCTTGTCATTTTTGAGCCCTTCATGAGCTTATGTCTTTGGTGAACCTTTAATGAGCTTATTATAACGAGTTATGAAATGAAGCTTGATCCTTAGAGCTATCCATGTTCATATCATACTTCTACACATGTGATCTCAATTAACTAAGTTCAACGCAATGTAATGTCTGTTTGACATGTGAAACTGTGCTAAGCCAACTAACGGAAGTGTAATAGGTTGCATCCAGTCCAATCTTCTGCTAATCTAAAAGCCATGTCTTTTGTGAGCCCTTCATGAGCTTATGTCTTTGGTAAACCTTTCATGAGCTTATTCTAACGAGTTATGAAGTGGACCTTGATCCTTAGAGCTATCCATGTTCATATCATACTTCTACACATGTGATCTCAATTAGCTAATTTCAACGCAATGAAATGTCTGTTTGATATGTGAAAGTGTGCTAAGCCAGCTAACAGCAGTGTAATAGGTTGCATCCAGTCCTATCTTCTGCTAATCTAAAAGCCATGTCTTTTGTGAGCCCTTCATGAGCTTATGTCTTTGGTGAACCTTTCATGAGCTTATTCTAACGAGTTATGAAGTGGAGCTTAATCCTTAGAGCTATCCATGTTCATATCATACTTCTACACATGTGATCTCAATTAGCTAAGTTCAACGCAATGAAATGTTAGTTTGACATGAGAAAGTGTGCTAAGCCAACTAACGACAGTGTAATAGGTTGCATCCAGATCAATCATCTGCTAATCTAAAAGCCTTGTCATTTTTGAGCCCTTCATGAGCTTATATCTTTGGTGAACCTTTAATGAGCTTATTATAACGAGTTATGAAATGAAGCTTGATCCTTAGAGCTATCCATGTTCATATTATACTTCTACACATGTGATCTCAATTAGCTAAGTTCATCGCAATGAAATGTCTGTTTAACATGTGAAACTGTGCTAAGCCAACTAACGGCAGTGTAATAGGTTGCATCCAGTCCAATATTCTGCTAATCTAAAAGCCATGTCTTTTGTGAGCCCTTCATGAGCTTATGTCTTTGGTGAACCTTTCATGAGCTTATTCTAACGAGTTATGAAGTGGAGCTTAATCCTTAGAGCTATCCATGTTCATATCATACTTCTACACATGTGATCTCAATTAGCTAAGTTCAACGCAATGAAATGTTAGTTTGACATGAGAAAGTGTGCTAAGCCAACTAACGACAGTGTAATAGGTTGCATCCAGATCAATCATCTGCTAATCTAAAAGCCTTGTCATTTTTGAGCCCTTCATGAGCTTATATCTTTGGTGAACCTTTAATGAGCTTATTATAACGAGTTATGAAATGAAGCTTGATCCTTAGAGCTATCCATGTTCATATCATACTTCTACACATGTGATCTCAATTAACTAAGTTCAACGCAATGAAATGTCTGTTTGACATATGAAAGGGTGCTAAGCCAGCTAACGGCAGTGTAATAGGTTGCATCCAGTCCAATCTTCTGCTAATCTAAAAGCCATGTCTTTTGTGAGCCTTTCATGAGCCTATGTCTTTGGTGAACTTTTCATGATCTTATTCTAACGAGTTATGAAGTGGACCTTGATCCTTAGAGCTATCCATGTTCATATCATAATTCTACACATGTGATCTCAATTAGCTAAGTTCAACGCAATGAAATGTCTGTTTGATATGTGAAAGTGTGCTAAGCCAGCTAACAGCAGTGTAATAGGTTGCATCCACTCCAATCTTCTGCTAATCTAAAAGCCATGTCTTTTGTGAGCCCTTCATGAGCTTATGTCTTTGGTGAACCTTTCATGAGCTTATTCTAACGAGTTATGAAGTGGAGCTTAATCCTTAGAGCTATCCATGTTCATATCATACTTCTACACATGTGATCTCAATTAGCTAAGTTCAACGCAATGAAATGTTAGTTTGACATGAGAAAGTGTGCTAAGCCAACTAACGACGGTGTAATAGGTTGCATCCAGATCAATCATCTGCTAATCTAAAAGCCTTGTCATTTTTGAGCCCTTCATGAGCTTATATCTTTGTGGAACCTTTAATGAGCTTATTGTAACGAGTTATGAAATGAAGCTTGATCCTTAGAGCTATCCATGTTCATATCATACTTCTACACATGTGATCTCAATTAGCTAAGTTCAACGCAATGAAATGTCTGTTTAACATGTGAAACTGTGCTAAGCCAACTAACGGCAGTGTAATAGGTTGCATCCAGTCCAATATTCTGCTAATCTAAAAGCCATGTCTTTTGTGAGCCCTTCATGAGCTTATGTCTTTGGTGAACCTTTCATGAGCTTATTCTAACGAGTTATGAAGTGGAGCTTGATCCTTGGAGCTATCCATGTTCATATCATACTTCTACACATGTGATCTCAATTAGCTAAGTTCAACGCAATGAAATGTCTGTTTGACATGTGAAAGTGTGCTAAGCTAGTTAACAACAGTGTAATAGGTTGCATCCAGTCCAATCTTCTACTAATCTAAAAGCCATGTGTTTTGTGAGCCCTTCATGAACTTATGTCTTTCGTGAAACCTTTCATGAGCATATTCTCACGACTTATGAAGTGAAGCTTTATCCGTAGAGCTATCCATGTTCATATCATACTTCTACACATATGATCTTAATTAGCTAAGTTCAACGCAATGAAATGTCAGTTTGACATGAGAAAGTGTGCTAAGAATACTAACGACAGTGTAATAGGTTGCATTCAGATCAATCTTCTACTAATCTAAAAGCTTTGTCATTTTTGAGCCCTTCATGAGCTTATGTCTTTGGTGAACCTTTAATGAGCTTAATATAACGAGTTATGAAATGAAGCTTGATCCTTAGAGCTATCCATGTTCATATCATACTTCTACACATGTGATCTCAATTAGCTAAGTTCAACGCAATGAAATGTCTGTTTGATATGTGAAAGTGTGCTAAGCCAGCTAACAGCAGTGTAATAGGTTGCATCCAGTCCAATCTTCTACTAATCTAAAAGCCATGTCTTTTGTGAGCCCTTCATGAGCTTATGTCTTTGGTGAACCTTTCATGAGCTTATTCTAACGAGTTATGAAGTGGAGCTTGATCCTTAGAGCTATCCATGTTCATATCATACTTCTACACATGTGATCTCAATTAACTAAGTTCAACGCAATGAAATGTCTGTTTGACATGTGAAAGGGTGCTAAGCCAGCTAACGGCAGTGTAATAGGTTGCATCCAGTCCAATCTTCTGCTAATCTAAAAGCCATGTCTTTTGTGAGCCTTTCATGAGCCTATGTCTTTGGTGAACTTTTCATGATCTTATTCTAACGAGTTATGAAGTGGACCTTGATCCTTAGAGCTATCCATGTTCATATCATAATTCTACACATATGATCTCAATTAGCTAAGTTCAACGCAATGAAATGTCTGTTTGATATGTGAAAGTGTGCTAAGCCAGCTAACAGCAGTGTAATAGGTTGCATCCACTCCAATCTTCTGCTAATCTAAAAGCCATGTCTTTTGTGAGCCCTTCATGAGCTTATGTCTTTGGTGAACCTTTCATGAGCTTATTCTAACGAGTTATGAAGTGGAGCTTAATCCTTAGAGCTATCCATGTTCATATCATACTTCTACACATGTGATCTCAATTAGCTAAGTTCAACGCAATGAAATGTTAGTTTGACATGAGAAAGTGTGCTAAGCCAACTAACGACGGTGTAATAGGTTGCATCCAGACCAATCATCTGCTAATCTAAAAGCCTTGTCATTTTTGAGCCCTTCATGAGCTTATGTCTTTGGTGAACCTTTAATGAGCTTATTATAACGAGTTATGAAATGAAGCTTGATCCTTAGAGCTATCCATGTTCATATCATACTTCTACACATGTGATCTCAATTAACTAAGTTCAACGCAATGTAATGTCTGTTTGACATGTGAAACTGTGCTAAGCCAACTAACGGAAGTGTAATAGGTTGCATCCAGTCCAATCTTCTGCTAATCTAAAAGCCATGTCTTTTGTGAGCCCTTCATGAGCTTATGTCTTTGGTAAACCTTTCATGAGCTTATTCTAACGAGTTATGAAGTGGACCTTGATCCTTAGAGCTATCCATGTTCATATCATACTTCTACACATGTGATCTCAATTAGCTAATTTCAACGCAATGAAATGTCTGTTTGATATGTGAAAGTGTGCTAAGCCAGCTAACAGCAGTGTAATAGGTTGCATCCAGTCCTATCTTCTGCTAATCTAAAAGCCATGTCTTTTGTGAGCCCTTCATGAGCTTATGTCTTTGGTGAACCTTTCATGAGCTTATTCTAACGAGTTATGAAGTGGAGCTTAATCCTTAGAGCTATCCATGTTCATATCATACTTCTACACATGTGATCTCAATTAGCTAAGTTCAACGCAATGAAATGTTAGGTTGACATGAGAAAGTGTGCTAAGCCAACTAACGACAGTGTAATAGGTTGCATCCAGATCAATCATCTGCTAATCTAAAAGCCTTGTCATTTTTGAGCCCTTCATGAGCTTATATCTTTGGTGAACCTTTAATGAGCTTATTATAACGAGTTATGAAATGAAGCTTGATCCTTAGAGCTATCCATGTTCATATTATACTTCTACACATGTGATCTCAATTAGCTAAGTTCATCGCAATGAAATGTCTGTTTAACATGTGAAACTGTGCTAAGCCAACTAACGGCAGTGTAATAGGTTGCATCCAGTCCAATATTCTGCTAATCTAAAAGCCATGTCTTTTGTGAGCCCTTCATGAGCTTATGTCTTTGGTGAACCTTTCATGAGCTTATTCTAACGAGTTATGAAGTGGAGCTTAATCCTTAGAGCTATCCATGTTCATATCATACTTCTACACATGTGATCTCAATTAGCTAAGTTCAACGCAATGAAATGTTAGTTTGACATGAGAAAGTGTGCTAAGCCAACTAACGACAGTGTAATAGGTTGCATCCAGATCAATCATCTGCTAATCTAAAAGCCTTGTCATTTTTGAGCCCTTCATGAGCTTATATCTTTGGTGAACCTTTAATGAGCTTATTATAACGAGTTATGAAATGAAGCTTGATCCTTAGAGCTATCCATGTTCATATCATACTTCTACACATGTGATCTCAATTAACTAAGTTCAACGCAATGAAATGTCTGTTTGACATATGAAAGGGTGCTAAGCCAGCTAACGGCAGTGTAATAGGTTGCATCCAGTCCAATCTTCTGCTAATCTAAAAGCCATGTCTTTTGTGAGCCTTTCATGAGCCTATGTCTTTGGTGAACTTTTCATGATCTTATTCTAACGAGTTATGAAGTGGACCTTGATCCTTAGAGCTATCCATGTTCATATCATAATTCTACACATGTGATCTCAATTAGCTAAGTTCAACGCAATGAAATGTCTGTTTGATATGTGAAAGTGTGCTAAGCCAGCTAACAGCAGTGTAATAGGTTGCATCCACTCCAATCTTCTGCTAATCTAAAAGCCATGTCTTTTGTGAGCCCTTCATGAGCTTATGTCTTTGGTGAACCTTTCATGAGCTTATTCTAACGAGTTATGAAGTGGAGCTTAATCCTTAGAGCTATCCATGTTCATATCATACTTCTACACATGTGATCTCAATTAGCTAAGTTCAACGCAATGAAATGTTAGTTTGACATGAGAAAGTGTGCTAAGCCAACTAACGACGGTGTAATAGGTTGCATCCAGATCAATCATCTGCTAATCTAAAAGCCTTGTCATTTTTGAGCCCTTCATGAGCTTATATCTTTGTGGAACCTTTAATGAGCTTATTGTAACGAGTTATGAAATGAAGCTTGATCCTTAGAGCTATCCATGTTCATATCATACTTCTACACATGTGATCTCAATTAGCTAAGTTCAACGCAATGAAATGTCTGTTTAACATGTGAAACTGTGCTAAGCCAACTAACGGCAGTGTAATAGGTTGCATCCAGTCCAATATTCTGCTAATCTAAAAGCCATGTCTTTTGTGAGCCCTCCATGAGCTTATGTCTTTGGTGAACCTTTCATGAGCTTATTCTAACGAGTTATGAAGTGGAGCTTAATCCTTAGAGCTATCCATGTTCATATCATACTTCTACACATGTGATCTCAATTAGCTAAGTTCAACGCAATGAAATGTTAGTTTGACATGAGAAAGTGTGCTAAGCCAACTAACGACAGTGTAATAGGTTGCATCCAGATCAATCATCTGCTAATCTAAAAGCCTTGTCATTTTTGAGCCCTTCATGAGCTTATATCTTTGGTGAACCTTTAATGAGCTTATTATAACGAGTTATGAAATGAAGCTTGATCCTTAGAGCTATCCATGTTCATATCATACTTCTACACATGTGATCTCAATTAGCTAAGTTCAACGCAATGAAATGTCTGTTTAACATGTGAAACTGTGCTAAGCCAACTAACGGCAGTGTAATAGGTTGCATCCAGTCCAATATTCTGCTAATCTAAAAGCCATGTCTTTTGTGAGCCCTTCATGAGCTTATGTCTTTGGTGAACCTTTCATGAGCTTATACTAACGAGTTATGAAGTGGAGCTTGATCCTTGGAGCTATCCATGTTCATATCATACTTCTACACATGTGATCTCAATTAGCTAAGTTCAACGCAATGAAATGTCGGTTTGACATGTGAAAGTGTGCTAAGCTAGTTAACAGCAGTGTAATAGGTTGCATCCAGTCCAATCTTCTACTAATCTAAAAGCCATGTGTTTTGTGAGCCCTTCATGAACTTATGTCTTTAGTGAAACCTTTCATGAGCTTATTCTCACGACTTATGAAGTGAAGCTTTATCCGTAGAGCTATCCATGTTCATATCATACTTCTACACATATGATCTTAATTAGCTAAGTTCAACGCAATGAAATGTCAGTTTGACATGAGAAAGTGTGCTAAGAATACTAACGACAATGTAATAGGTTGCATCCAGATCAATCTTCTACTAATCTAAAAGCTTTGTCATTTTTGAGCCCTTCATGAGCTTATGTCTTTGGTGAACCTTTAATGAGCTTAATATAACGAGTTATGAAATGAAGCTTGATCCTTAGAGCTATCCATGTTCATATCATACTTCTACACATGTGATCTCAATTAGCTAAGTTCAACGCAATGAAATGTCTGTTTGATATGTGAAAGTGTGCTAAGCCAGCTAACAGCAGTGTAATAGGTTGCATCCACTCCAATCTTCTGCTAATCTAAAAGCCATGTCTTTTGTGAGCCCTTCATGAGCTTATGTCTTTGGTGAACCTTTCATGAGCTTATTCTAACGAGTTATGAAGTGGAGCTTGATCCTTAGAGCTATCCATTTTCATATCATACTTCTACACATGTGATCTCAATTAGCTAAGTTCAACGCAATGAAATGTCTGTTTGACATGTGAAAGTGTGCTAAGCCAGTTAACAGCAGTGTAATAGGTTGCATCTAGTCCAATCTTCTACTAATCTAAAAGCCATGTGTTTTGTGAGCCCTTCATGAGCTTATGTCTTTCGTGAACCTTTCATGAGCTTATTCTCACGACTTATGAAGTGAAGCTTTATCCGTAGAGCTATCCATGTTCATATCATACTTCTACACATATGATCTTAATTAGCTAAGTTCAACGCAATGAAATGTCAGTTTGACATGAGAAAGTGTGCTAAGCCAACTAACGACGGTGTAATAGGTTGCATCCAGTCCAATCTTCTACTAATCTAAAAGCCTTGTCATTTTTGAGCCCTTCATGAGCTTATGTCTTTGGTGAACCTTTAATGAGCTTATTATAACGAGTTATGAAATGAAGCTTGATCCTTAGAGCTATCCATGTTCATATCATACTTCTACACATGTGATCTCAATTAACTAAGTTCAACGCAATGTAATGTCTGTTTGACATGTGAAACTGTGCTAAGCCAACTAACGGTAGTGTAATAGGTTGCATCCAGTCCAATCTTCTGCTAATCTAAAAGCCATGTCTTTTGTGAGCCCTTCATGAGCTTATGTCTTTGGTAAACCTTTCATGAGCTTATTCTAACGAGTTATGAAGTGGACCTTGATCCTTAGAGCTATCCATGTTCATATCATACTTCTACACATGTGATCTCAATTAGCTAAGTTCATCGCAATGAAATGTCTGTTTGATATGTGAAAGTGTGCTAAGCCAGCTAACAGCAGTGTAATAGGTTGCATCCAGTCCTATCTTCTGCTAATCTAAAAGCCATGTCTTTTGTGAGCCCTTCATGAGCTTATGTCTTTGGTGAACCTTTCATGAGCTTATTCTAACGAGTTATGAAGTGGAGCTTAATCCTTAGAGCTATCCATGTTCATATCATACTTCTACACATGTGATCTCAATTAGCTAAGTTCAACACAATGAAATGTCTGTTTGACATGAGAAAGTGTGCTAAGCCAACTAACGACAGTGTAATAGGTTGCATCCAGATCAATCATCTGCTAATCTAAAAGCCTTGTCATTTTTGAGCCCTTCATGAGCTTATATCTTTGGTGAACCTTTAATGAGCTTATTATAACGAGTTATGAAATGAAGCTTGATCCTTAGAGCTATCCATGTTCATATTATACTTCTACACATGTGATCTCAATTAGCTAAGTTCATCGCAATGAAATGTCTGTTTAACATGTGAAACTGTGCTAAGCCAACTAACGGCCGTGTAATAGGTTGCATCCAGTCCAATATTCTGCTAATCTAAAAGCCATGTCTTTTGTGAGCCCTTCATGAGCTTATGTCTTTGGTGAACCTTTCATGAGCTTATTCTAACGAGTTATGAAATGAAGCTTGATCCTTAGAGCTATCCATGTTCATATCATACTTCTACACATGTGATCTCAATTAGCTAAGTTCAACGCAATGAAATGTCTGTTTAATATGTGAAAGTGTGCTAAGCCAGCTAACAGAAGTGTAATAGGTTGCATCCAGTCCAATCTTCTACTAATCTAAAAGCCATGTCTTTTGTGAGCCCTTCATGAGCTTATGTCTTTGGTGAACCTTTCATGAGCTTATTCTAACGAGTTATGAAGTGGAGCTTGATCCTTAGAGCTATCCATGTTCATATCATACTTCTACACATGTGATCTCAATTAGCTAAGTTCAACGCAATGAAATGTCTGTTTGATATGTGAAAGTGTGCTAAGCCAGCTAACAGCAGTGTAATAGGTTGCATCCAGTCCAATCTTCTGCTAATCTAAAAGCCATGTCTTTTGTGAGCCCTTCATGAGCTTATGTCTTTGGTGAACCTTTAATGAGCTTATTATAACGAGTTATGAAATGAAGCTTGATCCTTAGAGCTATCCATGTTCATATTATACTTCTACACATGTGATCTCAATTAGCTAAGTTCAACGCAATAAAATGTCTGTTTAACATGTGAAACTGTGCTAAGCCAACTAACGGCAGTGTAATAGGTTGCATCCAGTCCAATCTTCTGCTAATCTAAAAGCCATGTCTTTTGTGAGCCCTTCATGAGCTTATGTCTTTGGTGAACCTTTCATGAGCTTATTCTAACGAGTTATGAAGTGGAGCTTAATCCTTAGAGCTATCCATGTTCATATCATACTTCTACACATGTGATCTCAATTAGCTAAGGTCAACGCAATGAAATGTTAGTTTGACATGAGAAAGTGTGCTAAGCCAACTAACGACGGTGTAATAGGTTGCATCCAGATCAATCATCTGCTAATCTAAAAGCCTTGTCATTTTTGAGCCCTTCATGAGCTTATATCTTTGTGGAACCTTTAATGAGCTTATTGTAACGAGTTATGAAATGAAGCTTGATCCTTAGAGCTATCCATGTTCATATCATACTTCTACACATGTGATCTCAATTAGCTAAGTTCAACGCAATGAAATGTCTGTTTAACATGTGAAATTGTGCTAAGCCAACTAACGGCAGTGTAATAGGTTGCATCCAGTCCAATATTCTGCTAATCTAAAAGCCATGTCTTTTGTGAGCCCTCCATGAGCTTATGTCTTTGGTGAACCTTTCATGAGCTTATTCTAACGAGTTATGAAGTGGAGCTTGATCCTTGGAGCTATCCATGTTCATATCATACTTCTACACATGTGATCTCAATTAGCTAAGTTCAACGCAATGAAATGTCGGTTTGACATGTGAAAGTGTGCTAAGCTAGTTAACAGCAGTGTAATAGGTTGCATCCAGTCCAATCTTCTACTAATCTAAAAGCCATGTGTTTTGTGAGCCCTTCATGAACTTATGTCTTTAGTGAAACCTTTCATGAGCTTATTCTCACGACTTATGAAGTGAAGCTTTATCCGTAGAGCTATCCATGTTCATATCATACTTCTACACATATGATCTTAATTAGCTAAGTTCAACGCAATGAAATGTCAGTTTGACATGAGAAAGTGTGCTAAGAATACTAACGACAGTGTAATAGGTTGCATCCAGATCAATCTTCTACTAATCTAAAAGCTTTGTCATTTTTGAGCCCTTCATGAGCTTATGTCTTTGGTGAACCTTTAATGAGCTTAATATAACGAGTTATGAAATGAAGCTTGATCCTTAGAGCTATCCATGTTCATATCATACTTCTACACATGTGATCTCAATTAGCTAAGTTCAACGCAATGAAATGTCTGTTTGATATGTGAAAGTGTGCTAAGCCAGCTAACAGCAGTGTAATAGGTTGCATCCAGTCCAATCTTCTGCTAATCTAAAAGCCATGTCTTTTGTGAGCCCTTCATGAGCTTATGTCTTTGGTGAACCTTTCATGAGCTTATTCTAACGAGTTATGAAGTGGAGCTTGATCCTTGGAGCTATCCATGTTCATATCATACTTCTACACATGTGATCTCAATTAGCTAAGTTCAACGCAATGAAATGTCGGTTTGACATGTGAAAGTGTGCTAAGCTAGTTAACAGCAGTGTAATAGGTTGCATCCAGTCCAATCTTCTACTAATCTAAAAGCCATGTGTTTTGTGAGCCCTTCATGAACTTATGTCTTTAGTGAAACCTTTCATGAGCTTATTCTCACGACTTATGAAGTGAAGCTTTATCCGTAGAGCTATCCATGTTCATATCATACTTCTACACATATGATCTTAATTAGCTAAGTTCAACGCAATGAAATGTCAGTTTGACATGAGAAAGTGTGCTAAGAATACTAACGACAGTGTAATAGGTTGCATCCAGATCAATCTTCTACTAATCTAAAAGCTTTGTCATTTTTGAGCCCTTCATGAGCTTATGTCTTTGGTGAACCTTTAATGAGCTTAATATAACGAGTTATGAAATGAAGCTTGATCCTTAGAGCTATCCATGTTCATATCATACTTCTACACATGTGATCTCAATTAGCTAAGTTCAACGCAATGAAATGTCTGTTTGATATGTGAAAGTGTGCTAAGCCAGCTAACAGCAGTGTAATAGGTTGCATCCAGTCCAATCTTCTGCTAATCTAAAAGCCATGTCTTTTGTGAGCCCTTCATGAGCTTATGTCTTTGGTGAACCTTTCATGAGCTTATTCTAACGAGTTATGAAGTGGAGCTTGATCCTTAGAGCTATCCATTTTCATATCATACTTCTACACATGTGATCTCAATTAGCTAAGTTCAACGCAATGAAATGTCTATTTGACATGTGAAAGTGTGCTAAGCCAGTTAACAGCAGTGTAATAGGTTGCATCTAGTCCAATCTTCTACTAATCTAAAAGCCATGTGTTTTGTGAGCCCTTCATGAGCTTATGTCTTTCGTGAACCTTTCATGAGCTTATTCTCACGACTTATGAAGTGAAGCTTTATCCGTAGAGCTATCCATGTTCATATCATACTTCTACACATATGATCTTAATTAGCTAAGTTCAACGCAATGAAATGTCTGTTTGACATGAGAAAGTGTGCTAAGCCAACTAACGACGGTGTAATAGGTTGCATCCAGTCCAATCTTCTACTAATCTAAAAGCCTTGTCATTTTTGAGCCCTTCATGAGCTTATGTCTTTGGTGAACCTTTAATGAGCTTATTATAACGAGTTATGAAATGAAGCTTGATCCTTAGAGCTATCCATGTTCATATCATACTTCTACACATGTGATCTCAATTAACTAAGTTCAACGCAATGTAATGTCTGTTTGACATGTGAAACTGTGCTAAGCCAACTAACGGCAGTGTAATAGGTTGCATCCAGTCCAATCTTCTGCTAATCTAAAAGCCATGTCTTTTGTGAGCCCTTCATGAGCTTATGTCTTTAGTAAACCTTTCATGAGCTTATTCTAACGAGTTATGAAGTGGACCTTGATCCTTAGAGCTATCCATGTTCATATCATACTTCTACACATGTGATCTCAATTAGCTAATTTCAACGCAATGAAATGTCTGTTTGATATGTGAAAGTGTGCTAAGCCAGCTAACAGCAGTGTAATAGGTTGCATCCAGTCCTATCTTCTGCTAATCTAAAAGCCATGTCTTTTGTGAGCCCTTCATGAGCTTATGTCTTTGGTGAACCTTTCATGAGCTTATTCTAACGAGTTATGAAGTGGAGCTTAATCCTTAGAGCTATCCATGTTCATATCATACTTCTACACATGTGATCTCAATTAGCTAAGTTCAACGCAATGAAATGTTAGTTTGACATGAGAAAGTGTGCTAAGCCAACTAACGACAGTGTAATAGGTTGCATCCAGATCAATCATCTGCTAATCTAAAAGCCTTGTCATTTTTGAGCCCTTCATGAGCTTATATCTTTGGTGAACCTTTAATGAGCTTATTATAACGAGTTATGAAATGAAGCTTGATCCTTAGAGCTATCCATGTTCATATTATACTTCTACACATGTGATCTCAATTAGCTAAGTTCATCGCAAAGAAATGTCTGTTTAACATGTGAAACTGTGCTAAGCCAACTAACGGCAGTGTAATAGGTTGCATCCAGTCCAATATTCTGCTAATCTAAAAGCCATGTCTTTTGTGAGCCCTTCATGAGCTTATGTCTTTGGTGAACCTTTCATGAGCTTATTCTTACGAGTTACGAAGTGGAGCTTGATCCTTGGAGCTATCCATGTTCATATCATACTTCTACACATGTGATCTCAATTAGCTAAGTTCAACGCAATGAAATGTCTGTTTGACATGTGAAAGTGTGCTAAGCTAGTTAACAGCAGTGTAATAGGTTGCATCCAGTCCAATCTTCTACTAATCTAAAAGCCATGTGTTTTGTGAGCCCTTCATGAACTTATGTCTTTCGTGAAACCTTTCATGAGCTTATTCTCACGACTTATGAAGTGAAGCTTTATCCGTAGAGCTATCCATGTTCATATCATACTTCTACATATATGATCTTCATTAGCTAAGTTCAACGCAATGAAATGTCAGTTTGACATGAGAAAGTGTGCTAAGCCAACTAACGACGGTGTAATAGGTTGCATCCAGATCAATCTTCTACTAATCTAAAAGCCTTGTCATTTTTGAGCCCTTCATGAGCTTATGTCTTTGGTGAACCTTTAATGAGCTTATTATAACGAGTTATGAAATGAAGCTTGATCCTTAGAGCTATCCATGTTCATATCATACTTCTACACATGTGATCTCAATTAGCTAAGTTCAACGCAATGAAATATCTGTTTGATATGTGAAAGTGTGCTAAGCCAGCTAACAGCAGTGTAATAGGTTGCATCCAGTCCAATCTTCTACTAATCTAAAAGCCATGTCTTTTGTGAGCCCTTCATGAGCTTATGTCTTTGGTGAACCTTTCATGAGCTTATTCTAACGAGTTATGAAGTGGAGCTTGATCCTTAGAGCTATCCATGTTCATATCATACTTCTACACATGTGATCTCAATTAGCTAAGTTCAACGCAATGAAATGTCTGTTTGATATGTGAAAGTGTGCTAAGCCAGCTAACAGCAGTGTAATAGGTTGCATCCAGTCCAATCTTCTGCTAATCTAAAAGCCATGTCTTTTGTGAGCCCTTCATGAGCTTATGTCTTTGGTGAACCTTTAATGAGCTTATTATAACGAGTTATGAAATGAAGCTTGATCCTTAGAGCTATCCATGTTCATATTATACTTCTACACATGTGATCTCAATTAGCTAAGTTCAACGCAATAAAATGTCTGTTTAACATGTGAAACTGTGCTAAGCCAACTAACGGCAGTGTAATAGGTTGCATCCAGTCCAATATTCTGCTAATCTAAAAGCCATGTCTTTTGTGAGCCCTTCATGAGCTTATGTCTTTGGTGACGCTTTCATGAGCTTATTCTAACGAGTTATGAAGTGGAGCTTGATCCTTGGAGCTATCCATGTTCATATCATACTTCTACATATGTGATCTCAATTAGCTAAGTTCAACGCAATGAAATGTCTGTTTGACATGTGAAAGTGTGCTAAGCTAGTTAACATCAGTGTAATAGGTTGCATCTAGTCCAATCTTCTACTAATCTAAAAGCCATGTGTTTTGTGAGCCCTTCATGAGCTTATGTCTTTCGTGAAACCTTTCATGAGCTTATTCTCACGACTTATGAAGTGAAGCTTTATCCGTAGAGCTATCCATGTTCATATCATACTTCTACACATATGATCTTAATTAGCTAAGTTCAACGCAATGAAATGTCTGTTTGATATGTGAAAGTGTGCTAAGCCAGCTAACAGCAGTGTAATAGGTTGCATCCAGTCCAATCTTCTGCTAATCTAAAAGCCATGTCTTTTGATAGCCCTTCATGAGCTTATGTCTTTGGTGAACCTTTCATGAGCTTATTCTAACGAGTTATGAAGTGGAGCTTGATCCTTAGAGCTATCCATGTTCATATCATACTTCTACACATGTGATCTCAATTAGCTAAGTTCAACGCAATGAAATGTCTGTTTGACATGTGAAAGTGTGCTAAGCTAGTTAACAGCAGTGTAATAGGTTGCATCCAGTCCAATCTTCTGCTAATCTAAAAGCCATGTCTTTTGTGAGCCCTTCATGAACTTATATCTTTGGTGAACCTTTAATGAGCTTATTATAACGAGTTATGAAATGAAGCTTGATCCTTAGAGCTATCCATGTTCATATTATACTTCTACACATGTGATCTCAATTAGCTAAGTTCATCGCAATGAAATGTCTGTTTAACATGTGAAACTGTGCTAAGCCAACTAACGGCAGTGTAATAGGTTGCATCCAGTCCAATATTCTGCTAATCTAAAAGCCATGTCTTTTGTGAGCCCTTCATGAGCTTATGTCTTTGGTGAACCTTTCATGAGCTTATTCTTACGAGTTACGAAGTGGAGCTTGATCCTTGGAGCTATCCATGTTCATATCATACTTCTACACATGTGATCTCAATTAGCTAAGTTCAACGCAATGAAATGTCTGTTTGACATGTGAAAGTGTGCTAAGCTAGTTAACATCAGTGTAATAGGTTGCATCCAGTCCAATCTTCTACTAATCTAAAAGCCATGTGTTTTGTGAGCCCTTCATGAACTTATGTCTTTCGTGAAACCTTTCATGAGCTTATTCTCACGACTTATGAAGTGAAGCTTTATCCGTAGAGCTATCCATGTTCATATCATACTTCTACATATATGATCTTCATTAGCTAAGTTCAACGCAATGAAATGTCAGTTTGACATGAGAAAGTGTGCTAAGCCAACTAACGACGGTGTAATAGGTTGCATCCAGATCAATCTTCTACTAATCTAAAAGCCTTGTCATTTTTGAGCCCTTCATGAGCTTATGTCTTTGGTGAACCTTTAATGAGCTTATTATAACGAGTTATGAAATGAAGCTTGATCCTTAGAGCTATCCATGTTCATATCATACTTCTACACATGTGATCTCAATTAGCTAAGTTCAACGCAATGAAATGTCTGTTTGACATGTGAAAGTGTGCTAAGCTAGTTAACATCAGTGTAATAGGTTGCATCCAGTCCAATCTTCTACTAATCTAAAAGCCATGTGTTTTGTGAGCCCTTCATGAGCTTATGTCTTTGGTGAACCTTTCATGAGCTTATTCTAACGAGTTATGAAGTGGAGCTTGATCCTTAGAGCTATCCATGTTCATATCATACTTCTACACATGTGATCTCAATTAGCTAAGTTCAACGCAATGAAATGTCTGTTTGATATGTGAAAGTGTGCTAAGCCAGCTAACAGCAGTGTAATAGGTTGCATCCAGTCCAATCTTCTGCTAATCTAAAAGCCATGTCTTTTGTGAGCCCTTCATGAGCTTATGTCTTTGGTGAACCTTTAATGAGCTTATTATAACGAGTTATGAAATGAAGCTTGATCCTTAGAGCTATCCATGTTCATATTATACTTCTACACATGTGATCTCAATTAGCTAAGTTCAACGCAATAAAATGTCTGTTTAACATGTGAAACTGTGCTAAGCCAACTAACGGCAGTGTAATAGGTTGCATCCAGTCCAATATTCTGCTAATCTAAAAGCCATGTCTTTTGTGAGCCCTTCATGAGCTTATGTCTTTGGTGACCCTTTCATGAGCTTATTCTAACGAGTTATGAAGTGGAGCTTGATCCTTGGAGCTATCCATGTTCATATCATACTTCTACACATGTGATCTCAATTAGCTAAGTTCAACGCAATGAAATGTTAGTTTGACATGAGAAAGTGTGCTAAGCCAACTAACGACAGTGTAATAGGTTGCATCCAGATCAATCATCTGCTACTCTAAAAGCCTTGTCATTTTTGAGCCCTTCATGAGCTTATATCTTTGGTGAACCTTTAATGAGCTTATTATAACGAGTTATGAAATGAAGCTTGATCCTTAGAGCTATCCATGTTCATATCATACTTCTACACATGTGATCTCAATTAACTAAGTTCAACGCAATGAAATGTCTGTTTAACATATGAAAGGGTGCTAAGCCAGCTAACGGCAGTGTAATAGGTTGCATCCAGTCCAATCTTCTGCTAATCTAAAAGCCATGTCTTTTGATAGCCCTTCATGAGCTTATGTCTTTGGTGAACCTTTCATGAGCTTATTCTAACGAGTTATGAAGTGGAGCTTGATCCTTAGAGCTATCCATGTTCATATCATACTTCTACACATGTGATCTCAATTAGCTAAGTTCAACGCAATGAAATGTCTGTTTAACATGTGAAACTGTGCTAAGCCAACTAACGGCAGTGTAATAGGTTGCATCCAGTCCAATATTCTGCTAATCTAAAAGCCATGTCTTTTGTGAGCCCTTCATGAGCTTATGTCTTTGGTGAACCTTTCATGAGCTTATTCTAACGAGTTATGAAGTGGAGCTTGATCCTTGGAGCTATCCATGTTCATATTATACTTCTACACATGTGATCTGAATTAGCTAAGTTCAACGCAATGAAATGTCTGTTTGACATGTGAAAGTGTGCTAAGCTAGTTAACATCAGTGTAATAGGTTGCATCCAGTCCAATCTTCTGCTAATCTAAAAGCCATGTGTTTTGTGAGCCCTTCATGAGCTTATGTCTTTCGTGAAACCTTTCATGAGCTTATTCTCACGACTTATGAAGTGAAGCTTTATCCGTACAGCTATCCATGTTCATATCATACTTCTACACATATGATCTTAATTAGCTAAGTTCAATGCAATGAAATGTCTGTTTGATATGTGAAAGTGTGCTAAGCCAGCTAACAGCAGTGTAATAGGTTGCATCCAGTCCAATCTTCTACTAATCTAAAAGCCATGTCTTTTGTGAGCCCTTCATGAGCTTATGTCTTTGGTGAACCTTTCATGAGCTTATTCTAACGAGTTATGAAGTGGAGCTTGATCCTTAGAGCTATCCATGTTCATATCATACTTCTACACATGTGATCTCAATTAGCTAAGTTCAACGCAATGAAATGTCTGTTTGACATGTGAAAGTGTGCTAAGCTAGTTAACAGCAGTGTAATAGGTTGCATCCAGTCCAATCTTCTACTAATCTAAAAGCCATGTGTTTTGTGAGCCCTTCATGAGCTTATGTCTTTCGTGAAACCTTTCATGAGCTTATTCTCACGACTTATGATGTGAAGCTTTATCCGTAGAGCTATCCATGTTCATATCATACTTCTACACATATGATCTTAATTAGCTAAGTTCAACGCAATGAAATGTCTGTTTGATATGTGAAAGTGTGCTAAGCCAGCTAACAGCAGTGTAATAGGTTGCATCCAGTCCAATCTTCTGCTAATCTAAAAGCCATGTCTTTTGTGAGCCCTTCATGAGCTTATGTCTTTGGTGAACCTTTCATGAGCTTATTCTAACGAGTTATGAAGTGGAGCTTGATCCTTAGAGCTATCCATTTTCATATCATACTTCTAAACATGTGATCTCAATTAGCTAAGTTCAACGCAATGAAATGTCTGTTTAACATGTGAAAGTGTGCTAAGCCAGTTAACAGCAGTGTAATAGGTTGCATCCAGTCCAATCTTCTACTAATCTAAAAGCCATGTGTTTTGTGAGCCCTTCATGAGCTTATTCTAACGACTTATGAAGTGAAGCTTTATCGGTAGAGCTATCCATGTTCATATCATACTTCTACACATATGATCTTAATTAGCTAAGTTCAACGCAATGAAATGTCTGTTTGATATGTGAAAGTGTGCTAAGCCAGCTAACAGCAGTGTAATAGGTTGCATCCAGTCCAATCTTCTGCTAATCTAAAAGCCATGTCTTTTGATAGCCCTTCATGAGCTTATGTCTTTGGTGAACCTTTCATGAGCTTATTCTAACGAGTTATGAAGTGGAGCTTGATCCTTAGAGCTATCCATGTTCATATCATACTTCTACACATGTGATCTCAATTAGCTAAGTTCAACGCAATGAAATGTCTGTTTAACATGTGAAACTGTGCTAAGCCAACTAACGGCAGTGTAATATGTTACATCCAGTCCAATATTCTGCTAATCTAAAAGCCATGTCTTTTGTGAGCCCTTCATGAGCTTATGTCTTTGGTGAACCTTTCATGAGCTTATTCTAACGAGTTATGAAGTGGAGCTTGATCCTTGGAGCTATCCATGTTCATATCATACTTCTACACATATGATCTTAATTAGCTAAGTTCAACGCAATGAAATGTCTGTTTGATATGTGAAAGTGTGCTAAGCCAGCTAACAGCAGTGTAATAGGTTGCATCCAGTCCAATCTTCTGCTAATCTAAAAGCCATGTGTTTTGTGAGCCCTTCATGAGCTTATGTCTTTCGTGAAACCTTTCATGAGCTTATTCTCACGACTTATGAAGTGAAGCTTTATCCGTAGAGCTATCCATGTTCATATCATACTTCTACACATATGATCTTAATTAGCTAAGTTCAATGCAATGAAATGTCTGTTTGACATGTGAAAGTGTGCTAAGCCAACTAACAGCAGTGTAATAGGTTGCATCCAGTCCAATCTTCTGCTAATCTAAAAGCCATGTCTTTTGTGAGCCCTTCATGAGCTTATGTCTTTGGTGTCTTTGGTGAACCTTTCATGAGCTTATTCTAACGAGTTATGAAGTGGAGCTTGATCCTTAGAGCTATCCATGTTCATATCATACTTCTACACATGTGATCTCAATTAGCTAAGTTCAACGCAATGAAATGTCTGTTTGACATGTGAAAGTGTGCTAAGCTAGTTAACAGCAGTGTAATAGGTTGCATCAAGTCCAATCTTCTACTAATCTAAAAGCCATGTGTTTTGTGAGCCCTTCATGAGCTTATGTCTTTCGTTAAACCTTTCATGAGCTTATTCTCACGACTTATGAAGTGAAGCTTTATCCGTAGAGCTATCCATGTTCATATCATACTTCTACACATATGATCTTAATTAGCTAAGTTCAACGCAATGAAATGTCTGTTTGATATGTGAAAGTGTGCTAAGCTAGTTAACAGCAGTGTAATAGGTTGCATCCAGTCCAATCTTCTGCTAATCTAAAAGCCATGTCTTTTGTGAGCCCTTCATGAGCTTATGTCTTTGGTGAACCTTTCATGAGCTTATTCTAACTAGTTATGAAGTGGAGCTTGATCCTTGGAGCTATCCATGTTCATATCATACTTCTACACATGTGATCTCAATTAGCTAAGTTCAACGCAATGAAATGTCTGTTTGACATGTGAAAGTGTGCTAAGCTAGTTAACATCAGTGTAATAGGTTGCATCCAGTCCAATCTTCTACTAATCTAAAAGCCATGTGTTTTGTGAGCCCTTCATGAGCTTATGTCTTTCGTGAAACCTTTCATGAGCTTATTCTCACGACTTATGAAGTGAAGCTTTATCCGTAGAGCTATCCATGTTCATATCATACTTCTACACATATGATCCTAATTAGCTAAGTTCAACGCAATGAAATGTCTGTTTGATATGTGAAAGTGTGCTAAGCCAACTAACAGCAGTGTAATAGGTTGCATCCAGTCCAATCTTCTACTAATCTAAAAGCCATGTTTTTTGTGAGCCCTTCATGAGCTTATGTCTTTGGTGAACCTTTCATGAGCTTATTCTAACGAGTTATGAAGTGGAGCTTGATCCTTAGAGCTATCCATGTTCATATCATACTTCTACACATGTGATCTCAATTAGCTAAGTTCAACGCAATAAAATGTCTGTTTGACATGTGAAACTGTGCTAAGCTAGTTAACAGCAGTGTAATAGGTTGCATCCAGTCCAATCTTCTACTAATCTAAAAGCCATGTGTTTTGTGAGCCCTTCATGAGCTTATGTCTTTCGTGAAACCTTTCATGAGCTTATTCTCACGACTTATGAAGTGAAGCTTTATCCGTAGAGCTATCCATGTTCATATTATACTTCTACACATATGATCTTAATTAGCTAAGTTCAACGCAATGAAATGTCTGTTTGATATGTGAAAGTGTGCTAAGCCAGCTACCAGCAGTGTAATAGGTTGCATCCAGTCCAATCTTCTGCTAATCTAAAAGCCATGTCTTTTGTGAGCCCTTCATGAGCTTATGTCTTTGGTGAACCTTTCATGAGCTTATTATAATGAGTTATAAAATGAAGCTTGATCCTTAGAGCTATCCATGTTCATATCATACTTCTACACATGTGATCTCAATTAACTAAGTTCAACGCAATGAAATGTCTGTTTGATATGTGAAAGTGTGCTAAGCCAGCTAACAGCAGTGTAATAGGTTGCATCCAGGCCAATCTTCTGCTAATCTAAAAGCCATGTCTTTTGTGAGCCCTTATGAGCTTATGTCTTTGGTGAACCTTTCATGAGCTTATTCTAACGAGTTATGAAGTGGAGCTTGATCCTTAGAGCTATCCATGTTCATATCATACTTCTACACATGTGATCTCAATTAGCTAAGTTCAACGCAATGAAATGTCTGTTTGACATGTGAAAGTGTGCTAAGCTAGTTAACATCAGTGTAATAGGTTGCATCCAGTCCAATCTTCTACTAATCTAAAAGCCATGTGTTTTGTGAGCCCTTCATGAGCTTATGTCTTTGGTGAACCTTTCATGAGCTTATTCTAACGAGTTATGAAGTGGAGCTTGATCCTTAGAGCTATCCATGTTCATATCATACTTCTACACATGTGATCTCAATTAGCTAAGTTCAAGGCAATGAAATGTCTGTTTAACATGTGAAACTGTGCTAAGCCAACTAACGGCAGTGTAATAGGTTGCATCCAGTCCAATATTCTGCTAATCTAAAAGCCATGTCTTTTGTGAGCCCTTTATGAGCTTATGTCTTTGGTGAACCTTTGATGAGCTTATTCTAACGAGTTATGAAGTGGAGCTTGATCCTTGGAGCTATCCATGTTCATATCATACTTCTACACATGTGATCTCAATTAGCTAAGTTAACCGCAATGAAATGTCTGTTTGACATGTGAAAGTGTGCTAAGCTAGTTAACATCAGTGTAATAGGTTGCATGCAGTCCTATCTTCTACTAATCTAAAAGCGATGTGTTTTGTGAGCCCTTCATGAGCTTATGTCTTTGGTGAACCTTTCATGAGCTTATTCTAACGAGTTATGAAGTGGAGCTTGATCCTTAGAGCTATCCATGTTCATATCATACTTCTACACATGTGATCTCAATTAGCTAAGTTCAACGCAATGAAATGTCTGTTTGACATGTGAAACTGTGCTAAGCTAGTTAACAGCAGTGTAATAGGTTGCATCCAGTCCAATCTTCTACTAATCTAAAAGCCATGTGTTTTGTGAGCCCTTCATGAGCTTATGTCTTTCGTGAAACCTTTCATGAGCTTATTCTCACGACTTATGAAGTGAAGCTTTATCCGTAGAGCTATCCATGTTCATATTATACTTCTACACATATGATCTTAATTAGCTAAGTTCAACGCAATGAAATGTCTGTTTGATATGTGAAAGTGTGCTAAGCCAGCTACCAGCAGTGTAATAGGTTGCATCCAGTCCAATCTTCTGCTAATCTAAAAGCCATGTCTTTTGTGAGCCCTTCATGAGCTTATGTCTTTGGTGAACCTTTCATGAGCTTATTATAATGAGTTATAAAATGAAGCTTGATCCTTAGAGCTATCCATGTTCATATCATACTTCTACACATGTGATCTCAATTAACTAAGTTCAACGCAATGAAATGTCTGTTTGATATGTGAAAGTGTGCTAAGCCAGCTAACAGCAGTGTAATAGGTTGCATCCAGGCCAATCTTCTGCTAATCTAAAAGCCATGTCTTTTGTGAGCCCTTATGAGCTTATGTCTTTGGTGAACCTTTCATGAGCTTATTCTAACGAGTTATGAAGTGGAGCTTGATCCTTAGAGCTATCCATGTTCATATCATACTTCTACACATGTGATCTCAATTAGCTAAGTTCAACGCAATGAAATGTCTGTTTGACATGTGAAAGTGTGCTAAGCTAGTTAACATCAGTGTAATAGGTTGCATCCAGTCCAATCTTCTACTAATCTAAAAGCCATGTGTTTTGTGAGCCCTTCATGAGCTTATGTCTTTCGTTAAACCTTTCATGAGCTTATTCTCACGACTTATGAAGTGAAGCTTTATCCGTAGAGCTATCCATGTTCATATCATACTTCTACACATATGATCTTAATTAGCTAAGTTCAACGCAATGAAATGTCTGTTTGATATGTGAAAGTGTGCTAAGCTAGTTAACAGCAGTGTAATAGGTTGCATCCAGTCCAATCTTCTGCTAATCTAAAAGCCATGTCTTTTGTGAGCCCTTCATGAGCTTATGTCTTTGGTGAACCTTTCATGAGCTTATTCTAACTAGTTATGAAGTGGAGCTTGATCCTTGGAGCTATCCATGTTCATATCATACTTCTACACATGTGATCTCAATTAGCTAAGTTCAACGCAATGAAATGTCTGTTTGACATGTGAAAGTGTGCTAAGCTAGTTAACATCAGTGTAATAGGTTGCATCCAGTCCAATCTTCTACTAATCTAAAAGCCATGTGTTTTGTGAGCCCTTCATGAGCTTATGTCTTTCGTGAAACCTTTCATGAGCTTATTCTCACGACTTATGAAGTGAAGCTTTATCCGTAGAGCTATCCATGTTCATATCATACTTCTACACATATGATCCTAATTAGCTAAGTTCAACGCAATGAAATGTCTGTTTGATATGTGAAAGTGTGCTAAGCCAACTAACAGCAGTGTAATAGGTTGCATCCAGTCCAATCTTCTACTAATCTAAAAGCCATGTTTTTTGTGAGCCCTTCATGAGCTTATGTCTTTGGTGAACCTTTCATGAGCTTATTCTAACGAGTTATGAAGTGGAGCTTGATCCTTAGAGCTATCCATGTTCATATCATACTTCTACACATGTGATCTCAATTAGCTAAGTTCAACGCAATAAAATGTCTGTTTGACATGTGAAACTGTGCTAAGCTAGTTAACAGCAGTGTAATAGGTTGCATCCAGTCCAATCTTCTACTAATCTAAAAGCCATGTGTTTTGTGAGCCCTTCATGAGCTTATGTCTTTCGTGAAACCTTTCATGAGCTTATTCTCACGACTTATGAAGTGAAGCTTTATCCGTAGAGCTATCCATGTTCATATTATACTTCTACACATATGATCTTAATTAGCTAAGTTCAACGCAATGAAATGTCTGTTTGATATGTGAAAGTGTGCTAAGCCAGCTACCAGCAGTGTAATAGGTTGCATCCAGTCCAATCTTCTGCTAATCTAAAAGCCATGTCTTTTGTGAGCCCTTCATGAGCTTATGTCTTTGGTGAACCTTTCATGAGCTTATTATAATGAGTTATAAAATGAAGCTTGATCCTTAGAGCTATCCATGTTCATATCATACTTCTACACATGTGATCTCAATTAACTAAGTTCAACGCAATGAAATGTCTGTTTGATATGTGAAAGTGTGCTAAGCCAGCTAACAGCAGTGTAATAGGTTGCATCCAGGCCAATCTTCTGCTAATCTAAAAGCCATGTCTTTTGTGAGCCCTTATGAGCTTATGTCTTTGGTGAACCTTTCATGAGCTTATTCTAACGAGTTATGAAGTGGAGCTTGATCCTTAGAGCTATCCATGTTCATATCATACTTCTACACATGTGATCTCAATTAGCTAAGTTCAACGCAATGAAATGTCTGTTTGACATGTGAAAGTGTGCTAAGCTAGTTAACATCAGTGTAATAGGTTGCATCCAGTCCAATCTTCTACTAATCTAAAAGCCATGTGTTTTGTGAGCCCTTCATGAGCTTATGTCTTTGGTGAACCTTTCATGAGCTTATTCTAACGAGTTATGAAGTGGAGCTTGATCCTTAGAGCTATCCATGTTCATATCATACTTCTACACATGTGATCTCAATTAGCTAAGTTCAAGGCAATGAAATGTCTGTTTAACATGTGAAACTGTGCTAAGCCAACTAACGGCAGTGTAATAGGTTGCATCCAGTCCAATATTCTGCTAATCTAAAAGCCATGTCTTTTGTGAGCCCTTTATGAGCTTATGTCTTTGGTGAACCTTTGATGAGCTTATTCTAACGAGTTATGAAGTGGAGCTTGATCCTTGGAGCTATCCATGTTCATATCATACTTCTACACATGTGATCTCAATTAGCTAAGTTAACCGCAATGAAATGTCTGTTTGACATGTGAAAGTGTGCTAAGCTAGTTAACATCAGTGTAATAGGTTGCATGCAGTCCTATCTTCTACTAATCTAAAAGCGATGTGTTTTGTGAGCCCTTCATGAGCTTATGTCTTTGGTGAACCTTTCATGAGCTTATTCTAACGAGTTATGAAGTGGAGCTTGATCCTTAGAGCTATCCATGTTCATATCATACTTCTACACATGTGATCTCAATTAGCTAAGTTCAACGCAATGAAATGTCTGTTTGACATGTGAAACTGTGCTAAGCTAGTTAACAGCAGTGTAATAGGTTGCATCCAGTCCAATCTTCTACTAATCTAAAAGCCATGTGTTTTGTGAGCCCTTCATGAGCTTATGTCTTTCGTGAAACCTTTCATGAGCTTATTCTCACGACTTATGAAGTGAAGCTTTATCCGTAGAGCTATCCATGTTCATATTATACTTCTACACATATGATCTTAATTAGCTAAGTTCAACGCAATGAAATGTCTGTTTGATATGTGAAAGTGTGCTAAGCCAGCTACCAGCAGTGTAATAGGTTGCATCCAGTCCAATCTTCTGCTAATCTAAAAGCCATGTCTTTTGTGAGCCCTTCATGAGCTTATGTCTTTGGTGAACCTTTCATGAGCTTATTATAATGAGTTATAAAATGAAGCTTGATCCTTAGAGCTATCCATGTTCATATCATACTTCTACACATGTGATCTCAATTAACTAAGTTCAACGCAATGAAATGTCTGTTTGATATGTGAAAGTGTGCTAAGCCAGCTAACAGCAGTGTAATAGGTTGCATCCAGGCCAATCTTCTGCTAATCTAAAAGCCATGTCTTTTGTGAGCCCTTATGAGCTTATGTCTTTGGTGAACCTTTCATGAGCTTATTCTAACGAGTTATGAAGTGGAGCTTGATCCTTAGAGCTATCCATGTTCATATCATACTTCTACACATGTGATCTCAATTAGCTAAGTTCAACGCAATGAAATGTCTGTTTGACATGTGAAAGTGTGCTAAGCTAGTTAACATCAGTGTAATAGGTTGCATCCAGTCCAATCTTCTACTAATCTAAAAGCCATGTGTTTTGTGAGCCCTTCATGAGCTTATGTCTTTGGTGAACCTTTCATGAGCTTATTCTAACGAGTTATGAAGTGGAGCTTGATCCTTAGAGCTATCCATGTTCATATCATACTTCTACACATGTGATCTCAATTAGCTAAGTTCAAGGCAATGAAATGTCTGTTTAACATGTGAAACTGTGCTAAGCCAACTAACGGCAGTGTAATAGGTTGCATCCAGTCCAATATTCTGCTAATCTAAAAGCCATGTCTTTTGTGAGCCCTTTATGAGCTTATGTCTTTGGTGAACCTTTGATGAGCTTATTCTAACGAGTTATGAAGTGGAGCTTGATCCTTGGAGCTATCCATGTTCATATCATACTTCTACACATGTGATCTCAATTAGCTAAGTTAACCGCAATGAAATGTCTGTTTGACATGTGAAAGTGTGCTAAGCTAGTTAACATCAGTGTAATAGGTTGCATGCAGTCCTATCTTCTACTAATCTAAAAGCGATGTGTTTTGTGAGCCCTTCATGAGCTTATGTCTTTGGTGAACCTTTCATGAGCTTATTCTAACGAGTTATGAAGTGGAGCTTGATCCTTAGAGCTATCCATGTTCATATCATACTTCTACACATGTGATCTCAATTAGCTAAGTTCAACGCAATGAAATGTCTGTTTGACATGTGAAACTGTGCTAAGCTAGTTAACAGCAGTGTAATAGGTTGCATCCAGTCCAATCTTCTACTAATCTAAAAGCCATGTGTTTTGTGAGCCCTTCATGAGCTTATGTCTTTCGTGAAACCTTTCATGAGCTTATTCTCACGACTTATGAAGTGAAGCTTTATCCGTAGAGCTATCCATGTTCATATTATACTTCTACACATATGATCTTAATTAGCTAAGTTCAACGCAATGAAATGTCTGTTTGATATGTGAAAGTGTGCTAAGCCAGCTACCAGCAGTGTAATAGGTTGCATCCAGTCCAATCTTCTGCTAATCTAAAAGCCATGTCTTTTGTGAGCCCTTCATGAGCTTATGTCTTTGGTGAACCTTTCATGAGCTTATTATAATGAGTTATAAAATGAAGCTTGATCCTTAGAGCTATCCATGTTCATATCATACTTCTACACATGTGATCTCAATTAACTAAGTTCAACGCAATGAAATATCTGTTTGATATGTGAAAGTGTGCTAAGCCAGCTAACAGCAGTGTAATAGGTTGCATCCAGGCCAATCTTCTGCTAATCTAAAAGCCATGTCTTTTGTGAGCCCTTATGAGCTTATGTCTTTGGTGAACCTTTCATGAGCTTATTCTAACGAGTTATGAAGTGGAGCTTGATCCTTAGAGCTATCCATGTTCATATCATACTTCTACACATGTGATCTCAATTAGCTAAGTTCAACGCAATGAAATGTCTGTTTGACATGTGAAAGTGTGCTAAGCTAGTTAACATCAGTGTAATAGGTTGCATCCAGTCCAATCTTCTACTAATCTAAAAGCCATGTGTTTTGTGAGCCCTTCATGAGCTTATGTCTTTGGTGAACCTTTCATGAGCTTATTCTAACGAGTTATGAAGTGGAGCTTGATCCTTAGAGCTATCCATGTTCATATCATACTTCTACACATGTGATCTCAATTAGCTAAGTTCAAGGCAATGAAATGTCTGTTTAACATGTGAAACTGTGCTAAGCCAACTAACGGCAGTGTAATAGGTTGCATCCAGTCCAATATTCTGCTAATCTAAAAGCCATGTCTTTTGTGAGCCCTTTATGAGCTTATGTCTTTGGTGAACCTTTCATGAGCTTATTCTAACGAGTTATGAAGTAAAGCTTTATTCGTAGAGCTATCCATGTTCATATCATACTTCTACACATGTGATCTCAATTAGCTAAGTTAACCGCAATGAAATGTCTGTTTGACATGTGAAAGTGTGCTAAGCTAGTTAACATCAGTGTAATAGGTTGCATGCAATCCTATCTTCTACTAATCTAAAAGCGATGTGTTTTGTGAGCCCTTCATGAGCTTATGTCTTTCGTGAAACCTTTCATGAGCTTATTCTCACGACTTATGAAGTGAAGCTTTATCCGTAGAGCTATCCATGTTCATATCATACTTCTACACATATGATCTTAATTAGCTAAGTTCAACGCAATGAAATGTCAGTTTGACATGAGAAAGTGTGCTAAGCCAACTAACAACGGTGTAATAGGTTGCATCCAGATCAATCTTCTACTAATCTAAAAGCCTTGTCATTTTTGAGCCCTTTATGAGCTTATGTCTTTGGTGAACCTTTAATGAGCTTATTATAACGAGTTATGAAATGAAGCTTGATCCTTAGAGCTATCCATGTTCATATCATACTTCTACACATGTGATCTCAATTAGCTAAGTTTAACGCAATGAAATGTCTGTTTGACATGTGAAAGTGTGCTAAGCTAGTTAACATCAGTGTAATAGGTTGCATCCAGTCCAATCTTCTACTAATCTAAAAGCCATGTGTTTTGTGAGCCCTTCATGAGCTTATGTCTTTCGTGAAACCTTTCATGAGCTTATTCTCACGACTTATGAAGTGAAGCTTTATCCGTAGAGCTATCCATGTTCATATCATACTACTACACATATGATCTTAATTAGCTAAGTTCAACGCAATGAAATGTCAGATTGACATGAGAAAGTGTGCTAAGCCAACTAACGACGGTGTAATAGGTTGCATCCAGATCAATCTTCTACTAATCTAAAAGCCTTGTCATTTTTGAGCCCTTCATGAGCTTATGTCTTTGGTGAACCTTTAATGAGCTTATTATAACGAGTTATGAAATGAAGCTTGATCCTTAGAGCTATCCATGTTCATATAATACTTCTACACATGTGATCTCAATTAGCTAAGTTTAACGCAATGAAATGTCTGTTTGATATGTGAAAGTGTGCTAAGCCAGCTAACAGCAGTGTAATAGGTTGCATCCAGTCCAATCTTCTGCTAATCTAAAAGCCATATCTTTTGTGAGCCCTTCATGAGCTTATGTCTTTGGTGAACCTTTCATGAGCTTATTCTAACGAGTTATGAAGTGGAGCTTGATCCTTAGAGCTATCCATGTTCATATCATACTTCTACACATGTGATCTCAATTAGCTAAGTTCAACGCAATGAAATGTTAGTTTGACATGAGAAAGTGTGCTAAGCCAACTAACGACGGTGTAATAGGTTGCATCCAGATCAATCATCTGCTAATCTAAAAGCCTTGTCATTTTTGAGCCCTTCATGAGCTTATATCTTTGTGGAACCTTTAATGAGCTTATTGTAACGAGTTATGAAATGAAGCTTGATCCTTAGAGCTATCCATGTTCATATCATACTTCTACACATGTGATCTCAATTAGCTAAGTTCAACGCAATGAAATGTCTGTTTAACATGTGAAACTGTGCTAAGCCAACTAACGGCAGTGTAATAGGTTGCATCCAGTCCAATATTCTGCTAATCTAAAAGCCATGTCTTTTGTGAGCCCTTCATGAGCTTATGTCTTTGGTGAACCTTTCATGAGCTTATTCTAACGAGTTATGAAGTGGAGCTTGATCCTTGGAGCTATCCATGTTCATATCATACTTCTACACATGTGATCTCAATTAGCTAAGTTCAACGCAATGAAATGTCTGTTTGACATGTGAAAGTGTGCTAAGCTAGTTAACAGCAGTGTAATAGGTTGCATCCAGTCCAATCTTCTACTAATCTAAAAGCCATGTGTTTTGTGAGCCCTTCATGAGCTTATGTCTTTCGTGAAACCTTTCATGAGCTTATTCTCACGACTTATGAAGTGAAGCTTTATCCGTAGAGCTATCCATGTTCATATCATACTTCTACACATATGATCTTAATTAGCTAAGTTCAACGCAATGAAATGTCTGTTTGATATGTGAAAGTGTGCTAAGCTAGTTAACAGCAGTGTAATAGGTTGCATCCAGTCCAATCTTCTGCTAATCTAAAAGCCATGTCTTTTGTGAGCCCTTCATGAGCTTATGTCTTTGGTGAACCTTTCATGAGGTTATTCTAACGAGTTATGAAGTGGAGCTTGATCCTTAGAGCTATCCATGTTCATATCATACTTCTACACATGTGATCTCAATTAGCTAAGTTCAACGCAATGAAATGTCTGTTTGACATGTGAAAGTGTGCTAAGCTATTTAACATCAGTGTAATAGGTTGCATCCAGTCCAATCTTCTACTAATCTAAAAGCCATGTGTTTTGTGAGCCCTTCATGAGCTTATGTCTTTCGTGAAACCTTTTATGAGCTTATTCTCACGACTTATGAAGTGAAGCTTTATCCGTAGAGCTATCCATGTTCATATCATACTTCTACACATATGATCTTAATTAGCTAAGTTCAACGCAATGAAATGTCTGTTTGATATGTGAAAGTGTGCTAAGCCAGCTAACAGCAGTGTAATAGGTTGCATCCAGGCCAATCTTCTGCTAATCTAAAAGCCATGTCTTTTGTGAGCCCTTCATGAGCTTATGTCTTTGGTGAACCTTTCATGAGCTTATTCTCACGACTTATGAAGTGAAGCTTTATCCGTAGAGCTATCCATGTTCATATCATACTTCTACACATATGATCTTAATTAGCTAAGTTCAACGCAATGAAATGTCTGTTTGATATGTGAAAGTGTGCTAAGCCAGCTAACAGCAGTGTAATAGGTTGCATCCAGTCCAATCTTCTTCTAATCTAAAAGCCATGTCTTTTGTGAGCCCTTCATGAGCTTATGTCTTTGGTGAACCTTTCATGAGCTTATTCTAACGAGTTATGAAGTGGAGCTTGATCCTTAGAGCTATCCATGTTCATATCATACTTCTACACATGTGATCTCAATTAGCTAAGTTCAACGCAATGAAATGTCTGTTTAACATGTGAAAGTGTGCTAAGCCAGTTAACAGCAGTGTAATAGGTTGCATCCAGTTCAATATTCTGCTAATCTAAAAGCCATGTGTTTTGTGAGCCCTTCATGAGCTTATGTCTTTCGTGAAACCTTTCATGAGCTTATTCTCACGACTTATGAAGTGAAGCTTTATCCGTAGAGCTATCCATGTTCATATCATACTTCTACACATATGATCTTAATTAGCTAAGTTCAACGCAATGAAATGTCTGTTTGATATGTGAAAGTGTGCTAAGCTAGTTAACAGCAGTGTAATAGGTTGCATCCAGTCCAATCTTCTGCTAATCTAAAAGCCATGTCTTTTGTGAGCCCTTCATGAGCTTATGTCTTTGGTGAACCTTTCATGAGGTTATTCTAACGAGTTATGAAGTGGAGCTTGATCCTTAGAGCTATCCATGTTCATATCATACTTCTACACATGTGATCTCAATTAGCTAAGTTCAACGCAATGAAATGTCTGTTTGACATGTGAAAGTGTGCTAAGCTATTTAACATCAGTGTAATAGGTTGCATCCAGTCCAATCTTCTACTAATCTAAAAGCCATGTGTTTTGTGAGCCCTTCATGAGCTTATGTCTTTCGTGAAACCTTTTATGAGCTTATTCTCACGACTTATGAAGTGAAGCTTTATCCGTAGAGCTATCCATGTTCATATCATACTTCTACACATATGATCTTAATTAGCTAAGTTCAACGCAATGAAATGTCTGTTTGATATGTGAAAGTGTGCTAAGCCAGCTAACAGCAGTGTAATAGGTTGCATCCAGGCCAATCTTCTGCTAATCTAAAAGCCATGTCTTTTGTGAGCCCTTCATGAGCTTATGTCTTTGGTGAACCTTTCATGAGCTTATTCTCACGACTTATGAAGTGAAGCTTTATCCGTAGAGCTATCCATGTTCATATCATACTTCTACACATATGATCTTAATTAGCTAAGTTCAACGCAATGAAATGTCTGTTTGATATGTGAAAGTGTGCTAAGCCAGCTAACAGCAGTGTAATAGGTTGCATCCAGTCCAATCTTCTTCTAATCTAAAAGCCATGTCTTTTGTGAGCCCTTCATGAGCTTATGTCTTTGGTGAACCTTTCATGAGCTTATTCTAACGAGTTATGAAGTGGAGCTTGATCCTTAGAGCTATCCATGTTCATATCATACTTCTACACATGTGATCTCAATTAGCTAAGTTCAACGCAATGAAATGTCTGTTTAACATGTGAAAGTGTGCTAAGCCAGTTAACAGCAGTGTAATAGGTTGCATCCAGTTCAATATTCTGCTAATCTAAAAGCCATGTGTTTTGTGAGCCCTTCATGAGCTTATGTCTTTCGTGAAACCTTTCATGAGCTTATTCTCACGACTTATGAAGTGAAGCTTTATCCGTAGAGCTATCCATGTTCATAACATACTTCTACACATATGATCTTAATTAGCTAAGTTCAACGCAATGAAATGTCTGTTTGATATGTGAAAGTGTGCTAAGCCAGCTAACAGCAGTGTAATAGGTTGCATCAAGTCCAATCTTCTGCTAATCTAAAAGCCATGTCTTCTGTGAGCCTTTCATGAGCTTATGTCTTTAGTGAACCTTTCATGAGCTTATTCTAACGAGTTATGAAGTGGAGCTTGATCCTTAGAGCTATCCATGTTCATATCATACTTCTACACATGTGATCTCAATTAGCTAAGTTCAACGCAATGAAATGTCTGTTTGACATGTGAAAGTGTGCTAAGCTAGTTAACATCAGTGTAATAGGTTGCATCCAGTCCAATCTTCTACTAATCTAAAAGCCATGTGTTTTGTGAGCCCTTCATGAGCTTATGTCTTTCGTGAAACCTTTCATGAGCTTATTCTCACGACTTATGAAGTGAAGCTTTATCCGTAGAGCTATCCATGTTCATATCATACTTCTACACATATGATCTTAATTAGCTAAGTTCAACGCAATGAAATGTCTGTTTGACATGTGAAAGTGTGCTAAGCCAGTTAACAGCAGTGTAATTGGTTGCATCCAGTCCAATCTTCTGCTAATCTAAAAGCCATGTCTTCTGTGAGCCTTTCATGAGCTTATGTCTTTGGTGAACCTTTCATGAGCTTATTCTAACGAGTTATGAAGTAAAGCTTTATCCATAGAGCTATCCATGTTCATATCATACTTCTACACATGTGATCTCAATTAGCTAAGTTCAACGCAATGAAATGTCTGTTTGACATATGAAAGTGTGCTAAGCCAGTTAACAGCAGTGTAATAGGTTGCATCAAGTCCAATCTTCTGCTAATCTAAAAGCCATGTCTTCTGTGAGCCTTTCATGAGCTTATGTCTTTAGTGAACCTTTCATGAGCTTATTCTAACGAGTTATGAAGTGGAGCTTGATCCTTAGAGCTTTCCATGTTCATATCATACTTCTACACATGTGATCTCAATTAGCTAAGCTTAACGCAATGAAATGTCTGTTTGACATGTGAAAGTGTGCTAAGCCAGTTAACAGCAGTGTAATTGGTTGCATCCAGTCCAATCTTCTACTAATCTAAAAGCCATGTCTTCTGTGAGCCTTTCATGAGCTTATGTCTTTGCTGAACCTTTCATGAGCTTATTCTAACGAGTTATGAAGTAAAGCTTTATCCATAGAGCTATCCATGTTCATATTACACTTCTACACATGTGATCTCAATTAGCTAAGTTCAACGCAATGAAATGTCTGTTTGACATGTGAAAGTGTGCTAAGCCAGTTAACAGCAGTGTAATAGGTTGCATCCAGTCCAATCTTCTGCTAATCTAAAAGCCATGTCTTCTGTGAGCCTTTCATGAGCTTATGTCTTTGGTGAACCTTTCATGAGCTTATTCTAACGAGTTATGAAGTAAAGCTTTATCCGTAGAGCTATCCATGTTCATATCATACTTCTACACAAGTGATCTCAATTAGCTAAGTTCAACGCAATGAAATGTCTGTTTGACATGTGAAAGTGTGCTAAGCCAGTTAACAGCAGTGTAATAGGTTGCATCAAGTCCAATCTTCTGCTAATCTAAAAGCCATGTCTTCTGGGAGCCTTTCATGAGCTTATGTCTTTAGTGAACCTTTCATGAGCCTATTCTAACGAGTTATGAAGTGGAGCTTGATCCTTAGAGCTTTCCATGTTCATATCATACTTCTACACATGTGATCTCAATTAGCTAAGCTTAACGCAATGAAATGTCTGTTAGACATGTGAAAATGTGCTAAGCCAGTTAACAGCAGTGTAATTGGTTGCATCCAGTCCAATCTTCTGCTAATCTAAAAGCCATGTCTTCTGTGAGCCTTTCATGAGCTTATGTCTTTGGTGAACCTTTCATGAGCTTATTCTAACGAGTTATGAAGTAAAGCTTTATTCGTAGAGCTATCCATGTTCATATCATACTTCTACACATGTGATCTCAATTAGCTAAGTTCAACGCAATGAAATGTCTGTTTGACATGTGAAAGTGTGCTAAGCCAGTTAACAGCAGTGTAATAGGTTGCATCCAGTCCAATCTTCTGCTAATCTAAAAGCCATGTCTTCTGTGAGCCTTTCATGAGCTTATGTCTTTGGTGAACCTTTCATGAGCTTATTCTAACGAGTTATGAAGTAAAGCTTTATCCATAGAGCTATCCATGTTCATATCATACTTCTACACATGTGATCTCAATTTGCTAAGTTCAACGCAATGAAATGTCTGTTTGACATGTGAAAGTGTGCTAAGCCAGTTAACAGCAGTGTAATAGGTTGCATCCAGTCCAATCTTCTGCTAATCTAAAAGCCATGTCTTCTGTGAGCCTTTCATGAGCTTATGTCTTTGGTGAACCTTTCATGAGCTTATTCTAACGAGTTATGAAGTAAAGCTTTATCCATAGAGCTATCCATGTTCATATCATACTTCTACACATGTGATCTCAATTAGCTAAGTTCAACGCAATGAAATGTCTGTTTGACATGTGAAAGTGTGCTAAGCCAGTTAACAGCAGTGTAATAGGTTGCATCCAGTCCAATCTTCTGCTAATCTAAAAGCCATGTCTTCTCTGAGCCTTTCATGAGCTTATGTCTTTAGTGAACCTTTCATGAGCTTATTCTAACGAGTTATGAAGTGGAGCTTGATCCTTAGAGCTTTCCATGTTCATATCATACTTCTACACATGTGATCTCAATTAGCTAAGCTTAACGCAATGAAATGTCTGTTTGACATGTGAAAGTGTGCTAAGCCAGTTAACAGCAGTGTAATAGGTTGCATCCAGTCCAATCTTCTGCTAATCTAAAAGCCATGTCTTCTGTGAGCCTTTCATGAGCTTATGTCTTTGGTGAACCTTTCATGAGCTTATTTTAACGAGTTATGAAGTAAAGCTTTATCCATAGAGCTATCCATGTTCATATCATACTTCTACACATGTGATCTCAATTAGCTAAGTTCAACGCAATGAAATGTTTGTTTGACATGTGAAAGTGTGCTAAGCCAGTTAACAGCAGTGTAATAGGTTGCATCAAGTCCAATCTTCTGCTAATCTAAAAGCCATGTCTTCTGTGAGCCTTTCATGAGCTTATGTCTTTAGTGAACCTTTCATGAGCTTATTCTAACGAGTTATGAAGTGGAGCTTGATCCTTAGAGCTTTCCATGTTCATATCAAACTTCTACACATGTGATCTCAATTAGCTAAGCTTAACGCAATGAAATGTCTGTTTGACATGTGAAAGTGTGCTAAGCCAGTTAACAGAAGTGTAATTGGTTGCATCCAGTCCAATCTTCTGCTAATCTAAAAGCCATGTCTTCTGTGAGCCTTTCATGAGCTTATGTCTTTGGTGAACCTTTCATGAGCTTATTCTAACGAGTTATGAAGTAAAGCTTTATCCATAGAGCTATCCATGTTCATATCATACTTCTACACATGTGATCTCAATTAGCTAAGTTCAACGCAATGAAATTTCTGTTTGACATATGAAAGTGTGCTAAGCCAGTTAACAGCAGTGTAATAGGTTGCATCAAGTCCAATCTTCTGCTAATCTAAAAGCCATGTCTTCTGTGAGCCTTTCATGAGCTTATGTCTTTGGTGAACCTTTCATGAGCTTATTCTAACGAGTTATGAAGTAAAGCTTTATCTGTAGAGCTATCCATGTTCATATCATACTTCTACACATGTGATCTCAATTAGCTAAGTTCAACGCAATGAAATGTCTGTTTGACATGTGAAAGTGTGCTAAGCCAGTTAACAGCAGTGTAATAGGTTGCATCCAGTCCAATCTTCTGCTAATCTAAAAGCCATGTCTTCTGTGAGCCTTTCATGAGCTTATGTCTTTGGTGAACCTTTCATGAGCTTATTCTAACGAGTTATGAAGTAAAGCTTTATCCATAGAGCTATCCATGTTCATATCATACTTCTACACATGTGATCTCAATTAGCTAAGTTCAACGCAATGAAATGTTTGTTTGACATGTGAAAGTGTGCTAAGCCAGTTAACAGCAGTGTAATAGGTTGCATCAAGTCCAATCTTCTGCTAATCTAAAAGCCATGTCTTCTGTGAGCCTTTCATGAGCTTATGTCTTTAGTGAACCTTTCATGAGCTTATTCTAACGAGTTATGAAGTGGAGCTTGATCCTTAGAGCTTTCCATGTTCATATCATACTTCTACACATGTGATCTCAATTAGCTAAGCTTAACGCAATGAAATGTCTGTTTGACATGTGAAAGTGTGCTAAGCCAGTTAACAGAAGTGTAATTGGTTGCATCCAGTCCAATCTTCTGCTAATCTAAAAGCCATGTCTTCTGTGAGCCTTTCATGAGCTTTTGTCTTTGGTGAACCTTTCATGAGCTTATTCTAACGAGTTATGAAGTAAAGCTTTATCCATAGAGCTATCCATGTTCATATCATACTTCTACACATGTGATCTCAATTAGCTAAGTTCAACACAATGAAATGTCTGTTTGACATATGAAAGTGTGCTAAGCCAGTTAACAGCAGTGTAATAGGTTGCATCAAGTCCAATCTTCTGCTAATCTAAAAGCCATGTCTTCTGTGAGCCTTTCATGAGCTTATGTCTTTGGTGAACCTTTCATGAGCTTATTCTAACGAGTTATGAAGTAAAGCTTTATCCGTAGAGCTATCCATGTTCATATCATACTTCTACACATGTGATCTCAATTAGCTAAGTTCAACGCAATGAAATGTCTGTTTGACATGTGAAAGTGTGCTAAGCCAGTTAACAGCAGTGTAATAGGTTGCATCAAGTCCAATCTTCTGCTAATCTAAAAGCCATGTCTTCTGGGAGCCTTTCATGAGCTTATGTCTTTAGTGAACCTTTCATGAGCCTATTCTAACGAGTTATGAAGTGGAGCTTGATCCTTAGAGCTTTCCATGTTCATATCATACTTCTACACATGTGATCTCAATTAGCTAAGCTTAACGCAATGAAATGTCTGTTAGACATGTGAAAATGTGCTAAGCCAGTTAACAGCAGTGTAATTGGTTGCATCCAGTCCAATCTTCTGCTAATCTAAAAGCCATGTCTTCTGTGAGCCTTTCATGAGCTTATGTCTTTGGTGAACCTTTCATGAGCTTATTCTAACGAGTTATGAAGTAAAGCTTTATTCGTAGAGCTATCCATGTTCATATCATACTTCTACACATGTGATCTCAATTAGCTAAGTTCAACGCAATGAAATGTCTGTTTGACATGTGAAAGTGTGCTAAGCCAGTTAACAGCAGTGTAATAGGTTGCATCCAGTCCAATCTTCTGCTAATCTAAAAGCCATGTCTTCTGTGAGCCTTTCATGAGCTTATGTCTTTGGTGAACCTTTCATGAGCTTATTCTAACGAGTTATGAAGTAAAGCTTTATCCATAGAGCTATCCATGTTCATATCATACTTCTACACATGTGATCTCAATTAGCTAAGTTCAACGCAATGAAATGTCTGTTTGACATGTGAAAGTGTGCTAAGCCAGTTAACAGCAGTGTAATTGGTTGCATCCAGTCCAATCTTCTGCTAATCTAAAAGCCATGTCTTCTGTGAGCCTTTCATGAGCTTATGTCTTTGGTGAACCTTTCATGAGCTTATTCTAACGAGTTATGAAGTAAAGCTTTATCCGTAGAGCTATCCATGTTCATATCATACTTCTACACATGTGATCTCAATTAGCTAAGTTCAACGCAATGAAATGTCTATTTGACATGTGAAAGTGTGCTAAGCCAGTTAACAGTAGTGTAATAGGTTGCATCAAGTCCAATCTTCTGCTAATCTAAAAGCCATGTCTTCTGGGAGCCTTTCATGAGCCTATGTCTTTAGTGAACCTTTCATGAGCCTATTCTAACGAGTTATGAAGTGGAGCTTGATCCTTAGAGCTTTCCATGTTCATATCATACTTCTACACATGTGATCTCAATTAGCTAAGCTTAACGCAATGAAATGTCTGTTAGACATGTGAAAATGTGCTAAGCCAGTTAACAGCAGTGTAATTGGTTGCATCCTGTGCAATCTTCTGCTAATCTAAAAGCCATGTCTTCTGTGAGCCTTTCATGAGCTTATGTCTTTGGTGAACCTTTCATGAGCTTATTCTAACGAGTTATGAAGTGGAGCTTGATCCTTAGAGCTTTCCATGTTCATATCATACTTCTACACATGTGATCTCAATTAGCTAAGCTTAACGCAATGAAATGTCTGTTTGACATGTGAAAGTGTGCTAAGCCAGTTAACAGCAGTGTAATTGGTTGCATCCAGTCCAATCTTCTGCTAATCTAAAAGCCATGTCTTCTGTGAGCCTTTCATGAGCTTATGTCTTTGGTGAACCTTTCATGAGCTTATTCTAACGAGTTATGAAGTGGAGCTTGATCCTTAGAGCTATCCATGTTCATATCATACTTCTACACATGTGATCTCAATTAGCTAAATTCAACGCAATGAAATGTCTGTTTGACATGTGAAAGTGTGCTAAGCCAGTTAACAGTAGTGTAATAGGTTGCATCCAGTCCAATCTTCTGCTAATCTAAAAGCCAGGTTTTTTGTGAGCCTTTCATGAGCTTATTGTAAGAATGGAAGAATTAATGGAAGAAAGCTCATAGAGAGAGAGAGAATGGGGGCGAGAATGAAGAAGAAGAGTGTGTATTCACTCACTTAACATTAGAAATGGTTGCTACATGGTTTATATAGGCATACAATTGGTTGCCCTAGATTCTACAAGACAAACACAAAGAGACAAGAATTGCCTAAAATGGATCAGCATAATCTGCTGAGACAAAAGGAGATGGAGCCTCTTTCCTCTTTTGTTCAAACAGAGTCACATGTCTTCCCTAACCTTCTCTCAGTCTCCAACGGTTATATTGAACCATTTGGAGTCTTCTTTCCTTCTAGAAGACATTCATGGGCCTTTATAACCTCAGCCCAACTTCCTCCAAAGTGTTAACACACATCTGATCCATTTGGCTTCCTTATTCAGTTTCTGGCCCAAAGTAACTTCAAGCTTGATAATAGCTTGATCAATACTCCCCCTCAAGCTTAGCTATATGGAGTAAAGCTAAGCTTGGAATCCGCAAGACATCACCTCATTAAAAACCTTACCACCCAAAAACCACATGGGAGAAAAGAGTGTTAAGGGAAAAAGAGTGTGAAGCTCACGGATTAGAGGACATGAGATCAAGGGCGAGTTAAGTCTATAAGTCCCAACTTGCTGTTGATGTGTTCGCACACCTTGAGACTTGCAGATTTGGTGAAGATGTCCGCCAACTGGTCTTCACTCTTTGTATAGCATGGAAGGGTTACTCCTTCCTCGATCTTCTCACGTACTTTGTGACAATCCATCTCAATATGCTTAATCCTCTCATGAAATACTGAGTTAGATGCAATGTGAATGGCAGCTTGGTTGTCACAATGCATAGTAACTGGTCTTGGAGACTCTATGCCGAGGTCTTTTAGAAGAGCCTTCAGCCATGTTAACTCATTAGTTAGCTTCCTCATGGCCCTATACTCCGCTTCCGCACTCGAACAAGATACAACCTTCTGCTTCTTTGTTTTCCACGTGACTAAGTTTCCTCCAATGAATGTGCAATAGCCTGTTGTGGATTTCCGGTCATTCCTATCCCCAGCCTAGTCATCGTCTCAGTAACCCACAATCTCGGTGTTCTCATTCTTTCCCATCCAAATGCCACGACCTGGGCTTCTTTTGAGATATCGAAGAATCCGTTCTACCATACTCCAATGGTACACCGTAGGGGTCTGCATATGCTGACTGACCTGGTTCACAACAAAACACAAGTCAGGGCGTGTGATGGTTAAGTATATAAGCTTACCAACCAGACGACGGTATTGAGCTGGATCTTCATAAGGTGTATCATCTTTCTCCCCCTTTCGAGCGACCTTGTAGCCATCTTCGAGGGGAGTCTTGGCCGGCTTTGCTCCAAGCTTTCCTGTCTCATTCAAAAGATCAAGCACGTACTTCCTTTGGGATAGAAAGAGACCATGTGAGGAGCGGCACACTTCTATTCCAAGGAAGTACTTAAGTTCTCCAAGGTCTTTGATATCAAACACACTCTTAAGGAAAGCTTTAGTTTCAGCAATACCTGATTTGTCACTACCAGAAATGATAAAATCATCAACATAAATGAGCACAACGATAATACCTCTAGAACTTTGCAATGTGAAGAGTGTGTGATCAGCCTCGGATTTCCTAAATCCTCTGGTTTTGAGAGTTGAGCTAAGCTTATGGTACCAAGCTCTAGGTGACTGCTTGAGTCCATAAATCGCCTTGCGCAACTTGAGTACCTTTCCCGGTGCAATGGAGGCTTCCAAACCAGGAGGAGGATACATATAGACGTCTTCATCTAATTCCCCTTGGAGGAAAGCGTTTTTCACATCTATCTGCCATAGCTCCCAAGATAGGTTAGTAGCTAAGGATAAAATGACTCTTACCGTATGGAGCTTAGCAACCGGAGCAAATGTGTCTGTATAGTCCTCTCCATAAGTTTGTGTAAACCCTCTAGCAACCAGCCTGGCTATGTATCGCTCTATATGTCCATTGATGTGGTACTTAATGGTGAAGACCCACTTAGAACTGACCGCTTTCTTTCCATTAGGTAGTTCAGCTTCTTCCCATGTATGGTTCTTTTCCATTGCACTAACCTCTGCACCAATAGCCTCACACCATTCTTTGATGTCCTTAGCTTCTTCATAGGTGTTCGGAATGGAGTGCACCTCAATCTTTCCAAGGAAAGCTTGATGATCTGATGGCAAAAGGACGATCGAACACACAACTTGAATAGGATGAGCAACAGCTTGATTGTTGTAGTAGACTCTTGTGTTGATCCAATTGGAAGGATCCTTGCGTAGCCTAGTACTTCTTCTTAGGGGTGGAGCGGCAGCAATCTCCCCCTCATTATCAGCCCGGTTTAGAGTTTCCTCGGTGGGTTGATCATCCGAGACCTCATTAGGCATGGCCGGCTCACCTTCCTCCTCACCTTGTGGTTCAGTGTTGCCATGTGGTTCCCCATGTGACTCAGGTGTTGGTGTTACTTTGGAGGAATCCGGAGGAGTTGGGTGAGTACGTGATGCCTCTTTCTCCTGATCAAGTCCAAGGTTCTCTAAGAGTTGCTTTAAACTTGCCGATCTATCCGAGGTTGAGTGAGCCAAGTCTTTCAAGTCTTCCCACTCTATCTTATCATAATAGCCCTTCTCTTCAATGAACCTTACATCTCGAGAAACATATGTTTTCCCATTGTTGGAATCAATGCACTTGTATCCTTTTTGCGATGTAGAATACCCAATAAACATACACCTATTGCTCTTTGGATCCAACTTGTTCCTCAACTCACCTGGAACCAACACAAAACACACACATCCAAAAACTTTTAGATGTTCAAGTGATGGCTTAATGCCGTTTAGTACCTCAAATGGAGAAAGGTCCTTGAGAACTTTTGTTGGGGTTCGGTTGATCAAGTAACAAGCTGTCATAACCGCATCTCCCCAAAATCTCCTTCGAACATTTGCATGGAACATCATTGATCGTGCAACTTCCATAACATGTCTGTTCTTCCTCTCAGCCACTCCATTTTGTTGTGGAGTATAAGGGCAGCTTGTTTGGTGAATTATGCCGTGTTTTGCTAAGTGCTCTTTGAACTTGGTGCTTGTATATTCTCCACCATTGTCTGATCTTAGTACCTTAATTTTAGCATTGAATTGATTAGTCACATAGTTTTGGAAGTTTAAGAATGCATCAAACACACGATCCTTAGAGGGAAGTAATGTAATCCAAGTGTACTTTGATTTTTCATCTATGAATGTCACAAAATACTTGAGATTATCTTTAGAAACGCATGGAGAAGTCCAAACATCTGAGTGAACTAAATCGAAGCAATTATCATAGATTGTAGATGAATTTGGAAACACACTCTTACAATGTTTACCCAAGATACAAGCTTCACAAACAGAATGATCAAACTTAATATTAGGCGACATGAGTTCAATAGCACGAGCATGAGGATGACCTAATCTAGCATGCCAAACAGAATTTAAAGCAACTACAACATTAGAAGTAAAAGATGGTGAATCTAAAGAACTTGGTTCAGCATCTCCTAACACATAGAGCCCATCCTTGGTTCCACCTTCTTCAAGGATCTTTCCACTCTTAATATCCTGAAAATGAACACTGTCAGATCCAAATATAGCCAAACAATCAAGATCAGTGGTTGCTTTCTTCACCGAGAGCAAATTAGAAGTAAACTTAGGCATGTAGAATGCTTTAGATGTTTTCTCAAATAGCTTCAAGTCTCCTACACCTTGTATTGGTACTCTTGTACCATTGGCTACCACAACATTACCTACTGCCGGTTCTACATTCTCTATCAACCTAGGATTGCTAATCATGTGGTGAGAAGCACCTGAGTCAATAATAAGAGATTCAACCGGTTTTTGAGAGTAATAAGTGATACTGAAATCTTTTAGGGAGGCAATGGACTTGAGAAGCTTTTCAACATCTGACTTTCTCATGACATCATCCACAGGTACAGCCGTCATAGCCACGCCTTCACTTTGTTTAGACGTCCCTGCTTGGTCTTCTTCTGCCACAGACTGAGAGATGTTTGCTTTTGGGTCCTTAAACTTGTTTGGTTTAAGGTGTGGATGAAGAATCCAGCACTTGTCCTTGCTATGCCCCTTCTTCTTGCAGTGCTCACAGACCAACCGCCTTCTTTCCTCATATGTGAGAGACGCCCTATGAGCTGAGACGTGCTCCACCTGATTTGCTGAGATTAGCTCACCTTTATTAACCAAGCCGTGTGAGCCTTGTTCTTTGAGGATTTGGGAGCACACCTCATCAACACTAGGGATTCTGTCTTGCCTTAGAATATGTTTAGTGAGGTCGTTGAAGTTTGAGTTGAGTCCACTAAGCAGCTTGAACACCTTATCTTGTTCTTGTCTTTCCTTGATCACCAACGGATCATTAGTTCCTGGCCTTAGCATATCTAGTTCAGCCCACAAAGAACTGAGCTTTCCAAAGTAGGCAGAGAACTCCATTTCTTCTTGGTTCAAGGATGTGATAGCCTTCTTGACTTCATACACTCGAGTAAGATTAGAGACATTCCCAAAAACCTTTTTGAGAGTTTCCCTTAGATCTTTGGCTGTGTCACAGAATGAGTAAGACTCAATGAGGTGAGCATCAAGGGAGCTTGTGAGAATGGCTAAAACAGTCTGGTCCTCTTGAAACCACTTGCTGTCTTCCGCCAACACCATTCCTCTCTCAGCTTCATCATCTTCTTCAGGTCGAGATGAGACTATGTGCCTCCACATTCCCTTGCTACAGAGAATCAACATCACAGGAATCAGCATATTCTTTGAGTTCTCCATGGTGTGAGTTTAAATCCGAGAGAATGAAGTTCAAAACAGAGAATAAGAGATGAGTTTTAGAACAGAGAATGGACTTGGAACAAAGAATAAGGAATTAGAGTTGGAGAATATAATTGAAGAATGCTTAGAAATGACAGAGAATAGGAGAGATTAGGATCTTAGAATGCTCTGATACCATGTAAGAATGGAAGAATTAATGGAAGAAAGCTCATAGAGAGAGAGAGAGAATGGGGGCGAGAATGAAGAAGAAGAAGAGTGTGTATTCACTCACTTAACATTACAAATGGTTGCTACATGGTTTATATAGGCATACAATTGGTTGCCCTAGATTCTACAAGACAAACACAAAGAGACAAGAATTGCCTAAAATGGATCAGCATAATCTGCTGAGACAAAAGGAGATGGAGCCTCTTTTCTCTTTTGTTCAAACAAAGTCACATGTCTTCCCTAACCTTCTCTCAGCCTCCAACGGTTATATTGAACCATTTGGAGTCTTCTTTCCTTCTAGCAGACATTCAGGGGCCTTTATAACCTCAGCCCAACTTCCTCCAAAGTGTTAACACACATCTGATCCATTTGGCTTCCTTATTCAGTTTCTGGCCCAAAGTAACTTCAAGCTTGATAATAGCTTGATTAATACTTATGTCTTTAGTGAACCTTTCTTGAGCTTATTCTAACGAATTATGAAGTGAAGCTTTATCCGTAGAGCTATCCATGTTCATATCATACTTCTACACATGTGATCTCAATTAGCTAAGTTCAACGCAATGAAATATCTGTTTGACATGTGAAAGTGTGCTAAGCAAGTTAACAGCAGTGTAATAGGTTGCATCTAGTCCAATCTTTTGCTAATTTCAAGCCATGTCTTTTATGAGCCTTTCATGAGCTTATGTCTTTGGTGAACCTTTCATGAGCTTATTCTAACGAGTTATGAAGTGGAGCTTGATCCTTAGAGCTATCCATGTTCATATCATACTTCTACACATGTGATCTAAATTAGCTAAGTTCAACGTAATGAAATGTCTGTATGAAATGAGAAAGTGTGCTAAGCCAACTAATGGCGTTGTAATAGGTTGCATCCAGTCCAATCTTCTGCTAATCTAAAAGCCATGTCTTTTGTGAGCCCTTCATGAGCTTATGTCTTTGGTGAACCTTTCATGAGCTTATTCTAACGAGTTATGAAGTAGAGCATGATCCTTAGAGCTATCCATGTTCATATTATACTTCTACACATGTGATCTCAATTAGCTAAGTTCAACGCAATAAAAAGTCTGTTTGACATGTGAAACTGTGCTAAGCCAGTTAACAGCAGTGTAATAGGTTGCATCCAGTCCAATCTTCTGCTAATCTACAAGCCATGTCGTTTGTGAGCCCTTCATGAGCTTATGTCTTTGGTGAACCTTGAATGAGCTTATTCTAACAAGTTATGAAATGAAGCTTGATCCTTAGAGCTATCCATGTTCATATCATACTTCTACACATGTGATCTCAATTAGCTAAGTTCAACGCAATGAAATGTCTGTTTGACATGTGAAAGTGTGCTAAGCCAGTTAACAGCAGTGTAATAAGTTGCATCCAGTCCAATCTTCTGCTAATCTAAAAGCCATGTCTTTTGTGAGCCCTTCATGAGCTTATGTCTTTGGTGAACCTTTCTTGAGCTTATTCTAACGAATTATGAAGTGAAGCTTTATCCGTAGAGCTATCTATGTTCATATCATACTTCTACACATGTGATCTCAATTAGCTAAGTTCAACGCAATGAAATGTCTGTTTGAAATGAGAAAGTGTGCTAAGCCAACTAATGGCGGTGTAATAGGTTGCATCTAGTACAATCTTCTGCTAATCTAAAAGCCATGTCTTTTGTGAGCCCTTCATGAGTTTATGTCTTTGGTGAACCTTTCATGAGCTTATTCTAACGAGTTATGAAGTGGAGCTTGATACTTAGAGCTATCCATGTTCATATCATACTTTTACACATGTGATCTTTATTGGCTAAGTTAAACGCAATGAAATGTCTGTTTGACATGTGAAAGTGTGCTAAGCCAGTTAACAGCAGTGTAATAGGTTGCATCCAGTCCAATCTTCTGCTAATCTAAAAGCCATGTCTTTTCTGAGGCCTTCATGAGCTTATGTCTTTGGTGAACCTTTCATGAGCTTATTCTAACGAGTTATGAAGTGAAGCTTTATCCGTAGAGCTATCCTTTCATCAAACATTTTCTACAAACACTCTTTCTTTGTTTGATCACTCTTGATTTACCTTTGTGTGTGTAATATCCAAAGGGATTTCGAGTTTGAAGACTAAGAGACTCTCACATCTCTTAGTAGTTCGATTCAATACATTGTTCTATTCCAAATCACCAGAAATCGCGACTCCATCTTCGCACTCGTTTTCCCGCACTCGTTCGTCGGATCGAGCTCTAAAGTTGTCATCCGACTCATCAACCTCACATCTTTCCGCTGCTGAAGTTTCTATCAATTCCAAGCACTCTCGTAGTCGTACTCGACCTCAAAACTCGAATCTGTCTGTTCATCTTCCATTGGCCAGATCTGGAAGCTATGAAGTGTTGCATCACGTCTCTGGAGCCCTTGGTGAATACAACCGCTTGATCTAGCTCCTAGGATCGTATCAAGTGGTATCAGAGCCAAATCAGGCCAGGTTGTGTCGAAAACTCTTCATCTTCTTTCCTTGTTTTTGATCTGTTCTGTCTGAAACTGTTAGATCTATATTATCACGTTTATATTGCATAAACAAGTGTTAGATCTATTGGAAACTGCTCGGTTTTAGGCTGTTACATTCTAGTTTAACCATTAATCGATTCCACAAACCATATCTAAGGCGTTAGTCGAAATCTGTGCATCTATAAGCTTTGAATCTAAGTGTTGCTTCTGTTTTGTTGTTCTGTTTGAATCATTTAGTCAAAAACGTGTTAGTATCTAGTATCATCGATCCATACTTTGTTTAAACAATTGGACTATTTTACTTGCTGTTGCTTGTTTATAACTTTCAGGAATCATGGCTGGAGAGGAATCAGACGAACCAGAAACAAGCCACAGTCGCTATGATAAGCTTTTCATAGAGGCTATCACAGCTCAGATGAGTAAAATGGTGGATGCTAAACTTGATGCCTTTCGAAGAGAAACAAACTCCACACCATCTGCGGCAAAGGTGCGTAGTGAAGCTGAGCATGATGGTAACAAAGAACCTTCTGTACGGATTCCACAACCAGAAGACGATGTAGTTCAATCCATTCACGAAGAGGAGGCCACAGATTACTATGGTAGTGACCGTTCATTGCAAAGCCATCGTGTGAGGAAACGTGAGAGACCAGAAATGCCACAACATGCCAACATGTCTCACGGGCTGAAGCTTAAAATTCAAGCGTTTCATGGCAAGAGCGATCCAGATCTTTACCTTGAATGGGAAAAGAAGATTGAGCTGGTGTTCGAGTGTCAGTACTATACAGAGGAGAGCAAAGTGAGATATGCTGCCACCGAATTTTATTACTACGCGTTGAGTTGGTGGGATCAGATTGTAACCACCAGAAGGAAGAATGGCGAGTTACCCATTCGAAGTTGGAGAAAAATGAAGCAGCTGCTCCGCAAGAGATTTGTACCAAGCCACTACCACCGAGAGCTTCACACCAGGCTGAGACACCTTAGTCAAGGATCTAAAACCGTTGACGAGTACTATCAGGAGATGGAAACGTTGATGTTACGTGCTGATATACAAGAAAGCAATGAGGCTACTATGTCGAGGTTTTTGGGTGGACTTAACCGAGAGCTTGTTGACCTCTTGGAAGTAAGTGACTATCTGGACATTGAGGAGCTACTACATAAGGCTGTGATGTATGAGAAACAGCCAAAAAGGAAGGGCAATCGATCGAGCTATAATTCCGAAAGAGCAGGTTTTGCCAAAGATTCAAGAACAAGTTTTCAGAAGGATTTCAAACAACAGGATAAGGCTGAGAATAGACCTGCCACGTCTAAGGAGTTCAAATCAGGAGGTTCCAAAGATCCTAAAGAACCAGCCAAGACCAATACACGAGCCAAAGATCTTAAATGTTTCAAATGCCACGGATTGGGACATTATGCTAGTACATGCCCCAACAATCGAGTAATTCTGTTAAGAGCTGATGGAGAGTTTGAATCAGAGGATGAGAAAACGGATGAGCCATCAGATGTTCAAGGTGAATTACCACTAAGGGGTCCTCTTCTTGTCACCATGAGAGCTCTCAGCGTCATTACTAAGGATTCTGAGCAAGAGCAAAGAGAAAATTTGTTTCATACTCGTTGCATGGTGAAAGACAAGATTTGTAGTGTAATCATAGATGGAGGAAGTTGTACTAATGTGGCTAGTAAGACTATGGTTCAGAAGCTTAAACTCGAAGAATTATCACATCCACGACCATATAAGCTGCAGTGGTTGAATGATGATGGTGAATTGCATGTAAAGAAGCAAGTCCGAGTACCTATCAGTATAGGGAAGTATCACGATGAGATTCTTTGTGATGTTTTACCTATGGAAGCTTGTCACCTTCTGCTTGGACGACCTTGGCAGTCTGATCATCGTGTGATTCATGATGGTTTCTCAAACAACCACAACTTTGAGTTCAATGGCAAGAAGACTACTCTCTTACCAATGTCTCCACATGAAGGGTATTTGGATCAGTCTGTGATGAGACAAAAAGAGAAATCCGCCACTACTCAGTCTTCCAAAGAACAAATAAAAGGGAGTACTACATCTAATGCTTTAGTTCAGTTTAAAGAAAATTTACTAACATTGGCTGAACTAGAACCGGAGCTTCCGAGTACTATTGTCACTCTTTTGCAGGATTATGAGGATGTATTCCCAGAGGAGAATCCTAAAGGTCTTCCACCAATTCGTGGGATTGAGCATCAGATTGATTTTGTTTCAGGAGCTGTCTTGCCTAACAGACCAGCTTATAGGACGAATCCCGTGGAAACCAAGGAATTGGAGAAACAAGTAGCTGAGCTGTTAGAGAAGGGACTTATTAGAGAAAGCATGAGCCCGTGTGCTGTACCCCTTCTCCTAGTACCCAAGAAGGATAACAGCTGGAGGATGTGTGTGGACTGCCGAGCTATTAACAACATTACGGTGAAGTATCGACATCCCATTCCTAGGCTAGATGATATGTTAGATGAGCTGCATGGGTCTAAGATATTCTCAAAAATTGACTTAAAGAGTGGATATCACCAAATTAGGATGAAAGAAGGTGATGAGTGGAAAACAGCCTTTAAAATGAAACAAGATTTATATGAGTGGTTAGTTATGCCATTTGGCCTGACCAATGCTCCTAGTACATTCATGAGGTTAATGAATCATGTCTTAAGGTCATTCATAGGCGTGTTTGTTGTGGTGTACTTTGATGACATTTTGGTCTTTAGCAAGAGTCTAGAACTGCATGTGGAGCACATTAGAAAGGTTTTAGATGTGCTTAGGAAAGAAAAACTCTATGCTAATTTAAAGAAATGCACTTTTGGAACAGATAACCTTGTCTTTTTAGGCTTTGTTGTGAGTGCAGATGGAGTTAGAGTTGATGAGGAGAAGATCAAGGCAATTAAAGAATGGCCGAGTCCTAGCTCTGTTAGCCAAGTCCGCAGCTTCCATGGACTAGCGGGGTTCTATAGACGCTTTGTGAAAGATTTTAGCACCTTGGCTGCACCTCTTACGGAAGTGATCAAGAAGGACGTGGGCTTTAAATGGGAATCTCAACAAGAAGAAGCCTTTCAGGCTCTAAAAGAGAAGCTTACTAACGCTCCTATCTTATCTCTTCCTGATTTTACTAAGACTTTTGAAATTGAGTGTGATGCTTCTGGTGTAGGAATTGGGGCTTTTCTAATGCAAGATAGAAAGCCTATAGCTTATTTCAGTGAGAAGCTTGGAGGAGCAACTCTCAATTACCCAACATATGACAAAGAACTCTATGCACTTGTGAGGTCTCTCCAAACGTGGCAACACTACTTATGGCCTAAGGAGTTTGTCATTCATACCGATCATGAGTCACTGAAGCATCTAAAGGGTCAGCAAAAACTTAATAAGAGGCATGCCAAGTGGGTCGAATTTATAGAGACCTTCCCCAACGTCATTAAGTATAAGAAAGGTAAAGATAATGTCGTGGCCGATGCATTATCCAGAAGGTATACCCTCCTTGCTACTCTTGAAGTTAAATTGTTTGAACATATAATAGCTTTATACGCTGATGACTCTGATTTTAAGGAAACCTTTGCTGCGTGTGATAAGTTAGCTGTGGGCAAATACTATAGACATGAAGGGTTTCTGTTTTATGATAACTGTTTGTGTGTGCCTAACTCCTCTTTGCGAGAATTGTTTGTCAAGGAAGCTCATGCAGGAGGACTAATGGGACACTTTGGAGTGGCTAAAAGGTTGCAGATCATGCAAGAACACTTCCATTGGCCACATATGAAACTTGATGTAGAAAGGTATTGTGAGAGATGTCCAACGTGTAAGATGGCTAAGGCTAAGGCACAGCCTCACGGTTTGTATACTCCTCTCCCTATTCCCTTGCATCCTTGGCATGATATCTCTATGGATTTTGTGGTAGGTTTACCTAGAACTAGGCATGGCCGAGATTCAATCTTTGTGGTAGTAGATCGTTTCTCTAAAATGGCACATTTCATACCTTGTCACAAAACTGATGACGCTATGCATGTGGCTAGCTTGTTCTTTAGGGAGATAGTTAGACTCCATGGAATGCCTAAGACCATAGTTTCAGATCGTGATGCTAAGTTTCTTAGTTATTTTTGGAAAACTTTGTGGTCTAAGCTAGGTACTAAATTGTTGTTCTCTACTACTTGCCACCCACAAACTGATGGACAAACGGAAGTAGTAAATAGAACTTTGTCTACGCTTCTTAGGGCGTTAGTTAAAAGAAACCTTAAAACTTGGGAGGATTGTTTGCCACATGTTGAGTTTGCATATAACCATTCTGTGCATTCAGCTTCTAAGTTTTTACCGTTTCAAATCGTATATTGGTTTAATCCCATCTCTCCTTTGGATCTAATGCCTTTACCTTTGAGTGAGAGACTTAGCATGGATGGACAGAAGAAAGCCGAGTATGTCAAGCAGATCCACGAGAAAGCAAGAGTCAATATTGAGGAGAAAACAAAGAAGTATGCAGAACAAGCTAACAAGAACCGCAAGGAGGTGGTTTTCAATGAAGGAGATCTCGTGTGGCTACACCTAAAGAAGGACAGGTTTCCAAATGAGAGGAAGTCAAAATTAATGCCAAGAATGGATGGTCCATTCAAGATTATTAAGAAGATCAACGGTAATGCCTACCAGCTGGATCTACAAGGTAAGTACACTGTGAGTAATAGCTTTAATGTTGCTGACTTGGTTCCTTTTGTTGCAGAAATTTGGATTTGAGGTCAAATCCTTTTCAAGAGAGAGAGGATGATGTGATAATGGATAAGCAACAAACGTTGGAACATGAAGATCTTTTGGAGCTTGGACCAGAAGGAGTACAACAAGCTTTGGAGCTGCCAAAGGGGCCTATTACTCGAGCTAAGGCCAAGTTACTTGAACAATCCATTAGCACAATGCTAATTCAGGCTGAAAGCAACCTTAGTCCAATGGCTAATCAAACCACATTATTTTTGATTCAAGCCGACTAAGGGTTGTCAATGGGAGGTGTGTGTTCTTGCACTCTTTTCCTTGTGTCTAGTTTTGTCCCATTGGGTTTTCTAGACTAAGGTTTTTAACGAGGCAAGTTAACACACACTTTTACATCAACCCCATTGATGACAAGCTAGGAAGAAGGGGGCCGAGATTTGACTAAGTCTTTTATGTTGTTTTGTTTTATGTTATGTTTTGGACCATCCAATTCTCAGCCCATTTAGACTCTCTTTATTTTTGGGCTGAGATTTATCTTTTGAGTTCATGGGCTTAGGTTCTTTGTTAGTAGCCCATTAAGACAAAACCCTAGTGGGTTCCCCTATATGTACTCCACAACTCTTCCCCTTCCAATCCATCAAACATTTTCTACAAACACTCTTTCTTTGTTTTATCACTCTTGATTTACCTTTGTGTGTGTAATATCCAAAGGGATTTCGAGTTTGAAGACTAAGAGACTCTCACATCTCTTAGTAGTTTGATTCAATACATTGTTCTATTCCAAATCACCAGAAATTGCGACTCCATCTTCGCACTCGTTCGTCGGATCGAGCTCAAAAGTTGTCATCCGACTCATCAACCTCTCATCTTTCCGCTGCTGAAGTTTCAATCAATTCCAAGCACTCTCGTAGTCGTACTCGACCTCAAAACTCGAATCTGTCTGTTCATCTTCCATTGGCCAGATCTGGAAGCTATGAAGTGTTGCATCACGTCTCTGGAGCCCTTGGTGAATACAACCGCTTGATCTAGCTCCTAGGGTCGTATCAAGTGGTATCAGAGCCAAATCAGGCCAGGTTGTGTCGAAAACTCTTCATCTTCTTTCCTTGTTTTTGATCTGTTCTGTCTGAAACTGTTAGATCTATATTATCACGTTTATATTGCATAAACAAGTGTTAGATCTATTGGAAACTGCTCGGTTTTAGGCTGTTACATTCTAGTTTAACCATTAATCGATTCCACAAACCATATCTAAGGCGTTAGTCGAAATCTGTGCATCTATAAGCTTTGAATCTAAGTGTTGCTTCTGTTTTGTTGTTCTGTTTGAATCATTTAGTCAAAAACGTGTTAGTATCTAGTATCATCGATCCATACTTTGTTTAAACAATTGGACTATTTTACTTGCTGTTGCTTGTTTATAACTTTCAGGAATCATGGCTGGAGAGGAATCAGACGAACCAGAAACAAGCCACAGTCGCTATGATAAGCTTTTCATAGAGGCTATCACAGCTCAGATGAGTAAAATGGTGGATGCTAAACTTGATGCCTTTCGAAGAGAAACAAACTCCACACCATCTGCGGCAAAGGTGCGTAGTGAAGCTGAGCATGATGGTAACAAAGAACCTTCTGTACGGATTCCACAACCAGAAGACGATGTAGTTCAATCCATTCACGAAGAGGAGGCCACAAATTACTATGGTAGTGACCGTTCATTGCAAAGCCATCGTGTGAGGAAACGTGAGAGACCAGAAATGCCACAACATGCCAACATGTCTCACGGGCTGAAGCTTAAAATTCAAGCGTTTCATGGCAAGAGCGATCCAGATCTTTACCTTGAATGGGAAAAGAAGATTGAGCTGGTGTTCGAGTGTCAGTACTATACAGAGGAGAGCAAAGTGAGATATGCTGCCACCGAATTTTATTACTACGCGTTGAGTTGGTGGGATCAGATTGTAACCACCAGAAGGAAGAATGGCGAGTTACCCATTCGAAGTTGGAGAAAAATGAAGCAGCTGCTCCGCAAGAGATTTGTACCAAGCCACTACCACCGAGAGCTTCACACCAGGCTGAGACACCTTAGTCAAGGATCTAAAACCGTTGACGAGTACTATCAGGAGATGGAAACGTTGATGTTATGTGCTGATATACAAGAAAGCAATGAGGCTACTATGTCGAGGTTTTTGGGTGGACTTAACTGAGAGCTTGTTGACCTCTTGGAAGTAAGTGACTATCTGGACATTGAGGAGCTACTACATAAGGCTGTGATGTATGAGAAACAGCCAAAAAGGAAGGGCAATCGATCGAGCTATAATTCCAAAAGAGCAGGTTTTGCCAAAGATTCAAGAACAAGTTTTCAGAAGGATTTCAAACAACAGGATAAGGCTGAGAATAGACCTGCCACGTCTAAGGAGTTCAAATCAGGAGGTTCCAAAGATCCTAAAGAACCAGCCAAGACCAATACACGAGCCAAAGATCTTAAATGTTTCAAATGCCACGGATTGGGACATTATGCTAGTGCATGCCCCAACAATCGAGTAATTCTGTTAAGAGCTGATGGAGAGTTTGAATCAGAGGATGAGAAAACGGATGAGCCATCAGATGTTCAAGGTGAATTACCACTAAGGGGTCCTCTTCTTGTCACCATGAGAGCTCTCAGCGTCATTACTAAGGATTCTGAGCAAGAGCAAAGAGAAAATTTGTTTCATACTCGTTGCATGGTGAAAGACAAGATTTGTAGTGTAATCATAGATGGAGGAAGTTGTACTAATGTGGCTAGTAAGACTATGGTTCAGAAGCTTAAACTCGAAGAATTATCACATCCACGACCATATAAGCTGCAGTGGTTGAATGATGATGGTGAATTGCATGTAAAGAAGCAAGTCCGAGTACCTATCAGTATAGGGAAGTATCACGATGAGATTCTTTGTGATGTTTTACCTATGGAAGCTTGTCACCTTCTGCTTGGACGACCTTGGCAGTCTGATCATCGTGTGATTCATGATGGTTTCTCAAACAACCACAACTTTGAGTTCAATGGCAAGAAGACTACTCTCTTACCAATGTCTCCACATGAAGGGTATTTGGATCAGTCTGTGATGAGACAAAAAGAGAAATCCGCCACTACTCAGTCTTCCAAAGAACAAATAAAAGGGAGTACTACATCTAATGCTTTAGTTCAGTTTAAAGAAAATTTACTAACATTGGCTGAACTAGAACCGGAGCTTCCGAGTACTATTGTCACTCTTTTGCAGGATTATGAGGATGTATTCCCAGAGGAGAATCCTAAAGGTCTTCCACCAATTCGTGGGATTGAGCATCAGATTGATTTTGTTCCAGGAGCTGTCTTGCCTAACAGACCAGCTTATAGGACGAATCCCGTGGAAACCAAGGAATTGGAGAAACAAGTAGCTGAGCTGTTAGAGAAGGGACTTATTAGAAAAAGCATGAGCCCGTGTGTTGTACCCGTTCTCCTAGTACCCAAGAAGGATAACAGCTGGAGGATGTGTGTGGACTGCCGAGCTATTAACAACATTACGGTGAAGTATCGACATCCCATTCCTAGGCTAGATGATATGTTAGATGAGCTACATGGGTCTAAGATATTCTCAAAAATTGACTTAAAGAGTGGATATCACCAAATTAGGATGAAAGAAGGTGATGAGTGGAAAACAGCCTTTAAACGAAACAAGATTTATATGAGTGGTTAGTTATGCCATTTGGCCTGACCAATGCTCCTAGTACATTCATGAGGTTAATGAATCATGTCTTAAGGTCATTCATAGGCGTGTTTGTTGTGGTGTACTTTGATGACATTTTGGTCTTTAGCAAGAGTCTAGAACTGCATGTGGAGCACATTAGAAAGGTTTTAGATGTGCTTAGGAAGGAAAAACTCTATGCTAATTTAAGAAATGCACTTTTGGAACAGATAACCTTGTCTTTTTAGGCTTTGTTGTGAGTGCAGATGGAGTTAGAGTTGATGAGGAGAAGATCAAGGCAATTAAAGAATGGCCGAGTCCTAGCTCTGTTAGCCAAGTCCGCAGCTTCCATGGACTAGCGGGGTTCTATAGACGCTTTGTGAAAGATTTTAGCACCTTGGCTGCACCTCTTACGGAAGTGATCAAGAAGGACGTGGGCTTTAAATGGGAATCTCAACAAGAAGAAGCCTTTCAGGCTCTAAAAGAGAAGCTTACTAACGCTCCTATCTTATCTCTTCCTGATTTTACTAAGACTTTTGAAATTGAGTGTGATGCTTCTGGTGTAGGAATTGGGGCTGTTCTAATGCAAGATAGAAAGCCTATAGCTTATTTCAGTGAGAAGCTTGGAGGAGCAACTCTCAATTACCCAACATATGACAAAGAACTCTATGCACTTGTGAGGTCTCTCCAAACGTGGCAACACTACTTATGGCCTAAGGAGTTTGTCATTCATACCGATCATGAGTCACTAAAGCATCTAAAGGGTCAGCAAAAACTTAATAAGAGGCATGCCAAGTGGGTCGAATTTATAGAGACCTTCCCCAACGTCATTAAGTATAAGAAAGGTAAAGATAATGTCGTGGCCGATGCATTATCCAGAAGGTATACCCTCCTTGCTACTCTTGAAGTTAAATTGTTTGAACATATAAAAGCTTTATACGCTGATAACTCTGATTTTAAGGAAACTTTTGCTGCGTGTGATAAGTTAGCTGTGGGCAAATACTATAGACATGAAGGGTTTCTGTTTTATGATAACCGTTTGTGTGGGCTTAACTCCTCTTTGCGAGAATTGTTTGTCAAGGAAGCTCATGCAGGAGGACTAATGGGACACTTTGGAGTGGCTAAAACGTTGCAGATCATGCAAGAACACTTCCATTGGCCACATATGAAACATGATGTAGAAAGGTATTGTGAGAGATGTCCAACGTGTAAGATGGCTAAGGCTAAGGCACAGCCTCACGGTTTGTATACTCTTCTCCCTATTCCCTTGCATCCTTGGCATGATATCTCTATGGATTTTGTGGTAGGTTTACCTAGAACTAGGCATGGCCGAGATTCAATCTTTGTGGTAGTAGATCGTTTCTCTAAAATGGCACATTTCATACCTTGTCACAAAACTGATGACGCTGTGCATGTGGCTAGCTTGTTCTTTAGGGAGATAGTTAGACTCCATGGAATGCCTAAGACCATAGTTTCAGATCGTGATGCTAAGTTTCTTAGTTATTTTTGGAAAACTTTGTGGTCTAAGCTAGGTACTAAATTGTTGTTCTCTACTACTTGCCACCCACAAACTGATAGACAAACGGAAGTAGTAAATAGAACTTTGTCTACGCTTCTTAGGGCGTTAGTTAAAAGAAACCTTAAAACTTGGGAGGATTGTTTGCCACATGTTGAGTTTGCATATAACCATTCTGTGCATTCAACTTCTAAGTTTTCAAATCGTATATGGGTTTACCTTTGAGTGAGAGACTTAGCATGGATGGACAGAAGAAAGCCGAGTATGTCAAGCAGATCCACGAGAAAGCAAGAGTCAATATTGAGGAGAAAACAAAGAAGTATGCAGAACAAGCTAACAAGAACCGCAAGGAGGTGGTTTTCAATGAAGGAGATCTCGTGTGGCTACACCTAAGGAAGGACAGGTTTCCAAATGAGAGGAAGTCAAAATTAATGCCAAGAATGGATGGTCCATTCAAGATTATTAAGAAGATCAACGGTAATGCCTACCAGCTGGATCTACAAGGTAAGTACACTGTGAGTAATAGCTTTAATGTTGCTGACTTGGTTCTTTTTGTTGCAGAAATTTGGATTTGAGGTCAAATCCTTTTCAAGAGGGAGAGGATGATGTGATAATGGATAAGCAACAAACGTTGGAACATGAAGATCTTTTGGAGCTTGGACCAGAAGGAGTACAACAAGCTTTGGAGCTGCCAAAGGGGCCTATTACTCGAGCTAAGGCCAAGTTACTTGAACAATCCATTAGCACAATGTTAATTCAGGCTGAAAGCAACCTTAGTCCAATGGCTAATCAAACAACATTATTTTTGATTCAAGCCGACTAAGGGTTGTCAATGGGAGGTGTGTGTTCTTGCACTCTTTTCCTTGTGTCTAGTTTTGTCCCATTGGGTTTTCTAGACTAAGGTTTTTAACGAGGCAAGTTAACACACACTTTTACATCAACCCCATTGATGACAAGCTAGGAAGAAGGGGGCCGAGATTTGACTAAGTCTTTTATGTTGTTTTGTTTTATGTTATGTTTTGGACCATCCAATTCTCAGCCCATTTAGACTATCTTTAATTTTGGGCTGAGATTTATCTTTTGAGTTCATGGGCTTAGGTTCTTTGTTAGTAGCCCATTAAGACAAAACCCTAGTGGGTTCCCCTATATGTACTCCACAACTCTTCCCCTTCCAATCCATCAAACATTTTCTACAAACACTCTTTCTTTGTTTTATCACTCTTGATTTACCTTTTTCTGTGTAATATCAAAAGTTGTCATCCGACTCATCAACCTCTCATCTTTCCGCTGCTGAAGTTTCAATCAATTCCAAGCACTCTCGTAGTCGTACTCGACCTCAAAACTCGAATCTGTCTGTTCATCTTCCATTGGCCAGATCTGGAAGCTATGAAGTGTTGCATCACGTGTCTGGAGCCCTTGGTGAATACAACCGCTTGATCTAGCTCCTAGGATCGTATCAGATCCTAAGAGCTATCCACGTTCATATCATACTTCTACACATGTGATCTCAATTAGCTAAGTTCAACGCAATGAAATGTCTGTTTGACATGTGAAAGTGTGCTAAGCCAGTTAACAGCAGTGTAATAGGTTGCATGCAGTCCAATCTTCTGCTAATCTAAAAGCCATGCCTTTTGTGAGCCCTTCATGAGCTTATGTCTTTGGTGAACCTTTCTTGAGCTTATTCTAACGAATTATGAAGTGAAGCTTAATCCGTAGAGCTATCCATGTTCATATCATACTTCTACACATGTGATCTCAATTAGCTAAGTTCAACGCAATGAAATGTCTGTTTAACATGTGAAAATGTGCTAAGGAAGTTAGCAGCAGTGTAATAGGTTGCATCTAGTCCAATCTTTTGCTAATTTAAAGTCATGTCTTTTGTGAGCCCTTCACGAGCTTATGTCTTTGGTGAACCTTGAATGAGCTTATTCTAACGAGTTATGAAATGAAGCTTGATCCTTAGAGCTATCCATGTTCATATCATACTTCTAAACATGTGATCTAAATTAGCTAAGTTCAACGCAATGAAATGTATGTTTGAAATGAGAAAGTGTGCTAAGCCAACTAATGGCGGTGTAATAGGTTGCATCCAGTCCAATCTTCTGCTAATCTAAAAGCCATGTCTTTTGTGAGCGCTTCATGAGCTTATGTCTTTGGTGAACCTTTCATGAGCTTATTCTAACGAGTTATGAAGTGGAGCTTGATCCTAAAAGCTATCCACGTTCATATCATACTTCTACACATGTGATCTCAATTAGCTAAGTTTAACGCAATGAAATGTTTGTTTGACATGTGAAAGTGTGCTAAGCCAGTTAACAACAGTGTAATAGGTTGCATCCAAGCCAATCTTCTGCTAATCTAAAAGCCATGTCTTTTGTGAGCCCTTCATGAGCTTATGTCTTTGGTGAACCTTTCTTGAGCTTATTCTAACGAATTATGAAGTGAAACTTTATCCGTAGAGCAATCCATGTTCATATCATACTTCTACACATGTGATCTCAATTAGCTAAGTTCAACGCAATGAAATGTCTGTTTGACATGTGAAAGTGTGCTAAGCCAGTTAACAGCAGTGTAATAGGTTGCATCCAGTCCAATCTTCTGCTAATCTAAAAGCCATGTCTTCTGTGAGCCTTTCATGAGCTTATGTCTTTGGTGAACCTTTCATGAGCTTATTCTAACGAGTTATGAAATGGAAGCTTGATCCTAAGAGCTATCCACGTTCATATCATACTTCTACACATGTGATCTAAATTAGCTAAGTTCAACGCAAAGAAATGTCTGTTTGAAATGAGAAAATCTGCTAAGCCAACTAATGGCGGTGTAATAGGTTGCATCCAGTCCAAAATTCTGCTAATCTAAAAGCCGTGTTTTATGTGAGCCCTTCATGAGCTTATGTCTTTGGTGAACCTTTCATGAGCTTATTCTAACGAGTAATAAAGTGGAGGTTGATCCTAAGAGCTATCCACGTTCATATCATACTTCTACACATGTGATCTAAATTAACTAAGTTCAACGCACTGAAATGTCTGTTTGAAATGAGAAAGTGTGCTAAGCCAACTAATGGCGGTGTAATAGGTTGCATCCAGTCCAATCTTCTGCTAATCTAAAAGCCATGTCTTTTGTGAGCCCTTCATGAGCTTATGTCTTTGGTGAACCTTTCATGAGCATATTCTAATGAGTTATGAAGTGGAGCTTGATCCTAAGAGCTATCCACGTTCATATTATACTTCTACACATGTGATCTCAATTAACTAAGTTCAACGCAATGAAATGTCTGTTTGACATGTGAAAGTGTGCTAAGCCAGTTAACAGCAGGGTAATAGGTTGCATCCAGTCCAATCTCCTGCTAATCTAAAAGCGATGTCTTCTGTGAGCCTTTCATGAGCCTATGTCTTTGGTGAACCTTTCATGAGCTTATTCTAACGAGTTATGAAGTGGAGCTTGATCCTAAGAGCTATCCACGTTCATATCATAATTCTACACATGTGATCTAATTTAGCTAAGTTCAACGCAAAGAAATGTCTGTTTGAAATGAGAAAGTGTGCTAAGCCAACTAATGGCAGTGTAATAGGTTGCATCCAGGTCAATCTTCTGCTAATCTAAAAGCCATGTCTTTTGTGAGCCCTTCATGAGCTTATGTATTTGGTGAACCTTTCTTGAGCTTATTCTAACGAGTTATGAAGTGGAGCTTGATCCTTAGAGCTATCCACGTTCATATCATACTTCTACACATGTGATCTCAATTAGCTAAGTTCAACGCAATGAAATGTCTGTTTGACATGTGAAAGTGTGCTAAGCTAGTTAACAGCAGTGTAATAGGTTGCATCCAGTCCAATCTTCTGCTAATCTAAACGCCATGTCTTCTGTGAGCCTTTCATGAGCTTATGTCTTTGGTGAACCTTTCATGAGCTTATTCTAACGAGTTATGAAGTGGAGCTTGATCCTTAGAGGTATCCATGTTCATACCATACTTCTACACATGTGATCTCAATTAGCTAAGTTCAACGCAATGAAATGTCTGTTTGACATGTGAAAGTGTGCTAAGCCAGTTAACAGCAGTGTAATAGGTTGCATCCAGTCCAATCTTCTGCTAATCTAAAAGCCATGTCTTTTGTGAGCCCTTCATGAGCTTATGTCTTTGGTGAACCTTTCATGAGCTTATTCTAACGAGTTATGAAGTGGAGCTTGATCCTAAGAGCTATCCACGTTCATATCATACTTCTACACATGTGATCTCAATTAGCTAAGTTCAACGCAATGAAATGTCTGTTTGACATGTGAAAGTGTGCTAAGCCAACTAATGGCGGTGTAATAGGTTGCATCCAGTCCAATCTTCTGCTAATCTAAAAGCCATGTCTTTTGTGAGCCCTTCATGAGCTTATGTCTTTAGTGAACCTTTCATGAGCATATTCTAATGAGTTATGAAGTGGAGCTTGATCCTAAGAGCTATCCACGTTCATATCATACTTCTACACATGTGATCTCAATTAACTAAGTTCAACGCAATGAAATGTCTGTTTGACATGTGAAAGTGTGCTAAGCCAACTAATGGCAGTGTAATAGGTTGCATCCAGTCCAATCTTCTGCTAATCTAAAAGCGATGTCTTCTGTGAGCCTTTCATGAGCCTATGTCTTTGGTGAACCTTTCATGAGCTTATTCTAACGAGTTATGAAGTGGAGCTTGATCCTAAGAGCTATCCACGTTCATATCATACTTCTACACATGTGATCTAATTTAGCTAAGTTCAACGCAAAGAAATGTCTGTTTGAAATGAGAAAGTGTGCTAAGCCAACTAATGGCAGTGTAATAGGTTGCATCCAAGTCAATCTTCTGCTAATCTAAAAGCCATGTCTTTTGTGAGCCCTTCATGAGCTTATGTATTTGGTGAACCTTTCTTTAGCTTATTCTAACGAGTTATGAAGTGGAGCTTGATCCTTAGAGCTATCCACGTTCATATCATACTTCTACACATGTGATCTCAATTAACTAAGTTCAACGCAATGAAATGTCTGTTTGACATGTGAAAGTGTACTAAGCCAGTTAACAGCAGTGTAATAGGTTGCATCCAGTCCAATCTTCTACTAATCTAAAAGCCATGTCTTCTGTGAGCCTTTCATGAGCTTATGTCTTTGGTGAACCTTTCATGAGCTTATTCTAACGAGTTATGAAGTGGAGCTTGATCCTAAGAGCTATCCACGTTCATATCATACTTCTACACATGTGATCTCAATTATCTAAGTTCAACGCAATGAAATGTCTGTTTGACATGTGAAAGTGTGCTAAGCCAGTTAACAGTAGTGTAATAGGTTGCATCCAGTCCAATCTTCTGCTAATCTAAAAGCCATCTCTTTTGTGAGCCCTTCATGAGCTTATGTCTTTGGTGAACCTTTCATGAGCTTATTCTAACGAGTTATGAAGTGGAGCTTGATCCTAAGAGCTATCCACGTTCATATCATACTTCTACACATGTGATCTCAATTAGCTAAGTTCAACGCAATGAAATGTCTGTTTGACATGTGAAAGTGTGCTAAGCCAACTAATGGCAGTGTAATAGGTTGCATCCAGTCCACTCTTCTGCTAATCTAAAAGCCATGTCTTTTGTGAGCCCTTCATGAGCTTATTCTAACGAGTTATGAAGTGGAGCTTGATCCTAAGAGCTATCCACGTTCATATCATACTTCTACACATGTGATCTCAATTAACTAAGTTCAACGCAATGAAATGTCTGTTTGACATGTGAAAGTGTACTAAGCCAGTTAACAGCAGTGTAATAGGTTGCATCCAGTCCAATCTTCTACTAATCTAAAAGCCATGTCTTCTATGAGCCTTTCATGAGCTTATGTCTTTGGTAAACCTTTCATGAGCTTATTCTAACGAGTTATGAAGTGGAGCTTGATCCTAAGAGCTATCCACGTTCATATCATACTTCTACACATGTGATCTCAATTAGCTAAGTTCAACGCAATGAAATGTCTGTTTGACATGTGAAAGTGTGCTAAGCCAACTAATGGCAGTGTAATAGGTTGCATCCAGTCCACTCTTCTGCTAATCTAAAAGCCATGTCTTTTGTGAGCCCTTCATGACCTTATTCTAACGAGTTATGAAGTGGAGCTTGATCCTAAGAGCTATCCACGTTCATATCATACTTCTACACATGTGATCTCAATTAACTAAGTTCAACGCAATAAAATGTCTGTTTGACATGTGAAAGTGTGCTAAGTCAGTTAACAGCAGTGTAATAGGTTGCATCCAGTCCAATCTTCTGCTAATCTAAAAGCGATGTCTTCTGTGAGCCTTTCATGAGCCTATGTCTTTGGTGAACCTTTCATGAGCTTATTCTAACGAGTTATGAAGTGGAGCTTGATCCTAAGAGCTATCCACGTTCATATCATACTTCTACACATGTGATCTAATTTAGCTAAGTTCAACGCAATGAAATGTCTGTTTGACATGTGAAAGTGTGCTAAGCCAGTTAACAGCAGTGTAATAGGTTGCATCCAGTCCAATCTTCTGCTAATCTAAAAGCCATGTCTTTTGTGAGCCCTTCATGAGCTTATGTCTTTGGTGAACCTTTCATGAGCTTATTCTAACGAGTTATGAAGTGGAGCTTGATCCTAAGAGCTATCCACGTTCATATCATACTTCTACACATGTGATCTCAATTAGCTAAGTTCAACGCAATGAAATGTCTGTTTGACATGTGAAAGTGTGCTAAGCCAACTAATGGCAGTGTAATAGGTTGCATCCAGTCCACTCTTCTGCTAATCTAAAAGCCATGTCTTCTGTGAGCCTTTCATGAGCTTATGTCTTTGGTGAACCTTTCATGAGCTTATTCTAACGAGTTATGAAGTGGAGCTTGATCCTAGAGCTATCCATGTTCATATCATATTTCTACACATGTGATCTCAATTAACTAAGTTCAACGCAAGGAAATGTCTGTTTGAAATGAGAAAGTGTGCTAAGCCAACTAATGGCGGTGTAATAGGTTGCATCCAGTCCAATCTTCTGCTAATCTAAAAGCCATGTCTTTTGTGAGCCCTTCATGAGCTTATGTCTTTGGTGAACCTTTCATAAGCTTATTCTAACGAGTTATGAAGTGGAGCTTGATCCTAGAGCTATCCATGTTCATATCATACTTCTACACAAGTGATCTCAATTAGCTAAGTTCAACGCAATGAAATGTCTGTTTGACATGTGAAAGTGTGCTAAGCCAGTTAACAGCAGTGTAATAGGTTGCATCCAGTCCATTCTTCTGCTAATCTAAAAGCCATGTCTTTTGTGAGCCTTTCATGAGCTTATGTCTTTGGTGAACCTTTCATGAGCTTATTCTAACGAGTTATGAAGTGGAGCTTGATCCTTAGAGCTATCCATGTTCATACCATACTTCTACACATGTGATCTAAATTAGCTAGGTTCAACGCAATGAAAGGTCTGTTTGAAATAACAAAGTGTGCTAAGCCAAGTAATGGCGGTGTAATAGGTTGCATCCAGTCCAATCTTCTGCTAATCTAAAAGCCATGTCTTTTGTGAGCCCTTCATGAGCTTATGTCTTTGGTGAACCTTTCATGAGCTTATTCTAACGAGTTATGAAGTGGAGCTTGATCCTTAGAGCTATCCATTTTCATATCATACTTCTACACATGTGATCTCAATTAGCTAAGTTCAACGCAATGAAATGTCTGTTTGACATGTGAAAGTGTGCTAAGCCAGTTAACAGCAGTGTAATAGGTTGCATCCAGTCCAATCTTCTACTAATCTAAAAGCCATGTCTTTGTGAGCCTTTCATGAGCTTATGTCTTTGGTGAACCTTTCATGAGCTTATTCTAACGAGTTATGAAGTGGAGCTTGATCCTAGAGCTATCCATGTTCATATCATATTTCTACACATGTGATCTCAATTAACTAAGTTCAACGCAATGAAATGTCTGTTTGAAATGAGAAAGTGTGCTAAGCCAACTAATGGCGGTGTAATAGGTTGCATCCAGTCCAATCTTCTGCTAATCTAAAAGCCATGTCTTTTGTGAGCCCTTCATGAGCTTATGTCTTTGGTGAACCTTTCATAAGCTTATTCTAACGAGTTATGAAGTGGAGCTTGATCCTAGAGCTATCCATGTTCATATCATACTTCTACACAAGTGATCTAAATTAGCTAAGTTCAACGCAATGAAAAGTCTGTTTGACATGTGAAAGTGTACTAAGCCACTTAACAGTAGTGTAATAGGTTGCATCCAGTCCAATCTTCTACTAATCTAAAAGCCATGTCTTCTGTGAGCCTTTCATGAGGTTATGTCTTTGGTGAACTTTTCATGAGCTTATTCTAACGAGTTATGAAGTGGAGCTTGATCCTAAGAGCTATCCACGTTCATATCATACTTCTACACATGTGATCTCAATTATCTAAGTTCAACGCAATGAAATGTCTGTTTGACATGTGAAAGTGTGCTAAGCCAGTTAACAGCAGTGTAATAGGTTGCATCCAGTCCAATCTTCTGCTAATCTAAAAGCCATGTCTTTTGTGAGCCCTTCATGAGCTTATGTCTTTGGTGAACCTTTCATGAGCTTATTCTAACGAGTTATGAAGTAGAGCTTGATCCTAAGAGCTATCCACGTTCATATCATACTTCTACACATGTGATCTCAATTAGCTAAGTTCAACGCAATGAAATGTCTGTTTGACATGTGAAAGTGTGCTAAGCCAACTAATGGCGGTGTAATAGGTTGCATCCAGTCCACTCTTCTGCTAATCTAAAAGCCATGTCTTTTGTGAGCCCTTCATGAGCTTATGTCTTTGGTGAACCTTTCATAAGCTTATTCTAACGAGTTATGAAGTGGAGCTTGATCCTAAGAGCTATCCACGTTCATATCATACTTCTACACAAGTGATCTCAATTAACTAAGTTCAACGCAATGAAATGTCTGTTTGACATGTGAAAGTGTACTAAGCCAGTTAACAGCAGTGTAATAGGTTGCATCCAGTCCAATCTTCTACTAATCTAAAAGCCATGTCTTCTGTGAGCCTTTCATGAGCTTATGTCTTTGGTGAACCTTTCATGAGCTTATTCTAACGAGTTATGAAGTAAAGCTTTATCCGTAGAGCTATCCATGTTCATACCATACTTCTACACATGTGATCTAAATTAGCTAGGTTCAACGCAATGAAATGTCTGTTTGAAATGACAAAGTGTGCTAAGCCAAGTAATGGCGGTGTAATAGGTTGCATCTAGTCCAATCTTCTGCTAATCTAAAAGCCATGTCTTTTGTGAGCCCTTCATGAGCTTATGTCTTTGGTGAACCTTTCATGAGCATATTCTAATGAGTTATGAAGTGGAGCTTGATCCTAAGAGCTATCCACGTTCATATCATACTTCTACACATGTGATCTCAATTAGCTAAGTTCAACGCAATGAAATGTCTGTTTGAAATGACAAAGTGTGCTAAGCCAAGTAATGGCGGTGTAATAGGTTGCATCCAGTCCAATCTTTTGCTAATCTAAAAGCCATGTCTTTTGTGAGCCCTTCATGAGCTTATGTCTTTGGTGAACCTTTCATGAGCATATTCTAATGAGTTATGAAGTGGAGCTTGATCCTAAGAGCTATCCACGTTCATATCATACTTCTACACATGTGATCTCAATTAGCTAAGTTCAACGCAATGAAATGTCTGTTTGACATGTGAAAGTGTGCTAAGCCAGTTAACAGCAGTGTAATAGGTTGCATCCAGTCCAATCTTCTACTAATCTAAAAGCCATGTCTTCTGTGAGCCTTTCATGAGCTTATGTCTTTGGTGAACCTTTCATAAGCTTATTCTAACGAGTTATGAAGTGGAGCTTGATCCTAAGAGCTATCCACGTTCATATCATACTTCTACACATGTGATCTCAATTATCTAAGTTCAACGCAATGAAATGTCTGTTTGACATGTGAAAGTGTGCTAAGCCAGTTAACAGCAGTGTAATAGGTTGCATCCAGTCCAATCTTCTACTAATCTAAAAGCCATGTCTTTTATGAGCCCTTCATGAGCTTATGTCTTTGGTGAACCTTTCATGAGCTTATTCTAACGAGTTACGAAGTGGAGCTTGATCCTAAGAGCTATCCACGTTCATATAATACTTCTACACATGTGATCTCAATTAGCTAAGTTCAACGCAATGAAATGTCTGTTTGACATGTGAAAGTGTAATAAGCCAGTTAACAGCGGTGTAATAGGTTGCATCCAGTCCACTCTTCTGCTAATCTAAAAGCCATGTCTTCTGTGAGCCTTTCATGAGCTTATGTCTTAGGTGAACCTTTCATGAACTTATTCTAACGAGTTATGAAGTGGAGCTTGATCCTTAGAGCTATCCATGTTCATACCATACTTCTACACATGTGATCTCAATTAACTAAGTTCAACGCAATGAAATGTCTGTTTGACATGTGAAAGTGTACTAAGCCAGTTAACAACAGTGTAATAGGTTGCATCCAGTCCAATCTTCTACTAATCTAAAAGTAATGTCTTCTGTGAGCCTTTCATGAGCTTATGTCTTTGGTGAACCTTTCATGAGCTTATTCTAACGAGTTATGAAGTGGAGCTTGATCCTTAGAGCTATCCATGTTCATACCATACTTCTACACATGTGATCTAAATTAGCTAGGTTCAACGCAATGAAATGTCTGTTTGAAATGACAAAGTGTGCTAAGCCAAGTAATGGCGGTGTAATAGGTTGCATCCAGTCCAGTCTTCTGCTAATCTAAAAGCCATGTCTTTTGTGAGCCCTTCATGAGCTTATGTCTTTGGTGAACCTTTCATGAGCATATTCTAATGAGTTATGAAGTGGAGCTTGATCCTAAGAGCTATCCACGTTCATATCATACTTCTACACATGTGATCTCAATTAGCTAAGTTCAACGCAATGAAATGTCTGTTTGACATGTGAAAGTGTGCTAAGCCAACTAATGGCGGTGTAATAGGTTGCATCCAGTCCAATCTTCTACTAATCTAAAAGCCATGTCTTTTGTGAGCCTTTCATGAGCTTATGTCTTTGGTGAACCTTTCATGAGCTTATTCTAACGAGTTATGAAGTGGAGCTTGATCCTAAGAGCTATCCACGTTCATATCATACTTCTACACATGTGATCTCAATTAGCTAAGTTCAACGCAATGAAATGTCTGTTTGACATGTGAAAGTGTGCTAAGCCAACTAATGGCGGTGTAATAGGTTGCATCCAGTCCAATCTTCTGCTAATCTAAAAGCCATGTCTTTTGTGAGCCCTTCATGAGCTTATGTCTTTGGTGAACCTTTCATGAGCATATTCTAATGAGTTATGAAGTGGAGTTTGATCCTAAGAGCTATCCACGTTCATATCATACTTCTACACATGTGATCTCAATTAGCTAAGTTCAACGCAATGAAATGTCTGTTTGACATGTGAAAGTGTGCTAAGCCAACTAATGGCGGTGTAATAGGTTGCATCCAGTCCACTCTTCTGCTAATCTAAAAGCCATGTCTTTTGTGAGCCCTTAATGAGCTTATGTCTTTGGTGAACCTTTCATAAGCATATTCTAACGAGTTATGAAGTGGAGCTTGATCCTAAGAGCTATCCACGTTCATATCATACTTCTACACATGTGATCTCAATTAGCTAAGTTCAACGCAATGAAATGTCTGTTTGACATGTGAAAGTGTGCTAAGCCAACTAATGGCGGTGTAATAGGTTGCATCCAGTCCAATCTTCTGCTAATCTAAAAGCCATGTCTTTTGTGAGCCCTTCATGAGCTTATGTCTTTGGTGAACCTTTCATGAGCATATTCTAATAAGTTATGAAGTGGAGCTTGATCCTAAGAGCTATCCACGTTCATATCATACTTCTACACATGTGATCTCAATTAGCTAAGTTCAACGCAATGAAATGTCTGTTTGACATGTGAAAGTGTACTAAGCCAGTTAACAGCAGTGTAATAGGTTGCATCCAGTCCAATCTTCTACTTATCTAAAAGCCATGTCTTCTGTGAGCCTTTCATGAGCTTATGTCTTTGGTGAACCTTTCATAAGCATATTCTAATGAGTTATGAAGTGGAGCTTGATCGTAAGAGCTATCCACGTTCATATCATACTTCTACACATGTGATCTCAATTAACTAAGTTCAACGCAATGAAATGTCTGTTTGACATGTGAAAGTGTAATAAGCCAGTTAACAGCAGTGTAATAGGTTGCATCCAGTCCAATCTTCTACTAATCTAAAAGCCATGTCTTCTGTGAGCCTTTCATGAGCTTATGTCTTTGGTGAACCTTTCATGAACTTATTCTAACGAGTTATGAAGTGGAGCTTGATCCTTAGAGCTATCCATGTTCATACCATACTTCTACACATGTGATCTAAATTAGCTAGGTTCAACGCAATGAAATGTCTTTTTGAAATGACAAAGTGTGCTAAGCCAAGTAATGGTGGTGTAATAGGTTGCATCCAGTCCAATCTTCTGCTAATCTAAAAGCCATGTCTTTTGTGAGCCCTTCATGAGCTTATGTCTTTGGTGAACCTTTCATGAGCATATTCTAATGAGTTATGAAGTGGAGCTTGATCCTAAGAGCTATCCACGTTCATATCATACTTCTACACATGTGATCTCAATTAGCTAAGTTCAACGCAATGAAATGTCTGTTTGACATGTGAAAGTGTGCTAAGCCAACTAATGGCGGTGTAATAGGTTGCATCCAGTCCAATCTTCTGCTAATCTAAAAGCCATGTCTTTTGTGAGCCCTTCATGAGCTTATGTCTTTGGTGAACCTTTCATAAGCTTATTCTAACGAGTTATGAAGTGGAGCTTGATCCTAAGAGCTATCCACGTTCATATCATACTTCTACACATGTGATCTCAATTAACTAAGTTCAACGCAATGAAATGTCTGTTTGACATGTGAAAGTGTACTAAGCCAGTTAACAGCAGTGTAATAGGTTGCATCCAGTCCAATCTTCTACTAATCTAAAAGCCATGTCTTCTGTGAGCCTTTCATGAGCTTATGTCTTTGGTGAACCTTTCATGACCTTATTCTAACGAGTTATGAAGTGGAGCTTGATCCTTAGAGCTATCCATGTTCATACCATACTTCTACACATGTGATCTAAATTAGCTAGGTTCAACGCAATGAAATGTCTGTTTGAAATGACAAAGTGTGCTAAGCCAAGTAATGGCGGTGTAATAGGTTGCATCCAGTCCAATCTTCTGCTAATCTAAAAGCCATGTCTTTTGTGAGCCCTTCATGAGCTTATGTCTTTGGTGAACCTTTCATGAGCATATTCTAATGAGTTATGAAGTGGAGCTTGATCCTAAGAGCTATCCACGTTCATATCATACTTCTACACATGTGATGTCAATTAGCTAAGTTCAACGCAATGAAATGTTTGTTTGACATGTGAAAGTGTACTAAGCCAGTTAACAGCAGTGTAATAGGTTGCATCCAGTCCAATCTTCTACTAATCTAAAAGCCATGTCTTCTGTGAACCTTTCATGAGCTTATGTCTTTGGTGAACCTTTCATGAGCATATTCTAATGAGTTATGAAGTGGAGCTTGATCCTAAGAGCTATCCACGTTCATATCATACTTCTACACATGTGATCTCAATTAACTAAGTTCAACGCAATGAAATGTCTGTTTGACATGTGAAAGTGTAATAAGCCAGTTAACAGCAGTGTAATAGGTTGCATCCAGTCCAATCTTCTACTAATCTAAAAGCCATATCTTCTGTGAGCCTTTCATGAGCTTATGTCTTTGGTGAACCTTTCATGAACTTATTCTAACGAGTTATGAAGTGGAGCTTGATCCTTAGAGCTATCCATGTTCATACCATACTTCTACACATGTGATCTAAATTAGCTAGGTTCAACGCAATGAAATGTCTTTTTGAAATGACAAAGTGTGCTAAGCCAAGTAATGGTGGTGTAATAGGTTGCATCCAGTCCAATCTTCTGCTAATCTAAAAGCCATGTCTTTTGTGAGCCCTTCATGAGCTTATGTCTTTGGTGAAGCTTTCATGAGCATATTCTAATGAGTTATGAAGTGGAGCTTGATCCTAAGAGCTATCCACGTTCATATCATACTTCTACACATGTGATCTCAATTAGCTAAGTTCAACGCAATGAAATGTCTGTTTGACATGTGAAAGTGTGCTAAGCCAGTTAACAGCAGTGTAATAGGTTGCATCCAGTCCAATCTTCTACTAATCTAAAAGCCATGTCTTCTGTGAGCCTTTCATGAGCTTATGTCTTTGGTGAACATTTCATGAGCTTATTCTAACGAGTTATGAAGTGGAGCTTGATCCTAGAGCTATCCATGTTCATATCATACTTCTACACAAGTGATCTAAATTAGCTAAGTTCAACGCAATGAAAAGTCTGTTTGAAATGAGAAAGTGTGCTAAGCCAACTAATGGCGGTGTAATAGGTTGCATCAAGTCCAATCTTCTGCTAATCTAAAAGCCATGTCTTTTGTGAGCCCTTCATGAGCTTATGTCTTTGGTGAACCTTTCATGAGCATATTCTAATGAGTTATGAAGTGGAGCTTGATCCTAAGAGCTATCCACGTTCATATCATACTTCTACACATGTGATCTCAATTAGCTAAGTTCAACGCAATGAAATGTCTGTTTGACATGTGAAAGTGTGCTAAGCCAACTAATGGCGGTGTAATAGGTTGCATCCAGTCCAGTCTTCTGCTAATCTAAAAGCCATGTCTTTTGTGAGCCCTTCATGAGCTTATGTCTTTGGTGAACCTTTCATGAGCATATTCTAATGAGTTATGAAGTGGAGCTTGATCCTAAGAGCTATCCACGTTCATATCATACTTCTACACATGTGATCTCAATTAGCTAAGTTCAACGCTATGAAATGTCTGTTTGACATGTGAAAGTGTGCTAAGCCAACTAATGGCAGTGTAATAGGTTGCATCCAGTCCAATCTTCTACTAATCTAAAAGCCATGTCTTCTGTGAGCCTTTCATGAGCTTATGTCTTTGGTGAACCTTTCATGAACTTATTCTAACGAGTTATGAAGTGGAGCTTGATCCTTAGAGCTATCCATGTTCATACCATACTTCTACACATGTGATCTAATTTAGCTAGGTTCAACGCAATGAAATGTCTTTTTGAAATGACAAAGTGTGCTAAGCCAAGTAATGGTGGTGTAATAGGTTGCATCCAGTCCAATCTTCTGCTAATCTAAAAGCCATGTCTTTTGCGAGCCCTTCATGAGCTTATGTCTTTGGTGAACCTTTCATGAGCATATTCTAATGAGTTATGAAGTGGAGCTTGATCCTAAGAGCTATCCACGTTCATATCATACTTCTACACATGTGATCTCAATTAGCTAAGTTCAACGCAATGAAATGTCTGTTTGACATGTGAAAGTGTGCTAAGCCAGTTAACAGCAGTGTAATAGGTTGCATCCAGTCCAATCTTCTACTAATCTAAAAGCCATGTCTTCTGTGAGCCTTTCATGAGCTTATGTCTTTGGTGAACATTTCATGAGCTTATTCTAACGAGTTATGAAGTGGAGCTTGATCCTAGAGCTATCCATGTTCATATCATACTTCTACACAAGTGATCTAAATTAGCTAAGTTCAACGCAATGAAAAGTCTGTTTGAAATGAGAAAGTGTGCTAAGCCAACTAATGGCGGTGTAATAGGTTGCATCCAGTCCAATCTTCTGCTAATCTAAAAGCCATGTCTTTTGTGAGCCCTTCATGAGCTTATGTCTTTGGTGAACCTTTCATGAGCATATTCTAATGAGTTATGAAGTGGAGCTTGATCCTAAGAGCTATCCACGTTCATATCATACTTCTACACATGTGATCTCAATTAGCTAAGTTCAACGCAATGAAATGTCTGTTTTGACATGTGAAAGTGTGCTAAGCCAACTAATGGCGGTGTAATATGTTGCATCCAGTCCAGTCTTCTGCTAATCTAAAAGCCATGTCTTTTGTGAGCCCTTCATGAGCTTATGTCTTTGGTGAACCTTTCATGAGCATATTCTAATGAGTTATGAAGTGGAGCTTGATCCTAAGAGCTATCAACGTTCATATCATACTTCTACACATGTGATCTCAATTAGCTAAGTTCAACGCTATGAAATGTCTGTTTGACATGTGAAAGTGTGCTAAGCCAACTAATGGCGGTGTAATAGGTTGCATCCAGTCCAATCTTCTGCTAATCTAAAAGCCATGTCTTTTGTGAGCCCTTCATGAGCTTATGTCTTTGGTGAACCTTTCATGAGCATATTCTAATGAGTTATGAAGTGGAGCTTGATCCTAAGAGCTATCCACGTTCATATCATACTTCTACACATGTGATCTAATTTAGCTAGGTTCAACGCAATGAAATGTCTTTTTGAAATGACAAAGTGTGCTAAGCCAAGTAATGGTGGTGTAATAGGTTGCATCCAGTCCAATCTTCTGCTAATCTAAAAGCCATGTCTTTTGCGAGCCCTTCATGAGCTTATGTCTTTGGTGAACCTTTCATGAGCATATTCTAATGAGTTATGAAGTGGAGCTTGATCCTAAGAGCTATCCACGTTCATATCATACTTCTACACATGTGATCTCAATTAGCTAAGTTCAACGCAATGAAATGTCTGTTTGACATGTGAAAGTGTGCTAAGCCAGTTAACAGCAGTGTAATAGGTTGCATCCAGTCCAATCTTCTACTAATCTAAAAGCCATGTCTTCTGTGAGCCTTTCATGAGCTTATGTCTTTGGTGAACATTTCATGAGCTTATTCTAACGAGTTATGAAGTGGAGCTTGATCCTAGAGCTATCCATGTTCATATCATACTTCTACACAAGTGATCTAAATTAGCTAAGTTCAACGCAATGAAAAGTCTGTTTGAAATGAGAAAGTGTGCTAAGCCAACTAATGGCGGTGTAATAGGTTGCATCCAGTCCAATCTTCTGCTAATCTAAAAGCCATGTCTTTTGTGAGCCCTTCATGAGCTTATGTCTTTGGTGAACCTTTCATGAGCATATTCTAATGAGTTATGAAGTGGAGCTTGATCCTAAGAGCTATCCACGTTCATATCATACTTCTACACATGTGATCTCAATTAGCTAAGTTCAACGCAATGAAATGTCTGTTTTGACATGTGAAAGTGTGCTAAGCCAACTAATGGCGGTGTAATATGTTGCATCCAGTCCAGTCTTCTGCTAATCTAAAAGCCATGTCTTTTGTGAGCCCTTCATGAGCTTATGTCTTTGGTGAACCTTTCATGAGCATATTCTAATGAGTTATGAAGTGGAGCTTGATCCTAAGAGCTATCAACGTTCATATCATACTTCTACACATGTGATCTCAATTAGCTAAGTTCAACGCTATGAAATGTCTGTTTGACATGTGAAAGTGTGCTAAGCCAACTAATGGCGGTGTAATAGGTTGCATCCAGTCCAATCTTCTGCTAATCTAAAAGCCATGTCTTTTGTGAGCCCTTCATGAGCTTATGTCTTTGGTGAACCTTTCATGAGCATATTCTAATGAGTTATGAAGTGGAGCTTGATCCTAAGAGCTATCCACGTTCATATCATACTTCTACACATGTGATCTCAATTAGCTAAGTTCAACGCTATGAAATGTCTGTTTGACATGTGAAAGTGTGCTAAGCCAACTAATGGCGGTGTAATAGGTTGCATCCAGTCCACTCTTCTGCTAATCTAAAAGCCATGTCTTTTGTGAGCCCTTCATGAGCTTATGTCTTTGGTGAACCTTTCATAAGCATATTCTAACGAGTTATGAAGTGGAGCTTGATCCTAAGAGCTATCCACGTTCATATCATACTTCTACACATGTGATCTCAATTAACTAAGTTCAACGCAATGAAATGTCTGTTTGACATGTGAAAGTGTAATAAGGCAGTTAACAGCAGTGTAATAGGTTGCATCCAGTCCAATCTTCTACTAATCTAAAAGCCATGTCTTCTGTGAGCCTTTCATGAGCTTATGTCTTAGGTGAACCTTTCATGAACTTATTCTAACGAGTTATGAAGTGGAGCTTGATCCTTAGAGCTATCCATGTTCATACCATACTTCTACACATGTGATCTCAATTAGCTAAGTTCAACGCAATGAAATGTCTGTTTGACATGTGAAAGTGTACTAAGCCAGTTAACAGCAGTGTAATAGGTTGCATCCAGTCCAATCTTCTACTAATCTAAAAGCCATGTCTTCTGTGAGCCTTTCATGAGCTTATGTCTTTGGTGAACCTTTCATGAGCATATTCTAATGAGTTATGAAGTGGAGCTTGATACTAAGAGCTATCCACGTTCATATCATACTTCTACACATGTGATCTAAATTAGCTAAGTTCAACGCAATGAAATGTCTGTTTGACATGTGAAAGTGTGCTAAGCCAACTAATGGCGGTGTAATAGGTTGCATCCAGTCCAATCTTCTGCTAATCTAAAAGCCATGTCTTTTGTGAGCCCTTCATGAGCTTATGTCTTTGGTGAACCTTTCATGAGCATATTCTAATGAGTTATGAAGTGGAGCTTGATCCTAAGAGCTATCCACGTTCATATCATACTTCTACACATGTGATCTCAATTAGCTAAGTTCAACGCAATGAAATGTCTGTTTGACATGTGAAAGTGTGCTAAGCCAACTAATGGCGGTGTAATAGGTTGCATCCAGTCCACTCTTCTGCTAATCTAAAAGCCATGTCTTTTGTGAGCCCTTCATAAGCTTATGTCTTTGGTGAACCTTTCATGAGCATATTCTAATGAGTTATGAAGTGGAGCTTGATCCTAAGAGCTATCCACGTTCATATCATACTTCTACACATGTGATCTCAATTAGCTAAGTTCAACGCAATGAAATGTCTGTTTGACATGTGAAAGTGTGCTAAGCCAACTAATGGCGGTGTAATAGGTTGCATCCAGTCCAATCTTTTGCTAATCTAAAAGCCATGTCTTTTGTGAGCCCTTCATGAGCTTATGTCTTTGGTGAACCTTTCATGAGCATATTCTAATGAGTTATGAAGTGGAGCTTGATCCTAAGAGCTATCCACGTTCATATCATACTTCTACACATGTGATCTCAATTAGCTAAGTTCAACGCAATGAAATGTCTGTTTGACATGTGAAAGTGTGCTAAGCCAGTTAACAGCAGTGTAATAGGTTGCATCCAATCCAATCTTCTACTAATCTAAAAGCCATGTCTTCTGTGAGCCTTTCATGAGCTTATATCTTTGGTGAACCTTTCATGAACTTATTCTAACGAGTTATGAAGTGGAGCTTGATCCTTAGAGCTATCCATGTTCATACCATACTTCTACACATGTGATCTAAATTAGCTAGGTTCAACGCAATGAAATGTCTGTTTGAAATGACAAAGTGTGCTAAGCCAAGTAATGGCGGTGTAATAGGTTGCATCTAGTCCAATCTTCTGCTAATCTAAAAGCCATGTCTTTTGTGAGCCCTTCATGAGCTTATGTCTTTGGTGAACCTTTCATGAGCATATTCTAATGAGTTATGAAGTGGAGCTTGATCCTAAGAGCTATCCACATTCATATCATACTTCTACACATGTGATCTCAATTAGCTAAGTTCAACGCAATGAAATGTCTGTTTGACATGTGAAAGTGTGCTAAGCCAACTAATGGCGGTGTAATAGGTTGCATCCAGTCCAATCTTCTGCTAAACTAAAAGCCATGTCTTTTGTGAGCCCTTCATGAGCTTATGTCTTTGGTGAACCTTTCATGAGCATATTCTAATGAGTTATGAAGTGGAGGTTGATCCTAAGAGCTATCCACGTTCATATCATACTTCTACACATGTGATCTCAATTAGCTAAGTTCAACACAATGAAATGTCTGTTTGACATGTGAAAGTATGCTAAGCCAACTAATGGCGGTGTAATAGGTTGCATCCAGTCCAATCTTCTGCTAATCTAAAAGCCATGTCTTTTGTGAGCCCTTCATGAGCTTATGTCTTTGGTGAACCTTTCATAAGCTTATTCTAACGAGTTATGAAGTGGAGCTTGATCCTAAGAGCTATCCACGTTCATATCATACTTCTACACATGTGATCTCAATTAACTAAGTTCAACGCAATGAAATGTCTGTTTGACATGTGAAAGTGTACTAAGCCAGTTAACAGCAGTGTAATAGGTTGCATCCAGTCCAATCTTCTACTAATCTAAAAGCCATGTCTTCTGTGAGCCTTTCATGAGCTTATGTCTTTGGTGAACCTTTCATGAACTTATTCTAACGAGTTATGAAGTGGAGCTTGATCCTTAGAGCTATCCATGTTCATACCATACTTCTACACATGTGATCTAAATTAGCTAGGTTCAACGCAATGAAATGTCTGTTTGAAATGACAAAGTGTGCTAAGCCAAGTAATGGCGGTGTAATAGGTTGCATCCAGTCCAATCTTCTGCTAATCTAAAAGCCATGTCTTTTGTGAGCCCTTCATGAGCTTATGTCTTTGGTGAACCTTTCATGAGCATATTCTAATGAGTTATGAAGTGGAGCTTGATCCTAAGAGCTATCCACGTTCATATCATACTTCTACACATGTGATCTCAATTAGCTAAGTTCAACGCAATGAAATGTCTGTTTGACATGTGAAAGTGTACTAAGCCAGTTAACAGCAGTGTAATAGGTTGCATCCAGTCCAATCTTCTACTAATCTAAAAGCCATGTCTTCTGTGAGCCTTTCATGAGCTTATGTCTTTGGTGAACCTTTCATGAGCATATTCTAATGAGTTATGAAGTGGAGCTTGATCCTAAGAGCTATCCACGTTCATATCATATTTCTACACATGTGATCTCAATTAACTAAGTTCAACGCAATGAAATGTCTGTTTGACATGTGAAAGTGTACTAAGCCAGTTAACAACAGTGTAATAGGTTGCATCCAGTCCAATCTTCTACTAATCTAAAAGCCATGTCTTTTGTGAGCCCTTCATGAGCTTATGTCTTTGGTGAACCTTTCATGAGCATATTCTAATGAGTTATGAAGTGGAGCTTGATCCTAAGAGCTATCCACGTTCATATCATACTTCTACACATGTGATCTCAATTAGCTAAGTTCAACGCAATGAAATGTCTGTTTGAAATGACAAAGTGTGCTAAGCCAAGTAATGGCGGTGTAATAGGTTGCATCCAGTCCAATCTTCTGCTAATCTAAAAGCCATGTCTTTTGTGAGCCCTTCATGAGCTTATGTCTTTGGTGAACCTTTCATGAGCATATTCTAATGAGTTATGAAGTGGAGCTTGATCCTAAGAGCTATCCACGTTCATATCATACTTCTACACATGTGATCTCAATTAGCTAAGTTCAACGCAATGAAATGTCTGTTTGACATGTGAAAGTGTACTAAGCCAGTTAACAGCAGTGTAATAGGTTGCATCCAGTCCAATCTTCTACTAATCTAAAAGCCATGTCTTCTGTGAGCCTTTCATGAGCTTATGTCTTTGGTGAACCTTTCATGAGCATATTCTAATGAGTTATGAAGTGGAGCTTGATCCTAAGAGCTATCCACGTTCATATCATATTTCTACACATGTGATCTCAATTAGCTAAGTTCAACGCAATGAAATGTCTGTTTGACATGTGAAAGTGTACTAAGCCAGTTAACAGCAGTGTAATAGGTTGCATCCAGTCCAATCTTCTACTAATCTAAAAGCCGTGTCTTCTGTGAGCCTTTCATGAGCTTATGTCTTTGGTGAACCTTTCATGAGCTTATTCTAACGAGTTATGAAGTGGAGCTTCATCCTTAGAGCTATCCATGTTCATACCATACTTCTACACATGTGATCTAAATTAGCTAGGTTCAACGCAATGAAATGTCTGTTTGAAATGACAAAGTGTTCTAAGCCAAGTAATGGCGGTGTAATAGGTTGCATCCAGTCCAGTCTTCTGCTAATCTAAAAGCCATGTCTTTTGTCAGCCCTTCATGAGCTTATGTCTTTGGTGAACCTTTCATGAGCATATTCTAATGAGTTATGAAGTGGAGCTTGATCCTAAGAGCTATCCACGTTCATATCATACTTCTACACATGTGATCTCAATTAGCTAAGTTCAACGCAATGAAATGTCTGTTTGACATGTGAAAGTGTGCTAAGCCAACTAATGGCGGTGTAATAGGTTGCATCCAGTCCAATCTTCTGCTAATCTAAAAGCCATGTCTTTTGTGAGCCCTTCATGAGCTTATGTCTTTGGTGAACCTTTCATGAGCATGTTCTAATGAGTTATGAAGTGGAGCTTGATCCTAAGAGCTATCCACGTTCATATCATACTTCTACACATGTGATCTCAATTAGCTAAGTTCAACACAATGAAATGTCTGTTTGACATGTGAAAGTGTGCTAAGCCAACTAATGGCGGTGTAATAGGTTGCATCCAGTCCAATCTTCTGCTAATCTAAAAGCCATGTCTTTTGTGAGCCCTTCATGAGCTTATGTCTTTGGTGAACCTTTCATAAGCTTATTCTAACGAGTTATGAAGTGGAGCTTGATCCTAAGAGCTATCCACGTTCATATCATACTTCTACACATGTGATCTCAATTAACTAAGTTCAACGCAATGAAATGTCTGTTTGACATGTGAAAGTGTACTAAGCCAGTTAACAGCAGTTTAATAGGTTGCATCCAGTCCAATCTTCTACTAATCTAAAAGCCATGTCTTTTGTGAGCCCTTCATGAGCTTATGTCTTTGGTGAACCTTTCATGAGCATATTCTAATGAGTTATGAAGTGGAGCTTGATCCTAAGAGCTATCCACGTTCATATCATACTTCTACACATGTGATCTCAATTAGCTAAGTTCAACGCAATGAAATGTCTGTTTGACATGTGAAAGTGTGCTAAGCCAACTAATGGCGGTGTAATAGGTTGCATCCAGTCCAATCTTCTGCTAATCTAAAAGCCATGTCTTTTGTGAGCCCTTCATGAGCTTATGTCTTTGGTGAACCTTTCATGAGCATATTCTAATGAGTTATGAAGTGGAGCTTGATCCTAAGAGCTATCCACGTTCATATCATACTTCTACACATGTGATCTCAATTAGCTAAGTTCAACGCAATGAAATGTCTGTTTGACATGTGAAAGTGTGCTAAGCCAACTAATGGCGGTGTAATAGGTTGCATCCAGTCTAATCTTCTGCTAATCTAAAAGCCATGTCTTTTGTGAGCCCTTCATGAGCTTATGTCTTTGGTGAACCTTTCATGAGCATATTCTAATGAGTTATGAAGTGGAGCTTGATCCTAAGAGCTATCCACGTTCATATCATACTTCTACACATGTGATCTCAATTAGCTAAGTTCAACGCAATGAAATGTCTGTTTGACATGTGAAAGTGTGCTAAGCCAACTAATGGCGGTGTAATAGGTTGCATCCAGTCCAATCTTCTGCTAATCTAAAAGCCATGTCTTTTGTGAGCCCTTCATGAGCTTATGTCTTTGGTGAACCTTTCATAAGCTTATTCTAACGAGTTATGAAGTGGAGCTTGATCCTAAGAGCTATCCACGTTCATATCATACTTCTACACATGTGATCTCAATTAACTAAGTTCAACGCAATGAAATGTCTGTTTGACATGTGAAAGTGTACTAAGCCAGTTAACAGTAGTGTAATAGGTTGCATCTAGTCCAATCTTCTACTAATCTAAAAGCCATGTCTTCTGTGAGCCTTTCATGAGCTTATGTCTTTGGTGAACCTTTCATGAACTTATTTTAACGAGTTATGAAGTGGAGCTTGATCCTTAGAGCTATCCATGTTCATACCATACTTCTACACATGTGATCTAAATTAGCTAGGTTCAACGCAATGAAATGTCTGTTTGAAATGACAAAGTGTGCTAAGCCAACTAATGGCGGTGTAATAGGTTGCATCCAGTCCAATCTTCTGCTAATCTAAAAGCCATGTCTTTTGTGAGCCCTTCATGAGCTTATGTCTTTGGTGAACCTTTCATGAGCATATTCTAATGAGTTATGAAGTGGAGCTTGATCCTAAGAGCTATCCACGTTCATATCATACTTCTACACATGTGATCTCAATTAGCTAAGTTCAACGCAATGAAATGTCTGTTTGACATGTGAAAGTGTACTAAGCCAGTTAACAGCAGTGTAATAGGTTGCATCCAGTCCAATCTTCTACTAATCTAAAAGCCATGTCTTCTGTGAGCCTTTCATGAGCTTATGTCTTTGGTGAACCTTTCATGAGCATATTCTAATGAGTTATGAAGTGGAGCTTGATCCTAAGAGCTATCCACGTTCATATCATATTTCTACACATGTGATCTCAATTAACTAAGTTCAACGCAATGAAATGTCTGTTTGACATGTGAAAGTGTACTAAGCCAGTTAACAACAGTGTAATAGGTTGCATCCAGTCCAATCTTCTACTAATCTAAAAGCCATGTCTTTTGTGAGCCCTTCATGAGCTTATGTCTTTGGTGAACCTTTCATGAGCATATTCTAATGAGTTATGAAGTGGAGCTTGATACTAAGAGCTATCCACGTTCATATCATACTTCTACACATGTGATCTCAATTAGCTAAGTTCAACGCAATGAAATGTCTGTTTGAAATGACAAAGTGTGCTAAGCCAAGTAATGGCGGTGTAATAGGTTGCATCCAGTCCAATCTTTTGCTAATCTAAAAGCCATGTCTTTTGTGAGCCCTTCATGAGCTTATGTCTTTGGTGAACCTTTCATGAGCATATTCTAATGAGTTATGAAGTGGAGCTTGATCCTAAGAGCTATCCACGTTCATATCATACTTCTACACATGTGATCTCAATTAGCTAAGTTCAACGCAATGAAATGTCTATTTGACATGTGAAAGTGTACTAAGCCAGTTAACAGCAGTGTAATAGGTTGCATCCAGTCCAATCTTCTACTAATCTAAAAGCCATGTCTTCTGTGAGCCTTTCATGAGCTTATGTCTTTGGTGAACCTTTCATGAGCTTATTCTAACGAGTTATGAAGTGGAGCTTCATCCTTAGAGCTATCCATGTTCATACCATACTTCTACACATGTGATCTAAATTAGCTAGGTTCAACGCAATGAAATGTCTGTTTGAAATGACAAAGTGTGCTAAGCCAAGTAATGGCGGTGTAATAGGTTGCATCCAGTCCAGTCTTCTGCTAATCTAAAAGCCATGTCTTTTGTGAGCCCTTCATGAGCTTATGTCTTCGGTGAACCTTTCATGAGCATATTCTAATGAGTTATGAAGTGGAGCTTGATCCTAAGAGCTATCCACGTTCATATCATACTTCTACACATGTGATCTCAATTAGCTAAGTTCAACGCAATGAAATGTCTGTTTGACATGTGAAAGTGTGCTAAGCCAACTAATGGCGGTGTAATAGGTTGCATCCAGTCCAATCTTCTGCTAATCTAAAAGCCATGTCTTTTGTGAGCCCTTCATGAGCTTATGTCTTTGGTGAACCTTTCATGAGCATATTCTAATGAGTTATGAAGTGGAGCTTGATCCTAAGAGCTATCCACGTTCATATCATACTTCTACACATGTGATCTCAATTAGCTAAGTTCAACACAATGAAATGTCTGTTTGACATGTGAAAGTGTGCTAAGCCAACTAATGGCGGTGTAATAGGTTGCATCCAGTCCAATCTTCTGCTAATCTAAAAGCCATGTCTTTTGTGAGCCCTTCATGAGCTTATGTCTTTGGTGAACCTTTCATAAGCTTATTCTAACGAGTTATGAAGTGGAGCTTGATCCTAAGAGCTATCCACGTTCATATCATACTTCTACACATGTGATCTCAATTAACTAAGTTCAACGCAATGAAATGTCTATTTGACATGTGAAAGTGTACTAAGCCAGTTAACAGCAGTTTAATAAGTTGCATCCAGTCCAATCTTCTACTAATCTAAAAGCCATGTCTTTTGTGAGCCCTTCATGAGCTTATGTCTTTGGTGAACCTTTTATGAGCATATTCTAATGAGTTATGAAGTGGAGCTTGATCCTAAGAGCTATCCACGTTCATATCATACTTCTACACATGTGATCTCAATTAGCTAAGTTCAACGCAATGAAATGTCTGTTTGACATGTGAAAGTGTGCTAAGCCAACTAATGGCGGTGTAATAGGTTGCATCCAGTCCAATCTTCTGCTAATATAAAAGCCATGTCTTTTGTGAGCCCTTCATGAGCTTATGTCTTTGGTGAACCTTTCATGAGCATATTCTAATGAGTTATGAAGTGGAGCTTGATCCTAAGAGCTATCCACGTTCATATCATACTTCTACACATGTGATCTCAATTAGCTAAGTTCAACGCAATGAAATGTCTGTTTGACATGTGAAAGTGTGCTAAGCCAACTAATGGCGGTGTAATAGGTTGCATCCAGTCCAATCTTCTGCTAATCTAAAAGCCATGTCTTTTGTGAGCCCTTCATGAGCTTATGTCTTTGGTGAACCTTTCATGAGCATATTCTAATGAGTTATGAAGTGGAGCTTGATCCTAAGAGCTATCCACGTTCATATCATACTTCTACACATGTGATCTCAATTAGCTAAGTTCAACGCAATGAAATGTCTGTTTGACATGTGAAAGTGTGCTAAGCCAACTAATGGCGGTGTAATAGGTTGCATCCAGTCCAATCTTCTGCTAATCTAAAAGCCATGTCTTTTGTGAGCCCTTCATGAGCTTATGTCTTTGGTGAACCTTTCATAAGCTTATTCTAACGAGTTATGAAGTGGAGCTTGATCCTAAGAGCTATCCACGTTCATATCATACTTCTACACATGTGATCTCAATTAACTAAGTTCAACGCAATGAAATGTCTGTTTGACATGTGAAAGTGTACTAAGCCAGTTAACAGCAGTGTAATAGGTTGCATCCAGTCCAATCTTCTACTAATCTAAAAGCCATGTCTTCTGTGAGCCTTTCATGAGCTTATGTCTTTGGTGAACCTTTCATGAACTTATTCTAACGAGTTATGAAGTGGAGCTTGATCCTTAGAGCTATCCATGTTCATACCATACTTCTACACATGTGATCTAAATTAGCTAGGTTCAACGCAATGAAATGTCTGTTTGAAATGACGAAGTGTGCTAAGCCAAGTAATGGCGGTGTAATAGGTTGCATCCAGTCCAATCTTCTGCTAATCTAAAAGCCATGTCTTTTGTGAGCCCTTCATGAGCTTATGTCTTTGGTGAACCTTTCATGAGCATATTCTAATGAGTTATGAAGTGGAGCTTGATCCTAAGAGCTATCCACGTTCATATCATACTTCTACATATGTGATCTCAATTAGCTAAGTTCAACGCAATGAAATGTCTGTTTGACATGTGAAAGTGTACTAAGCCAGTTAACAACAGTGTAATAGGTTGCATCCAGTCCAATCTTCTACTAATCTAAAAGCCATGTCTTCTGTGAGCCTTTCATGAGCTTATGTCTTTGGTGAACCTTTCATGAGCATATTCTAATGAGTTATGAAGTGGAGCTTGATCCTAAGAGCTATCCACGTTCATATCATACTTCTACACATGTGATCTCAATTAACTAAGTTCAACGCAATGAAATGTCTGTTTGACATGTGAAAGTGTACTAAGCCAGTTAACAGCAGTGTAATAGGTTGCATCCAGTCCAATCTTCTACTAATCTAAAAGCCATGTCTTCTGTGAGCCTTTCATGAGCTTATGTCTTTGGTGAACCTTTCATGAACTTATTCTAACGAGTTATGAAGTGGAGCTTGATCCTTAGAGCTATCCATGTTCATACCATACTTCTACACATGTGATCTAAATTAGCTAGGTTCAACGCAATGAAATGTCTGTTTGAAATGACAAAGTGTGCTAAGCCAAGTAATGGCGGTGTAATAGGTTGCATCCAGTCCAATCTTCTGCTAATCTAAAAGCCATGTCTTTTGTGAGCCCTTCATGAGCTTATGTCTTTGGTGAACCTTTCATGAGCATATTCTAATGAGTTATGAAGTGGAGCTTGATCCTAAGAGCTATCCACGTTAATATCATACTTCTACACATGTGATCTCAATTAGCTAAGTTCAACGCAATGAAATGTCTGTTTGACATGTGAAAGTGTGCTAAGCCAACTAATGGCGGTGTAATAGGTTGCATCCAGTCCAATCTTCTGCTAATCTAAAAGCCATGTCTTTTGTGAGCCCTTCATGAGCTTATGTCTTTGGTGAACCTTTCATGAGCATATTCTAATGAGTTATGAAGTGGAGCTTGATCCTAAGAGCTATCCACGTTCATATCATACTTCTACACATGTGATCTCAATTAGCTAAGTTCAACGCAATGAAATGTCTGTTTGACATGTGAAAGTGTGCTAAGCCAACTAATGGCGGTGTAATAGGTTGCATCCAGTCCAATCTTCTGCTAATCTAAAAGCCATGTCTTTTGTGAGCCCTTCATGAGCTTATGTCTTTGGTGAACCTTTCATGAGCATATTCTAATGAGTTATGAAGTGGAGCTTGATCCTAAGAGCTATCCACGTTCATATCATACTTCTACACATGTGATCTCAATTAGCTAAGTTCAACGCAATGAAATGTCTGTTTGACATGTGAAAGTGTGCTAAGCCAGTTAACAGCAGTGTAATAGGTTGCATCCAGTCCAATCTTCTACTAATCTAAAAGCTATGTCTTCTGTGAGCCTTTCATGAGCTTATGTCTTTGGTGAACATTTCATGAGCTTATTCTAACGAGTTATGAAGTGGAGCTTGATCCTAGAGCTATCCATGTTCATATCATACTTCTACACAAGTGATCTAAATTAGCTAAGTTCAACGCAATGAAAAGTCTGTTTGAAATGAGAAAGTGTGCTAAGCCAACTAATGGCGGTGTAATAGGTTGCATCCAGTCCAATCTTCTGCTAATCTAAAAGCCATGTCTTTTGTGAGCCCTTCATGAGCTTATGTCTTTGGTGAACCTTTCATGAGCATATTCTAATGAGTTATGAAGTGGAGCTTGATCCTAAGAGCTATCCACGTTAATATCATACTTCTACACATGTGATCTCAATTAGCTAAGTTCAACGCAATGAAATGTCTGTTTGACATGTGAAAGTGTGCTAAGCCAACTAATGGCGGTGTAATAGGTTGCATCCAGTCCAATCTTCTGCTAATCTAAAAGCCATGTCTTTTGTGAGCCCTTCATGAGCTTATGTCTTTGGTGAACCTTTCATGAGCATATTCTAATGAGTTATGAAGTGGAGCTTGATCCTAAGAGCTATCCACGTTCATATCATACTTCTACACATGTGATCTCAATTAACTAAGTTCAACGCAATGAAATGTCTGTTTGACATGTGAAAGTGTACTAAGCCAGTTAACAGCAGTGTAATAGGTTGCATCCAGTCCAATCTTCTACTAATCTAAAAGCCATGTCTTCTGTGAGCCTTTCATGAGCTTATGTCTTTGGTGAACCTTTCATGAGCTTATTCTAACGAGTTATGAAGTGGAGCTTGATCCTAGAGCTATCCATGTTCATATCATACTTCTACACAAGTGATCTAAATTAGCTAAGTTCAACGCAATGAAAAGTCTGTTTGAAATGAGAAAGTGTGCTAAGCCAACTAATGGCGGTGTAATAGGTTGCATCCAGTCCAATCTTCTGCTAATCTAAAAGCCATGTCTTTTGTGAGCCCTTCATGAGCTTATGTCTTTGGTGAACCTTTCATGAGCATATTCTAATGAGTTATGAAGTGGAGCTTGATCCTAAGAGCTATCCACGTTCATATCATACTTCTACACATGTGATCTCAATTAACTAAGTTCAACGCAATGAAATGTCTGTTTGACATGTGAAAGTGTACTAAGCCAGTTAACAGCAGTGTAATAGGTTGCATCCAGTCCAATCTTCTACTAATCTAAAAGCCATGTCTTCTGTGAGCCTTTCATGAGCTTATGTCTTTGGTGAACCTTTCATGAGCTTATTCTAACGAGTTATGAAGTGGAGCTTGATCCTAGAGCTATCCATGTTCATATCATACTTCTACACAAGTGATCTAAATTAGCTAAGTTCAACGCAATGAAAAGTCTGTTTGAAATGAGAAAGTGTGCTAAGCCAAGTAATGGCGGTGTAATAGGTTGCATCCAGTCCAATCTTCTGCTAATCTAAAAGCCATGTCTTTTGTGAGCCCTTCATGAGCTTATGTCTTTGGTGAACCTTTCATGAGCATATTCTAATGAGTTATGAAGTGGAGCTTGATCCTAAGAGCTATCCACGTTCATATCATACTTCTACACATGTGATCTCAATTAGCTAAGTTCAACGCAATGAAATGTCTGTTTGACATGTGAAAGTGTGCTAAGCCAGTTAACAGCAGTGTAATAGGTTGCATCCAGTCCAATCTTCTACTAATTTAAAAGCCATGTCTTCTGTGAGCCTTTCATGAGCTTATGTCTTTGGTGAACATTTCATGAGCTTATTCTAACGAGTTATGAAGTGGAGCTTGATCCTAGAGCTATCCATGTTCATATCATACTTCTACACAAGTGATCTAAATTAGCTAAGTTCAACGCAATGAAAAGTCTGTTTGAAATGAGAAAGTGTGCTAAGCCAACTAATGGCGGTGTAATAGGTTGCATCCAGTCCAATCTTCTGCTAATCTAAAAGCCATGTCTTTTGTGAGCCCTTCATGAGCTTATGTCTTTGGTGAACCTTTCATGAGCATATTCTAATGAGTTATGAAGTGGAGCTTGATCCTAAGAGCTATCCACGTTAATATCATACTTCTACACATGTGATCTCAATTAGCTAAGTTCAACGCAATGAAATGTCTGTTTGACATGTGAAAGTGTGCTAAGCCAACTAATGGCGGTGTAATAGGTTGCATCCAGTCCAATCTTCTGCTAATCTAAAAGCCATGTCTTTTGTGAGCCCTTCATGAGCTTATGTCTTTGGTGAACCTTTCATGAGCATATTCTAATGAGTTATGAAGTGGAGCTTGATCCTAAGAGCTATCCACGTTCATATCATACTTCTACACATGTGATCTCAATTAACTAAGTTCAACGCAATGAAATGTCTGTTTGACATGTGAAAGTGTACTAAGCCAGTTAACAGCAGTGTAATAGGTTGCATCCAGTCCAATCTTCTACTAATCTAAAAGCCATGTCTTCTGTGAGCCTTTCATGAGCTTATGTCTTTGGTGAACCTTTCATGAACTTATTCTAACGAGTTATGAAGTGGAGCTTGATCCTTAGAGCTATCCATGTTCATACCATACTTCTACACATGTGATCTAAATTAGCTAGGTTCAACGCAATGAAATGTCTGTTTGAAATGACAAAGTGTGCTAAGCCAAGTAATGGCGGTGTAATAGGTTGCATCCAGTCCAATCTTCTGCTAATCTAAAAGCCATGTCTTTTGTGAGCCCTTCATGAGCTTATGTCTTTGGTGAACCTTTCATGAGCATATTCTAATGAGTTATGAAGTGGAGCTTGATCCTAAGAGCTATCCACGTTCATATCATACTTCTACACATGTGATCTCAATTAGCTAAGTTCAACGCAATGAAATGTCTGTTTGACATGTGAAAGTGTACTAAGCCAGTTAACAACAGTGTAATAGGTTGCATCCAGTCCAATCTTCTACTAATCTAAAAGCCATGTCTTCTGTGAGCCTTTCATGAGCTTATGTCTTTGGTGAACCTTTCATGAGCATATTCTAATGAGCTATGAAGTGGAGCTTGATCCTAAGAGCTATCCACGTTCATATCATACTTCTACACATGTGATCTCAATTAGCTAAGTTCAACGCAATGAAATGTCTGTTTGACATGTGAAAGTGTGCTAAGCCAACTAATGGCGGTGTAATAGGTTGCATCCAGTCCAATCTTCTGCTAATCTAAAAGCCATGTCTTTTGTGAGCCCTTCATGAGCTTATGTCTTTGGTGAACCTTTCATGAGCATATTCTAATGAGTTATGAAGTGGAGCTTGATCCTAAGAGCTATCCACGTTCATATCATACTTCTACACATGTGATCTCAATTAGCTAAGTTCAACGCAATGAAATGTCTGTTTGACATGTGAAAGTGTGCTAAGCCAACTAACGGCGGTGTAATAGGTTGCATCCAGTCCAATCTTCTGCTAATCTAAAAGCCATGTCTTTTGTGAGCCCTTCATGAGCTTATGTCTTTGGTGAACCTTTCATGAGCATATTCTAATGAGTTATGAAGTGGAGCTTGATCCTAAGAGCTATCCACGTTCATATCATACTTCTACACATGTGATCTCAATTAGCTAAGTTCAACGCAATGAAATGTCTGTTTGACATGTGAAAGTGTGCTAAACCAGTTAACAGCAGTGTAATAGGTTGCATCCATACCAATCTTCTACTAATCTAAAAGCTATGTCTTCTGTGAGCCTTTCATGAGCTTATGTCTTTGGTGAACATTTCATGAGCTTATTCTAACGAGTTATGAAGTGGAGCTTGATCCTAGAGCTATCCATGTTCATATCATACTTCTACACAAGTGATCTAAATTAGCTAAGTTCAACGCAATGAAAAGTCTGTTTGAAATGAGAAAGTGTGCTAAGCCAACTAATGGCGGTGTAATAGGTTGCATCCAGTCCAATCTTCTGCTAATCTAAAAGCCATGTCTTTTGTGAGCCCTTCATGAGCTTATGTCTTTGGTGAACCTTTCATGAGCATATTCTAATGAGTTATGAAGTGGAGCTTGATCCTAAGAGCTATCCACGTTAATATCATACTTCTACACATGTGATCTCAATTAGCTAAGTTCAACGCAATGAAATGTCTGTTTGACATGTGAAAGTGTGCTAAGCCAACTAATGGCGGTGTAATAGGTTGCATCCAGTCCAATCTTCTGCTAATCTAAAAGCCATGTCTTTTGTGAGCCCTTCATGAGCTTATGTCTTTGGTGAACCTTTCATGAGCATATTCTAATGAGTTATGAAGTGGAGCTTGATCCTAAGAGCTATCCACGTTCATATCATACTTCTACACATGTGATCTCAATTAGCTAAGTTCAACGCAATGAAATGTCTGTTTGACATGTGAAAGTGTGCTAAGCCAACTAATGGCGGTGTAATAGGTTGCATCCAGTCCAATCTTCTGCTAATCTAAAAGCCATGTCTTTTGTGAGCCATTCATGAGCTTATGTCTTTGGTGAACCTTTCATGAGCATATTCTAATGAGCTATGAAGTGGAGCTTGATCCTAAGAGCTATCCACGTTCATATCATACTTCTACACATGTGATCTCAATTAGCTAAGTTCAACGCAATGAAATGTCTGTTTGACATGTGAAAGTGTGCTAAGCCAACTAATGGCGGTGTAATAGGTTGCATCCAGTCCAATCTTCTGCTAATCTAAAAGCCATGTCTTTTGTGAGCCCTTCATGAGCTTATGTCTTTGGTGAACCTTTCATGAGCATATTCTAATGAGTTATGAAGTGGAGCTTGATCCTAAGAGCTATCCACGTTCATATCATACTTCTACACATGTGATCTCAATTAGCTAAGTTCAACGCAATGAAATGTCTGTTTGACATGTGAAAGTGTGCTAAGCCAACTAATGGCGGTGTAATAGGTTGCATCCAGTCCAATCTTCTGCTAATCTAAAAGCCATGTCTTTTGTGAGCCCTTCATGAGCTTATGTCTTTGGTGAACCTTTCATGAGCATATTCTAATGAGTTATGAAGTGGAGCTTGATCCTAAGAGCTATCCACGTTCATATCATACTTCTACACATGTGATCTCAATTAGCTAAGTTCAACGCAATGAAATGTCTGTTTGACATGTGAAAGTGTGCTAAGCCAACTAATGGCGGTGTAATAGGTTGCATCCAGTCCAATCTTCTGCTAATCTAAAAGCCATGTCTTTTGTGAGCCCTTCATGAGCTTATGTCTTTGGTGAACCTTTCATGAGCATATTCTAATGAGTTATGAAGTGGAGCTTGATCCTAAGAGCTATCCACGTTCATATCATACTTCTACACATGTGATCTCAATTAACTAAGTTCAACGCAATGAAATGTCTGTTTGACATGTGAAAGTGTACTAAGCCAGTTAACAACAGTGTAATAGGTTGCATCCAGTCCAATCTTCTACTAATCTAAAAGCCATGTCTTCTGTGAGCCTTTCATGAGCTTATGTCTTTGGTGAACCTTTCATGAACTTATTCTAACGAGTTATGAAGTGGAGCTTGATCCTTAGAGCTATCCATGTTCATACCATACTTCTACACATGTGATCTAAATTAGCTAGGTTCAACGCAATGAAATGTCTGTTTGAAATGACAAAGTGTGCTAAGCCAAGTAATGGCGGTGTAATAGGTTGCATCCAGTCCAATCTTCTGCTAATCTAAAAGCCATGTCTTTTGTGAGCCCTTCATGAGCTTATGTCTTTGGTGAACCTTTCATGAGCATATTCTAATGAGTTATGAAGTGGAGCTTGATCCTAAGAGCTATCCACGTTCATATCATACTTCTACATATGTGATCTCAATTAGCTAAGTTCAACGCAATGAAATGTCTGTTTGACATGTGAAAGTGTACTAAGCCAGTTAACAACAGTGTAATAGGTTGCATCCAGTCCAATCTTCTACTAATCTAAAAGCCATGTCTTCTGTGAGCCTTTCATGAGCTTATGTCTTTGGTGAACCTTTCATGAGCATATTCTAATGAGCTATGAAGTGGAGCTTGATCCTAAGAGCTATCCACGTTCATATCATACTTCTACACATGTGATCTCAATTAGCTAAGTTCAACGCAATGAAATGTCTGTTTGACATGTGAAAGTGTGCTAAGCCAACTAATGGCGGTGTAATAGGTTGCATCCAGTCCAATCTTCTGCTAATCTAAAAGCCATGTCTTTTGTGAGCCCTTCATGAGCTTATGTCTTTGGTGAACCTTTCATGAGCATATTCTAATGAGTTATGAAGTGGAGCTTGATCCTAAGAGCTATCCACGTTCATATCATACTTCTACACATGTGATCTCAATTAGCTAAGTTCAACGCAATGAAATGTCTGTTTGACATGTGAAAGTGTGCTAAGCCAACTAATGGCGGTGTAATAGGTTGCATCCAGTCCAATCTTCTGCTAATCTAAAAGCCATGTCTTTTGTGAGCCCTTCATGAGCTTATGTCTTTGGTGAACCTTTCATGAGCATATTCTAATGAGTTATGAAGTGGAGCTTGATCCTAAGAGCTATCCACGTTCATATCATACTTCTACACATGTGATCTCAATTAGCTAAGTTCAACGCAATGAAATGTCTGTTTGACATGTGAAAGTGTGCTAAGCCAGTTAACAGCAGTGTAATAGGTTGCATCCAGTCCAATCTTCTACTAATCTAAAAGCTATGTCTTCTGTGAGCCTTTCATGAGCTTATGTCTTTGGTGAACATTTCATGAGCTTATTCTAACGAGTTATGAAGTGGAGCTTGATCCTAGAGCTATCCATGTTCATATCATACTTCTACACAAGTGATCTAAATTAGCTAAGTTCAACGCAATGAAAAGTCTGTTTGAAATGAGAAAGTGTGCTAAGCCAACTAATGGCGGTGTAATAGGTTGCATCCAGTCCAATCTTCTGCTAATCTAAAAGCCATGTCTTTTGTGAGCCCTTCATGAGCTTATGTCTTTGGTGAACCTTTCATGAGCATATTCTAATGAGTTATGAAGTGGAGCTTGATCCTAAGAGCTATCCACGTTAATATCATACTTCTACACATGTGATCTCAATTAGCTAAGTTCAACGCAATGAAATGTCTGTTTGACATGTGAAAGTGTGCTAAGCCAACTAATGGCGGTGTAATAGGTTGCATCCAGTCCAATCTTCTGCTAATCTAAAAGCCATGTCTTTTGTGAGCCCTTCATGAGCTTATGTCTTTGGTGAACCTTTCATGAGCATATTCTAATGAGTTATGAAGTGGAGCTTGATCCTAAGAGCTATCCACGTTCATATCATACTTCTACACATGTGATCTCAATTAGCTAAGTTCAACGCAATGAAATGTCTGTTTAACATGTGAAAGTGTGCTAAGCCAACTAATGGCGGTGTAATAGGTTGCATCCAGTCCAATCTTCTGCTAATCTAAAAGCCATGTCTTTTGTGAGCCCTTCATGAGCTTATGTCTTCGGTGAACCTTTCATGAGCATATTCTAATGAGTTATGAAGTGGAGCTTGATCCTAAGAGCTATCCACGTTCATATCATACTTCTACACATGTGATCTCAATTAGCTAAGTTCAACGCAATGAAATGTCTGTTTGACATGTGAAAGTGTGCTAAGCCAACTAATGGCAGTGTAATAGGTTGCATCCAGTCCAATCTTCTGCTAATCTAAAAGCCATGTCTTTTGTGAGCCCTTCATGAGCTTATGTCTTTGGTGAACCTTTCATGAGCATATTCTAATGAGTTATGAAGTGGAGCTTGATCCTAAGAGCTATCCACGTTCATATCATACTTCTACACATGTGATCTCAATTAGCTAAGTTCAACGCAATGAAATGTCTGTTTGACATGTGAAAGTGTGCTAAGCCAACTAATGGCGGTGTAATAGGTTGCATCCAGTCCAATCTTCTGCTAATCTAAAAGCCATGTCTTTTGTGAGCCCTTCATGAGCTTATGTCTTTGGTGAACCTTTCATAAGCTTATTCTAACGAGTTATGAAGTGGAGCTTGATCCTAAGAGCTATCCACGTTCATATCATACTTCTACACATGTGATCTCAATTAACTAAGTTCAACGCAATGAAATGTCTGTTTGACATGTGAAAGTGTACTAAGCCAGTTAACAGCAGTGTAATAGGTTGCATCCAGTCCAATCTTCTACTAATCTAAAAGCCATGTCTTCTGTGAGCCTTTCATGAGCTTATGTCTTTGGTGAACCTTTCATGAGCTTATTATAACGAGTTATGAAATGAAGCTTGATCCTTAGAGCTATCCATGTTCATATCATACTTCTACACATGTGATCTCAATTAGCTAAGTTCAACGCAATGAAATGTCTGTTTGACATGTGAAAAAGTGCTAAGCCAGTTAACAGCAGTGTAATAGGTTGCATCCAGTCCAATCTTCTACTAATCTAAAAGCCATGTCTTCTGTGAGCCTTTCATGAGCTTATGTCTTTGGTGAACATTTCATGAGCTTATTCTAACGAGTTATGAAGTGGAGCTTGATCCTAGAGCTATCCATGTTCATATCATACTTCTACACAAGTGATCTCAATTAGCTAAGTTCAACGCAATGAAAAGTCTGTTTGAAATGAGAAAGTGTGCTAAGCCAACTAATGGCGGTGTAATAGGTTGCATCCAGTCCAATCTTCTGCTAATCTAAAAGCCATGTCTTTTGTGAGCCCTTCATGAGCTTATGTCTTTGGTGAACCTTTCATGAGCATATTCTAATGAGTTATGAAGTGGAGCTTGATCCTAAGAGCTATCCACGTTCATATCATACTTCTACACATGTGATCTCAATTAGCTAAGTTCAACGCAATGAAATGTCTGTTTGACATGTGAAAGTGTGCTAAGCCAACTAATGGCGGTGTAATAGGTTGCATCCAGTCCAATCTTCTGCTAATCTAAAAGCCATGTCTTTTGTGAGCCCTTCATGAGCTTATGTCTTTGGTGAACCTTTCATGAGCATATTCTAATGAGTTATGAAGTGGAGCTTGATCCTAAGAGCTATCCACGTTCATATCATACTTCTACACATGTGATCTCAATTAGCTAAGTTCAACGCAATGAAATGTCTGTTTGACATGTGAAAGTGTGCTAAGCCAACTAATGGCAGTGTAATAGGTTGCATCCAGTCCAATCTTCTGCTAATCTAAAAGCCATGGCTTTTGTGAGCCCTTCATGAGCTTATGTCTTTGGTGAACCTTTCATGAGCATATTCTAATGAGTTATGAAGTGGAGCTTGATCCTAAGAGCTATCCACGTTCATATCATACTTCTACACATGTGATCTCAATTAGCTAAGTTCAACGCAATGAAATGTCTGTTTGACATGTGAAAGTGTGCTAAGCCAACTAATGGCGGTGTAATAGGTTGCATCCAGTCCAATCTTCTGCTAATCTAAAAGCCATGTCTTTTGTGAGCCCTTCATGAGCTTATGTCTTTGGTGAACCTTTCATAAACTTATTCTAACGAGTTATGAAGTGGAGCTTGATCCTAAGAGCTATCCACGTTCATATCATACTTCTACACATGTGATCTCAATTAACTAAGTTCAACGCAATGAAATGTCTGTTTGAAATGTGAAAGTGTACTAAGCCAGTTAACAGCAGTGTAATAGGTTGCATCCAGTCCAATCTTCTACTAATCTAAAAGCCATGTCTTCTGTGAGCCTTTCATGAGCTTATGTCTTTGGTGAACCTTTCATGAACTTATTCTAACGAGTTATGAAGTGGAGCTTGATCCTTAGAGCTATCCATGTTCATACCATACTTCTACACATGTGATCTAAATTAGCTAGGTTCAACGCAATGAAATGTCTGTTTGAAATGACAAAGTGTGCTAAGCCAAGTAATGGCGGTGTAATAGGTTGCATCCAGTCCAATCTTCTGCTAATCTAAAAGCCATGTCTTTTGTGAGCCCTTCATGAGCTTATGTCTTTGGTAAACCTTTCATGAGCATATTCTAATGAGTTATGAAGTGGAGCTTGATCCTAAGAGCTATTCACGTTCATATCATACTTCTACACATGTGATCTCAATTAGCTAAGTTCAACGCAATGAAATGTCTGTTTGACATGGGAAAGTGTGCTAAGCCAGTTAACAGCAGTGTAATAGGTTGCATCCAGTCCAATCTTCTACTAATCTAAAAGCCATGTCTTCTGTGAGCCTTTCATGAGCTTATGTCTTTGGTGAACATTTCATGAGCTTATTCTAACGAGTTATGAAGTGGAGCTTGATCCTAGAGCTATCCATGTTCATATCATACTTCTACACAAGTGATCTAAATTAGCTAAGTTCAACGCAATGAAATGTCTGTTTGACATGTGAAAGTGTGCTAAGCCAACTAATGGCGGTGTAATAGGTTGCATCCAGTCCAGTCTTCTGCTAATCTAAAAGCCATGTCTTTTGTGAGCCCTTCATGAGCTTATGTCTTTGGTGAACCTTTCATGAGCATATTCTAATGAGTTATGAAGTGGAGCTTGATCCTAAGAGCTATCCACGTTCATATCATACTTCTACACAAGTGATCTAAATTAGCTAAGTTCAACGCAATGAAAAGTCTGTTTGAAATGAGAAAGTGTGCTAAGCCAACTAATGGCGGTGTAATAGGTTGCATCCAGTCCAATCTTCTGCTAATCTAAAAGCCATGTCTTTTGTGAGCCCTTCATGAGCTTATGTCTTTGGTGAACCTTTCATGAGCATATTCTAATGAGTTATGAAGTGGAGCTTGATCCTAAGAGCTATCCACGTTCATATCATACTTCTACACATGTGATCTCAATTAGCTAAGTTCAACGCAATGAAATGTCTGTTTGACATGTGAAAGTGTGCTAAGCCAACTAATGGCGGTGTAATAGGTTGCATCCAGTCCAATCTTCTGCTAATCTAAAAGCCATGTCTTCTGTGAGCCTTTCATGAGCTTATGTCTTTGGTGAACCTTTCATGAGCATATTCTAATGAGTTATGAAGTGGAGCTTGATCCTAAGAGCTATCCACGTTCATATCATACTTCTACATATGTGATCTCAATTAGCTAAGTTCAACGCAATGAAATGTCTGTTTGACATGTGAAAGTGTACTAAGCCAGTTAACAACAGTGTAATAGGTTGCATCCAGTCCAATCTTCTACTAATCTAAAAGCCATGTCTTCTGTGAGCCTTTCATGAGCTTATGTCTTTGGTGAACCTTTCATGAGCATATTCTAATGAGCTATGAAGTGGAGCTTGATCCTAAGAGCTATCCACGTTCATATCATACTTCTACACATGTGATCTCAATTAGCTAAGTTCAACGCAATGAAATGTCTGTTTGACATGTGAAAGTGTGCTAAGCCAACTAATGGCGGTGTAATAGGTTGCATCCAGTCCAATCTTCTGCTAATCTAAAAGCCATGTCTTTTGTGAGCCCTTCATGAGCTTATGTCTTTGGTGAACCTTTCATAAGCTTATTCTAACGAGTTATGAAGTGGAGCTTGATCCTAAGAGCTATCCACGTTCATATCATACTTCTACACATGTGATCTCAATTAACTAAGTTCAACGCAATGAAATGTCTGTTTGACATGTGAAAGTGTACTAAGCCAGTTAACAGCAGTGTAATAGGTTGCATCCAGTCCAATCTTCTACTAATCTAAAAGCCATGTCTTCTGTGAGCCTTTCATGAGCTTATGTCTTTGGTGAACCTTTCATGAGCTTATTATAACGAGTTATGAAATGAAGCTTGATCCTTAGAGCTATCCATGTTCATATCATACTTCTACACATGTGATCTCAATTAGCTAAGTTCAACGCAATGAAATGTCTGTTTGACATGTGAAAAAGTGCTAAGCCAGTTAACAGCAGTGTAATAGGTTGCATCCAGTCCAATCTTCTACTAATCTAAAAGCCATGTCTTCTGTGAGCCTTTCATGAGCTTATGTCTTTGGTGAACATTTCATGAGCTTATTCTAACGAGTTATGAAGTGGAGCTTGATCCTAGAGCTATCCATGTTCATATCATACTTCTACACAAGTGATCTAAATTAGCTAAGTTCAACGCAATGAAAAGTCTGTTTGAAATGAGAAAGTGTGCTAAGCCAACTAATGGCGGTGTAATAGGTTGCATCCAGTCCAATCTTCTGCTAATCTAAAAGCCATGTCTTTTGTGAGCCCTTCATGAGCTTATGTCTTTGGTGAACCTTTCATGAGCATATTCTAATGAGTTATGAAGTGGAGCTTGATCCTAAGAGCTATCCACGTTCATATCATACTTCTACACATGTGATCTCAATTAGCTAAGTTCAACGCAATGAAATGTCTGTTTGACATGTGAAAGTGTGCTAAGCCAACTAATGGCGGTGTAATAGGTTGCATCCAGTCCAATCTTCTGCTAATCTAAAAGCCATGTCTTTTGTGAGCCCTTCATGAGCTTATGTCTTTGGTGAACCTTTCATGAGCATATTCTAATGAGTTATGAAGTGGAGCTTGATCCTAAGAGCTATCCACGTTCATATCATACTTCTACACATGTGATCTCAATTAGCTAAGTTCAACGCAATGAAATGTCTGTTTGACATGTGAAAGTGTGCTAAGCCAACTAATGGCAGTGTAATAGGTTGCATCCAGTCCAATCTTCTGCTAATCTAAAAGCCATGTCTTTTGTGAGCCCTTCATGAGCTTATGTCTTTGGTGAACCTTTCATGAGCATATTCTAATGAGTTATGAAGTGGAGCTTGATCCTAAGAGCTATCCACGTTCATATCATACTTCTACACATGTGATCTCAATTAGCTAAGTTCAACGCAATGAAATGTCTGTTTGACATGTGAAAGTGTGCTAAGCCAACTAATGGCGGTGTAATAGGTTGCATCCAGTCCAATCTTCTGCTAATCTAAAAGCCATGTCTTTTGTGAGCCCTTCATGAGCTTATGTCTTTGGTGAACCTTTCATAAACTTATTCTAACGAGTTATGAAGTGGAGCTTGATCCTAAGAGCTATCCACGTTCATATCATACTTCTACACATGTGATCTCAATTAACTAAGTTCAACGCAATGAAATGTCTGTTTGAAATGTGAAAGTGTACTAAGCCAGTTAACAGCAGTGTAATAGGTTGCATCCAGTCCAATCTTCTACTAATCTAAAAGCCATGTCTTCTGTGAGCCTTTCATGAGCTTATGTCTTTGGTGAACCTTTCATGAACTTATTCTAACGAGTTATGAAGTGGAGCTTGATCCTTAGAGCTATCCATGTTCATACCATACTTCTACACATGTGATCTAAATTAGCTAGGTTCAACGCAATGAAATGTCTGTTTGAAATGACAAAGTGTGCTAAGCCAAGTAATGGCGGTGTAATAGGTTGCATCCAGTCCAATCTTCTGCTAATCTAAAAGCCATGTCTTTTGTGAGCCCTTCATGAGCTTATGTCTTTGGTAAACCTTTCATGAGCATATTCTAATGAGTTATGAAGTGGAGCTTGATCCTAAGAGCTATTCACGTTCATATCATACTTCTACACATGTGATCTCAATTAGCTAAGTTCAACGCAATGAAATGTCTGTTTGACATGGGAAAGTGTGCTAAGCCAGTTAACAGCAGTGTAATAGGTTGCATCCAGTCCAATCTTCTACTAATCTAAAAGCCATGTCTTCTGTGAGCCTTTCATGAGCTTATGTCTTTGGTGAACATTTCATGAGCTTATTCTAACGAGTTATGAAGTGGAGCTTGATCCTAGAGCTATCCATGTTCATATCATACTTCTACACAAGTGATCTAAATTAGCTAAGTTCAACGCAATGAAATGTCTGTTTGACATGTGAAAGTGTGCTAAGCCAACTAATGGCGGTGTAATAGGTTGCATCCAGTCCAGTCTTCTGCTAATCTAAAAGCCATGTCTTTTGTGAGCCCTTCATGAGCTTATGTCTTTGGTGAACCTTTCATGAGCATATTCTAATGAGTTATGAAGTGGAGCTTGATCCTAAGAGCTATCCACGTTCATATCATACTTCTACACAAGTGATCTAAATTAGCTAAGTTCAACGCAATGAAAAGTCTGTTTGAAATGAGAAAGTGTGCTAAGCCAACTAATGGCGGTGTAATAGGTTGCATCCAGTCCAATCTTCTGCTAATCTAAAAGCCATGTCTTTTGTTAGCCCTTCATGAGCTTATGTCTTTGGTGAACCTTTCATGAGCATATTCTAATGAGTTATGAAGTGGAGCTTGATCCTAAGAGCTATCCACGTTCATATCATACTTCTACACATGTGATCTCAATTAGCTAAGTTCAACGCAATGAAATGTCTGTTTGACATGTGAAAGTGTGCTAAGCCAACTAATGGCGGTGTAATAGGTTGCATCCAGTCCAATCTTCTGCTAATCTAAAAGCCATGTCTTTTGTGAGCCCTTCATGAGCTTATGTCTTTGGTGAACCTTTCATGAGCATATTCTAATGAGTTATGAAGTGGAGCTTGATCCTAAGAGCTATCCACGTTCATATCATACTTCTACACATGTGATCTCAATTAACTAAGTTCAACGCAATGAAATGTCTGTTTGACATGTGAAAGTGTAATAAGCCAACTAATGGCGGTGTAATAGGTTGCATCCAGTCCAATCTTCTGCTAATCTAAAAGCCATGTCTTCTGTGAGCCTTTCATGAGCTTAAGTCTTTGGTGAACCTTTCATGAGCTTATTCTAACGAGTTATGAAGTGGAGCTTGATCCTAAGAGCTATTCACGTTCATATCATACTTCTACACATGTGATCTAAATTAGCTAGGTTCAACGCAATGAAATGTCTGTTTGAAATGACAAAGTGTGCTAAGCTAAGTAATGGCGGTGTAATAGGTTGCATCCAGTCCAATCTTCTGCTAATCTAAAAGCCATGTCTTTTGTGAGCCCTTCATGAGCTTATGTCTTTGGTAAACCTTTCATGAGCATATTCTAATGAGTTATGAAGTGGAGCTTGATCCTAAGAGCTATTCACGTTCATATCATACTTCTACACATGTGATCTCAATTAGCTAAGTTCAACGCAATGAAATGTCTGTTTGACATGTGAAAGTGTGCTAAGCCAGTTAACAGCAGTGTAATAGGTTGCATCCAGTCCAATCTTCTGCTAATCTAAAAGCCATGTCTTTTGTGAGCCCTTCATGAGCTTATGTCTTTGGTGAACATTTCATGAGCTTATTCTAACGAGTTATGAAGTGGAGCTTGATCCTAGAGCTATCCATGTTCATATCAGTCTTCTACACAAGTGATCTAAATTAGCTAAGTTCAACGCAATGAAAAGTCTGTTTGAAATGAGAAAGTGTGCTAAGCCAACTAATGGCGGTGTAATAGGTTGCATCCAGTCCAATCTTCTGCTAATCTAAAAGCCATGTCTTTTGTGAGCCCTTCATGAGCTTTGGTCTATGGTGAACCTTTCATGAGCTTATTCTAACGAGTTATGAAGTGGAGCTTGATCCTAAGAGCTATCCACGTTCATATCATACTTCTACACATGTGATCTCAATTAGCTAAGTTCAACGCAATGAAATGTCTGTTTGACATGTGAAAGTGTGCTAAGCCAACTAATGGCGGTGTAATAGGTTGCATCCAGTCCAATCTTCTACTAATCTAAAAGCCATGTCTTTTGTGAGCCTTTCATGAGCTTATGTCTTTGGTGAACCTTTCATGAGCTTATTCTAATGAGTTATGAAGTGGAGCTTGATCCTAAGAGCTATCCACGTTCATATCATACTTCTACACATGTGATCTCAATTAACTAAGTTCAACGCAATGAAATGTCTGTTTGACATGTGAAAGTGTACTAAGCCAGTTAACAGCAGTGTAATAGGTTGCATCCAGTCCAATCTTCTACTAATCTAAAAGCCATGTCTTCTGTGAGCCTTTCATGAGCTTATTCTAACGAGTTATGAAGTGGAGCTTGATCCTAAGAGCTATCCACGTTCATATCATACTTCTACACATGTGATCTCAATTAGCTAAGTTCAACGCAATGAAATGTCTGTTTGAAATGAGAAAGTGTGCTAAGCCAGTTAACAGCAGTGTAATAGGTTGCATCCAGTCCAATCTTCTACTAATCTAAAAGCCATGTCTTCAGTGAGCCTTTCATGAGCTTATGTCTTTGGTGAACCTTTCATGAACTTATTCTAACGAGTTATGAAGTGGAGCTTGATCCTTAGAGCTATCCATGTTCATACCATACTTCTACACATGTGATCTAAATTAGCTAGGTTCAACGCAATGAAATGTCTGTTTGAAATGACAAAGTGTGCTAAGCCAAGTAATGGCGGTGTAATAGGTTGCATCCAGTCCAATCTTCTACTAATCTAAAAGCCATGTCTTTTGTGAGCCCTTCATGAGCTTATGTCTTTGGTGAACCTTTCATGAGCATATTCTAATGAGTTATGAAGTGGAGCTTGATCCTAAGAGCTATCCACGTTCATATCATACTTCTACACATGTGATCTCAATTAGCTAAGTTCAACGCAATGAAATGTCTGTTTGACATGTGAAAGTGTGCTAAGCCAACTAATGGCAGTGTAATAGGTTGCATCCAGTCCAATCTTCTGCTAATCTAAAAGCCATGTCTTTTGTGAGCCCTTCATGAGCTTATGTCTTTGGTGAACATTTCATGAGCTTATTCTAACGAGTTATGAAGTGGAGCTTGATCCTAGAGCTATCCATGTTCATATCATACTTCTACACAAGTGATCTAAATTAGCTAAGTTCAACGCAATGAAAAGTCTGTTTGAAATGAGAAAGTGTGCTAAGCCAACTAATGGCGGTGTAATAGGTTGCATCCAGTCCAATCTTCTGCTAATCTAAAAGCCATGTCTTTTGTGAGCCCTTCATGAGCTTATGTCTTTGGTGTACCTTTCATGAGCATATTCTAATGAGTTATGAAGTGGAGCTTGATCCTAAGAGCTATCCACGTTCATATCATACTTCTACACATGTGATCTCAATTAGCTAAGTTCAACGCAATGAAATGTCTGTTTGACATGTGAAAGTGTGCTAAGCCAACTAATGGCGGTGTAATAGGTTGCATCCAGTCCAGTCTTCTGCTAATCTAAAAGCCATGTCTTTTGTGAGCCCTTCATGAGCTTATGTCTTTGGTGAACCTTTCATGAGCATATTCTAATGAGTTATGAAGTGGAGCTTAATCCTAAGAGCTATCCACGTTCATATCATACTTCTACACAAGTGATCTAAATTAGCTAAGTTCAACGCAATAAAAAGTCTGTTTGAAATGAGAAAGTGTGCTAAGCCAACTAATGGCGGTGTAATAGGTTGCATCCAGTCCAATCTTCTGCTAATCTAAAAGCCATGTCTTTTGTTAGCCCTTCATGAGCTTATGTCTTTGGTGAACCTTTCATGAGCATGTTCTAATGAGTTATGAAGTGGAGCTTGATCCTAAGAGCTATCCACGTTCATATCATACTTCTACACATGTGATCTCAATTAGCTAAGTTCAACGCAATGAAATGTCTGTTTGACATGTGAAAGTGTGCTAAGCCAACTAATGGCGGTGTAATAGGTTGCATACAGTCCAATCTTCTGCTAATCTAAAAGCCATGTCTTTTGTGAGCCCTTCATGAGCTTATGTCTTTGGTGAACCTTTCATGAGCATATTCTAATGAGTTATGAAGTGGAGCTTGATCCTAAGAGCTATCCACGTTCATATCATACTTCTACACATGTGATCTAAATTAGCTAAGTTCAACGCAATGAAAAGTCTGTTTGAAATGAGAAAGTGTGCTAAGCCAACTAATGGCGGTGTAATAGGTTGCATCCAGTCCAATCTTCTACTAATCTAAAAGCCATGTCTTCTGTGAGCCTTTCATGAGCTTAAGTCTTTGGTGAACCTTTCATGAGCTTATTCTAACGAGTTATGAAGTGGAGCTTGATCCTAAGAGCTATCCACGTTCATATCATACTTCTACACATGTGATCTCAATTAGCTAAGTTCAACGCAATGAAATGTCTGTTTGAAATGAGAAAGTGTGCTAAGCCAGTTAACAGCAGTGTAATAGGTTGCATCCAGTCCAATCTTCTACTAATCTAAAAGCCATGTCTTCTGTGAGCCTTTCATGAGCTTATGTCTTTGGTGAACATTTCATGAGCTTATTCTAACGAGTTATGAAGTGGAGCTTGATCCTAGAGCTATCCATGTTCATATCATACTTCTACACAAGTGATCTAAATTAGCTAAGTTCAACGCAATGAAAAGTCTGTTTGAAATGAGAAAGTGTGCTAAGCCAACTAATGGCGGTGTAATAGGTTGCATCCAGTCCAATCTTCTGCTAATCTAAAAGCCATGTCTTTTGTGAGCCCTTCATGAGCTTATGTCTTTGGTGTACCTTTCATGAGCATATTCTAATGAGTTATGAAGTGGAGCTTGATCCTAAGAGCTATCCACGTTCATATCATACTTCTACACATGTGATCTCAATTAGCTAAGTTCAACGCAATGAAATGTCTGTTTGACATGTGAAAGTGTGCTAAGCCAACTAATGGCGGTGTAATAGGTTGCATCCAGTCCAGTCTTCTGCTAATCTAAAAGCCATGTCTTTTGTGAGCCCTTCATGAGCTTATGTCTTTGGTGAACCTTTCATGAGCATATTCTAATGAGTTATGAAGTGGAGCTTAATCCTAAGAGCTATCCACGTTCATATCATACTTCTACACAAGTGATCTAAATTAGCTAAGTTCAACGCAATGAAAAGTCTGTTTGAAATGAGAAAGTGTGCTAAGCCAACTAATGGCGGTGTAATAGGTTGCATCCAGTCCAATCTTCTGCTAATCTAAAAGCCATGTCTTTTGTGAGCCCTTCATGAGCTTATGTCTTTGGTGAACCTTTCATGAGCATATTCTAATGAGTTATGAAGTGGAGCTTGATCCTAAGAGCTATCCACGTTCATATCATACTTCTACACATGTGATCTCAATTAGCTAAGTTCAACGCAATGAAATGTCTGTTTGACATGTGAAAGTGTGCTAAGCCAGTTAACAGCAGTGTAATAGGTTGCATCCAGTCCAATCTTCTACTAATCTAAAAGCCATGTCTTCTGTGAGCCTTTCATGAGCTTATGTCTTTGGTGAACATTTCATGAGCTTATTCTAACGAGTTATGAAGTGGAGCTTGATCCTAGAGCTATCCATGTTCATATCATACTTCTACACAAGTGATCTAAATTAGCTAAGTTCAACGCAATGAAAAGTCTGTTTGAAATGAGAAAGTGTGCTAAGCCAACTAATGGCGGTGTAATAGGTTGCATCCAGTCCAATCTTCTGCTAATCTAAAAGCCATGTCTTTTGTGAGCCCTTCATGAGCTTATGTCTTTGGTGTACCTTTCATGAGCATATTCTAATGAGTTATGAAGTGGAGCTTGATCCTAAGAGCTATCCACGTTCATATCATACTTCTACACATGTGATCTCAATTAGCTAAGTTCAACGCAATGAAATGTCTGTTTGAAATGAGAAAGTGTGCTAAGCCAGTTAACAGCAGTGTAATAGGTTGCATCCAGTCCAATCTTCTACTAATCTAAAAGCCATGTCTTCTGTGAGCCTTTCATGAGCTTATGTCTTTGGTGAACATTTCATGAGCTTATTCTAACGAGTTATGAAGTGGAGCTTGATCCTAGAGCTATCCATGTTCATATCATACTTCTACACAAGTGATCTAAATTAGCTAAGTTCAACGCAATGAAAAGTCTGTTTGAAATGAGAAAGTGTGCTAAGCCAACTAATGGCGGTGTAATAGGTTGCATCCAGTCCAATCTTCTGCTAATCTAAAAGCCATGTCTTTTGTGAGCCCTTCATGAGCTTATGTCTTTGGTGTACCTTTCATGAGCATATTCTAATGAGTTATGAAGTGGAGCTTGATCCTAAGAGCTATCCACGTTCATATCATACTTCTACACATGTGATCTCAATTAGCTAAGTTCAACGCAATAAAATGTCTGTTTGACATGTGAAAGTGTGCTAAGCCAACTAATGGCGGTGTAATAGGTTGCATCCAGTCCAGTCTTCTGCTAATCTAAAAGCCATGTCTTTTGTGAGCCCTTCATGAGCTTATGTCTTTGGTGAACCTTTCATGAGCATATTCTAATGAGTTATGAAGTGGAGCTTAATCCTAAGAGCTATCCACGTTCATATCATACTTCTACACAAGTGATCTAAATTAGCTAAGTTCAACGCAATGAAAAGTCTGTTTGAAATGAGAAAGTGTGCTAAGCCAACTAATGGCGGTGTAATAGGTTGCATCCAGTCCAATCTTCTGCTAATCTAAAAGCCATGTCTTTTGTGAGCCCTTCATGAGCTTATGTCTTTGGTGAACCTTTCATGAGCATATTCTAATGAGTTATGAAGTGGAGCTTGATCCTAAGAGCTATCCACGTTCATATCATACTTCTACACATGTGATCTCAATTAGCTAAGTTCAACGCAATGAAATGTCTGTTTGACATGTGAAAGTGTGCTAAGCCAGTTAACAGCAGTGTAATAGGTTGCATCCAGTCCAATCTTCTACTAATCTAAAAGCCATGTCTTCTGTGAGCCTTTCATGAGCTTATGTCTTTGGTGAACATTTCATGAGCTTATTCTAACGAGTTATGAAGTGGAGCTTGATCCTAGAGCTATCCATGTTCATATCATACTTCTACACAAGTGATCTAAATTAGCTAAGTTCAACGCAATGAAAAGTCTGTTTGAAATGAGAAAGTGTGCTAAGCCAACTAATGGCGGTGTAATAGGTTGCATCCAGTCCAATCTTCTGCTAATCTAAAAGCCATGTCTTTTGTGAGCCCTTCATGAGCTTATGTCTTTGGTGTACCTTTCATGAGCATATTCTAATGAGTTATGAAGTGGAGCTTGATCCTAAGAGCTATCCACGTTCATATCATACTTCTACACATGTGATCTCAATTAGCTAAGTTCAACGCAATGAAATGTCTGTTTGACATGTGAAAGTGTGCTAAGCCAACTAATGGCGGTGTAATAGGTTGCATCCAGTCCAGTCTTCTGCTAATCTAAAAGCCATGTCTTTTGTGAGCCCTTCATGAGCTTATGTCTTTGGTGAACCTTTCATGAGCATATTCTAATGAGTTATGAAGTGGAGCTTAATCCTAAGAGCTATCCACGTTCATATCATACTTCTACACAAGTGATCTAAATTAGCTAAGTTCAACGCAATGAAAAGTCTGTTTGAAATGAGAAAGTGTGCTAAGCCAACTAATGGCGGTGTAATAGGTTGCATCCAGTCCAATCTTCTACTAATCTAAAAGCCATGTCTTCTGTGAGCCTTTCATGAGCTTAAGTCTTTGGTGAACCTTTCATGAGCTTATTCTAACGAGTTATGAAGTGGAGCTTGATCCTAAGAGCTATCCACGTTCATATCATACTTCTACACATGTGATCTCAATTAGCTAAGTTCAACGCAATGAAATGTCTGTTTGAAATGAGAAAGTGTGCTAAGCCAGTTAACAGCAGTGTAATAGGTTGCATCCAGTCCAATCTTCTACTAATCTAAAAGCCATGTCTTCTGTGAGCCTTTCATGAGCTTATGTCTTTGGTGAACATTTCATGAGCTTATTCTAACGAGTTATGAAGTGGAGCTTGATCCTAGAGCTATCCATGTTCATATCATACTTCTACACAAGTGATCTAAATTAGCTAAGTTCAACGCAATGAAAAGTCTGTTTGAAATGAGAAAGTGTGCTAAGCCAACTAATGGCGGTGTAATAGGTTGCATCCAGTCCAATCTTCTGCTAATCTAAAAGCCATGTCTTTTGTGAGCCCTTCATGAGCTTATGTCTTTGGTGTACCTTTCATGAGCATATTCTAATGAGTTATGAAGTGGAGCTTGATCCTAAGAGCTATCCACGTTCATATCATACTTCTACACATGTGATCTCAATTAGCTAAGTTCAACGCAATGAAATGTCTGTTTGACATGTGAAAGTGTGCTAAGCCAACTAATGGCGGTGTAATAGGTTGCATCCAGTCCAGTCTTCTGCTAATCTAAAAGCCATGTCTTTTGTGAGCCCTTCATGAGCTTATGTCTTTGGTGAACCTTTCATGAGCATATTCTAATGAGTTATGAAGTGGAGCTTAATCCTAAGAGCTATCCACGTTCATATCATACTTCTACACAAGTGATCTAAATTAGCTAAGTTCAACGCAATGAAAAGTCTGTTTGAAATGAGAAAGTGTGCTAAGCCAACTAATGGCGGTGTAATAGGTTGCATCCAGTCCAATCTTCTGCTAATCTAAAAGCCATGTCTTTTGTGAGCCCTTCATGAGCTTATGTCTTTGGTGAACCTTTCATGAGCATATTCTAATGAGTTATGAAGTGGAGCTTGATCCTAAGAGCTATCCACGTTCATATCATACTTCTACACATGTGATCTCAATTAGCTAAGTTCAACGCAATGAAATGTCTGTTTGACATGTGAAAGTGTGCTAAGCCAGTTAACAGCAGTGTAATAGGTTGCATCCAGTCCAATCTTCTACTAATCTAAAAGCCATGTCTTCTGTGAGCCTTTCATGAGCTTATGTCTTTGGTGAACATTTCATGAGCTTATTCTAACGAGTTATGAAGTGGAGCTTGATCCTAGAGCTATCCATGTTCATATCATACTTCTACACAAGTGATCTAAATTAGCTAAGTTCAACGCAATGAAAAGTCTGTTTGAAATGAGAAAGTGTGCTAAGCCAACTAATGGCGGTGTAATAGGTTGCATCCAGTCCAATCTTCTGCTAATCTAAAAGCCATGTCTTTTGTGAGCCCTTCATGAGCTTATGTCTTTGGTGTACCTTTCATGAGCATATTCTAATGAGTTATGAAGTGGAGCTTGATCCTAAGAGCTATCCACGTTCATATCATACTTCTACACATGTGATCTCAATTAGCTAAGTTCAACGCAATGAAATGTCTGTTTGACATGTGAAAGTGTGCTAAGCCAACTAATGGCGGTGTAATAGGTTGCATCCAGTCCAGTCTTCTGCTAATCTAAAAGCCATGTCTTTTGTGAGCCCTTCATGAGCTTATGTCTTTGGTGAACCTTTCATGAGCATATTCTAATGAGTTATGAAGTGGAGCTTAATCCTAAGAGCTATCCACGTTCATATCATACTTCTACACAAGTGATCTAAATTAGCTAAGTTCAACGCAATGAAAAGTCTGTTTGAAATGAGAAAGTGTGCTAAGCCAACTAATGGCGGTGTAATAGGTTGCATCCAGTCCAATCTTCTACTAATCTAAAAGCCATGTCTTCTGTGAGCCTTTCATGAGCTTAAGTCTTTGGTGAACCTTTCATGAGCTTATTCTAACGAGTTATGAAGTGGAGCTTGATCCTAAGAGCTATCCACGTTCATATCATACTTCTACACATGTGATCTTAATTAGCTAAGTTCAACGCAATGAAATGTCTGTTTGAAATGAGAAAGTGTGCTAAGCCAGTTAACAGCAGTGTAATAGGTTGCATCCAGTCCAATCTTCTACTAATCTAAAAGCCATGTCTTCTGTGAGCCTTTCATGAGCTTATGTCTTTGGTGAACATTTCATGAGCTTATTCTAACGAGTTATGAAGTGGAGCTTGATCCTAGAGCTATCCATGTTCATATCATACTTCTACACAAGTGATCTAAATTAGCTAAGTTCAACGCAATGAAAAGTCTGTTTGAAATGAGAAAGTGTGCTAAGCCAACTAATGGCGGTGTAATAGGTTGCATCCAGTCCAATCTTCTGCTAATCTAAAAGCCATGTCTTTTGTGAGCCCTTCATGAGCTTATGTCTTTGGTGTACCTTTCATGAGCATATTCTAATGAGTTATGAAGTGGAGCTTGATCCTAAGAGCTATCCACGTTCATATCATACTTCTACACATGTGATCTCAATTAGCTAAGTTCAACGCAATGAAATGTCTGTTTGACATGTGAAAGTGTGCTAAGCCAACTAATGGCGGTGTAATAGGTTGCATCCAGTCCAGTCTTCTGCTAATCTAAAAGCCATGTCTTTTGTGAGCCCTTCATGAGCTTATGTCTTTGGTGAACCTTTCATGAGCATATTCTAATGAGTTATGAAGTGGAGCTTAATCCTAAGAGCTATCCACGTTCATATCATACTTCTACACAAGTGATCTAAATTAGCTAAGTTCAACGCAATGAGAAGTCTGTTTGAAATGAGAAAGTGTGCTAAGCCAACTAATGGCGGTGTAATAGGTTGCATCCAGTCCAATCTTCTGCTAATCTAAAAGCCATGTCTTTTGTGAGCCCTTCATGAGCTTATGTCTTTGGTGAACCTTTCATGAGCATATTCTAATGAGTTATGAAGTGGAGCTTGATCCTAAGAGCTATCCACGTTCATATCATACTTCTACACATGTGATCTCAATTAGCTAAGTTCAACGCAATGAAATGTCTGTTTGACATGTGAAAGTGTGCTAAGCCAACTAATGGCGGTGTAATAGGTTGCATCCAGTCCAATCTTCTGCTAATCTAAAAGCCATGTCTTCTGTGAGCCTTTCATGAGCTTATGTCTTTGGTGAACATTTCATGAGCTTATTCTAACGAGTTATGAAGTGGAGCTTGTTCCTAGAGCTATCCATGTTCATATCATACTTCTACACAAGTGATCTAAATTAGCTAAGTTCAACGCAATGAAAAGTCTGTTTGAAATGAGAAAGTGTGCTAAGCCAACTAATGGCGGTGTAATAGGTTGCATCCAGTCCAATCTTCTGCTAATCTAAAAGCCATGTCTTTTGTGAGCCCTTCATGAGCTTATGTCTTTGGTGTACCTTTCATGAGCATATTCTAATGAGTTATGAAGTGGAGCTTGATCCTAAGAGCTATCCACGTTCATATCATACTTCTACACATGTGATCTCAATTAGCTAAGTTCAACGCAATGAAATGTCTGTTTGACATGTGAAAGTGTGCTAAGCCAACTAATGGCGGTGTAATAGGTTGCATCCAGTCCAATCTTCTGCTAATCTAAAAGCCATGTCTTCTGTGAGCCTTTCATGAGCTTATGTCTTTGGTGAACATTTCATGAGCTTATTCTAACGAGTTATGAAGTGGAGCTTGTTCCTAGAGCTATCCATGTTCATATCATACTTCTACACAAGTGATCTAAATTAGCTAAGTTCAACGCAATGAAAAGTCTGTTTGAAATGAGAAAGTGTGCTAAGCCAACTAATGGCGGTGTAATAGGTTGCATCCAGTCCAATCTTCTGCTAATCTAAAAGCCATGTCTTTTGTGAGCCCTTCATGAGCTTATGTCTTTGGTGTACCTTTCATGAGCATATTCTAATGAGTTATGAAGTGGAGCTTGATCCTAAGAGCTATCCACGTTCATATCATACTTCTACACATGTGATCTCAATTAGCTAAGTTCAACGCAATGAAATGTCTGTTTGACATGTGAAAGTGTGCTAAGCCAACTAATGGCGGTGTAATAGGTTGCATCCAGTCCAGTCTTCTGCTAATCTAAAAGCCATGTCTTTTGTGAGCCCTTCATGAGCTTATGTCTTTGGTGAACCTTTCATGAGCATATTCTAATGAGTTATGAAGTGGAGCTTAATCCTAAGAGCTATCCACGTTCATATCATACTTCTACACAAGTGATCTAAATTAGCTAAGTTCAACGCAATGAAAAGTCTGTTTGAAATGAGAAAGTGTGCTAAGCCAACTAATGGCGGTGTAATAGGTTGCATCCAGTCCAATCTTCTACTAATCTAAAAGCCATGTCTTCTGTGAGCCTTTCATGAGCTTAAGTCTTTGGTGAACCTTTCATGAGCTTATTCTAACGAGTTATGAAGTGGAGCTTGATCCTAAGAGCTATCCACGTTCATATCATACTTCTACACATGTGATCTCAATTAGCTAAGTTCAACGCAATGAAATGTCTGTTTGAAATGAGAAAGTGTGCTAAGCCAGTTAACAGCAGTGTAATAGGTTGCATCCAGTCCAATCTTCTACTAATCTAAAAGCCATGTCTTCTGTGAGCCTTTCATGAGCTTATGTCTTTGGTGAACATTTCATGAGCTTATTCTAACGAGTTATGAAGTGGAGCTTGATCCTAGAGCTATCCATGTTCATATCATACTTCTACACAAGTGATCTAAATTAGCTAAGTTCAACGCAATGAAAAGTCTGTTTGAAATGAGAAAGTGTGCTAAGCCAACTAATGGCGGTGTAATAGGTTGCATCCAGTCCAATCTTCTGCTAATCTAAAAGCCATGTCTTTTGTGAGCCCTTCATGAGCTTATGTCTTTGGTGTACCTTTCATGAGCATATTCTAATGAGTTATGAAGTGGAGCTTGATCCTAAGAGCTATCCACGTTCATATCATACTTCTACACATGTGATCTCAATTAGCTAAGTTCAACGCAATGAAATGTCTGTTTGACATGTGAAAGTGTGCTAAGCCAACTAATGGCGGTGTAATAGGTTGCATCCAGTCCAGTCTTCTGCTAATCTAAAAGCCATGTCTTTTGTGAGCCCTTCATGAGCTTATGTCTTTGGTGAACCTTTCATGAGCATATTCTAATGAGTTATGAAGTGGAGCTTAATCCTAAGAGCTATCCACGTTCATATCATACTTCTACACAAGTGATCTAAATTAGCTAAGTTCAACGCAATGAAAAGTCTGTTTGAAATGAGAAAGTGTGCTAAGCCAACTAATGGCGGTGTAATAGGTTGCATCCAGTCCAATCTTCTGCTAATCTAAAAGCCATATCTTTTGTTAGCCCTTCATGAGCTTATGTCTTTGGTGAACCTTTCATGAGCATATTCTAATGAGTTATGAAGTGGAGCTTGATCCTAAGAGCTATCCACGTTCATATCATACTTCTACACATGTGATCTCAATTAGCTAAGTTCAACGCAATGAAATGTCTGTTTGACATGTGAAAGTGTGCTAAGCCAACTAATGGCGGTGTAATAGGTTGCATCCAGTCCAATCTTCTGCTAATCTAAAAGCCATGTCTTTTGTGAGCCCTTCATGAGCTTATGTCTTTGGTGAACCTTTCATGAGCATATTCTAATGAGTTATGAAGTGGAGCTTGATCCTAAGAGCTATCCACGTTCATATCATACTTCTACACATGTGATCTCAATTAACTAAGTTCAACGCAATGAAATGTCTGTTTGACATGTGAAAGTGTAATAAGCCAACTAATGGCGGTGTAATAGGTTGCATCCAGTCCAATCTTCTGCTAATCTAAAAGCCATGTCTTCTGTGAGCCTTTCATGAGCTTAAGTCTTTGGTGAACCTTTCATGAGCTTATTCTAACGAGTTATGAAGTGGAGCTTGATCCTAAGAGCTATCCACGTTCATATCATACTTCTACACATGTGATCTCAATTAGCTAAGTTCAACGCAATGAAATGTCTGTTTGAAATGAGAAAGTGTGCTAAGCCAACTAATCGCGGTGTAATAGGTTGCATCCAGTCCAATCTTCTGCTAATCTAAAAGCCATGTCTTTTGTGAGCCCTTCATGAGCTTATGTCTTTGGTGAACCTTTCATGAGCTTATTCTAATGAGTTATGAAGTGGAGCTTGATCCTAAGAGCTATCCACGTTCATATCATATTTCTACACATGTGATCTCAATTAGCTAAGTTCAACGCAATGAAATGTCTATTTGACATGTGAAAGTGTGCTAAGCCAACTAATGGCGGTGTAATAGGTTGCATCCAGTCCAATCTTCTGCTAATCTAAAAGCCATGTCTTTTGTGAGCCCTTCATGAGCTTATGTCTTTGGTGAACCTTTCATGAGCATATTCTAATGAGTTATGAAGTGGAGCTTGATCCTAAGAGCTATCCACGTTCATATCATACTTCTACACATGTGATCTCAATTAACTAAGTTCAACGCAGTGAAATGTCTGTTTGACATGTGAAAGTGTAATAAGCCAACTAATGGCGGTGTAATAGGTTGCATCCAGTCCAATCTTCTACTAATCTAAAAGCCATGTCTTCTGTGAGCCTTTCATGAGCTTATGTCTTTGGTGAACCTTTCATGAGCTTATTCTAACGAGTTATGATGTGGAGCTTGATCCTAAGAGCTATCCACGTTCATATCATACTTCTACACATGTGATCTCAATTAGCTAAGTTCAACGCAATAAAATGTCTGTTTGACATGTGAAAGTGTGCTAAGCCAATTAACAGCAGTGTAATAGGTTGCATCCAGTCCAATCTTCTACTAATCTAAAAGCCATGTCTTCTGTGAGCCTATCATGAGCTTATGTCTTTGGTGAACATTTCATGAGCTTATTCTAACGAGTTATGAAGTGGAGCTTGATCCTAGAGCTATCCATGTTCATATCATACTTCTACACAAGTGATCTAAATTAGCTAAGTTCAACGCAATGAAAAGTCTGTTTGAAATGAGAAAGTGTGCTAAGCCAACTAATGGCGGTGTAATAGGTTGCATCCAGTCCAATCTTCTGCTAATCTAAAAGCCATGTCTTTTGTTAGCCCTTCATGAGCTTATGTCTTTGGTGAACCTTTCATGAGCTTATTCTAACGAGTTATGAAGTGGAGCTTGATCCTAAGAGCTATCCACGTTCATATCATACTTCTACACATGTGATCTCAATTAGCTAAGTTCAACGCAATGAAATGTCTGTTTGACATGTGAAAGTGTGCTAAGCCAACTAATGGCGGTGTAATAGGTTGCATCCAGTCCAATCTTCTACTAATCTAAAAGCCATGTCTTCTGTGAGCCTTTCATGAGCTTATGTGTTTGGTGAACCTTTCATGAGCTTATTCTAATGAGTTATGAAGTGGAGCTTGACCCTAAGAGCTATCCACGTTTATATCATACTTCTACACATGTGATCTGAATTAACTAAGTTCAACGCAATGAAATGTCTGTTTGACATGTGAAAGTGTACTAAGCTAGTTAACAGCAGTGTAATAGGTTGCATCCAGTCCAATCTTCTACTAATCTAAAAGCCATGTCTTCTGTGAGCCTTTCATGAGCTTATGTCTTTGGTGAACCTTTCATGAGCTTATTCTAATGAGTTATGAAGTGGAGCTTGATCCTAAGAGCTATCCACGTTCATATCATACTTCTACACATGTGATCTCAATTAGCTAAGTTCAACGCAATGAAATGTCTGTTTGACATGTGAAAGTGTGCTAAGCCAGTTAACAGCAGTGTAATAGGTTGCATCCAGTCCAATCTTCTACTAATCTAAAAGCCATGTCTTCTGTGAGCCTTTCATGAGCTTATGTCTTTGGTGAACCTTTCATGAGCTTATTCTAACGAGTTATGAAGTGGAGCTTGATCATAGAGCTATCCATGTTCATATCATGCTTCTACACAAGTGATCTAAATTAGCTAAGTTCAACGCAATGAAAAGTCTGTTTGAAATGAGAAAGTGTGCTAAGCCAACTAATGGCGGTGTAATACGTTGCATCCAGTCCAATCTTCTGCTAATCTAAAAGCCATTTTTTTTGTGAGCCCTTCATGAGCTTATGTCTTTGGTGAACCTTTCATGAGCTTATTCTAACGAGTTATGAAGTGGAGCTTGATCCTAAGAGCTATCCACGTTCATATCATACTTCTACACATGTGATCTCAATTAGCTAAGTTCAACGCAATGAAATGTCTGTTTGAAATGAGAAAGTGTGCTAAGCCAACTAATGGCGGTGTAATAGGTTGCATCCAGTCCAATCTTCTGCTAATCTAAAAGCCATGTCTTTTGTGAGCCCTTCATGAGCTTATGTCTTTGGTGAACCTTTCATAAGCTTATTCTAACGAGTTATGAAGTGGAGCTTGATCCTAGAGCTATCCATGTTCATATCATACTTCTACACAAGTGATCTAAATTAGCTAAGTTCAACGCAATGAAAAGTCTGTTTGAAATGAGAAAGTGTGCTAAGCCAACTAATGGCGGTGTAATAGGTTGCATCCAGTCCAATCTTCTGCTAATCTAAAAGCCATGTCTTCTGTGAGCCTTTCATGAGCTTATGTGTTTGGTGAACCTTTCATGAGCTTATTCTAACGAGTTATGAAATGGAGCTTGATCCTAAGAGCTATCCACGTTCATATCATACTTCTACACATGTGATCTAAATTAGCTAAGTTCAACGCAAAGAAATGTCTGTTTGAAATGAGAAAATCTGCTAAGCCAACTAATGGAAGTGTAATAGGTTGCATCTAGTCCAATCTTCTGCTAATCTAAAAGCCATGTCTTTTGTGAGCCTTTCATGAGCTTATGTCTTTGGTGAACCTTTCATGAGCTTATTCTAATGAGTTATGAAGTGGAGCTTGATCCTAAGAGCTATCCACGTTCATATCATACTTCTACACATGTGATCTGAATTAACTAAGTTCAACGCAATGAAATGTCTGTTTGACATGTGAAAGTGTACTAAGCTAGTTAACAGCAGTGTAATAGGTTGCATCCAGTCCAATATTCTACTAATCTAAAAGCCATGTCTTCTGTGAGCCTTTCATGAGCTTATGTCTTTGGTGAACCTTTCATGAGCTTATTCTAATGAGTTATGAAGTGGAGCTTGATCCTAAGAGCTATCCACGTTCATATCATACTTCTACACATGTGATCTCAATTAGCTAAGTTCAACGCAATGAAATGTCTGTTTGACATGTGAAAGTGTGCTAAGCCAGTTAACAGCAGTGTAATAGGTTGAATCCAGTCCAATCTTCTACTAATCTAAAAGCCATGTATTCTGTGAGCCTTTCATGAGCTTATGTCTTTGGTGAACCTTTCATGAGCTTATTCTAATGAGTTATGAAGTGGAGCTTGATCCTAAGAGCTATCCACGTTCATATCATACTTCTACACATGTGATCTCAATTAGCTAAGTTCAACGCAATGAAATGTCTATTTGACATGTGAAAGTGTGCTAAGCCAACAAATGGCGGTGTAATAGGTTGCATCCAGTCCAATCTTCTGCTAATCTAAAAGCCATGTCTTTTGTGATCCCTTCATGAGCTTATGTCTTTGGTGAACCTTTCATGAGCTTATTCTAATGAGTTATGAAGTGGAGCTTGATCCTAAGAGCTATCCACGTTCATATCATACTTCTACACATGTGATCTCAATTAGCTAAGTTCAACGCAATGAAATGTCTATTTGACATGTGAAAGTGTGCTAAGCCAACTAATGGCGGTGTAATACGTTGCATCCAGTCCAATCTTCTGCTAATCTAAAAGCCATGTCTTTTGTGAGCCCTTCATGAGCTTATGTCTTTGGTGAACCTTTCATAAGCATATTCTAATGAGTTATGAGGTGGAGCTTGATCCTAAGAGCTATCCACGTTCATATCATACTTCTACACATGTGATCTCAATTAGCTAAGTTCAACGCAATGAAATGTCTGTTTGAAATGAGAAAGTGTGCTAAGCCAACTAATGGCGGTGTAATAGGTTGCATACAGTCCAATCTTCTGCTAATCTAAAAGCCATGTCTTTTGTGAGCCCTTCATGAGCTTATGTCTTTGGTGAACCTTTCATGAGCATATTCTAAGGAGTTATGAAGTGGAGCTTGATCCTAAGAGCTATCCACGTTCATATCATACTTCTACACATGTGATCTCAATTAGCTAAGTTCAACGCAATGAAATGTCTATTTGAAATGACAAAGTGTGCTAAGCCAACTAATGGCGGTGTAATAGGTTGCATCCAGTCCAATCTTCTGCTAATCTAAACGCCATGTCTTCTGTGAGCCTTTCATGAGCTTATGTCTTTGGTGAACCTTTCATGAGCTTATTCTAACGAGTTATGAAGTGGAGCTTGATCCTTAGAGGTATCCATGTTCATACCATACTTCTACACATGTGATCTCAATTAGCTAAGTTCAACGCAATGAAATGTCTGTTTGACATGTGAAAGTGTGCTAAGCCAGTTAACAGCAGTGTAATAGGTTGCATCCAGTCCAATCTTCTGCTAATCTAAAAGCCATGTCTTTTGTGAGCCCTTCATGAGCTTATGTCTTTGGTGAACCTTTCATGAGCTTATTCTAACGAGTTATGAAGTGGAGCTTGATCCTAAGAGCTATCCACGTTCATATCATACTTCTACACATGTGATCTCAATTAGCTAAGTTCAACGCAATGAAATGTCTGTTTGACATGTGAAAGTGTGCTAAGCCAATTAACAGCAGTGTAATAGGTTGCATCCAGTCCAATCTTCTACTAATCTAAAAGCCATGTCTTCTGTGAGCCTATCATGAGCTTATGTCTTTGGTGAACATTTCATGAGCTTATTCTAACGAGTTATGAAGTGGAGCTTGATCCTAGAGCTATCCATGTTCATATCATACTTCTACACAAGTGATCTAAATTAGCTAAGTTCAACGCAATGAAAAGTCTGTTTGAAATGAGAAAGTGTGCTAAGCCAACTAATGGCGGTGTAATAGGTTGCATCCAGTCCAATCTTCTGCTAATCTAAAAGCCATGTCTTCTGTGAGCCTTTCATGAGCTTATGTGTTTGGTGAACCTTTCATGAGCTTATTCTAACGAGTTATGAAATGGAGCTTGATCCTAAGAGCTATCCACGTTCATATCATACTTCTACACATCTGATCTAAATTAGCTAAGTTCAACGCAAAGAAATGTCTGTTTGAAATGAGAAAATCTGCTAAGCCAACTAATGGAAGTGTAATAGGTTGCATCTAGTCCAATCTTCTGCTAATCTAAAAGCCATGTCTTTTGTGAGCCTTTCATGAGCTTATGTCTTTGGTGAACCTTTCATGAGCTTATTCTAATGAGTTATGAAGTGGAGCTTGATCCTAAGAGCTATCCACGTTCATATCATACTTCTACACATGTGATCTGAATTAACTAAGTTCAACGCAATGAAATGTCTGTTTGACATGTGAAAGTGTACTAAGCTAGTTAACAGCAGTGTAATAGGTTGCATCCAGTCCAATCTTCTACTAATCTAAAAGCCATGTCTTCTATGAGCCTTTCATGAGCTTATGTCTTTGGTGAACCTTTCATGAGCTTATTCTAATGAGTTATGAAGTGGAGCTTGATCCTAAGAGCTATCCACGTTCATATCATACTTCTACACATGTGATCTCAATTAGCTAAGTTCAACGCAATGAAATGTCTGTTTGACATGTGAAAGTGTGCTAAGACAGTTAACAGCAGTGTAATAGGTTGCATCCAGTCCAATCTTCTACTAATCTAAAAGCCATGTCTTCTGTGAGCCTTTCATGAGCTTATGTCTTTGGTGAACCTTTCATGAGCTTATTCTAACGAGTTATGAAGTGGAGCTTGATCATAGAGCTATCCATGTTCATATCATGCTTCTACACAAGTGATCTAAATTAGCTAAGTTCAACGCAATGAAAAGTCTGTTTGAAATGAGAAAGTGTGCTAAGCCAACTAATGGCGGTGTAATACGTTGCATCCAGTCCAATCTTCTGCTAATCTAAAAGCCATTTTTTTTGTGAGCCCTTCATGAGCTTATGTCTTTGGTGAACCTTTCATGAGCTTATTCTAACGAGTTATGAAGTGGAGCTTGATCCTAAGAGCTATCCACGTTCATATCATACTTCTACACATGTGATCTCAATTAGCTAAGTTCAACGCAATGAAATGTCTGTTTGAAATGAGAAAGTGTGCTAAGCCAACTAATGGCGGTGTAATAGGTTGCATCCAGTCCAATCTTCTGCTAATCTAAAAGCCATGTCTTTTGTGAGCCCTTCATGAGCTTATGTCTTTGGTGAACCTTTCATAAGCTTATTCTAACGAGTTATGAAGTGGAGCTTGATCCTAGAGCTATCCATGTTCATATCATACTTCTACACAAGTGATCTAAATTAGCTAAGTTCAACGCAATGAAAAGTCTGTTTGAAATGAGAAAGTGTGCTAAGCCAACTAATGGCGGTGTAATAGGTTGCATCCAGTCCAATCTTCTGCTAATCTAAAAGCCATGTCTTCTGTGAGCCTTTCATGAGCTTATGTGTTTGGTGAACCTTTCATGAGCTTATTCTAACGAGTTATGAAATGGAGCTTGATCCTAAGAGCTATCCACGTTCATATCCTACTTCTACACATGTGATCTAAATTAGCTAAGTTCAACGCAAAGAAATGTCTGTTTGAAATGAGAAAATCTGCTAAGCCAACTAATGGAAGTGTAATAGGTTGCATCTAGTCCAATCTTCTGCTAATCTAAAAGCCATGTCTTTTGTGAGCCTTTCATGAGCTTATGTCTTTGGTGAACCTTTCATGAGCTTATTCTAACGAGTTATGAAGTGGAACTTGATCCTTAGAGCTATCAATGTTCATATTATACTTCTATACATGTGATCTCCATTAGCTAACTTCAACGCAATGAAATGTCTGTTTGAAATGAGAAAGTGTGCTAAGCCAACTAATGGCGGTGTAATAGGTTGCATCCAGTCCAATCTTCTGCTAATCTAAAAGCCATGTCTTTTGTGAGCCCTTCATGAGCTTATGTCTTTGGTGAACCTTTCATGAGCATATTCTAATGAGTTATGAAGTGGAGCTTGATCCTAAGAGCTATCCACGTTCATATCATACTTCTACACATGTGATCTCAATTAACTAAGTTCAACGCAATGAAATGTCTGTTTGACATGTGAAAGTGTACTAAGCCAGTTAACAGCAGTGTAATAGGTTGCATCTAGTCCAATCTTCTACTAATCTAAAAGCCATGTCTTCTGTGAGCCTTTCATGACCTTATGTCTTTGGTGAACCTTTCATGAGCTTATTCTAACGAGTTATGAAGTGGAGCTTGATCCTAAGAGCTATCCATGTTCATACCATACTTCTACACATGTGATCTAAATTAGCTAGGTTCAACGCAATGAAATGTCTGTTTTAAATGACAAAGTGTGCTAAGCCAACTAATGGCAGTGTAATAGGTTGCATCCAGTCCAATCTTCTACTAATCTAAAAGCCATGTCTTCTATGAGCCTTTCATGAGCTTATGTCTTTGGTGAACCTTTCTTGAGCTTATTCTAACGAGTTATGAAGTGGAGCTTGATCCTAAGAGCTATCCACGTTCATATCATACTTCTACACATGTGATCTCAATTAGCTAAGTTCAACGCAATGAAATGTCTGTTTGACATGTGAAAGTGTGCTAAGCCAGTTAACAGCAGTGTAATAGGTTGCATCCAGTCCATTCTTCTGCTAATCTAAATACCATGTCTTTTGTGAGCCCTTCGTGAGCTTATGTCTTTGGTGAACCTTTCTTGAGCTTATTCTAACGAGTTATGAAGTGGAGCTTGATCCTTAGAGCTATCCATGTTCATATCATACTTCTACACATGTGATCTAAATTAGCTAGTTTCAACGCAATGAAATGTCTGTTTGAAATGACAAAGTGTGTTAAGCCAACAAATGGCGGTGTAATAGGTTGCATCCAGTCCAATCTTCTGCTAATCTAAAAGCCATGTCTTTTGTGAGCCCTTCATGAGCTTATGTCTTTGGTGAACCTTTCATGAGCTTATTCTAACGAGTTATGAAGTGGAGCTTGATCCTAAGAGCTATCCACGTTCGTATCATACTTCTACACATGTGATCTCAATTAGCTAAGTACAACGCAATGAAATGTCTGTTTGACATGTGAGAGTGTGCTAAGCCAGTTAACAGCAGTGTAATAGGTTGCATCCAGTCCAATCTTCTGCTAATCTAAAAGCCATGTCTTCTGTGAGCCTTTCATGAGCTTATGTCTTTGGTGAACCTTTCATGAGCTTATTCTAACGAGTTATGAAGAGGAGCTTGATCCTTAGAGCTATCCATGTTCATACCATACTTCTACACATGTGATCTAAATTAGCTAGGTTCAACGCAATGAAATGTCTGTTTGAAATGACAAAGTGTGCTAAGCCAACTAATGGCGGTGTAATAGGTTGCATCCAGTCCAATCTTCTGCTAATCTAAAAGCCATTTCTTTTGTGAGCCCTTCATGAGCTTATGTCTTTGGTGAACCTTTCATGAGCTTATTCTAACGAGTTATGAAGTGGAGCTTGATCCTAAGAGCTATCCACGTTCGTATCATACTTCTACACATGTGATCTCAATTAGCTAAGTTCAACGCAATGAAATGTCTGTTTGACATGTAAAAGTGTGCTAAGCCAGTTAACAGCAGTGTAATAGGTTGCATCCAGTCCAATCTTCTGCTAATCTAAAAGCCATGTCTTCTGTGAGCCTTTCATGAGCCTATGTCTTTGGTGAACCTTTCATGAGCTTATTCTAACGAGTTATGAAGTGGAGCTTGATCCTAAGAGCTATCCATGTTCATATCATACTTCTACACATGTGATCTCAATTAGCTAAGTTCAACGCAATAAAATGTCTATTTGACATGTGAAAGTGTGCTAAGCCAGTTAACAGCAGTGTAATAGGTTGCATCCAGTCCAATCTTCTGCTAATCTAAAAGCCATGTCTTCTGTGAGCCTTTCATGAGCTTATGTCTTTGGTGAACCTTTCATGAGCTTATTCTAACGAGTTATGAACAGGAGCTTGATCCTTAGAGCTATCCATGTTCATACCATACTTCTACACATGTGATCTAAATTAGCTAGGTTCAACGCAATGAAATGTCTGTTTGAAATGACAAAGTGTGCTAAGCCAACTAATGGCGGTGTAATAGGTTGCATCCAGTCCAATCTTCTGCTAATCTAAAAGCCATGTCTTTTGTGAGCCCTTCATGAGCTTATGTCTTTGGTGAACCTTTCATGAGCTTATTCTAACGAGTTATGAAGTGGAGCTTGATCCTAAGAGCTATCCACGTTCGTATCATACTTCTACACATGTGATCTCAATTAGCTAAGTTCAACGCAATGAAATGTCTGTTTGACATGTGAAAGTGTGCTAAGCCAGTTAACAGCAGTGTAATAGGTTGCATCCAGTCCAATCTTCTGCTAATCTAAAAGCCATGTCTTCTGTGAGCCTTTCATGAGCCTATGTCTTTGGTGAACCTTTCATGAGCTTATTCTAACGAGTTATGAAGTGGAGGTTGATCCTAAGAGTTATCCACGTTCATATCATACTTCTACACATGTGATCTCAATTAGCTAAGTTCAACGCAATGAAATGTCTATTTGACATGTGAAAGTGTGCTAAGCCAGTTAACAGCAGTGTAATAGGTTGCATCCAGTCCAATCTTCTACTAATCTAAAAGCCATGTCTTCTTTGAGCCTTTCATGAGCTTATGTCTTTGGTGAACCTTTCATGAGCTTATTCTAACGAGTTATGAAGTGGAGCTTGATCATAGAGCTATCCATGTTCATATCATACTTCTACACAAGTGATCTAAATTAGCTAAGTTCAACGCAATGAAAAGTCTGTTTGAAATGAGAAAGTGTGCTAAGCCAACTAATGGCGGTGTAATAGGTTGCATCCAGTCCAATCTTCTGCTAATCTAAAAGCCATGTCTTTTGTGAGCCCTTCATGAGCTTATGTCTTTGGTGAACCTTTCATGAGCTTATTCTAACGAGTTATGAAGTGGAGCTTGATCCTTAGAGCTATCCATGTTCATATCATACTTCTACACATGTGATCTCAATTAGCTAAGTTCAACGCAATGAAATGTCTGTTTGACATGTGAAAGTGTGCTAAGCCAGTTAACAGCAGTGTAATAGGTTGCATCCAGTCCATTCTTCTACTAATCTAAAAGCCATGTCTTTTGTGAGCCCTTCATGAGCTTATGTCTTTGGTGAACCTTTCATGAGCATATTCTAATGAGTTATGAAGTGGAGCTTGATCCTAAGAGCTATCCACGTTCATATCATACTTCTACACATGTGATCTCAATTAACTAAGTTCAACGCAATGAAATGTCTGTTTGACATGTGAAAGTGTACTAAGCCAGTTAACAGCAGTGTAATAGGTTGCATCTAGTCCAATCTTCTACTAATCTAAAAGCCATGTCTTCTGTGAGCCTTTCATGACCTTATGTCTTTGGTGAACCTTTCATGAGCTTATTCTAACGAGTTATGAAGTGGTGCTTGATCCTAAGAGCTATCCATGTTCACACCATACTTCTACACATGTGATCTAAATTAGCTAGGTTCAACGCAATGAAATGTCTGTTTTAAATGACAAAGTGTGCTAAGCCAACTAATGGCAGTGTAATAGGTTGCATCCAGTCCAATCTTCTACTAATCTAAAAGCCATGTCTTCTATGAGCCTTTCATGAGCTTATGTCTTTGGTGAACCTTTCATGAGCTTATTCTAACGAGTTATGAAGTGGAGCTTGATCCTAAGAGCTATCCACGTTCATATCATACTTCTACACATGTGATCTCAATTAGCTAAGTTCAACGCAATAAAATGTCTATTTGACATGTGAAAGTGTGCTAAGCTAGTTAACAGCAGTGTAATAGGTTGCATCCAGTCCATTCTTCTGCTAATCTAAAAGCCATGTCTTTTGTGAGCCCTTCATGAGCTTATGTCTTTGGTGAACCTTTCTTGAGCTTATTCTAACGAGTTATGAAGTGGAGCTTGATCCTTAGAGCTATCCATGTTCATATCATACTTCTACACATGTGATCTAAATTAGCTAGGTTCAACGCAATGAAATGTCTGTTTGAAATGACAAAGTGTGTTAAGCCAACAAATGGCGGTGTAATAGGTTGCATCCAGTCCAATCTTCTGCTAATCTAAAAGCCATGTCTTTTGTGAGCCCTTCATGAGCTTATGTCTTTGGTGAACCTTTCATGAGCTTATTCTAACGAGTTATGAAGTGGAGCTTGATCCTAAGAGCTATCCACGTTCGTATCATACTTCTACACATGTGATCTCAATTAGCTAAGTTCAACGCAATGAAATGTCTGTTTGACATGTGAGAGTGTGCTAAGCCAGTTAACAGCAGTGTAATAGGTTGCATCCAGGTCAATCTTCTGCTAATCTAAAAGCCATGTCTTCTGTGAGCCTTTCATGAGCTTATGTATTTGGTGAACCTTTCATGAGCTTATTCTAACGAGTTATGAAGAGGAGCTTGATCCTTAGAGGTATCCATGTTCATACCATACTTCTACACATGTGATCTAAATTAGCTAGGTTCAACGCAATGAAATGTCTGTTTGAAATGACAAAGTGTGCTAAGCCAACTAATGGCGGTGTAATAGGTTGCATCCAGTCCAATCTTCTGCTAATCTAAAAGCCATTTCTTTTGTGAGCCCTTCATGAGCTTATGTCTTTGGTGAACCTTTCATGAGCTTATTCTAACGAGTTATGAAGTGGAGCTTGATCCTAAGAGCTATCCACGTTCGTATCGTACTTCTACACATGTGATCTCAATTAGCTAAGTTCAACGCAATGAAATGTCTGTTTGACATGTAAAAGTGTGCTAAGCCAGTTAACAGCAGTGTAATAGGTTGCATCCAGTCCAATCTTCTGCTAATCTAAAAGCCATGTCTTCTGTGAGCCTTTCATGAGCCTATGTCTTTGGTGAACCTTTCATGAGCTTATTCTAACGAGTTATGAAGTGGAACTTGATCCTAAGAGTTATCCACGTTCATATCATACTTCTACACATGTGATCTCAATTAGCTAAGTTCAACGCAATGAAATGTCTATTTGACATGTGAAAGTGTGCTAAGCCAGTTAACAGCAGTGTAATAGGTTGCATCCAGTCCAATCTTCTGCTAATCTAAAAGCCATGTCTTCTGTGAGCCTTTCATGAGCTTATGTCTTTGGTGAACCTTTCATGAGCTTATTCTAACGAGTTATGAAGAGGAGCTTGATCCTTAGAGCTATCCATGTTCATACCATACTTCTACACATGTGATCTAAATTAGCTAGGTTCAACGCAATGAAATGTCTGTTTGAAATGACAAAGTGTGCTAAGCCAACTAATGGCGGTGTAATAGGTTGCATCCAGTCCAATCTTCTGCTAATCTAAAAGCCATGTCTTTTGTGAGCCCTTCATGAGCTTATGTCTTTGGTGAACCTTTCATGAGCTTATTCTAATGAGTTATGATGTGGAGCTTGATCCTAAGAGCTATCCACGTTCGTATCATACTTCTACACATGTGATCTCAATTAGCTAAGTTCAACGCAATGAAATGTCTGTTTGACATGTGAAAGTGTGCTAAGCCAGTTAACAGCAGTGTAATAGGTTGCATCCAGTCCAATCTTCTGCTAATCTAAAAGCCATGTCTTCTGTGAGCCTTTCATGAGCCTATGTGTTTGGTGAACCTTTCATGAGCTTATTCTAACGAGTTATGAAATGAACCTTGATCCTAAGAGCTATCCACGTTCATATCATACTTCTACACATGTGATCTCAATTAGCTAAGTTCAACGCAATGAAATGTCTATTTGACATGTGAAAGTGTGCTAAGCCAGTTAACAGCAGTGTAATAGGTTGCATCCAGTCCAATCTTCTACTAATCTAAAAGCCATGTCTTCTTTGAGCCTTTCATGAGCTTATGTCTTTGGTGAACCTTTCATGAGCTTATTCTAACGAGTTATGAAGTGGAGCTTGATCATAGAGCTATCCATGTTCATATCATACTTCTACACAAGTGATCTAAATTAGCTAAGTTCAACGCAATGAAAAGTCTGTTTGAAATGAGAAAGTGTGCTAAGCCAACTAATGGCGGTGTAATAGGTTGTATCCAGTCCAATCTTCTGCTAATCTAAAAGCCATGTCTTCTGTGAGCCTTTCATGAGCTTATGTGTTTGGTGAACCTTTCATGAGCTTATTCTAACGAGTTATGAAGTGGAGCTTGATCCTTAGAGCAATCCATGTTTATATCATACTTCTACACATGTGATCTAAATTAGCTAAGTTCAACGCAAAGAAATGTCTGTTTGAAATGAGAAAGTGTGCTAAGCCAACTAATGGCAGTGTAATAGGTTGCATCCAGGTCAATCTTCTGCTAATCTAAAAGCCATGTCTTTTGTGAGCCCTTCATGAGCTTATGTATTTGGTGAACTTTTCTTGAGCTTATTCTAACGAGTTATGAAGTGGAGCTTGATCCTTAGAGGTATCCATGTTTATATCATACTTCTACACATGTGATCTAAATTAGCTAGGTTCAACGCAATGAAATGTCTGTTTGAAATGACAAAGTGCGCTAAGCCAACAAATGGCGGTGTAATAGGTTGCATCCAGTCCAATCTTCTGCTAATCTAAAAGCCATGTCTTTTGTGAGCCCTTCATGAGCTTATGTCTTTGGTGAACCTTTCATGAGCATATTCTAACGAGTTATGAAGTGGAGCTTGATCGTAAGAGCTATCCACGTTCATATCATACTTCTACACATGTGATCTCAATTAGCTAAGTTCAACGCAATGAAATGTCTGTTTGACATGTGAAAGTGTGCTAAGCCAGTTAACAGAAGTGTAATTGGTTGCATCCAGTCCAATCTTCTACTAATCTAAAAGCCATGTCTTCTGTGAGCCTTTCATGACCTTATGTCTTTGGTGAACCATTCATGAGCTTAGTCTAACGAGTTATGAAGTGGAGCTTGATCCTTAGAGCTATCCATGTTCATATCATACTTCTACACATGTGATCTAAATTAGCTAGGTTCAACGCAATGAAATGTCTGTTTGAAATGACAAAGTGTGCTAAGCCAACTAATGGCGGTGTAATAGGTTGCATCCAGTCCAATCTTCTGCTAATCTAAAAGCCATGTCTTTTGTGAGCCCTTCATGAGCTTATGTCTTTGGTGAACCTTTCATGAGCTTATTCTAACGAGTTATGAAGTGGAGCTTGATCCTAGAGCTATCCATGTTCATATCATACTTCTACACAAGTGATCTAAATTAGCTAAGTTCAACGCAATGAAAAGTCTGTTTGAAATGAGAAAGTGTGCTAAGCCAACTAATGGCGGTGTAATAGGTTGCATCCAGTCCAATCTTCTGCTAATCTAAAAGCCATGTCTTTTGTGAGCCCTTCATGAGCTTATGTCTTTGGTGAACCTTTCATGAGCTTATTCTAACGAGTTATGAAGTGGAGCCTGATCCTTAGAGCTATCCATGTTCATATCATACTTCTACACATGTGATCTCAATTAGCTAAGTTCAACGCAATAAAATGTCTGTTTGACATGTGAAAGTGTGCTAAGCCAGTTAACAGCAGTGTAATAGGTTGCATCCAGTCCATTCTTCTGCTAATCTAGAAGCCATGTCTTTCTTGAGCCCTTCATGAGCTTATGTCTTTGGTGAACCTTTCTTGAGCTTATTCTAACGAGTTATGAAGTGGAGCTTGATCCTTAGAGCTATCCATGTTCATATCATACTTCTACACATGTGATCTAAATTAGCTAGGTTCAACGCAATGAAATGTCTGTTTGAAATGACAAAGTGTGCTAAGCCAATAAATGGTGGTGTAATAGGTTGCATACAGTCCAATCTTCTGCTAATCTAAAAGCCATGTCTTTTGTGAGCCCTTCATGAGCTTATGTCTTTAGTGAACCTTTCATGAGCATATTCTAACGAGTAATGAAGTGGAGCTTGATCCTAAGAGCTATCCACGTTCATATCATACTTCTACACATGTGATCTCAATTAGCTAAGTTCAACGCAATGAAATGTCTGTTTGACATGTGAAAAGGTGCTAAGCCAGTTAATAGCAGTGTAATAGCTTGCATCAAGTCCAATCTTCTACTAATCTTAAAGCCATGTCTTCTGTGAGCCTTTCATGAGCTTATGTGTTTGGTGAACCTTTCATGAGCTTATTCTAACGAGTTATGAAATGAACCTTGATCCTAAGAGCTATCCACGTTCATATCATACCTTTACACATGTGATCAAAATTAGCTAAGTTCAACGCAAAGAAATGTCTGTTTGAAATGAGAAAGTCTCCTAAGCCAACTAATGGCGGTGTAATAGGTTGCATCCAGTCCAATCTTCTGCTAATCTAAAAGCCATGTCTTTTGTGAGCCTTTCATGAGCTTATGTCTTTGGTGAACCTTTCATGAGCTTATTCTAACAAGTTATGAAGTGGAGCTTGATCCTTAGAGCTATCAATGTTCATATTATACTTCTACACATGTGATCTAAATTAGCTAACTTCAACGCAATGAAATGTCTGTTTGAAATGAGAAAGTGTGCTAAGCCAACTAATGGCGGTGTAATAGGTTGCATCCAGTCCAATCTTCTGCTAATCTAAAAGCCATGTCTTTTGTGAGCCCTTCATGAGCTTATGTCTTTGGTGAACCTTTCATGAGCTTATTCTAACGAGTTATGAAGTGGAGCTTGATTCTAAGAGCTATCCACGTTCCTATCATACATCTACACATGTGATCTCAATTAGCTAAGTTCAATGCAATGAAATGTCTGTTTGACATGTGAAAGTGTGCTAAGCCAGTTAATAGCAGTGTAATAGGTTGCATGTAGTCCAATCTTCTGCTAATCTAAAAGCCATGTCTTCTGTTAGCTTTTCATGAGCTTATGTCTTTGGTGAACCTTTCATGAGCTTATTCTAACGAGTTATGAAGTGGAGCTTGATCCTTAGAGCTATCCATGTTCATACCATACTTCTACACATGTGATCTAAATTAGCTAGGTTCAACGCAATGAAATGTCTGTTTTAAATGACAAAGTGTGCTAAGCCCACTAATGGCGGTGTAATAGGTTGCATCCAGTCCAATCTTCTACTAATCTAAAAGCCATGTCTTCTGTGAGCCTTTCATGAGCTTATGTCTTTGGTGAACCTTTCTTGAGCTTATTCTAACGAGTTATGAAGTGGAGCTTGATCCTAGAGCTATCCATGTTCATATCATACTTCTACACAAGTGATCTCAATTAGCTAAGTTCAACGCAATGAAAAGTCTGTTTGAAATGAGAAAGTGTGCTAAGCCAACTAATAGCGATTTAATAGGTTGCATCCAGTCCAATCTTCTGCTAATCTAAAAGCCATGTCTTTTGTGAGCCCTTCATGAGCTTATGTCTTTGGTGAACCTTTCATGAGCTTATTCTAACGAGTTATGAAGTGGAGCTTGATCCTAAGAGCTATCCACGTTCATATCATACTTCTACACATGTGATCTCAATTAGCTAAGTTCAACGCAATGAAATGTCTGTTTGACATGTGAAAGTGTGCTAAGCCAGTTAACAGCAGTGTAATAGGTTGCATCCAGTCCATTCTTCTGCTAATCTAAAAGCAATGTCTTTTGTGAGCCTTTCATGAGCTTATGTCTTTGGTGAACCTTTCATAAGCTTATTCTAACGAGTTATGAAGTGGAGCTTGATCCTTAAAGCTATCATTGTTCATATCATACTTCTACACATGTGATCTAAATTAGCTAAGTTCAACGCAATGAAATGTATGTTTGAAATGAGAAAATGTGCTAAGCCCACTAATGGCGGTGTAATAGGTTGCATCCAGTCCAATCTTCTCCTAATCTAAAAGCCATGTCTTTTGTGAGCCCTTCATGAGCTTATGTCTTTGGTGAACCTTTCATGAGCATATTCTAACGAGTTATGAAGTGGAGCTTGATCGTAAGAGCTATCCACGTTCATATCATACTTCTACACATGTGATCTCAATTAGCTAAGTTCAACGCAATGAAATGTCTCTTTGACATGTGAAAGTGTGCTAAGCCAGTTAACAGCGGTGTAATAGGTTGCATCCAGTCCAATCTTCTGCTAATCTAAAAGCCATGTCTTTTGTGAGCCCTTCATGAGCTTATGTCTTTGGTGAACCTTTCATGAGCTTATTCTAACGAGTTATGAAGTGGAGCTTGATCCTTAAAGCTATCATTGTTCATATCATACTTCTACACATGTGATCTAAATTAGCTAAGTTCAACGCAATGAAATGTATGTTTGAAATGAGAAAATGTGCTAAGCCCACTAATGGCGGTGTAATAGGTTGCATCCAGTCCAATCTTCTCCTAATCTAAAAGCCATGTCTTTTGTGAGCCCTTCATGAGCTTATGTCTTTGGTGAACCTTTCACGAGCATATTCTAACGAGTTATGAAGTGGAGCTTGATCGTAAGAGCTATCCTCGTTCATATCATACTTCTACACATGTGATCTCAATTAGCTAAGTTCAACGCAATGAAATGTCTCTTTGACATGTGAAAGTGTGCTAAGCCAGTTAACAGCGGTGTAATAGGTTGCATCCAGTCCAATCTTCTGCTAATCTAAAAGCCATGTCTTTTGTGAGCCCTTCATAAGCTTATGTCTTTGGTGAACCTTTCATGAGCTTATTCTAACGAGTTATGAAGTGGAGCTTGATCCTAAGAGCTTTCCATGTTCATATCATACTTCTACACATGTGATCTCAATTAGCTAAGTTCAACGCAATGAAATGTCTGTTTGACATGTGAAAAGGTGCTAAGCCAGTTAATAGCAGTGTAATAGCTTGCATCAAGTCCAATCTTCTACTAATCTTAAAGCCATGTCTTCTGTGAGCCTTTCATGAGCTTATGTGTTTGGTGAACCTTTCATGAGCTTATTCTAACGAGTTATGAAATGAACCTTGATCCTAAGAGCTATCCACGTTCATATCATACTTCTACACATGTGATCGAAATTAGCTAAGTTCAACGCAAAGAAATGTCTGTTTGAAATGAGAAAGTCTCCTAAGCCAACTAATGGCGGTGTAATAGGTTGCATCCAGTCCAATCTTCTGCTAATCTAAAAGCCATGTCTTTTGTGAGCCTTTCATGAGCTTATGTCTTTGGTGAACCTTTCATGAGCTTATTCTAACAAGTTATGAAGTGGAGCTTGATCCTTAGAGCTATCAATGTTCATATTATACTTCTACACATGTGATCTAAATTAGCTAACTTCAACGCAATGAAATGTCTGTTTGAAATGAGAAAGTGTGCTAAGCCAACTAATGGCGGTGTAATAGGTTGCATCCAGTCCAATCTTCTGCTAATCTAAAAGCCATGTCTTTTGTGAGCCCTTCATGAGCTTATGTCTTTGGTGAACCTTTCATGAGCTTATTCTAACGAGTTATGAAGTGGAGCTTGATTCTAAGAGCTATCCACGTTCCTATCATACATCTACACATGTGATCTCAATTAGCTAAGTTCAATGCAATGAAATGTCTGTTTGACATGTGAAAGTGTGCTAAGCCAGTTAATAGCAGTGTAATAGGTTGCATGTAGTCCAATCTTCTGCTAATCTAAAAGCCATGTCTTCTGTTAGCTTTTCATGAGCTTATGTCTTTGGTGAACCTTTCATGAGCTTATTCTAACGAGTTATGAAGTGGAGCTTGATCCTTAGAGCTATCCATGTTCATACCATACTTCTACACATGTGATCTAAATTAGCTAGGTTCAACGCAATGAAATGTCTGTTTTAAATGACAAAGTGTGCTAAGCCCACTAATGGCGGTGTAATAGGTTGCATCCAGTCCAATCTTCTACTAATCTAAAAGCCATGTCTTCTGTGAGCCTTTCATGAGCTTATGTCTTTGGTGAACCTTTCTTGAGCTTATTCTAACGAGTTATGAAGTGGAGCTTGATCCTAGAGCTATCCATGTTCATATCATACTTCTACACAAGTGATCTCAATTAGCTAAGTTCAACGCAATGAAAAGTCTGTTTGAAATGAGAAAGTGTGCTAAGCCAACTAATGGCGGTGTAATAGGTTGCATCCAGTCCAATCTTCTGCTAATCTAAAAGCCATGTCTTTTGTGAGCCCTTCATGAGCTTATGTCTTTGGTGAACCTTTCATGAGCTTATTCTAACGAGTTATGAAGTGGAGCTTGATCCTAAGAGCTATCCACGTTCATATCATACTTCTACACATGTGATCTCAATTAGCTAAGTTCAACGCAATGAAATGTCTGTTTGACATGTGAAAGTGTGCTAAGCCAGTTAACAGCAGTGTAATAGGTTGCATCCAGTCCAATCTTCTGCTAATCTAAAAGCCATGTCTTTTGTGAGCCCTTCATGAGCTTATGTCTTTGGTGAACCTTTCATGAGCTTATTCTAACGAGTTATGAAGTGGAGCTTGATCCTTAAAGCTATCATTGTTCATATCATACTTCTACACATGTGATCTAAATTAGCTAAGTTCAACGCAATGAAATGTATGTTTGAAATGAGAAAATGTGCTAAGCCCACTAATGGCGGTGTAATAGGTTGCATCCAGTCCAATCTTCTCCTAATCTAAAAGCCATGTCTTTTGTGAGCCCTTCATGAGCTTATGTCTTTGGTGAACCTTTCATGAGCATATTCTAACGAGTTATGAAGTGGAGCTTGATCGTAAGAGCTATCCACGTTCATATCATACTTCTACACATGTGATCTAAATTAGCTAAGTTCAACGCAATGAAATGTCTCTTTGACATGTGAAAGTGTGCTAAGCCAGGTAACAGCGGTGTAATAGGTTGCATCCAGTCCAATCTTCTGCTAATCTAAAAGCCATGTCTTTTGTGAGCCCTTCATGAGCTTATGTCTTTGGTGAACCTTTCATGAGCTTATTCTAACGAGTTATGAAGTGGAGCTTGATCCTTAAAGCTATCATTGTTCATATCATACTTCTACACATGTGATCTAAATTAGCTAAGTTCAACGCAATGAAATGTATGTTTGAAATGAGAAAATGTGCTAAGCCCACTAATGGCGGTGTAATAGGTTGCATCCAGTCCAATCTTCTCCTAATCTAAAAGCCATGTCTTTTGTGAGCCCTTCATGAGCTTATGTCTTTGGTGAACCTTTCACGAGCATATTCTAACGAGTTATGAAGTGGAGCTTGATCGTAAGAGCTATCCACGTTCATATCATACTTCTACACATGTGATCTCAATTAGCTAAGTTCAACGCAATGAAATGTCTCTTTGACATGTGAAAGTGTGCTAAGCCAGTTAACAGCGGTGTAATAGGTTGCATCCAGTCCAATCTTCTGCTAATCTAAAAGCCATGTCTTTTGTGAGCCCTTCATAAGCTTATGTCTTTGGTGAACCTTTCATGAGCTTATTCTAACGAGTTATGAAGTGGAGCTTGATCCTAAGAGCTTTCCATGTTCATATCATACTTCTACACATGTGATCTCAATTAGCTAAGTTCAACGCAATGAAATGTCTGTTTTGACATGTGAAAAGGTGCTAAGCCAGTTAATAGCAGTGTAATAGCTTGCATCAAGTCCAATCTTCTACTAATCTAAAAGCCATGTCTTCTGTGAGCCTTTCATGAGCTTATGTGTTTGGTGAACCTTTCATGAGCTTATTCTAACGAGTTATGAAATGAACCTTGATCCTAAGAGCTATCCACGTTCATATCATACTTCTACACATGTGATCGAAATTAGCTAAGTTCAACGCAAAGAAATGTCTGTTTGAAATGAGAAAGTCTCCTAAGCCAACTAATGGCGGTGTAATAGGTTGCATCCAGTCCAATCTTCTGCTAATCTAAAAGCCATGTCTTTTGTGAGCCTTTCATGAGCTTATGTCTTTGGTGAACCTTTCATGAGCTTATTCTAACAAGTTATGAAGTGGAGCTTGATCCTTAGAGCTATCAATGTTCATATTATACTTCTACACATGTGATCTAAATTAGCTAACTTCAACGCAATGAAATGTCTGTTTGAAATGAGAAAGTGTGCTAAGCCAACTAATGGCGGTGTAATAGGTTGCATCCAGTCCAATCTTCTCCTAATTTAAAAGCCATGTCTTTTGTAAGCCCTTCATGAGCTTATGTCTTTGGTGAACCTTTCATGAGCATATTCTAACGAGTTATGAAGTGGAGCTTGATCGTAAGAGCTATCCACGTTCATATCATACTTCTACACATGTGATCTCAATTAGCTAAGTTCAACGCAATGAAATGTCTCTTTGACATGTGAAAGTGTGCTAAGCCAGTTAACAGCGGTGTAATAGGTTGCATCCAGTCCAATCTTCTGCTAATCTAAAAGCCATGTCTTTTGTGAGCCCTTCATGAGCTTATGTCTTTGGTGAACCTTTCATGAGCTTATTCTAACGAGTTATGAAGTGGAGCTTGATCCTAAGAGCTATCCACGTTCATATCATACTTCTACACATGTGATCTCAATTAGCTAAGTTCAACGCAATGAAATGTCTCTTTGACATGTGAAAGTGTGCTAAGCCAGTTAACAGCGGTGTAATAGGTTGCATCCAGTCCAATCTTCTGCTAATCTAAAAGCCATGTCTTTTGTGAGCCCTTCATGAGCTTATGTCTTTGGTGAACCTTTCATGAGCTTATTCTAACGAGTTATGAAGTGGAGCTTGATCCTAAGAGCTATCCACGTTCATATCATACTTCTACACATGTGATCTCAATTAGCTAAGTTCAACGCAATGAAATGTCTCTTTGACATGTGAAAGTGTGCTAAGCCAGTTAACAGCGGTGTAATAGGTTGCATCCAGTCCATTCTTCTGCTAATCTAAAAGCAATCTCTTTTGTGAGCCCTTCATGAGCTTATATCTTTGGTGAACCTTTCATGAGCTTATTCTAACGAATTATGAAGTGAAGCTTTATCCGTAGAGCTATCCATGTTCATATCTTATTTCTACACATGTGATCTCAATTAGCTAAGTTCAACGCAATGAAATGTATGTTTAAAATGAGAAAGTGTGCTAAGCCAACTAATGGAGGTGTAATAGGTTGCATCCAGGTCAATCTTTTGCTAATCTAAAAGCCATGTCTTTTGTGAGCCCTTCATGAGCTTATGTCTTTGGTGAACCTTTCATGAGCTTATTCTAACTAGTTATGAAGTGGAGCTTGATCCTAAGAGCTATCCACGTTCATATCATACTTCTACACATGTGATCTCAATTAGCTAAGTTCAACGCAATGAAATGTCTGTTTGACATGTGAAAGTGTGCTAAGCCAGTTAACAGCAGTGTAATAGGTTGCATCCAGTCCATTCTTCTGCTAATCTAAAAGCAATCTCTTTTGTGAGCCTTTCATGAGCTTATGTCTTTGGTGAACCTTTCATGAGCTTATTCTAACGAGTTATGAAGTGGAGCTTGATACTTAAAGCTATCATTGTTCATATCATACTTCTACACATGTGATCTAAATTAGCTAAGTTCAACGCAATGAAATGTATGTTTGAAATGAGAAAATGTGCTAAGCCCACTAATGGCGGTGTAATAGGTTGCATCCAGTCCAATCTTCTCCTAATTTAAAAGCCATGTCTTTTGTAAGCCCTTCATGAGCTTATGTCTTTGGTGAACCTTTCATGAGCATATTCTAACGAGTTATGAAGTGGAGCTTGATCGTAAGAGCTATCCACGTTCATATCATACTTCTACACATGTGATCTCAATTAGCTAAGTTCAACGCAATGAAATGTCTCTTTGACATGTGAAAGTGTGCTAAGCCAGTTAACAGCGGTGTAATAGGTTGCATCCAGTCCAATCTTCTGCTAATCTAAAAGCCATGTCTTTTGTGAGCCCTTCATGAGCTTATGTCTTTGGTGAACCTTTCATGAGCTTATTCTAACGAGTTATGAAGTGGAGCTTGATCCTAAGAGCTATCCACGTTCATATCATACTTCTACACATGTGATCTCAATTAGCTAAGTTCAACGCAATGAAATGTCTCTTTGACATGTGAAAGTGTGCTAAGCCAGTTAACAGCGGTGTAATAGGTTGCATCCAGTCCATTCTTCTGCTAATCTAAAAGCCATGTCTTTTGTGAGCCCTTCATGAGCTTATGTCTTTGGTGAACCTTTCTTGAGCTTATTCTAACGAATTATGAAGTGAAGCTTTATCCGTAGAGCAATCCATGTTCATATCATACTTCTACACATGTGATCTCAATTAGCTAAGTTCAACGAAATGAAATGTCTGTTTGACATGTGAAAGTGTGCTAAGCCAGTTAACATCAGTGTAATAGGTTGCATCCAGTCTAATCTTCTGCTAATCTAAAAGCGATGTCTTCTGTGAGCCTTTCATGAGCTTATGTCTTTGGTGAACGTTTCATAGGCTTATTCTAACGAGTTATGAAGTGGAGCTTGATCCTTAGAGCTATCCATGTTCATATCATACTTCTACACATGTGATCTAAATTAGCTAGGTTCAACGCAATGAAATGTCTGTTTGAAATGAGAAAGTGTGTTAAGCCAACTAATGGCGGTGTAATACGTTGCATCCAGTCAAATCTTCTGCTAATCTAAAAGCCATATCTTTTGTGAGCCCTTCATGAGCTTATGTCTTTGGTGAACCTTCCATGAGCTTATTCTAACGAGTTATGAAGTGGAACTTGATCCTTAGAGCTATCCATGTTCATATCATACTTCTACACAAGTGATCTAAATTAGCTAAAATCAACGCAATGAAAAGTCTGTTTGAAATGAGAAAGTGTGCTAAGCCAACTAATGGCGGTGTAATAGGTTGCATCCAGTCCAATCTTCTGCTAATCTAAAAGCCATGTCTTTTGTGAGCCCTTCATGTGCTTATGTGTTTGGTGAACCTTTCATGTGCTTATTCTAACGAGTTATGAAATGGAGCTTAATCCTTAGAGCTATCCATGTTCATATCATACTTCTACACATGTGATCTAAATTAGCTAAGTTCAACGCAAAGAAATGTCTGTTTGAAATGAGAAAGTCTGCTAAGCCAACTAATGGCGGTGTAATAGGTTGCATCCAGTCCAATCTTCTGCTAATCTAAAAGCCATGTCTTTTGTGAGCCCTTCATGAGCTTATGTCTTTGGTGTACCTTTCATGAGCATATTCTAATGAGTTATGAAGTGGAGCTTGATCCTAAGAGCTATCCACGTTCATATCATACTTCTACACATGTGATCTCAATTAGCTAAGTTCAACGCAATGAAATGTCTGTTTGAAATGAGAAAGTGTGCTAAGCCAACTAATGGCGGTGTAATAGGTTGCATCCAGTCCAATCTTCTGCTAATCTAAAATCAATGTCTTTTGTGAGCCTTTCATGAGCTTATGTCTTTGGTGAACCTTTCATGTGCTTATTCTAACGAGTTATGAAGTGGAGCTTGATCCTTGAAGCTATCATTGTTCATATCATACTTCTACACATGTGATCTAAATTAGCTAAGTTCAACGCAATGAAATGTATGTTTGAAATGAGAAAATGTGCTAAGCCCACTAATGGCGGTGTAATAGGTTGCATCCTGTCCGATCTTCTCCTAATCTAAAAGCCATGTCTTTTGTGAGCCTTTCATGAGCTTATGTCTTTGGTGAACCTTTCATGAGCTTATTCTAACGAGTTATGAAGTGGAGCTTGATTCTAAGAGCTATCCATGTTCATATCATACTTCTACACAAGTGATCTAAATTAGCTAAGTTCAACGCAATGAAAAGTCTGTTTGAAATGAGAAAGTGTGCTAAGCCAACTAATGGCGGTGTAATAGGTTGCATCCAGTCCAATTTTCTGCTAATCTAAAAGCCATGTCTTTTGTGAGCCTTTCATGAGCTTATGTCTTTGGTGAACCTTTCATGTGCTTATTCTAACGAGTTATGAAGTGGAGCTTGATCCTTAAAGCTATCATTGTTCATATCATACTTCTACACATGTGATCTAAATTAGCTAAGTTCAACGCAATGAAATGTATGTTTGAAATGAGAAAGTGTGCTAAGCCCACTAATGGCGGTGTAATTGGTTGCATCCAGTCTCATCTTCTCCTAATCTAAAAGCCATGTCTTTTGTGAGCCCTTCATGAGCTTATGTCTTTGGTGAACCTTTCATGAGCTTATTCTAACGAGTTATGAAGTGGAGCTTGATCCTAAGAGCTATCCACGTTCATATCATACTTCTACACATGTGATCTCAATTAGCTAAGTTCAACGCAATGAAATGTCTGTTTGACATGTGAAAGTGTGCTAAGCCAGTTAATAGCAGTGTAATAGGTTGCATCAAGTCCAATCTTCTGCTAATCTAAAAGCCATGTCTTCTGTGAGCCTTTCATGAGCTTATGTGTTTGGTGAACCTTTCATGAGCTTATTCTAACGAGTTATGAAATGAACCTTGATCCTAAGAGCTATCCACGTACATATCATACTTCTACACATGTGATCTAAATTAGCTAACTTCAACGCAATGAAATGTCTGTTTGAAATGAGAAAGTGTGCTAAGCCAACTAATGGCGGTGTAATAGGTTGCATCCAGTCCAATCTTCTGCTAATCTAAAAGCCATGTCTTTTGTGAGCCCTTCATGAGCTTATGTCTTTGGTGAACCTTTCATGAGCTTATTCTAACGAGTTATGAAGTGGAGCTTGATTCTAAGAGCTATCCACGTTCATATCATACTTCTACACATGTGATCTCAATTAGCTAAGTTCAATGCAATGAAATGTCTGTTTGACATGTGAAAGTGTGCTAAGCCAGTTAACAGCAGTGTAATAGGTTGCATCCAGTCCACTCTTCTGCTAATCTAAAAGCCATGTCTTTTGTGAGCCTTTCATGAGCTTATGTCTTTGGTGAACCTTTCATGAGCTTATTCTAACGAGTTATGAAGTGGAGCTTGATTCTAAGAGCTATCCATGTTCATATCATACTTCTACACAAGTGATCTAAATTAGCTAAGTTCAACGCAATGAAAAGTCTGTTTGAAATGAGAAAGTGTGCTAAGCCAACTAATGGCGGTGTAATAGGTTGCATCCAGTCCAATCTTCTGCTAATCTAAAAGCCATATCTTTTGTGAGCCTTTCATGAGCTTATGTCTTTGGTGAACCTTTCATGTGCTTATTCTAACGAGTTATGAAGTGGAGCTTGATCCTTAAAGCTATCATTGTTCATATCATACTTCTACACATGTGATCTAAATTAGCTAAGTTCAACGCAATGAAATGTATGTTTGAAATGAGAAAGTGTGCTAAGCCCACTAATGGCGGTGTAATAGGTTGCATCCAGTCCCATCTTCTCCTAATCTAAAAGCCATGTCTTTTGTGAGCCCTTCCTGAGCTTATGTCTTTGGTGAACCTTTCATGAGCTTATTCTAACGAGTTATGAAGTGGAGCTTGATCCTAAGAGCTATCCACGTTCATATCATACTTCTACACATGTGATCTCAATTAGCTAAGTTCAACGCAATGAAATGTCTGTTTGACATGTGAAAGTGTGCTAAGCCAGTTAATAGCAGTGTAATAGGTTGCATCAAGTCCAATCTTCTGCTAATCTAAAAGTCATGTCTTCTGTGAGCCTTTCATGAGCTTATGTGTTTGGTGAACCTTTCATGAGCTTATTCTAACGAGTTATGAAATGAACCTTGATCCTAAGAGCTATGCACGTTCATATCATACTTCTACACATATGATCGAAATTAGCTAAGTTCAACGCAAAGAAATGTCTGTTTGAAATGAGAAAGTCTGCTAAGCCAACTAATGGCGGTGTAATAGGTTGCATCAAGTCCAATCTTCTGCTAATCTAAAAGCAATGTCTTTTGTGAGCCTTTCATGAGCTTATGTCTTTGGTGAACCTTTCATGAGCTTATTCTAACGAGTTATGAAGTGGAGCTTGATCCTTAGAGCTACCAATGTTCATATTATACTTCTACACATGTGATCTAAATTAGCTAACTTCAACGCAATGAAATGTCTGTTTGAAATGAGAAAGTGTGCTAAGCCAACTAATGGCGGTGTAATAGGTTGCATCCAGTCCAATCTTCTGCTAATCTAAAAGCCATGTCTTTTGTGAGCCCTTCATGAGCTTATGTCTTTGGTGAACCTTTCATGAGCTTATTCTAACGAGTTATGAAGTGGAGCTTGATTCTAAGAGCTATCCACGTTCATATCATACTTCTACACATGTGATCTCAATTAGCTAAGTTCAATGCAATGAAATGTCTGTTTGACATGTGAAAGTGTGCTAAGCCAGTTAACAGCAGTGTAATAGGTTGCATCCAGTCCACTCTTCTGCTAATCTAAAAGCCATGTCTTTTGTGAGCCTTTCATGAGCTTATGTCTTTGGTGAACCTTTCATGAGCTTATTCTAACGAGTTATGAAGTGGAGCTTGATCCTTAGAGCTATCAATGTTCATATTATACTTCTACACATGTGATCTAAATTAGCTAACTTCAACGCAATGAAATGTCTGTTTGAAATGAGAAAGTGTGCTAAGCCAACTAATGGCAGTGTAATAGGTTGCATCCAGTCCAATCTTCTGCTAATCTAAAAGCCATGTCTTTTGTGAGCCCTTCATGAGCTTATGTCTTTGGTGAACCTTTCATGAGCTTATTCTAACGAGTTATGAAGTGGAGCTTGATTCTAAGAGCTATCCACGTTCATATCATACTTCTACACATGTGATCTCAATTAGCTAAGTTCAATGCAATGAAATGTCTGTTTGACATGTGAAAGTGTGCTAAGCCAGTTAACAGCAGTGTAATAGGTTGCATCCAGTCCACTCTTCTGCTAATCTAAAAGCCATGTCTTTTGTGAGCCCTTCATGAGCTTATGTCTTTGGTGAACCTTTCATGAGCTTATTCTAACGAGTTATGAAGTGGAGCTTGATCTTAAGAGCTATCCACGTTCATATCATACTTCTACACATGTGATCTCAATTAGCTAAGTTCAACGCAATGAAATGTCTGTTTGACATGTGAAAGTGTGCTAAGCCAGTTAATAGCAGTGTAATAGGTTGCATGCAGTCCAATCTTCTGCTAATCTAAAAGCCATGTCTTTTGTGAGCCCTTCATGAGCTTATGTCTTTGGTGAACCTTTCTCGAGCTTATTCTAACGAATTATGAAGTGAAGCTTTATTCGTAGAGCTATCCATGTTCATATCTTACTTCTACACATGTGATCTCAATTAGCTAAGTTCAACGCAATGAAATGTATGTTTAAAATGAGAAAGTATGCTAAGCCAACTAATGGAGGTGTAATAGGTTGCATCCAGGTCAATCTTTTGCTAATCTAAAAGCCATGTCTTTTGTGAGCCCTTCATGAGCTTATATCTTTGGTGAACCTTTCATGAGCTTATTCTAACGAGTTATGAAGTGGAGCTTGATCCTAAGAGCTATCCACTTTCATATCATACTTCTACACATGTGATCTCAATTAGCTAAGTTCAAAGCAATGAAATGTCTGTTTGACATGTGAAAGTGTGCTAAGCCAGTTAACAGCAGTGTAATAGGTTTCATGTAGTCCAATCTTCTGCTAATCTAAAAGCCATGTCTTTTGTGAGCCCTTCATGAGCTTATGTCTTTGGTGAACCTTTCTTGAGCTTATTCTAACGAATTATGAAGTGAAGCTTTATCCGTAGAGCTATCCATGTTCATATCATACTTCTACACATGTGATCAAAATTAGCTAAGTTCAACGCAAAGAAATGTCTGTTTGAAATGAGAAAGTCTGCTAAGCCAACTAATGGCAGTGTAATAGGTTGCATCTAGTCCAATCTTCTGCTAATCTAAAAGCCATGTCTTTTGTGAGCCTTTCATGAGCTTATGTCTTTGGTGAACCTTTCATGAGCTTATTCTAACGAGTTATGAAGTGGAGCTTGATCCTTAGAGCTATCAATGTTCATATTATACTTCTACACATGTGATCTAAATTAGCTAACTTCAACGCAATGAAATGTCTGTTTCAAATGAGAAAGTGTGCTAAGCCAACTAATGGCGGTGTAATAGGTTGCATCCAGTCCAATCTTCTGCTAATCTAAAAGCCATGTCTTTTGTGAGCCCTTCATGAGCTTATGTCTTTGGTGAACCTTTCATGAGCTTATTCTAAAGAGTTATGAAGTGGAGCTTGATCCTAAGAGCTATCCACGTTCATATCATACTTCTACACAAGTGATCTAAATTAGCTAAGTTCAACGCAATGAAAAGTCTGTTTGAAATGAGAAAGTGTGCTAAGCCAACTAATGGCGGTGTAATAGGTTGCATCCAGTCCACTCTTCTGCTAATCTAAAAGCCATGTCTTTTGTGAGCCTTTTATGAGCTTATGTCTTTGGTGAACCTTTCATGAGCTTATTCTAACGAGTTATGAAGTGGAGCTTGATTCTAAGAGCTATCCATGTTCATATCATACTTCTACACAAGTGATCTAAATTAGCTAAGTTCAACGCAATGAAAAGTCTGTTTGAAATGAGAAAGTGTGCTAAGCCAACTAATGGCGGTGTAATAGGTTGCATCCAGTCCAATCTTCTGCTAATCTAAAAGCCATGTCTTTTGTGAGCCTTTCATGAGCTTATGTCTTTGGTGAACCTTTCTTGAGCTTATTCTAACGAATTATGAAGTGAAGCTTTATCCGTAGAGCTATCCATGTTCATATCTTACTTCTACACATGTGATCTCAATTAGCTAAGTTCAACGCAATGAAATGTATGTTTAAAATGAGAAAGTATGCTAAGCCAACTAATGGAGGTGTAATAGGTTGCATCCAGGTCAATCTTTTGCTAATCTAAAAGCCATGTCTTTTGTGAGCCCTTCATGAGCTTATGTCTTTGGTGAACCTTTCATGAGCTTATTCTAACGAGTTATAAAGTGGAGCTTGATCCTAAGAGCTATCCACGTTCATATCATACTTCTACACATGTGATCTCAATTAGCTAAGTTCAACGCAATGAAATGTCTGTTTGACATGTGAAAGTGTGCTAAGCCAACTAATGGTGTTGTAATAGGTTGCATCCAGTCCACTCTTCTGCTAATCTAAAAGCCATGTCTTTTGTGAGCCCTTCATGAGCTTATGTCTTTGGTGAACCTTTCATGAGATTATTCTAACGAGTTATGAAGTGGAGCTTGATCTTAAGAGCTATCCACGTTCATATCATACTTCTACACATGTGATCTCAATTAGCTAAGTTCAACGCAATGAAATGTCTGTTTGACATGTGAAAGTGTGCTAAGCTAGTTAACAACAGTGTAATAGGTTGCATCCAGTCCAATCTTCTGCTAATCTAAAAGCCATGTCTTTTGTGAGCCCTTCATGAGCTTATGTCTTTGGTGAACCTTTCATGAGCTTATTCTAACGAGTTATGAAGTGGAGCTTGATCTTAAGAGCTATCCACGTTCATATCATACTTCTACACATGTGATCTCAATTAGCTAAGTTCAACGCAATGAAATGTCTGTTTGACATGTGAAAGTGTGCTAAGCCAGTTAACAGCAGTGTAATAGGTTGCATGTAGTCCAATCTTCTGCTAATCTAAAAGCCATGTCTTCTGTGAGCCTTTCATGAGCTTATGTCTTTGGTGAACCTTTCATGAGCTTATTATAACGAGTTATGAAGTGGAGCTTGATCCTTAGAGCTATCCATGTTCATATCTTACTTCTACACATGTGATCTCAATTAGCTAAGTTCAACGCAATGAAATGTCTGTTTGACATGTGAAAGTGTGCTAAGCTAGTTAACAACAGTGTAATAGGTTGCATCCAGTCCAATCTTCTGCTAATCTAAAAGCCATGTCTTTTGTGAGCCCTTCATGAGCTTATGTCTTTGGTGAACCTTTCTTGAGCTTATTCTAACGAATTATGAAGTGAAGCTTTATCCGTAGAGCTATCCATGTTCATATCTTACTTCTACACATGTGATCTCAATTAGCTAAGTTCAACGCAATGAAATGTATGTTTAAAATGAGAAAGTATGCTAAGCCAACTAATGGAGGTGTAATAGGTTGCATCCAGGTCAATCTTTTGCTAATCTAAAAGCCATGTCTTTTGTGAGCCCTTCATGAGCTTATGTCTTTGGTGAACCTTTCATGAGCTTATTCTAACGAGTTATGAAGTGGAGCTTGATCCTAAGAGCTATCCACGTTCATATCATACTTCTACACATGTGATCTCAATTAGCTAAGTTCAACGCAATGAAATGTCTGTTTGACATGTGAAAGTGTGCTAAGCCAGTTAACAGCAGTGTAATAGGTTGCATGTAGTCCAATCTTCTGCTAATCTAAAAGCCAAGTCTTCTGTGAGCCTTTCATGAGCTTATGTCTTTGGTGAACCTTTCATGAGCTTATTATAACGAGTTATGAAGTGGAGCTTGATCCTTAGAGCTATCCATGTTCATATCTTACTTCTACACATGTGATCTCAATTAGCTAAGTTCAACGCAATGAAATGTATGTTTAAAATGAGAAAGTATGCTAAGCCAACTAATGGAGGTGTAATAGGTTACATCCAGGTCAATCTTTTGCTAATCTAAAAGCCATGTCTTTTGTGAGCCCTTCATGAGCTTATATCTTTGGTGAACCTTTCATGAGCTTATTCTAACGAATTATGAAGTGAAGCTTTATCCGTAGAGCTATCCATGTTCATATCTTACTTCTACACATGTGATCTCAATTAGCTAAGTTCAACGCAATGAAATGTATGTTTAAAATGAGAAAGTATGCTAAGCCAACTAATGGAGGTGTAATAGGTTGCATCCAGGTCAATCTTTTGCTAATCTAAAAGCCATGTCTTTTGTGAGCCCTTCATGAGCTTATGTCTTTGGTGAACCTTTCATGAGCTTATTCTAACGAGTTATGAAGTGGAGCTTGATCTTAAGAGCTATCCACGTTCATATCATACTTCTACACATGTGATCTCAATTAGCTAAGTTCAACGCAATGAAATGTCTGTTTGACATGTGAAAGTGTGCTAAGCCAGTTAACAGCAGTGTAATAGGTTGCATGCAGTCCAATCTTCTGCTAATCTAAAAGCCATGTCTTTTGTGAGCCCTTCATGAGCTTATGTCTTTGGTGAACCTTTCTTGAGCTTATTCTAACGAATTATGAAGTGAAGCTTTATTCGTAGAGCTATCCATGTTCATATCTTACTTCTACACATGTGATCTCAATTAGCTAAGTTCAACGCAATGAAATGTATGTTTAAAATGAGAAAGTATGCTAAGCCAACTAATGGAGGTGTAATAGGTTGCATCCAGGTCAATCTTTTGCTAATCTAAAAGCCATGTCTTTTGTGAGCCCTTCATGAGCTTATATCTTTGGTGAACCTTTCATGAGCTTATTCTAACGAGTTATGAAGTGGAGCTTGATCCTAAGAGCTATCCACGTTCATATCATACTTCTACACATGTGATCTCAATTAGCTAAGTTCAAAGCAATGAAATGTCTGTTTGACATGTGAAAGTGTGCTAAGCTAGTTAACAGCAGTGTAATAGGTTTCATGTAGTCCAATCTTCTGCTAATCTAAAAGCCATGTCTTTTGTGAGCCCTTCATAAGCTTATGTCTTTGGTGAACCTTTCTTGAGCTTATTCTAACGAATTATGAAGTGAAGCTTTATCCGTAGAGCTATCCATGTTCATATCATACTTCTACACATGTGATCGAAATTAGCTAAGTTCAACGCAAAGAAATGTCTGTTTGAAATGAGAAAGTCTGCTAAGCCAACTAATGGCAGTGTAATAGGTTGCATCTAGTCCAATCTTCTGCTAATCTAAAAGCCATGTCTTTTGTGAGCCTTTCATGAGCTTATGTCTTTGGTGAACCTTTCATGAGCTTATTCTAACGAGTTATGAAGTGGAGCTTGATCCTTAGAGCTATCAATGTTCATATTATACTTCTACACATGTGATCTAAATTAGCTAAGTTAAACGCAATGAAATGTATGTTTAAAATGAGAAAGTGTGCTAAGCCAACTAATGGCGGTGTAATAGGTTGCATCCAGTCCAATCTTCTGCTAATCTAAAAGCCATGTCTTTTGTGAGCCCTTCATGAGCTTATGTCTTTGGTGAACCTTTCATGAGCTTATTCTAACGAGTTATGAAGTGGAGCTTGATCTTAAGACCTATCCACGTTCATATCATACTTCTACACATGTGATCTCAATTAGCTAAGTTCAACGCAATGAAATGTCTGTTTGACATGTGAAAGTGTGCTAAGCCAGTTAACAGCAGTGTAATAGGTTGCATGCAGTCCAATCTTCTGCTAATCTAAAAGCCATGTCTTTTGTGAGCCCTTCATGAGCTTATGTCTTTGGTGAACCTTTCTTGAGCTTATTCTAACGAATTATGAAGTGAAGCTTTATTCGTAGAGCTATCCATGTTCCTATCTTACTTCTACACATGTGATCTCAATTAGCTAAGTTCAACGCAATGAAATGTATGTTTAAAATGAGAAAGTATGCTAAGCCAACTAATGGAGGTGTAATAGGTTGCATCCAGGTCAATCTTTTGCTAATCTAAAAGCCATGTCTTTTGTGAGCCCTTCATGAGCTTATATCTTTGGTGAACCTTTCATGAGCTTATTCTAACGAGTTATGAAGTGGAGCTTGATCCTAAGAGCTATCCACGTTCATATCATACTTCTACACATGTGATCTCAATTAGCTAAGTTCAAAGCAATGAAATGTCTGTTTGATATGTGAAAGTGTGCTAAGCTAGTTAACAGCAGTGTAATAGGTTTCATGTAGTCCAATCTTCTGCTAATCTAAAAGCCATGTCTTTTGTGAGCCCTTCATGAGCTTATGTCTTTGGTGAACCTTTCTTGAGCTTATTCTAACGAATTATGAAGTGAAGCTTTATCCGTAGAGCTATCCATGTTCATATCATACTTCTACACATGTGATCGAAATTAGCTAAGTTCAACGCAAAGAAATGTCTGTTTGAAATGAGAAAGTCTGCTAAGCCAACTAATGGCAGTGTAATAGGTTGCATCTAGTCCAATCTTCTGCTAATCTAAAAGCCATGTCTTTCGTGAGCCTTTCATGAGCTTATGTCTTTGGTGAACCTTTCATGAGCTTATTCTAACGAGTTATGAAGTGGAGCTTGATCCTTAGAGCTATCAATGTTCATATTATACTTCTACACATGTGATCTAAATTAGCTAACTTCAACGCAATGAAATGTCTGTTTCAACTGAGAAAGTGTGCTAAGCCAACTAATGGCGGTGTAATAGGTTGCATCCAGTCCAATCTTCTGCTAATCTAAAAGCCATGTGTTTTGTGAGCCCTTCATGAGCTTATGTCTTTGGTGAACCTTTCATGAGCTTATTCTAACGAGTTATGAAGTGGAGCTTGATCCTAAGAGCCATCCACGTTCATATCATACTTCTACACAAGTGATCTAAATTAGCTAAGTTCAACGCAATGAAAAGTCTGTTTGAAATGAGAAAGTGTGCTAAGCCAACTAATGGCGGTGTAATAGGTTGCATCCAGTCCAATCTTCTGCTAATCTAAAAGCCATGTCTTTTGTGAGCCCTTCATGAGATTATTCTAACGAGTTATGAAGTGGAGCTTGATCTTAAGAGCTATCCACGTTCATATCATACTTCTACACATGTGATCTCAATTAGCTAAGTTCAACGCAATGAAATGTCTGTTTGACATGTGAAAGTGTGCTAAGCTAGTTAACAACAGTGTAATAGGTTGCATCCCGTCCAATCTTCTGCTAATCTAAAAGCCATGTCTTTTGTGAGCCCTTCATGAGCTTATGTCTTTGGTGAACCTTTCTTGAGCTTATTCTAACGAATTATGAAGTGAAGCTTTATCCGTAGAGCTATCCATGTTCATATCTTACTTCTACACATGTGATCTCAATTAGCTAAGTTCAACGCAATGAAATGTATGTTTAAAATGAGAAAGTATGCTAAGCCAACTAATGGAGGTGTAATAGGTTGCATCCAGGTCAATCTTTTGCTAATCTAAAAGCCATGTCTTTTGTGAGCCCTTCATGAGCTTATGTCTTTGGTGAACCTTTCATGAGCTTATTCTAACGAGTTATGAAGTGGAGCTTGATCCTAAGAGCTATCCACGTTCATATCATACTTCTACACATGTGATCTCAATTAGCTAAGTTCAACGCAATGAAATGTCTGTTTGACATGTGAAAGTGTGCTAAGCCAACTAATGGCGTTGTAATAGGTTGCATCCAGTCCACTCTTCTGCTAATCTAAAAGCCATGTCTTTTGTGAGCCCTTCATGAGCTTATGTCTTTGGTGAACCTTTCATGAGATTATTCTAACGAGTTATGAAGTGGAGCTTGATCTTAAGACCTATCCACGTTCATATCATACTTCTACACATGTGATCTCAATTAGCTAAGTTCAACGCAATGAAATGTCTGTTTGACATGTGAAAGTGTGCTAAGCTAGTTAACAACAGTGTAATAGGTTGCATCCAGTCCAATCTTCTGCTAATCTAAAAGCCATGTCTTTTGTGAGCCCTTCATGAGCTTATGTCTTTGGTGAACCTTTCTTGAGCTTATTCTAACGAATTATGAAGTGAAGCTTTATCCGTAGAGCTATCCATGTTCATATCTTACTTCTACACATGTGATCTCAATTAGCTAAGTTCAACGCAATGAAATGTATGTTTAAAATGAGAAAGTATGCTAAGCCAACTAATGGAGGTGTAATAGGTTGCATCCAGGTCAATCTTTTGCTAATCTAAATGCCATGTCTTTTGTGAGCCCTTCATGAGCTTATGTCTTTGGTGAACCTTTCATGAGCTTATTCTAACGAGTTATGAAGTGGAGCTTGATCCTAAGAGCTATCCACGTTCATATCATACTTCTACACATGTGATCTCAATTAGCTAAGTTCAACGCAATGAAATGTATGTTTGACATGTGAAAGTGTGCTAAGCCAACTAATGGCGTTGTAATAGGTTGCATCCAGTCCACTCTTCTGCTAATCTAAAAGCCATGTCTTTTGTGAGCCCTTCATGAGCTTATGTCTTTGGTGAACCTTTCATGAGATTATTCTAACGAGTTATGAAGTGGAGCTTGATCTTAAGAGCTATCCACGTTCATATCATACTTCTACACATGTGATCTCAATTAGCTAAGTTCAACGCAATGAAATGTCTGTTTGACATGTGAAAGTGTGCTAAGCTAGTTAACAACAGTGTAATAGGTTGCATCCAGTCCAATCTTCTGCTAATCTAAAAGCCATGTCTTTTGTGAGCCCTTCATGAGCTTATGTCTTTGGTGAACCTTTCTTGAGCTTATTCTAACGAATTATGAAGTGAAGCTTTATCCGTAGAGCTATCCATGTTCATATCTTACTTCTACACATGTGATCTCAATTAGCTAAGTTCAACGCAATGAAATGTATGTTTAAAATGAGAAAGTATGCTAAGCCAACTAATGGAGGTGTAATAGGTTGCATCCAGGTCAATCTTTTGCTAATCTAAAAGCCATGTCTTTTGTGAGCCCTTCATGAGCTTATGTCTTTGGTGAACCTTTCATGAGCTTATTCTAACGAGTTATGAAGTGGAGCTTGATCCTAAGAGCTATCCACGTTCATATCATACTTCTACACATGTGATCTCAATTAGCTAAGTTCAACGCAATGAAATGTCTGTTTGACATGTGAAAGTGTGCTAAGCCAACTAATGGCGTTGTAATAGGTTGCATCCAGTCCACTCTTCTGCTAATCTAAAAGCCATGTCTTTTGTGAGCCCTTCATGAGCTTATGTCTTTGGTGAACCTTTCATGAGATTATTCTAACGAGTTATGAAGTGGAGCTTGATCTTAAGAGCTATCCACATTCATATCATACTTCTACACATGTGATCTCAATTAGCTAAGTTCAACGCAATGAAATGTCTGTTTGACATGTGAAAGTGTGCTAAGCTAGTTAACAACAGTGTAATAGGTTGCATCCAGTCCAATCTTCTGCTAATCTAAAAGCCATGTCTTTTGTGAGCCCTTCATGAGCTTATGTCTTTGGTGAACCTTTCTTGAGCTTATTCTAACGAATTATGAAGTGAAGCTTTATCCGTAGAGCTATCCATGTTCATATCTTACTTCTACACATGTGATCTCAATTAGCTAAGTTCAACGCAATGAAATGTATGTTTAAAATGAGAAAGTATGCTAAGCCAACTAATGGAGGTGTAATAGGTTGCATCCAGGTCAATCTTTTGCTAATCTAAATGCCATGTCTTTTGTGAGCCCTTCATGAGCTTATGTCTTTGGTGAACCTTTCATGAGCTTATTCTAACGAGTTATGAAGTGGAGCTTGATCCTAAGAGCTATCCACGTTCATATCATTCTTCTACACATGTGATCTCAATTAGCTAAGTTCAACGCAATGAAATGTCTGTTTGACATGTGAAAGTGTGCTAAGCCAACTAATGGCGTTGTAATAGGTTGCATCCAGTCCACTCTTCTGCTAATCTAAAAGCCATGTCTTTTGTGAGCCCTTCATGAGCTTATGTCTTTGGTGAACCTTTCATGAGATTATTCTAACGAGTTATGAAGTGGAGCTTGATCTTAAGAGCTATCCACGTTCATATCATACTTCTACACATGTGATCTCAATTAGCTAAGTTCAACGCAATGAAATGTCTGTTTGACATGTGAAAGTGTGCTAAGCTAGTTAACAACAGTGTAATAGGTTGCATCCAGTCCAATCTTCTGCTAATCTAAAAGCCATGTCTTTTGTGAGCCCTTCATGAGCTTATGTCTTTGGTGAACCTTTCTTGAGCTTATTCTAACGAATTATGAAGTGAAGCTTTATCCGTAGAGCTATCCATGTTCATATCTTACTTCTACACATGTGATCTCAATTAGCTAAGTTCAACGCAATGAAATGTATGTTTAAAATGAGAAAGTATGCTAAGCCAACTAATGGAGGTGTAATAGGTTGCATCCAGGTCAATCTTTTGCTAATCTAAAAGCCATGTCTTTTGTGAGCCCTTCATGAGCTTATGTCTTTGGTGAACCTTTCATGAGCTTATTCTAACGAGTTATGAAGTGGAGCTTGATCCTAAGAGCTATCCACGTTCATATCATACTTCTACACATGTGATCTCAATTAGCTAAGTTCAACGCAATGAAATGTCTGTTTGACATGTGAAAGTGTGCTAAGCCAACTAATGGCGTTGTAATAGGTTGCATCCAGTCCACTCTTCTGCTAATCTAAAAGCCATGTCTTTTGTGAGCCCTTCATGAGCTTATGTCTTTGGTGAACCTTTCATGAGATTATTCTAACGAGTTATGAAGTGGAGCTTGATCTTAAGAGCTATCCACATTCATATCATACTTCTACACATGTGATCTCAATTAGCTAAGTTCAACGCAATGAAATGTCTGTTTGACATGTGAAAGTGTGCTAAGCTAGTTAACAACAGTGTAATAGGTTGCATCCAGTCCAATCTTCTGCTAATCTAAAAGCCATGTCTTTTGTGAGCCCTTCATGAGCTTATGTCTTTGGTGAACCTTTCTTGAGCTTATTCTAACGAATTATGAAGTGAAGCTTTATCCGTAGAGCTATCCATGTTCATATCTTACTTCTACACATGTGATCTCAATTAGCTAAGTTCAACGCAATGAAATGTATGTTTAAAATGAGAAAGTATGCTAAGCCAACTAATGGAGGTGTAATAGGTTGCATCCAGGTCAATCTTTTGCTAATCTAAAAGCCATGTCTTTTGTGAGCCCTTCATGAGCTTATGTCTTTGGTGAACCTTTCATGAGCTTATTCTAACGAGTTATGAAGTGGAGCTTGATCCTAAGAGTTATCCACGTTCATATCATACTTCTACACATGTGATCTCAATTAGCTAAGTTCAATGCAATGAAATGTCTGTTTGACATGTGAAAGTGTGCTAAGCCAGTTAACAGCAGTGTAATAGGTTGCATCCAGTCCACTCTTCTGCTATTCTAAAAGCCATGTCTTTTGTGAGCCCTTCATGAGCTTATGTCTTTGGTAAACCTTTCATGAGCTTATTCTAACGAGTTATGAAGTGGAGCTTGATCTTAAGAGCTATCCACGTTCATATCATACTTCTACACATGTGATCTCAATTAGCTAAGTTCAACGCAATGAAATGTCTGTTTGACATGTGAAAGTGTGCTAAGCTAGTTAACAACAGTGCAATAGGTTGCATCCAGTCCAATCTTCTGCTAATCTAAAAGCCATGTCTTTTGTGAGCCCTTCATGAGCTTATGTCTTTGGTGAACCTTTCTTGAGCTTATTCTAACGAATTATGAAGTGAAGCTTTATCCGTAGAGCTATCCATGTTCATATCTTACTTCTACACATGTGATCTCAATTAGCTAAGTTCAACGCAATGAAATGTATGTTTAAAATGAGAAAGTATGCTAAGCCAACTAATGGAGGTGTAATAGGTTGCATCCAGGTCAATCTTTTGCTAATCTAAAAGCCATGTCTTTTGTGAGCCCTTCATGAGCTTATATCTTTTGTGAACCTTTCATGAGCTTATTCTAACGAGTTATGAAGTGGAGCTTGATCCTAAGAGCTATCCACGTTCATATCATACTTCTACACATGTGATCTCAATTTGCTAAGTTCAAAGCAATGAAATGTCTGTTTGACATGTGAAAGTGTGCTAAGCCAGTTAACATCAGTGTAATAGGTTGCATGCAGTCCAACCTTCTCCTAATCTAAAAGCCATGTCTTTTGTGAGCCCTTCATGAGCTTATGTCTTTGGTGAACCTTTCATGAGCTTATTCTAACGAGTTATGAAGTGGAGCTTTATCCGTAGAGCTATCCATGTTCATATCTTACTTCTACACATGTGATCTAAATTAGCTAAGTTCAACGCAATGAAATGTCTGTTTGAAATGAGAAAGTGTGCTAAGCCAACTAATGGCGGTGTAATAGGTTGAATCGAGTCCAATCTTCTGCTAATCTAAAAGCCATGTCTTTTGTGAGCCCTTCATGAGCTTATGTCTTTGGTGAACCTTTCATGAGCTTATTCTAACGATTTATGAAGTGGAGCTTGATCCTTAGAGCTATCCATGTTCATATCATACTTCTACACATGTGATCTAAATTAGCTAAGTTCAACGCATTGAAATGTCTGTTTGAAATGAGAAAGTGTGCTAAGCCAACTAATGGTGGTGTAATAGGTTGCATCCAGTCTAATCTTCTGCTAATCTAAAAGCCATGTCTTTTGTGAGCCCTTCATGAGCTTATGTCTTTGGTGAACCTTTCATGAGCTTATTCTAATGAGTTATGAAGTGGAGCTTGATTCTAAGAGCTATCCACGTTCATATCATACTTCTACACATGTGATCTCAATTAGCTAAGTTCAACGCAATGAAATGTCTGTTTGACATGTGAAAGTGTGCTAAGCTAATTAACAACAGTGCAGTAGGTTGCATCCAGTCCACTCTTCTGCTAATCTAAAAGCCATGTCTTTTGTGAGCCCTTCATGAGCTTATGTCTTTGGTGAACCTTTCATGAGCTTATTCTAACGAGTTATGAAGTGGAGCTTTATCCGTAGAGCTATCCATGTTCATATCTTACTTCTACACATGTGATCTAAATTAGCTAAGTTCAACGCAATGAAATGTCTGTTTGAAATGAGAAAGTGTGCTAAGCCATCTAATGGCGGTGTAATAGGTTGAATCGAGTCCAATCTTCTGCTAATCTAAAAGCCATGTCTTTTGTGAGCCCTTCATGAGCTTATGTCTTTGGTGAACCTTTCATGAGCTTATTCTAACGATTTATGAAGTGGAGCTTGATCCTTAGAGCTATCCATGTTCATATCATACTTCTACACATGTGATCTAAATTAGCTAAGTTCAACGCAATGAAATGTCTGTTTGAAATGAGAAAGTGTGCTAAGCCAACTAATGGTGGTGTAATAGGTTGCATCCAGTCTAATCTTCTGCTAATCTAAAAGCCATGTCTTTTGTGAGCCCTTCATGAGCTTATGTCTTTGGTGAACCTTTCATGAGCTTATTCTAACGAGTTATGAAGTGGAGCTTGATTCTAAGAGTTATCCACGTTCATATCATACTTCTACACATGTGATCTCAATTAGCTAAGTTCAATGCAATGAAATGTCTGTTTGACATGTGAAAGTGTGCTAAGCCAGTTAACAACAGTGTAATAGGTTGCATCCAGTCCACTCTTCTGCTAATCTAAAAGCCATGTCTTTTGTGAGCCCTTCATGAGCTTATGTCTTTGGTGAACCTTTCATGAGCTTATTCTAACGAGTTATGAAGTGGAGCTTGATCTTAAGAGCTATCCACGTTCATATCATACTTCTACACATGTGATCTCAATTAGCTAAGTTCAACGCAATGAAATGTCTGTTTGACATGTGAAAGTGTGCTAAGCTAATTAACAACAGTGCAGTATGTTGCATCCAGTCCAATCTTCTGCTAATCTAAAAGCCATGTCTTTTGTGAGCCCTTCATGAGCTTATGTCTTTGGTGAACCTTTCTTGAGCTTATTCTAACGAATTATGAAGTGAAGCTTTATTCGTAGAGCTATCCATGTTCATATCTTACTTCTACACATGTGATCTCAATTAGCTAAGTTCAACGCAATGAAATGTATGTTTAAAATGAGAAAGTATGCTAAGCCAACTAATGGAGGTGTAATAGGTTGCATCCAGGTCAATCTTTTGCTAATCTAAAAGCCATGTCTTTTGTGAGCCCTTCATGAGCTTATATCTTTGGTGAACCTTTTATGAGCTTATTCTAACGAGTTATGAAGTGGAGCTTGATCCTAAGAGCTATCCACGTTCATATCATACTTCTACACATGTGATCTCAATTAGCTAAGTTCAAAGCAATGAAATGTCTGTTTGACATGTGAAAGTGTGCTAAGCCAGTTAACAGCAGTGTAATAGGTTTCATGCAGTTCAATCTTCTGCTAATCTAAAAGTCATGTCTTTTGTGAGCCCTTCATGACCTTATGTCTTTGGTGAACCTTTCTTGAGCTTATTCTAACGAATTATGAAGTGAAGCTTTATCCGTAGAGCTATCCATGTTCATATCATACTTCTACACATGTGATCGAAATTAGCTAAGTTCAACGCAAAGAAATGTCTGTTTGAAATGAGAAAGTCTGCTAAGCCAACTACTGGCAGTGTAATAGGTTGCATCTAGTCCAATCTTCTGCTAATCTAAAAGCCATGTCTTTTGTGAGCCTTTCATGAGCTTATGTCTTTGGTGAACCTTTCATGAGCTTATTCTAACGAGTTATGAAGTGGAGCTTGATCCTTAGAGCTATCAATGTTCATATTATACTTCTACACATGTGATCTAAATTAGCTAACTTCAACGCAATGAAATGTCTGTTTCAAATGAGAAAGTGTGCTAAGCCAACTAATGGCGGTGTAATAGGTTGCATCCAGTCCAATCTTCTGCTAATCTAAAAGACATGTCTTTTGTGAGCCCTTCATGAGCTTATGTCTTTGGTGAACCTTTCATGAGCTTATTCTAACGAGTTATGAAGTGGAGCTTGATCCTAAGAGCTATCCACGTTCATATCATACTTCTACACATGTGATCTCAATTAGCTAAGTTCAACGCAATGAAATGTCTGTTTGACATGTGAAAGTGTGCTAAGCCAGTTAATAGCAGTGTAATAGGTTGCATCCAGTCTACTCTTCTTCTAATCTAAAAGCCATGTCTTTTGTGAGCCCTTCATGAGCTTATGTCTTTGGTGAACCTTTCATGAGATTATTCTAACGAGTTATGAAGTGGAGCTTGATCTTAAGAGCTATCCACCTTCATATCATACTTCTACACATGTGATCTCAATTAGCTAAGTTCAACGCAATGAAATGTCTGTTTGACATGTGAAAGTGTGCTAAGCTAGTTAACAACAGTGTAATAGGTTGCATCCAGTCCAATCTTCTGCTAATCTAAAAGCCATGTCTTTTGTGAGCCCTTCATGAGCTTATGTCTTTGGTGAACCTTTCTTGAGCTTATTCTAACGAATTATGAAGTGAAGCTTTATCCGTAGAGCTATCCATGTTCATATCTTACTTCTACACATGTGATCTCAATTAGCTAAGTTCAACGCAATGAAATGTATGTTTAAAATGAGAAAGTATGCTAAGCTAACTAATGGAGGTGTAATAGGTTGCATCCAGGTCAATCTTTTGCTAATCTAAAAGCCATGTCTTTTGTGAGCCCTTCATGAGCTTATGTCTTTGGTGAACCTTTCATGAGCTTATTCTAACGAGTTATGAAGTGGAGCTTGATCCTAAGAGCTATCCACGTTCATATTATACTTCTACACATGTGATCTAAATTAGCTAACTTCAACGCAATGAAATGTCTGTTTCAAATGAGAAAGTGTGCTAAGCCAACTAATGGCGGTTTAATAGGTTGCATCCAGTCCAATCTTCTGCTAATCTAAAAGCCATGTCTTTTGTGAGCCCTTCATGAGCTTATGTCTTTGGTGAACCTTTCATGAGATTATTCTAACGAGTTATGAAGTGGAGCTTGATCCTAAGAGCTATCCACGTTCATATCATACTTCTACACATGTGATCTCAATTAGCTAAGTTCAACGCAATGAAATGTCTGTTTGACATGTGAAAGTGTGCTAAGCCAACTAATGGCGTTGTAATAGGTTGCATCCAGTCCACTCTTCTACTAATCTAAAAGCCATGTCTTTTGTGAGCCCTTCATGAGCTTATGTCTTTGGTGAACCTTTCATGAGATTATTCTAACGTGTTATGAAGTGGAGCTTGATCTTAAGAGCTATCCACGTTCATATCATACTTCTACACATGTGATCTCAATTAGCTAAGTTCAACGCAATGAAATGTCTGTTTGACTTGTGAAAGTGTGCTAAGCTAGTTAACAACAGTGTAATAGGTTGCATCCAGTCCAATCTTCTGCTAATCTAAAAGCCATGTCTTTTGTGAGCCCTTCATGAGCTTATGTCTTTGGTGAACCTTTCTTGAGCTTATTCCAACGAATTATGAAGTAAAGCTTTATCCGTAGAGCTATCCATGTTCATATCTTACTTCTACACATGTGATCTCAATTAGCTAAGTTCAACGCAATGAAATGTATGTTTAAAATGAGAAAGTATGCTAAGCCAACTAATGGAGGTGTAATAAGTTGCATCCAGGTCAATCTTTTGCTAATCTAAAAGCCATGTCTTTTGTGAGCCCTTCATGAGCTTATGTCTTTGGTGAACCTTTCATGAGCTTATTCTAACGAGTTATGAAGTGGAGCTTGATCCTAAGAGCTATCCACGTTCATATCATACTTCTACACATGTGATCTCAATTAGCTAAGTTCAATGCAATGAAATGTCTGTTTGACATGTGAAAGTTTGCTAAGCTAGTTAACAACAGTGTAATAGGTTGCATCCAGTCCACTCTTCTGCTAATCTAAAAGCCATGTCTTTTGTGAGCCCTTCATGAGCTTATGTCTTTGGTAAACCTTTCATGAGCTTATTATAACGAGTTATGAAGTGGAGCTTGATCTTAAGAGCTATCCACGTTCATATCATACTTCTACACATGTGATCTCAATTAGCTAAGTTCAACGCAATGAAATGTCTGTTTGACATGTGAAAGTGTGCTAAGCTAATTAACAACAGTGCAGTAGGTTGCATCCAGTCCAATCTTCTGCTAATCTATAAGCCATGTCTTTTGTGAGCCCTTCATGACCTTATGTCTTTGGTGAACCTTTCATGAGCTTATTCTAACGAGTTATGAAGTGAAGCTTTATCCGTAGAGCTATCTATGTTCATATTATACTTCTACTCTTGTGATCTCAGTTAGCTAAGTTCAACGCAATGAAATGTCAGTTTAAAATGAGAAAGTTTGCTAAGCCAACTAATGGCGGTGTAATAGGTTGCATCAAGTCCAATCTTCTGCTAATCTAAAAGCCATGTCTTTTGTGAGCCCTTCATGAGATTATGTCTTTGGTGAAACTTTCATGAGCTTATTCTAACGAGTTATGAAGTGGAGCTTGATCCTAAGAGCTATCCACGTTCATATCATACTTCTACACATGTGATCTCAATTAGCTAAGTTCAACGCAATGAAATGTCTGTTTGACATGTGAAAGTGTGCTAAGCCAACTAATGGCGTTGTAATAGGTTGCATCCAGTCCACTCTTCTACTAATCTAAAAGCCATGTCTTTTGTGAGCCCTTCATGAGCTTATGTCTTTGGTGAACCTTTCATGAGATTATTCTAACGTGTTATGAAGTGGAGCTTGATCTTAAGAGCTATCCACGTTCATATCATACTTCTACACATGTGATCTCAATTAGCTAAGTTCAACGCAATGAAATGTCTGTTTGACTTGTGAAAGTGTGCTAAGCTAGTTAACAACAGTGTAATAGGTTGCATCCAGTCCAATCTTCTGCTAATCTAAAAGCCATGTCTTTTGTGAGCCCTTCATGAGCTTATGTCTTTGGTGAACCTTTCTTGAGCTTATTCCAACGAATTATGAAGTAAAGCTTTATCCGTAGAGCTATCCATGTTCATATCTTACTTCTACACATGTGATCTCAATTAGCTAAGTTCAACGCAATGAAATGTATGTTTAAAATGAGAAAGTATGCTAAGCCAACTAATGGAGGTGTAATAAGTTGCATCCAGGTCAATCTTTTGCTAATCTAAAAGCCATGTCTTTTGTGAGCCCTTCATGAGCTTATGTCTTTGGTGAACCTTTCATGAGCTTATTCTAACGAGTTATGAAGTGGAGCTTGATCCTAAGAGCTATCCACGTTCATATCATACTTCTACACATGTGATCTCAATTAGCTAAGTTCAATGCAATGAAATGTCTGTTTGACATGTGAAAGTGTGCTAAGCTAGTTAACAACAGTGTAATAGGTTGCATCCAGTCCACTCTTCTGCTAATCTAAAAGCCATGTCTTTTGTGAGCCCTTCATGAGCTTATGTCTTTGGTAAACCTTTCATGAGCTTATTATAACGAGTTATGAAGTGGAGCTTGATCTTAAGAGCTATCCACGTTCATATCATACTTCTACACATGTGATCTCAATTAGCTAAGTTCAACGCAATGAAATGTCTGTTTGACATGTGAAAGTGTGCTAAGCTAATTAACAACAGTGCAGTAGGTTGCATCCAGTCCAATCTTCTGCTAATCTATAAGCCATGTCTTTTGTGAGCCCTTCATGACCTTATGTCTTTGGTGAACCTTTCATGAGCTTATTCTAACGAGTTATGAAGTGAAGCTTTATCCGTAGAGCTATCTATGTTCATATTATACTTCTACTCTTGTGATCTCAGTTAGCTAAGTTCAACGCAATGAAATGTCAGTTTAAAATGAGAAAGTTTGCTAAGCCAACTAATGGCGGTGTAATAGGTTGCATCAAGTCCAATCTTCTGCTAATCTAAAAGCCATGTCTTTTGTGAGCCCTTCATGAGATTATGTCTTTGGTGAAACTTTCATGAGCTTATTCTAACGAGTTATGAAGTGAAGCTTTATCCGTAGAGCTATCCATGTTTATATCATACTTCTACACATGTGATCTCAATTATAGCTAAGTTCAACGCAATGAAATGTCTATTTGACATGTGAAAGTGTGCTAAGCCAACTAACGACGATGTAATATGATGCATCCAGTCCAATCTTCTGCTAATCTAAAAGCCATGTCTTTTGTGAGCCCTTCATGTGCTTATGTCTTTGGTGAACCTTTCATGAGCTTATTCTAACGAGTTTTGAAGTGGAGCTTGATCCTAAGAGCTATCCACGTTTATATCATACTTCTACACATGTGATCTCAATTAGCTAAGTTCAACGCAATGAAATGTCTGTTTGACATGTGAAAGTGTGCTAAGCCAGTTAACAGCAGTGTAATAGGTTGCATGCAGTCCAATCTTCTGCTAATCTAAAAGCCATGTCTTTTGTGAGCCCTTCATGAGCTTATGTCTTTGGTGAACCTTTCTTGAGCTTATTCTAACGAATTATGAAGTGAAGCTTTATTCGTAGAGCTATCCATGTTCATATCTTACTTCTACACATGTGATCTCAATTAGCTAAGTTCAACGCAATGAAATGTATGTTTAAAATGAGAAAGTATGCTAAGCCAACTAATGGAGGTGTAATAGGTTGCATCCAGGTCAATCTTTTGCTAATCTAAAAGCCATGTCTTTTGTGAGCCCTTCATGAGCTTATATCTTTTGTGAACATTTTATGAGCTTATTCTAACGAGTTATGAAGTGGAGCTTGATCCTAAGAGCTATCCACGTTCATATCATACTTCTACACATGTGATCTCAATTAGCTAAGTTCAAAGCAATGAAATGTCTGTTTGACATGTGAAAGTGTGCTAAGCCAGTTAACAGCAGTGTAATAGGTTTCATGCAGTTCAATCTTCTGCTAATCTAAAAGCCATGTCTTTTGTGAGCCCTTCATGAGCTTATGTCTTTGGTGAACCTTTCTTGAGCTTATTCTAACGAATTATGAAGTGAAGCTTTATCCGTAGAGCTATCCATGTTCATATCATACTTCTACACATGTGATCGAAATTAGCTAAGTTCAACGCAAAGAAATGTCTGTTTGAAATGAGAAAGTCTGCTAAGCCAACTAATGGCAGTGTAATAGGTTGCATCTAGTCCAATCTTCTACTAATCTAAAAGCCATGTCTTTTGTGAGCCTTTCATGAGCTTATGTCTTTGGTGAACCTTTCATGAGCTTATTCTAACGAGTTATGAAGTGGAGCTTGATCCTTAGAGCTATCAATGTTCATATTATACTTCTACACATGTGATCTAAATTAGCTAACTTCAACGCAATGAAATGTCTGTTTCAAATGAGAAAGTGTGCTAAGCCAACTAATAGCGGTGTAATAGGTTGCATCCAGTCCAATCTTCTGCTAATCTAAAAGACATGTCTTTTGTGAGCCCTTCATGAGCTTATGTCTTTGGTGAACCTTTCATGAGCTTATTCTAACGAGTTATGAAGTGGAGCTTGATCCTAAGAGCTATCCACGTTCATATCATACTTCTACACATGTGATCTCAATTAGCTAAGTTCAACGCAATGAAATGTCTGTTTGACATGTGAAAGTGTGCTAAGCCAGTTAATAGCAGTGTAATAGGTTGCATCCAGTCCACTCTTCTTCTAATCTAAAAGCCATGTCTTTTGTGAGCCCTTCATGAGCTTATGTCTTTGGTGAACCTTTCATGAGATTATTCTAACGAGTTATGAAGTGGAGCTTGATCTTAAGAGCTATCCACCTTCATAATATACTTCTACACATGTGATCTCAATTAGCTAAGTTCAACGCAATGAAATGTCTGTTTGACATGTGAAAGTGTGCTAAGCTAGTTAACAACAGTGTAATAGGTTGCATCCAGTCCAATCTTCTGCTAATCTAAAAGCCATGTCTTTTGTGAGCCCTTCATGAGCTTATGTCTTTGGTGAACCTTTCTTGAGCTTATTCTAACGAATTATGAAGTGAAGCTTTATCCGTAGAGCTATCCATGTTCATATCTTACTTCTACACATGTGATCTCAATTAGCTAAGTTCAACGCAATGAAATGTATGTTTAAAATGAGAAAGTATGCTAAGCCAACTAATGGAGGTGTAATAGGTTGCATCCAGGTCAATCTTTTGCTAATCTAAAAGCCATGTCTTTTGTGAGCCCTTCATGAGCTTATGTCTTTGGTGAACCTTTCATGAGCTTATTCTAACGAATTATGAAGTGAAGCTTTATCCGTAGAGCTATCCATGTTCATATCTTACTTCTACACATGTGATCTCAATTAGCTAAGTTCAACGCAATGAAATGTATGTTTAAAATGAGAAAGTATGCTAAGCCAACTAATGGAGGTGTAATAGGTTGCATCCAGGTCAATCTTTTGCTAATCTAAAAGCCATGTCTTTTGTGAGCCCTTCATGAGCTTATGTCTTTGGTGAACCTTTCTTGAGCTTATTCTAACGAATTATGAAGTGAAGCTTTATCCGTAGAGCTATCCATGTTCATATCTTACTTCTACACATGTGATCTAAATTAGCTAACTTCAACGCAATGAAATGTCTGTTTCAAATGAGAAAGTGTGCTAAGCCAACTAATGGCGGTTTAATAGGTTGCATCCAGTCCAATCTTCTGCTAATCTAAAAGCCATGTCTTTTGTGAGCCCTTCATGAGCTTATGTCTTTGGTGAACCTTTCATGAGATTATTCTAACGAGTTATGAAGTGGAGCTTGATCCTAAGAGCTATCCACGTTCATATCATAATTCTACACATGTGATCTCAATTAGCTAAGTTCAACGCAATGAAATGTCTGTTTGACATGTGAAAGTGTGCTAAGCCAACTAATGGCGTTGTAATAGGTTGCATCCAGTCCAATCTTCTGCTAATCTAAAAGCCATGTCTTTTGTGAGCCCTTCATGAGCTTATGTCTTTGGTGAACCTTTCATGAGCTTATTCTAACGAGTTATGAAGTGGAGCTTGATCCTAAGAGCTATACACGTTCATATCATACTTCTACACATGTGATCTCAATTTGCTAAGTTCAAAGCAATGAAATGTCTGTTTGACATGTGAAAGTGTGCTAAGCCAGTTAACAGCAGTGTAATAGGTTGCATGCAGTCCAATCTTCTCCTAATCTAAAAGCCATGTCTTTCGTGAGCCCTTCATGAGCTTATGTCTTTGGTGAACCTTTCATGAGATTATTCTAACGTGTTATGAAGTGGAGCTTGATCTTAAGAGCTATCCACGTTCATATCATACTTCTACACATGTGATCTCAATTAGTTAAGTTCAACGCAATGAAATGTCTGTTTGACTTGTGAAAGTGTGCTAAGCTAGTTAACAACAGTGTAATAGGTTGCATCCAGTCCAATCTTCTGCTAATCTAAAAGCCATGTCTTTTGTGAGCCCTTCATGAGCTTATGTCTTTGGTGAACCTTTCTTGAGCTTATTCTAACGAATTATGAAGTAAAGCTTTATCCGTAGAGCTATCCATGTTCATATCTTACTTCTACACATGTGATCTCAATTAGCTAAGTTCAACGCAATGAAATGTATGTTTAAAATGAGAAAGTATGCTAAGCCAACTAATGGAGGTGTAATAAGTTGCATCCAGGTCAATCTTTTGCTAATCTAAAAGCCATGTCTTTTGTGAGCCCTTCATGAGCTTATGTCTTTGGTGAACCTTTCATGAGCTTATTCTAACGAGTTATGAAGTGGAGCTTGATCCTAAGAGCTATCCACGTTCATATCATACTTCTACACATGTGATCTCAATTAGCTAAGTTCAATGCAATGAAATGTCTGTTTGACATGTGAAAGTGTGCTAAGCTAGTTAACAACAGTGTAATAGGTTGCATCCAGTCCAATCTTCTGCTAATCTAAAAGCCATGTCTTTTGTGAGCCCTTCATGAGCTTATGTCTTTGGTAAACCTTTCATGAGCTTATTCTAACGAGTTATGAAGTGGAGCTTGATCTTAAGAGCTATCCACGTTCATATCATACTTCTACACATGTGATCTCAATTAGCTAAGTTCAACGCAATGAAATGTCTGTTTGACATGTGAAAGTGTGCTAAGCTAATTAACAACAGTGCAGTATGTTGCATCCAGTCCAATCTTCTGCTAATCTATAAGCCATGTCTTTTGTGAGCCCTTCATGAGCTTATGTCTTTGGTGAACCTTTCTTGAGCTTATTCTAACGAATTATGAAGTGAAGCTTTATCCGTAGAGCTATCCATGTTCACATCTTACTTCTACACATGTGATCTCAATTAGCTAAGTTCAACGCAATGAAATGTATGTTTAAAATGAGAAAGTATGCTAAGCCAACTAATGGAGGTGTAATAGGTTGCATCCAGGTCAATCTTTTGCTAATCTAAAAGCCATGTCTTTTGTGAGCCCTTCATGAGCTTATGTCTTTGGTGAACCTTTCATGAGCTTATTCTAACGAGTTATGAAGTGGAGCTTGATCCTAAGAGCTATCCACGTTCATATCATACTTCTACACATGTGATCTCAATTTGCTAAGTTCAAAGCAATGAAATGTCTGTTTGACATGTGAAAGTGTGCTAAGCCAGTTAACAGCAGTGTAATAGGTTGCATGCAGTCCAATCTTCTCTTAATCTAAAAGCCATGTCTTTTGTGAGCCCTTCATGAGCTTATGTCTTTGGTGAACCTTTCATGAGCTTATTCTAACGAGTTATGAAGTGGAGCTTTATCCGTAGAGCTATCCATGTTCATATCTTACTTCTACACATGTGATCTCAATTAGCTAAGTTCAACACAATGAAATGTATGTTTGAAATGAGAAAGTATGCTAAGCAAACTAATGGAGGTGTAATAGGTTGCATCCAGGTCAATCTTTTGCTAATCTAAAAGCCATGTCTTTTGTGAGCCCTTCATGAGCTTATGTCTTTGGTGAACCTTTCATGAGCTTATTCTAACGAGTTATGAAGTGGAGCTTGATCCTAAGAGCTATCCACGTTCCTATCATACTTCTACACATGTGATCTCAATTAGCTAAGTTCAACGCAATGAAATGTCTGTTTGACATGTGAAAGTGTGCTAAGCCAACTAATGGCGTTGTAATAGGTTGCATCCAGTCCACTCTTCTGCTAATCTAAAAGCCATGTCTTTTGTGAGCCCTTCATGAGCTTATGTCTTTGGTGAACCTTTCATGAGCTTATTCTAACGAGTTATGAAGTGGAGCTTGATCCTAAGAGCTATACACGTTCATATCATACTTCTACACATGTGATCTCAATTTGCTAAGTTCAAAGCAATGAAATGTCTGTTTGACATGTGAAAGTGTGCTAAGCCAGTTAACAGCAGTGTAATAGGTTGCATGCAGTCCAATCTTCTCCTAATCTAAAAGCCATGTCATTTGTGAGCCCTTCATGAGCTTATGTCTTTGGTGAACCTTTCATGAGCTTATTCTAACGAGTTATGAAGTGGAGCTTGATCCAAAGAGCTATCCACGTTCATATCATACTTCTACACATGTGATCTCAATTTGCTAAGTTCAAAGCAATGAAATGTCTGTTTGACATGTGAAAGTGTGCTAAGCCAGTTAACAGCAGTGTAATAGGTTGCATGCAGTCCAATCTTCTCCTAATCTAAAAGCCATGTCTTTTGTGAGCCCTTCATGAGCTTATGTCTTTGGTGAACCTTTCATGAGCTTATTCTAACGAGTTACGAAGTGGAGATTTATCCGTAGAGCTATCCCTGTTCATATCTTACTTCTACACATGTGATCTCAATTAGCTAAGTTCAACGCAATGAAATGTATGTTTGAAATGAGAAAGTATGCTAAGCAAACTAATGGAGGTGTAATAGGTTGCATCCAGGTCAATCTTTTGCTAATCTAAAAGCCATGTCTTTTGTGAACCCTTCATGAGCTTATGTCTTTGGTGAACCTTTCATGAGCTTATTCTAACGAGTTATGAAGTGGAGCTTGATCCTAAGAGCTATCCACGTTCATATCATACTTCTACACATGTGATCTCAATTAGCTAAGTTCAACGCAATGAAATGTCTGTTTGACATGTGAAAGTGTGCTAAGCTAATTAACAACAGTGCAGTATGTTGCATCCAGTCCAATCTTCTGCTAATCTATAAGCCATGTCTTTTGTGAGCCCTTCATGAGCTTATGTCTTTGGTGAACCTTTCTTGAGCTTATTCTAACGAATTATGAAGTGAAGCTTTATCCGTAGAGCTATCCATGTTCACATCTTACTTCTACACATGTGATCTCAATTAGCTAAGTTCAACGCAATGAAATGTATGTTTAAAATGAGAAAGTATGCTAAGCCAACTAATGGAGGTGTAATAGGTTGCATCCAGGTCAATCTTTTGCTAATCTAAAAGCCATGTCTTTTGTGAGCCCTTCATGAGCTTATGTCTTTGGTGAACCTTTCATGAGCTTATTCTAACGAGTTATGAAGTGGAGCTTGATCCTAAGAGCTATCCACGTTCATATCATACTTCTACACATGTGATCTCAATTTGCTAAGTTCAAAGCAATGAAATGTCTGTTTGACATGTGAAAGTGTGCTAAGCCAGTTAACAGCAGTGTAATAGGTTGCATGCAGTCCAATCTTCTCCTAATCTAAAAGCCATGTCTTTTGTGAGCCCTTCATGAGCTTATGTCTTTGGTGAACCTTTCATGAGCTTATTCTAACGAGTTATGAAGTGGAGCTTTATCCGTAGAGCTATCCATGTTCATATCTTACTTCTACACATGTGATCTCAATTAGCTAAGTTCAACACAATGAAATGTATGTTTGAAATGAGAAAGTATGCTAAGCAAACTAATGGAGGTGTAATAGGTTGCATCCAGGTCAATCTTTTGCTAATCTAAAAGCCATGTCTTTTGTGAGCCCTTCATGAGCTTATGTCTTTGGTGAACCTTTCATGAGCTTATTCTAACGAGTTATGAAGTGGAGCTTGATCCTAAGAGCTATCCACGTTCCTATCATACTTCTACACATGTGATCTCAATTAGCTAAGTTCAACGCAATGAAATGTCTGTTTGACATGTGAAAGTGTGCTAAGCCAACTAATGGCGTTGTAATAGGTTGCATCCAGTCCACTCTTCTGCTAATCTAAAAGCCATGTCTTTTGTGAGCCCTTCATGAGCTTATGTCTTTGGTGAACCTTTCATGAGCTTATTCTAACGAGTTATGAAGTGGAGCTTGATCCTAAGAGCTATACACGTTCATATCATACTTCTACACATGTGATCTCAATTTGCTAAGTTCAAAGCAATGAAATGTCTGTTTGACATGTGAAAGTGTGCTAAGCCAGTTAACAGCAGTGTAATAGGTTGCATGCAGTCCAATCTTCTCCTAATCTAAAAGCCATGTCTTTCGTGAGCCCTTCATGAGCTTATGTCTTTGGTGAACCTTTCATGAGCTTATTCTAACGAGTTATGAAGTGGAGCTTGATCCAAAGAGCTATCCACGTTCATATCATACTTCTACACATGTGATCTCAATTTGCTAAGTTCAAAGCAATGAAATGTCTGTTTGACATGTGAAAGTGTGCTAAGCCAGTTAACAGCAGTGTAATAGGTTGCATGCAGTCCAATCTTCTCCTAATCTAAAAGCCATGTCATTTGTGAGCCCTTCATGAGCTTATGTCTTTGGTAAACCTTTCATGAGCTTATTCTAACGAGTTATGAAGTGGAGCTTGATCTTAAGAGCTATCCACGTTCATATCATACTTCTACACATGTGATCTCAATTAGCTAAGTTCAACGCAATGAAATGTCTGTTTGACATGTGAAAGTGTGCTAAGCTAATTAACAACAGTGCAGTATGTTGCATCCAGTCCAATCTTCTGCTAATCTATAAGCCATGTCTTTTGTGAGCCCTTCATGAGCTTATGTCTTTGGTGAACCTTTCTTGAGCTTATTCTAACGAATTATGAAGTGAAGCTTTATCCGTAGAGCTATCCATGTTCACATCTTACTTCTACACATGTGATCTCAATTAGCTAAGTTCAACGCAATGAAATGTATGTTTAAAATGAGAAAGTATGCTAAGCCAACTAATGGAGGTGTAATAGGTTGCATCCAGGTCAATCTTTTGCTAATCTAAAAGCCATGTCTTTTGTGAGCCCTTCATGAGCTTATGTCTTTGGTGAACCTTTCATGAGCTTATTCTAACGAGTTATGAAGTGGAGCTTGATCCTAAGAGCTATCCACGTTCATATCATACTTCTACACATGTGATCTCAATTTGCTAAGTTCAAAGCAATGAAATGTCTGTTTGACATGTGAAAGTGTGCTAAGCCAGTTAACAGCAGTGTAATAGGTTGCATGCAGTCCAATCTTCTCCTAATCTAAAAGCCATGTCTTTTGTGAGCCCTTCATGAGCTTATGTCTTTGGTGAACCTTTCATGAGCTTATTCTAACGAGTTATGAAGTGGAGCTTTATCCGTAGAGCTATCCATGTTCATATCTTACTTCTACACATGTGATCTCAATTAGCTAAGTTCAACACAATGAAATGTATGTTTGAAATGAGAAAGTATGCTAAGCAAACTAATGGAGGTGTAATAGGTTGCATCCAGGTCAATCTTTTGCTAATCTAAAAGCCATGTCTTTTGTGAGCCCTTCATGAGCTTATGTCTTTGGTGAACCTTTCATGAGCTTATTCTAACGAGTTATGAAGTGGAGCTTGATCCTAAGAGCTATCCACGTTCCTATCATACTTCTACACATGTGATCTCAATTAGCTAAGTTCAACGCAATGAAATGTCTGTTTGACATGTGAAAGTGTGCTAAGCCAACTAATGGCGTTGTAATAGGTTGCATCCAGTCCACTCTTCTGCTAATCTAAAAGCCATGTCTTTTGTGAGCCCTTCATGAGCTTATGTCTTTGGTGAACCTTTCATGAGCTTATTCTAACGAGTTATGAAGTGGAGCTTGATCCTAAGAGCTATACACGTTCATATCATACTTCTACACATGTGATCTCAATTTGCTAAGTTCAAAGCAATGAAATGTCTGTTTGACATGTGAAAGTGTGCTAAGCCAGTTAACAGCAGTGTAATAGGTTGCATGCAGTCCAATCTTCTCCTAATCTAAAAGCCATGTCTTTCGTGAGCCCTTCATGAGCTTATGTCTTTGGTGAACCTTTCATGAGCTTATTCTAACGAGTTATGAAGTGGAGCTTGATCCAAAGAGCTATCCACGTTCATATCATACTTCTACACATGTGATCTCAATTTGCTAAGTTCAAAGCAATGAAATGTCTGTTTGACATGTGAAAGTGTGCTAAGCCAGTTAACAGCAGTGTAATAGGTTGCATGCAGTCCAATCTTCTCCTAATCTAAAAGCCATGTCTTTTGTGAGCCCTTCATGAGCTTATGTCTTTGGTGAACCTTTCATGAGCTTATTCTAACGAGTTACGAAGTGGAGCTTTATCCGTAGAGCTATCCCTGTTCATATCTTACTTCTACACATGTGATCTCAATTAGCTAAGTTCAACGCAATGAAATGTATGTTTGAAATGAGAAAGTATGCTAAGCAAACTAATGGAGGTGTAATAGGTTGCATCCAGGTCAATCTTTTGCTAATCTAAAAGCCATGTCTTTTGTGAACCCTTCATGAGCTTATGTCTTTGGTGAACCTTTCATGAGCTTATTCTAACGAGTTATGAAGTGGAGCTTGATCCTAAGAGCTATCCACGTTCATATCATACTTCTACACATGTGATCTCAATTAGCTAAGTTCAACGCAATGAAATGTCTGTTTGACATGTGAAAGTGTGCTAAGCCAACTAATGGCGTTGTAATAGGTTGCATCTAGTCCACTCTTCTGCTAATCTAAAAGCCATGTCTTTTGTGAGCCCTTCATGAGCTTATGTCTTTGGTGAACCTTTCATGAGATTATTCTAACGAGTTATGAAGTGGAGCTTGATCTTAAGAGCTATCCACGTTCATATCATACTTCTACACATGTGATCTCAATTAGCTAAGTTCAACGCAATGAAATGTCTGTTTGACATGTGAAAGTGTGCTAAGCTAATTAACAACAGTGTAATAGGTTGCATCCAGTCCAATCTTCTGCTAATCTAAAAGTCATGTCTTTTGTGAGCCCTTCATGAGCTTATGTCTTTGGTGAACCTTTCTTGAGCTTATTCTAACGAATTATGAAGTGGAGCTTTATCCGTAGAGCTATCCATGTTCATATCTTACTTCTACACATGTGATCTCAATTAGCTAAGTTCAACGCAATGAAATGTATGTTTGAAATGAGAAAGTATGCTAAGCAAACTATTGGAGGTGTAATAGGTTGCATCCAGGTCAATCTTTTGCTAATCTAAAAGCCATGTCTTTTGTGAGCCCTTCATGAGCTTATGTCTTTGGTGAACCTTTCATGAGCTTATTCTAACGAGTTATGAAGTGGAGCTTGATCCTAAGAGCTATCCACGTTCCTATCATACTTTTACACATGTGATCTCAATTAGCTAAGTTCAACGCAATGAAATGTCTGTTTGACATGTGAAAGTGTGCTAAGCCAACTAATGGCGTTGTAATAGGTTGCATCCAGTCCACTCTTCTGCTAATCTAAAAGCCATGTCTTTTGTGAGCCCTTCATGAGCTTATGTCTTTGGTGAACCTTTCATGAGCTTATTCTAACGAGTTATGAAGTGGAGCTTGATCCTAAGAGCTATCCACGTTCATATCATACTTCTACACATGTGATCTCAATTAGCTAAGTTCAACGCAATGAAATGTCTGTTTGACATGTGAAAGTGTGCTAAGCCAACTAATGGCGTTGTAATAGGTTGCATCCAGTCCACTCTTCTGCTAATCTAAAAGCCATGTCTTTTGTGAGCCCTTCATGAGCTTATGTCTTTGGTGAACCTTTCATGAGATTATTCTAACGAGTTATGAAGTGGAGCTTGATCCTAAGAGCTATCCACGTTCATATCATACTTCTACACATGTGATCTAAATTAGCTAGGTTCAACGCAATGAAATGTATGTTTAAAATGAGAAAGTATGCTAAGCAAACTAATGGAGGTGTAATAGGTTGCATCCAGGTCAATCTTTTGCTAATCTAAAAGCCATGTCTTTTGCGAGCCCTTCATGAGCTTATGTCTTTGGTGAACCTTTCATGAGTTTATTCTAACGAGTTATGAAGTGGAGCTTGATCCTAATGTTAGAATGTGAGCATTATGACAAAGAATGAAGAGTGTGGAGAATCTGGAAGAGAATGAAGAAGAACTGATTGCATTGTCTTCAAATTGTTTACATGGGAGTCTCCTTTAAATAGCCACAGCACCTATCTAGGGTTTTACATAAAGAGGAAAGAGTCAACACATAGAAAGGAGAGGACCACAACTATGTTTTGGCAAATAAGTAAAGAGGGGGGACCACTTGCTGCAGCACACTGCCAATGCTCAGCTGAGCAGGTGTGGACCACTTTGAAAGCTTGGACCACGTCTTCTTTCAGCCTTCAAAAGCTTCCTTACTCCTCTTATTCCAATGGCTCTTTCTTCACTCCTAATTGGGCTCAGCTGGGCTTATTCTTCTTGTTTGTTGGATAAGTCACTCAGCCTCTTGGATTATGGGTTAATGTGGCTGAGTGAGGACTTGACTAATACTCCCCCTCAAGTTAAGCTGCAAGGAATGAAGGCTTAACTTGGAAATCCGAAGTCCACACCTCATTAAAAACCTCTATAAGGAAAACCACTTGGGAAAAAACTTATAGAGGGAAAAAGAGTGTGCTTTCTCCAGATTAGGGAACATGAAATCAAGGGCGGTCCAAGCTCACAAGTCCAAGTTTGCTATAGATGTGATCACAAACTTTGGAACTTGCAGCCTTGGTAAAGATGTCCGCCAATTGGTCACCACTTGGTGTGTAGCATGGGAGAACCACTCCTTCCTCTATGCGTTCTCTGACTTTGTGGCAGTCCACTTCAACGTGCTTGGTTCTTTCATGAAAGACCGGATTGGATGCTATGTGAATTGCCGCTTGTTTGTCACAATGCATAATGATCGGATCCTTTGTATCTTGGCCTAGATCATGGAGAAGTGCCTTCAGCCATACCAACTCATCTGTGAGCCTCCTCATGGCTCTATACTCAGCCTCTGCACTTGAGCATGCTACTACCTTTTGCTTCTTAGTCTTCCAAGTTACTAAATTCCCTCCAATAAATGTGCAATAGCCTGTGGTGGATTTCCTATCACTCCTATCTCCAGCCCAATCCGCATCACAATATCCAGCAATGGTTGAGCTCTCATTCTTTCCCATCCATACTCCTTGGTTTGAACTCCCTTTGAGATACCGCAGAATCCTTTCCACCATAGCCCAATGATGCTTCGTTGGAGCTTGCATGTGCTGGCTCACCTGGTTCACTGCAAAGCAAAGGTCTGGTCTAGAAATTGTTAAATAAATGAGCTTACCAACCAATCGTCGATATGTGGTAATGTCTTCGAACATCCCATCATCTTTCTCCCCCTTTCGGTTGACCTTGTAACCATCCTCCAAAGGCGTTTTGGCCGGTTTACTTGTGTCCATCCCTGTCTCACGAAGCAAATCAAGAGTATATTTTCGTTGAGAAAGAAAGAGGCCCTCCGAAGAGCGACATATTTCAATCCCTAGAAAATATTTAAGCTCACCCAAATCTTTAATATCAAACACAGAATGGAGATAAGATTTGGTAGCCTCAATGCCTTCCTTATCATCACCCGAGATGATAAGATCATCGACATATATGAGGACAACCACAATACCTTGGTGACTTGTAGAAGTGAACAATGTGTGGTCAGCTTCAGATTTACGGAAGCCGCGGTCCCGGAGTGTATGGCTTAACTTGTGATACCACGCCCTAGGTGATTGCTTTAAGCCATATATGGCCTTTCTTAGTCTAAGAACTTTGCCGGGACTAACTTTGGATTCTAAGCCTGGCGGTGGTGTCATGTAAACCTCCTCGTCAAGTTCTCCTTGGAGGAATGCATTTTTGACATCCATCTGCCATAAATCCCAAGATAAGTTAGTAGCTAATGAAAGGACCACTCTTACCGTGTGAAGCTTGGCAACCGGAGCAAATGTGTCGGTGTAATCCACTCCATAGGTCTGAGTAAAGCCTCGGGCAACCAGTCTTGCTTTGAACCGCTCAATCTCCCCATTACTCTTATACTTGATGGTGAACACCCACTTGGAAGTGACAGCTTTTTTTCCGGGTGGTAACTCAGATTCCTCCCAAGTTTGATTCTTCTCCATAGCCTTGGTTTCAGCATCCACAGCCATTACCCACTCTTTGATTTGTTTCGCCTCATCATAGCTCTGGGGAATATAATCCATCTCTATCTTGCCCAAAAATGCTTGAAAGTGAGATGGTAGGAGGTCAGCCGAAAATAGAGCTTGTTCAGCGTGAGCCACTGCCTGGGCATTGTAGTAAACCCGAGTGTTCTTCCAATTAGAGGGATCCTTCCTAATCCGTGTACTTCGTCTAAGAGGTTGTGTAGCAGTTGGAGCGGGTGCGGCTAACTCAAGGGCATCATGCAGATCAGCTGACTCTAGATCATCAGGTGGATCGGATTGGGCTGGTGCTGTTGAGTCTGGTACTGTTGAGTCCTTGCTTGGTGATAACTGATCAACTTGAGTACCTTGCTCCGGGTGTGAATGCTCAGACTCATAACTTAGCCCTGGTGATTGAGGAGATGGATTGGACTGCTCTCTACCCTGTTGTGAAACCGCAGGTTGAGTAGGAGCCGCAGCCGTAGAGTCATTATTAGTAACCCCGAGACGATTGAGGAGAAAGTGTAAGCTGGCCGCTCTATCCATGGATGGTTCGGACAGATCCTGAAGCTCCTCCCAATTCCTTTCTCCGTAGAATCCACGTTCCTCCATAAATTTGACATCGTGGGACACATGGACTCTTCTTGTTTCCGGGTCATAACACTTATAGCCCTTTTGAGTAGACGAGTAGCCAATGAACATACACTTCTTGCTTCTAGCTTCAAGCTTGTTCCTAAGCTCTCCGGGTACTAACACATAACAAACACAGCCAAAAACCCGTAAGTGATCTAATGGAGGTTTGGTTTTGTTCAATACCTTATATGGAGACTTGTCCTTAAGGACTTTTGTAGGTGTCCGATTGATTAGATAACAGGCTGTCATAACCGCATCTCCCCAAAACCGCTTTGGGACTTGCATGTGGAACATGAGTGACCTTGTAACCTCCATCAAGTGGCGGTTCTTTCTCTTAGCCACACCGTTTTGCTGGGGGTTATAAGGACAGCTTGTTTGATGTATGATGCCTTGTTTGGCTAAGTATTCTTGGAAAGGTTTGCCCATATATTCTCCACCATTGTCGGTTCTAAGTACCTTCAGTTTCACATTAAATTGATTAGTTATGTAACTTTCGAAATTCTTGAATGCATCAAAGACTCTATCCTTAGATGGCATCAATGTTATCCAAGTATACTTAGATTTTTCATCAATAAATGTGACAAAATACTTATGACTATCTCTAGATAGACAAGGAGATGTCCAAACATCCGAATGAACCAAATCAAAACAATTATCATAGGTGGTGGAAGAATTTGAATAAACTGTTTTGCAATGTTTACCAAGAACACAAGCCTCACAATCAATATTGTTAAACAAAACATTTGGTAACATTAATCCTAATGCACGAGAATGAGGATGGCCTAGTCTAGCATGCCAAACTACATTGCTCAGGCTACCAACAGCCGAATTAGAAACACCGGAAACACAGCCACTAATAAGAGATAAAAGCTTAGGATCTTCAAGAACATAGAGTCCGTCTTTGACAATCCCTTTTCCCAATACGCCTCCGGTTTCAATATCCTGAAATTCAACATCATTAGGCCCAAATTTCACATAGCATTTGAGATCATTAGCAGCCTTAATAACCGACAAGAGGTTAGAGGTAAATTCTGGTAAGTAGAAAGCCTTAGATTGCCTATTGAATAAGTCTACATTCCCTACACCTCTAACCGATACCCTACTGCCATTTGCTATGATCACACTACCACTGGCCGGTTTCACATCATTGATAAGGGTTGGGTCGCTAATCATGTGGTGAGAAGCCCCTGAATCAACAATAAACGGCTTATGGACATTATAAGAGTAATTGGCAATACCAGAGTCCCTGAGGGAAGTTAGGGTGTGAATGAGAGCTTCAAGGTCAGCCCTTTTGATGGTCTCACTCTGGAATGATGATGACGCAGCTGATATGTTCTCGGGAGACTTTGGAGTTGCGAGTTGAGATGGAGTTATAGCTGAGCCATCCTCTGCCGCTTCTTGAGCTATGTTTCCCTTTGCATCCTTGAACTTAGCTGGTTTGAGATGAGGGTGAAGAAGCCAACACTTGTCCTTTGTATGCCCTTTTTTCTTGCAGTGATCGCACATGAGCCTCTTCCTTTCCTCAGTCCTATTGTTCTCAAACCTTCCTTTGTTGGCCATAAGAAGCCCAACACTCCCTTTTCCTCCAAACAGCTCCATAGACCCTTGTTCCTTTTGAATCTGAGCGCATACATCATCTAGGCTTGGAAGCTTGTTGGCTCTAAGAATATGCTTGATAAGATCATTGAATCCAGGATTGAGGTTGAGGAGAAGGCTGAAGACCTTATCTTGCTCATTTCTTTCTTGAATCTCCTTTGGATCCTTAGTGGCTGGCCTTAGCATGTCAAGTTCAGCCCATAAAGACCGAAACTTTCCGAAAAATTCTGTGAAGTTCATATCATCTTGAGATAGGTTGTTTAGAGCTTTCTTTACTTCAAACACCCTTGTAAGGCTGGAGACATTGCCATAGACATTCTTGAGTGTCTCCCACAGCTCCTTGGCAGTTTCACAGTAGGAATAACCTTCAAGGATTGAAGGCTCTAAGGAGTTGCGAATGATGGACAGCACAGCCTGATCCTTTTGGAACCACTCGTCCTCCTCATCAAGGACTTCTTCTCCGTCATCTTCACCATCGGAGAGGTCAAATTTTACTGGCCTACTTTTCACCACGTGGCTCCAAAGCCCTTTGTGGCTGCAGAGAGTAGTCTTGACAGTCCTTGCCCATAGAAGGTAGTTCACACCCTTGAGAACCACCGGCACGTGAACATGCTTGTTGGTCTCCATTGGACCTTGAATGATGATTTGAAGGTGCAGATTCGAAACTTGCACTTGAAAAACCGAGACTTTCCTTCACAACACAGAGAGGAAGGCCTTTGAAGGTTTAGGATGAAAGATTGAAACTTTCTGAGACACAAAAAACAGAAAAATGGAAGCTATGGTCCGTACAACAATGGTGGAACCAGCTGCAGCGGAACAGAGAGAATGAGGTGGGATTAGGAAGAGTTTTAAAGAGAATAGAATGGAGAATATGAACCAGAAGAATAGAAAGAAGAATGGATCAGAAATGCTCTGATACCATGTTAGAATGTGAGCATTATGACAAAGAATGAAGAGTGTGGAGAATCTGGAAGAGAATGAAGAAGAACTGATTGCATTGTCTTCAAATTGTTTACATGGGAGTCTCCTTTAAATAGCCACAGCACCTATCTAGGGTTTTACATAAAGAGGAAAGAGTCAACACATAGAAAGGAGAGGACCACAACTATGTTTTGGCAAATAAGTAAAGAGGGGGGACCACTTGCTGCAGCACACTGCCAACGCTCAGCTGAGCAGGTGTGGACCACTTTGAAAGCTTGGACCACGTCTTCTTTCAGCCTTCAAAAGCTTCCTTACTCCTCTTATTCCAATGGCTCTTTCTTCACTCCTAATTGGGCTCAGCTGGGCTTATTCTTCTTGTTTGTTGGATAAGTCACTCAGCCTCTTGGATTATGGGTTAATGTGGCTGAGTGAGGACTTGACTAATACCTAAGAGCTATCCACGTTCATATCATACTTCTACACATGTGATCTAAATTAGCTAGGTTCAACGCAATGAAATGTCTGTTTGAAATGAGAAAGTGTGCTAAGCCAACTAATGGCGGTGTATTAGGTTGCATCCAGTCCAATCTTGTGCTAATCTAAAAGCCATGTCTTTTGTGAGCCCTTCATGAGCTTATGTCTTTGGTGAACCTTTCATGAGCTTATTCTAACGAGTTATGAAGTGGAGCTTGATCCTAAGAGCTATCCACGTTCATATCATACTTCTACACATGTGATCTCAATTTGCTAAGTTCAAAGCAATGAAATGTCTGTTTGACATGTGAAAGTGTGCTAAGCCAGTTAACAGCAGTGTAATAGGTTGCATGCAGTCCAATCTTCTCCTAATCTAAAAGCCATGTCTTTTGTGAGCCCTTCATGAGCTTATGTCTTTGGTGAACCTTTCATGAGCTTATTCTAACGAGTTATGAAGTGCAGCTTTATCCGTAGAGCTATCCATGTTCATATCTTACTTCTACACATGTGATCTCAATTAGCTAAGTTCAACACAATGAAATGTATGTTTGAAATGAGAAAGTATGCTAAGCAAACTAATGGAGGTGTAATAGGTTGCATCCAGGTCAATCTTTTGCTAATCTAAAAGCCATGTCTTTTGTGAGCCCTTCATGAGCTTATGTCTTTGGTGAACCTTTCATGAGCTTATTCTAACGAGTTATGAAGTGGAGCTTGATCCTAAGAGCTATCCACGTTCATATCATACTTCTACACATGTGATCTAAATTAGCTAGGTTCAACGCAATGAAATGTCTGTTTGAAATGAGAAAGTGTGCTAAGCCAACTAATGGCGGTGTATTAGGTTGCATCCAGTCCAATCTTGTGCTAATCTAAAAGCCATGTCTTTTGTGAGCCCTTCATGAGCTTATGTCTTTGGTGAACCTTTCATGAGCTTATTCTAACGAGTTATGAAGTGGAGCTTGATCCTAAGAGCTATCCACGGTCCTATCATACTACTACACATGTGATCTCAATTAGCTAAGTTCAACGCAATGAAATGTCTGTTTGACATGTGAAAGTGTGCTAAGCCAACTAATGGCGTTGTAATAGGTTGCATCCAGTCCACTCTTCTGCTAATCTAAAAGCCATGTCTTTTGTGAGCCCTTCATGAGCTTATGTCTTTGGTGAACCTTTCATGAGCTTATTTTAACGAGTTATGAAGTGGAGCTTGATCCTAAGAGCTATCCACGTTCATATCATACTTCTACACATGTGATCTCAATTAGCTAAGTTCAACGCAATGAAATGTCTGTTTGGCATGTGAAAGTGTGCTAAGCCAACTAATGGCGTTGTAATAGGTTGCATCCAGTCCACTCTTCTGCTAATCTAAAAGCCATGTCTTTTGTGAGCCCTTCATGAGCTTATGTCTTTGGTGAACCTTTCATGAGATTATTCTAACGAGTTATGAAGTGGAGCTTGATCCTAAGAGCTATCCACGTTCATATCATACTTCTACACATGTGATCTAAATTAGCTAGGTTCAACGCCATGAAATGTATGTTTAAAATGAGAAAGTATGCTAAGCAAACTAATGGAGGTGTAATAGGTTGCATCCAGGTCAATCTTTTGCTAATCTAAAAGCCATGTCTTTTGTGAGCCCTTCATGAGCTTATGTCTTTGGTGAACCTTTCATGAGCTTATTCTAACGAGTTATGAAGTGGAGCTTGATCCTAAGAGCTATCCACGTTCATATCATACTTCTACACATGTGATCTCAATTTGCTAAGTTCAAAGCAATGAAATGTCTGTTTGACATGTGAAAGTGTGCTAAGCCAGTTAACAGCAGTGTAATAGGTTGCATGCAGTCCAATCTTCTCCTAATCTAAAAGCCATGTCTTTTGTGAGCCCTTCATGAGCTTATGTCTTTGGTGAACCTTTCATGAGCTTATTCTAACGAGTTATGAAGTGGAGCTTGATCCTAAGAGCTATCCACGTTCATATCATACTTCTACACATGTGATCTAAATTAGCTAGGTTCAACGCAATGAAATGTATGTTTAAAATGAGAAAGTATGCTAAGCAAACTAATGGAGGTGTAATAGGTTGCATCCAGGTCAATCTTTTGCTAATCTAAAAGCCATGTCTTTTGTGAGCCCTTCATGAGCTTATGTCTTTGGTGAACCTTTCATGAGCTTATTCTAACGAGTTATGAAGTGGAGCTTGATCCTAAGAGCTATCCACGTTCATATCATACTTCTACACATGTGATCTAAATTAGCTAGGTTCAACACAATGAAATGTATGTTTAAAATGAGAAAGTATGCTAAGCAAACTAATGGAGGTGTAATAGGTTGCATCCAGGTCAATCTTTTGCTAATCTAAAAGCCATGTCTTTTGTGAGCCCTTCATGAGCTTATGTCTTTGGTGAACCTTTCATGAGCTTATTCTAACGAGTTATGAAGTGGAGCTTGATCCTAAGAGCTATCCACGTTCATATCATACTTCTACACATGTGATCTAAATTAGCTAGGTTCAACGCAATGAAATGTCTGTTTGAAATGAGAAAGTGTGCTAAGCCAACTAATGGTGGTGTATTAGGTTGCATCCAGTCCAATCTTGTGCTAATCTAAAAGCCATGTCTTTTGTGAGCCCTTCATGAGCTTATGTCTTTGGTGAACCTTTCATGAGCTTATTCTAACGAGTTATGAAGTGGAGCTTGATCCTTAGAGCTATCCATGTTCATATCATACTTCTACACATGTGATCTAAATAAGCTAGGTTCAACGCAATGAAATGTCTGTTTGAAATGAGAAAGTGTGCTAAGCCAACTAATGGCGGTGTAATAGGTTGCATCCAGTCCAATCTTCTACTAATCTAAAAGCCATGTCTTCTGTGAGCCTTTCATGAGCTTATGTCTTTGGTGAACCTTTCATGAGCTTATTCTAACGAGTTATGAAGTGGAGCTTGATCCTATAGCTATCCATGTTCATATCATACTTCTACACAAGTGATCTAAATTAGCTAAGTTCAACGCAATGAAAAGTCTGTTTGAAATGAGAAAGTGTGCTAAGCCAACTAATGGCGGTGTAATAGATTGAATCGAGTCAAATCTTCTGCTAATCTAAAAGCCATATCTATTGTGAGCCCTTCATGAGCTTATGTCTTTAGTGAACCTTTCATGAGATTATTCTAACGAGTTATGAAGTGGAGCTTGATCTTAAGAGCTATCCACGTTCATATCATACTTCTACACATGTGATCTCAATTAGCTAAGTTCAACGCAATGAAATGTCTGTTTGACATGTGAAAGTGTGCTAAGCTAGTTAACAACAGTGTAATAGGTTGCATCCAGTCCAATCTTCTGCTAATCTAAAAGCCATGTCTTTTGTGAGCCCTACATGAGCTTATGTCTTTGGTGAACCTTTCTTGAGCTTATTCTAACGAATTATGAAGTGAAGCTTTATCCGTAGAGCTATCCATGATCATATCTTACTTCTACACATGTGATCTCAATTAGCTAAGTTCAACGCAATGAAATGTATGTTTAAAATGAGAAAGTATGCTAAGCCAACTAATGGAGGTGTAATAGGTTGCATCCAGGTCAATCTTTTGCTAATCTAAAAGCCATGTCTTTTGTGAGCCCTTCATGAGCTTACGTCTTTGGTGAACCTTTCATGAGCTTATTCTAACGAGTTATGAAGTGGAGCTTGATCCTTAGAGCTATCCATGTTCATATCATACTTCTACACATGTGATCTAAATTAGCTAAGTTCAACGGTCTGTTTGAAATGAGAAAGTCTGCTAAGCCAACTAATGGCGGTGTAATAGGTTGCATCGAGTCCAATCTTCTGCTAATCTAAAAGCCATGTCTTTTGTGAGCCTTTCATGAGATTATTCTAACGAGTTATGAAGTGGAGCTTGATCTTAAGAGCTATCCACGTTCATATCATACTTCTACACATGTGATCTCAATTAGCTAAGTTCAACGCAATGAAATGTCTGTTTGACATGTGAAAGTGTGCTAAGCTAGTTAACAACAGTGTAATAGGTTGCATCCAGTCCAATCTTCTGCTAATCTAAAAGCCATGTCTTTTTTGAGCCCTACATGAGCTTATGTCTTTGGTGAACCTTTCTTGAGCTTATTCTAACGAATTATGAAGTGAAGCTTTATCCGTAGAGCTATCCATGATCATATCTTACTTCTACACATGTGATCTCAATAAGCTAAGTTCAACGCAATGAAATGTATGTTTAAAATGAGAAAGTATGCTAAGCCAACTAATGGCGGTGTAATAGGTTGCATCGAGTCCAATCTTCTGCTAATCTAAAAGCCATGTCTTTTGTGAGCCTTTCATGAGCTTATGTCTTTGGTGAACCTTTCATGAGCTTATTCTAACGAGTTATGAAGTGGAGCTTGATCCTTAGAGCTATCCATGTTCATATCATACTTCTACACATGTGATCTAAATTAGCTAGGTTCAACGCGATGAAATGTCTGTTTGACATGTGAAAGTGTGCTAAGCCAACTAATGGCGTTGTAATAGGTTGCATCCAGTCCACTATTCTGCTAATCTAAAAGCCATGTCTTTTATGAGCCCTTCATGAGCTTATGTCTTTGGTGAACCTTTCATGAGATTATTCTAACGAGTTATGAAGTGGAGCTTGATCTTAAGAGCTATCCACGTTCATATCATACTTCTACACATGTGATCTCAATTAGCTAAGTTCAACGCAATGAAATGTCTGTTTGACATGTGAAAGTGTGCTAAGCTAGTTAACAACAGTGTAATAGGTTGCATCCAGTCCAATCTTCTGCTAATCTAAAAGCCATGTCTTTTGTGAGCCCTTCATGAGCTTATGTCTTTGGTGAACCTTTCTTGAGCTTATTCTAACGAATTATGAAGTGAAGCTTTATCCGTAGAGCTATCCATGATCATATCTTACTTCTACACATGTGATCTCAATAAGCTAAGTTCAACGCAATGAAATGTATGTTTAAAATGAGAAAGTATGCTAAGCCAACTAATGGAGGTGTAATAGGTTGTATCCAGGTCAATCTTTTGCTAATCTAAAAGCCATGTCTTTTGTGAGCCCTTCATGAGCTTATGTCTTTGGTGAACCTTTCATGAGCTTATTCTAACGAGTTATGAAGTGGAGCTTGATCCTAAGAGCTATCCACGTTCATATCATACTTCTACACATGTGATCTCAATTAGCTAAGTTCAACGCAATGAAATGTCTGTTTGACATGTGAAAGTGTGCTAAGCTAGTTAACAACAGTGTAATAGGTTGCATCCAGTCCAATCTTCTGCTAATCTAAAAGCCATGTCTTTTGTGAGCCCTACATGAGCTTATGTCTTTGGTGAACCTTTCTTGAGCTTATTCTAACGAATTATGAAGTGAAGCTTTATCCGTAGAGCTATCCATGATCATATCTTACTTCTACACATGTGATCTCAATTAGCTAAGTTCAACGCAATGAAATGTATGTTTAAAATGAGAAAGTATGCTAAGCCAACTAATGGAGGTGTAATAGGTTGCATCCAGGTCAATCTTTTGCTAATCTAAAAGCCATGTCTTTTGTGAGCCCTTCATGAGCTTACGTCTTTGGTGAACCTTTCATGAGCTTATTCTAACGAGTTATGAAGTGGAGCTTGATCCTTAGAGCTATCCATGTTCATATCATACTTCTACACATGTGATCTAAATTAGCTAAGTTCAACGGTCTGTTTGAAATGAGAAAGTCTGCTAAGCCAACTAATGGCGGTGTAATAGGTTGCATCGAGTCCAATCTTCTGCTAATCTAAAAGCCATGTCTTTTGTGAGCCTTTCATGAGATTATTCTAACGAGTTATGAAGTGGAGCTTGATCTTAAGAGCTATCCACGTTCATATCATACTTCTACACATGTGATCTCAATTAGCTAAGTTCAACGCAATGAAATGTCTGTTTGACATGTGAAAGTGTGCTAAGCTAGTTAACAACAGTGTAATAGGTTGCATCCAGTCCAATCTTCTGCTAATCTAAAAGCCATGTCTTTTTTGAGCCCTACATGAGCTTATGTCTTTGGTGAACCTTTCTTGAGCTTATTCTAACGAATTATGAAGTGAAGCTTTATCCGTAGAGCTATCCATGATCATATCTTACTTCTACACATGTGATCTCAATAAGCTAAGTTCAACGCAATGAAATGTATGTTTAAAATGAGAAAGTATGCTAAGCCAACTAATGGCGGTGTAATAGGTTGCATCGAGTCCAATCTTCTGCTAATCTAAAAGCCATGTCTTTTGTGAGCCTTTCATGAGCTTATGTCTTTGGTGAACCTTTCATGAGCTTATTCTAACGAGTTATGAAGTGGAGCTTGATCCTTAGAGCTATCCATGTTCATATCATACTTCTACACATGTGATCTAAATTAGCTAGGTTCAACGCGATGAAATGTCTGTTTGACATGTGAAAGTGTGCTAAGCCAACTAATGGCGTTGTAATAGGTTGCATCCAGTCCACTATTCTGCTAATCTAAAAGCCATGTCTTTTATGAGCCCTTCATGAGCTTATGTCTTTGGTGAACCTTTCATGAGATTATTCTAACGAGTTATGAAGTGGAGCTTGATCTTAAGAGCTATCCACGTTCATATCATACTTCTACACATGTGATCTCAATTAGCTAAGTTCAACGCAATGAAATGTCTGTTTGACATGTGAAAGTGTGCTAAGCTAGTTAACAACAGTGTAATAGGTTGCATCCAGTCCAATCTTCTGCTAATCTAAAAGCCATGTCTTTTGTGAGCCCTTCATGAGCTTATGTCTTTGGTGAACCTTTCTTGAGCTTATTCTAACGAATTATGAAGTGAAGCTTTATCCGTAGAGCTATCCATGATCATATCTTACTTCTACACATGTGATCTCAATAAGCTAAGTTCAACGCAATGAAATGTATGTTTAAAATGAGAAAGTATGCTAAGCCAACTAATGGAGGTGTAATAGGTTGTATCCAGGTCAATCTTTTGCTAATCTAAAAGCCATGTCTTTTGTGAGCCCTTCATGAGCTTATGTCTTTGGTGAACCTTTCATGAGCTTATTCTAACGAGTTATGAAGTGGAGCTTGATCCTAAGAGCTATCCACGTTCATATCATACTTCTACACATGTGATCTCAATTAGCTAAGTTCAACGCAATGAAATGTCTGTTTGACATGTGAAAGTGTGCTAAGCCAACTAATGGCGTTGTAATAGGTTGCATCCAGTCCACTCTTCTGCTAATCTAAAAGCCATGTCTTTTGTGAGCCCTTCATGAGCTTATGTCTTTGGTGAACCTTTCATGAGATTATTCTAACGAGTTATGAAGTGGAGCCTGATCTTAAGAGCTATCCACGTTCATATAATACTTCTACACATGTGATCTCAATTAGCTAAGTTCAACGCAATGAAATGTCTGTTTGACATGTGAAAGTATGCTAAGCCAACTAATGGCGGTGTAATAGGTTGCATCTAGTCCAATCTTCTCCTAATCTAAAAGCCATGTCTTCTGTGAGCCTTTCATGAGCTTATGTCTTTGGTGAATCTTTCATGAGCTTATTCTAACGAGTTATGAAGTGGAGCTTGATCCTTAGAGCTATCCATGTTCATATCATACTTCTACACATGTGATCTAAATTAGCTAGGTTCAACGCAATGAAATGTCTGTTTGACATGTGAAAGTGTGCTAGGCCAGTTAACAACAGTGTAATAGGTTGCATCCAGTCCAATCTTCTGCTAATCTAAAAGCCATGTCTTTTGTGAGACTTTCATGAGCTTATGTCTTTGGTGAACCTTTCATGAGCTTATTCTAACGAGTTATGAAGTGGAGCTTGATCCTTAGAGCTATCCATGTTCATATCATACTTCTACACATGTGATCTAAATTAGCTAGGTTCAACGCAATGAAATGTCTGTTTGAAATGAGAAAGTGTGCTAAGCCAACTAATGGCGGAGTAATAGGTTGCATCCAGTCCAATCTTCTACTAATCTAAAAGCCATGTCTTCTGTGAGCCTTTCATGAGCTTATGTCTTTGGTGAACCTTTCATGAGCTTATTCTAACGAGTTATGAAGTGGAGCTTGATCCCAGAGCTATCCATGTTCATATCATACTTCTACACAAGTGATCTAAATTAGCTAAGTTCAACGCAATGAAAAGTCTGTTTGAAATGAGAAAGTGTGCTAAGCCAACTAATGGCGGTGTAATAGGTTGAATCGAGTCCAATCTTCTGCTAATCTAAAAGCCATGTCTATTGTGAGCCCTTCATGAGCTTATGTCTTTGGTGAACCTTTCATGAGATTATTCTAACGAGTTATGAAGTGGAGCTTGATCTTAAGAGCTATCCACGTTCATATCATACTTCTACACATGTGATCTCAATTAGCTAAGTTCAACGCAATGAAATGTCTGTTTGACATGTGAAAGTGTGCTAAGCTAGTTAACAACAGTGTAATAGGTTGCATCCAGTCCAATCTTCTGCTAATCTAAAAGCCATGTCTTTTGTGAGCCCTTCATGAGCTTATGTCTTTGGTGAACCTTTCTTTAGCTTATTCTAACGAATTATGAAGTGAAGCTTTATCCGTAGAGCTATCCATGATCATATCTTACTTCTACACATGTGATCTCAATTAGCTAAGTTCAACGCAATGAAATGTATGTTTAAAATGAGAAAGTATGCTAAGCCAACTAATGGAGGTGTAATAGGTTGCATCAAGGTCAATCTTTTTCTAATCTAAAAGCCATGTCTTTTGTGAGCCCTTCATGAGCTTACGTCTTTGGTGAACCTTTCATGAGCTTATTCTAACGAGTTATGAAGTGGAGCTTGATCTTAAGAGCTATCCACGTTCATATAATACTTCTACACATGTGATCTCAATTAGCTAAGTTCGACGCAATGAAATGTCTGTTTGACATGTGAAAGTATGCTAAGCCAACTAATGGCGGTGTAATAGGTTGCATCTAGTCCAATCTTCTCCTAATCTAAAAGCCATGTCTTCTGTGAGCCTTTCATGAGCTTATGTCTTTGGTGAATCTTTCATGAGCTTATTCTAACGAGTTATGAAGTGGAGCTTGATCCTTAGAGCTATCCATGTTCATATCATACTTCTACACATGTGATCTAAATTAGCTAAGTTCAACGCAATGAAATGTCTGTTTGAAATGAGAAAGTCTGCTAAGCCAACTAATGGCGGTGTAATAGGTTGCATCCAGTCCAATCTTCTGCTAATCTAAAAGCCATGTCTTTTGTGAGCCTTTCATGAGCTTATGTCTTTGGTGAATCTTTCATGAGCTTATTCTAACGAGTTATGAAGTGGAGCCCAATCCTTAGAGCTATCCATGTTCATATCATACTTCTACACATGTGATCTAAATTAGCTAGGTTCAACGCAATGAAATGTCTGTTTGACATGTGAAAGTGTGCTAGGCCAGTTAACAACAGTGTAATAGGTTGCATCTAGTCCAATCTTCTCCTAATCTAAAAGCCATGTCTTCTGTGAGCCTTTCATGAGCTTATGTCTTTGGTGAATCTTTCATGAGCTTATTCTAACGAGTTATGAAGTGGAGCTTGATCCTTAGAGCTATCCATGTTCATATCATACTTCTACACATGTGATCTAAATTAGCTAGGTTCAACGCAATGAAATGTCTGTTTGACATGTGAAAGTGTGCTAGGCCAGTTAACAATAGTGTAATAGGTTGCATCCAGTCCAATCTTCTGCTAATCTAAAAGCCATGTCTTTTGTGAGACTTTCATGAGCTTATGTCTTTGGTGAACCTTTCATGAGCTTATTCTAACGAGTTATGAAGTGGAGCTTGATCCTTAGAGCTATCCATGTTCATATCATACTTCTACACATGTGATCTAAATTAGCTAGGTTCAACGCAATGAAATGTCTGTTTGAAATGAGAAAGTGTGCTAAGCCAACTAATGGCGGAGTAATAGGTTGCATCCAGTCTAATCTTCTACTAATCTAAAAGCCATGTCTTCTGTGAGCCTTTCATGAGCTTATGTCTTTGGTGAACCTTTCATGAGCTTAATCTAACGAGTTATGAAGTGGAGCTTGATCCTTAGAGCTATCCATGTTCATATCATACTTCTACACATGTGATCTAAATTAGCTAGGTTCAACGCAATGAAATGTCTGTTTGAAATGAGAAAGTGTGCTAAGCCAACTAATGGCGGTGTAATAGGTTGAATCGAGTCCAATCTTCTGCTAATCTAAAAGCTATGTCTATTGTGAGCCCTTCATGAGCTTATGTCTTTGGTGAACCTTTCATGAGATTATTCTAACGAGTTATGAAGTGGAGCTTGATCTTAAGAGCTATCCACGTTCATATCATACTTCTACACATGTGATCTCAATTAGCTAAGTTCAACGCAATGAAATGTTTGTTTGACATGTGAAAGTGTGCTAAGCTAGTTAACAACAGTGTAATAGGTTGCATCCAGTCCAATCTTCTGCTAATCTAAAAGCCATGTCTTTTGTGAGCCCTTCATGAGCTTATGTCTTTGGTGAACCTTTCTTGAGCTTATTCTAACGAATTATGAAGTGAAGCTTTATCCGTAGAGCTATCCATGATCATATCTTACTTCTACACATGTGATCTCAATTAGCTAAGTTCAACGCAATGAAATGTATGTTTAAAATGAGAAAGTATGCTAAGCCAACTAATGGAGGTGTAATAGGTTGCATCCAGGTCAATCTTTTGCTAATCTAAAAGCCATGTCTTTTGTGAGCCCTTCATGAGCTTACGTCTTTGGTGAACCTTTCATGAGCTTATTCTAACGAGTTATGAAGTGGAGCTTGATCCTTAGAGCTATCCATGTTCATATCATACTTCTACACATGTGATCTAAATTAGCTAAGTTCAACGCAATGAAATGTCTGTTTGAAATGAGAAAGTTTGCTAAGCCAACTAATGGCGGTGTAATAGGTTGCATCCAGTCCAATCTTCTGCTAATCTAAAAGCCATGTCTTTTGTGAGCCTTTCATGAGCTTATGTCTTTGGTGAACCTTTCATGAGCTTATTCTAATGAGTTATGAAGTGGAGCTTGATCCTTAGAGCTATCCATGTTCATATCATACTTCTACACATGTGATTTAAATTAGCTAGGTTCAACGCAATGAAATGTCTGTTTGACATGTGAAAGTGTGCTAAGCCAACTAATGGCGTTGTAATAGGTTGCATCCAGTCCACTCTTCTGCTAATCTAAAAGCCATGTCTTTTATGAGCCCTTCATGAGCTTATGTCTTTGGTGAACCTTTCATGAGATTATTCTAACGAGTTATGAAGTGGAGCTTGATCTTAAGAGCTATCCACGTTCATATCATACTTCTACACATGTGATCTCAATTAGCTAAGTTCAACGCAATGAAATGTTTGTTTGACATGTGAAAGTGTGCTAAGCTAGTTAACAACAGTGTAATAGGTTGCATCCAGTCCAATCTTCTGCTAATCTAAAAGCCATGTCTTTTGTGAGCCCTTCATGAGCTTATGTCTTTGGTGAACCTTTCTTGAGCTTATTCTAACGAATTATGAAGTGAAGCTTTATCCGTAGAGCTATCCATGATCATATCTTACTTCTACACATGTGATCTCAATTAGCTAAGTTCAACGCAATGAAATGTATGTTTAAAATGAGAAAGTATGCTAAGCCAACTAATGGAGGTGTAATAGGTTGCATCCAGGTCAATCTTTTGCTAATCTAAAAGCCATGTCTTTTGTGAGCCCTTCATGAGCTTACGTCTTTGGTGAACCTTTCATGAGCTTATTCTAACGAGTTATGAAGTGGAGCTTGATCCTTAGAGCTATCCATGTTCATATCATACTTCTACACATGTGATCTAAATTAGCTAAGTTCAACGCAATGAAATGTCTGTTTGAAATGAGAAAGTTTGCTAAGCCAACTAATGGCGGTGTAATAGGTTGCATCCAGTCCAATCTTCTGCTAATCTAAAAGCCATGTCTTTTGTGAGCCTTTCATGAGCTTATGTCTTTGGTGAACCTTTCATGAGCTTATTCTAATGAGTTATGAAGTGGAGCTTGATCCTTAGAGCTATCCATGTTCATATCATACTTCTACACATGTGATTTAAATTAGCTAGGTTCAACGCAATGAAATGTCTGTTTGACATGTGAAAGTGTGCTAAGCCAACTAATGGCGTTGTAATAGGTTGCATCCAGTCCACTCTTCTGCTAATCTAAAAGCCATGTCTTTTATGAGCCCTTCATGAGCTTATGTCTTTGGTGAACCTTTCATGAGATTATTCTAACGAGTTATGAAGTGGAGCTTGATCTTAAGAGCTATCCACGTTCATATCATACTTCTACACATGTGATCTCAATTAGCTAAGTTCAACGCAATGAAATGTCTGTTTGACATGTGAAAGTGTGCTAAGCTAGTTAACAACAGTGTAATAGGTTGCATCCAGTCCAATCTTCTGCTAATCTAAAAGCCATGTCTTTTGTGAGCCCTTCATGAGCTTATGTCTTTGGTGAACCTTTCTTGAGCTTATTCTAACGAATTATGAAGTGAAGATTTATCCGTAGAGCTATCCATGTTCATATCTTACTTCTACACATGTGATCTCAATTAGCTAAGTTCAACGCAATGAAATGTATGTTTAAAATGAGAAAGTATGCTAAGCCAACTAATGGAGGTGTAATAGGTTGTATCCAGGTCAATCTTCTGCTAATCTAAAAGCCATGTCTTTTGTGAGCCCTTCATGAGCTTATGTCTTTGGTGAACCTTTCATGAGCTTATTCTAACGAGTTATGAAATGGAGCTTGATCCTTAGAGCTATCCATGTTCATATCATACTTCTACACATGTGATCTCAATTAGCTAAGTTCAACGCAATGAAATGTATGTTTAAAATGAGAAAGTATGCTAAGCCAACTAATGGAGGTGTAATAGGTTGCATCCAGGTCAATCTTTTGCTAATCTAAAAGCCATGTCTTTTGTGAGCCTTTCATGAGCTTATGTCTTTGGTGAACCCTTCATGAGTTTATTCTAACGAGTTATGAAGTGGAGCTTGATCCTTAGAGCTATCCACGTTCATATCATACTTCTACACATGTGATCTCAATTAGCTAAGTTCAACGCAATGAAATGTCTGTTTGACATGTGAAAGTGTGCTAGGCCAGTTAACAACAGTGTAATAGGTTGCATCCAGTCCAATCTTCTGCTAATCTAAAAGCCATGTCTTTTGTGAGACTTTCATGAGCTTATGTCTTTGGTGAACCTTTCATGAGCTTATTCTAACTAGTTATGAAGTGGAGCTTGATCCTTAGAGCTATCCATGTTCATATCATACTTCTACACATGTGATCTCAATTAGCTAAGTTCAACGCAATGAAATGTCTGTTTGAAATGAGAAAGTGTGCTAAGCCAACTAATGGCGGTGTATTAGGTTGCATCCAGTCCAATCTTCTGCTAATCTAAAAGCCATGTCTTTTGTGAGCCCTTCATGAGCTTATGTCTTTGGTGAACCTTTCATGAGCTTATTCTAACGAGTTATGAAGTGGAGCTTGATCCTTAGAGCTATCCATGTTCATATCATACTTCTACACATGTGATCTAAATTAGCTAGGTTCAACGCAATGAAATGTCTGTTTGAAATGAGAAAGTGTGCTAAGCCAACTAATGGCGGTGTAATAGGTTGCATCCAGTCCAATCTTCTACTAATCTAAAAGCCATGTCTTCTGTGAGCCTTTCATGAGCTTATGTCTTTGGTGAACCTTTCATGAGCTTATTCTAACGAGTTATGAAGTGGAGCTTGATCCTAGAGCTATCCATGTTCATATCATACTTCTACACAAGTGATCTAAATTAGCTAAGTTCAACGCAATGAAAAGTCTGTTTGAAATGAGAAAGTGTGCTAAGCCAACTAATGGCGGTGTAATAGGTTGAATCGAGTACAATCTTCTGCTAATCTTAAAGCCATGTCTATTGTGAGCCCTTCATGAGCTTATGTCTTTGGTGAACCTTTCATGAGCTTATTCTAACTAGTTATGAAGTGGAGCTTGATCCTTAGAGCTATCCATGTTCATATCATACTTCTACACATGTGATCTCAATTAGCTAAGTTCAACGCAATGAAATGTCTGTTTGAAATGAGAAAGTGTGCTAAGCCAACTAATGGCGGTGTATTAGGTTGCATCCAGTCCAATCTTCTGCTAATCTAAAAGCCATGTCTTTTGTGAGCCCTTCATGAGCTTATGTCTTTGGTGAACCTTTCATGAGCTTATTCTAACGAGTTATGAAATGGAGCTTGATCCTTAGAGCTATCCATGTTCATATCATACTTCTACACATGTGATCTAAATTAGCTAGGTTCAACGCAATGAAATGTCTGTTTGAAATGAGAAAGTGTGCTAAGCCAACTAATGGCGGTGTAATAGGTTGCATCCAGTCCAATCTTCTGCTAATCTAAAAGCCATGTCTTTTGTGAGCCCTTCATGAGCTTATGTCTTTGGTGAACCTTTCTTGAGCTTATTCTAACGAATTATGAAGTGAAGCTTTATCCGTAGAGCTATCCATGATCATATCTTACTTCTACACATGTGATCTCAATTAGCTAAGTTCAACGCAATGAAATGTATGTTTAAAATGAGAAAGTATGCTAAGCCAACTAATGGAGGTGTAATAGGTTGCATCCAGGTCAATCTTTTGCTAATCTTAAAGCCATGTCTATTGTGAGCCCTTCATGAGCTTACGTCTTTGGTGAACCTTTCATGAGCTTATTCTAACGAGTTATGAAGTGGAGCTTGATCCTTAGAGCTATCCATGTTCATATCATACTTCTACACATGTGATCTAAATTAGCTAAGTTCAACGCAATGAAATGTCTGTTTGAAATGAGAAAGTGTGCTAAGCCAACTAATGGCGGTGTAATAGGTTGCATCCAGTCCAATCTTCTGCTAATCTAAAAGCCATGTCTTTTGTGAGCCTTTCATGAGCTTATGTCTTTGGTGAACCTTTCATGAGCTTATTCTAACGAGTTATGAAGTGGAGCTTGATCCTAAGAGTTATCCACGTTCATATCATACTTCTACACATGTGATCTCAATTAGCTAAGTTCAACGCAATGAAATGTCTATTTGACATGTGAAAGTGTGCTAAGCCAGTTAACAGCAGTGTAATAGGTTGCATCCAGTCCAATCTTCTACTAATCTAAAAGCCATGTCTTCTTTGAGCCTTTCATGAGCTTATGTCTTTGGTGAACCTTTCATGAGCTTATTCTAACGAGTTATGAAGTGGAGCTTGATCATAGAGCTATCCATGTTCATATCATACTTCTACACAAGTGATCTAAATTAGCTAAGTTCAACGCAATGAAAAGTCTGTTTGAAATGAGAAAGTGTGCTAAGCCAACTAATGGCGGTGTAATAGGTTGAATCGAGTCCAATCTTCTGCTAATCTTAAAGCCATGTCTATTGTGAGCCCTTCATGAGCTTATGTCTTTGGTGAACCTTTCATGAGCTTATTCTAACTAGTTATGAAGTGGAGCTTGATCCTTAGAGCTATCCATGTTCATATCATACTTCTACACATGTGATCTCAATTAGCTAAGTTCAACGCAATGAAATGTCTGTTTGAAATGAGAAAGTGTGCTAAGCCAACTAATGGCGGTGTATTAGGTTGCATCCAGTCCAATCTTCTGCTAATCTAAAAGCCATGTCTTTTGTGAGCCCTTCATGAGCTTATGTCTTTGGTGAACCTTTCATGAGCTTATTCTAACGAGTTATGAAATGGAGCTTGATCCTTAGAGCTATCCATGTTCATATCATACTTCTACACATGTGATCTAAATTAGCTAGGTTCAACGCAATGAAATGTCTATTTGAAATGAGAAAGTGTGCTAAGCCAACTAATGGCGGTGTAATAGGTTGCATCCAGTCCAATCTTCTGCTAATCTAAAAGACATGTCTTTTGTGAGCCCTTCATGAGCTTATGTCTTTGGTGAACCTTTCTTGAGCTTATTCTAACGAATTATGAAGTGAAGCTTTATCCGTAGAGCTATCCATGATCATATCTTACTTCTACACATGTGATCTCAATTAGCTAAGTTCAACGCAATGAAATGTATGTTTAAAATGAGAAAGTATGCTAAGCCAACTAATGGAGGTGTAATAGGTTGCATCCAGGTCAATCTTTTGCTAATCTAAAAGCCATGTCTTTTGTGAGCCCTTCATGAGCTTACGTCTTTGGTGAACCTTTCATGAGCTTATTCTAACGAGTTATGAAGTGGAGCTTGATCCTTAGAGCTATCCATGTTCATATCATACTTCTACACATGTGATCTAAATTAGCTAAGTTCAACGCAATGAAATGTCTGTTTGAAATGAGAAAGTGTGCTAAGCCAACTAATGGCGGTGTAATATGTTGCATCCAGTCCAATCTTCTGCTAATCTAAAAGCCATGTCTTTTGTGAGCCTTTCATGAGCTTATGTCTTTGGTGAACCTTTCATGAGCTTATTCTAACGAGTTATGAAGTGGAGCTTGATCCTTAAAGCTATCCATGTTCATATCATACTTCTACACATGTGATCTAAATTAGCTAAGTTCAACGCAATGAAAAGTCTGTTTGAAATGAGAAAGTGTGCTAAGCCAACTAATGGCGGTGAAATAGGTTGAATCGAGTCCAATCTTCTGCTAATCTTAAAGCCATGTCTATTGTGAGCCCTTCATGAGCTTATGTCTTTGGTGAACCTTTCATGAGCTTATTCTAACTAGTTATGAAGTGGAGCTTGATCCTTAGAGCTATCCATGTTCATATCATACTTCTACACATGTGATCTAAATTAGCTAAGTTCAACGCAATGAAATATCTGTTTGAAATGAGAAAGTGTGCTAAGCCAACTAATGGCGGTGTAATAGGTTGCATCCAGTCCAATCTTCTGCTAATCTAAAAGCCATGTCTTTTGTGAGCCTTTCATGAGCTTATGTCTTTGGTGAACCTTTCATGAGCTTATTCTAACGAGTTATGAAGTGGAGCTTGATCCTTAGAGCTATCCATGTTCATATCATACTTCTACACATGTGATCTAAATTAGCTAGGTTCAACGCAATGAAAAGTCTGTTTGAAATGAGAAAGTGTGCTAAGCCAACTAATGGCGGTGTAATAGGTTGAATCGAGTCCAATCTTCTGCTAATCTTAAAGCCATGTCTATTGTGAGCCCTTCATGAGCTTATGTCTTTGGTGAACCTTTCATGAGCTTATTCTAACTAGTTATGAAGTGGAGCTTGATCCTTAGAGCTATCCATGTTCATATCATACTTCTACACATGTGATCTCAATTAGCTAAGTTCAACGCAATGAAATGTCTGTTTGAAATGAGAAAGTGTGCTAAACCAACTAATGGCGGTGTATTAGGTTGCATCCAGTCCAATCTTCTGCTAATCTAAAAGCCATGTCTTTTGTGAGCCCTTCATGAGCTTATGTCTTTGGTGAACCTTTCATGAGCTTATTCTAACGAGTTATGAAATGGAGCTTGATCCTTAGAGCTATCCATGTTCATATCATACTTCTACACATGTGATCTCAATTAGCTAAGTTCAACGCAATGAAATGTATGTTTAAAATGAGAAAGTATGCTAAGCCAACTAATGGAGGTGTAATAGGTTGCATCCAGGTCAATCTTTTGCTAATCTAAAAGCCATGTCTTTTGTGAGCCCTTCATGAGCTTACGTCTTTGGTGAACCTTTCATGAGCTTATTCTAACGAGTTATGAAGTGGAGCTTGATCCTTAGAGCTATCAATGTTCATATCATACTTCTACACATGTGATCTAAATTAGCTAAGTTCAACGTAATGAAATGTCTGTTTGAAATGAGAAAGTGTGCTAAGCCAACTAATGGCGGTGTAATAGGTTGCATCCAGTCCAATCTTCTGCTAATCTAAAAGCCATGTCTTTTGTGAGCCTTTCATGAGCTTATGTCTTTGGTGAACCGTTCATGAGCTTATTCTAACGAGTTATGAAGTGGAGCTTGATCCTTAGAGCTATCCATGTTTATATCATACTTCTACACATGTGATCTAAATTAGCTAAGTTCAACGCAATGAAAAGTCTGTTTGAAATGAGAAAGTGTGCTAAGCCAACTAATGGCGGTGTAATAGGTTGAATCGAGTCCAATCTTCTGCTAATCTTAAAGCCATGTCTATTGTGAGCCCTTCATGAGCTTATGTCTTTGGTGAACCTTTCATGAGCTTATTCTAACTAGTTATGAAGTGGAGCTTGATCCTTAGAGCTATCCATGTTCATATCATACTTCTACACATGTGATCTAAATTAGCTAAGTTCAACGCAATGAAATATCTGTTTGAAATGAGAAAGTGTGCTAAGCCAACTAATGGCGGTGTAATAGGTTGCATCCAGTCCAATCTTCTGCTAATCTAAAAGCCATGTCTTTTGTGAGCCTTTCATGAGCTTATGTCTTTGGTGAACCTTTCATGAGCTTATTCTAACGAGTTATGAAGTGGAGCTTGATCCTTAGAGCTATCCATGTTCATATCATACTTCTACACATGTGATCTAAATTAGCTAGGTTCAACGCAATGAAAAGTCTGTTTGAAATGAGAAAGTGTGCTAAGCCAACTAATGGCGGTGTAATAGGTTGAATCGAGTCCAATCTTCTGCTAATCTTAAAGCCATGTCTATTGTGAGCCCTTCATGAGCTTATGTCTTTGGTGAACCTTTCATGAGCTTATTCTAACTAGTTATGAAGTGGAGCTTGATCCTTAGAGCTATCCATGTTCATATCATACTTCTACACATGTGATCTCAATTAGCTAAGTTCAACGCAATGAAATGTCTGTTTGAAATGAGAAAGTGTGCTAAACCAACTAATGGCGGTGTATTAGGTTGCATCCAGTCCAATCTTCTGCTAATCTAAAAGCCATGTCTTTTGTGAGCCCTTCATGAGCTTATGTCTTTGGTGAACCTTTCATGAGCTTATTCTAACGAGTTATGAAATGGAGCTTGATCCTTAGAGCTATCCATGTTCATATCATACTTCTACACATGTGATCTCAATTAGCTAAGTTCAACGCAATGAAATGTATGTTTAAAATGAGAAAGTATGCTAAGCCAACTAATGGAGGTGTAATAGGTTGCATCCAGGTCAATCTTTTGCTAATCTAAAAGCCATGTCTTTTGTGAGCCCTTCATGAGCTTACGTCTTTGGTGAACCTTTCATGAGCTTATTCTAACGAGTTATGAAGTGGAGCTTGATCCTTAGAGCTATCCATGTTCATATCATACTTCTACACATGTGATCTAAATTAGCTAAGTTCAACGCAATGAAATGTCTGTTTGAAATGAGAAAGTGTGCTAAGCCAACTAATGGCGGTGTAATAGGTTGCATCCAGTCCAATCTTCTGCTAATCTAAAAGCCATGTCTTTTGTGAGCCTTTCATGAGCTTATGTCTTTGGTGAACCTTTCATGAGCTTATTCTATATGAAGTGGAGCTTGATCCTTAGAGCTATCCATGTTCATATCATACTTCTACACATGTGATCTAAATTAGCTAGGTTCAACGCAATGAAATGTCTGTTTGACATGTGAAAGTGTGCTAAGCCAACTAATGGCGTTGTAATAGGTTGCATCCAGTCCACTCTTCTGCTAATCTAAAAGCCATGTCTTTTATGAGCCCTTCATGAGCTTATGTCTTTGGTGAACCCTTCATGAGTTTATTCTAACGAGTTATGAAGTGGAGCTTGATCCTTAGAGCTATCCATGTTCATCTCATACTTCTACACATGTGATCTAAATTAGCTAAGTTCGACGCAATGAAATGTCTGTTTGAAATGAGAAAGTGTGCTAAGCCAACTAATGGCGGTGTAATATGTTGCATCCAGTCCAATCTTCTGCTAATCTAAAAGCCATGTCTTTTGTGAGCCTTTCATGAGCTTATGTCTTTGGTGAACCTTTCATGAGCTTATTCTAACGAGTTATGAAGTGGAGCTTGATCCTTAGAGCTATCATTGTTCATATCATACTTCTACACATGTGATCTAAATTAGCTAAGTTCAACGCAATGAAATGTATGTTTGAAATGAGAAAGTGTGCTAAGCCAACTAATGGCGGTGTAATAGGTTGCATCCAGTCCAATCTTCTGCTAATCTAAAAGCCATGTCTTTTGTGAGCCCTTCATGAGCTTATGTCTTTGGTGAACCTTTCATGAGCATATTCTAACGAGTTAAGAAGTGGAGCTTGATCCTAAGAGCTATCCACGTTCATATCATACTTCTACACATGTGATCTCAATTAGCTAAGTTCAACGCAATGAAATGTCTGTTTGACATGTGAAAGTGTGCTAGGCCAGTTAACAACAGTGTAATAGGTTGCATCCAGTCCAATCTTCTGCTAATCTAAAAGCCATGTCTTTTGTGAGACTTTCATGAGCTTATGTCTTTGGTGAACCTTTCATGAGCTTATTCTAACTAGTTATGAAGTGGAGCTTGATCCTTAGAGCTATCCATGTTCATATCATACTTCTACACATGTGATCTCAATTAGCTAAGTTCAACGCAATGAAATGTCTGTTTGACATGTGAAAGTGTGCTAAGCCAGTTAACAACAGTGTAATAGGTTGCATCCAGTGCAATCTTCTGCTAATCTAAAAGCCATGTCTTTTATGAGCCCTTCATGAGCTTATGTCTTTGGTGAACCTTTCATGAGCTTATTCTAACGAGTTATGAAGTGGAGCTTGATCCTAAGAGCTATCCACGTTCATATCATACTTCTACACATGTGATCTCAATTAGCTAAGTTCAACGCAATGAAATGTCTGTTTGACATGTGAAAGTATGCTAAGCCAACTAATGGCGGTGTAATAGGTTGCATCCAGTCCAATCTTCTGCTAATCTAAAAGCCATGTCTTTTGTGAGCCCTTCATGAGCTTATGTCTTTGGTGAACCTTTCATGAGCTTATTCTAACGAGTTATGAAGTGGAGCTTGATCCTAAGAGCTATCCACGTTCATATCATACTTCTACACATGTGATCTCAATTAGCTAAGTTCAACGCAATGAAATGTCTGTTTGACATGTGAAAGTGTGCTAAGCTAGTTAACAACAGTGTAATAGGTTGCATCCAGTCCAATCTTCTGCTAATCTAAAAGCCATGTCTTTTGTGAGACTTTCATGAGCTTATGTCTTTGGTGAACCTTTCATGAGCTTATTCTAACTAGTTATGAAGTGGAGCTTGATCCTTAGAGCTATCCATGTTCATATCATACTTCTACACATGTGATCTCAATTAGCTAAGTTCAACGCAATGAAATGTCTGTTTGACATGTGAAAGTGTGCTAAGCCAGTTAACAACAGTGTAATAGGTTGCATCCAGTGCAATCTTCTGCTAATCTAAAAGCCATGTCTTTTATGAGCCCTTCATGAGCTTATGTCTTTGGTGAACCTTTCATGAGCTTATTCTAACGAGTTATGAAGTGGAGCTTGATCCTAAGAGCTATCCACGTTCATATCATACTTCTACACATGTGATCTCAATTAGCTAAGTTCAACGCAATGAAATGTCTGTTTGACATGTGAAAGTATGCTAAGCCAACTAATGGCGGTGTAATAGGTTGCATCCAGTCCAATCTTCTGCTAATTTAAAAGCCATGTCTTTTGTGAGCCCTTCATGAGCTTATGTCTTTGGTGAACCTTTCATGAGCTTATTCTAACGAGTTATGAAGTGGAGCTTGATCCTAAGAGCTATCCACGTTCATATCATACTTCTACACATGTGATCTCAATTAGCTAAGTTCAACGCAATGAAATGTCTGTTTGACATGTGAAAGTGTGCTAAGCCAGTTAACAACAGTGTAATAGGTTGCATCCAGTCCAATCTTCTGCTAATCTAAAAGCCATGTCTTTTGTGAGCCCTTCATGAGCTTATGTCTTTGGTGAACCTTTCATGAGTTTATTCTAACGAGTTATGAAGTGAAGCTTTATCCGTAGAGCTATCCACGTTCATATCATACTTCTACATTTGTGATCTCAATTAGCTAAGTTCAACGCAATGAAATGTCTGTTTGACATGTGAAAGTGTGCTAAGCCAGTTAACAGTAGTGTAATAGGTTGCATCCAGTCCAATCTTCTGCTAATCTAAAAGCCATGTCTTCTGTGAGCCTTTCATGAGCTTATGTGTTTGGTGAACCTTTCATGTGCTTATTCTAACGAGTTATGCAATGGAGCTTGATCCTAAGAGCTATCCACGTTCATATCATAATTCTACACATGTGATCTAAATTATCTAGGTTCAACGCAATGAAATGTCTGTTTGAAATGAGAAAGTGTGCTAAGCCAGTTAACAACAGTGTAATAGGTTGCATCCAGTGCAATCTTCTGCTAATCTAAAAGCCATGTCTTTTATGAGCCCTTCATGAGCTTATGTCTTTGGTGAACCTTTCATGAGCTTATTCTAACGAGTTATGAAGTGGAGCTTGATCCTAAGAGCTATCCACGTTCATATCATACTTCTACACATGTGATCTCAATTAGCTAAGTTCAACGCAATGAAATGTCTGTTTGACATGTGAAAGTATGCTAAGCCAACTAATGGCGGTGTAATAGGTTGCATCCAGTCCAATCTTCTGCTAATCTAAAAGCCATGTCTTTTGTGAGCCCTTCATGAGCTTATGTCTTTGGTGAACCTTTCATGAGCTTATTCTAACGAGTTATGAAGTGGAGCTTGATCCTAAGAGCTATCCACGTTCATATCATACTTCTACACATGTGATCTCAATTAGCTAAGTTCAACGCAATGAAATGACTGTTTGACATGTGAAAGTGTGCTAAGCTAGTTAACAACAGTGTAATAGGTTGCATCCAGTCCAATCTTCTGCTAATCTAAAAGCCATGTCTTTTGTGAGACTTTCATGAGCTTATGTCTTTGGTGAACCTTTCATGAGCTTATTCTAACTAGTTATGAAGTGGAGCTTGATCCTTAGAGCTATCCATGTTCATATCATACTTCTACACATGTGATCTCAATTAGCTAAGTTCAACGCAATGAAATGTCTGTTTGACATGTGAAAGTGTGCTAAGCCAGTTAACAACAGTGTAATAGGTTGCATCCAGTGCAATCTTCTGCTAATCTAAAAGCCATGTCTTTTATGAGCCCTTCATGAGCTTATGTCTTTGGTGAACCTTTCATGAGCTTATTCTAACGAGTTATGAAGTGGAGCTTGATCCTAAGAGCTATCCACGTTCATATCATACTTCTACACATGTGATCTCAATTAGCTAAGTTCAACGCAATGAAATGTCTGTTTGACATGTGAAAGTATGCTAAGCCAACTAATGGCGGTGTAATAGGTTGCATCCAGTCCAATCTTCTGCTAATTTAAAAGCCATGTCTTTTGTGAGCCCTTCATGAGCTTATGTCTTTGGTGAACCTTTCATGAGCTTATTCTAACGAGTTATGAAGTGGAGCTTGATCCTAAGAGCTATCCACGTTCATATCATACTTCTACACATGTGATCTCAATTAGCTAAGTTCAACGCAATGAAATGTCTGTTTGACATGTGAAAGTGTGCTAAGCTAGTTAACAACATTGTAATAGGTTGCATCCAGTCCAATCTTCTGCTAATCTAAAAGCCATGTCTTTTGTGAGCCCTTCATGAGCTTATGTCTTTGGTGAACCTTTCATGAGTTTATTCTAACGAGTTATGAAGTGAAGCTTTATCCGTAGAGCTATCCACGTTCATATCATACTTCTACATTTGTGATCTCAATTAGCTAAGTTCAACGCAATGAAATGTCTGTTTGACATGTGAAAGTGTGCTAAGCCAGTTAACAGTAGTGTAATAGGTTGCATCCAGTCCAATCTTCTGCTAATCTAAAAGCCATGTCTTCTGTGAGCCTTTCATGAGCTTATGTGTTTGGTGAACCTTTCATGTGCTTATTCTAACGAGTTATGCAATGGAGCTTGATCCTAAGAGCTATCCACGTTCATATCATAATTCTACACATGTGATCTAAATTATCTAGGTTCAACGCAATGAAATGTCTGTTTGAAATGAGAAAGTGTGCTAAGCCAACTAATGGCGGTGTAATAGGTTGCATCCAGTCCAATCTTCTGCTAATCTAAAAGCCATGTCTTTTGTGAGCCTTTCATGAGCTTATGTCTTTAGTGAACCTTTCATGAGCTTATTCTAACGAGTTATGAAGTGGAGCTTGATCTTTAGAGCTATCCATGTTCATATCATACTTCTACACATGTGATCTAAATTAGCTAGGTTCAACGCAATGAAAAGTCTGTTTGAAATGAGAAAGTGTGCTAAGCCAACTAATGGCGGTGTAAAAGGTTGAATCGAGTCCAATCTTCTGCTAATCTAAAAGCCATGTCTATTGTGAGCCCTTCATGAGCTTATGTCTTTGGTGAACCTTTCATGAGCTTATTCTAACTAGTTATGAAGTGGAGCTTGATCCTTAGAGCTATCCATGTTCATATCATACTTCTACACATGTGATCTCAATTAGCTAAGTTCAACGCAATGAAATGTCTGTTTGAAATGAGAAAGTGTGCTAAACCAACTAATGGCGGTGTATTAGGTTGCATCCAGTCCAATCTTCTGCTAATCTAAAAGCCATGTCTTTTGTGAGCCCTTCATGAGCTTATGTCTTTGGTGAACCTTTCATGAGCTTATTCTAACGAGTTATGAAATGGAGCTTGATCCTTAGAGCTATCCATGTTCATATCATACTTCTACACATGTGATCTCAATTAGCTAAGTTCAACGCAATGAAATGTATGTTTAAAATGAGAAAGTATGCTAAGCCAACTAATGGAGGTGTAATAGGTTGCATCCAGGTCAATCTTTTGCTAATCTAAAAGCCATGTCTTTTGTGAGCCCTTCATGAGCTTACGTCTTTGGTGAACCTTTCATGAGCTTATTCTAACGAGTTATGAAGTGGAGCTTGATCCTTAGAGCTATCCATGTTCATATCATACTTCTACACATGTGATCTAAATTAGCTAAGTTCAACGCAATGAAATGTCTGTTTGAAATGAGAAAGTGTGCTAAGCCAACTAATGGCGGTGTAATAGGTTGCATCCAGTCCAATCTTCTGCTAATCTAAAAGCCATGTCTTTTGTGAGCCTTTCATGAGCTTATGTCTTTGGTGAACCTTTCATGAGCTTATTCTAACGAGTTATGAAGTGGAGCTTGATCCTTAGAGCTATCCATGTTCATATCATACTTCTACACATGTGATCTAAATTAGCTAGGTTCAACGCAATGAAATGTCTGTTTGACATGTGAAAGTGTGCTAAGCCAACTAATGGCGTTGTAATAGGTTGCATCCAGTCCACTCTTCTGCTAATCTAAAAGCCATGTCTTTTATGAGCCCTTCATGAGCTTATGTCTTTGGTGAACCCTTCATGAGTTTATTCTAACGAGTTATGAAGTGGAGCTTGATCCTTAGAGCTATCCATGTTCATATCATACTTCTACACATGTGATCTAAATTAGCTAAGTTCAACGCAATGAAATGTCTGTTTGAAATGAGAAAGTGTGCTAAGCCAACTAATGGCGGTGTAATATGTTGCATCCAGTCCAATCTTCTGCTAATCTAAAAGCCATGTCTTTTGTGAGCCTTTCATGAGCTTATGTCTTTGGTGAACCTTTCATGAGCTTATTCTAACGAGTTATGAAGTGGAGCTTGATCCTTAGAGCTATCATTGTTCATATCATACTTCTACACATGTGATCTAAATTAGCTAAGTTCAACGCAATGAAATGTATGTTTGAAATGAGAAAGTGTGCTAAGCCAACTAATGGCGGTGTAATAGGTTGCATCCAGTCCAATCTTCTGCTAATCTAAAAGCCATGTCTTTTGTGAGCCCTTCATGAGCTTATGTCTTTGGTGAACCTTTCATGAGCATATTCTAACGAGTTAAGAAGTGGAGCTTGATCCTAAGAGCTATCCACGTTCATATCATACTTCTACACATGTGATCTCAATTAGCTAAGTTCAACGCAATGAAATGTCTGTTTGACATGTGAAAGTGTGCTAGGCCAGTTAACAACAGTGTAATAGGTTGCATCCAGTCCAATCTTCTGCTAATCTAAAAGCCATGTCTTTTGTGAGACTTTCATGAGCTTATGTCTTTGGTGAACCTTTCATGAGCTTATTCTAACTAGTTATGAAGTGGAGCTTGATCCTTAGAGCTATCCATGTTCATATCATACTTCTACACATGTGATCTCAATTAGCTAAGTTCAACGCAATGAAATGTCTGTTTGACATGTGAAAGTGTGCTAAGCCAGTTAACAACAGTGTAATAGGTTGCATCCAGTGCAATCTTCTGCTAATCTAAAAGCCATGTCTTTTATGAGCCCTTCATGAGCTTATGTCTTTGGTGAACCTTTCATGAGCTTATTCTAACGAGTTATGAAGTGGAGCTTGATCCTAAGAGCTATCCACGTTCATATCATACTTCTACACATGTGATCTCAATTAGCTAAGTTCAACGCAATGAAATGTCTGTTTGACATGTGAAAGTATGCTAAGCCAACTAATGGCGGTGTAATAGGTTGCATCGAGTCCAATCTTCTGCTAATCTAAAAGCCATGTCTTTTGTGAGCCCTTCATGAGCTTATGTCTTTGGTGAACCTTTCATGAGCTTATTCTAACGAGTTATGAAGTGGAGCTTGATCCTAAGAGCTATCCACGTTCATATCATACTTCTACACATGTGATCTCAATTAGCTAAGTTCAACGCAATGAAATGTCTGTTTGACATGTGAAAGTGTGCTAAGCTAGTTAACAACAGTGTAATAGGTTGCATCCAGTCCAATCTTCTGCTAATCTAAAAGCCATGTCTTTTGTGAGACTTTCATGAGCTTATGTCTTTGGTGAACCTTTCATGAGCTTATTCTAACTAGTTATGAAGTGGAGCTTGATCCTTAGAGCTATCCATGTTCATATCATACTTCTACACATGTGATCTCAATTAGCTAAGTTCAACGCAATGAAATGTCTGTTTGACATGTGAAAGTGTGCTAAGCCAACTAATGGCGGTGTAATAGGTTGCATCCAGTCCAATCTTCTGCTAATCTAAAAGCCATGTCTTTTGTGAGCCTTTCATGAGCTTATGTCTTTGGTGAACCTTTCATGAGCTTATTCTAACGAGTTATGAAGTGGAGCTTGATCCTTAGAGCTATCCATGTTCATATCATACTTCTACACATGTGATCTAAATTAGCTAGGTTCAACGCAATGAAATGTCTGTTTGACATGTGAAAGTGTGCTAAGCCAACTAATGGCGTTGTAATAGGTTGCATCCAGTCCACTCTTCTGCTAATCTAAAAGCCATGTCTTTTATGAGCCCTTCATGAGCTTATGTCTTTGGTGAACCCTTCATGAGTTTATTCTAACGAGTTATGAAGTGGAGCTTGATCCTTAGAGCTATCCATGTTCATATCATACTTCTACACATGTGATCTAAATTAGCTAAGTTCAACGCAATGAAATGTCTGTTTGAAATGAGAAAGTGTGCTAAGCCAACTAATGGCGGTGTAATATGTTGCATCCAGTCCAATCTTCTGCTAATCTAAAAGCCATGTCTTTTGTGAGCCTTTCATGAGCTTATGTCTTTGGTGAACCTTTCATGAGCTTATTCTAACGAGTTATGAAGTGGAGCTTGATCCTTAGAGCTATCATTGTTCATATCATACTTCTACACATGTGATCTAAATTAGCTAAGTTCAACGCAATGAAATGTATGTTTGAAATGAGAAAGTGTGCTAAGCCAACTAATGGCGGTGTAATAGGTTGCATCCAGTCCAATCTTCTGCTAATCTAAAAGCCATGTCTTTTGTGAGCCCTTCATGAGCTTATGTCTTTGGTGAACCTTTCATGAGCATATTCTAACGAGTTAAGAAGTGGAGCTTGATCCTAAGAGCTATCCACGTTCATATCATACTTCTACACATGTGATCTCAATTAGCTAAGTTCAACGCAATGAAATGTCTGTTTGACATGTGAAAGTGTGCTAGGCCAGTTAACAACAGTGTAATAGGTTGCATCCAGTCCAATCTTCTGCTAATCTAAAAGCCATGTCTTTTGTGAGACTTTCATGAGCTTATGTCTTTGGTGAACCTTTCATGAGCTTATTCTAACTAGTTATGAAGTGGAGCTTGATCCTTAGAGCTATCCATGTTCATATCATACTTCTACACATGTGATCTCAATTAGCTAAGTTCAACGCAATGAAATGTCTGTTTGACATGTAAAAGTGTGCTAAGCCAGTTAACAACAGTGTAATAGGTTGCATCCAGTGCAATCTTCTGCTAATCTAAAAGCCATGTCTTTTATGAGCCCTTCATGAGCTTATGTCTTTGGTGAACCTTTCATGAGCTTATTCTAACGAGTTATGAAGTGGAGCTTGATCCTAAGAGCTATCCACGTTCATATCATACTTCTACACATGTGATCTCAATTAGCTAAGTTCAACGCAATGAAATGTCTGTTTGACATGTGAAAGTATGCTAAGCCAACTAATGGCGGTGTAATAGGTTGCATCCAGTCCAATCTTCTGCTAATCTAAAAGCCATGTCTTTTGTGAGCCCTTCATGAGCTTATGTCTTTGGTGAACCTTTCATGAGCTTATTCTAACGAGTTATGAAGTGGAGCTTGATCCTAAGAGCTATCCACGTTCATATCATACTTCTACACATGTGATCTCAATTAGCTAAGTTCAACGCAATGAAATGTCTGTTTGACATGTGAAAGTGTGCTAAGCTAGTTAACAACAGTGTAATAGGTTGCATCCAGTCCAATCTTCTGCTAATCTAAAAGCCATGTCTTTTGTGAGACTTTCATGAGCTTATGTCTTTGGTGAACCTTTCATGAGCTTATTCTAACTAGTTATGAAGTGGAGCTTGATCCTTAGAGCTATCCATGTTCATATCATACTTCTACACATGTGATCTCAATTAGCTAAGTTCAACGCAATGAAATGTCTGTTTGACATGTGAAAGTGTGCTAAGCCAGTTAACAACAGTGTAATAGGTTGCATCCAGTGCAATCTTCTGCTAATCTAAAAGCCATGTCTTTTATGAGCCCTTCATGAGCTTATGTCTTTGGTGAACCTTTCATGAGCTTATTCTAACGAGTTATGAAGTGGAGCTTGATCCTAAGAGCTATCCACGTTCATATCATACTTCTACACATGTGATCTCAATTAGCTAAGTTCAACGCAATGAAATGTCTGTTTGACATGTGAAAGTATGCTAAGCCAACTAATGGCGGTGTAATAGGTTGCATCCAGTCCAATCTTCTGCTAATCTAAAAGCCATGTCTTTTGTGAGCCCTTCATGAGCTTATGTCTTTGGTGAACCTTTCATGAGCTTATTCTAACGAGTTATGAAGTGGAGCTTGATCCTAAGAGCTATCCACGTTCATATCATACTTCTACACATGTGATCTCAATTAGCTAAGTTCAACGCAATGAAATGTCTGTTTGACATGTGAAAGTGTGCTAAGCTAGTTAACAACATTGTAATAGGTTGCATCCAGTCCAATCTTCTGCTAATCTAAAAGCCATGTCTTTTGTGAGCCTTTCATGAGCTTATGTCTTTGGTGAACCTTTCATGAGCTTATTCTAACGAGTTATGAAGTGGAGCTTGATCCTTAGAGCTATCATTGTTCATATCATACTTCTACACATGTGATCTAAATTAGCTAAGTTCAACGCAATGAAATGTATGTTTGAAATGAGAAAGTGTGCTAAGCCAACTAATGGCGGTGTAATAGGTTGCATCCAGTCCAATCTTCTGCTAATCTAAAAGCCATGTCTTCTGTGAGCCTTTCATGAGCTTATGTGTTTGGTGAACCTTTCATGTGCTTATTCTAACGAGTTATGCAATGGAGCTTGATCCTAAGAGCTATCCACGTTCATATCATAATTCTACACATGTGATCTAAATTATCTAGGTTCAACGCAATGAAATGTCTGTTTGAAATGAGAAAGTCTGCTAAGCCAACTAATGGCGGTGTAATAGGTTGAATCAAGTCCAATCTTTTGCTAATCTAAAAGCCATGTCTTTTGTGAGCCCTTCATGAGCTTATGTCTTTGGTGAACCTTTCATGAGCTTATTCTAACGAGTTATGAAGTGGAGCTTGATCCTTAGAGCTATCCATGTTCATATCATACTTCTACACAAGTGATCTAAATTAGCTAAGTTCAACGCAATGAAAAGTCTGTTTGAAATGAGAAAGTGTGCTAAGCCAACTAATGGCGGTGTAATAGGTTGCATCCAGTCCAATCTTCTGCTAATCTAAAAGCCATGTCTTTTGTGAGCCCTTCATGAGCTTATGTCTTTGGTGAACCTTTCATGAGCATATTCTAACGAGTTAAGAAGTGGAGCTTGATCCTAAGAGCTATCCACGTTCATATCATACTTCTACACATGTGATCTCAATTAGCTAAGTTCAACGCAATGAAATGTCTGTTTGACATGTGAAAGTGTGCTAGGCCAGTTAACAACAGTGTAATAGGTTGCATCCAGTCCAATCTTCTGCTAATCTAAAAGCCATGTCTTTTGTGAGACTTTCATGAGCTTATGTCTTTGGTGAACCTTTCATGAGCTTATTCTAACTAGTTATGAAGTGGAGCTTGATCCTTAGAGCTATCCATGTTCATATCATACTTCTACACATGTGATCTCAATTAGCTAAGTTCAACGCAATGAAATGTCTGTTTGACATGTGAAAGTGTGCTAAGCCAGTTAACAACAGTGTAATAGGTTGCATCCAGTTCAATCTTCTGCTAATCTAAAAGCCATGTCTTTTCTGAGCCCTTCATGAGCTTATGTCTTTGGTGAACCTTTCATGAGCTTATTCTAACGAGTTATGAAGTGGAGCTTGATCCTAAGAGCTATCCACGTTCATATCATACTTCTACACATGTGATCTCAATTAGCTAAGTTCAACGCAATGAAATGTCTGTTTGACATGTGAAAGTATGCTAAGCCAACTAATGGCGGTGTAATAGGTTGCATCCAGTCCAATCTTCTGCTAATCTAAAAGCCATGTCTTTTGTAAGCCCTTCATGAGCTTATGTCTTTGGTGAACCTTTCATGAGCTTATTCTAACGAGTTATGAAGTGGAGCTTGATCCTAAGAGCTATCCACGTTCATATCATACTTCTACACATGTGATCTCAATTAGCTAAGTTCAACGCAATGAAATGTCTGTTTGACATGTGAAAGTGTGCTAAGCTAGTTAACAACATTGTAATAGGTTGCATCCAGTCCAATCTTCTGCTAATCTAAAAGCCATGTCTTTTGTGAGCCCTTCATGAGCTTATGTCTTTGGTGAACCTTTCATGAGCTTATTCTAACGAGTTATGAAGTGAAGCTTTATCCGTAGAGCTATCCACGTTCATATCATACTTCTACATATGTGATCTCAATTAGCTAAGTTCAACGCAATGAAATGTCTGTTTGACATGTGAAAGTGTGCTAAGCCAGTTAACAATAGTGTAATAGGTTGCATCCAGTCCAATCTTCTGCTAATCTAAAAGCCATGTCTTCTGTGAGCCTTTCATGAGCTTATGTGTTTGGTGAACCTTTCATGTGCTTATTCTAACGAGTTATGCAATGGAGCTTGATCCTAAGAGCTATCCACGTTCATATCATAATTCTACACATGTGATCTAAATTAGCTAGGTTCAACGCAATGAAATGTCTGTTTGAAATGAGAAAGTCTGCTAAGCCAACTAATGGCGGTGTAATAGGTTGAATCAAGTCCAATCTTCTGCTAATCTAAAAGCCATGTCTTTTGTGAGCCCTTCATGAGCTTATGTCTTTGGTGAACCTTTCATGAGCTTATTCTAACGAGTTATGAAGTGGAGCTTGATCCTTAGAGCTATCCATGTTCATATCATACTTCTACACAAGTGATCTAAATTAGCTAAGTTCAACGCAATGAAAAGTCTGTTTGAAATGAGAAAGTGTGCTAAGCCAACTAATGGCGGTGTAATAGGTTGCATCTAGTCCAATCTTCTCCTAATCTAAAAGCCATGTCTTCTGTGAGCCTTTCATGAGCTTATGTCTTTGGTGAACCTTTCATGAGCTTATTCTAACGAGTTATGAAGTGGAGCTTAATCCTTAGAGCTATCCATGTTCATATCATACTTCTACACATGTGATCTAAATTAGCTAGGTTCAACGCAATGAAATGTCTGTTTGAAATGAGAAAGTGTGCTAAGCCAACTAATGGCGGTGTATTAGGTTGCATCCAGTCCAATCTTCTGTTAATCTAAAAGCCATGTCTTTTGTGAGCCCTTCATGAGCTTATGTTTTTGGTGAACCTTTCATGAGCTTATTCTAACGAGTTATGAAGTGGAGCTTGATCCTTAGAGCTATCCATGTTCATATCATACTTCTACACATGTGATCTAAATTAGCTAGGTTCAACGCAATGAAATGTCTGTTTGAAATGAGAAAGTGTGCTAAGCCAACTAATGGCGGTGTAATAGGTTGTATCCAGTCCAATCTTCTACTAATCTAAAAGCCATGTCTTCTGTGAGCCTTTCATGATCTTATGTCTTTGGTGAACCTTTCATGAGCTTATTCTAACGAGTTATGAAGTGGAGCTTGATCCTAGAGCTATCCATGTTCATATCATACTTCTACACAAGTGATCTAAATTAGCTAAGTTCAACGCAATGAAAAGTCTGTTTGAAATGAGAAAGTGTGCTAAGCCAACTAATGGCGGTGTAATAGGTTGAATCGAGTCCAATCTTCTGCTAATCTAAAAGCCATGTCTATTGTGAGCCCTTCATGAGCTTATGTCTTTGGTGAACCTTTCATGAGATTATTCTAACAAGTTATGAAGTGGAGCTTGATCTTAAGAGCTATCCACGTTCATATCATACTTCTACACATGTGATCTCAATTAGCTAAGTTCAACACAATGAAATGTCTGTTTGACATGTGAAAGTGTGCTAAGCCAGTTAACAACAGTGTAATAGGTTGCATCCAGTCCAATCTTCTGCTAATCTAAAAGCCATGTCTTTTGTGAGCCTTCATGAGCTTATGTCTTTGGTGAACCTTTCTTGAGCTTATTCTAACGAATTATGAAGTGAAGCTTTATCTGTAGAGCTATCCATGATCATATCTTACTTCTACACATGTGATCTCAATTAGCTAAGTTCAACGCAATGAAATGTATGTTTAAAATGAGAAAGTATGCTAAGCCAACTAATGGAGGTGTAATAGGTTGCATCCAGGTCAATCTTTTGCTAATCTAAAAGCCATGTCTTTTGTGAGCCCTTCATGAGCTTACGTCTTTGGTGAACCTTTCATGAGCTTATTCTAACGAGTTATGAAGTGGAGCTTGATCCTTAGAGCTATCCATGTTCATATCATACTTCTACACATGTGATCTAAATTAGCTAAGTTCAATGCAATGAAATGTCTGTTTGAAATGAGAAAGTGTGCTAAGCCAACTAATGGCGGTGTATTAGGTTGCATCCAGTCCAATCTTCTGTTAATCTAAAAGCCATGTCTTTTGTGAGCCCTTCATGAGCTTATGTCTTTGGTGAACCTTTCATGAGCTTATTCTAACGAGTTATGAAGTGAAGCTTTATCCGTAGAGCTATCCACGTTCATATCATACTTCTACATATGTGATCTCAATTAGCTAAGTTCAACGCAATGAAATGTTTGTTTGACATGTGAAAGTGTGCTAAGCCAGTTAACAGTAGTGTAATAGGTTGCATCCAGTCCAATCTTCTGCTAATCTAAAAGCCATGTCTTCTGTGAGCCCTTCATGAGCTTATGTCTTTGGTGAACCTTTCATGAGCTTATTCTAACGAGTTATGAAGTGGAGCTTGATCCTTAGAGCTATCCATGTTCATATCATACTTCTACACAAGTGATCTAAATTAGCTAAGTTCAACGCAATGAAAAGTCTGTTTGAAATGAGAAAGTGTGCTAAGCCAACTAATGGCGGTGTAATAGGTTGCATCTAGTCCAATCTTCTCCTAATCTAAAAGCCATGTCTTCTGTGAGCCTTTCATGAGCTTATGTCTTTGGTGAACCTTTCATGAGCTTATTCTAACGAGTTATGAAGTGGAGCTTAATCCTTAGAGCTATCCATGTTCATATCATACTTCTACACATGTGATCTAAATTAGCTAGGTTCAACGCAATGAAATGTCTGTTTGAAATGAGAAAGTGTGCTAAGCCAACTAATGGCGGTGTATTAGGTTGCATCCAGTCCAATCTTCTGTTAATCTAAAAGCCATGTCTTTTGTGAGCCCTTCATGAGCTTATGTTTTTGGTGAACCTTTCATGAGCTTATTCTAACGAGTTATGAAGTGGAGCTTGATCCTTAGAGCTATCCATGTTCATATCATACTTCTACACATGTGATCTAAATTAGCTAGGTTCAACGCAATGAAATGTCTGTTTGAAATGAGAAAGTGTGCTAAGCCAACTAATGGCGGTGTAATAGGTTGTATCCAGTCCAATCTTCTACTAATCTAAAAGCCATGTCTTCTGTGAGCCTTTCATGATCTTATGTCTTTGGTGAACCTTTCATGAGCTTATTCTAACGAGTTATGAAGTGGAGCTTGATCCTAGAGCTATCCATGTTCATATCATACTTCTACACAAGTGATCTAAATTAGCTAAGTTCAACGCAATGAAAAGTCTGTTTGAAATGAGAAAGTGTGCTAAGCCAACTAATGGCGGTGTAATAGGTTGAATCGAGTCCAATCTTCTGCTAATCTAAAAGCCATGTCTATTGTGAGCCCTTCATGAGCTTATGTCTTTGGTGAACCTTTCATGAGATTATTCTAACAAGTTATGAAGTGGAGCTTGATCTTAAGAGCTATCCACGTTCATATCATACTTCTACACATGTGATCTCAATTAGCTAAGTTCAACACAATGAAATGTCTGTTTGACATGTGAAAGTGTGCTAAGCCAGTTAACAACAGTGTAATAGGTTGCATCCAGTCCAATCTTCTGCTAATCTAAAAGCCATGTCTTTTGTGAGCCCTTCATGAGCTTATGTCTTTGGTGAACCTTTCTTGAGCTTATTCTAACGAATTATGAAGTGAAGCTTTATCTGTAGAGCTATCCATGATCATATCTTACTTCTACACATGTGATCTCAATTAGCTAAGTTCAACGCAATGAAATGTATGTTTAAAATGAGAAAGTATGCTAAGCCAACTAATGGAGGGGTAATAGGTTGCATCCAGGTCAATCTTTTGCTAATCTAAAAGCCATGTCTTTTGTGAGCCCTTCATGAGCTTACGTCTTTGGTGAACCTTTCATGAGCTTATTCTAACGAGTTATGAAGTGGAGCTTGATCCTTAGAGCTATCCATGTTCATATCATACTTCTACACATGTGATCTAAATTAGCTATGTTCAATGCAATGAAATGTCTGTTTGAAATGAGAAAGTGTGCTAAGCCAACTAATGGCGGTGTATTAGGTTGCATCCAGTCCAATCTTCTGTTAATCTAAAAGCCATGTCTTTTGTGAGCCCTTCATGAGCTTATGTCTTTGGTGAACCTTTCATGAGCTTATTCTAACGAGTTATGAAGTGAAGCTTTATCCGTAGAGCTATCCACGTTCATATCATACTTCTACATATGTGATCTCAATTAGCTAAGTTCAACGCAATGAAATGTTTGTTTGACATGTGAAAGTGTGCTAAGCCAGTTAACAGTAGTGTAATAGGTTGCATCCAGTCCAATCTTCTGCTAATCTAAAAGCCATGTCTTCTGTGAGCCCTTCATGAGCTTATGTCTTTGGTGAACCTTTCATGAGCTTATTCTAACGAGTTATGAAGTGGAGCTTGATCCTTAGAGCTATCCATGTTCATATCATACTTCTACACAAGTGATCTAAATTAGCTAAGTTCAACGCAATGAAAAGTCTGTTTGAAATGAGAAAGTGTGCTAAGCCAACTAATGGCGGTGTAATAGGTTGCATCTAGTCCAATCTTCTCCTAATCTAAAAGCCATGTCTTCTGTGAGCCTTTCATGAGCTTATGTCTTTGGTGAACCTTTCATGAGCTTATTCTAACGAGTTATGAAGTGGAGCTTAATCCTTAGAGCTATCCATGTTCATATCATACTTCTACACATGTGATCTAAATTAGCTAGGTTCAACGCAATGAAATGTCTGTTTGAAATGAGAAAGTGTGCTAAGCCAACTAATGGCGGTGTAATAGGTTGAATCGAGTCCAATCTTCTGCTAATCTAAAAGCCATGTCTATTGTGAGCCCTTCATGAGCTTATGTCTTTGGTGAACCTTTCATGAGATTATTCTAACAAGTTATGAAGTGAAGCTTTATCTGTAGAGCTATCCATGATCATATCTTACTTCTACACATGTGATCTCAATTAGCTAAGTTCAACGCAATGAAATGTATGTTTAAAATGAGAAAGTATGCTAAGCCAACTAATGGAGGTGTAATAGGTTGCATCCAGGTCAATCTTTTGCTAATCTAAAAGCCATGTCTTTTGTGAGCCCTTCATGAGCTTACGTCTTTGGTGAACCTTTCATGAGCTTATTCTAACGAGTTATGAAGTGGAGCTTGATCCTTAGAGCTATCCATGTTCATATCATACTTCTACACATGTGATCTAAATTAGCTAAGTTCAATGCAATAAAATGTCTGTTTGAAATGAGAAAGTGTGCTAAGCCAACTAATGGCGGTGTATTAGGTTGCATCCAGTCCAATCTTCTGTTAATCTAAAAGCCATGTCTTTTGTGAGCCCTTCATGAGCTTATGTCTTTGGTGAACCTTTCATGAGCTTATTCTAACGAGTTATGAAGTGAAGCTTTATCCGTAGAGCTATCCACGTTCATATCATACTTCTACATATGTGATCTCAATTAGCTAAGTTCAACGCAATGAAATGTTTGTTTGACATGTGAAAGTGTGCTAAGCCAGTTAACAGTAGTGTAATAGGTTGCATCCAGTCCAATCTTCTGCTAATCTAAAAGCCATGTCTTCTGTGAGCCTTTCATGAGCTTATGTCTTTGGTGAACCTTTCATGAGCTTATTCTAACGAGTTATGAAGTGGAGCTTGATCCTAGAGCTATCCATGTTCATATCATACTTCTACACAAGTGATCTAAATTAGCTAAGTTCAACGCAATGAAAAGTCTGTTTGAAATGAGAAAGTGTGCTAAGCCAACTAATGGCGGTGTAATAGGTTGAATCGAGTCCAATCTTCTGCTAATCTAAAAGCCATGTCTATTGTGAGCCCTTCATGAGCTTATGTCTTTGGTGAACCTTTCATGAGATTATTCTAACGAGTTATGAAGTGGAGCTTGATCTTAAGAGCTATCCACGTTCATATCATACTTCTACACATGTGATCTCAATTAGCTAAGTTCAACGCAATGAAATGTCTGTTTGACATGTGAAAGTGTGCTAAGCCAGTTAACAACAGTGTAATAGGTTGCATCCAGTCCAATCTTCTACTAATCTAAAAGCCATGTCTTTTGTGAGCCCTTCATGAGCTTATGTCTTTGGTGAACCTTTCTTGAGCTTATTCTAACGAATTATGAAGTGAAGCTTTATCTGTAGAGCTATCCATGATCATATCTTACTTCTACACATGTGATCTCAATTAGCTAAGTTCAACGCAATGAAATGTATGTTTAAAATGAGAAAGTATGCTAAGCCAACTAATGGAGGTGTAATAGGTTGCATCCAGGTCAATCTTTTCCTAATCTAAAAGCCATGTCTTTTGTGAGCCCTTCATGAGCTTACGTCTTTGGTGAACCTTTCATGAGCTTATTCTAACGAGTTATGAAGTGGAGCTTGATCCTTAGAGCTATCCATGTTCATATCATACTTCTACACAAGTGATCTAAATTAGCTAAGTTCAACGCAATGAAAAGTCTGTTTGAAATGAGAAAGTGTGCTAAGCCAACTAATGGCGGTGTAATAGGTTGAATCGAGTCCAATCTTCTGCTAATCTAAAAGCCATGTCTTTTGTGAGCCTTTCATGAGCTTATGTCTTTGGTGAACCTTTCATGAGCTTATTCTAACGAGTTATGAAGTGGAGCTTGATCCTTAGAGCTATCCATGTTCATATCATACTTCTACACATGTGATCTAAATTAGCTAGGTTCAACGCAATGAAATGTCTGTTTGACATTTGAAAGAGTGCTAAGCCAACTAATGGCGTTGTAATAGGTTGCATCCAGTCGACTCTTCTGCTAATCTAAAAGCCATGTCTTTTATGAGCCCTTCATGAGCTTATGTCTTTGGTGAACTTTTCATGAGATTATTCTAACGAGTTATGAAGTGGAGCTTGATCTTAAGAGCTATCCACGTTCATATCATACTTCTACACATGTGATCTCAATTGGCTAAGTTCAACGTAATGAAATGTCTGTTTGACATGTGAAAGTGTGCTAAGCTAGTTAACAACAGTGTAATAGGTTGCATCCAGTCCAATCTTCTGCTAATCTAAAAGCCATGTCTTTTGTGAGCCCTTCATGAGCTTATGTCTTTTGTGAACCTTTCTTGAGCTTATTCTAACGAATTATGAAGTGAAGCTTTATCCGTAGAGTTATCCATGTTCATATGTTACTTCTACACATGTGATCTCAATTAGCTAAGTTCAACGCAATGAAATGTATGTTTAAAATGAGAAAGTATGCTAAGCCAACTAATGGAGGTGTAATAGGTTGCATCCAGGTCAATCTTTTGCTAATCTAAAAGCCATGTCTTTTGTGAGCCCTTCATGAGCTTATGTCTTTGGTGAACCCTTCATGAGTTTATTCTAACGAGTTATGAAGTGGAGCTTGATCCTTAGAGCTATCCATGTTCATATCATACTTCTACACATGTGATCTAAATTAGCTAAGTTCAACGCAATGAAATGTCTGTTTGAAATGTGAAAGTGTGCTAAGCCAGTTAACAGCAGTGTAATAGGTTGCATGCAGTCCAATCTTCTCCTAATCTAAAAGCCATGTCTTTTGTGAGCCCTTCATGAGCTTATGTCTTTGGTGAACCTTTCATGAGCTTATTCTAACGAGTTATGAAGTGGAGCTTGATCCTAAGAGCTATCCACGTTCATATCATACTTCTACACATGTGATCTCAATTAGCTAAGTTCAACGCAATGAAATGTCTGTTTGAAATGAGAAAGTGTGCTAAGCCAACTAATGGCGGTGTAATAGGTTGCATCCAGTCCAATCTTCTGCTAATCTAAAAGCCATGTCTTTTATGAGCCCTTCATGAGCTTATGTCTTTGGTGAACCTTTCATGAGCTTAGTCTAACGAGTTATGAAGTGGAGCTTGATCCTAAGAGCTATCCACGTTCATATCATACTTCTACACATGTGATCTCAATTAGCTAAGTTCAACGCAATGAAATGTCTGTTTGACATGTAAAAGTGTGCTAAGCCAACTAATGGCGGTGTAATAGGTTGCATCCAGTCCAATCTTCTGCTAATCTAAAAGCCATGTCTTTTGTGAGCCCTTCATGAGCTTATGTCTTTGGTGAACCTTTCATGAGCTTATTCTAACGAGTTATGAAGTGGAGCTTGATCCTAAGAGCTATCCACGTTCATATCATACTTCTACACATGTTATCTCAATTAGCTAAGTTCAACGCAATGAAATGTCTATTTGACATGTGAAAGTGTGCTAAGCCAGTTAACAACATTGTAATAGGTTGCATCCAGTCCAATCTTCTGCTAATCTGAGAGGCCATGTCTTTTGTGAGCCCTTCATGAGCTTATGTCTTTGGTGAACCTTTCATGAGCTTATTCTAACGAGTTATGAAGTGAAGCTTTATCCGTAGAGCTATCCACGTTCATATAATACTTCTACATATGTGATCTCAATTAGCTAAGTTCAACGCAATGAAATGTTTGTTTGACATGTGAAAGTGTGCTAAGCCAGTTAACAGTAGTGTAATAGGTTGCATCCAGTCCAATCTTCTGCTAATCTAAAAGCCATGTCTTTTATGAGCCCTTCATGAGCTTATGTCTTTGGTGAACCTTTCATGAGCTTAGTCTAACGAGTTATGAAGTGGAGCTTGATCCTAAGAGCTATCCACGTTTATATCATACTTCTACACATGTGATCTCAATTAGCTAAGTTCAACGCAATGAAATGTCTGTTTGACATGTAAAAGTGTGCTAAGCCAACTAATGGCGGTGTAATAGGTTGCATCCAGTCCAATCTTCTGCTAATCTAAAAGCCATGTCTTTTGTGAGCCCTTCATGAGCTTATGTCTTTGGTGAACCTTTCATGAGCTTATTCTAACGAGTTATGAAGTGGAGCTTGATCCTAAGAGCTATCCACGTTCATATCATACTTCTACACATGTTATCTCAATTAGCTAAGTTCAACGCAATGAAATGTCTGTTTGACATGTGAAAGTGTGCTAAGCCAGTTAACAACATTGTAATAGGTTGCATCCAGTCCAATCTTCTGCTAATCTGAGAGGCCATGTCTTTTGTGAGCCCTTCATGAGCTTATGTCTTTGGTGAACCTTTCATGAGCTTATTCTAACGAGTTATGAAGTGAAGCTTTATCCGTAGAGCTATCCACGTTCATATCATACTTCTACATATGTGATCTCAATTAGCTAAGTTCAACGCAATGAAATGTTTGTTTGACATGTGAAAGTGTGCTAAGCCAGTTAACAGTAGTGTAATAGGTTGCATCCAGTCCAATCTTCTGCTAATCTAAAAGCCATGTCTTCTGTGAGCCTTTCATGAGCTTATGTGTTTGGTGAACCTTTCATGTGCTTATTCTAACGAGTTATGAAATGTAGCTTGATCCTAAGAGCTATCCACGTTCATATCATACTTCTACACATGTGATCTAAATTAGCTAAGTTCAACGCAATGAAATGTCTGTTTGACATGTGAAAGTGTGCTAAGCCAACTAATGGCGGTGTAATAGGTTGCATCCAGTCCAATCTTCTGCTAATCTGAGAGGCCATGTCTTTTGTGAGCCCTTCTTGAGCTTATGTCTTTGGTGAACCTTTCATGAGCTTATTCTAACGAGTTATGAAGTGAACCTTTATCCGTAGAGCTATCCACGTTCATATCATACTTCTACATATGTGATCTCAATTAGCTAAGTTCAACGCAATGAAATGTTTGTTTGACATGTGAAAGTGTGCTAAGCCAGTTAACAGTAGTGTAATAGGTTGCATCCAGTCCAATCTTCTGCTAATCTAAAAGCCATGTCTTCTGTGAGCCTTTCATGAGCTTATGTGTTTGGTGAACCTTTCATGTGCTTATTCTAACGAGTTATGAAATGTAGCTTGATCCTAAGAGCTATCCACGTTCATATCATACTTCTACACATGTGATCTAAATTAGCTAAGTTCAACGCAAAGAAATGTCTGTTTGAAATGAGAAAGTCTGCTAAGCCAACTAATGGCGGTGTAATAGGTTGCATCCAGTCCAATCTTCTGCTAATCTAAAAGCCATGTCTTTTGTGAGCCTTGCATGAGCTTATGTCATTAGTTAACCCTTCATGAGTTTATTCTAACGAGTTATGAAGTGGAGCTTGATTCTTAGAGCTATCCATGTTCATATCATACTTCTACACATGTGATCTAAATTAGCTAAGTTCAATGCAATGAAATGTCTGTTTGAAATGCGAAAGTGTGCTAAGCCAACTAATGGCGGTGTAATAGGTTGCATCTAGTCTAATCTTCTCCTAATCTAAAAGCCATGTCTTCTGTGAGCCTTTCATGAGCTTATGTCTTTGGTGAACCTTTCATGAGCTTATTCTAACGAGTTATGAAGTGGAGCTTGATCCTTAGAGCTATCCATGTTCATATCATACTTCTACACATGTGATCTAAATTAGCTAGGTTCAACGCAATGAAATGTCTGTTTGAAATGAGAAAGTGTGCTAAGCCAACTAATGGCGGTGTATTAGGTTGCATCCAGTCCAATCTTCTGCTAATCTAAAAGCCATGTCTTTTGTGAGCCCTTCATGAGCTTATGTCTTTGGTGAACCTTTCATGAGCTTATTCTAACGAGTTATGAAGTGGAGCTTGATTCTAAGAGCTATCCACGTTTATATCATACTTCTACACATGTGATCTCAATTAGCTAAGTTCAATGCAATGAAATGTCTGTTTGACATGTGAAAGGGTGCTAAGCCAGTTAACAGCAGTGTAATAGGTTGCATCTAGTCCAATCTTCTCCTAATCTAAAAGCCATGTCTTCTGTGAGCCTTTCATGAGCTTATGTCTTTGGTGAACCTTTCATGAGCTTATTCTAACGAGTTATGAAGTGGAGCTTGATCCTTAGAGCTATCCATGTTCATATCATACTTCTACACATGTGATCTAAATTAGCTAGGTTCAACGCAATGAAATGTCTGTTTGAAATGAGAAAGTCTGCTAAGCCAACTAATGGCGGTGTAATAGGTTGAATCAAGTCCAATCTTCTGCTAATCTAAAAGCCATGTCTTTTGTGAGCCCTTCATGAGCTTATGTCTTTGGTGAACCTTTCATGAGCTTATTCTAACGAGTTATGAAGTGGAGCTTGATCCTTAGAGCTATCCATGTTCATATCATACTTCTACACAAGTGATCTAAATTAGCTAAGTTCAACGCAATGAAAAGTCTGTTTGAAATGAGAAAGTGTGCTAAGCCAACTAATGGCAGTGTAATAGGTTGAATCGAGTCCAATCTTCTGCTAATCTAAAAGCCATGTCTATTGTGAACCCTTCATAAGCTTATGTCTTTGGTGAACCTTTCATGAGCTTATTCTAACGAGTTATGAAGTGGAGCTTGATCCTTAGAGCTATCCATGTTCATATCATACTTCTACACATGTGATCTAAATTAGCTAAGTTCAACGCAATGAAATGTCTGTTTGAAATGAGAAAGTCTGCTAAGCCAACTAATGGCGGTGTAATAGGTTGCATCCAGTCCAATCTTATGCTAATCTAAAAGCCATGTCTTTTGTGAGCCTTTCATGAGCTTATGTCTTTGGTGAACCTTTCATGAGCTTATTCTAACGAGTTATGAAGTGGAGCTTGATCCTTAGAGCTATCCATGTTAATATCATACTTCTACACATGTGATCTAAATTAGCTAGGTTCAACGCAATGAAATGTCTGTTTGACATGTGAAAGTGTGCTAAGCCAGTTAACAACAGTGTAATAAGTTGCATCCAGTCCAATCTTCTGCTAATCTAAAAGCCATGTCTTTTGTGAGCCCTTCATGAGCTTATGTCTTTGGTGAACCTTTCATGAGCTTATTCTAACGAGTTATGAAGTGGAGCTTGATCATTAGAGCTATCCATGTTCATATCATACTTCTACACATGTGATCTAAATTAGCTAGGTTCAACGCAATGAAATGTCTGTTTGAAATGAGAAAGTGTGCTAAGCCAACTAATGGCGGTGTAATAGGTTGCATCTAGTCCAATCTTCTCCTAATCTAAAAGCCATGTCTTTTGTGAGCCCTTCATGAGCTTATGTCTTTGGTGAACCTTTCATGAGCTTATTCTAACGAGTTATGAAGTGGAGCTTGATCCTTAGAGCTATCCATGTTCATATCATACTTCTACACATGTGATCTAAATTAGCTAAGTTCAACGCAATGAAATGTCTGTTTGAAATGAGAAAGTGTGCTAAGCCAGTTAACAACAGTGTAATAAGTTGCATCCAGTCCAATCTTCTGCTAATCTAAAAGCCATGTCTTTTGTGAGCCCTTCATGAGCTTATGTCTTTGGTGAACCTTTCATGAGCTTATTCTAACGAGTTATGAAGTGGAGCTTGATCCTTAGAGCTATCCATGTTCATATCATACTTCTACACATGTGATCTAAATTAGCTAAGTTCAACGCAATGAAATGTCTGTTTGAAATGAGAAAGTGTGCTAAGCCAACTAATGGCGGTGTAATAGGTTGCATCCAGTCCAATCTTTTGCTAATCTAAAAGCCATGTCTTTTGTGAGCCCTTCATGAGCTTATGTCTTTGGTGAACCTTTCATGAGCTTATTCTAACGAGTTATGAAGTGGAGCTTGATCCTAAGAGCTATCCACGTTCATATCATACTTCTACACATGTGATCTAAATTAGCTAAGTTCAACGCAATGAAATGTCTGTTTGAAATGAGAAAGTGTGCTAAGCCAACTAATGGCGGTGTAATAGGTTGAATCGAGTTCAATCTTCTGCTAATCTAAAAGCCATGTCTTTTGTGAGCCCTTCATGAGCTTATGTCTTTGGTGAACCGTTCATGAGCTTATTCTAACGAGTTATGAAGTGGAGCTTGATCCTTAGAGCTATCCATGTTCATATCATACTTCTACACATGTGATCTAAATTAGCTAAGTTCAACCCAATGAAATGTCTGTTTGAAATGAGAAAGTGTGCTAAGCCAACTAATGGCGGTGTAATAGGTTGCATCCAGTCCAATCTTTTGCTAATCTAAAAGCCATGTCTTTTGTGAGCCCTTCATGAGCTTATGTCTTTGGTGAACCTTTCATGAGCTTATTCTAATGAGTTATGAAGTGGAGCTTGATCCTTAGAGCTATCCATGTTCATATCATACTTCTACACATGTGATCTAAATTAGCTAGGTTCAACGCAATGAAATGTCTGTTTGAAATGAGAAAGTGTGCTAAGCCAACTAATGGCGGTGTAATAGGTTGCATCCAGTCCAATCTTCTGCTAATCTAAAAGCCATGTCTTTTGTGAGCCCTTCATGAGCTTATGTCTTTGGTGAACCTTTCATGAGCTTATTCTAACGAGTTATGAAGTGGAGCTTGATCCTTAGAGCTATCCATGTTCATATCATACTTCTACACAAGTGATCTAAGTTAGCTAAGTTCAACGCAATGAAAAGTCTGTTTGAATTGAGAAAGTGTGCTAAGCCAACTAATGGTGGTGTAATAGGTTGAATCAAGTCCAATCTTCTGCTAATCTAAAAGCCATGTCTTTTGTGAGCCCTTCATGAGCTTATGTCTTTGGTGAACCTTTCATGAGCTTATTCTAACGAGTTATGAAGTGGAGCTTGATCCTTAGAGCTATCCATGTTCATATCATACTTCTACACAAGTGATCTAAATTAGCTAAGTTCAACGCAATGAAAAGTCTGTTTGAAAATGAGAAAGTGTGCTAAGCCAACTAATGGCGGTGTAATAGGTTGCATCTAGTCCAATCTTCTGCTAATCTAAAAGCAATGTCTTTTGTGAGCCCTTCATGAGCTTATGTCTTTGGTGAATCTTTCATGAGCTTATTCTAACGAGTTATGAAGTGGAGCTTGATCCTTAGAGCTATCCATGTTCATATCATACTTCTACACATGTGATCTAAATTAGCTAGGTTCAATGCAATGAAATGTCTGTTTGACATGTGAAAGTGTGCTAAGCCAGTTAACAACAGTGTAATAAGTTGCATCAAGTCCAATCTTCTGCTAATCTAAAAGCCATGTCTTTTGTGAGCCCTTCATGAGCTTATGTCTTTGGTGAACCTTTCATGAGCTTATTCTAACGAGTTATGAAGTGAAGCTTTATCCGTAGAGCTATCCACGTTCATATCATACTTCTACACATGTGATCTCAATTAGCTAAGTTCAACGCAATGAAATGTCTGTTTGACATGTGAAAGTGTGCTAAGCCAGTTAACAGCAGTGTAATAGGTTGCATCCAGTCCAATCTTCTGCTAATCTAAAAGCCATGTCTTCTGTGAGCCTTTCATGAGCTTATGTGTTTGGTGAACCTTTCATGTGCTTATTCTAACGAGTTATGCAATGGAGCTTGATCCTAAGAGCTATCCACGTTCATATCATACTTCTACACATGTAATCTAAATTAGCTAAGTTCAACGCAAAGAAATGTCTGTTTGAAATGAGAAAGTCTGCTAAGCCAACTAATGGCGGTGTAATAGGTTGCATCAAGTCCAATCTTCTGCTAATCTAAAAGCCATGTCTTTTGTGAGCCTTTCATGAGCTTATGTCTTTGGTGAACCTTTCATGAGCTTATTCTAACGAGTTATGAAGTGGAGCTTGATCCTTAGAGCTATCCATGTTCATATCATACTTCTACACAAGTGATCTAAATTAGCTAAGTTCAACGCAATGAAAAGTCTGTTTGAAAATGAGAAAGTGTGCTAAGCCAACTAATGGCGGTGTAATAGGTTGCATCTAGTCCAATCTTCTGCTAATCTAAAAGCAATGTCTTTTGTGAGCCCTTCATGAGCTTATGTCTTTGGTGAACCTTTCATGAGCTTATTCTAACGAGTTATGAAGTGGAGCTTGATCCTTAGAGCTATCCATGTTCATATCATACTTCTACACATGTGATCTAAATTAGCTAGGTTCAATGCAATGAAATGTCTGTTTGACATGTGAAAGTGTGCTAAGCCAGTTAACAACAGTGTAATAAGTTGCATCGAGTCCAATCTTCTGCTAATCTAAAAGCCATGTCTTTTGTGAGCCTTTCATGAGCTTATGTCTTTGGTGAACCTTTCATGAGCTTATTCTAACGAGTTATAAAGTGAAGCTTTATCCGTAGAGCTATCCACGTTCATATCATACTTCTACACATGTGATCTCAATTAGCTAAGTTCAACGCAATGAAATGTCTGTTTGACATGTGAAAGTGTGCTAAGCCAGTTAACAGCAGTGTAATAGGTTGCATCCAGTCCAATCTTCTGCTAATTTAAAAGCCATGTCTTCTGTGAGCCTTTCATGAGCTTATGTGTTTGGTGAACCTTTCATGTGCTTATTCTAACGAGTTATGCAATGGAGCTTGATCCTAAGAGCTATCCACGTTCATATCATACTTCTACACATGTGATCTAAATTAGCTAAGTTCAACGCAAAGAAATGTCTGTTTGAAATGAGAAAGTCTGCTAAGCCAACTAATGGCGGTGTAATAGGTTGCATCAAGTCCAATCTTCTGCTAATCTAAAAGCCATGTCTTTTGTGAGCCTTTCATGAGCTTATGTCTTTGGTGAACCTTTCATGAGCTTATTCTAACGAGTTATGAAGTGGAGCTTGATCCTTAGAGCTATCCATGTTCATATCATACTTCTACACATGTGATCTAAATTAGCTAGGTTCAACGCAATGAAATGTCTGTTTGAAATGAGAAAGTGTGCTAAGCCAACTTATGGCGGTGTATTAGGTTGCATCCAGTCCAACCTTCTGCTAATCTAAAAGCCATGTCTTTTGTGAGCCCTTCATGAGCTTATGTCTTTGGTGAACCTTTCATGAGCTTATTCTAACGAGTTATGAAGTGGAGCTTGATCCTTAGAGCTATCCATGTTCATATCATACTTCTACACAAGTGATCTAAGTTAGCTAAGTTCAACGTAATGAAAAGTCTGTTTGAATTGAGAAAGTGTGCTAAGCCAAATAATGGCGGTGTAATAGGTTGAATCAAGTCCAATCTTCTGCTAATCTAAAAGCCATGTCTTTTGTGAGCCCTTCATGAGCTTATGTCTTTGGTGAACCTTTCATGAGCTTATTCTAACGAGTTATGAAGTGGAGCTTGATCCTTAGAGCTATCCATGTTCATATCATACTTCTACACAAGTGATCTAAATTAGCTAAGTTCAACGCAATGAAAAGTCTGTTTGAAATGAGAAAGTGTGCTAAGCCAACTAATGGCGGTGTAATAGGTTGAATCGAGTTCAATCTTCTGCTAATCTAAAAGCCATGTCTTTTGTGAGCCCTTCATGAGCTTATGTCTTTGGTGAACCGTTCATGAGCTTATTCTAACGAGTTATGAAGTGGAGCATGATCCTTAGAGCTATCCATGTTCATATCATACTTCTACACATGTGATCTAAATTAGCTAAGTTCAACGCAATGAAATGTCTGTTTGAAATGAGAAAGTGTGCTAAGCCAACTAATGGCGGTGTAATAGGTTGCATCCAGTCCAATCTTTTGCTAATCTAAAAGCCATGTCTTTTGTGAGCCCTTCATGAGCTTATGTCTTTGGTGAACCTTTCATGAGCTTATTCTAACGAGTTATGAAGTGGAGCTTGATCCTTAGAGCTATCCATGTTCATATCATACTTCTACACATGTGATCTAAATTAGCTAGGTTCAACGCAATGAAATGTCTGTTTGAAATGAGAAAGTGTGCTAAGCCAACTAATGGCGGTGTAATAGGTTGCATCCAGTCCAATCTTCTGCGAATCTAAAAGCCATGTCTTTTGTGAGCCCTTCATGAGCTTATGTCTTTGGTGAACCTTTCATGAGCTTATTCTAACGAGTTATGAAGTGGAGCTTGATCCTTAGAGCTATCCATGTTCATATCATACTTCTACACAAGTGATCTAAATTAGCTAAGTTCAACGCAATGAAAAGTCTGTTTGAAATGAGAAAGTGTGCTAAGCCAACTAATGGCGGTGTAATAGGTTGAATCGAGTCCAATCTTCTGCTAATCTAAAAGCCATGTCTTTTGTGAGCCCTTCATGAGCTTATGTCTTTGGTGAACCTTTCATGAGCTTATTCTAACGAGTTATGAAGTGGAGCTTGATCCTTAGAGCTATCCATGTTCATATCATACTTCTACACAAGTGATCTAAGTTAGCTAAGTTCAACGCAATGAAAAGTCTGTTTGAATTGAGAAAGTGTGCTAAGCCAACTAATGGCGGTGTAATAGGTTGAATCAAGTCCAATCTTCTGCTAATCTAAAAGCCATGTCTTTTGTGAGCCCTTCATGAGCTTATGTCTTTGGTGAACCTTTCATGAGCTTATTCTAACGAGTTATGAAGTGGAGCTTGATCCTTAGAGCTATCCATGTTTATATCATACTTCTACACATGTGATCTAAATTAGCTAGGTTCAACGCAATGAAATGTTTGTTTGAAATGAGAAAGTGTGCTAAGCCAACTAATGGCGGTGTAATAGGTTGCATCCAGTCCAATCTTCTGCTAATCTAAAAGCCATGTCTTTTGTGAGCCCTTCATGAGCTTATGTCTTTGGTGAACCTTTCATGAGCTTATTCTAACGAGTTATGAAGTGGAGCTTGATCCTTAGAGCTATCCATGTTCATATTATACTTCTACACATGTGATCTAAATTAGCTAAGTTCAACGCAATGAAATGTCTGTATGAAATGAGAAAGTGTGCTAAGCCAACTAATGGCGGTGTAATAGGTTGAATCGAGTCCAATCTTCTGCTAATCTAAAAGCCATGTCTTTTGTGAGCCCTTCATGAGCTTATGTCTTTGGTGAACCTTTCATGAGCTTATTCTAACGAGTTATGAAGTGAAGCTTTATCCGTAGAGCTATCCACGTTCATATCATACTTCTACACATGTGATCTCAATTAGCTAAGTTCAACGCAATGAAATGTCTGTTTGACATGTGAAAGTGTGCTAAGCCAGTTAACAGCAGTGTAATAGGTTGCATCCAGTCCAATCTTCTGCTAATCTAAAAGCCATGTCTTCTGTGAGCCTTTCATGAGCTTATGTGTTTGGTGAACCTTTCATGTGCTTATTCTAACGAGTTATGCAATGGAGCTTGATCCTAAGAGCTATCCATGTTCATATCATACTTCTACACATGTGATCTAAATTAGCTAAGTTCAACGCAAAGAAATGTCTGTTTGAAATGAGAAAGTCTGCTAAGCCAACTAATGGCGGTGTAATAGGTTGCATCAAGTCCAATCTTCTGCTAATCTAAAAGCCATGTCTTTTGTGAGCCTTTCATGAGCTTATGTCTTTGGTGAACCTTTCATGAGCTAATTCTAACGAGTTATGAAGTGGAGCTTGATCCTTAGAGCTATCCATGTTCATATCATACTTCTACACATGTGATCTAAATTAGCTAAGTTCAACGCAATGAAATGTCTGTTTGAAATGAGAAAGTGTGCTAAGCCAACTAATGGCGGTGTAATAGGTTGCATCCAGTCCAATCTTTTGCTAATCTAAAAGCCATGTCTTTTGTGAGCCCTTCATGAGCTTATGTCTTTGGTGAACCTTTCATGAGCTTATTCTAACGAGTTATGAAGTGGAGCTTGATCCTTAGAGCTATCCATGTTCATATCATACTTCTACACATGTGATCTAAATTAGCTAGGTTCAACGCAATGAAATGTCTGTTTGAAATGAGAAAGTGTGCTAAGCCAACTAATGGCGGTGTAATAGGTTGCATCCAGTCCAATCTTCTGCTAATCTAAAAGCCATGTCTTTTGTGAGCCCTTCATGAGCTTATGTCTTTGGTGAACCTTTCATGAGCTTATTCTAACGAGTTATGAAGTGGAGCTTGATCCTTAGAGCTATCCATGTTCATATCATACTTCTACACAAGTGATCTAAATTAGCTAAGTTCAACGCAATGAAAAGTCTGTTTGAAATGAGAAAGTGTGCTAAGCCAACTAATGGCGTTGTAATAGGTTGAATCGAGTCCAATCTTCTGCTAATCTAAAAGCCATGTCTTTTGTGAGCCCTTCATGAGCTTATGTCTTTGGTGAACCTTTCATGAGCTTATTCTAACGAGTTATGAAGTGGAGCTTGATCCTTAGAGCTATCCATGTTCATATCATACTTCTACACAAGTGATCTAAGTTAGCTAAGTTCAACGCAATGAAAAGTCTGTTTGAATTGAGAAAGTGTGCTAAGCCAACTAATGGCGGTGTAATAGGTTGAATCAAGTCCAATCTTCTGCTAATCTAAAAGCCATGTCTTTTGTGAGCCCTTCATGAGCTTATGTCTTTGGTGAACCTTTCATGAGCTTATTCTAACGAGTTATGAAGTGGAGCTTGATTCTAAGAGCTATCCACGTTTATATCATACTTCTACACATGTGATCTCAATTAGCTAAGTTCAATGCAATGAAATGTCTGTTTGACATGTGAAAGGGTGCTAAGCCAGTTAACAGCAGTGTAATAGGTTGCATCCAGTCCAATCTTCTGCTAATCTAAAAGCCATGTCTTCTGTGAGCCTTTCATGAGCTTATGTGTTTGGTGAACCTTTCATGTGCTTATTCTAACGAGTTATGCAATGGAGCTTGATCCTAAGAGCTATCCATGTTCATATCATACTTCTACACATGTGATCTAAATTAGCTAAGTTCAACGCAAAGAAATGTCTGTTTGAAATGAGAAAGTCTGCTAAGCCAACTAATGGCGGTGTAATAGGTTGCATCAAGTCCAATCTTCTGCTAATCTAAAAGCCATGTCTTTTGTGAGCCTTTCATGAGCTTATGTCTTTGGTGAACCTTTCATGAGCTTATTCTAACGAGTTATGAAGTGGAGCTTGATCCTTAGAGCTATCCATGTTCATATCATACTTCTACACAAGTGATCTAAGTTAGCTAAGTTCAACGCAATGAAAAGTCTGTTTGAATTGAGAAAGTGTGCTAAGCCAACTAATGGCGGTGTAATAGGTTGAATCAAGTCCAATCTTCTGCTAATCTAAAAGCCATGTCTTTTGTGAGCCCTTCATGAGCTTATGTCTTTGGTGAACCTTTCATGAGCTTATTCTAACGAGTTATGAAGTGGAGCTTGATCCTTAGAGCTATCCATGTTCATATCATACTTCTACACAAGTGATCTAAGTTAGCTAAGTTCAACGCAATGAAAAGTCTGTTTGAAATGAGAAAGTGTGCTAAGCCAACTAATGGCGGTGTAATAGGTTGCATCCAGTCCAATCTTCTGCTAATCTAAAAGCCATGTCTTTTGTGAGCCCTTCATGAGCTTATGTCTTTGGTGAACCTTTCATGAGCTTATTCTAACGAGTTATGAAGTGGAGCTTGATCCTTAGAGCTATCCATGTTCATATCATACTTCTACACAAGTGATCTAAATTAGCTAAGTTCAACGCAATGAAAAGTCTGTTTGAAATGAGAAAGTGTGCTAAGCCAACTAATGGCGTTGTAATAGGTTGAATCGAGTCCAATCTTCTGCTAATCTAAAAGCCATGTCTTTTGTGAGCCCTTCATGAGCTTATGTCTTTGGTGAACCTTTCATGAGCTTATTCTAACGAGTTATGAAGTGGAGCTTGATCCTTAGAGCTATCCATGTTCATATCATACTTCTACACAAGTGATCTAAGTTAGCTAAGTTCAACGCAATGAAAAGTCTGTTTGAATTGAGAAAGTGTGCTAAGCCAACTAATGGCGGTGTAATAGGTTGAATCAAGTCCAATCTTCTGCTAATCTAAAAGCCATGTCTTTTGTGAGCCCTTCATGAGCTTATGTCTTTGGTGAACCTTTCATGAGCTTATTCTAACGAGTTATGAAGTGGAGCTTGATTCTAAGAGCTATCCACGTTTATATCATACTTCTACACATGTGATCTCAATTAGCTAAGTTCAATGCAATGAAATGTCTGTTTGACATGTGAAAGTGTGCTAAGCCAGTTAACAGCAGTGTAATAGGTTGCATCCAGTCCAATCTTCTGCTAATCTAAAAGCCATGTCTTCTGTGAGCCTTTCATGAGCTTATGTGTTTGGTGAACCTTTCATGTGCTTATTCTAACGAGTTATGCAATGGAGCTTGATCCTAAGAGCTATCCATGTTCATATCATACTTCTACACATGTGATATAAATTAGCTAAGTTCAACGCAAAGAAATGTCTGTTTGAAATGAGAAAGTCTGCTAAGCCAACTAATGGCGGTGTAATAGGTTGCATCAAGTCCAATCTTCTGCTAATCTAAAAGCCATGTCTTTTGTGAGCCTTTCATGAGCTTATGTCTTTGGTGAACCTTTCATGAGCTTATTCTAACGAGTTATGAAGTGGAGCTTGATCCTTAGAGCTATCCATGTTCATATCATACTTCTACACAAGTGATCTAAGTTAGCTAAGTTCAACGCAATGAAAAGTCTGTTTGAATTGAGAAAGTGTGCTAAGCCAACTAATGGCGGTGTAATAGGTTGAATCAAGTCCAATCTTCTGCTAATCTAAAAGCCATGTCTTTTGTGAGCCCTTCATGAGCTTATGTCTTTGGTGAACCTTTCATGAGCTTATTCTAACGAGTTATGAAGTGGAGCTTGATCCTTAGAGCTATCCATGTTCATATCATACTTCTACACAAGTGATCTAAGTTAGCTAAGTTCAACGCAATGAAAAGTCTGTTTGAAATGAGAAAGTGTGCTAAGCCAACTAATGGCGGTGTAATAGGTTGCATCCAGTCCAATCTTCTGCTAATCTAAAAGCCATGTCTTTTGTGAGCCCTTCATGAGCTTATGTCTTTGGTGAACCTTTCATGAGCTTATTCTAACGAGTTATGAAGTGGAGCTTGATCCTTAGAGCTATCCATGTTTATATCATACTTCTACACATGTGATCTAAATTAGCTAGGTTCAACGCAATGAAATGTCTGTTTGAAATGAGAAAGTGTGCTAAGCCAACTTATGGCGGTGTAATAGGTTGCATCGAGTCCAATCTTTTGCTAATCTAAAAGCCATGTCTTTTGTGAGCCCTTCATGAGCTTATGTCTTTGGTGAACCTTTCATGAGCTTATTCTAACGAGTTATGAAGTGGAGCTTGATCCTTAGAGCTATCCATGTTCATATCATACTTCTACACAAGTGATCTAAGTTAGCTAAGTTCAACGCAATGAAAAGTCTGTTTGAAATGAGAAAGTGTGCTAAGCCAACTAATGGCGGTGTAATAGGTTGCATCCAGTCCAATCTTCTGCTAATCTAAAAGCCATGTCTTTTGTGAGCCCTTCATGAGCTTATGTCTTTGGTGAACCTTTCATGAGCTTATTCTAACGAGTTATGAAGTGGAGCTTGATCCTTAGAGCTATCCATGTTTATATCATACTTCTACACATGTGATCTAAATTAGCTAGGTTCAACGCAATGAAATGTCTGTTTGAAATGAGAAAGTGTGCTAAGCCAACTAATGGCGGTGTAATAGGTTGAATCGAGTCCAATCTTCTGCTAATCTAAAAGCCATGTCTTTTGTGAGCCCTTCATGAGCTTATGTCTTTGGTGAACCTTTCATGAGCTTATTCTAACGAGTTATGAAGTGGAGCTTGATCCTTAGAGCTATCCATGTTCATATCATACTTCTACACAAGTGATCTAAGTTAGCTAAGTTCAACGCAATGAAAAGTCTGTTTGAAATGAGAAAGTGTGCTAAGCCAGCTAATGGCGGGGTAATAGGTTGAATCAAGTCCAATCTTCTACTAATCTAAAAGCCATGTCTTTTGTGAGCCCTTCATGAGCTTATGTCTTTGGTGAACCTTTCATGAGGTTATTCTAACGAGTTATGAAGTGGAGCTTGATCCTTAGAGCTATCCATGTTCATATCATACTTCTACACAAGTGATCTAAATTAGCTAAGTTCAACGCAATGAAAAGTCTGTTTGAAATGAGAAAGTGTGCTAAGCCAACTAATGGCGGTGTAATAGGTTGAATCGAGTCCAATCTTCTGCTAATCTAAAAGCCATGTCTTTTGTGAGCCCTTCATGAGCTTATGTCTTTGGTGAACCTTTCATGAGCTTATTCTAACGAGTTATGAAGTGGAGCTTGATCCTTAGAGCTATCCATGTTCATATCATACTTCTACACAAGTGATCTAAGTTAGCTAAGTTCAACGCAATGAAAAGTCTGTTTGAAATGAGAAAGTGTGCTAAGCCAACTAATGGCGGTGTAATAGGTTGCATCACGTCCAATCTTCTGCTAATCTAAAAGCCATGTCTTTTGTGAGCCCTTCATGAGCTTATGTCTTTGGTGAACCTTTCATGAGCTTATTCTAACGAGTTATGAAGTGGAGCTTGATCCTTAGAGCTATCCATGTTTATATCATACTTCTACACATGTGATCCAAATTAGCTAGGTTCAACGCAATGAAATGTCTGTTTGAAATGAGAAAGTGTGCTAAGCCAACTAATGGCGGTGTAATAGGTTGAATCGAGTCCAATCTTCTGCTAATCTAAAAGCCATGTCTATTGTGAGCCCTTCATGAGCTTATGTCTTTGGTGAACCTTTCATGAGCTTATTCTAACGAGTTATGAAGTGGAGCTTGATCCTTAGAGCTATCCATGTTCATATCATACTTCTACACATGTGATCTAAATTAGCTAAGTTCAACGCAATGAAATGTCTGTTTGAAATGAGAAAGTGTGCTAAGCCAACTAATGGCGGTGTAATAGGTTGCATCCAGTCCAATCTTATGCTAATCTAAAAGCCATGTCTTTTGTGAGCCTTTCATGAGCTTATGTCTTTGGTGAACCTTTCATGAGCTTATTCTAACGAGTTATGAAGTGGAGCTTGATCCTTAGAGCTATCCATTTTTATATCATACTTCTACACAAGTGATCTAAGTTAGCTAAGTTCAACGCAATGAAAAGTCTGTTTGAATTGAGAATGTGTGCTAAGCCAACTAATGGCGGTGTAATAGGTTGAATCGAGTCCAATCTTCTGCTAATCTAAAAGCCATGTCTTTTGTGAGCCCTTCATGAGCTTATGTCTTTGGTGAACCTTTCATGAGCTTATTCTAACGAGTTATGAAGTGGAGCTTGATCCTTAGAGCTATCCATGTTCATATCATACTTCTACACATGTAATCTAAATTAGCTAAGTTCAACGCAATGAAAAGTCTGTTTGAAATGAGAAAGTGTGCTAAGCCAACTAATGGCGGTGTAATAGGTTGCATCCAGTCCAATCTTCTGCTAATCTAAAAGCCATGTCTTTTGTGAGCCCTTCATGAGCTTATGTCTTTGGTGAACCTTTCATGAGCTTATTCTAACGAGTTATGAAGTGGAGCTTGATCCTTAGAGCTATCCATGTTCATATCATACTTCTACACATGTGATCTAAATTAGCTAAGTTCAACGCAATGAAATGTCTGTTTGAAATGAGAAAGTGTGCTAAGCCAACTAATGGCGGTGTAATAGGTTGCATCCAGTCCAATCTTTTGCTAATCTAAAAGCCATGTCTTTTGTGAGCCCTTCATGAGCTTATGTCTTTGGTGAACCTTTCATGAGCTTATTCTAACGAGTTATGAAGTGGAGCTTGATCCTTAGAGCTATCCATGTTCATATCATACTTCTACACATGTGATCTAAATTAGCTAGGTTCAACGCAATGAAATGTCTGTTTGAAATGAGAAAGTGTGCTAAGCCAACTTATGGCGGTGTAATAGGTTGCATCGAGTCCAATCTTTTGCTAATCTAAAAGCCATGTCTTTTGTGAGCCCTTCATGAGCTTATGTCTTTGGTGAACCTTTCATGAGCTTATTCTAACGAGTTATGAAGTGGAGCTTGATCCTTAGAGCTATCCATGTTCATATCATACTTCTACACAAGTGATCTAAGTTAGCTAAGTTCAACGCAATGAAAAGTCTGTTTGAAATGAGAAAGTGTGCTAAGCCAACTAATGGCGGTGTAATAGGTTGCATCCAGTCCAATCTTCTGCTAATCTAAAAGCCATGTCTTTTGTGAGCCCTTCATGAGCTTATGTCTTTGGTGAACCTTTCATGAGCTTATTCTAACGAGTTATGAAGTGGAGCTTGATCCTTAGAGCTATCCATGTTTATATCATACTTCTACACATGTGATCTAAATTAGCTAGGTTCAACGCAATGAAATGTCTGTTTGAAATGAGAAAGTGTGCTAAGCCAACTAATGGCGGTGTAATAGGTTGAATCGAGTCCAATCTTCTGCTAATCTAAAAGCCATGTCTTTTGTGAGCCCTTCATGAGCTTATGTCTTTGGTGAACCTTTCATGAGCTTATTCTAACGAGTTATGAAGTGGAGCTTGATCCTTAGAGCTATCCATGTTCATATCATACTTCTACACAAGTGATCTAAGTTAGCTAAGTTCAACGCAATGAAAAGTCTGTTTGAAATGAGAAAGTGTGCTAAGCCAGCTAATGGCGGGGTAATAGGTTGAATCAAGTCCAATCTTCTACTAATCTAAAAGCCATGTCTTTTGTGAGCCCTTCATGAGCTTATGTCTTTGGTGAACCTTTCATGAGGTTATTCTAACGAGTTATGAAGTGGAGCTTGATCCTTAGAGCTATCCATGTTCATATCATAATTCTACACAAGTGATCTAAATTAGCTAAGTTCAACGCAATGAAAAGTCTGTTTGAAATGAGAAAGTGTGCTAAGCCAACTAATGGCGGTGTAATAGGTTGAATCGAGTCCAATCTTCTGCTAATCTAAAAGCCATGTCTTTTGTGAGCCCTTCATGAGCTTATGTCTTTGGTGAACCTTTCATGAGCTTATTCTAACGAGTTATGAAGTGGAGCTTGATCCTCAGAGCTATCCATGTTCATATCATACTTCTACACAAGTGATCTAAGTTAGCTAAGTTCAACGCAATGAAAAGTCTGTTTGAAATGAGAAAGTGTGCTAAGCCAACTAATGGCGGTGTAATAGGTTGCATCACGTCCAATCTTCTGCTAATCTAAAAGCCATGTCTTTTGTGAGCCCTTCATGAGCTTATGTCTTTGGTGAACCTTTCATGAGCTTATTCTAACGAGTTATGAAGTGGAGCTTGATCCTTAGAGCTATCCATGTTTATATCATACTTCTACACATGTGATCCAAATTAGATAGGTTCAACGCAATGAAATGTCTGTTTGAAATGAGAAAGTGTGCTAAGCCAACTAATGGCGGTGTAATAGGTTGAATCGAGTCCAATCTTCTGCTAATCTAAAAGCCATGTCTATTGTGAGCCCTTCATGAGCTTATGTCTTTGGTGAACCTTTCATGAGCTTATTCTAACGAGTTATGAAGTGGAGCTTGATCCTTAGAGCTATCCATGTTCATATCATACTTCTACACATGTGATCTAAATTAGCTAAGTTCAACGCAATGAAATGTCTGTTTGAAATGAGAAAGTGTGCTAAGCCAACTAATGGCGGTGTAATAGGTTGCATCCAGTCCAATCTTATGCTAATCTAAAAGCCATGTCTTTTGTGAGCCTTTCATGAGCTTATGTCTTTGGTGAACCTTTCATGAGCTTATTCTAACGAGTTATGAAGTGGAGCTTGATCCTTAGAGCTATCCATGTTTATATCATACTTCTACACAAGTGATCTAAGTTAGCTAAGTTCAACGCAATGAAAAGTCTGTTTGAATTGAGAATGTGTGCTAAGCCAACTAATGGCGGTGTAATAGGTTGAATCGAGTCCAATCTTCTGCTAATCTAAAAGCCATGTCTTTTGTGAGCCCTTCATGAGCTTATGTCTTTGGTGAACCTTTCATGAGCTTATTCTAACGAGTTATGAAGTGGAGCTTGATCCTTAGAGCTATCCATGTTCATATCATACTTCTACACATGTGATCTAAATTAGCTAAGTTCAACGCAATGAAAAGTCTGTTTGAAATGAGAAAGTGTGCTAAGCCAACTAATGGCGGTGTAATAGGTTGCATCCAGTCCAATCTTCTGCTAATCTAAAAGCCATGTCTTTTGTGAGCCCTTCATGAGCTTATGTCTTTGGTGAACCTTTCATGAGCTTATTCTAACGAGTTATGAAGTGGAGCTTGATCCTTAGAGCTATCCATGTTCATATCATACTTCTACACATGTGATCTAAATTAGCTAAGTTCAACGCAATGAAATGTCTGTTTGAAATGAGAAAGTGTGCTAAGCCAACTAATGGCGGTGTAATAGGTTGCATCCAGTCCAATCTTTTGCTAATCTAAAAGCCATGTCTTTTGTGAGCCCTTCATGAGCTTATGTCTTTGGTGAACCTTTCATGAGCTTATTCTAACGAGTTATGAAGTGGAGCTTGATCCTTAGAGCTATCCATGTTCATATCATAATTCTACACATGTGATCTAAATTAGCTAGGTTCAACGCAATGAAATGTCTGTTTGAAATGAGAAAGTGTGCTAAGCCAACTAATGGCGGTGTAATAGGTTGCATCCAGTCCAATCTTCTGCTAATCTAAAAGCCATGTCTTTTGTGAGCCCTTCATGAGCTTATGTCTTTGGTGAACCTTTCATGAGCTTATTCTAACGAGTTATGAAGTGGAGCTTGATCCTTAGAGCTGTCCATGTTCATATCATACTTCTACACAAGTGATCTAAATTAGCTAAGTTCAACGCAATGAAAAGTCTGTTTGAAATGAGAAAGTGTGCTAAGCCAACTAATGGCGGTGTAATAGGTTGAATCGAGTCCAATCTTCTGCTAATCTAAAAGCCATGTCTTTTGTGAGCCCTTCATGAGCTTATGTCTTTGGTGAACCTTTCATGAGCTTATTCTAACGAGTTATGAAGTGGAGCTTGATCCTTAGAGCTATCCATGTTCATATCATACTTCTACACAAGTGATCTAAGTTAGCTAAGTTCAACGCAATGAAATGTCTGTTTGAAATGAGAAAGTGTGCTAAGCCAACTAATGGCGGTGTAATAGGTTGAATCGAGTCCAATCTTCTGCTAATCTAAAAGCCATGTCTATTGTGAGCCCTTCATGAGCTTATGTCTTTGGTGAACCTTTCATGAGCTTATTCTAACGAGTTATGAAGTGGAGCTTGATCCTTAGAGCTATCCATGTTCATATCATACTTCTACACATGTGATCTAAATTAGCTAAGTTCAACGCAATGAAATGTCTGTTTGAAATGAGAAAGTGTGCTAAGCCAACTAATGGCGGTGTAATAGGTTGCATCCAGTCCAATCTTATGCTAATCTAAAAGCCATGTCTTTTGTGAGCCTTTCATGAGCTTATGTCTTTGGTGAACCTTTCATGAGCTTATTCTAACGAGTTATGAAGTGGAGCTTGATCCTTAGAGCTATCCATGTTTATATCATACTTCTACACAAGTGATCTAAGTTAGCTAAGTTCAACGCAATGAAAAGTCTGTTTGAATTGAGAATGTGTGCTAAGCCAACTAATGGCGGTGTAATAGGTTGAATCGAGTCCAATCTTCTGCTAATCTAAAAGCCATGTCTTTTGTGAGCCCTTCATGAGCTTATGTCTTTGGTGAACCTTTCATGAGCTTATTCTAACGAGTTATGAAGTGGAGCTTGATCCTTAGAGCTATCCATGTTCATATCATACTTCTACACATGTGATCTAAATTAGCTAAGTTCAACGCAATGAAAAGTCTGTTTGAAATGAGAAAGTGTGCTAAGCCAACTAATGGCGGTGTAATAGGTTGCATCCAGTCCAATCTTCTGCTAATCTAAAAGCCATGTCTTTTGTGAGCCCTTCATGAGCTTATGTCTTTGGTGAACCTTTCATGAGCTTATTCTAACGAGTTATGAAGTGGAGCTTGATCCTTAGAGCTATCCATGTTCATATCATACTTCTACACATGTGATCTAAATTAGCTAAGTTCAACGCAATGAAATGTCTGTTTGAAATGAGAAAGTGTGCTAAGCCAACTAATGGCGGTGTAATAGGTTGCATCCAGTCCAATCTTTTGCTAATCTAAAAGCCATGTCTTTTGTGAGCCCTTCATGAGCTTATGTCTTTGGTGAACCTTTCATGAGCTTATTCTAACGAGTTATGAAGTGGAGCTTGATCCTTAGAGCTATCCATGTTCATATCATAATTCTACACATGTGATCTAAATTAGCTAGGTTCAACGCAATGAAATGTCTGTTTGAAATGAGAAAGTGTGCTAAGCCAACTAATGGCGGTGTAATAGGTTGCATCCAGTCCAATCTTCTGCTAATCTAAAAGCCATGTCTTTTGTGAGCCCTTCATGAGCTTATGTCTTTGGTGAACCTTTCATGAGCTTATTCTAACGAGTTATGAAGTGGAGCTTGATCCTTAGAGCTGTCCATGTTCATATCATACTTCTACACAAGTGATCTAAATTAGCTAAGTTCAACGCAATGAAAAGTCTGTTTGAAATGAGAAAGTGTGCTAAGCCAACTAATGGCGGTGTAATAGGTTGAATCGAGTCCAATCTTCTGCTAATCTAAAAGCCATGTCTTTTGTGAGCCCTTCATGAGCTTATGTCTTTGGTGAACCTTTCATGAGCTTATTCTAACGAGTTATGAAGTGGAGCTTGATCCTTAGAGCTATCCATGTTCATATCATACTTCTACACAAGTGATCTAAGTTAGCTAAGTTCAACGCAATGAAATGTCTGTTTGAAATGAGAAAGTGTGCTAAGCCAACTAATGGCGGTGTAATAGGTTGCATCCAGTCCAATCTTCTGCTAATCTAAAAGCCATGTCTTTTGTGAGCCCTTCATGAGCTTATGTCTTTGGTGAACCTTTCATGAGCTTATTCTAACGAGTTATGAAGTGGAGCTTGATCCTTAGAGCTATCCATGTTCATATCATACTTCTACACAAGTGATCTAAATTAGCTAAGTTCAACGCAATGAAAAGTCTGTTTAAAATGAGAAAGTGTGCTAAGCCAACTAATGGCGGTGTAATAGGTTGAATCGAGTTCAATCTTCTGCTAATCTAAAAGCCATGTCTTTTGTGAGCCCTTCATGAGCTTATGTCTTTGGTGAACCTTTCATGAGCTTATTCTAACGAGTTATGAAGTGGAGCTTGATCCTTAGAGCTATCCATGTTCATATCATACTTCTACACAAGTGATCTAAGTTAGCTAAGTTCAACGCAATGAAAAGTCTGTTTGAAATGAGAAAGTGTGCTAAGCCAACTAATGGCGGTGTAATAGGTTGAATCAAGTCCAATCTTCTGCTAATCTAAAAGCCATGTCTTTTGTGAGCCCTTCATGAGCTTATGTCTTTGGTGAACCTTTCATGAGCTTATTCTAACGAGTTATGAAGTGGAGCTTGATCCTTAGAGCTATCCATGTTCATATCATACTTCTACACAAGTGATCTAAATTAGCTAAGTTCAACGCAATGAAAAGTCTGTTTGAAATGAGAAAGTGTGCTAAGCCAACTAATGGCGGTGTAATAGGTTGAATCGAGTCCAATCTTCTGCTAATCTAAAAGCCATGTCTTTTGTGAGCCCTTCATGAGCTTATGTCTTTGGTGAACCTTTCATGAGCTTATTCTAACGAGTTATGAAGTGGAGCTTGATCCTTAGAGCTATCCATGTTCATATCATACTTCTACACATGTGATCTAAATTAGCTAAGTTCAACGCAATGAAATGTCTGTTTGAAATGAGAAAGTGTGCTAAGCCAACTAATGGCGGTGTAATAGGTTGCATCTAGTCCAATCTTCTGCTAATCTAAAAGCCATGTCTTTTGTGAGCCCTTCATGAGCTTATGTCTTTGGTGAACCTTTCTTGAGCTTATTCTAACGAATTATGAAGTGGAGCTTGATCCTTAGAGCTATCCATGTTCATATCATACTTCTACACAAGTGATCTAAGTTAGCTAAGTTCAACGCAATGAAATGTCTGTTTGAAATGAGAAAGTGTGCTAAGCCAACTAATGGCGGTGTAATAGGTTGCATCCAGTCCAATCTTCTGCTAATCTAAAAGCCATGTCTTTTGTGAGCCCTTCATGAGCTTATGTCTTTGGTGAACCTTTCATGAGCTTATTCTAACGAGTTATGAAGTGGAGCTTGATCCTTAGAGCTATCCATGTTCATATCATACTTCTACACAAGTGATCTAAGTTAGCTAAGTTCAACGCAATGAAAAGTCTGTTTGAATTGAGTAAGTGTGCTAAGCCAACTAATGGCGGGGTAATAGGTTGAATCAAGTCCAATCTTCTACTAATCTAAAAGCCATGTCTTTTGTGAGCCCTTCATGAGCTTATGTCTTTGGTGAACCTTTCATGAGCTTATTCTAACGAGTTATGAAGTGGAGCTTGATCCTTAGAGCTATCCATGTTCATATCATACTTCTACACATGTGATCTAAATTAGCTAGGTTCAACGCAATGAAATGTCTGTTTGAAATGAGAAAGTGTGCTAAGCCAACTAATGGCGGTGTAATAGGTTGCATCCAGTCCAATCTTCTGCTAATCTAAAAGCCATGTCTTTTGTGAGCCCTTCATGAGCTTATGTCTTTGGTGAACCTTTCATGAGCTTATTCTAACGAGTTATGAAGTGGAGCTTGATCCTTAGAGCTGTCCATGTTCATATCATACTTCTACACAAGTGATCTAAATTAGCTAAGTTCAACGCAATGAAAAGTCTGTTTGAAATGAGAAAGTGTGCTAAGCCAACTAATGGCGGTGTAATAGGTTGAATCGAGTCCAATCTTCTGCTAATCTAAAAGCCATGTCTTTTGTGAGCCCTTCATGAGCTTATGTCTTTGGTGAACCTTTCATGAGCTTATTCTAACGAGTTATGAAGTGGAGCTTGATCCTTAGAGCTGTCCATGTTCATATCATACTTCTACACAAGTGATCTAAATTAGCTAAGTTCAACGCAATGAAAAGTCTGTTTGAAATGAGAAAGTGTGCTAAGCCAACTAATGGCGGTGTAATAGGTTGAATCGAGTCCAATCTTCTGCTAATCTAAAAGCCATGTCTTTTGTGAGCCCTTCATGAGCTTATGTCTTTGGTGAACCTTTCATGAGCTTATTCTAACGAGTTATGAAGTGGAGCTTGATCCTTAGAGCTATCCATGTTCATATCATACTTCTACACAAGTGATCTAAGTTAGCTAAGTTCAACGCAATGAAATGTCTGTTTGAAATGAGAAAGTGTGCTAAGCCAACTAATGGCGGTGTAATAGGTTGCATCCAGTCCAATCTTCTGCTAATCTAAAAGCCATGTCTTTTGTGAGCCCTTCATGAGCTTATGTCTTTGGTGAACCTTTCATGAGCTTATTCTAACGAGTTATGAAGTGGAGCTTGATCCTTAGAGCTATCCATGTTCATATCATACTTCTACACAAGTGATCTAAATTAGCTAAGTTCAACGCAATGAAAAGTCTGTTTGAAATGAGAAAGTGTGCTAAGCCAACTAATGGCGGTGTAATAGGTTGAATCGAGTTCAATCTTCTGCTAATCTAAAAGCCATGTCTTTTGTGAGCCCTTCATGAGCTTATGTTTTTGGTGAACCTTTCATGAGCTTATTCTAACGAGTTATGAAGTGGAGCTTGATCCTTAGAGCTATCCATGTTCATATCATACTTCTACACAAGTGATCTAAGTTAGCTAAGTTCAACGCAATGAAAAGTCTGTTTGAAATGAGAAAGTGTGCTAAGCCAACTAATGGCGGTGTAATAGGTTGAATCAAGTCCAATCTTCTGCTAATCTAAAAGCCATGTCTTTTGTGAGCCCTTCATGAGCTTATGTCTTTGGTGAACCTTTCATGAGCTTATTCTAACGAGTTATGAAGTGGAGCTTGATCCTTAGAGCTATCCATGTTCATATCATACTTCTACACAAGTGATCTAAATTAGCTAAGTTCAACGCAATGAAAAGTCTGTTTGAAATGAGAAAGTGTGCTAAGCCAACTAATGGCGGTGTAATAGGTTGAATCGAGTCCAATCTTCTGCTAATCTAAAAGCCATGTCTTTTGTGAGCCCTTCATGAGCTTATGTCTTTGGTGAACCTTTCATGAGCTTATTCTAACGAGTTATGAAGTGGAGCTTGATCCTTAGAGCTATCCATGTTCATATCATACTTCTACACATGTGATCTAAATTAGCTAAGTTCAACGCAATGAAATGTCTGTTTGAAATGAGAAAGTGTGCTAAGCCAACTAATGGCGGTGTAATAGGTTGCATCTAGTCCAATCTTCTGCTAATCTAAAAGCCATGTCTTTTGTGAGCCCTTCATGAGCTTATGTCTTTGGTGAACCTTTCTTGAGCTTATTCTAACGAATTATGAAGTGGAGCTTGATCCTTAGAGCTATCCATGTTCATATCATACTTCTACACAAGTGATCTAAGTTAGCTAAGTTCAACGCAATGAAATGTCTGTTTGAAATGAGAAAGTGTGCTAAGCCAACTAATGGCGGTGTAATAGGTTGCATCCAGTCCAATCTTCTGCTAATCTAAAAGCCATGTCTTTTGTGAGCCCTTCATGAGCTTATGTCTTTGGTGAACCTTTCATGAGCTTATTCTAACGAGTTATGAAGTGGAGCTTGATCCTTAGAGCTATCCATGTTCATATCATACTTCTACACAAGTGATCTAAGTTAGCTAAGTTCAACGCAATGAAAAGTCTGTTTGAATTGAGTAAGTGTGCTAAGCCAACTAATGGCGGGGTAATAGGTTGAATCAAGTCCAATCTTCTACTAATCTAAAAGCCATGTCTTTTGTGAGCCCTTCATGAGCTTATGTCTTTGGTGAACCTTTCATGAGCTTATTCTAACGAGTTATGAAGTGGAGCTTGATCCTTAGAGCTATCCATGTTCATATCATACTTCTACACATGTGATCTAAATTAGCTAGGTTCAACGCAATGAAATGTCTGTTTGAAATGAGAAAGTGTGCTAAGCCAACTAATGGCGGTGTAATAGGTTGCATCTAGTCCAATCTTCTGCTAATCTAAAAGCCATGTCTTTTGTGAGCCCTTCATGAGCTTATGTCTTTGGTGAACCTTTCATGAGCTTATTCTAACGAGTTATGAAGTGGAGCTTGATCCTTAGAGCTATCCATGTTCATATCATACTTCTACACATGTGATCTAAATTAGCTAGGTTCAACGCAATGAAATGTCTGTTTGAAATGAGAAAGTGTGCTAAGCCAACTAATGGCGGTGTAATAGGTTGCATCTAGTCCAATCTTCTGCTAATCTAAAAGCCATGTCTTTTGTGAGCCCTTCATGAGCTTATGTCTTTGGTGAACCTTTCTTGAGCTTATTCTAACGAATTATGAAGTGGAGCTTGATCCTTAGAGCTATCCATGTTCATATCATACTTCTACACAAGTGATCTAAGTTAGCTAAGTTCAACGCAATGAAATGTCTGTTTGAAATGAGAAAGTGTGCTAAGCCAACTAATGGCGGTGTAATAGGTTGCATCCAGTCCAATCTTCTGCTAATCTAAAAGCCATGTCTTTTGTGAGCCCTTCATGAGCTTATGTCTTTGGTGAACCTTTCATGAGCTTATTCTAACGAGTTATGAAGTGGAGCTTGATCCTTAGAGCTATCCATGTTCATATCATACTTCTACACAAGTGATCTAAATTAGCTAAGTTCAACGCAATGAAAAGTCTGTTTGAAATGAGAAAGTGTGCTAAGCCAGCTAATGGCGGTGTAATAGGTTGAATCGAGTCCAATCTTCTGCTAATCTAAAAGCCATGTCTTTTGTGAGCCCTTCATGAGCTTATGTCTTTGGTGAACCTTTCATGAGCTTATTCTAACGAGTTATGAAGTGGAGCTTGATCCTTAGAGCTATCCATGTTCATATCATACTTCTACACAAGTGATCTAAGTTAGCTAAGTTCAACGCAATGAAAAGTCTGTTTGAATTGAGAAAGTGTGCTAAGCCAACTAATGGCGGGGTAATAGGTTGAATCAAGTCCAATCTTCTACTAATCTAAAAGCCATGTCTTTTGTGAGCCCTTCATGAGCTTATGTCTTTGGTGAACCTTTCATGAGCTTATTCTAACGAGTTATGAAGTGGAGCTTGATCCTTAGAGCTATCCATGTTCATATCATACTTCTACACAAGTGATCTAAATTAGCTAAGTTCAACGCAATGAAAAGTCTGTTTGAAATGAGAAAGTGTGCTAAGCCAACTAATGGCGGTGTAATAGGTTGAATCGAGTCCAATCTTCTGCTAATTTAAAAGCCATGTCTTTTGTGAGCCCTTCATGAGCTTATGTCTTTGGTGAACCTTTCATGAGCTTATTCTAACGAGTTATGAAGTGGAGCTTGATCCTTAGAGCTATCCATGTTCATATCATACTTCTACACAAGTGATCTAAGTTAGCTAAGTTCAACGCAATGAAAAGTCTGTTTGAAATGAGAAAGTGTGCTAAGCCAACTAATGGCGGTGTAATAGGTTGCATCCAGTCCAATCTTCTGCTAATCTAAAAGCCATGTCTTTTGTGAGCCCTTCATGAGCTTATGTCTTTGGTGAACCTTTCATGAGCTTATTCTAACGAGTTATGAAGTGGAGCTTGATCCTTAGAGCTATCCATGTTCATATCATACTTCTACACAAGTGATCTAAGTTAGCTAAGTTCAACGCAATGAAAAGTCTGTTTGAATTGAGTAAGTGTGCTAAGCCAACTAATGGCGGGGTAATAGGTTGAATCAAGTCCAATCTTCTACTAATCTAAAAGCCATGTCTTTTGTGAGCCCTTCATGAGCTTATGTCTTTGGTGAACCTTTCATGAGCTTATTCTAACGAGTTATGAAGTGGAGCTTGATCCTTAGAGCTATCCATGTTCATATCATACTTCTACACATGTGATCTAAATTAGCTAGGTTCAACGCAATGAAATGTCTGTTTGAAATGAGAAAGTGTGCTAAGCCAACTAATGGCGGTGTAATAGGTTGCATCTAGTCCAATCTTCTGCTAATCTAAAAGCCATGTCTTTTGTGAGCCCTTCATGAGCTTATGTCTTTGGTGAACCTTTCATGAGCTTATTCTAACGAGTTATGAAGTGGAGCTTGATCCTTAGAGCTATCCATGTTCATATCATACTTCTACACATGTGATCTAAATTAGCTAGGTTCAACGCAATGAAATGTCTGTTTGAAATGAGAAAGTGTGCTAAGCCAACTAATGGCGGTGTAATAGGTTGCATCTAGTCCAATCTTCTGCTAATCTAAAAGCCATGTCTTTTGTGAGCCCTTCATGAGCTTATGTCTTTGGTGAACCTTTCTTGAGCTTATTCTAACGAATTATGAAGTGGAGCTTGATCCTTAGAGCTATCCATGTTCATATCATACTTCTACACAAGTGATCTAAGTTAGCTAAGTTCAACGCAATGAAATGTCTGTTTGAAATGAGAAAGTGTGCTAAGCCAACTAATGGCGGTGTAATAGGTTGCATCCAGTCCAATCTTCTGCTAATCTAAAAGCCATGTCTTTTGTGAGCCCTTCATGAGCTTATGTCTTTGGTGAACCTTTCATGAGCTTATTCTAACGAGTTATGAAGTGGAGCTTGATCCTTAGAGCTATCCATGTTCATATCATACTTCTACACAAGTGATCTAAATTAGCTAAGTTCAACGCAATGAAAAGTCTGTTTGAAATGAGAAAGTGTGCTAAGCCAGCTAATGGCGGTGTAATAGGTTGAATCGAGTCCAATCTTCTGCTAATCTAAAAGCCATGTCTTTTGTGAGCCCTTCATGAGCTTATGTCTTTGGTGAACCTTTCATGAGCTTATTCTAACGAGTTATGAAGTGGAGCTTGATCCTTAGAGCTATCCATGTTCATATCATACTTCTACACAAGTGATCTAAGTTAGCTAAGTTCAACGCAATGAAAAGTCTGTTTGAATTGAGAAAGTGTGCTAAGCCAACTAATGGCGGGGTAATAGGTTGAATCAAGTCCAATCTTCTACTAATCTAAAAGCCATGTCTTTTGTGAGCCCTTCATGAGCTTATGTCTTTGGTGAACCTTTCATGAGCTTATTCTAACGAGTTATGAAGTGGAGCTTGATCCTTAGAGCTATCCATGTTCATATCATACTTCTACACAAGTGATCTAAATTAGCTAAGTTCAACGCAATGAAAAGTCTGTTTGAAATGAGAAAGTGTGCTAAGCCAACTAATGGCGGTGTAATAGGTTGAATCGAGTCCAATCTTCTGCTAATTTAAAAGCCATGTCTTTTGTGAGCCCTTCATGAGCTTATGTCTTTGGTGAACCTTTCATGAGCTTATTCTAACGAGTTATGAAGTGGAGCTTGATCCTTAGAGCTATCCATGTTCATATCATACTTCTACACAAGTGATCTAAGTTAGCTAAGTTCAACGCAATGAAAAGTCTGTTTGAATTGAGAAAGTGTGCTAAGCCAACTAATGGCGGGGTAATAGGTTGAATCAAGTCCAATCTTCTACTAATCTAAAAGCCATGTCTTTTGTGAGCCCTTCATGAGCTTATGTCTTTGGTGAACCTTTCATGAGGTTATTCTAACGAGTTATGAAGTGGAGCTTGATCCTTAGAGCTATCCATGTTCATATCATACTTCTACACAAGTGATCTAAATTAGCTAAGTTCAACGCAATGAAAAGTCTGTTTGAAATGAGAAAGTGTGCTAAGCCAACTAATGGCGGTGTAATAGGTTGAATCGAGTCCAATCTTCTGCTAATCTAAAAGCCATGTCTTTTGTGAGCCCTTCATGAGCTTATGTCTTTGGTGAACCTTTCATGAGCTTATTCTAACGAGTTATGAAGTGGAGCTTGATCCTCAGAGCTATCCATGTTCATATCATACTTCTACACAAGTGATCTAAGTTAGCTAAGTTCAACGCAATGAAAAGTCTGTTTGAAATGAGAAAGTGTGCTAAGCCAACTAATGGCGGTGTAATAGGTTGCATCACGTCCAATCTTCTGCTAATCTAAAAGCCATGTCTTTTGTGAGCCCTTCATGAGCTTATGTCTTTGGTGAACCTTTCATGAGCTTATTCTAACGAGTTATGAAGTGGAGCTTGATCCTTAGAGCTATCCATGTTTATATCATACTTCTACACATGTGATCCAAATTAGCTAGGTTCAACGCAATGAAATGTCTGTTTGAAATGAGAAAGTGTGCTAAGCCAACTAATGGCGGTGTAATAGGTTGAATCGAGTCCAATCTTCTGCTAATTTAAAAGCCATGTCTTTTGTGAGCCCTTCATGAGCTTATGTCTTTGGTGAACCTTTCATGAGCTTATTCTAACGAGTTATGAAGTGGAGCTTGATCCTTAGAGCTATCCATGTTCATATCATACTTCTACACAAGTGATCTAAGTTAGCTAAGTTCAACGCAATGAAAAGTCTGTTTGAATTGAGAAAGTGTGCTAAGCCAACTAATGGCGGGGTAATAGGTTGAATCAAGTCCAATCTTCTACTAATCTAAAAGCCATGTCTTTTGTGAGCCCTTCATGAGCTTATGTCTTTGGTGAACCTTTCATGAGGTTATTCTAACGAGTTATGAAGTGGAGCTTGATCCTTAGAGCTATCCATGTTCATATCATACTTCTACACATGTGATCTAAATTAGCTAAGTTCAACGCAATGAAATGTCTGTTTGAAATGAGAAAGTGTGCTAAGCCAACTAATGGCGGTGTAATAGGTTGCATCCAGTCCAATCTTATGCTAATCTAAAAGCCATGTCTTTTGTGAGCCTTTCATGAGCTTATGTCTTTGGTGAACCTTTCATGAGCTTATTCTAACGAGTTATGAAGTGGATCTTGATCCTTAGAGCTATCCATGTTTATATCATACTTCTACACAAGTGATCTAAGTTAGCTAAGTTCAACGCAATGAAAAGTCTGTTTGAATTGAGAATGTGTGCTAAGCCAACTAATGGCGGTGTAATAGGTTGAATCGAGTCCAATCTTCTGCTAATCTAAAAGCCATGTCTTTTGTGAGCCCTTCATGAGCTTATGTCTTTGGTGAACCTTTCATGAGCTTATTCTAACGAGTTATGAAGTGGAGCTTGATCCTTAGAGCTATCCATGTTCATATCATACTTCTACACATGTGATCTAAATTAGCTAAGTTCAACGCAATGAAAAGTCTGTTTGAAATGAGAAAGTGTGCTAAGCCAACTAATGGCGGTGTAATAGGTTGCATCCAGTCCAATCTTCTGCTAATCTAAAAGCCATGTCTTTTGTGAGCCCTTCATGAGCTTATGTCTTTGGTGAACCTTTCATGAGCTTATTCTAACGAGTTATGAAGTGGAGCTTGATCCTTAGAGCTATCCATGTTCATATCATACTTCTACACATGTGATCTAAATTAGCTAAGTTCAACGCAATGAAATGTCTGTTTGAAATGAGAAAGTGTGCTAAGCCAACTAATGGCGGTGTAATAGGTTGCATCCAGTCCAATCTTTTGCTAATCTAAAAGCCATGTCTTTTGTGAGCCCTTCATGAGCTTATGTCTTTGGTGAACCTTTCATGAGCTTATTCTAACGAGTTATGAAGTGGAGCTTGATCCTTAGAGCTATCCATGTTCATATCATACTTCTACACATGTGATCTAAATTAGCTAGGTTCAACGCAATGAAATGTCTGTTTGAAATGAGAAAGTGTGCTAAGCCAACTAATGGCGGTGTAATAGGTTGCATCCAGTCCAATCTTCTGCTAATCTAAAAGCCATGTCTTTTGTGAGCCCTTCATGAGCTTATGTCTTTGGTGAACCTTTCATGAGCTTATTCTAACGAGTTATGAAGTGGAGCTTGATCCTTAGAGCTGTCCATGTTCATATCATACTTCTACACAAGTGATCTAAATTAGCTAAGTTCAACGCAATGAAAAGTCTGTTTGAAATGAGAAAGTGTGCTAAGCCAACTAATGGCGGTGTAATAGGTTGAATCGAGTCCAATCTTCTGCTAATCTAAAAGCCATGTCTTTTGTGAGCCCTTCATGAGCTTATGTCTTTGGTGAACCTTTCATGAGCTTATTCTAACGAGTTATGAAGTGGAGCTTGATCCTTAGAGCTATCCATGTTCATATCATACTTCTACACAAGTGATCTAAGTTAGCTAAGTTCAACGCAATGAAATGTCTGTTTGAAATGAGAAAGTGTGCTAAGCCAACTAATGGCGGTGTAATAGGTTGCATCCAGTCCAATCTTCTGCTAATCTAAAAGCCATGTCTTTTGTGAGCCCTTCATGAGCTTATGTCTTTGGTGAACCTTTCATGAGCTTATTCTAACGAGTTATGAAGTGGAGCTTGATCCTTAGAGCTATCCATGTTCATATCATACTTCTACACAAGTGATCTAAATTAGCTAAGTTCAACGCAATGAAAAGTCTGTTTGAAATGAGAAAGTGTGCTAAGCCAACTAATGGCGGTGTAATAGGTTGAATCGAGTTCAATCTTCTGCTAATCTAAAAGCCATGTCTTTTGTGAGCCCTTTATGAGCTTATGTCTTTGGTGAACCTTTCATGAGCTTATTCTAACGAGTTATGAAGTGGAGCTTGATCCTTAGAGCTATCCATGTTCATATCATACTTCTACACAAGTGATCTAAGTTAGCTAAGTTCAACGCAATGAAAAGTCTGTTTGAAATGAGAAAGTGTGCTAAGCCAACTAATGGCGGTGTAATAGGTTGAATCAAGTCCAATCTTCTGCTAATCTAAAAGCCATGTCTTTTGTGAGCCCTTCATGAGCTTATGTCTTTGGTGAACCTTTCATGAGCTTATTCTAACGAGTTATGAAGTGGAGCTTGATCCTTAGAGCTATCCATGTTCATATCATACTTCTACACAAGTGATCTAAATTAGCTAAGTTCAACGCAATGAAAAGTCTGTTTGAAATGAGAAAGTGTGCTAAGCCAACTAATGGCGGTGTAATAGGTTGAATCGAGTCCAATCTTCTGCTAATCTAAAAGCCATGTCTTTTGTGAGCCCTTCATGAGCTTATGTCTTTGGTGAACCTTTCATGAGCTTATTCTAACGAGTTATGAAGTGGAGCTTGATCCTTAGAGCTATCCATGTTCATATCATACTTCTACACATGTGATCTAAATTAGCTAAGTTCAACGCAATGAAATGTCTGTTTGAAATGAGAAAGTGTGCTAAGCCAACTAATGGCGGTGTAATAGGTTGAATCGAGTTCAATCTTCTGCTAATCTAAAAGCCATGTCTTTTGTGAGCCCTTCATGAGCTTATGTCTTTGGTGAACCGTTCATGAGCTTATTCTAACAAGTTATGAAGTGGAGCTTGATCCTTAGAGCTATCCATGTTCATATCATACTTCTACACAAGTGATCTAAATTAGCTAAGTTCAACGCAATGAAAACTCTGTTTGAAATGAGAAAGTGTGCTAAGCCAACTAATGGCGGTGTAATAGGTTGAATCGAGTCCAATCTTCTGCTAATCTAAAAGCCATGTCTTTTGTGAGCCCTTCATGAGCTTATGTCTTTGGTGAACCTTTCATGAGCTTATTATAACGAGTTATGAAGTGGAGCTTGATCCTTAGAGCTATCCATGTTCATATCATACTTCTACACAAGTGATCTAAGTTAGCTAAGTTCAACGCAATGAAAAGTCTGTTTGAAATGAGAAAGTGTGCTAAGCCAACTAATGGCGGTGTAATAGGTTGCATCCAGTCCAATCTTCTGCTAATCTAAAAGCCATGTCTTTTGTGAGCCCTTCATGAGCTTATGTCTTTGGTGAACCTTTCATGAGCTTATTCTAACGAGTTATGAAGTGGAGCTTGATCCTTAGAGCTATCCATGTTTATATCATACTTCTACACATGTGATCCAAATTAGCTAGGTTCAACGCAATGAAATGTCTGTTTGAAATGAGAAAGTGTGCTAAGCCAACTAATGGCGGTGTAATAGGTTGAATCGAGTCCAATCTTCTGCTAATCTAAAAGCCATGTCTATTGTGAGCCCTTCATGAGCTTATGTCTTTGGTGAACCTTTCATGAGCTTATTCTAACGAGTTATGAAGTGGAGCTTGATCCTTAGAGCTATCCATGTTCATATCATACTTCTACACATGTGATCTAAATTAGCTAAGTTCAACGCAATGAAATGTCTGTTTGAAATGAGAAAGTGTGCTAAGCCAACTAATGGCGGTGTAATAGGTTGCATCCAGTCCAATCTTATGCTAATCTAAAAGCCATGTCTTTTGTGAGCCTTTCATGAGCTTATGTCTTTGGTGAACCTTTCATGAGCTTATTCTAACGAGTTATGAAGTGGAGCTTGATCCTTAGAGCTATCCATGTTCATATCATACTTCTACACAAGTGATCTAAGTTAGCTAAGTTCAACGCAATGAAAAGTCTGTTTGAATTGAGAATGTGTGCTAAGCCAACTAATGGCGGTGTAATAGGTTGAATCGAGTCCAATCTTCTGCTAATCTAAAAGCCATGTCTTTTGTGAGCCCTTCATGAGCTTATGTCTTTGGTGAACCTTTCATGAGCTTATTCTAACGAGTTATGAAGTGGAGCTTGATCCTTAGAGCTATCCATGTTCATATCATACTTCTACACATGTGATCTAAATTAGCTAAGTTCAACGCAATGAAAAGTCTGTTTGAAATGAGAAAGTGTGCTAAGCCAACTAATGGCGGTGTAATAGGTTGAATCGAGTCCAATCTTCTGCTAATCTAAAAGCCATGTCTTTTGTGAGCCCTTCATGAGCTTATGTCTTTGGTGAACCTTTCATGAGCTTATTCTAACGAGTTATGAAGTGGAGCTTGATCCTTAGAGCTATCCATGTTCATATCATACTTCTACACAAGTGATCTAAGTTAGCTAAGTTCAACGCAATGAAAAGTCTGTTTGAATTGAGAAAGTGTGCTAAGCCAACTAATGGCGGTGTAATAGGTTGAATCAAGTCCAATCTTCTGCTAATCTAAAAGCCATGTCTTTTGTGAGCCCTTCATGAGCTTATGTCTTTGGTGAACCTTTCATGAGCTTATTCTAACGAGTTATGAAGTGGAGCTTGATCCTTAGAGCTATCCATGTTTATATCATACTTCTACACATGTGATCTAAATTAGCTAGGTTCAACGCAATGAAATGTCTGTTTGAAATGAGAAATTGTGCTAAGCCAACTAATGGCGGTGTAATAGGTTGAATCGAGTCCAATCTTCTGCTAATCTAAAAGCCATGTCTTTTGTGAGCCCTTCATGAGCTTATGTCTTTGGTGAACCTTTCATGAGCTTATTCTAACGAGTTATGAAGTGGAGCTTGATCCTTAGAGCTATCCATGTTCATATCATACTTCTACACACGTGATCTAAGTTAGCTAAGTTCAACGCAATGAAAAGTCTGTTTGAAATGAGAAAGTGTGCTAAGCCAACTAATGGCGGTGTAATAGGTTGCATCTAGTCCAATCTTCCGCTAATCTAAAAGCCATGTCTTTTGTGAGCCCTTCATGAGCTTATGTCTTTGGTGAACCTTTCATGAGCTTATTCTAACGAGTTATGAAGTGGAGCTTGATCCTTAGAGCTATCCATGTTTATATCATACTTCTACACATGTGATCTAAATTAGCTAGGTTCAACGCAATGAAATGTCTGTTTGAAATGAGAAAGTGTGCTAAGCCAACTAATGGCGGTGTAATAGGTTGAATCGAGTCCAATCTTCTGCTAATCTAAAAGCCATGTCTTTTGTGAGCCCTTCATGAGCTTATGTCTTTGGTGAACCTTTCATGAGCTTATTCTAACGAGTTATGAAGTGGAGCTTGATCCTTAGAGCTATCCATGTTCATATCATACTTCTACACATGTGATCTAAATTAGCTAGGTTCAACGCAATGAAATGTCTGTTTGAAATGAGAAAGTTTGCTAAGCCAACTAATGGCGGTGTAATAGGTTGCATCCAGTCCAATCTTCTGCTAATCTAAAAGCCATGTCTTTTGTGAGCCCTTCATGAGCTTATGTCTTTGGTGAACCTTTCATGAGCTTATTCTAACGAGTTATGAAGTGGAGCTTGATCCTTAGAGCTATCCATGTTCATATCATACTTCTACACACGTGATCTAAATTAGCTAAGTTCAACGCAATGAAAAGTCTGTTTGAAATGAGAAAGTGTGCTAAGCCAACTAATGGCGGTGTAATAGGTTGAATCGAGTCCAATCTTCTGCTAATCTAAAAGCCATGTCTTTTGTGAGCCCTTCATGAGCTTATGTCTTTGGTGAACCTTTCATGAGCTTATTCTAACGAGTTATGAAGTGGAGCTTGATCCTTAGAGCTATCCATGTTCATATCATACTTCTACACAAGTGATCTAAGTTAGCTAAGTTCAACGCAATGAAAAGTCTGTTTGAATTGAGAAAGTGTGCTAAGCCAACTAATGGCGGTGTAATAGGTTGAATCAAGTCCAATCTTCTACTAATCTAAAAGCCATGTCTTTTGTGAGCCCTTCATGAGCTTATGTCTTTGGTGAACCTTTCATGAGCTTATTCTAACGAGTTATGAAGTGGAGCTTGATCCTTAGAGCTATCCATGTTCATATCATACTTCTACACACGTGATCTAAGTTAGCTAAGTTCAACGCAATGAAAAGTCTGTTTGAAATGAGAAAGTGTGCTAAGCCAACTAATGGCGGTGTAATAGGTTGCATCCAGTCCAATCTTCCGCTAATCTAAAAGCCATGTCTTTTATGAGCCCTTCATGAGCTTATGTCTTTGGTGAACCTTTCATGAGCTTATTCTAACGAGTTATGAAGTGGAGCTTGATCCTTAGAGCTATCCATGTTTATATCATACTTCTACACATGTGATCTAAATTAGCTAGGTTCAACGCAATGAAATGTCTGTTTGAAATGAGAAAGTGTGCTAAGCCAACTAATGGCGGTGTAATAGGTTGAATCGAGTCCAATCTTCTGCTAATCTAAAAGCCATGTCTTTTGTGAGCCCTTCATGAGCTTATGTCTTTGGTGAACCTTTCATGAGCTTATTCTAACGAGTTATGAAGTGGAGCTTGATCCTTAGAGCTATCCATGTTCATATCATACTTCTACACAAGTGATCTAAGTTAGCTAAGTTCAACGCAATGAAAAGTCTGTTTGAATTGAGAAAGTGTGCTAAGCCAACTAATGGCGGTGTAATAGGTTGAATCAAGTCCAATCTTCTACTAATCTAAAAGCCATGTCTTTTGTGAGCCCTTCATGAGCTTATGTCTTTGGTGAACCTTTCATGAGCTTATTCTAACGAGTTATGAAGTGGAGCTTGATCCTTAGAGCTATCCATGTTCATATCATACTTCTACACAAGTGATCTAAATTAGTTAAGTTCAACGCAATGAAAAGTCTGTTTGAAATGAGAAAGTGTGCTAAGCCAACTAATGGCGGTGTAATAGGTTGAATCGAGTCCAATCTTCTGCTAATCTAAAAGCCATGTCTTTTGTGAGCCCTTCATGAGCTTATGTCTTTGGTGAACCTTTCATGAGCTTATTCTAACGAGTTATGAAGTGGAGCTTGATCCTTAGAGCTATCCATGTTCATATCATACTTTTACACAAGTGATCTAAGTTAGCTAAGTTCAACGCAATGAAAAGTCTGTTTGAAATGAGAAAGTGTGCTAAGCCAACTAATGGCGGTGTAATAGGTTGCATCCAGTCCAATCTTCTGCTAATCTAAAAGCCATGTCTTTTGTGAGCCCTTCATGAGCTTATGTCTTTGGTGAACCTTTCATGAGCTTATTCTAACGAGTTATGAAGTGGAGCTTGATCCTTAGAGCTATCCATGTTTATATCATACTTCTACACATGTGATCTAAATTAGCTAGGTTCAACGCAATGAAATGTCTGTTTGAAATGAGAAAGTGTGCTAAGCCAACTAATGGCGGTGTAATAGGTTGAATCGAGTCCAATCTTCTGCTAATCTAAAAGCCATGTCTTTTGTGAGCCCTTCATGAGCTTATGTCTTTAGTGAACCTTTCATGAGCTTATTCTAACGAGTTATGAAGTGGAGCTTGATCCTTAGAGCTATCCATGTTCATATCATACTTCTACACACGTGATCTAAGTTAGCTAAGTTCAACGCAATGAAAAGTCTGTTTGAAATGAGAAAGTGTGCTAAGCCAACTAATGGCGGTGTAATAGGTTGCATCCAGTCCAATCTTCTGCTAATCTAAAAGCCATGTCTTTTGTGAGCCCTTCATGAGCTTATGTCTTTGGTGAACCTTTCATGAGCTTATTCTAACGAGTTATGAAGTGGAGCTTGATCCTTAGAGCTATCCATGTTTATATCATACTTCTACACATGTGATCTAAATTAGCTAGGTTCAACGCAATGAAATGTCTGTTTGAAATGAGAAAGTGTGCTAAGCCAACTAATGGCGGTGTAATAGGTTGAATCGAGTCCAATCTTCTGCTAATCTAAAAGCCATGTCTTTTGTGAGCCCTTCATGAGCTTATGTCTTTAGTGAACCTTTCATGAGCTTATTCTAACGAGTTATGAAGTGGAGCTTGATCCTTAGAGCTATCCATGTTCATATCATACTTCTACACACGTGATCTAAGTTAGCTAAGTTCAACGCAATGAAAAGTCTGTTTGAAATGAGAAAGTGTGCTAAGCCAACTAATGGCGGTGTAATAGGTTGCATCCAGTCCAATCTTCCGCTAATCTAAAAGCCATGTCTTTTGTGAGCCCTTCATGAGCTTATGTCTTTGGTGAACCTTTCATGAGCTTATTCTAACGAGTTATGAAGTGGAGCTTGATCCTTAGAGCTATCCATGTTCATATCATACTTCTACACACGTGATCTAAGTTAGCTAAGTTCAACGCAATGAAAAGTCTGTTTGAAATGAGAAAGTGTGCTAAGCCAACTAATGGCGGTGTAATAGGTTGCATCCAGTCCAATCTTCCGCTAATCTAAAAGCCATGTCTTTTATGAGCCCTTCATGAGCTTATGTCTTTGGTGAACCTTTCATGAGCTTATTCTAACGAGTTATGAAGTGGAGCTTGATCCTTAGAGCTATCCATGTTTATATCATACTTCTACACATGTGATCTAAATTAGCTAGGTTCAACGCAATGAAATGTCTGTTTGAAATGAGAAAGTGTGCTAAGCCAACTAATGGCGGTGTAATAGGTTGAATCGAGTCCAATCTTCTGCTAATCTAAAAGCCATGTCTTTTGTGAGCCCTTCATGAGCTTATGTCTTTGGTGAACCTTTCATGAGCTTATTCTAACGAGTTATGAAGTGGAGCTTGATCCTTAGAGCTATCCATGTTCATATCATACTTCTACACAAGTGATCTAAGTTAGCTAAGTTCAACGCAATGAAAAGTCTGTTTGAATTGAGAAAGTGTGCTAAGCCAACTAATGGCGGTGTAATAGGTTGAATCAAGTCCAATCTTCTACTAATCTAAAAGCCATGTCTTTTGTGAGCCCTTCATGAGCTTATGTCTTTGGTGAACCTTTCATGAGCTTATTCTAACGAGTTATGAAGTGGAGCTTGATCCTTAGAGCTATCCATGTTCATATCATACTTCTACACAAGTGATCTAAATTAGTTAAGTTCAACGCAATGAAAAGTCTGTTTGAAATGAGAAAGTGTGCTAAGCCAACTAATGGCGGTGTAATAGGTTGAATCGAGTCCAATCTTCTGCTAATCTAAAAGCCATGTCTTTTGTGAGCCCTTCATGAGCTTATGTCTTTGGTGAACCTTTCATGAGCTTATTCTAACGAGTTATGAAGTGGAGCTTGATCCTTAGAGCTATCCATGTTCATATCATACTTTTACACAAGTGATCTAAGTTAGCTAAGTTCAACGCAATGAAAAGTCTGTTTGAAATGAGAAAGTGTGCTAAGCCAACTAATGGCGGTGTAATAGGTTGCATCCAGTCCAATCTTCTGCTAATCTAAAAGCCATGTCTTTTGTGAGCCCTTCATGAGCTTATGTCTTTGGTGAACCTTTCATGAGCTTATTCTAACGAGTTATGAAGTGGAGCTTGATCCTTAGAGCTATCCATGTTTATATCATACTTCTACACATGTGATCTAAATTAGCTAGGTTCAACGCAATGAAATGTCTGTTTGAAATGAGAAAGTGTGCTAAGCCAACTAATGGCGGTGTAATAGGTTGAATCGAGTCCAATCTTCTGCTAATCTAAAAGCCATGTCTTTTGTGAGCCCTTCATGAGCTTATGTCTTTAGTGAACCTTTCATGAGCTTATTCTAACGAGTTATGAAGTGGAGCTTGATCCTTAGAGCTATCCATGTTCATATCATACTTCTACACACGTGATCTAAGTTAGCTAAGTTCAACGCAATGAAAAGTCTGTTTGAAATGAGAAAGTGTGCTAAGCCAACTAATGGCGGTGTAATAGGTTGCATCCAGTCCAATCTTCTGCTAATCTAAAAGCCATGTCTTTTGTGAGCCCTTCATGAGCTTATGTCTTTGGTGAACCTTTCATGAGCTTATTCTAACGAGTTATGAAGTGGAGCTTGATCCTTAGAGCTATCCATGTTTATATCATACTTCTACACATGTGATCTAAATTAGCTAGGTTCAACGCAATGAAATGTCTGTTTGAAATGAGAAAGTGTGCTAAGCCAACTAATGGCGGTGTAATAGGTTGAATCGAGTCCAATCTTCTGCTAATCTAAAAGCCATGTCTTTTGTGAGCCCTTCATGAGCTTATGTCTTTAGTGAACCTTTCATGAGCTTATTCTAACGAGTTATGAAGTGGAGCTTGATCCTTAGAGCTATCCATGTTCATATCATACTTCTACACACGTGATCTAAGTTAGCTAAGTTCAACGCAATGAAAAGTCTGTTTGAAATGAGAAAGTGTGCTAAGCCAACTAATGGCGGTGTAATAGGTTGCATCCAGTCCAATCTTCCGCTAATCTAAAAGCCATGTCTTTTGTGAGCCCTTCATGAGCTTATGTCTTTGGTGAACCTTTCATGAGCTTATTCTAACGAGTTATGAAGTGGAGCTTGATCCTTAGAGCTATCCATGTTCATATCATACTTCTACACACGTGATCTAAGTTAGCTAAGTTCAACGCAATGAAAAGTCTGTTTGAAATGAGAAAGTGTGCTAAGCCAACTAATGGCGGTGTAATAGGTTGCATCCAGTCCAATCTTCCGCTAATCTAAAAGCCATGTCTTTTATGAGCCCTTCATGAGCTTATGTCTTTGGTGAACCTTTCATGAGCTTATTCTAACGAGTTATGAAGTGGAGCTTGATCCTTAGAGCTATCCATGTTTATATCATACTTCTACACATGTGATCTAAATTAGCTAGGTTCAACGCAATGAAATGTCTGTTTGAAATGAGAAAGTGTGCTAAGCCAACTAATGGCGGTGTAATAGGTTGAATCGAGTCCAATCTTCTGCTAATCTAAAAGCCATGTCTTTTGTGAGCCCTTCATGAGCTTATGTCTTTGGTGAACCTTTCATGAGCTTATTCTAACGAGTTATGAAGTGGAGCTTGATCCTTAGAGCTATCCATGTTCATATCATACTTCTACACATGTGATCTAAATTAGCTAGGTTCAACGCAATGAAATGTCTGTTTGAAATGAGAAAGTTTGCTAAGCCAACTAATGGCGGTGTAATAGATTGCATCCAGTCCAATCTTCTGCTAATCTAAAAGCCATGTCTTTTGTGAGCCCTTCATGAGCTTATGTCTTTGGTGAACCTTTCATGAGCTTATTCTAACGAGTTATGAAGTGGAGCTTGATCCTTAGAGCTATCCATGTTCATATCATACTTCTACACAAGTGATCTAAATTAGCTAAGTTCAACGCAATGAAAAGTCTGTTTGAAATGAGAAAGTGTGCTAAGCCAACTAATGGCGGTGTAATAGGTTGAATCGAGTCCAATCTTCTGCTAATCTAAAAGCCATGTCTTTTGTGAGCCCTTCATGAGCTTATGTCTTTGGTGAACCTTTCATGAGCTTATTCTAACGAGTTATGAAGTGGAGCTTGATCCTTAGAGCTATCCATGTTCATATCATACTTCTACACAAGTGATCTAAGTTAGCTAAGTTCAACGCAATGAAAAGTCTGTTTGAATTGAGAAAGTGTGCTAAGCCAACTAATGGCGGTGTAATAGGTTGAATCAAGTCCAATCTTCTACTAATCTAAAAGCCATGTCTTTTGTGAGCCCTTCATGAGCTTATGTCTTTGGTGAACCTTTCATGAGCTTATTCTAACGAGTTATGAAGTGGAGCTTGATCCTTAGAGCTATCCATGTTCATATCATACTTCTACACAAGTGATCTAAATTAGTTAAGTTCAACGCAATGAAAAGTCTGTTTGAAATGAGAAAGTGTGCTAAGCCAACTAATGGCGGTGTAATAGGTTGAATCGAGTCCAATCTTCTGCTAATCTAAAAGCCATGTCTTTTGTGAGCCCTTCATGAGCTTATGTCTTTGGTGAACCTTTCATGAGCTTATTCTAACGAGTTATGAAGTGGAGCTTGATCCTTAGAGCTATCCATGTTCATATCATACTTTTACACAAGTGATCTAAGTTAGCTAAGTTCAACGCAATGAAAAGTCTGTTTGAAATGAGAAAGTGTGCTAAGCCAACTAATGGCGGTGTAATAGGTTGCATCCAGTCCAATCTTCTGCTAATCTAAAAGCCATGTCTTTTGTGAGCCCTTCATGAGCTTATGTCTTTGGTGAACCTTTCATGAGCTTATTCTAACGAGTTATGAAGTGGAGCTTGATCCTTAGAGCTATCCATGTTCATATCATACTTCTACACAAGTGATCTAAATTAGCTAAGTTCAACGCAATGAAAAGTCTGTTTGAAATGAGAAAGTGTGCTAAGCCAACTAATGGCGGTGTAATAGGTTGAATCGAGTCCAATCTTCTGCTAATCTAAAAGCCATGTCTTTTGTGAGCCCTTCATGAGCTTATGTCTTTGGTGAACCTTTCATGAGCTTATTCTAACGAGTTATGAAGTGGAGCTTGATCCTTAGAGCTATCCATGTTTATATCATACTTCTACACATGTGATCTAAATTAGCTAGGTTCAACGCAATGAAATGTCTGTTTGAAATGAGAAAGTGTGCTAAGCCAACTAATGGCGGTGTAATAGGTTGAATCGAGTCCAATCTTCTGCTAATCTAAAAGCCATGTCTTTTGTGAGCCCTTCATGAGCTTATGTCTTTGGTGAACCTTTCATGAGCTTATTCTAACGAGTTATGAAGTGGAGCTTGATCCTTAGAGCTATCCATGTTCATATCATACTTCTACACAAGTGATCTAAGTTAGCTAAGTTCAACGCAATGAAAAGTCTGTTTGAATTGAGAAAGTGTGCTAAGCCAACTAATGGCGGTGTAATAGGTTGAATCAAGTCCAATCTTCTGCTAATCTAAAAGCCATGTCTTTTGTGAGCCCTTCATGAGCTTATGTCTTTGGTGAACCTTTCATGAGCTTATTCTAACGAGTTATGAAGTGGAGCTTGATCCTTAGAGCTATCCATGTTCATATCATACTTCTACACAAGTGATCTAAATTAGCTAAGTTCAACGCAATGAAATGTCTGTTTGAAATGAGAAAGTGTGCTAAGCCAACTAATGGCGGTGTAATAGGTTGCATCCAGTCCAATCTTTTGCTAATCTAAAAGCCATGTCTTTTGTGAGCCCTTCATGAGCTTATGTCTTTGGTGAACCTTTCATGAGCTTATTCTAACGAGTTATGAAGTGGAGCTTGATCCTTAGAGCTATCCATGTTCATATCATACTTCTACACATGTGATCTAAATTAGCTAGGTTCAACGCAATGAAATGTCTGTTTGAAATGAGAAAGTGTGCTAAGCCAACTAATGGCGGTGTAATAGGTTGCATCCAGTCCAATCTTCTGCTAATCTAAAAGCCATGTCTTTTGTGAGCCCTTCATGAGCTTATGTCTTTGGTGAACCTTTCATGAGCTTATTCTAACGAGTTATGAAGTGGAGCTTGATCCTTAGAGCTGTCCATGTTCATATCATACTTCTACACAAGTGATCTAAATTAGCTAAGTTCAACGCAATGAAAAGTCTGTTTGAAATGAGAAAGTGTGCTAAGCCAACTAATGGCGGTGTAATAGGTTGAATCGAGTCCAATCTTCTGCTAATCTAAAAGCCATGTCTTTTGTGAGCCCTTCATGAGCTTATGTCTTTGGTGAACCTTTCATGAGCTTATTCTAACGAGTTATGAAGTGGAGCTTGATCCTTAGAGCTATCCATGTTCATATCATACTTCTACACAAGTGATCTAAGTTAGCTAAGTTCAACGCAATGAAAAGTCTGTTTGAATTGAGAAAGTGTGCTAAGCCAACTAATGGCGGTGTAATAGGTTGAATCAAGTCCAATCTTCTGCTAATCTAAAAGCCATGTCTTTTGTGAGCCCTTCATGAGCTTATGTCTTTGGTGAACCTTTCATGAGCTTATTCTAACGAGTTATGAAGTGGAGCTTGATCCTTAGAGCTATCCATGTTTATATCATACTTCTACACATGTGATCTAAATTAGCTAGGTTCAACGCAATGAAATGTCTGTTTGAAATGAGAAAGTGTGCTAAGCCAACTAATGGCGGTGTAATAGGTTGCATCCAGTCCAATCTTCTGCTAATCTAAAAGCCATGTCTTTTGTGAGCCCTTCATGAGCTTATGTCTTTGGTGAACCTTTCATGAGCTTATTCTAACGAGTTATGAAGTGGAGTTTGATCCTTAGAGCTATCCATGTTCATATCATACTTCTACACAAGTGATCTAAGATAGCTAAGTTCAACGCAATGAAAAGTCTGTTTGAAATGAGAAAGTGTGCTAAGCCAACTAATGGCGGTGTAATAGGTTGAATCGAGTCCAATCTTCTGCTAATCTAAAAGCCATGTCTTTTGTGAGCCCTTCATGAGCTTATGTCTTTGGTGAACCTTTCATGAGCTTATTCTAACGAGTTATGAAGTGGAGCTTGATCCTTAGAGCTATCCATGTTCATATCATACTTCTACACAAGTGATCTAAGTTAGCTAAGTTCAACGCAATGAAAAGTCTGTTTGAATTGAGAAAGTGTGCTAAGCCAACTAATGGCGGTGTAATAGGTTGAATCAAGTCCAATCTTCTGCTAATCTAAAAGCCATGTCTTTTGTGAGCCCTTCATGAGCTTATGTCTTTGGTGAACGTTTCATGAGCTTATTCTAACGAGTTATGAAGTGGAGCTTGATCCTTAGAGCTATCCATGTTCATATCATACTTCTACACAAGTGATCTAAATTAGCTAAGTTCAACGCAATGAAAAGTCTGTTTGAAATGAGAAAGTGTGCTAAGCCAACTAATGGCGGTGTAATAGGTTGAATCGAGTCCAATCTTCTGCTAATCTAAAAGCCATGTCTTTTGTGAGCCCTTCATGAGCTTATGTCTTTGGTGAACCTTTCATGAGCTTATTCTAACGAGTTATGAAGTGGAGCTTGATCCTTAGAGCTATCCATGTTCATATCATACTTCTACACATGTGATCTAAATTAGCTAAGTTAAACGCAATGAAATGTCTGTTTGAAATGAGAAAGTGTGCTAAGCCAACTAATGGCGGTGTAATAGGTTGCATCCAGTCTAATCTTATGCTAATCTAAAAGCCATGTCTTTTGTGAGCCTTTCATGAGCTTATGTCTTTGGTGAACCTTTCATGAGCTTATTCTAACGAGTTATGAAGTGGAGCTTGATCCTTAGAGCTATCCATGTTCATATCATACTTCTACACAAGTGATCTAAGTTAGCTAAGTTCAACGCAATGAAAAGTCTGTTTGAATTGAGAAAGTGTGCTAAGCCAACTAATGGCGGTGTAATAGGTTGAATCAAGTCCAATCTTCTGCTAATCTAAAAGCCATGTCTTTTGTGAGCCCTTCATGAGCTTATGTCTTTGGTGAACCTTTCATGAGCTTATTCTAACGAGTTATGAAGTGGAGCTTGATCCTTAGAGCTATCCATGTTCATATCATACTTCTACATAAGTGATCTAAATTAGCTAAGTTCAACGCAATGAAAAGTCTGTTTGAAATGAGAAAGTGTGCTAAGCCAACTAATGGCGGTGTAATAGGTTGAATCGAGTCCAATCTTCTGCTAATCTAAAAGCCATGTCTTTTGTGAGCCCTTCATGAGCTTATGTCTTTGGTGAACCTTTCATGAGCTTATTCTAACGAGTTATGAAGTGGAGCTTGATCCTTAGAGCTATCCATGTTCATATCATACTTCTACACAAGTGATCTAAGTTAGCTAAGTTCAACGCAATGAAAAGTCTGTTTGAATTGAGAAAGTGTGCTAAGCCAACTAATGGCGGTGTAATAGGTTGAATCAAGTCCAATCTTCTACTAATCTAAAAGCCATGTCTTTTGTGAGCCCTTCATGAGCTTATGTCTTTGGTGAACCTTTCATGAGCTTATTCTAACGAGTTATGAAGTGGAGCATGATCCTTAGAGCTATCCATGTTCATATCATACTTCTACACAAGTGATCTAAATTAGTTAAGTTCAACGCAATGAAAAGTCTGTTTGAAATGAGAAAGTGTGCTAAGCCAACTAATGGCGGTGTAATAGGTTGAATCGAGTCCAATCTTCTGCTAATCTAAAAGCCATGTCTTTTGTGAGCCCTTCATGAGCTTATGTCTTTGGTGAACCTTTCATGAGCTTATTCTAACGAGTTATGAAGTGGAGCTTGATCCTTAGAGCTATCCATGTTCATATCATACTTCTACACATGTGATCTAAATTAGCTAGGTTCAACGCAATGAAATGTCTGTTTGAAATGAGAAAGTTTGCTAAGCCAACTAATGGCGGTGTAATAGGTTGCATCCAGTCCAATCTTCTGCTAATCTAAAAGCCATGTCTTTTGTGAGCCCTTCATGAGCTTATGTCTTTGGTGAACCTTTCATGAGCTTATTCTAACGAGTTATGAAGTGGAGCTTGATCCTTAGAGCTATCCATGTTCATATCATACTTCTACATAAGTGATCTAAATTAGCTAAGTTCAACGCAATGAAAAGTCTGTTTGAAATGAGAAAGTGTGCTAAGCCAACTAATGGCGGTGTAATAGGTTGAATCGAGTCCAATCTTCTGCTAATCTAAAAGCCATGTCTTTTGTGAGCCCTTCATGAGCTTATGTCTTTGGTGAACCTTTCATGAGCTTATTCTAACGAGTTATGAAGTGGAGCTTGATCCTTAGAGCTATCCATGTTCATATCATACTTCTACACAAGTGATCTAAGTTAGCTAAGTTCAACGCAATGAAAAGTCTGTTTGAATTGAGAAAGTGTGCTAAGCCAACTAATGGCGGTGTAATAGGTTGAATCAAGTCCAATCTTCTACTAATCTAAAAGCCATGTCTTTTGTGAGCCCTTCATGAGCTTATGTCTTTGGTGAACCTTTCATGAGCTTATTCTAACGAGTTATGAAGTGGAGCATGATCCTTAGAGCTATCCATGTTCATATCATACTTCTACACAAGTGATCTAAATTAGTTAAGTTCAACGCAATGAAAAGTCTGTTTGAAATGAGAAAGTGTGCTAAGCCAACTAATGGCGGTGTAATAGGTTGAATCGAGTCCAATCTTCTGCTAATCTAAAAGCCATGTCTTTTGTGAGCCCTTCATGAGCTTATGTCTTTGGTGAACCTTTCATGAGCTTATTCTAACGAGTTATGAAGTGGAGCTTGATCCTTAGAGCTATCCATGTTCATATCATACTTTTACACAAGTGATCTAAGTTAGCTAAGTTCAACGCAATGAAAAGTCTGTTTGAAATGAGAAAGTGTGCTAAGCCAACTAATGGCGGTGTAATAGGTTGCATCCAGTCCAATCTTCTGCTAATCTAAAAGCCATGTCTTTTGTGAGCCCTTCATGAGCTTATGTCTTTGGTGAACCTTTCATGAGCTTATTCTAACGAGTTATGAAGTGGAGCTTGATCCTTAGAGCTATCCATGTTTATATCATACTTCTACACATGTGATCTAAATTAGCTAGGTTCAACGCAATGAAATGTCTGTTTGAAATGAGAAAGTGTGCTAAGCCAACTAATGGCGGTGTAATAGGTTGAATCGAGTCCAATCTTCTGCTAATCCAAAAGCCATGTCTTTTGTGAGCCCTTCATGAGCTTATGTCTTTGGTGAACCTTTCATGAGCTTATTCTAACGAGTTATGAAGTGGAGCTTGATCCTTAGAGCTATCCATGTTCATATCATACTTCTACACAAGTGATCTAAGTTAGCTAAGTTCAACGCAATGAAATGTCTGTTTGAAATGAGAAAGTGTGCTAAGCCAACTAATGGCGGTGTAATAGGTTGCATCCAGTCCAATCTTCTGCTAATCTAAAAGCCATGTCTTTTGTGAGCCCTTCATGAGCTTATGTCTTTGGTGAACCTTTCATGAGCTTATTCTAACGAGTTATGAAGTGGAGTTTGATCCTTAGAGCTATCCATGTTCATATCATACTTCTACACAAGTGATCTAAGATAGCTAAGTTCAACGCAATGAAAAGTCTGTTTGAAATGAGAAAGTGTGCTAAGCCAACTAATGGCGGTGTAATAGGTTGAATCGAGTCCAATCTTCTGCTAATCTAAAAGCCATGTCTTTTGTGAGCCCTTCATGAGCTTATGTCTTTGGTGAACCTTTCATGAGCTTATTCTAACGAGTTATGAAGTGGAGCTTGATCCTTAGAGCTATCCATGTTCATATCATACTTCTACACAAGTGATCTAAGTTAGCTAAGTTCAACGCAATGAAAAGTCTGTTTGAATTGAGAAAGTGTGCTAAGCCAACTAATGGCGGTGTAATAGGTTGAATCAAGTCCAATCTTCTGCTAATCTAAAAGCCATGTATTTTGTGAGCCCTTCATGAGCTTATGTCTTTGGTGAACCTTTCATGAGCTTATTCTAACGAGTTATGAAGTGGAGCTTGATCCTTAGAGCTATCCATGTTCATATCATACTTCTACACAAGTGATCTAAATTAGCTAAGTTCAACGCAATGAAAAGTCTGTTTGAAATGAGAAAGTGTGCTAAGCCAACTAATGGCGGTGTAATAGGTTGAATCGAGTCCAATCTTCTGCTAATCTAAAAGCCATGTCTTTTGTGAGCCCTTCATGAGCTTATGTCTTTGGTGAACCTTTCATGAGCTTATTCTAACGAGTTATGAAGTGGAGCTTGATCCTTAGAGCTATCCATGTTCATATCATACTTCTACACATGTGATCTAAATTAGCTAAGTTAAACGCAATGAAATGTCTGTTTGAAATGAGAAAGTGTGCTAAGCCAACTAATGGCGGTGTAATAGGTTGCATCCAGTCTAATCTTATGCTAATCTAAAAGCCATGTCTTTTGTGAGCCTTTCATGAGCTTATGTCTTTGGTGAACCTTTCATGAGCTTATTCTAACGAGTTATGAAGTGGAGCTTGATCCTTAGAGCTATCCATGTTCATATCATACTTCTACACAAGTGATCTAAGTTAGCTAAGTTCAACGCAATGAAAAGTCTGTTTGAATTGAGAAAGTGTGCTAAGCCAACTAATGGCGGTGTAATAGGTTGAATCAAGTCCAATCTTCTGCTAATCTAAAAGCCATGTCTTTTGTGAGCCCTTCATGAGCTTATGTCTTTGGTGAACCTTTCATGAGCTTATTCTAACGAGTTATGAAGTGGAGCTTGATCCTTAGAGCTATCCATGTTTATATCATACTTCTACACATGTGATCTAAATTAGCTAGGTTCAACGCAATGAAATGTCTGTTTGAAATGAGAAAGTGTGCTAAGCCAACTAATGGCGGTGTAATAGGTTGAATCGAGTCCAATCTTCTGCTAATCTAAAAGCCATGTCTTTTGTGAGCCCTTCATGAGCTTATGTCTTTGGTGAACCTTTCATGAGCTTATTCTAACGAGTTATGAAGTGGAGCATGATCCTTAGAGCTATCCATGTTCATATCATACTTCTACACAAGTGATCTAAATTAGTTAAGTTCAACGCAATGAAAAGTCTGTTTGAAATGAGAAAGTGTGCTAAGCCAACTAATGGCGGTGTAATAGGTTGAATCGAGTCCAATCTTCTGCTAATCTAAAAGCCATGTCTTTTGTGAGCCCTTCATGAGCTTATGTCTTTGGTGAACCTTTCATGAGCTTATTCTAACGAGTTATGAAGTGGAGCTTGATCCTTAGAGCTATCCATGTTCATATCATACTTTTACACAAGTGATCTAAGTTAGCTAAGTTCAACGCAATGAAAAGTCTGTTTGAAATGAGAAAGTGTGCTAAGCCAACTAATGGCGGTGTAATAGGTTGCATCCAGTCCAATCTTCTGCTAATCTAAAAGCCATGTCTTTTGTGAGCCCTTCATGAGCTTATGTCTTTGGTGAACCTTTCATGAGCTTATTCTAACGAGTTATGAAGTGGAGCTTGATCCTTAGAGCTATCCATGTTTATATCATACTTCTACACATGTGATCTAAATTAGCTAGGTTCAACGCAATGAAATGTCTGTTTGAAATGAGAAAGTGTGCTAAGCCAACTAATGGCGGTGTAATAGGTTGAATCGAGTCCAATCTTCTGCTAATCCAAAAGCCATGTCTTTTGTGAGCCCTTCATGAGCTTATGTCTTTGGTGAACCTTTCATGAGCTTATTCTAACGAGTTATGAAGTGGAGCTTGATCCTTAGAGCTATCCATGTTCATATCATACTTCTACACAAGTGATCTAAGTTAGCTAAGTTCAACGCAATGAAATGTCTGTTTGAAATGAGAAAGTGTGCTAAGCCAACTAATGGCGGTGTAATAGGTTGCATCCAGTCCAATCTTCTGCTAATCTAAAAGCCATGTCTTTTGTGAGCCCTTCATGAGCTTATGTCTTTGGTGAACCTTTCATGAGCTTATTCTAACGAGTTATGAAGTGGAGTTTGATCCTTAGAGCTATCCATGTTCATATCATACTTCTACACAAGTGATCTAAGATAGCTAAGTTCAACGCAATGAAAAGTCTGTTTGAAATGAGAAAGTGTGCTAAGCCAACTAATGGCGGTGTAATAGGTTGAATCGAGTCCAATCTTCTGCTAATCTAAAAGCCATGTCTTTTGTGAGCCCTTCATGAGCTTATGTCTTTGGTGAACCTTTCATGAGCTTATTCTAACGAGTTATGAAGTGGAGCTTGATCCTTAGAGCTATCCATGTTCATATCATACTTCTACACAAGTGATCTAAGTTAGCTAAGTTCAACGCAATGAAAAGTCTGTTTGAATTGAGAAAGTGTGCTAAGCCAACTAATGGCGGTGTAATAGGTTGAATCAAGTCCAATCTTCTGCTAATCTAAAAGCCATGTATTTTGTGAGCCCTTCATGAGCTTATGTCTTTGGTGAACCTTTCATGAGCTTATTCTAACGAGTTATGAAGTGGAGCTTGATCCTTAGAGCTATCCATGTTCATATCATACTTCTACACAAGTGATCTAAATTAGCTAAGTTCAACGCAATGAAAAGTCTGTTTGAAATGAGAAAGTGTGCTAAGCCAACTAATGGCGGTGTAATAGGTTGAATCGAGTCCAATCTTCTGCTAATCTAAAAGCCATGTCTTTTGTGAGCCCTTCATGAGCTTATGTCTTTGGTGAACCTTTCATGAGCTTATTCTAACGAGTTATGAAGTGGAGCTTGATCCTTAGAGCTATCCATGTTCATATCATACTTCTACACATGTGATCTAAATTAGCTAAGTTAAACGCAATGAAATGTCTGTTTGAAATGAGAAAGTGTGCTAAGCCAACTAATGGCGGTGTAATAGGTTGCATCCAGTCTAATCTTATGCTAATCTAAAAGCCATGTCTTTTGTGAGCCTTTCATGAGCTTATGTCTTTGGTGAACCTTTCATGAGCTTATTCTAACGAGTTATGAAGTGGAGCTTGATCCTTAGAGCTATCCATGTTCATATCATACTTCTACACAAGTGATCTAAGTTAGCTAAGTTCAACGCAATGAAAAGTCTGTTTGAATTGAGAAAGTGTGCTAAGCCAACTAATGGCGGTGTAATAGGTTGAATCAAGTCCAATCTTCTGCTAATCTAAAAGCCATGTCTTTTGTGAGCCCTTCATGAGCTTATGTCTTTGGTGAACCTTTCATGAGCTTATTCTAACGAGTTATGAAGTGGAGCTTGATCCTTAGAGCTATCCATGTTTATATCATACTTCTACACATGTGATCTAAATTAGCTAGGTTCAACGCAATGAAATGTCTGTTTGAAATGAGAAAGTGTGCTAAGCCAACTAATGGCGGTGTAATAGGTTGAATCGAGTCCAATCTTCTGCTAATCTAAAAGCCATGTCTTTTGTGAGCCCTTCATGAGCTTATGTCTTTGGTGAACCTTTCATGAGCTTATTCTAACGAGTTATGAAGTGGAGCTTGATCCTTAGAGCTATCCATGTTCATATCATACTTCTACACAAGTGATCTAAGTTAGCTAAGTTCAACGCAATGAAAAGTCTGTTTGAATTGAGAAAGTGTGCTAAGCCAACGGCGGTGTAATAGGTTGAATCAAGTCCAATCTTCTGCTAATCTAAAAGCCATGTCTTTTGTGAGCCCTTCATGAGCTTATGTCTTTGGTGAACCTTTCATGAGCTTATTCTAACGAGTTATGAAGTGGAGCTTGATCCTTAGAGCTATCCATGTTCATATCATACTTCTACACAAGTGATCTAAGTTAGCTAAGTTCAACGCAATGAAAAGTCTGTTTGAATTGAGAAAGTGTGCTAAGCCAACTAATGGCGGTGTAATAGGTTGCATCCAGTCCAATCTTCTGCTAATCTAAAAGCCATGTCTTTTGTGAGCCCTTCATGAGCTTATGTCTTTGGTGAACCTTTCATGAGCTTATTCTAACGAGTTATGAAGTGGAGTTTGATCCTTAGAGCTATCCATGTTCATATCATACTTCTACACAAGTGATCTAAGATAGCTAAGTTCAACGCAATGAAAAGTCTGTTTGAAATGAGAAAGTGTGCTAAGCCAACTAATGGCGGTGTAATAGGTTGAATCGAGTCCAATCTTCTGCTAATCTAAAAGCCATGTCTTTTGTGAGCCCTTCATGAGCTTATGTCTTTGGTGAACCTTTCATGAGCTTATTCTAACGAGTTATGAAGTGGAGCTTGATCCTTAGAGCTATCCATGTTCATATCATACTTCTACACAAGTGATCTAAGTTAGCTAAGTTCAACGCAATGAAAAGTCTGTTTGAATTGAGAAAGTGTGCTAAGCCAACTAATGGCGGTGTAATAGGTTGAATCAAGTCCAATCTTCTGCTAATCTAAAAGCCATGTCTTTTGTGAGCCCTTCATGAGCTTATGTCTTTGGTGAACCTTTCATGAGCTTATTCTAACGAGTTATGAAGTGGAGCTTGATCCTTAGAGCTATCCATGTTCATATCATACTTCTACACAAGTGATCTAAGTTAGCTAAGTTCAACGCAATGAAAAGTCTGTTTGAATTGAGAAAGTGTGCTAAGCCAACTAATGGCGGTGTAATAGGTTGCATCCAGTCCAATCTTCTGCTAATCTAAAAGCCATGTCTTTTGTGAGCCCTTCATGAGCTTATGTCTTTGGTGAACCTTTCATGAGCTTATTCTAACGAGTTATGAAGTGGAGTTTGATCCTTAGAGCTATCCATGTTCATATCATACTTCTACACAAGTGATCTAAGATAGCTAAGTTCAACGCAATGAAAAGTCTGTTTGAAATGAGAAAGTGTGCTAAGCCAACTAATGGCGGTGTAATAGGTTGAATCGAGTCCAATCTTCTGCTAATCTAAAAGCCATGTCTTTTGTGAGCCCTTCATGAGCTTATGTCTTTGGTGAACCTTTCATGAGCTTATTCTAACGAGTTATGAAGTGGAGCTTGATCCTTAGAGCTATCCATGTTCATATCATACTTCTACACAAGTGATCTAAGTTAGCTAAGTTCAACGCAATGAAAAGTCTGTTTGAATTGAGAAAGTGTGCTAAGCCAACTAATGGCGGTGTAATAGGTTGAATCAAGTCCAATCTTCTGCTAATCTAAAAGCCATGTCTTTTGTGAGCCCTTCATGAGCTTATGTCTTTGGTGAACCTTTCATGAGCTTATTCTAACGAGTTATGAAGTGGAGCTTGATCCTTAGAGCTATCCATGTTCATATCATACTTCTACACAAGTGATCTAAATTAGCTAAGTTCAACGCAATGAAAAGTCTGTTTGAAATGAGAAAGTGTGCTAAGCCAACTAATGGCGGTGTAATAGGTTGAATCGAGTCCAATCTTCTGCTAATCTAAAAGCCATGTCTTTTGTGAGCCCTTCATGAGCTTATGTCTTTGGTGAACCTTTCATGAGCTTATTCTAACGAGTTATGAAGTGGAGCTTGATCCTTAGAGCTATCCATGTTCATATCATACTTCTACACATGTGATCTAAATTAGCTAAGTTAAACGCAATGAAATGTCTGTTTGAAATGAGAAAGTGTGCTAAGCCAACTAATGGCGGTGTAATAGGTTGCATCCAGTCTAATCTTATGCAATCTAAAAGCCATGTCTTTTGTGAGCCTTTCATGAGCTTATGTCTTTGGTGAACCTTTCATGAGCTTATTCTAACGAGTTATGAAGTGGAGCTTGATCCTTAGAGCTATCCATGTTCATATCATACTTCTACACAAGTGATCTAAGTTAGCTAAGTTCAACGCAATGAAAAGTCTGTTTGAATTGAGAAAGTGTGCTAAGCCAACTAATGGCGGTGTAATAGGTTGAATCAAGTCCAATCTTCTGCTAATCTAAAAGCCATGTCTTTTGTGAGCCCTTCATGAGCTTATGTCTTTGGTGAACCTTTCATGAGCTTATTCTAACGAGTTATGAAGTGGAGCTTGATCCTTAGAGCTATCCATGTTTATATCATACTTCTACACATGTGATCTAAATTAGCTAGGTTCAACGCAATGAAATGTCTGTTTGAAATGAGAAAGTGTGCTAAGCCAACTAATGGCGGTGTAATAGGTTGAATCGAGTCCAATCTTCTGCTAATCTAAAAGCCATGTCTTTTGTGAGCCCTTCATGAGCTTATGTCTTTGGTGAACCTTTCATGAGCTTATTCTAACGAGTTATGAAGTGGAGCTTGATCCTTAGAGCTATCCATGTTCATATCATACTTCTACACAAGTGATCTAAGTTAGCTAAGTTCAACGCAATGAAAAGTCTGTTTGAATTGAGAAAGTGTGCTAAGCCAACTAATGGCGGTGTAATAGGTTGAATCAAGTCCAATCTTCTGCTAATCTAAAAGCCATGTCTTTTGTGAGCCCTTCATGAGCTTATGTCTTTGGTGAACCTTTCATGAGCTTATTCTAACGAGTTATGAAGTGGAGCTTGATCCTTAGAGCTATCCATGTTCATATCATACTTCTACACAAGTGATCTAAGTTAGCTAAGTTCAACGCAATGAAAAGTCTGTTTGAATTGAGAAAGTGTGCTAAGCCAACTAATGGCGGTGTAATAGGTTGCATCCAGTCCAATCTTCTGCTAATCTAAAAGCCATGTCTTTTGTGAGCCCTTCATGAGCTTATGTCTTTGGTGAACCTTTCATGAGCTTATTCTAACGAGTTATGAAGTGGAGTTTGATCCTTAGAGCTATCCATGTTCATATCATACTTCTACACAAGTGATCTAAGATAGCTAAGTTCAACGCAATGAAAAGTCTGTTTGAAATGAGAAAGTGTGCTAAGCCAACTAATGGCGGTGTAATAGGTTGAATCGAGTCCAATCTTCTGCTAATCTAAAAGCCATGTCTTTTGTGAGCCCTTCATGAGCTTATGTCTTTGGTGAACCTTTCATGAGCTTATTCTAACGAGTTATGAAGTGGAGCTTGATCCTTAGAGCTATCCATGTTCATATCATACTTCTACATAAGTGATCTAAATTAGCTAAGTTCAACGCAATGAAAAGTCTGTTTGAAATGAGAAAGTGTGCTAAGCCAACTAATGGCGGTGTAATAGGTTGAATCGAGTCCAATCTTCTGCTAATCTAAAAGCCATGTCTTTTGTGAGCCCTTCATGAGCTTATGTCTTTGGTGAACCTTTCATGAGCTTATTCTAACGAGTTATGAAGTGGAGCTTGATCCTTAGAGCTATCCATGTTCATATCATACTTCTACACAAGTGATCTAAATTAGCTAAGTTCAACGCAATGAAAAGTCTGTTTGAAATGAGAAAGTGTGCTAAGCCAACTAATGGCGGTGTAATAGGTTGAATCGAGTCCAATCTTCTGCTAATCTAAAAGCCATGTCTTTTGTGAGCCCTTCATGAGCTTATGTCTTTGGTGAACCTTTCATGAGCTTATTCTAACGAGTTATGAAGTGGAGCTTGATCCTTAGAGCTATCCATGTTCATATCATACTTCTACACATGTGATCTAAATTAGCTAAGTTAAACGCAATGAAATGTCTGTTTGAAATGAGAAAGTGTGCTAAGCCAACTAATGGCGGTGTAATAGGTTGCATCCAGTCTAATCTTATGCTAATCTAAAAGCCATGTCTTTTGTGAGCCTTTCATGAGCTTATGTCTTTGGTGAACCTTTCATGAGCTTATTCTAACGAGTTATGAAGTGGAGCTTGATCCTTAGAGCTATCCATGTTCATATCATACTTCTACACAAGTGATCTAAGTTAGCTAAGTTCAACGCAATGAAAAGTCTGTTTGAATTGAGAAAGTGTGCTAAGCCAACTAATGGCGGTGTAATAGGTTGAATCAAGTCCAATCTTCTGCTAATCTAAAAGCCATGTCTTTTGTGAGCCCTTCATGAGCTTATGTCTTTGGTGAACCTTTCATGAGCTTATTCTAACGAGTTATGAAGTGGAGCTTGATCCTTAGAGCTATCCATGTTTATATCATACTTCTACACATGTGATCTAAATTAGCTAGGTTCAACGCAATGAAATGTCTGTTTGAAATGAGAAAGTGTGCTAAGCCAACTAATGGCGGTGTAATAGGTTGAATCGAGTCCAATCTTCTGCTAATCTAAAAGCCATGTCTTTTGTGAGCCCTTCATGAGCTTATGTCTTTGGTGAACCTTTCATGAGCTTATTCTAACGAGTTATGAAGTGGAGCTTGATCCTTAGAGCTATCCATGTTCATATCATACTTCTACACAAGTGATCTAAGTTAGCTAAGTTCAACGCAATGAAAAGTCTGTTTGAATTGAGAAAGTGTGCTAAGCCAACTAATGGCGGTGTAATAGGTTGAATCAAGTCCAATCTTCTGCTAATCTAAAAGCCATGTCTTTTGTGAGCCCTTCATGAGCTTATGTCTTTGGTGAACCTTTCATGAGCTTATTCTAACGAGTTATGAAGTGGAGCTTGATCCTTAGAGCTATCCATGTTCATATCATACTTCTACACAAGTGATCTAAGTTAGCTAAGTTCAACGCAATGAAAAGTCTGTTTGAATTGAGAAAGTGTGCTAAGCCAACTAATGGCGGTGTAATAGGTTGCATCCAGTCCAATCTTCTGCTAATCTAAAAGCCATGTCTTTTGTGAGCCCTTCATGAGCTTATGTCTTTGGTGAACCTTTCATGAGCTTATTCTAACGAGTTATGAAGTGGAGTTTGATCCTTAGAGCTATCCATGTTCATATCATACTTCTACACAAGTGATCTAAGATAGCTAAGTTCAACGCAATGAAAAGTCTGTTTGAAATGAGAAAGTGTGCTAAGCCAACTAATGGCGGTGTAATAGGTTGAATCGAGTCCAATCTTCTGCTAATCTAAAAGCCATGTCTTTTGTGAGCCCTTCATGAGCTTATGTCTTTGGTGAACCTTTCATGAGCTTATTCTAACGAGTTATGAAGTGGAGCTTGATCCTTAGAGCTATCCATGTTCATATCATACTTCTACACAAGTGATCTAAGTTAGCTAAGTTCAACGCAATGAAAAGTCTGTTTGAATTGAGAAAGTGTGCTAAGCCAACTAATGGCGGTGTAATAGGTTGAATCAAGTCCAATCTTCTGCTAATCTAAAAGCCATGTCTTTTGTGAGCCCTTCATGAGCTTATGTCTTTGGTGAACCTTTCATGAGCTTATTCTAACGAGTTATGAAGTGGAGCTTGATCCTTAGAGCTATCCATGTTCATATCATACTTCTACACAAGTGATCTAAGTTAGCTAAGTTCAACGCAATGAAAAGTCTGTTTGAATTGAGAAAGTGTGCTAAGCCAACTAATGGCGGTGTAATAGGTTGCATCCAGTCCAATCTTATGCTAATCTAAAAGCCATGTCTTTTGTGAGCCTTTCATGAGCTTATGTCTTTGGTGAACCTTTCATGAGCTTATTCTAACGAGTTATGAAGTGGAGCTTGATCCTTAGAGCTATCCATGTTCATATCATACTTCTACACAAGTGATCTAAGTTAGCTAAGTTCAACGCAATGAAAAGTCTGTTTGAATTGAGAAAGTGTGCTAAGCCAACTAATGGCGGTGTAATAGGTTGAATCAAGTCCAATCTTCTGCTAATCTAAAAGCCATGTCTTTTGTGAGCCCTTCATGAGCTTATGTCTTTGGTGAACCTTTCATGAGCTTATTCTAACGAGTTATGAAGTGGAGCTTGATCCTTAGAGCTATCCATGTTTATATCATACTTCTACACATGTGATCTAAATTAGCTAGGTTCAACGCAATGAAATGTCTGTTTGAAATGAGAAAGTGTGCTAAGCCAACTAATGGCGGTGTAATAGGTTGAATCGAGTCCAATCTTCTGCTAATCTAAAAGCCATGTCTTTTGTGAGCCCTTCATGAGCTTATGTCTTTGGTGAACCTTTCATGAGCTTATTGTAACGAGTTATGAAGTGGAGCTTGATCCTTAGAGCTATCCATGTTCATATCATACTTCTACACAAGTGATCTAAGTTAGCTAAGTTCAACGCAATGAAAAGTCTGTTTGAATTGAGAAAGTGTGCTAAGCCAACTAATGGCGGTGTAATAGGTTGAATCAAGTCCAATCTTCTGCTAATCTAAAAGCCATGTCTTTTGTGAGCCCTTCATGAGCTTATGTCTTTGGTGAACCTTTCATGAGCTTATTCTAACGAGTTATGAAGTGGAGCTTGATCCTTAGAGCTATCCATGTTCATATCATACTTCTACACAAGTGATCTAAGTTAGCTAAGTTCAACGCAATGAAAAGTCTGTTTGAATTGAGAAAGTGTGCTAAGCCAACTAATGGCGGTGTAATAGGTTGCATCCAGTCCAATCTTCTGCTAATCTAAAAGCCATGTCTTTTGTGAGCCCTTCATGAGCTTATGTCTTTGGTGAACCTTTCATGAGCTTATTCTAACGAGTTATGAAGTGGAGTTTGATCCTTAGAGCTATCCATGTTCATATCATACTTCTACACAAGTGATCTAAGATAGCTAAGTTCAACGCAATGAAAAGTCTGTTTGAAATGAGAAAGTGTGCTAAGCCAACTAATGGCGGTGTAATAGGTTGAATCGAGTCCAATCTTCTGCTAATCTAAAAGCCATGTCTTTTGTGAGCCCTTCATGAGCTTATGTCTTTGGTGAACCTTTCATGAGCTTATTCTAACGAGTTATGAAGTGGAGCTTGATCCTTAGAGCTATCCATGTTCATATCATACTTCTACATAAGTGATCTAAATTAGCTAAGTTCAACGCAATGAAAAGTCTGTTTGAAATGAGAAAGTGTGCTAAGCCAACTAATGGCGGTGTAATAGGTTGAATCGAGTCCAATCTTCTGCTAATCTAAAAGCCATGTCTTTTGTGAGCCCTTCATGAGCTTATGTCTTTGGTGAACCTTTCATGAGCTTATTCTAACGAGTTATGAAGTGGAGCTTGATCCTTAGAGCTATCCATGTTCATATCATACTTCTACACAAGTGATCTAAATTAGCTAAGTTCAACGCAATGAAAAGTCTGTTTGAAATGAGAAAGTGTGCTAAGCCAACTAATGGCGGTGTAATAGGTTGAATCGAGTCCAATCTTCTGCTAATCTAAAAGCCATGTCTTTTGTGAGCCCTTCATGAGCTTATGTCTTTGGTGAACCTTTCATGAGCTTATTCTAACGAGTTATGAAGTGGAGCTTGATCCTTAGAGCTATCCATGTTCATATCATACTTCTACACATGTGATCTAAATTAGCTAAGTTCAACGCAATGAAATGTCTGTTTGAAATGAGAAAGTGTGCTAAGCCAACTAATGGCGGTGTAATAGGTTGCATCCAGTCTAATCTTATGCTAATCTAAAAGCCATGTCTTTTGTGAGCCTTTCATGAGCTTATGTCTTTGGTGAACCTTTCATGAGCTTATTCTAACGAGTTATGAAGTGGAGCTTGATCCTTAGAGCTATCCATGTTCATATCATACTTCTACACAAGTGATCTAAGTTAGCTAAGTTCAACGCAATGAAAAGTCTGTTTGAATTGAGAAAGTGTGCTAAGCCAACTAATGGCGGTGTAATAGGTTGAATCAAGTCCAATCTTCTGCTAATCTAAAAGCCATGTCTTTTGTGAGCCCTTCATGAGCTTATGTCTTTGGTGAACCTTTCATGAGCTTATTCTAACGAGTTATGAAGTGGAGCTTGATCCTTAGAGCTATCCATGTTTATATCATACTTCTACACATGTGATCTAAATTAGCTAGGTTCAACGCAATGAAATGTCTGTTTGAAATGAGAAAGTGTGCTAAGCCAACTAATGGCGGTGTAATAGGTTGAATCGAGTCCAATCTTCTGCTAATCTAAAAGCCATGTCTTTTGTGAGCCCTTCATGAGCTTATGTCTTTGGTGAACCTTTCATGAGCTTATTCTAACGAGTTATGAAGTGGAGCTTGATCCTTAGAGCTATCCATGTTCATATCATACTTCTACACAAGTGATCTAAGTTAGCTAAGTTCAACGCAATGAAAAGTCTGTTTGAAATGAGAAAGTGTGCTAAGCCAACTAATGGCGGTGTAATAGGTTGAATCGAGTCCAATCTTCTGCTAATCTAAAAGCCATGTCTTTTGTGAGCCCTTCATGAGCTTATGTCTTTGGTGAACCTTTCATGAGCTTATTCTAACGAGTTATGAAGTGGAGCTTGATCCTTAGAGCTATCCATGTTTATATCATACTTCTACACATGTGATCTAAATTAGCTAGGTTCAACGCAATGAAATGTCTGTTTGAAATGAGAAAGTGTGCTAAGCCAACTAATGGCGGTGTAATAGGTTGAATCGAGTCCAATCTTCTGCTAATCTAAAAGCCATGTCTTTTGTGAGCCCTTCATGAGCTTATGTCTTTGGTGAACCTTTCATGAGCTTATTCTAACGAGTTATGAAGTGGAGCTTGATCCTTAGAGCTATCCATGTTCATATCATACTTCTACACAAGTGATCTAAGTTAGCTAAGTTCAACGCAATGAAAAGTCTGTTTGAAATGAGAAAGTGTGCTAAGCCAACTAATGGCGGTGTAATAGGTTGCATCCAGTCCAATCTTCTGCTAATCTAAAAGCCATGTCTTTTGTGAGCCCTTCATGAGCTTATGTCTTTGGTGAACCTTTCATGAGCTTATTCTAACGAGTTATGAAGTGGAGCTTGATCCTTAGAGCTATCCATGTTTATATCATACTTCTACACATGTGATCTAAATTAGCTAGGTTCAACGCAATGAAATGTCTGTTTGAAATGAGAAAGTGTGCTAAGCCAACTAATGGCGGTGTAATAGGTTGAATCGAGTCCAATCTTCTGCTAATCTAAAAGCCATGTCTTTTGTGAGCCCTTCATGAGCTTATGTCTTTGGTGAACCTTTCATGAGCTTATTCTAACGAGTTATGAAGTGGAGCTTGATCCTTAGAGCTATCCATGTTCATATCATACTTTTACACATGTGATCTAAATTAGCTAGGTTCAACGCAATGAAATGTCTGTTTGAAATGAGAAAGTGTGCTAAGCAAACTAATGGCGGTGTAATAGGTTGCATCCAGTCCAATCTTCTGCTAATCTAAAAGCCATGTCTTTTGTGAGCCCTTCATGAGCTTATGTCTTTGGTGAACCTTTCATGAGCTTATTCTAACGAGTTATGAAGTGGAGCTTGATCCTTAGAGCTATCCATGTTCATATCATACTTCTACACAAGTGATCTAAATTAGCTAAGTTCAACGCAATGAAAAGTCTGTTTGAAATGAGAAAGTGTGCTAAGCCAACTAATGGCGGTGTAATAGGTTGAATCGAGTCCAATCTTCTGCTAATCTAAAAGCCATGTCTTTTGTGAGCCCTTCAGGAGCTTATGTCTTTGGTGAACCTTTCATGAGCTTATTCTAACGAGTTATGAAGTGGAGCTTGATCCTTAGAGCTATCCATGTTCATATCATACTTCTACACAAGTGATCTAAGTTAGCTAAGTTCAACGCAATGAAAAGTCTGTTTGAATTGAGAAAGTGTGCTAAGCCAACTAATGGCGGTGTAATAGGTTGAATCAAGTCCAATCTTCTGCTAATCTAAAAGCCATGTCTTTTGTGAGCCCTTCATGAGCTTATGTCTTTGGTGAACCTTTCATGAGCTTATTCTAACGAGTTATGAAGTGGAGCTTGATCCTTAGAGCTATCCATGTTCATATCATACTTCTACACAAGTGATCTAAATTAGCTAAGTTCAACGCAATGAAAAGTCTGTTTGAAATGAGAAAGTGTGCTAAGCCAACTAATGGCGGTGTAATAGGTTGAATCGAGTCCAATCTTCTGCTAATCTAAAAGCCATGTCTTTTGTGAGCCCTTCATGAGCTTATGTCTTTGGGGAACCTTTCATGAGCTTATTCTAACGAGTTATGAAGTGGAGCTTGATCCTTAGAGCTATCCATGTTCATATCATACTTCTACACAAGTGATCTAAGTTAGCTAAGTTCAACGCAATGAAAAGTCTGTTTGAAATGAGAAAGTGTGCTAAGCCAACTAATGGCGGTGTAATAGGTTGCATCCAGTCCAATCTTCTGCTAATCTAAAAGCCATGTCTTTTGTGAGCCCTTCATGAGCTTATGTCTTTGGTGAACCTTTCATGAGCTTATTCTAACGAGTTATGAAGTGGAGCTTGATCCTTAGAGCTATCCATGTTCATATCATACTTCTACACAAGTGATCTAAGTTAGCTAAGTTCAACGCAATGAAAAGTCTGTTTGAATTGAGAAAGTGTGCTAAGCCAACTAATGGCGGTGTAATAGGTTGAATCAAGTCCAATCTTCTGCTAATCTAAAAGCCATGTCTTTTGTGAGCCCTTCATGAGCTTATGTCTTTGGTGAACCTTTCATGAGCTTATTCTAACGAGTTATGAAGTGGAGCTTGATCCTTAGAGCTATCCATGTTCATATCATACTTCTACACAAGTGATCTAAGTTAGCTAAGTTCAACGCAATGAAAAGTCTGTTTGAATTGAGAAAGTGTGCTAAGCCAACTAATGGCGGTGTAATAGGTTGAATCAAGTCCAATCTTCTGCTAATCTAAAAGCCATGTCTTTTGTGAGCCCTTCATGAGCTTATGTCTTTGGTGAACCTTTCATGAGCTTATTCTAACGAGTTATGAAGTGGAGCTTGATCCTTAGAGCTATCCATGTTCATATCATACTTCTACACAAGTGATCTAAATTAGCTAAGTTCAACGCAATGAAAAGTCTGTTTGAAATGAGAAAGTGTGCTAAGCCAACTAATGGCGGTGTAATAGGTTGAATCGAGTCCAATCTTCTGCTAATCTAAAAGCCATGTCTTTTGTGAGCCCTTCATGAGCTTATGTCTTTGGTGAACCTTTCATGAGCTTATTCTAACGAGTTATGAAGTGGAGCTTGATCCTTAGAGCTATCCATGTTCATATCATACTTCTACACAAGTGATCTAAATTAGCTAAGTTCAACGCAATGAAAAGTCTGTTTGAAATGAGAAAGTGTGCTAAGCCAACTAATGGCGGTGTAATAGGTTGAATCGAGTCCAATCTTCTGCTAATCTAAAAGCCATGTCTTTTGTGAGCCCTTCATGAGCTTATGTCTTTGGTGAACCTTTCATGAGCTTATTCTAACGAGTTATGAAGTGGAGCTTGATCCTTAGAGCTATCCATGTTCATATCATACTTCTACACATGTGATCTAAATTAGCTAGGTTCAACGCAATGAAATGTCTTGTTTGAAATGAGAAAGTGTGCTAAGCCAACTAATGGCGGTGTAATAGTTTGCATCCAGTCCAATCTTATGCTAATCTAAAAGCCATGTCTTTTGTGAGCCTTTCATGAGCTTATGTCTTTGGTGAACCTTTCATGAGCTTATTCTAACGAGTTATGAAGTGGAGCTTGATCCTTAGAGCTATCCGTGTTCATATCATACTTCTACACATGTGATCTAAATTAGCTAGGTTCAACGCAATGAAATGTCTTGTTTGAAATGAGAAAGTGTGCTAAGCCAACTAATGGCGGTGTATTAGGTTGCATCCAGTCCAATCTTCTGCTAATCTAAAAGCCATGTCTTTTGTGAGCCCTTCATGAGCTTATGTCTTTGGGGAACCTTTCATGAGCTTATTCTAACGAGTTATGAAGTGGAGCTTGATCCTTAGAGCTATCCATGTTCATATCATACTTCTACACAAGTGATCTAAGTTAGCTAAGTTCAACGCAATGAAAAGTCTGTTTGAATTGAGAAAGTGTGCTAAGCCAACTAATGGCGGTGTAATAGGTTGAATCAAGTCCAATCTTCTGCTAATCTAAAAGCCATGTCTTTTGTGAGCCCTTCATGAGCTTATGTCTTTGGTGAACCTTTCATGAGCTTATTCTAACGAGTTATGAAGTGGAGCTTGATCCTTAGAGCTATCCATGTTCATATCATACTTCTACACAAGTGATCTAAATTAGCTAAGTTCAACGCAATGAAAAGTCTGTTTGAAATGAGAAAGTGTGCTAAGCCAACTAATGGCGGTGTAATAGGTTGAATCGAGTCCAATCTTCTGCTAATCTAAAAGCCATGTCTTTTGTGAGCCCTTCATGAGCTTATGTCTTTGGGGAACCTTTCATGAGCTTATTCTAACGAGTTATGAAGTGGAGCTTGATCCTTAGAGCTATCCATGTTCATATCATACTTCTACACAAGTGATCTAAGTTAGCTAAGTTCAACGCAATGAAAAGTCTGTTTGAAATGAGAAAGTGTGCTAAGCCAACTAATGGCGGTGTAATAGGTTGCATCCAGTCCAATCTTCTGCTAATCTAAAAGCCATGTCTTTTGTGAGCCCTTCATGAGCTTATGTCTTTGGTGAACCTTTCATGAGCTTATTCTAACGAGTTATGAAGTGGAGCTTGATCCTTAGAGCTATCCATGTTCATATCATACTTCTACACAAGTGATCTAAGTTAGCTAAGTTCAACGCAATGAAAAGTCTGTTTGAATTGAGAAAGTGTGCTAAGCCAACTAATGGCGGTGTAATAGGTTGAATCAAGTCCAATCTTCTGCTAATCTAAAAGCCATGTCTTTTGTGAGCCCTTCATGAGCTTATGTCTTTGGTGAACCTTTCATGAGCTTATTCTAACGAGTTATGAAGTGGAGCTTGATCCTTAGAGCTATCCATGTTCATATCATACTTCTACACAAGTGATCTAAGTTAGCTAAGTTCAACGCAATGAAAAGTCTGTTTGAATTGAGAAAGTGTGCTAAGCCAACTAATGGCGGTGTAATAGGTTGAATCAAGTCCAATCTTCTGCTAATCTAAAAGCCATGTCTTTTGTGAGCCCTTCATGAGCTTATGTCTTTGGTGAACCTTTCATGAGCTTATTCTAACGAGTTATGAAGTGGAGCTTGATCCTTAGAGCTATCCATGTTCATATCATACTTCTACACAAGTGATCTAAATTAGCTAAGTTCAACGCAATGAAAAGTCTGTTTGAAATGAGAAAGTGTGCTAAGCCAACTAATGGCGGTGTAATAGGTTGAATCGAGTCCAATCTTCTGCTAATCTAAAAGCCATGTCTTTTGTGAGCCCTTCATGAGCTTATGTCTTTGGTGAACCTTTCATGAGCTTATTCTAACGAGTTATGAAGTGGAGCTTGATCCTTAGAGCTATCCATGTTCATATCATACTTCTACACAAGTGATCTAAATTAGCTAAGTTCAACGCAATGAAAAGTCTGTTTGAAATGAGAAAGTGTGCTAAGCCAACTAATGGCGGTGTAATAGGTTGAATCGAGTCCAATCTTCTGCTAATCTAAAAGCCATGTCTTTTGTGAGCCCTTCATGAGCTTATGTCTTTGGTGAACCTTTCATGAGCTTATTCTAACGAGTTATGAAGTGGAGCTTGATCCTTAGAGCTATCCATGTTCATATCATACTTCTACACATGTGATCTAAATTAGCTAGGTTCAACGCAATGAAATGTCTTGTTTGAAATGAGAAAGTGTGCTAAGCCAACTAATGGCGGTGTAATAGTTTGCATCCAGTCCAATCTTATGCTAATCTAAAAGCCATGTCTTTTGTGAGCCTTTCATGAGCTTATGTCTTTGGTGAACCTTTCATGAGCTTATTCTAACGAGTTATGAAGTGGAGCTTGATACTTAGAGCTATCCGTGTTCATATCATACTTCTACACATGTGATCTAAATTAGCTAGGTTCAACGCAATGAAATGTCTTGTTTGAAATGAGAAAGTGTGCTAAGCCAACTAATGGCGGTGTATTAGGTTGCATCCAGTCCAATCTTCTGCTAATCTAAAAGCCATGTCTTTTGTGAGCCCTACATGAGCTTATGTCTTTGGTGAACCTTTCATGAGCTTATTCTAACGAGTTATGAAGTGGAGCTTGATCCTTAGAGCTATCCATTTTCATATCATACTTCTACACATGTGATCTAAATTAGCTAAGTTCAACGCAATGAAATGTCTGTTTGAAATGAGAAAGTGTGCTAAGCCAACTAATGGCGGTGTAATAGGTTGCATCGAGTTCAATCTTCTGCTAATCTAAAAGCCATGTCTTTTGTGAGCCCTTCATGAGCTTATGTCTTTGGTGAACCGTTCATGAGCTTATTCTAACGAGTTATGAAGTGGAGCTTGATCCTTAGAGCTATCCATGTTCATATCATACTTCTACACATGTGATCTAAATTAGCTAGGTTCAACGCAATGAAATGTCTGTTTGAAATGAGAAAGTGTGCTAAGCCAACTAATGGCGGTGTAATAGGTTGCATCTAGTCCAATCTTTTGCTAATCTAAAAGCCATGTCTTTTGTGAGCCCTTCATGAGCTTATGTCTTTGGTGAACCTTTCATGAGCTTATTCTAACGAGTTATGAAGTGGAGCTTGATCCTTAGAGCTATCCATGTTCATATCATACTTCTACACATGTGATCTAAATTAGCTAGGTTCAACGCAATGAAATGTCTGTTTGAAATGAGAAAGTGTGCTAAGCCAACTAATGGCGGTGTAATAGGTTGCATCCAGTCCAATCTTATGCTAATCTAAAAGCCATGTCTTTTGTGAGCCCTTCATGAGCTTATGTCTTTGGTGAACCTTTCATGAGCTTATTCTAACGAGTTATGAAGTGGAGCTTGATCCTTAGAGCTATCCATGTTTATATCATACTTCTACACAAGTGATCTAAATTAGCTAAGTTCAACGCAATGAAAAGTCTGTTTGAAATGAGAAAGTCTGCTAAGCCAACTAATGGCGGTGTAATAGGTTGAATCGAGTCCAATCTTCTGCTAATCTAAAAGCCATGTCTTTTGTGAGCCTTTCATGAGCTTATGTCTTTGGTGAACCTTTCATGAGCTTATTCTAACGAGTTATGAAGTGGAGCTTGATCCTTAGAGCTATCCATGTTCATATCATACTTCTACACATGTGATCTAAATTAGCTAAGTTCAACGCAATGAAATGTCTGTTTGAAATGAGAAAGTGTGCTAAGCCAACTAATGGCGGTGTAATAGGTTGCATCTAGTCCAATCTTCTGCTAATCTAAAAGCCATGTCTTTTGTGAGCCCTTCATGAGCTTATGTCTTTGGTGAACCTTTCATGAGCTTATTCTAACGAGTTATGAAGTGGAGCTTGATCCTTAGAGCTATCCATGTTCATATCATACTTCTACACATGTGATCTCAATTAGCTAAGTTCAACGCAATGAAATGTCTGTTTGAAATGAGAAAGTGTGCTAAGCCAACTAATGGCGGTGTAATAGGTTGCATCCAGTCCAATCTTCTGCTAATCTAAAAGCCATGTCTTTTGTGAGCCTTTCATGAGCTTATGTCTTTGGTGAACCTTTCATGAGCTTATTCTAACGAGTTATGAAGTGGAGCTTGATCCTTAGAGCTATCCATGTTCATATCATACTTCTACACATGTGATCTAAATTAGCTAGGTTCAACGCAATGAAATGTCTTGTTTGAAATGAGAAAGTGTGCTAAGCCAACTAATGGCGGTGTATTAGGTTGCATCCAGTCCAATCTTCTGCTAATCTAAAAGCCTTGTCTTTTGTGAGCCCTACATGAGCTTATGTCTTTGGTGAACCTTTCATGAGCTTATTCTAACGAGTTATGAAGTGGAGCTTGATCCTTAGAGCTATCCATTTTCATATCATACTTCTACACATGTGATCTAAATTAGCTAAGTTCAACGCAATGAAATGTCTGTTTGAAATGAGAAAGTGTGCTAAGCCAACTAATGGCGGTGTAATAGTTTGCATCCAGTCCAATCTTATGCTAATCTAAAAGCCATGTCTTTTGTGAGCCTTTCATGAGCTTATGTCTTTGGTGAACCTTTCATGAGCTTATTCTAACGAGTTATGAAGTGGAGCTTGATCCTTAGAGCTATCCGTGTTCATATCATACTTCTACACATGTGATCTAAATTAGCTAGGTTCAACGCAATGAAATGTCTGTTTGAAATGAGAAAGTGTGCTAAGCCAACTAATGGCGGTGTAATAGGTTGCATCCAGTCCAATCTTATGCTAATCTAAAAGCCATGTCTTTTGTGAGCCCTTCATGAGCTTATGTCTTTGGTGAACCTTTCATGAGCTTATTCTAACGAGTTATGAAGTGGAGCTTGATCCTTAGAGCTATCCATGTTTATATCATACTTCTACACAAGTGATCTAAATTAGCTAAGTTCAACGCAATGAAAAGTCTGTTTGAAATGAGAAAGTCTGCTAAGCCAACTAATGGCGGTGTAATAGGTTGAATCGAGTCCAATCTTCTGCTAATCTAAAAGCCATGTCTTTTGTGAGCCTTTCATGAGCTTATGTCTTTGGTGAACCTTTCATGAGCTTATTCTAACGAGTTATGAAGTGGAGCTTGATCCTTAGAGCTATCCATGTTCATATCATACTTCTACACATGTGATCTAAATTAGCTAAGTTCAACGCAATGAAATGTCTGTTTAAAATGAGAAAGTGTGCTAAGCCAACTAATGGCGGTGTAATAGGTTGCATCTAGTCCAATCTTCTGCTAATCTAAAAGCCATGTCTTTTGTGAGCCCTTCATGAGCTTATGTCTTTGGTGAACCTTTCATGAGCTTATTCTAACGAGTTATGAAGTGGAGCTTGATCCTTAGAGCTATCCATGTTCATATCATACTTCTACACATGTGATCTCAATTAGCTAAGTTCAACGCAATGAAATGTCTGTTTGAAATGAGAAAGTGTGCTAAGCCAACTAATGGCGGTGTAATAGGTTGCATCCAGTCCAATCTTCTGCTAATCTAAAAGCCATGTCTTTTGTGAGCCTTTCATGAGCTTATGTCTTTGGTGAACCTTTCATGAGCTTATTCTAACGAGTTATGAAGTGGAGCTTGATCCTTAGAGCTATCCATGTTCATATCATACTTCTACACATGTGATCTAAATTAGCTAGGTTCAACGCAATGAAATGTCTGTTTGAAATGAGAAAGTGTGCTAAGCCAACTAATGGCGGTGTAATAGGTTGCATCTAGGCCAATCTTTTGCTAATCTAAAAGCCATGTCTTTTGTGAGCCCTTCATGAGCTTATGTCTTTGGTGAACCTTTCATGAGCTTATTCTAACGAGTTATGAAGTGGAGCTTGATCCTTAGAGCTATCCATGTTCATATCATACTTCTACACATGTGATCTAAATTAGCTAGGTTCAACGCAATGAAATGTCTGTTTGAAATGAGAAAGTGTGCTAAGCCAACTAATGGCGGTGTAATAGGTTGCATCCAGTCCAATCTTCTGCTAATCTAAAAGCCATGTCTTTTGTGAGCCCTTCATGAGCTTATGTCTTTGGTGAACCTTTCATGAGCTTATTCTAACGAGTTATGAAGTGGAGCTTGATCCTTAGAGCTATCCATGTTCATATCATACTTCTACACATGTGATCTAAATTAGCTAGGTTCAACGCAATGAAATGTCTGTTTGAAATGAGAAAGTGTGCTAAGCCAACTAATGGCGGTGTAATAAGTTGAATCGAGTCCAATCTTCTGCTAATCTAAAAGCCATGTCTTTTGTGAGCCCTTCATGAGCTTATGTCTTTGGTGAACCTTTCATGAGCTTATTCTAACGAGTTATGAAGTGGAGCTTGATCCTTAGAGCTATCCATGTTCATATCATACTTCTACACAAGTGATCTAAGTTAGCTAAGTTCAACGCAATGAAAAGTCTGTTTGAAATGAGAAAGTGTGCTAAGCCAACTAATGGCGGTGTAATAGTTTGCATCCAGTCCAATCTTCTGCTAATCTAAAAGCCATGTCTTTTGTGAGCCCTTCATGAGCTTATGTCTTTGGTGAACCTTTCATGAGCTTATTCTAACGAGTTATGAAGTGGAGCTTGATCCTTAGAGCTATCCATGTTTATATCATACTTCTACACATGTGATCTAAATTAGCTAGGTTAAACGCAATGAAATGTCTGTTTGAAATGAGAAAGTGTGCTAAGCCAACTAATGGCGGTGTAATAGGTTGAATCGAGTCCAATCTTCTGCTAATCTAAAAGCCATGTCTATTGTGAGCCCTTCATGAGCTTATGTCTTTGGTGAACCTTTCATGAGCTTATTCTAACGAGTTATGAAGTGGAGCTTGATCCTTAGAGCTATCCATGTTCATATCATACTTCGACACATGTGATCTAAATTAGCTAAGTTCAACGCAATGAAATGTCTGTTTGAAATGAGAAAGTGTGCTAAGCCAACTAATGGCGGTGTAATAGGTTGAATCGAGTTCAATCTTCTGCTAATCTAAAAGCCATGTCTTTTGTGAGCCCTTCATGAGCTTATTTCTTTGGTGAACCGTTCATGAGCTTATTCTAACGAGTTATGAAGTGGAGCTTGATCCTTAGAGCTATCCATGTTCATATCATACTTCTACACATGTGATCTAAATTAGCTAAGTTCAACGCAATGAAATGTCTGTTTGAAATGAGAAAGTGTGCTAAGCCAACTAATGGCGGTGTAATAGGTTGCATCTAGTCCAATCTTTTGCTAATCTAAAAGCCATGTCTTTTGTGAGCCCTTCATGAGCTTATGTCTTTGGTGAACCTTTCATGAGCTTATTCTAACGAGTTATGAAGTGGAGCTTGATCCTTAGAGCTATCCATGTTCATATCATACTTCTACACATGTGATCTAAATTAGCTAGGTTCAACGCAATGAAATGTCTGTTTGAAATGAGAAAGTGTGCTAAGCCAACTAATGGCGGTGTAATAGGTTGCATCTAGTCCAATCTTCTGCTAATCTAAAAGCCATGTCTTTTGTGAGCCCTTCATGAGCTTATGTCTTTGGTGAACCTTTCATGAGCTTATTCTAACGAGTTATGAAGTGGAGCTTGATCCTTAGAGCTATCCATGTTCATATCATACTTCTACACAAGTGATCTAAATTAGCTAAGTTCAACGCAATGAAAAGTCTGTTTGAAATGAGAAAGTCTGCTAAGCCAACTAATGGCGGTGTAATAGGTTGAATCGAGTCCAATCTTCTGCTAATCTAAAAGCCATGTCTATTGTGAGCCCTTCATGAGCTTATGTCTTTGGTGAACCTTTCATGAGCTTATTCTAACGAGTTATGAAGTGGAGCTTGATCCTTAGAGCTATCCATGTTCATATCATACTTCTACACATGTGATCTAAATTAGCTAAGTTCAACGCAATGAAATGTCTGTTTGAAATGAGAAAGTGTGCTAAGCCAACTAATGGCGGTGTAATAGGTTGCATCCAGTCCAATCGTCTCCTAATCTAAAAGCCATGTCTTTTGTGAGCCCTTCATGAGCTTATGTCTTTGGTGAACCTTTCATGAGCTTATTCTAACGAGTTATGAAGTGGAGCTTGATCCTTAGAGCTATCCATGTTCATATCATACTTCTACACATGTGATCTCAATTAGCTAAGTTCAACGCAATGAAATGTCTGTTTGAAATGAGAAAGTGTGCTAAGCCAACTAATGGCGGTGTAATAGGTTGCATCCAGTCCAATCTTCTGCTAATCTAAAAGCCATGTCTTTTGTGAGCCTTTCATGAGCTTATGTCTTTGGTGAACCTTTCATGAGCTTATTCTAACGAGTTATGAAGTGGAGCTTGATCCTTAGAGCTATCCATGTTCATATCATACTTCTACACATGTGATCTAAATTAGCTAGGTTCAACGCAATGAAATGTCTGTTTGAAATGAGAAAGTGTGCTAAGCCAACTAATGGCGGTGTAATAGGTTGCATCTAGGCCAATCTTTTGCTAATCTAAAAGCCATGTCTTTTGTGAGCCCTTCATGAGCTTATGTCTTTGGTGAACCTTTCATGAGCTTATTCTAACGAGTTATGAAGTGGAGCTTGATCCTTAGAGCTATCCATGTTCATATCATACTTCTACACATGTGATCTAAATTAGCTAGGTTCAACGCAATGAAATGTCTGTTTGAAATGAGAAAGTGTGCTAAGCCAACTAATGGCGGTGTAATAGGTTGCATCCAGTCCAATCTTCTGCTAATCTAAAAGCCATGTCTTTTGTGAGCCCTTCATGAGCTTATGTCTTTGGTGAACCTTTCATGAGCTTATTCTAACGAGTTATGAAGTGGAGCTTGATCCTTAGAGCTATCCATGTTTATATCATACTTCTACACATGTGATCTAAATTAGCTAGGTTCAACGCAATGAAATGTCTGTTTGAAATGAGAAAGTGTGCTAAGCCAACTAATGGCGGTGTAATAAGTTGAATCGAGTCCAATCTTCTGCTAATCTAAAAGCCATGTCTTTTGTGAGCCCTTCATGAGCTTATGTCTTTGGTGAACCTTTCATGAGCTTATTCTAACGAGTTATGAAGTGGAGCTTGATCCTTAGAGCTATCCATGTTCATATCATACTTCTACACAAGTGATCTAAGTTAGCTAAGTTCAACGCAATGAAAAGTCTGTTTGAAATGAGAAAGTGTGCTAAGCCAACTAATGGCGGTGTAATAGTTTGCATCCAGTCCAATCTTCTGCTAATCTAAAAGCCATGTCTTTTGTGAGCCCTTCATGAGCTTATGTCTTTGGTGAACCTTTCATGAGCTTATTCTAACGAGTTATGAAGTGGAGCTTGATCCTTAGAGCTATCCATGTTTATATCATACTTCTACACATGTGATCTAAATTAGCTAGGTTCAACGCAATGAAATGTCTGTTTGAAATGAGAAAGTGTGCTAAGCCAACTAATGGCGGTGTAATAGGTTGAATCGAGTCCAATCTTCTGCTAATCTAAAAGCCATGTCTATTGTGAGCCCTTCATGAGCTTATGTCTTTGGTGAACCTTTCATGAGCTTATTCTAACGAGTTATGAAGTGGAGCTTGATCCTTAGAGCTATCCATGTTCATATCATACTTCGACACATGTGATCTAAATTAGCTAGGTTCAACGCAATGAAATGTCTGTTTGAAATGAGAAAGTGTGCTAAGCCAACTAATGGCGGTGTAATAGGTTGCATCTAGTCCAATCTTCTGCTAATCTAAAAGCCATGTCTTTTGTGAGCCCTTCATGAGCTTATGTCTTTGGTGAACCTTTCATGAGCTTATTCTAACGAGTTATGAAGTGGAGCTTGATCCTTAGAGCTATCCATGTTCATATCATACTTCTACACAAGTGATCTAAATTAGCTAAGTTCAACGCAATGAAAAGTCTGTTTGAAATGAGAAAGTCTGCTAAGCCAACTAATGGCGGTGTAATAGGTTGAATCGAGTCCAATCTTCTGCTAATCTAAAAGCCATGTCTATTGTGAGCCCTTCATGAGCTTATGTCTTTGGTGAACCTTTCATGAGCTTATTCTAACGAGTTATGAAGTGGAGCTTGATCCTTAGAGCTATCCATGTTCATATCATACTTCGACACATGTGATCTAAATTAGCTAAGTTCAACGCAATGAAATGTCTGTTTGAAATGAGAAAGTGTGCTAAGCCAACTAATGGCGGTGTAATAGGTTGAATCGAGTTCAATCTTCTGCTAATCTAAAAGCCATGTCTTTTGTGAGCCCTTCATGAGCTTATTTCTTTGGTGAACCGTTCATGAGCTTATTCTAACGAGTTATGAAGTGGAGCTTGATCCTTAGAGCTATCCATGTTCATATCATACTTCTACACATGTGATCTAAATTAGCTAAGTTCAACGCAATGAAATGTCTGTTTGAAATGAGAAAGTGTGCTAAGCCAACTAATGGCGGTGTAATAGGTTGCATCTAGTCCAATCTTTTGCTAATCTAAAAGCCATGTCTTTTGTGAGCCCTTCATGAGCTTATGTCTTTGGTGAACCTTTCATGAGCTTATTCTAACGAGTTATGAAGTGGAGCTTGATCCTTAGAGCTATCCATGTTCATATCATACTTCTACACATGTGATCTAAATTAGCTAGGTTCAACGCAATGAAATGTCTGTTTGAAATGAGAAAGTGTGCTAAGCCAACTAATGGCGGTGTAATAGGTTGCATCTAGTCCAATCTTCTGCTAATCTAAAAGCCATGTCTTTTGTGAGCCCTTCATGAGCTTATGTCTTTGGTGAACCTTTCATGAGCTTATTCTAACGAGTTATGAAGTGGAGCTTGATCCTTAGAGCTATCCATGTTCATATCATACTTCTACACAAGTGATCTAAATTAGCTAAGTTCAACGCAATGAAAAGTCTGTTTGAAATGAGAAAGTCTGCTAAGCCAACTAATGGCGGTGTAATAGGTTGAATCGAGTCCAATCTTCTGCTAATCTAAAAGCCATGTCTATTGTGAGCCCTTCATGAGCTTATGTCTTTGGTGAACCTTTCATGAGCTTATTCTAACGAGTTATGAAGTGGAGCTTGATCCTTAGAGCTATCCATGTTCATATCATACTTCTACACATGTGATCTAAATTAGCTAAGTTCAACGCAATGAAATGTCTGTTTGAAATGAGAAAGTGTGCTAAGCCAACTAATGGCGGTGTAATAGGTTGCATCCAGTCCAATCGTCTCCTAATCTAAAAGCCATGTCTTTTGTGAGCCCTTCATGAGCTTATGTCTTTGGTGAACCTTTCATGAGCTTATTCTAACGAGTTATGAAGTGGAGCTTGATCCTTAGAGCTATCCATGTTCATATCATACTTCTACACAAGTGATCTAAATTAGCTAAGTTCAACGCAATGAAAAGTCTGTTTGAAATGAGAAAGTGTGCTAAGCCAACTAATGGCAGTGTAATAGGTTGCATCCAGTCCAATCTTCTGCTAATCTAAAAGCCATGTCTTTTGTGAGCCCTTCATGAGCTTATGTCTTTGGTGAACCTTTCATGAGCTTATTCTAACGAGTTATGAAGTGGAGCTTGATCCTTAGAGCTATCCATGTTTATATCATACTTCTACACATGTGATCTAAATTAGCTAGGTTCAACGCAATGAAATGTCTGTTTGAAATGAGAAAGTGTGCTAAGCCAACTAATGGCGGTGTAATAGGTTGAATCGAGTCCAATCTTCTGCTAATCTAAAAGCCATGTCTTTTGTGAGCCCTTCATGAGCTTATGTCTTTGGTGAACCTTTCATGAGCTTATTCTAACGAGTTATGAAGTGGAGCTTGATCCTTAGAGCTATCCATGTTTATATCATACTTCTACACATGTGATCTAAATTAGCTAGGTTCAACGCAATGAAATGTCTGTTTGAAATGAGAAAGTGTGCTAAGCCAACTAATGGCGGTGTAATAGATTTAATCGAGTTCAATCTTCTGCTAATCTAAAAGCCATGTCTTTTGTGAGCCCTTCATGAGCTTATGTCTTTGGTGAACCGTTCATGAGCTTATTCTAACGAGTTATGAAGTGGAGCTTGATCCTTAGAGCTATCCATGTTCATATCATACTTCTACACATGTGATCTAAATTAGCTAAGTTCAACGCAATGAAATGTCTGTTTGAAATGAGAAAGTGTGCTAAGCCAACTAATGGCGGTGTAATAGGTTGCATCTAGTCCAATCTTTTGCTAATCTAAAAGCCATGTCTTTTGTGAGCCCTTCATGAGCTTATGTCTTTGGTGAACCTTTCATGAGCTTATTCTAACGAGTTATGAAGTGGAGCTTGATCCTTAGAGCTATCCATGTTCATATCATACTTCTACACATGTGATCTAAATTAGCTAGGTTCAACGCAATGAAATGTCTGTTTGAAATGAGAAAGTGTGCTAAGCCAACTAATGGCGGTGTAATAGGTTGCATCTAGTCCAATCTTCTGCTAATCTAAAAGCCATGTCTTTTGTGAGCCCTTCATGAGCTTATGTCTTTGGTGAACCTTTCATGAGCTTATTCTAACGAGTTATGAAGTGGAGCTTGATCCTTAGAGCTATCCATGTTCATATCATACTTCTACACAAGTGATCTAAGTTAGCTAAGTTCAACGCAATGAAAAGTCTGTTTGAAATGAGAAAGTCTGCTAAGCCAACTAATGGCGGTGTAATAGGTTGAATCGAGTCCAATCTTCTGCTAATCTAAAAGCCATGTCTATTGTGAGCCCTTCATGAGCTTATGTCTTTGGTGAACCTTTCATGAGCTTATTCTAACGAGTTATGAAGTGGAGCTTGATCCTTAGAGCTATCCATGTTCATATCATACTTCTACACATGTGATCTAAATTAGCTAAGTTCAACGCAATGAAATGTCTGTTTGAAATGAGAAAGTGTGCTAAGCCAACTAATGGCGGTGTAATAGGTTGCATCTAGTCCAATCTTCTGCTAATCTAAAAGCCATGTCTTTTGTGAGCCCTTCATGAGCTTATGTCTTTGGTGAACCTTTCATGAGCTTATTCTAACGAGTTATGAAGTGGAGCTTGATCCTTAGAGCTATCCATGTTCATATCATACTTCTACACAAGTGATCTAAATTAGCTAAGTTCAACGCAATGAAAAGTCTGTTTGAAATGAGAAAGTGTGCTAAGCCAACTAATGGCAGTGTAATAGGTTGCATCCAGTCCAATCTTCTGCTAATCTAAAAGCCATGTCTTTTGTGAGCCCTTCATGAGCTTATGTCTTTGGTGAACCTTTCATGAGCTTATTCTAACGAGTTATGAAGTGGAGCTTGATCCTTAGAGCTATCCATGTTTATATCATACTTCTACACATGTGATCTAAATTAGCTAGGTTCAACGCAATGAAATGTCTGTTTGAAATGAGAAAGTGTGCTAAGCCAACTAATGGCGGTGTAATAGGTTGAATCGAGTCCAATCTTCTGCTAATCTAAAAGCCATGTCTTTTGTGAGCCCTTCATGAGCTTATGTCTTTGGTGAACTTTTCATGAGCTTATTCTAACGAGTTATGAAGTGGAGCTTGATCCTTAGAGCTATCCATGTTCATATCATACTTCTACACAAGTGATCTAAGTTAGCTAAGTTCAACGCAATGAAAAGTCTGTTTGAAATGAGAAAGTGTGCTAAGCCAACTAATGGCGGTGTAATAGGTTGCATCTAGTCCAATCTTCTGCTAATCTAAAAGCCATGTCTTTTGTGAGCCCTTCATGAGCTTATGTCTTTGGTGAACCTTTCATGAGCTTATTCTAACGAGTTATGAAGTGGAGCTTGATCCTTAGAGCTATCCATGTTCATATCATACTTCTACACAAGTGATCTAAATTAGCTAAGTTCAACGCAATGAAAAGTCTGTTTGAAATGAGAAAGTCTGCTAAGCCAACTAATGGCGGTGTAATAGGTTGAATCGAGTCCAATCTTCTGCTAATCTAAAAGCCATGTCTATTGTGAGCCCTTCATGAGCTTATGTCTTTGGTGAACCTTTCATGAGCTTATTCTAACGAGTTATGAAGTGGAGCTTGATCCTTAGAGCTATCCATGTTCATATCATACTTCTACACATGTGATCTAAATTAGCTAAGTTCAACGCAATGAAATGTCTGTTTGAAATGAGAAAGTGTGCTAAGCCAACTAATGGCGGTGTAATAGGTTGCATCCAGTCCAATCGTCTCCTAATCTAAAAGCCATGTCTTTTGTGAGCCCTTCATGAGCTTATGTCTTTGGTGAACCTTTCATGAGCTTATTCTAACGAGTTATGAAGTGGAGCTTGATCCTTAGAGCTATCCATGTTCATATCATACTTCTACACAAGTGATCTAAATTAGCTAAGTTCAACGCAATGAAAAGTCTGTTTGAAATGAGAAAGTGTGCTAAGCCAACTAATGGCAGTGTAATAGGTTGCATCCAGTCCAATCTTCTGCTAATCTAAAAGCCATGTCTTTTGTGAGCCCTTCATGAGCTTATGTCTTTGGTGAACCTTTCATGAGCTTATTCTAACGAGTTATGAAGTGGAGCTTGATCCTTAGAGCTATCCATGTTTATATCATACTTCTACACATGTGATCTAAATTAGCTAGGTTCAACGCAATGAAATGTCTGTTTGAAATGAGAAAGTGTGCTAAGCCAACTAATGGCGGTGTAATAGGTTGAATCGAGTCCAATCTTCTGCTAATCTAAAAGCCATGTCTTTTGTGAGCCCTTCATGAGCTTATGTCTTTGGTGAACCTTTCATGAGCTTATTCTAACGAGTTATGAAGTGGAGCTTGATCCTTAGAGCTATCCATGTTTATATCATACTTCTACACATGTGATCTAAATTAGCTAGGTTCAACGCAATGAAATGTCTGTTTGAAATGAGAAAGTGTGCTAAGCCAACTAATGGCGGTGTAATAGGTTGAATCGAGTCCAATCTTCTGCTAATCTAAAAGCCATGTCTTTTGTGAGCCCTTCATGAGCTTATGTCTTTGGTGAACCTTTCATGAGCTTATTCTAACGAGTTATGAAGTGGAGCTTGATCCTTAGAGCTATCCATGTTCATATCATACTTCTACACAAGTGATCTAAGTTAGCTAAGTTCAACGCAATGAAAAGTCTGTTTGAAATGAGAAAGTGTGCTAAGCCAACTAATGGCGGTGTAATAGGTTGAATCGAGTCCAATCTTCTGCTAATCTAAAAGCCATGTCTATTGTGAGCCCTTCATGAGCTTATGTCTTTGGTGAACCTTTCATGAGCTTATTCTAACGAGTTATGAAGTGGAGCTTGATCCTTAGAGCTATCCATGTTCATATCATACTTCGACACATGTGATCTAAATTAGCTAAGTTCAACGCAATGAAATGTCTGTTTGAAATGAGAAAGTGTGCTAAGCCAACTAATGGCGGTGTAATAGGTTGAATCGAGTTCAATCTTCTGCTAATCTAAAAGCCATGTCTTTTGTGAGCCCTTCATGAGCTTATGTCTTTGGTGAACCGTTCATGAGCTTATTCTAACGAGTTATGAAGTGGAGCTTGATCCTTAGGGCTATCCATGTTCATATCATACTTCTACACATGTGATCTAAATTAGCTAAGTTCAACGCAATGAAATGTCTGTTTGAAATGAGAAAGTGTGCTAAGCCAACTAATGGCGGTGTAATAGGTTGCATCTAGTCCAATCTTTTGCTAATCTAAAAGCCATGTCTTTTGTGAGCCCTTCATGAGCTTATGTCTTTGGTGAACCTTTCATGAGCTTATTCTAACGAGTTATGAAGTGGAGCTTGATCCTTAGAGCTATCCATGTTCATATCATACTTCTACACATGTGATCTAAATTAGCTAGGTTCAACGCAATGAAATGTCTGTTTGAAATGAGAAAGTGTGCTAAGCCAACTAATGGCGGTGTAATAGGTTGCATCTAGTCCAATCTTCTGCTAATCTAAAAGCCATGTCTTTTGTGAGCCCTTCATGAGCTTATGTCTTTGGTGAACCTTTCATGAGCTTATTCTAACGAGTTATGAAGTGGAGCTTGATCCTTAGAGCTATCCATGTTCATATCATACTTCTACACAAGTGATCTAAATTAGCTAAGTTCAACGCAATGAAAAGTCTGTTTGAAATGAGAAAGTCTGCTAAGCCAACTAATGGCGGTGTAATAGGTTGAATCGAGTCCAATCTTCTGCTAATCTAAAAGCCATGTCTATTGTGAGCCCTTCATGAGCTTATGTCTTTGGTGAACCTTTCATGAGCTTATTCTAACGAGTTATGAAGTGGAGCTTGATCCTTAGAGCTATCCATGTTCATATCATACTTCTACACATGTGATCTAAATTAGCTAAGTTCAACGCAATGAAATGTCTGTTTGAAATGAGAAAGTGTGCTAAGCCAACTAATGGCGGTGTAATAGGTTGCATCCAGTCCAATCGTCTCCTAATCTAAAAGCCATGTCTTTTGTGAGCCCTTCATGAGCTTATGTCTTTGGTGAACCTTTCATGAGCTTATTCTAACGAGTTATGAAGTGGAGCTTGATCCTTAGAGCTATCCATGTTCATATCATACTTCTACACAAGTGATCTAAATTAGCTAAGTTCAACGCAATGAAAAGTCTGTTTGAAATGAGAAAGTGTGCTAAGCCAACTAATGGCAGTGTAATAGGTTGCATCCAGTCCAATCTTCTGCTAATCTAAAAGCCATGTCTTTTGTGAGCCCTTCATGAGCTTATGTCTTTGGTGAACCTTTCATGAGCTTATTCTAACGAGTTATGAAGTGGAGCTTGATCCTTAGAGCTATCCATGTTTATATCATACTTCTACACATGTGATCTAAATTAGCTAGGTTCAACGCAATGAAATGTCTGTTTGAAATGAGAAAGTGTGCTAAGCCAACTAATGGCGGTGTAATAGGTTGAATCGAGTCCAATCTTCTGCTAATCTAAAAGCCATGTCTTTTGTGAGCCCTTCATGAGCTTATGTCTTTGGTGAACCTTTCATGAGCTTTTTCTAACGAGTTATGAAGTGGAGCTTGATCCTTAGAGCTATCCATGTTCATATCATACTTCTACACAAGTGATCTAAGTTAGCTAAGTTCAACGCAATGAAAAGTCTGTTTGAAATGAGAAAGTGTGCTAAGCCAACTAATGGCGGTGTAATAGTTTGCATCCAGTCCAATCTTCTGCTAATCTAAAAGCCATGTCTTTTGTGAGCCCTTCATGAGCTTATGTCTTTGGTGAACCTTTCATGAGCTTATTCTAACGAGTTATGAAGTGGAGCTTGATCCTTAGAGCTATCCATGTTTATATCATACTTCTACACATGTGATCTAAATTAGCTAGGTTCAACGCAATGAAATGTCTGTTTGAAATGAGAAAGTGTGCTAAGCCAACTAATGGCGGTGTAATAGGTTGAATCGAGTCCAATCTTCTGCTAATCTAAAAGCCATGTCTTTTGTGAGCCCTTCATGAGCTTATGTCTTTGGTGAACCTTTCATGAGCTTATTCTAACGAGTTATGAAGTGGAGCTTGATCCTTAGAGCTATCCATGTTCATATCATACTTCTACACAAGTGATCTAAGTTAGCTAAGTTCAACGCAATGAAAAGTCTGTTTGAAATGAGAAAGTGTGCTAAGCCAACTAATGGCGGTGTAATAGGTTGCATCTAGTCCAATCTTCTGCTAATCTAAAAGCCATGTCTTTTGTGAGCCCTTCATGAGCTTATGTCTTTGGTGAACCTTTCATGAGCTTATTCTAACGAGTTATGAAGTGGAGCTTGATCCTTAGAGCTATCCATGTTCATATCATACTTCTACACAAGTGATCTAAATTAGCTAAGTTCAACGCAATGAAAAGTCTGTTTGAAATGAGAAAGTCTGCTAAGCCAACTAATGGCGGTGTAATAGGTTGAATCGAGTCCAATCTTCTGCTAATCTAAAAGCCATGTCTATTGTGAGCCCTTCATGAGCTTATGTCTTTGGTGAACCTTTCATGAGCTTATTCTAACGAGTTATGAAGTGGAGCTTGATCCTTAGAGCTATCCATGTTCATATCATACTTCTACACATGTGATCTAAATTAGCTAAGTTCAACGCAATGAAATGTCTGTTTGAAATGAGAAAGTGTGCTAAGCCAACTAATGGCGGTGTAATAGGTTGCATCCAGTCCAATCGTCTCCTAATCTAAAAGCCATGTCTTTTGTGAGCCCTTCATGAGCTTATGTCTTTGGTGAACCTTTCATGAGCTTATTCTAACGAGTTATGAAGTGGAGCTTGATCCTTAGAGCTATCCATGTTCATATCATACTTCTACACAAGTGATCTAAATTAGCTAAGTTCAACGCAATGAAAAGTCTGTTTGAAATGAGAAAGTGTGCTAAGCCAACTAATGGCAGTGTAATAGGTTGCATCCAGTCCAATCTTCTGCTAATCTAAAAGCCATGTCTTTTGTGAGCCCTTCATGAGCTTATGTCTTTGATGAACCTTTCATGAGCTTATTCTAACGAGTTATGAAGTGGAGCTTGATCCTTAGAGCTATCCATGTTTATATCATACTTCTACACATGTGATCTAAATTAGCTAGGTTCAACGCAATGAAATGTCTGTTTGAAATGAGAAAGTGTGCTAAGCCAACTAATGGCGGTGTAATAGGTTGAATCGAGTCCAATCTTCTGCTAATCTAAAAGCCATGTCTTTTGTGAGCCCTTCATGAGCTTATGTCTTTGGTGAACCTTTCATGAGCTTATTCTAACGAGTTATGAAGTGGAGCTTGATCCTTAGAGCTATCCATGTTCATATCATACTTCTACACAAGTGATCTAAGTTAGCTAAGTTCAACGCAATGAAAAGTCTGTTTGAAATGAGAAAGTGTGCTAAGCCAACTAATGGCGGTGTAATAGTTTGCATCCAGTCCAATCTTCTGCTAATCTAAAAGCCATGTCTTTTGTGAGCCCTTCATGAGCTTATGTCTTTAGTGAACCTTTCATGAGCTTATTCTAACGAGTTATGAAGTGGAGCTTGATCCTTAGAGCTATCCATGTTTATATCATACTTCTACACATGTGATCTAAATTAGCTAGGTTCAACGCAATGAAATGTCTGTTTGAAATGAGAAAGTGTGCTAAGCCAACTAATGGCGGTGTAATAGGTTGAATCGAGTCCAATCTTCTGCTAATCTAAAAGCCATGTCTATTGTGAGCCCTTCATGAGCTTATGTCTTTGGTGAACCTTTCATGAGCTTATTCTAACGAGTTATGAAGTGGAGCTTGATCCTTAGAGCTATCCATGTTCATATCATACTTCTACACATGTGATCTAAATTAGCTAAGTTCAACGCAATGAAATGTCTGTTTGAAATGAGAAAGTGTGCTAAGCCAACTAATGGCGGTGTAATAGGTTGCATCCAGTCCAATCTTATGCTAATCTAAAAGCAAGGTCTTTTGTGAGCCTTTCATGAGCTTATGTCTTTGGTGAACCTTTCATGAGCTTATCCTAACGAGTTATGAAGTGGAGCTTGATCCTTAGAGCTATCCATGTTCATATCATACTTCTACACATGTGATCTAAATTAGCTAGGTTCAACGCAATGAAATGTCTTGTTTGAAATGAGAAAGTGTGCTAAGCCAACTAATGGCGGTGTATTAGGTTGCATCCAGTCCAATCTTCTGCTAATCTAAAAGCCATGTCTTTTGTGAGCCCTTCATGAGCTTATGTCTTTGGTGAACCTTTCATGAGCTTATTCTAACGAGTTATGAAGTGGAGCTTGATCCTTAGAGCTATCCATTTTCATATCATACTTCTACACATGTGATCTAAATTAGCTAAGTTCAACGCAATGAAATGTCTGTTTGAAATGAGAAAGTGTGCTAAGCCAACTAATGGCGGTGTAATAGATTTAATCGAGTTCAATCTTCTGCTAATCTAAAAGCCATGTCTTTTGTGAGCCCTTCATGAGCTTATGTCTTTGGTGAACCGTTCATGAGCTTATTCTAACGAGTTATGAAGTGGAGCTTGATCCTTAGAGCTATCCATGTTCATATCATACTTCTACACATGTGATCTAAATTAGCTAAGTTCAACGCAATGAAATGTCTGTTTGAAATGAGAAAGTGTGCTAAGCCAACTAATGGCGGTGTAATAGGTTGCATCTAGTCCAATCTTTTGCTAATCTAAAAGCCATGTCTTTTGTGAGCCCTTCATGAGCTTATGTCTTTGGTGAACCTTTCATGAGCTTATTCTAACGAGTTATGAAGTGGAGCTTGATCCTTAGAGCTATCCATGTTCATATCATACTTCTACACATGTGATCTAAATTAGCTAGGTTCAACGCAATGAAATGTCTGTTTGAAATGAGAAAGTGTGCTAAGCCAACTAATGGCGGTGTAATAGGTTGCATCTAGTCCAATCTTCTGCTAATCTAAAAGCCATGTCTTTTGTGAGCCCTTCATGAGCTTATGTCTTTGGTGAACCTTTCATGAGCTTATTCTAACGAGTTATGAAGTGGAGCTTGATCCTTAGAGCTATCCATGTTCATATCATACTTCTACACAAGTGATCTAAATTAGCTAAGTTCAACGCAATGAAAAGTCTGTTTGAAATGAGAAAGTCTGCTAAGCCAACTAATGGCGGTGTAATAGGTTGAATCGAGTCCAATCTTCTGCTAATCTAAAAGCCATGTCTATTGTGAGCCCTTCATGAGCTTATGTCTTTGGTGAACCTTTCAAGAGCTTATTCTAACGAGTTATGAAGTGGAGCTTGATCCTTAGAGCTATCCATGTTCATATCATACTTCTACACATGTGATCTAAATTAGCTAAGTCCAACGCAATGAAATGTCTGTTTGAAATGAGAAAGTGTGCTAAGCCAACTAATGGCGGTGTAATAGGTTGCATCCAGTCCAATCGTCTCCTAATCTAAAAGCCATGTCTTTTGTGAGCCCTTCATGAGCTTATGTCTTTGGTGAACCTTTCATGAGCTTATTCTAACGAGTTATGAAGTGGAGCTTGATCCTTAGAGCTATCCATGTTCATATCATACTTCTACACAAGTGATCTAAATTAGCTAAGTTCAACGCAATGAAAAGTCTGTTTGAAATGAGAAAGTGTGCTAAGTCAACTAATGGCAGTGTAATAGGTTGCATCCAGTCCAATCTTCTGCTAATCTAAAAGCCATGTCTTTTGTGAGCCCTTCATGAGCTTATGTCTTTGGTGAACCTTTCATGAGCTTATTCTAACGAGTTATGAAGTGGAGCTTGATCCTTAGAGCTATCCATGTTCATATCATACTTCTACACATGTGATCTAAATTAGCTAGGTTCAACGCAATGAAATGTCTGTTTGAAATGAGAAAGTGTGCTAAGCCAACTAATGGCGGTGTAATAGGTTGAATCGAGTCCAATCTTCTGCTAATCTAAAAGCCATGTCTATTGTGAGCCCTTCATGAGCTTATGTCTTTGGTGAACCTTTCATGAGCTTATTCTAACGAGTTATGAAGTGGAGCTTGATCCTTAGAGCTATCCATGTTCATATCATACTTCTACACATGTGATCTAAATTAGCTAAGTTCAACGCAATGAAATGTCTGTTTGAAATGAGAAAGTGTGCTAAGCCAACTAATGGCGGTGTAATAGGTTGCATCCAGTCCAATCTTATGCTAATCTAAAAGCCATGTCTTTTGTGAGCCTTTCATGAGCTTATGTCTTTGGTGAACCTTTCATGAGCTTATTCTAACGAGTTATGAAGTGGAGCTTGATCCTTAGAGCTATCCATGTTCATATCATACTTCTACACATGTGATCTAAATTAGCTAGGTACAACGCAATGAAATGTCTGTTTGAAATGAGAAAGTGTGCTAAGCCAACTAATGGCGGTGTAATAGGTTGCATCTAGTCCAATCTTCTGCTAATCTAAAAGCAATGTCTTTTGTGAGCCCTTCATGAGCTTATGTCTTTGGTGAACCTTTCATGAGCTTATTCTAACGAGTTATGAAGTGGAGCTTGATCCTTAGAGCTATCCATGTTCATATCATACTTCTACACATGTGATCTAAATTAGCTAGGTTCAACGCAATGAAATGTCTGTTTGAAATGAGAAAGTGTGCTAAGCCAACTAATGGCGGTGTAATAGGTTGAATCGAGTTCAATCTTCTGCTAATCTAAAAGCCATGTCTTTTGTGAGCCCTTCATGAGCTTATGTCTTTGGTGAACCGTTCATGAGCTTATTCTAACGAGTTATGAAGTGGAGCTTGATCCTTAGAGCTATCTATGTTCATATCATACTTCTACAGATGTGATCTAAATTAGCTAAGTTCAACGCAATGAAATGTCTGTTTGAAATGAGAAAGTGTGCTAAGCCAACTAATGGCGGTGTAATAGGTTGCATCGAGTCCAATCTTCTGCTAATCTAAAAGCCATGTCTTTTGTGAGCCCTTCATGAGCTTATGTCTTTGGTGAACCTTTCATGAGCTTATTCTAACGAGTTATGAAGTGGAGCTTGATCCTTAGAGCTATCCATGTTCATATCATACTTCTACACATGTGATCTAAATTAGCTAGGTTCAACGCAATGAAATGTCTGTTTGAAATGAGAAAGTGTACTAAGCCAACTAATGGCGGTGTAATAGGTTGCATCTAGTCCAATCTTCTGCTAATCTAAAAGCCATGTCTTTTGTGAGCCCTTCATGAGCTTATGTCTTTGGTGAACCTTTCATGAGCTTATTCTAACGAGTTATGAAGTGGAGCTTGATCCTTAGAGCTATCCATGTTCATATCATACTTCTACACAAGTGATCTAAATTAGCTAAGTTCAACGCAATGAAAAGTCTGTTTGAAATGAGAAAGTGTGCTAAGTCAACTAATGGCAGTGTAATAGGTTGCATCCAGTCCAATCTTCTGCTAATCTAAAAGCCATGTCTTTTGTGAGCCCTTCATGAGCTTATGTCTTTGGTGAACCTTTCATGAGCTTATTCTAACGAGTTATGAAGTGGAGCTTGATCCTTAGAGCTATCCATGTTCATATCATACTTCTACACATGTGATCTAAATTAGCTAGGTTCAACGCAATGAAATGTCTGTTTGAAATGAGAAAGTGTGCTAAGCCAACTAATGGCGGTGTAATAGGTTGAATCGAGTTCAATCTTCTGCTAATCTAAAAGCCATGTCTTTTGTGAGCCCTTCATGAGCTTATGTCTTTGGTGAACCGTTCATGAGCTTATTCTAACGAGTTATGAAGTGGAGCTTGATCCTTAGAGCTATCTATGTTCATATCATACTTCTACAGATGTGATCTAAATTAGCTAAGTTCAACGCAATGAAATGTCTGTTTGAAATGAGAAAGTGTGCTAAGCCAACTAATGGCGGTGTAATAGGTTGCATCGAGTCCAATCTTCTGCTAATCTAAAAGCCATGTCTTTTGTGAGCCCTTCATGAGCTTATGTCTTTGGTGAACCTTTCATGAGCTTATTCTAACGAGTTATGAAGTGGAGCTTGATCCTTAGAGCTATCCATGTTCATATCATACTTCTACACATGTGATCTAAATTAGCTAGGTTCAACGCAATGAAATGTCTGTTTGAAATGAGAAAGTGTACTAAGCCAACTAATGGCGGTGTAATAGGTTGCATCTAGTCCAATCTTCTGCTAATCTAAAAGCCATGTCTTTTGTGAGCCCTTCATGAGCTTATGTCTTTGGTGAACCTTTCATGAGCTTATTCTAACGAGTTATGAAGTGGAGCTTGATCCTTAGAGCTATCCATGTTCATATCATACTTCTACACAAGTGATCTAAATTAGCTAAGTTCAACGCAATGAAAAGTCTGTTTGAAATGAGAAAGTGTGCTAAGCCAACTAATGGCGGTGTAATAGGTTGAATCGAGTCCAATCTTCTGCTAATCTAAAAGCCATGTCTATTGTGAGCCCTTCATGAGCTTATGTCTTTGGTGAACCTTTCATGAGCTTATTCTAACGAGTTATGAAGTAGAGCTTGATCCTTAGAGCTATACATGTTCATATCATACTTCTACACATGTGATCTAAATTAGCTAGGTTCAACGCAATGAAATGTCTGTTTGAAATGAGAAAGTGTGCTAAGCCAACTAATGGCGGTGTAATAGGTTGAATCGAGTCCAATCTTCTGCTAATCTAAAAGCCATGTCTATTGTGAGCCCTTCATGAGCTTATGTCTTTGGTGAACCTTTCATGAGCTTATTCTAACGAGTTATGAAGTGGAGCTTGATCCTTAGAGCTATCCATGTTCATATCATACTTCTACACATGTGATCTAAATTAGCTAAGTTCAACGCAATGAAATGTCTGTTTGAAATGAGAAAGTGTGCTAAGCCAACTAATGGCGGTGTAATAGGTTGCATCCAGTCGAATCTTATGCTAATCTAAAAGCCATGTCTTTTGTGAGCCTTTCATGAGCTTATGTCTTTGGTGAACCTTTCATGAGCTTATTCTAACGAGTTATGAAGTGGAGCTTGATCCTTAGAGCTATCCATGTTCATATCATACTTCTACACATGTGATCTAAATTAGCTAAGTTCAACGCAATGAAATGTCTGTTTGAAATGAGAAAGTGTGCTAAGCCAACTAATGGCGGTGTAATAGGTTGCATCGAGTCCAATCTTCTGCTAATCTAAAAGCCATGTCTTTTGTGAGCCCTTCATGAGCTTATGTCTTTGGTGAACCTTTCATGAGCTTATTCTAACGAGTTATGAAGTGGAGCTTGATCCTTAGAGCTATCCATGTTCATATCATACTTCTACACATGTGATCTAAATTAGCTAGGTTCAACGCAATGAAATGTCTGTTTGAAATGAGAAAGTGTGCTAAGCCAACTAATGGCGGTGTAATAGGTTGCATCTAGTCCAATCTTCTGCTAATCTAAAAGCCATGTCTTTTGTGAGCCCTTCATGAGCTTATGTCTTTGGTGAACCTTTCATGAGCTTATTCTAACGAGTTATGAAGTGGAGCTTGATCCTTAGAGCTATCCATGTTCATATCATACTTCTACACAAGTGATCTAAATTAGCTAAGTTCAACGCAATGAAAAGTCTGTTTGAAATGAGAAAGTGTGCTAAGCCAACTAATGGCGGTGTAATAGGTTGAATCGAGTCCAATCTTCTGCTAATCTAAAAGCCATGTCTATTGTGAGCCCTTCATGAGCTTATGTCTTTGGTGAACCTTTCATGAGCTTATTCTAACGAGTTATGAAGTGGAGCTTGATCCTTAGAGCTATCCATGTTCATATCATACTTCTACACATGTGATCTAAATTAGCTAGGTTCAACGCAATGAAATGTCTGTTTGAAATGAGAAAGTGTGCTAAGCCAACTAATGGCGGTGTAATAGGTTGAATCGAGTCCAATCTTCTGCTAATCTAAAAGCCATGTCTATTGTGTGCCCTTCATGAGCTTATGTCTTTGGTGAACCTTTCATGAGCTTATTCTAACGAGTTATGAAGTGGAGCTTGATCCTTAGAGCTATCCATGTTCATATCATACTTCTACACATGTGATCTAAATTAGCTAAGTTCAACGCAATGAAATGTCTGTTTGAAATGAGAAAGTGTGCTAAGCCAACTAATGGCGGTGTAATAGGTTGCATCCAGTCGAATCTTATGCTAATCTAAAAGCCATGTCTTTTGTGAGCCTTTCATGAGCTTATGTCTTTGGTGAACCTTTCATGAGCTTATTCTAACGAGTTATGAAGTGGAGCTTGATCCTTAGAGCTATCCATGTTCATATCATACTTCTACACATGTGATCTAAATTAGCTAGGTTCAACGCAATGAAATGTCTGTTTGAAATGAGAAAGTGTGCTAAGCCAACTAATGGCGGTGTATTAGGTTGCATCCAGTCCAATCTTCTGCTAATCTAAAAGCCATGTCTTTTGTGAGCCCTTCATGAGCTTATGTCTTTGGTGAACCTTTCATGAGCTTATTCTAACGAGTTATGAAGTGGAGCTTGATCCTTAGAGCTATCCATGTTCATATCATACTTCTACACATGTGATCTAAATTAGCTAGGTTCAACGCAATGAAATGTCTGTTTGAAATGAGAAAGTGTGCTAAGCCAACTAATGGCGGTGTAATAGGTTGCATCTAGTCCAATCTTCTGCTAATCTAAAAGCCATGTCTTTTGTGAGCCCTTCATGAGCTTATGTCTTTGGTGAACCTTTCATGAGCTTATTCTAACGAGTTATGAAGTGGAGCTTGATCCTTAGAGCTATCCATGTTCATATCATACTTCTACACATGTGATCTAAATTAGCTAGGTTCAACGCAATGAAATGTCTGTTTGAAATGAGAAAGTGTGCTAAGCCAACTAATGGCGGTGTAATAGGTTGAATCGAGTCCAATCTTCTGCTAATCTAAAAGCCATGTCTATTGTGAGCCCTTCATGAGCTTATGTCTTTGGTGAACCTTTCATGAGCTTATTCTAACGAGTTATGAAGTGGAGCTTGATCCTTAGAGCTATCCATGTTCATATCATACTTCTACACATGTGATCTAAATTAGCTAAGTTCAACGCAATGAAATGTCTGTTTGAAATGAGAAAGTGTGCTAAGCCAACTAATGGCGGTGTAATAGGTTGCATCCAGTCGAATCTTATGCTAATCTAAAAGCCATGTCTTTTGTGAGCCTTTCATGAGCTTATGTCTTTGGTGAACCTTTCATGAGCTTATTCTAACGAGTTATGAAGTGGAGCTTGATCCTTAGAGCTATCCATGTTCATATCATACTTCTACACATGTGATCTAAATTAGCTAAGTTCAACGCAATGAAATGTCTGTTTGAAATGAGAAAGTGTGCTAAGCCAACTAATGGCGGTGTAATAGGTTGCATCGAGTCCAATCTTCTGCTAATCTAAAAGCCATGTCTTTTGTGAGCCCTTCATGAGCTTATGTCTTTGGTGAACCTTTCATGAGCTTATTCTAACGAGTTATGAAGTGGAGCTTGATCCTTAGAGCTATCCATGTTCATATCATACTTCTACACATGTGATCTAAATTAGCTAGGTTCAACGCAATGAAATGTCTGTTTGAAATGAGAAAGTGTGCTAAGCCAACTAATGGCGGTGTAATAGGTTGAATCGAGTCCAATCTTCTGCTAATCTAAAAGCCATGTCTTTTGTGAGCCCTTCATGAGCTTATGTCTTTGGTGAACCTTTCATGAGCTTATTCTAACGAGTTATGAAGTGGAGCTTGATCCTTAGAGCTATCCATGTTCATATCATACTTCTACACAAGTGATCTAAATTAGCTAAGTTCAACGCAATGAAAAGTCTGTTTGAAATGAGAAAGTGTGCTAAGCCAACTAATGGCGGTGTAATAGGTTGAATCGAGTCCAATCTTCTGCTAATCTAAAAGCCATGTCTATTGTGAGCCCTTCATGAGCTTATGTCTTTGGTGAACCTTTCATGAGCTTATTCTAACGAGTTATGAAGTGGAGCTTGATCCTTAGAGCTATCCATGTTCATATCATACTTCTACACATGTGATCTAAATTAGCTAGGTTCAACGCAATGAAATGTCTGTTTGAAATGAGAAAGTGTGCTAAGCCAACTAATGGCGGTGTAATAGGTTGAATCGAGTCCAATCTTCTGCTAATCTAAAAGCCATGTCTATTGTGTGCCCTTCATGAGCTTATGTCTTTGGTGAACCTTTCATGAGCTTATTCTAACGAGTTATGAAGTGGAGCTTGATCCTTAGAGCTATCCATGTTCATATCATACTTCTACACATGTGATCTAAATTAGCTAGGTTCAACGCAATGAAATGTCTGTTTGAAATGAGAAAGTGTGCTAAGCCAACTAATGGCGGTGTATTAGGTTGCATCCAGTCCAATCTTCTGCTAATCTAAAAGCCATGTCTTTTGTGAGCCCTTCATGAGCTTATGTCTTTGGTGAACCTTTCATGAGCTTATTCTAACGAGTTATGAAGTGGAGCTTGATCCTTAGAGCTATCCATGTTCATATCATACTTCTACACATGTGATCTAAATTAGCTAGGTTCAACGCAATGAAATGTCTGTTTGAAATGAGAAAGTGTGCTAAGCCAACTAATGGCGGTGTAATAGGTTGCATCTAGTCCAATCTTCTGCTAATCTAAAAGCCATGTCTTTTGTGAGCCCTTCATGAGCTTATGTCTTTGGTGAACCTTTCATGAGCTTATTCTAACGAGTTATGAAGTGGAGCTTGATCCTTAGAGCTATCCATGTTCATATCATACTTCTACACATGTGATCTAAATTAGCTAGGTTCAACGCAATGAAATGTCTGTTTGAAATGAGAAAGTGTGCTAAGCCAACTAATGGCGGTGTAATAGGTTGAATCGAGTCCAATCTTCTGCTAATCTAAAAGCCATGTCTATTGTGAGCCCTTCATGAGCTTATGTCTTTGGTGAACCTTTCATGAGCTTATTCTAACGAGTTATGAAGTGGAGCTTGATCCTTAGAGCTATCCATGTTCATATCATACTTCTACACATGTGATCTAAATTAGCTAAGTTCAACGCAATGAAATGTCTGTTTGAAATGAGAAAGTGTGCTAAGCCAACTAATGGCGGTGTAATAGGTTGCATCCAGTCGAATCTTATGCTAATCTAAAAGCCATGTCTTTTGTGAGCCTTTCATGAGCTTATGTCTTTGGTGAACCTTTCATGAGCTTATTCTAACGAGTTATGAAGTGGAGCTTGATCCTTAGAGCTATCCATGTTCATATCATACTTCTACACATGTGATCTAAATTAGCTAAGTTCAACGCAATGAAATGTCTGTTTGAAATGAGAAAGTGTGCTAAGCCAACTAATGGCGGTGTAATAGGTTGCATCGAGTCCAATCTTCTGCTAATCTAAAAGCCATGTCTTTTGTGAGCCCTTCATGAGCTTATGTCTTTGGTGAACCTTTCATGAGCTTATTCTAACGAGTTATGAAGTGGAGCTTGATCCTTAGAGCTATCCATGTTCATATCATACTTCTACACATGTGATCTAAATTAGCTAGGTTCAACGCAATGAAATGTCTGTTTGAAATGAGAAAGTGTGCTAAGCCAACTAATGGCGGTGTAATAGGTTGCATCTAGTCCAATCTTCTGCTAATCTAAAAGCCATGTCTTTTGTGAGCCCTTCATGAGCTTATGTCTTTGGTGAACCTTTCATGAGCTTATTCTAACGAGTTATGAAGTGGAGCTTGATCCTTAGAGCTATCCATGTTCATATCATACTTCTACACAAGTGATCTAAATTAGCTAAGTTCAACGGAATGAAAAGTCTGTTTGAAATGAGAAAGTGTGCTAAGCCAACTAATGGCAGTGTAATAGGTTGCATCGAGTCCAATCTTCTGCTAATCTAAAAGCCATGTCTATTGTGAGCCTTCATGAGCTTATGTCTTTGGTGAACCTTTCATGAGCTTATTCTAACGAGTTATGAAGTGGAGCTTGATCCTTAGAGCTATCCATGTTCATATCATACTTCTACACATGTGATCTAAATTAGCTAGGTTCAACGCAATGAAATGTCTGTTTGAAATGAGAAAGTGTGCTAAGCCAACTAATGGCGGTGTAATAGGTTGAATCGAGTCCAATCTTCTGCTAATCTAAAAGCCATGTCTATTGTGAGCCCTTCATGAGCTTATGTCTTTGGTGAACCTTTCATGAGCTTATTCTAACGAGTTATGAAGTGGAGCTTGATCCTTAGAGCTATCCATGTTCATATCATACTTCTACACATGTGATCTAAATTAGCTAAGTTCAACGCAATGAAATGTCTGTTTGAAATGAGAAAGTGTGCTAAGCCAACTAATGGCGGTGTAATAGGTTGCATCCAGTCGAATCTTATGCTAATCTAAAAGCCATGTCTTTTGTGAGCCTTTCATGAGCTTATGTCTTTGGTGAACCTTTCATGAGCTTATTCTAACGAGTTATGAAGTGGAGCTTGATCCTTAGAGCTATCCATGTTCATATCATACTTCTACACATGTGATCTAAATTAGCTAAGTTCAACGCAATGAAATGTCTGTTTGAAATGAGAAAGTGTGCTAAGCCAACTAATGGCGGTGTAATAGGTTGCATCGAGTCCAATCTTCTGCTAATCTAAAAGCCATGTCTTTTGTGAGCCCTTCATGAGCTTATGTCTTTGGTGAACCTTTCATGAGCTTATTCTAACGAGTTATGAAGTGGAGCTTGATCCTTAGAGCTATCCATGTTCATATCATACTTCTACACATGTGATCTAAATTAGCTAGGTTCAACGCAATGAAATGTCTGTTTGAAATGAGAAAGTGTGCTAAGCCAACTAATGGCGGTGTAATAGGTTGCATCTAGTCCAATCTTCTGCTAATCTAAAAGCCATGTCTTTTGTGAGCCCTTCATGAGCTTATGTCTTTGGTGAACCTTTCATGAGCTTATTCTAACGAGTTATGAAGTGGAGCTTGATCCTTAGAGCTATCCATGTTCATATCATACTTCTACACAAGTGATCTAAATTAGCTAAGTTCAACGGAATGAAAAGTCTGTTTGAAATGAGAAAGTGTGCTAAGCCAACTAATGGCAGTGTAATAGGTTGCATCGAGTCCAATCTTCTGCTAATCTAAAAGCCATGTCTATTGTGAGCCCTTCATGAGCTTATGTCTTTGGTGAACCTTTCATGAGCTTATTCTAACGAGTTATGAAGTGGAGCTTGATCCTTAGAGCTATCCATGTTCATATCATACTTCTACACATGTGATCTAAATTAGCTAGGTTCAACGCAATGAAATGTCTGTTTGAAATGAGAAAGTGTGCTAAGCCAACTAATGGCGGTGTAATAGGTTGAATCGAGTCCAATCTTCTGCTAATCTAAAAGCCATGTCTATTGTGTGCCCTTCATGAGCTTATGTCTTTGGTGAACCTTTCATGAGCTTATTCTAACGAGTTATGAAGTGGAGCTTGATCCTTAGAGCTATCCATGTTCATATCATACTTCTACACATGTGATCTAAATTAGCTAAGTTCAACGCAATGAAATGTCTGTTTGAAATGAGAAAGTGTGCTAAGCCAACTAATGGCGGTGTAATAGGTTGCATCCAGTCGAATCTTATGCTAATCTAAAAGCCATGTCTTTTGTGAGCCTTTCATGAGCTTATGTCTTTGGTGAACCTTTCATGAGCTTATTCTAACGAGTTATGAAGTGGAGCTTGATCCTTAGAGCTATCCATGTTCATATCATACTTCTACACATGTGATCTAAATTAGCTAGGTTCAACGCAATGAAATGTCTGTTTGAAATGAGAAAGTGTGCTAAGCCAACTAATGGCGGTGTAATAGGTTGCATCTAGTCCAATCTTCTGCTAATCTAAAAGCCATGTCTTTTGTGAGCCCTTCATGAGCTTATGTCTTTGGTGAACCTTTCATGAGCTTATTCTAACGAGTTATGAAGTGGAGCTTGATCCTTAGAGCTATCCATGTTCATATCATACTTCTACACATGTGATCTAAATTAGCTAGGTTCAACGCAATGAAATGTCTGTTTGAAATGAGAAAGTGTGCTAAGCCAACTAATGGCGGTGTAATAGGTTGAATCGAGTCCAATCTTCTGCTAATCTAAAAGCCATGTCTATTGTGAGCCCTTCATGAGCTTATGTCTTTGGTGAACCTTTCATGAGCTTATTCTAACGAGTTATGAAGTGGAGCTTGATCCTTAGAGCTATCCATGTTCATATCATACTTCTACACATGTGATCTAAATTAGCTAGGTTCAACGCAATGAAATGTCTGTTTGAAATGAGAAAGTGTGCTAAGCCAACTAATGGCGGTGTAATAGGTTGAATCGAGTCCAATCTTCTGCTAATCTAAAAGCCATGTCTATTGTGAGCCCTTCATGAGCTTATGTCTTTGGTGAACCTTTCATGAGCTTATTCTAACGAGTTATGAAGTGGAGCTTGATCCTTAGAGCTATCCATGTTCATATCATACTTCTACACATGTGATCTAAATTAGCTAGGTTCAACGCAATGAAATGTCTGTTTGAAATGAGAAAGTGTGCTAAGCCAACTAATGGCGGTGTAATAGGTTGAATCGAGTCCAATCTTCTGCTAATCTAAAAGCCATGTCTATTGTGTGCCCTTCATGAGCTTATGTCTTTGGTGAACCTTTCATGAGCTTATTCTAACGAGTTATGAAGTGGAGCTTGATCCTTAGAGCTATCCATGTTCATATCATACTTCTACACATGTGATCTAAATTAGCTAGGTTCAACGCAATGAAATGTCTGTTTGAAATGAGAAAGTGTGCTAAGCCAACTAATGGCGGTGTATTAGGTTGCATCCAGTCCAATCTTCTGCTAATCTAAAAGCCATGTCTTTTGTGAGCCCTTCATGAGCTTATGTCTTTGGTGAACCTTTCATGAGCTTATTCTAACGAGTTATGAAGTGGAGCTTGATCCTTAGAGCTATCCATGTTCATATCATACTTCTACACATGTGATCTAAATTAGCTAGGTTCAACGCAATGAAATGTCTGTTTGAAATGAGAAAGTGTGCTAAGCCAACTAATGGCGGTGTAATAGGTTGCATCTAGTCCAATCTTCTGCTAATCTAAAAGCCATGTCTTTTGTGAGCCCTTCATGAGCTTATGTCTTTGGTGAACCTTTCATGAGCTTATTCTAACGAGTTATGAAGTGGAGCTTGATCCTTAGAGCTATCCATGTTCATATCATACTTCTACACATGTGATCTAAATTAGCTAGGTTCAACGCAATGAAATGTCTGTTTGAAATGAGAAAGTGTGCTAAGCCAACTAATGGCGGTGTAATAGGTTGAATCGAGTCCAATCTTCTGCTAATCTAAAAGCCATGTCTATTGTGAGCCCTTCATGAGCTTATGTCTTTGGTGAACCTTTCATGAGCTTATTCTAACGAGTTATGAAGTGGAGCTTGATCCTTAGAGCTATCCATGTTCATATCATACTTCTACACATGTGATCTAAATTAGCTAAGTTCAACGCAATGAAATGTCTGTTTGAAATGAGAAAGTGTGCTAAGCCAACTAATGGCGGTGTAATAGGTTGCATCCAGTCGAATCTTATGCTAATCTAAAAGCCATGTCTTTTGTGAGCCTTTCATGAGCTTATGTCTTTGGTGAACCTTTCATGAGCTTATTCTAACGAGTTATGAAGTGGAGCTTGATCCTTAGAGCTATCCATGTTCATATCATACTTCTACACATGTGATCTAAATTAGCTAAGTTCAACGCAATGAAATGTCTGTTTGAAATGAGAAAGTGTGCTAAGCCAACTAATGGCGGTGTAATAGGTTGCATCGAGTCCAATCTTCTGCTAATCTAAAAGCCATGTCTTTTGTGAGCCCTTCATGAGCTTATGTCTTTGGTGAACCTTTCATGAGCTTATTCTAACGAGTTATGAAGTGGAGCTTGATCCTTAGAGCTATCCATGTTCATATCATACTTCTACACATGTGATCTAAATTAGCTAGGTTCAACGCAATGAAATGTCTGTTTGAAATGAGAAAGTGTGCTAAGCCAACTAATGGCGGTGTAATAGGTTGCATCTAGTCCAATCTTCTGCTAATCTAAAAGCCATGTCTTTTGTGAGCCCTTCATGAGCTTATGTCTTTGGTGAACCTTTCATGAGCTTATTCTAACGAGTTATGAAGTGGAGCTTGATCCTTAGAGCTATCCATGTTCATATCATACTTCTACACAAGTGATCTAAATTAGCTAAGTTCAACGGAATGAAAAGTCTGTTTGAAATGAGAAAGTGTGCTAAGCCAACTAATGGCAGTGTAATAGGTTGCATCGAGTCCAATCTTCTGCTAATCTAAAAGCCATGTCTATTGTGAGCCCTTCATGAGCTTATGTCTTTGGTGAACCTTTCATGAGCTTATTCTAACGAGTTATGAAGTGGAGCTTGATCCTTAGAGCTATCCATGTTCATATCATACTTCTACACATGTGATCTAAATTAGCTAGGTTCAACGCAATGAAATGTCTGTTTGAAATGAGAAAGTGTGCTAAGCCAACTAATGGCGGTGTAATAGGTTGAATCGAGTCCAATCTTCTGCTAATCTAAAAGCCATGTCTATTGTGAGCCCTTCATGAGCTTATGTCTTTGGTGAACCTTTCATGAGCTTATTCTAACGAGTTATGAAGTGGAGCTTGATCCTTAGAGCTATCCATGTTCATATCATACTTCTACACATGTGATCTAAATTAGCTAAGTTCAACGCAATGAAATGTCTGTTTGAAATGAGAAAGTGTGCTAAGCCAACTAATGGCGGTGTAATAGGTTGCATCCAGTCGAATCTTATGCTAATCTAAAAGCCATGTCTTTTGTGAGCCTTTCATGAGCTTATGTCTTTGGTGAACCTTTCATGAGCTTATTCTAACGAGTTATGAAGTGGAGCTTGATCCTTAGAGCTATCCATGTTCATATCATACTTCTACACATGTGATCTAAATTAGCTAAGTTCAACGCAATGAAATGTCTGTTTGAAATGAGAAAGTGTGCTAAGCCAACTAATGGCGGTGTAATAGGTTGCATCGAGTCCAATCTTCTGCTAATCTAAAAGCCATGTCTTTTGTGAGCCCTTCATGAGCTTATGTCTTTGGTGAACCTTTCATGAGCTTATTCTAACGAGTTATGAAGTGGAGCTTGATCCTTAGAGCTATCCATGTTCATATCATACTTCTACACATGTGATCTAAATTAGCTAGGTTCAACGCAATGAAATGTCTGTTTGAAATGAGAAAGTGTGCTAAGCCAACTAATGGCGGTGTAATAGGTTGCATCTAGTCCAATCTTCTGCTAATCTAAAAGCCATGTCTTTTGTGAGCCCTTCATGAGCTTATGTCTTTGGTGAACCTTTCATGAGCTTATTCTAACGAGTTATGAAGTGGAGCTTGATCCTTAGAGCTATCCATGTTCATATCATACTTCTACACAAGTGATCTAAATTAGCTAAGTTCAACGGAATGAAAAGTCTGTTTGAAATGAGAAAGTGTGCTAAGCCAACTAATGGCAGTGTAATAGGTTGCATCGAGTCCAATCTTCTGCTAATCTAAAAGCCATGTCTATTGTGAGCCCTTCATGAGCTTATGTCTTTGGTGAACCTTTCATGAGCTTATTCTAACGAGTTATGAAGTGGAGCTTGATCCTTAGAGCTATCCATGTTCATATCATACTTCTACACATGTGATCTAAATTAGCTAGGTTCAACGCAATGAAATGTCTGTTTGAAATGAGAAAGTGTGCTAAGCCAACTAATGGCGGTGTAATAGGTTGAATCGAGTCCAATCTTCTGCTAATCTAAAAGCCATGTCTATTGTGTGCCCTTCATGAGCTTATGTCTTTGGTGAACCTTTCATGAGCTTATTCTAACGAGTTATGAAGTGGAGCTTGATCCTTAGAGCTATCCATGTTCATATCATACTTCTACACATGTGATCTAAATTAGCTAAGTTCAACGCAATGAAATGTCTGTTTGAAATGAGAAAGTGTGCTAAGCCAACTAATGGCGGTGTAATAGGTTGCATCCAGTCGAATCTTATGCTAATCTAAAAGCCATGTCTTTTGTGAGCCTTTCATGAGCTTATGTCTTTGGTGAACCTTTCATGAGCTTATTCTAACGAGTTATGAAGTGGAGCTTGATCCTTAGAGCTATCCATGTTCATATCATACTTCTACACATGTGATCTAAATTAGCTAGGTTCAACGCAATGAAATGTCTGTTTGAAATGAGAAAGTGTGCTAAGCCAACTAATGGCGGTGTAATAGGTTGCATCTAGTCCAATCTTCTGCTAATCTAAAAGCCATGTCTTTTGTGAGCCCTTCATGAGCTTATGTCTTTGGTGAACCTTTCATGAGCTTATTCTAACGAGTTATGAAGTGGAGCTTGATCCTTAGAGCTATCCATGTTCATATCATACTTCTACACATGTGATCTAAATTAGCTAGGTTCAACGCAATGAAATGTCTGTTTGAAATGAGAAAGTGTGCTAAGCCAACTAATGGCGGTGTAATAGGTTGAATCGAGTCCAATCTTCTGCTAATCTAAAAGCCATGTCTATTGTGAGCCCTTCATGAGCTTATGTCTTTGGTGAACCTTTCATGAGCTTATTCTAACGAGTTATGAAGTGGAGCTTGATCCTTAGAGCTATCCATGTTCATATCATACTTCTACACATGTGATCTAAATTAGCTAGGTTCAACGCAATGAAATGTCTGTTTGAAATGAGAAAGTGTGCTAAGCCAACTACTGGCGGTGTATTAAGTTGCATCCAGTCCAATCTTCTGCTAATCTAAAAGCCATGTCTTTTGTGAGCCCTTCATGAGCTTATGTCTTTGGTGAACCTTTCATGAGCTTATTCTAACGAGTTATGAAGTGGAGCTTGATCCTTAGAGCTATCCATGTTCATATCATACTTCTACACATGTGATCTAAATTAGCTAGGTTCAATGCAATGAAATGTCTGTTTGAAATGAGAAAGTGTGCTAAGCCAACTAATGGCGGTGTAATAGGTTGAATCGAGTCCAATCTTCTGCTAATCTAAAAGCCATGTCTTTTGTGAGCCCTTCATGAGCTTATGTCTTTGGTGAACCTTTCATGAGCTTATTCTAACGAGTTATGAAGTGGAGCTTGATCCTTAGAGCTATCCATGTTCATATCATACTTCTACACATGTGATCTAAATTAGCTAAGTTCAACGCAATGAAATGTCTGTTTGAAATGAGAAAGTGTGCTAAGCCAACTAATGGCGGTGTAATAGGTTGCATCCTGTCGAATCTTATGCTAATCTAAAAGCCATGTCTTTTGTGAGCCTTTCATGAGCTTATGTCTTTGGTGAACCTTTCATGAGCTTATTCTAACGAGTTATGAAGTGGAGCTTGATCCTTAGAGCTATCCATGTTCATATCATACTTCTACACATGTGATCTAAATTAGCTAGGTTCAACGCAATGAAATGTCTGTTTGAAATGAGAAAGTGTGCTAAGCCAACTAATGGCGGTGTATTAGGTTGCATCCAGTCCAATCTTCTGCTAATCTAAAAGCCATGTCTTTTGTGAGCCCTTCATGAGCTTATGTCTTTGGTGAACCTTTCATGATCTTATTCTAACGAGTTATGAAGTGGAGCTTGATCCTTAGAGCTATCCATGTTCATATCATACTTCTACACATGTGATCTAAATTAGCTAGGTTCAACGCAATGAAATGTCTGTTTGATATGAGAAAGTGTGCTAAGCCAACTAATGGCGGTGTAATAGGTTGCATCTAGTCCAATCTTCTGCTAATCTAAAAGCCATGTCTATTGTGAGCCCTTCATGAGCTTATGTCTTTGGTGAACCTTTCATGAGCTTATTCTAACGAGTTATGAAGTGGAGCTTGATCCTTAGAGCTATCCATGTTCATATCATACTTCTACACATGTGATCTAAATTAGCTAGGTTCAACGCAATGAAATGTCTGTTTGAAATGAGAAAGTGTGCTAAGCCAACTAATGGCGGTGTATTAGGTTGCATCCAGTCCAATCTTCTGCTAATCTAAAAGCCATGTCTTTTGTGAGCCCTTCATGAGCTTATGTCTTTGGTGAACCTTTCATGAGCTTATTCTAACGAGTTATGAAGTGGAGCTTGATCCTTAGAGCTATCCATGTTCATATCATACTTCTACACATGTGATCTAAATTAGCTAGGTTCAACGCAATGAAATGTCTGTTTGAAATGAGAAAGTGTGCTAAGCCAACTAATGGCGGTGTAATAGGTTGCATCCAGTCCAATCTTATGCTAATCTAAAAGCCATGTCTTTTGTGAGCCTTTCATGAGCTTATGTCTTTGGTGAACCTTTCATGAGCTTATTCTAACGAGTTATGAAGTGGAGCTTGATCCTTAGAGCTATCCATGTTCATATCATACTTCTACACATGTGATCTAAATTAGCTAGGTTCAACGCAATGAAATGTCTGTTTGAAATGAGAAAGTGTGCTAAGCCAACTAATGGCGGTGTAATAGGTTGCATCCAGTCCAATCTTATGCTAATCTAAAAGCCATGTCTTTTGTGAGCCTTTCATGAGCTTATGTCTTTGGTGAACCTTTCATGAGCTTATTCTAACGAGTTATGAAGTGGAGCTTGATCCTTAGAGCTATCCATGTTCATATCATACTTCTACACATGTGATCTAAATTAGCTAGGTTCAACGCAATGAAATGTCTGTTTGAAATGAGAAAGTGTGCTAAGCCAACTAATGGCGGTGTAATAGGTTGCATCCAGTCCAATCGTCTCCTAATCTAAAAGCCATGTCTTTTGTGAGCCCTTCATGAGCTTATGTCTTTGGTGAACCTTTCATGAGCTTATTCTAACGAGTTATGAAGTGGAGCTTGATCCTTAGAGCTATCCATGTTCATATCATACTTCTACACATGTGATCTAAATTAGCTAGGTTCAACGCACTGAAATGTCTGTTTGAAATGAGAAAGTGTGCTAAGCCAACTAATGGCGGTGTAATAGGTTGCATCCAGTCCAATCTTATGCTAATCTAAAAGCCATGTCTTTTGTGAGCCTTTCATGAGCTTATGTCTTTGGTGAACCTTTCATGAGCTTATTCTAACGAGTTATGAAGTGGAGCTTGATCCTTAGAGCTATCCATGTTCATATCATACTTCTACACATGTGATCTAAATTAGCTAGGTTCAACGCAATGAAATGTCTGTTTGAAATGAGAAAGTGTGCTAAGCCAACTAATGGCGGTGTAATAGGTTGCATCCAGTCCAATCGTCTCCTAATCTAAAAGCCATGTCTTTTGTGAGCCCTTCATGAGCTTATGTCTTTGGTGAACCTTTCATGAGCTTATTCTAACGAGTTATGAAGTGGAGCTTGATCCTTAGAGCTATCCATGTTCATATCATACTTCTACACAAGTGATTTAAATTAGCTAAGTTCAACGGAATGAAAAGTCTGTTTGAAATGAGAAAGTGTGCTAAGCCAACTAATGGCAGTGTAATAGGTTGCATCCAGTCCAATCTTCTGCTAATCTAAAAGCCATGTCTTTTGTGAGCCCTTCATGAGCTTATGTCTTTGGTGAACCTTTCATGAGATTATTCTAACGAGTTATGAAGTGGAGCTTGATCCTTAGAGCTATCCATGTTCATATCATACTTCTACACATGTGATCTAAATTAGCTAGGTTCAACGCAATGAAATGTCTGTTTGAAATGAGAAAGTGTGCTAAGCCAACTAATGGCGGTGTAATAGGTTGCATCCAGTCCAATCGTCTCCTAATCTAAAAGCCATGTCTTTTGTGAGCCCTTCATGAGCTTATGTCTTTGGTGAACCTTTCATGAGCTTATTCTAACGAGTTATGAAGTGGAGCTTGATCCTTAGAGCTATCCATGTTCATATCATACTTCTACACATGTGATCTAAATTAGCTAGGTTCAACGCAATGAAATGTCTGTTTGAAATGAGAAAGTGTGCTAAGCCAACTAATGGCGGTGTAATAGGTTGCATCCAGTCCAATCTTATGCTAATCTAAAAGCCATGTCTTTTGTGAGCCTTTCATGAGCTTATGTCTTTGGTGAACCTTTCATGAGCTTATTCTAACGAGTTATGAAGTGGAGCTTGATCCTTAGAGCTATCCATGTTCATATCATACTTCTACACATGTGATCTAAATTAGCTAGGTTCAACGCAATGAAATGTCTGTTTGAAATGAGAAAGTGTGCTAAGCCAACTAATGGCGGTGTAATAGGTTGCATCCAGTCCAATCGTCTCATAATCTAAAAGCCATGTCTTTTGTGAGCCCTTCATGAGCTTATGTCTTTGGTGAACCTTTCATGAGCTTATTCTAACGAGTTATGAAGTGGAGCTTGATCCTTAGAGGTATCCATGTTCATATCATACTTCTACACAAGTGATCTAAATTAGCTAAGTTCAACGGAATGAAAAGTCTGTTTGAAATGAGAAAGTGTGCTAAGCCAACTAATGGCAGTGTAATAGGTTGCATCCAGTCCAATCTTCTGCTAATCTAAAAGCCATGTCTTTTGTGAGCCCTTCATGAGCTTATGTCTTTGGTGAACCTTTCATGAGCTTATTCTAACGAGTTATGAAGTGGAGCTTGATCCTTAGAGCTATCCATGTTCATATCATACTTCTACACATGTGATCTAAATTAGCTAGGTTCAACGCAATGAAATGTCTGTTTGAAATGAGAAAGTGTGCTAAGCCAACTAATGGCGGTGTAATAGGTTGAATCAAGTCCAATCTTCTGCTAATCTAAAAGCCATGTCTTTTGTGAGCCCTTCATGAGCTTATGTCTTTGGTGAACCTTTCATGAGCTTATTCTAACGAGTTATGAAGTGGAGCTTGATCCTTAGAGCTATCCATGTTCATATCTTTCTTCTACACATGTGATCTAAATTAGCTAAGTTCAACGCAATGAAATGTCTGTTTGAAATGAGAAAGTGTGCTAAGCCAACTAATGGCGGTGTAATAGGTTGCATCCAGTCCAATCTTATGCTAATCTAAAAGCCATGTCTTTTGTGAGCCTTTCATGAGCTTATGTCTTTGGTGAACCTTTCATGAGCTTATTCTAACGAGTTATGAAGTGGAGCTTGATCCTTAGAGCTATCCATGTTCATATCATACTTCTACACATGTGATCTAAATTAGCTAGGTTCAACGCAATGAAATGTCTGTTTGAAATGAGAAAGTGTGCTAAGCCAACTAATGGCGGTGTATTAGGTTGCATCCAGTCCAATCTTTTGCTAATCTAAAAGCCATGTCTTTTGTGAGCCCTTCATGAGCTTATGTCTTTGGTGAACCTTTCATGAGCTTATTCTAACGAGTTATGAAGTGGAGCTTGATCCTTAGAGCTATCCATGTTCATATCATACTTCTACACATGTGATCTAAATTAGCTAGGTTCAACGCAATGAAATGTTTGTTTGAAATGAGAAAGTGTGCTAAGCCAACTAATGGCGGTGTAATAGGTTGCATCTAGTCCAATCTTCTGCTAATCTAAAAGCAATGACTTTTGTGAGCCCTTCATGAGCTTATGTCTTTGGTGAACCTTTCATGAGCTTATTCTAACGAGTTATGAAGTGGAGCTTGATCCTTAGAGCTATCCATGTTCATATCATACTTCTACACATGTGATCTAAATTAGCTAGGTTCAACGCAATGAAATGTTTGTTTGAAATGAGAAAGTGTGCTAAGCCAACTAATGGCGGTGTAATAGGTTGCATCTAGTCCAATCTTCTGCTAATCTAAAAGCAATGACTTTTGTGAGCCCTTCATGAGCTTATGTCTTTGGTGAACCTTTCATGAGCTTATTCTAACGAGTTATGAAGTGGAGCTTGATCCTTAGAGCTATCCATGTTCATATCATACTTCTACACATGTAATCTAAATTAGCTAGGTTCAACGCAATGAAATGTCTGTTTGAAATGAGAAAGTGTGCTAAGCCAACTAATGGCGGTGTAATAGGTTGCATCCAGTCCAATCGTCTCCTAATCTAAAAGCCATGTCTTTTGTGAGCCCTTCATGAGCTTATGTCTTTGGTGAACCTTTCATGAGCTTATTCTAACGAGTTATGAAGTGGAGCTTGATCCTTAGAGCTATCCATGTTCATATCATACTTCTACACATGTGATCTAAATTAGCTAGGTTCAACGCACTGAAATGTCTGTTTGAAATGAGAAAGTGTGCTAAGCCAACTAATGGCGGTGTAATAGGTTGCATCCAGTCCAATCTTATGCTAATCTAAAAGCCATGTCTTTTGTGAGCCTTTCATGAGCTTATGTCTTTGGTGAACCTTTCATGAGCTTATTCTAACGAGTTATGAAGTGGAGCTTGATCCTTAGAGCTATCCATGTTCATATCATACTTCTACACATGTGATCTAAATTAGCTAGGTTCAACGCAATGAAATGTCTGTTTGAAATGAGAAAGTGTGCTAAGCCAACTAATGGCGGTGTAATAGGTTGCATCCAGTCCAATCGTCTCCTAATCTAAAAGCCATGTCTTTTGTGAGCCCTTCATGAGCTTATGTCTTTGGTGAACCTTTCATGAGCTTATTCTAACGAGTTATGAAGTGGAGCTTGATCCTTAGAGCTATCCATGTTCATATCATACTTCTACACAAGTGATTTAAATTAGCTAAGTTCAACGGAATGAAAAGTCTGTTTGAAATGAGAAAGTGTGCTAAGCCAACTAATGGCAGTGTAATAGGTTGCATCCAGTCCAATCTTCTGCTAATCTAAAAGCCATGTCTTTTGTGAGCCCTTCATGAGCTTATGTCTTTGGTGAACCTTTCATGAGATTATTCTAACGAGTTATGAAGTGGAGCTTGATCCTTAGAGCTATCCATGTTCATATCATACTTCTACACATGTGATCTAAATTAGCTAGGTTCAACGCAATGAAATGTCTGTTTGAAATGAGAAAGTGTGCTAAGCCAACTAATGGCGGTGTAATAGGTTGCATCCAGTCCAATCGTCTCCTAATCTAAAAGCCATGTCTTTTGTGAGCCCTTCATGAGCTTATGTCTTTGGTGAACCTTTCATGAGCTTATTCTAACGAGTTATGAAGTGGAGCTTGATCCTTAGAGCTATCCATGTTCATATCATACTTCTACACATGTGATCTAAATTAGCTAGGTTCAACGCAATGAAATGTCTGTTTGAAATGAGAAAGTGTGCTAAGCCAACTAATGGCGGTGTAATAGGTTGCATCCAGTCCAATCTTATGCTAATCTAAAAGCCATGTCTTTTGTGAGCCTTTCATGAGCTTATGTCTTTGGTGAACCTTTCATGAGCTTATTCTAACGAGTTATGAAGTGGAGCTTGATCCTTAGAGCTATCCATGTTCATATCATACTTCTACACATGTGATCTAAATTAGCTAGGTTCAACGCAATGAAATGTCTGTTTGAAATGAGAAAGTGTGCTAAGCCAACTAATGGCGGTGTAATAGGTTGCATCCAGTCCAATCGTCTCATAATCTAAAAGCCATGTCTTTTGTGAGCCCTTCATGAGCTTATGTCTTTGGTGAACCTTTCATGAGCTTATTCTAACGAGTTATGAAGTGGAGCTTGATCCTTAGAGGTATCCATGTTCATATCATACTTCTACACAAGTGATCTAAATTAGCTAAGTTCAACGGAATGAAAAGTCTGTTTGAAATGAGAAAGTGTGCTAAGCCAACTAATGGCAGTGTAATAGGTTGCATCCAGTCCAATCTTCTGCTAATCTAAAAGCCATGTCTTTTGTGAGCCCTTCATGAGCTTATGTCTTTGGTGAACCTTTCATGAGCTTATTCTAACGAGTTATGAAGTGGAGCTTGATCCTTAGAGCTATCCATGTTCATATCATACTTCTACACATGTGATCTAAATTAGCTAGGTTCAACGCAATGAAATGTCTGTTTGAAATGAGAAAGTGTGCTAAGCCAACTAATGGCGGTGTAATAGGTTGAATCAAGTCCAATCTTCTGCTAATCTAAAAGCCATGTCTTTTGTGAGCCCTTCATGAGCTTATGTCTTTGGTGAACCTTTCATGAGCTTATTCTAACGAGTTATGAAGTGGAGCTTGATCCTTAGAGCTATCCATGTTCATATCTTTCTTCTACACATGTGATCTAAATTAGCTAAGTTCAACGCAATGAAATGTCTGTTTGAAATGAGAAAGTGTGCTAAGCCAACTAATGGCGGTGTAATAGGTTGCATCCAGTCCAATCTTATGCTAATCTAAAAGCCATGTCTTTTGTGAGCCTTTCATGAGCTTATGTCTTTGGTGAACCTTTCATGAGCTTATTCTAACGAGTTATGAAGTGGAGCTTGATCCTTAGAGCTATCCATGTTCATATCATACTTCTACACATGTGATCTAAATTAGCTAGGTTCAACGCAATGAAATGTCTGTTTGAAATGAGAAAGTGTGCTAAGCCAACTAATGGCGGTGTATTAGGTTGCATCCAGTCCAATCTTTTGCTAATCTAAAAGCCATGTCTTTTGTGAGCCCTTCATGAGCTTATGTCTTTGGTGAACCTTTCATGAGCTTATTCTAACGAGTTATGAAGTGGAGCTTGATCCTTAGAGCTATCCATGTTCATATCATACTTCTACACATGTGATCTAAATTAGCTAGGTTCAACGCAATGAAATGTTTGTTTGAAATGAGAAAGTGTGCTAAGCCAACTAATGGCGGTGTAATAGGTTGCATCTAGTCCAATCTTCTGCTAATCTAAAAGCAATGACTTTTGTGAGCCCTTCATGAGCTTATGTCTTTGGTGAACCTTTCATGAGCTTATTCTAACGAGTTATGAAGTGGAGCTTGATCCTTAGAGCTATCCATGTTCATATCATACTTCTACACATGTGATCTAAATTAGCTAGGTTCAACGCAATGAAATGTTTGTTTGAAATGAGAAAGTGTGCTAAGCCAACTAATGGCGGTGTAATAGGTTGCATCTAGTCCAATCTTCTGCTAATCTAAAAGCAATGACTTTTGTGAGCCCTTCATGAGCTTATGTCTTTGGTGAACCTTTCATGAGCTTATTCTAACGAGTTATGAAGTGGAGCTTGATCCTTAGAGCTATCCATGTTCATATCATACTTCTACACATGTAATCTAAATTAGCTAGGTTCAACGCAATGAAATGTCTGTTTGAAATGAGAAAGTGTGCTAAGCCAACTAATGGCGGTGTATTAGGTTGCATCCAGTCCAATCTTCTGCTAATCTAAAAGCCATGTCTTTTGTGAGCCCTTCATTAGCTTATGTCTTTGGTGAACCTTTCATGAGCTTATTCTAACGAGTTATGAAGTGGAGCTTGATCCTTAGAGCTATCCATGTTCATATCATACTTCTACACATGTGATCTAAATTAGCTAGGTTCAACGCAATGAAATGTCTGTTTGAAATGAGAAAGTGTGCTAAGCCAACTAATGGCGGTGTAATAGGTTGCATCCAGTCCAATCGTCTCCTAATCTAAAAGCCATGTCTTTTGTGAGCCCTTCATGAGCTTATGTCTTTGGTGAACCTTTCATGAGCTTATTCTAACGAGTTATGAAGTGGAGCTTGATCCTTAGAGCTATCCATGTTCATATCATACTTCTAGACAAGTGATCTAAATTAGCTAAGTTCAACGCAATGAAAAGTCTGTTTGAAATGAGAAAGTGTGCTAAGCCAACTAATGGCGGTGTAATAGGTTGAATCAAGTCCAATCTTCTGCTAATCTAAAAGCTATGTCTTTTGTGAGCCCTTCATGAGCTTATGTCTTTGGTGAACCTTTCATGAGCTTATTCTAACGAGTTATGAAGTGGAGCTTGATCCTTAGAGCTATCCATGTTCATATCTTTCTTCTACACATGTGATCTAAATTAGCTAAGTTCAACGCAATGAAAAGTCTGTTTAAAATGAGAAAGTGTGCTAAGCCAACTAATGGCGGTGTAATAGGTTGCATCCAGTCCAATCTTCTGCTAATCTAAAAGCCATGTCTTTTGTGAGCCCTTCATGAGCTTATGTCTTTGGTGAACCTTTCATGAGCTTATTCTAACGAGTTATGAAGTGGAGCTTGATCCTTAGAGCTATCCATGTTCATATCATACTTCTACACATGTGATCTAAATTAGCTAAGTTCAACGCAATGAAATGTCTGTTTGAAATGAGAAAGTGTGCTAAGCCAACTAATGGCGGTGTAATAGGTTGCATCCAGTCCAATCTTATGCTAATCTAAAAGCCATGTCTTTTGTGAGCCTTTCATGAGCTTATGTCTTTGGTGAACCTTTCATGAGCTTATTCTAACGAGTTATGAAGTGGAGCTTGATCCTTAGAGCTATCCATGTTCATATCATACTTCTACACATGTGATCTAAATTAGCTAGGTTCAACGCAATGAAATGTCTGTTTGAAATGAGAAAGTGTGCTAACCCAACTAATGGCGGTGTATTAGGTTGCATCCAGTCCAATCTTCTGCTAATCTAAAAGCCATGTCTTTTGTGAGCCCTTCATGAGCTTATGTCTTTGGTGAACCTTTCATGAGCTTATTCTAACGAGTTATGAAGTGGAGCTTGATCCTTAGAGCTATCCATGTTCATATCATACTTCTACACATGTGATCTAAATTAGCTAGGTTCAACGCAATGAAATGTCTGTTTGAAATGAGAAAGTGTGCTAAGCCAACTAATGGCGGTGTAATAGGTTACATCTAGTCCAATCTTCTGCTAATCTAAAAGCCATGTCTTTTGTGAGCCCTTCATGAGCTTATGTCTTTGGTGAACCTTTCATGAGCTTATTCTAACGAGTTATGAAGTGGAGCTTGATCCTTAGAGCTATCCATGTTCATATCATACTTCTACACATGTGATCTAAATTAGCTAGGTTCAACGCAATGAAATGTCTGTTTGAAATGAGAAAGTGTGCTAAGCCAACTAATGGCGGTGTATTAGGTTGCATCCAGTCCAATCTTTTGCTAATCTAAAAGCCATGTCTTTTGTGAGCCCTTCATGAGCTTATGTCTTTGGTGAACCTTTCATGAGCTTATTCTAACGAGTTATGAAGTGGAGCTTGATCCTTAGAGCTATCCATGTTCATATCATACTTCTACACATGTGATCTAAATTAGCTAAGTTCAACGCAATGAAATGTCTGTTTGAAATGAGAAAGTGTGCTAAGCCAACTAATGGCGGTGTAATAGGTTGCATCCAGTCCAATCTTATGCTAATCTAAAAGCCATGTCTTTTGTGAGCCTTTCATGAGCTTATGTCTTTGGTGAACCTTTCATGAGCTTATTCTAACGAGTTATGAAGTGGAGCTTGATCCTTAGAGCTATCCATGTTCATATCATACTTCTACACATGTGATCTAAATTAGCTAGGTTCAACGCAATGAAATGTCTGTTTGAAATGAGAAAGTGTGCTAACCCAACTAATGGCGGTGTATTAGGTTGCATCCAGTCCAATCTTCTGCTAATCTAAAAGCCATGTCTTTTGTGAGCCCTTCATGAGCTTATGTCTTTGGTGAACCTTTCATGAGCTTATTCTAACGAGTTATGAAGTGGAGCTTGATCCTTAGAGCTATCCATGTTCATATCATACTTCTACACATGTGATCTAAATTAGCTAGGTTCAACGCAATGAAATGTCTGTTTGAAATGAGAAAGTGTGCTAAGCCAACTAATGGCGGTGTATTAGGTTGCATCCAGTCCAATCTTTTGCTAATCTAAAAGCCATGTCTTTTGTGAGCCCTTCATGAGCTTATGTCTTTGGTGAACCTTTCATGAGCTTATTCTAACGAGTTATGAAGTGGAGCTTGATCCTTAGAGCTATCCATGTTCATATCATACTTCTACACATGTGATCTAAATTAGCTAAGTTCAACGCAATGAAATGTCTGTTTGAAATGAGAAAGTGTGCTAAGCCAACTAATGGCGGTGTAATAGGTTGCATCCAGTCCAATCTTATGCTAATCTAAAAGCCATGTCTTTTGTGAGCCTTTCATGAGCTTATGTCTTTGGTGAACCTTTCATGAGCTTATTCTAACGAGTTATGAAGTGGAGCTTGATCCTTAGAGCTATCCATGTTCATATCATACTTCTACACATGTGATCTAAATTAGCTAGGTTCAACGCAATGAAATGTCTGTTTGAAATGAGAAAGTGTGCTAACCCAACTAATGGCGGTGTATTAGGTTGCATCCAGTCCAATCTTCTGCTAATCTAAAAGCCATGTCTTTTGTGAGCCCTTCATGAGCTTATGTCTTTGGTGAACCTTTCATGAGCTTATTCTAACGAGTTATGAAGTGGAGCTTGATCCTTAGAGCTATCCATGTTCATATCATACTTCTACACATGTGATCTAAATTAGCTAGGTTCAACGCAATGAAATGTCTGTTTGAAATGAGAAAGTGTGCTAAGCCAACTAATGGCGGTGTAATAGGTTACATCTAGTCCAATCTTCTGCTAATCTAAAAGCCATGTCTTTTGTGAGCCCTTCATGAGCTTATGTCTTTGGTGAACCTTTCATGAGCTTATTCTAACGAGTTATGAAGTGGAGCTTGATCCTTAGAGCTATCCATGTTCATATCATACTTCTACACATGTGATCTAAATTAGCTAGGTTCAACGCAATGAAATGTCTGTTTGAAATGAGAAAGTGTGCTAAGCCAACTAATGGCGGTGTATTAGGTTGCATCCAGTCCAATCTTTTGCTAATCTAAAAGCCATGTCTTTTGTGAGCCCTTCATGAGCTTATGTCTTTGGTGAACCTTTCATGAGCTTATTCTAACGAGTTATGAAGTGGAGCTTGATCCTTAGAGCTATCCATGTTCATATCATACTTCTACACATGTGATCTAAATTAGCTAGGTTCAACGCAATGAAATGTCTGTTTGAAATGAGAAAGTGTGCTAAGCCAACTAATGGCGGTGTATTAGGTTGCATCCAGTCCAATCTTTTGCTAATCTAAAAGCCATGTCTTTTGTGAGCCCTTCATGAGCTTATGTCTTTGGTGAACCTTTCATGAGCTTATTCTAACGAGTTATGAAGTGGAGCTTGATCCTTAGAGCTATCCATGTTCATATCATACTTCTACACATGTGATCTAAATTAGCTAAGTTCAACGCAATGAAATGTCTGTTTGAAATGAGAAAGTGTGCTAAGCCAACTAATGGCGGTGTAATAGGTTGCATCCAGTCCAATCTTATGCTAATCTAAAAGCCATGTCTTTTGTGAGCCTTTCATGAGCTTATGTCTTTGGTGAACCTTTCATGAGCTTATTCTAACGAGTTATGAAGTGGAGCTTGATCCTTAGAGCTATCCATGTTCATATCATACTTCTACACATGTGATCTAAATTAGCTAGGTTCAACGCAATGAAATGTCTGTTTGAAATGAGAAAGTGTGCTAACCCAACTAATGGCGGTGTATTAGGTTGCATCCAGTCCAATCTTCTGCTAATCTAAAAGCCATGTCTTTTGTGAGCCCTTCATGAGCTTATGTCTTTGGTGAACCTTTCATGAGCTTATTCTAACGAGTTATGAAGTGGAGCTTGATCCTTAGAGCTATCCATGTTCATATCATACTTCTACACATGTGATCTAAATTAGCTAGGTTCAACGCAATGAAATGTCTGTTTGAAATGAGAAAGTGTGCTAAGCCAACTAATGGCGGTGTAATAGGTTACATCTAGTCCAATCTTCTGCTAATCTAAAAGCCATGTCTTTTGTGAGCCCTTCATGAGCTTATGTCTTTGGTGAACCTTTCATGAGCTTATTCTAACGAGTTATGAAGTGGAGCTTGATCCTTAGAGCTATCCATGTTCATATCATACTTCTACACATGTGATCTAAATTAGCTAGGTTCAACGCAATGAAATGTCTGTTTGAAATGAGAAAGTGTGCTAAGCCAACTAATGGCGGTGTATTAGGTTGCATCCAGTCCAATCTTTTGCTAATCTAAAAGCCATGTCTTTTGTGAGCCCTTCATGAGCTTATGTCTTTGGTGAACCTTTCATGAGCTTATTCTAACGAGTTATGAAGTGGAGCTTGATCCTTAGAGCTATCCATGTTCATATCATACTTCTACACATGTGATCTAAATTAGCTAAGTTCAACGCAATGAAATGTCTGTTTGAAATGAGAAAGTGTGCTAAGCCAACTAATGGCGGTGTAATAGGTTGCATCCAGTCCAATCTTATGCTAATCTAAAAGCCATGTCTTTTGTGAGCCTTTCATGAGCTTATGTCTTTGGTGAACCTTTCATGAGCTTATTCTAACGAGTTATGAAGTGGAGCTTGATCCTTAGAGCTATCCATGTTCATATCATACTTCTACACATGTGATCTAAATTAGCTAGGTTCAACGCAATGAAATGTCTGTTTGAAATGAGAAAGTGTGCTAACCCAACTAATGGCGGTGTATTAGGTTGCATCCAGTCCAATCTTCTGCTAATCTAAAAGCCATGTCTTTTGTGAGCCCTTCATGAGCTTATGTCTTTGGTGAACCTTTCATGAGCTTATTCTAACGAGTTATGAAGTGGAGCTTGATCCTTAGAGCTATCCATGTTCATATCATACTTCTACACATGTGATCTAAATTAGCTAGGTTCAACGCAATGAAATGTCTGTTTGAAATGAGAAAGTGTGCTAAGCCAACTAATGGCGGTGTATTAGGTTGCATCCAGTCCAATCTTTTGCTAATCTAAAAGCCATGTCTTTTGTGAGCCCTTCATGAGCTTATGTCTTTGGTGAACCTTTCATGAGCTTATTCTAACGAGTTATGAAGTGGAGCTTGATCCTTAGAGCTATCCATGTTCATATCATACTTCTACACATGTGATCTAAATTAGCTAAGTTCAACGCAATGAAATGTCTGTTTGAAATGAGAAAGTGTGCTAAGCCAACTAATGGCGGTGTAATAGGTTGCATCCAGTCCAATCTTATGCTAATCTAAAAGCCATGTCTTTTGTGAGCCTTTCATGAGCTTATGTCTTTGGTGAACCTTTCATGAGCTTATTCTAACGAGTTATGAAGTGGAGCTTGATCCTTAGAGCTATCCATGTTCATATCATACTTCTACACATGTGATCTAAATTAGCTAGGTTCAACGCAATGAAATGTCTGTTTGAAATGAGAAAGTGTGCTAACCCAACTAATGGCGGTGTATTAGGTTGCATCCAGTCCAATCTTCTGCTAATCTAAAAGCCATGTCTTTTGTGAGCCCTTCATGAGCTTATGTCTTTGGTGAACCTTTCATGAGCTTATTCTAACGAGTTATGAAGTGGAGCTTGATCCTTAGAGCTATCCATGTTCATATCATACTTCTACACATGTGATCTAAATTAGCTAGGTTCAACGCAATGAAATGTCTGTTTGAAATGAGAAAGTGTGCTAAGCCAACTAATGGCGGTGTAATAGGTTACATCTAGTCCAATCTTCTGCTAATCTAAAAGCCATGTCTTTTGTGAGCCCTTCATGAGCTTATGTCTTTGGTGAACCTTTCATGAGCTTATTCTAACGAGTTATGAAGTGGAGCTTGATCCTTAGAGCTATCCATGTTCATATCATACTTCTACACATGTGATCTAAATTAGCTAGGTTCAACGCAATGAAATGTCTGTTTGAAATGAGAAAGTGTGCTAAGCCAACTAATGGCGGTGTATTAGGTTGCATCCAGTCCAATCTTTTGCTAATCTAAAAGCCATGTCTTTTGTGAGCCCTTCATGAGCTTATGTCTTTGGTGAACCTTTCATGAGCTTATTCTAACGAGTTATGAAGTGGAGCTTGATCCTTAGAGCTATCCATGTTCATATCATACTTCTACACATGTGATCTAAATTAGCTAGGTTCAACGCAATGAAATGTTTGTTTGAAATGAGAAAGTGTGCTAAGCCAACTAATGGCGGTGTAATAGGTTGCATCTAGTCCAATCTTCTGCTAATCTAAAAGCCATGTCTTTTGTGAGCCCTTCATGAGCTTATGTCTTTGGTGAACCTTTCATGAGCTTATTCTAACGAGTTATGAAGTGGAGCTTGATCCTTAGAGCTATCCATGTTCATATCATACTTCTACACATGTGATCTAAATTAGCTAGGTTCAACGCAATGAAATGTCTGTTTGAAATGAGAAAGTGTGCTAAGCCAACTAATGGCGGTGTAATAGGTTGCATCTAGTCCAATCTTCTGCTAATCTAAAAGCAATGTCTTTTGTGAGCCCTTCATGAGCTTATGTCTTTGGTGAACCTTTCATGAGCTTATTCTAACGAGTTATGAAGTGGAGCTTGATCCTTAGAGCTATCCATGTTCATATCATACTTCTACACATGTGATCTAAATTAGCTAGGTTCAACGCAATGAAATGTCTGTTTGAAATGAGAAAGTGTGCTAAGCCAACTAATGGCGGTGTATTAGGTTGCATCCAGTCCAATCTTCTGCTAATCTAAAAGCCATGTCTTTTGTGAGCCCTTCATGAGCTTATGTCTTTGGTGAACCTTTCATGAGCTTATTCTAACGAGTTATGAAGTGGAGCTTGATCCTTAGAGCTATCCATGTTCATATCATACTTCTACACATGTGATCTAAATTAGCTAGGTTCAACGCAATGAAATGTCTGTTTGAAATGAGAAAGTGTGCTTAGCCAACTAATGACAGTGTAATAGGTTGCATCCAGTCCAATCGTCTCCTAATCTAAAAGCCATGTCTTTTGTGAGCCCTTCATGAGCTTATGTCTTTGGTGAACCTTTCATGAGCTTATTCTAACGAGTTATGAAGTGGAGCTTGATCCTTAGAGCTATCCATGTTCATATCATACTTCTACACAAGTGATCTAAATTAGCTAAGTTCAACGCAATGAAAAGTCTGTTTGAAATGAGAAAGTGTGCTTAGCCAACTAATGACAGTGTAATAGGTTGCATCCAGTCCAATCTTCTGCTAATCTAAAAGCCATGTCTTTTGTGAGCCCTTCATGAGCTTATGTCTTTGGTGAACCTTTCATGAGCTTATTCTAACGAGTTATGAAGTGGAGCTTGATCCTTAGAGCTATCCATGTTCATATCATACTTCTACACAAGTAATCTAAATTAGCTAAGTTCAACGCAATAAAAAGTCTGTTTGAAATGAGAAAGTGTGCTAAGCCAACTAATGGCGGTGTAATAGGTTGAATCGAGTCCAATCTTTTGCTAATCTAAAAGCCATGTCTATTGTGAGCCCTTCATGAGCTTATGTCTTTGGTGAACCTTTCATGAGCTTATTTTAACGAGTTATGAAGTGGAGCTTGATCCTAAGAGCTATCCACGTTCATATCATACTTCTACACATGTGATCTCAATTAGCTAAGTTCAACGCAATGAAATGTCTGTTTGACATGTGAAAGTGTGCTAAGCCAGTTAACAGCAGTGTAATAGGTTGCATCCAGTCCAATCTTCTGCTAATCTAAAAGCCATGTCTTCTGTGAGCCTTTCATGAGCTTATGTGTTTGGTGAACCTTTCATGTGCTTATTCTAACGAGTTATGAAATGGAGCTTGATCCTAAGAGCTATCCACGTTCATATCATACTTCTACACATGTGATCTAAATTAGCTAAGTTCAACGCAAAGAAATGTCTGTTTGAAATGAGAAAGTCTGCTAAGCCAACTAATGGCGGTGTAATAGGTTGCATCAAGTCCAATCTTCTGCTAATCTAAAAGCCATGTCTTTTGTGAGCCTTTCATGAGCTTATGTCTTTGGTGAACCTTTCATGAGCTTATTCTAACGAGTTATGAAGTGGAGCTTGATCCTTAGAGCTATCCATGTTCATATCATACTTCTACACATGTGATCTAAATTAGCTAGGTTCAACGCAATGAAATGTCTGTTGGAAATGAGAAAGTGTGCTAAGCCAACTAATGGCGGTGTATTAGGTTGCATCCAGTCCAATCTTCTGCTAATCTAAAAGCCATGTATTTTGTGAGCCCTTCATGAGCTTATGTCTTTGGTGAACCTTTCATGAGCTTATTCTAACGAGTTATGAAGTGGAGCTTGATACTTAGAGCTATCCATGTTCATATCATACTTCTACACATGTGATCTAAATTAGCTAGGTTCAACGCAATGAAATGTCTGTTTGAAATGAGAAAGTGTGCTAAGCCAACTAATGGCGGTGTAATAGGTTGCATCCAGTCCAATCTTCTGCTAATCTAAAAGCCATGTCTTTTGTGAGCCCTTCATGAGCTTATGTCTTTGGTGAACCTTTCATGAGCTTATTCTAACGAGTTATGAAGTGGAGCTTGATCCTTAGAGCTATCCATGTTCATATCATACTTCTACACAATTGATCTAAATTAGCTAAGTTCAACGCAATGAAAAGTCTGTTTGAAATGAGAAAGTGTGCTAAGCCAACTAATGGCGGTGTAATAGGTTGAATCGAGTCCAATCTTCTGCTAATCTAAAAGCCATGTCTATTGTGAGCCCTTCATGAGCTTATGTCTTTGGTGAACCTTTCATGAGCTTATTCTAACGAGTTATGAAGTGTAGCTTGATCCTTAGAGCTATCCATGTTCATATCATACTTCTACACATGTGATCTAAATTAGCTAGGTTCAACGCAATGAAATGTCTGTTTGAAATGAGAAAGTGTGCTAAGCCAACTAATGGCGGTGTAATAGGTTAAATCGAGTCCAATCTTCTGCTAATCTAAAAGCCATGTCTATTGTGAGCCCTTCATGAGCTTATGTCTTTGGTGAACCTTTCATGAGCTTATTCTAACGAGTTATGAAGTGGAGCTTGATCCTTAGAGCTATCCATGTTCATATCATACTTCTACACATGTGATCTAAATTAGCTAAGTTCAACGCAATGAAATGTCTGTTTGAAATGAGAAAGTGTGCTAAGCCAACTAATGGCGGTGTATTAGGTTGCATCCAGTCCAATCTTCTGCTAATCTAAAAGCCATGTCTTTTGTGAGCCCTTCATGAGCTTATGTCTTTGGTGAACCTTTCATGAGCTTATTCTAACGAGTTATGAAGTGGAGCTTGATCCTTAGAGCTATCCATGTTCATATCATACTTCTACACATGTGATCTAAATTAGTTAGGTTCAACGCAATGAAATGTCTGTTTGAAATGAGAAAGTGTGCTAAGCCAACTAATGGCGGTGTAATAGGTTGCATCCAGTCCAATCGTCTCCTAATCTAAAAGCCATGTCTTTTGTGAGCCCTTCATGAGCTTATGTCTTTGGTGAATCTTTCATGAGCTTATTCTACGAGTTATGAAGTGGAGCTTGATCCTTAGAGCTATCCATGTTCATATCATACTTCTACACATGTGATCTAAATTAGCTAGGTTCAACGCAATGAAATGTCTGTTTGAAATGAGAAAGTGTGCTAAGCCAACTAATGGCGGTGTATTAGGTTGCATCCAGTCCAATCTTCTGCTAATCTAAAAGCCATGTCTTTTGTGAGCCCTTCATGAGCTTATGTCTTTGGTGAACCTTTCATGAGCTTATTCTAACGAGTTATGAAGTGGAGCTTGATCCTTAGAGCTATCCATGTTCATATCATACTTCTACACATGTGATCTAAATTAGCTAGGTTCAACGCAATGAAATGTCTGTTTGAAATGAGAAAGTGTGCTAAGCCAACTAATGGCGGTGTAATAGGTTGCATCCAGTCCAATCTTCTGCTAATCTAAAAGCAATGTCTTTTGTGAGCCCTTCATGAGCTTATGTCTTTGGTGAACCTTTCATGAGCTTATTTTAACGAGTTATGAAGTGGAGCTTGATCCTTAGAGCTATCCATGTTCATATCATACTTCTACACATGTGATCTCAATTAGCTAAGTTCAACGCAATGAAATGTCTGTTTGACATGTGAAAGTGTGCTAAGCCAGTTAACAGCAGTGTAATAGGTTGCATCCAGTCCAATCTTCTGCTAATCTAAAAGCCATGTCTTCTGTGAGCCTTTCATGAGCTTATGTGTTTGGTGAACCTTTCATGTGCTTATTCTAACGAGTTATGAAATGGAGCTTGATCCTAAGAGCTATCCACGTTCATATCATACTTCTACACATGTGATCTAAATTAGCTAAGTTCAACGCAAAGAAATGTCTGTTTGAAATGAGAAAGTCTGCTAAGCCAACTAATGGCGGTGTAATAGGTTGCATCAAGTCCAATCTTCTGCTAATCTAAAAGCCATGTCTTTTGTGAGCCTTTCATGAGCTTATGTCTTTGGTGAACCTTTCATGAGCTTATTCTAACGAGTTATGAAGTGGAGCTTGATCCTTAGAGCTATCCATGTTCATATCATACTTCTACACATGTGATCTAAATTAGCTAGGTTCAGCGCAATGAAATGTCTGTTTGAAATGAGAAAGTGTGCTAAGCCAACTAATGGCGGTGTAATAGGTTGCATCCAGTCCAATCTTCTGCTAATCTAAAAGCAATGTCTTTTGTGAGCCCTTCATGAGCTTATGTCTTTGGTGAACCTTTCATGAGCTTATTTTAACGAGTTATGAAGTGGAGCTTGATCCTTAGAGCTATCCATGTTCATATCATACTTCTACACATGTGATCTCAATTAGCTAAGTTCAACGCAATGAAATGTCTGTTTGACATGTGAAAGTGTGCTAAGCCAGTTAACAGCAGTGTAATAGGTTGCATCCAGTCCAATCTTCTGCTAATCTAAAAGCCATGTCTTCTGTGAGCCTTTCATGAGCTTATGTGTTTGGTGAACCTTTCATGTGCTTATTCTAACGAGTTATGAAATGGAGCTTGATCCTAAGAGCTATCCACGTTCATATCATACTTCTACACATGTGATCTAAATTAGCTAAGTTCAACGCAAAGAAATGTCTGTTTGAAATGAGAAAGTCTGCTAAGCCAACTAATGGCGGTGTAATAGGTTGCATCAAGTCCAATCTTCTGCTAATCTAAAAGCCATGTCTTTTGTGAGCCTTTCATGAGCTTATGTCTTTGGTGAACCTTTCATGAGCTTATTCTAACGAGTTATGAAGTGGAGCTTGATCCTTAGAGCTATCCATGTTCATATCATACTTCTACACATGTGATCTAAATTAGCTAGGTTCAACGCAATGAAATGTCTGTTTGAAATGAGAAAGTGTGCTAAGCCAACTAATGGCGGTGTATTAGGTTGCATCCAGTCCAATCTTCTGCTAATCTAAAAGCCATGTCTTTTGTGAGCCCTTCATGAGCTTATGTCTTTGGTGAACCTTTCATGAGCTTATTCTAACGAGTTATGAAGTGGAGCTTGATCCTTAGAGCTATCCATGTTCATATCATACTTCTACACATGTGATCTAAATTAGCTAGGTTCAACGCAATGAAATGTCTGTTTGAAATGAGAAAGTGTGCTAAGCCAACTAATGGCGGTGTAATAGGTTGCATCCAGTCCAATCTTCTGCTAATCTAAAAGCCATGTCTTTTGTGAGCCCTTCATGAGCTTATGTCTTTGGTGAACCTTTCATGAGCTTATTCTAACGAGTTATGAAGTGGAGCTTGATCCTTAGAGCTATCCATGTTCATATCATACTTCTACACAATTGATCTAAATTAGCTAAGTTCAACGCAATGAAAAGTCTGTTTGAAATGAGAAAGTGTGCTAAGCCAACTAATGGCGGTGTAATAGGTTGAATCGAGTCCAATCTTCTGCTAATCTAAAAGCCATGTCTATTGTGAGCCCTTCATGAGCTTATATCTTTGGTGAACCTTTCATGAGCTTATTCTAACGAGTTATGAAGTGGAGCTTGATCCTTAGAGCTATCCATGTTCATATCATACTTCTACACATGTGATCTAAATTAGCTAGGTTCAACGCAATGAAATGTCTGTTTGAAATGAGAAAGTGTGCTAAGCCAACTAATGGCGGTGTAATAGGTTGAATCGAGTCCAATCTTCTGCTAATCTAAAAGCCATGTCTATTGTGAGCCCTTCATGAGCTTATGTCTTTGGTGAACCTTTCATGAGCTTATTCTAACGAGTTATGAAGTGGAGCTTGATCCTTAGAGCTATCCATGTTCATATCATACTTCTACACATGTGATCTAAATTAGCTAAGTTCAACGCAATGAAATGTCTGTTTGAAATGAGAAAGTGTGCTAAGCCAACTAATGGCGGTGTATTAGGTTGCATCCAGTCCAATCTTCTGCTAATCTAAAAGCCATGTCTTTTGTGAGCCCTTCATGAGCTTATGTCTTTGGTGAACCTTTCATGAGCTTATTCTAACGAGTTATGAAGTGGAGCTTGATCCTTAGAGCTATCCATGTTCATATCATACTTCTACACATGTGATCTAAATTAGTTAGGTTCAACGCAATGAAATGTCTGTTTGAAATGAGAAAGTGTGCTAAGCCAACTAATGGCGGTGTAATAGGTTGCATCCAGTCCAATCGTCTCCTAATCTAAAAGCCATGTCTTTTGTGAGCCCTTCATGAGCTTATGTCTTTGGTGAATCTTTCATGAGCTTATTCTACGAGTTATGAAGTGGAGCTTGATCCTTAGAGCTATCCATGTTCATATCATACTTCTACACATGTGATCTAAATTAGCTAGGTTCAACGCAATGAAATGTCTGTTTGAAATGAGAAAGTGTGCTAAGCCAACTAATGGCGGTGTAATAGGTTGCATCCAGTCCAATCTTCTGCTAATCTAAAAGCCATGTCTTTTGTGAGCCCTTCATGAGCTTATGTCTTTGGTGAACCTTTCATGAGCTTATTCTAACGAGTTATGAAGTGGAGCTTGATCCTTAGAGCTATCCATGTTCATATCATACTTCTACACAATTGATCTAAATTAGCTAAGTTCAACGCAATGAAAAGTCTGTTTGAAATGAGAAAGTGTGCTAAGCCAACTAATGGCGGTGTAATAGGTTGAATCGAGTCCAATCTTCTGCTAATCTAAAAGCCATGTCTATTGTGAGCCCTTCATGAGCTTATGTCTTTGGTGAACCTTTCATGAGCTTATTCTAACGAGTTATGAAGTGGAGCTTGATCCTTAGAGCTATCCATGTTCATATCATACTTCTACACATGTGATCTAAATTAGCTAGGTTCAACGCAATGAAATGTCTGTTTGAAATGAGAAAGTGTGCTAAGCCAACTAATGGCGGTGTAATAGGTTGAATCGAGTCCAATCTTCTGCTAATCTAAAAGCCATGTCTATTGTGAGCCCTTCATGAGCTTATGTCTTTGGTGAACCTTTCATGAGCTTATTCTAACGAGTTATGAAGTGGAGCTTGATCCTTAGAGCTATCCATGTTCATATCATACTTCTACACATGTGATCTAAATTAGTTAGGTTCAACGCAATGAAATGTCTGTTTGAAATGAGAAAGTGTGCTAAGCCAACTAATGGCGGTGTAATAGGTTGCATCCAGTCCAATCGTCTCCTAATCTAAAAGCCATGTCTTTTGTGAGCCCTTCATGAGCTTATGTCTTTGGTGAATCTTTCATGAGCTTATTCTACGAGTTATGAAGTGGAGCTTGATCCTTAGAGCTATCCATGTTCATATCATACTTCTACACATGTGATCTAAATTAGCTAGGTTCAACGCAATGAAATGTCTGTTTGAAATGAGAAAGTGTGCTAAGCCAACTAATGGCGGTGTATTAGGTTGCATCCAGTCCAATCTTCTGCTAATCTAAAAGCCATGTCTTTTGTGAGCCCTTCATGAGCTTATGTCTTTGGTGAACCTTTCATGAGCTTATTCTAACGAGTTATGAAGTGGAGCTTGATCCTTAGAGCTATCCATGTTCATATCATACTTCTACACATGTGATCTAAATTAGCTAGGTTCAACGCAATGAAATGTCTGTTTGAAATGAGAAAGTGTGCTAAGCCAACTAATGGCGGTGTAATAGGTTGCATCCAGTCCAATCTTCTGCTAATCTAAAAGCAATGTCTTTTGTGAGCCCTTCATGAGCTTATGTCTTTGGTGAACCTTTCATGAGCTTATTTTAACGAGTTATGAAGTGGAGCTTGATCCTTAGAGCTATCCATGTTCATATCATACTTCTACACATGTGATCTCAATTAGCTAAGTTCAACGCAATGAAATGTCTGTTTGACATGTGAAAGTGTGCTAAGCCAGTTAACAGCAGTGTAATAGGTTGCATCCAGTCCAATCTTCTGCTAATCTAAAAGCCATGTCTTCTGTGAGCCTTTCATGAGCTTATGTGTTTGGTGAACCTTTCATGTGCTTATTCTAACGAGTTATGAAATGGAGCTTGATCCTAAGAGCTATCCACGTTCATATCATACTTCTACACATGTGATCTAAATTAGCTAAGTTCAACGCAAAGAAATGTCTGTTTGAAATGAGAAAGTCTGCTAAGCCAACTAATGGCGGTGTAATAGGTTGCATCAAGTCCAATCTTCTGCTAATCTAAAAGCCATGTCTTTTGTGAGCCTTTCATGAGCTTATGTCTTTGGTGAACCTTTCATGAGCTTATTCTAACGAGTTATGAAGTGGAGCTTGATCCTTAGAGCTATCCATGTTCATATCATACTTCTACACATGTGATCTAAATTAGCTAGGTTCAACGCAATGAAATGTCTGTTTGAAATGAGAAAGTGTGCTAAGCCAACTAATGGCGGTGTAATAGGTTGCATCCAGTCCAATCTTCTGCTAATCTAAAAGCAATGTCTTTTGTGAGCCCTTCATGAGCTTATGTCTTTGGTGAACCTTTCATGAGCTTATTTTAACGAGTTATGAAGTGGAGCTTGATCCTTAGAGCTATCCATGTTCATATCATACTTCTACACATGTGATCTCAATTAGCTAAGTTCAACGCAATGAAATGTCTGTTTGACATGTGAAAGTGTGCTAAGCCAGTTAACAGCAGTGTAATAGGTTGCATCCAGTCCAATCTTCTGCTAATCTAAAAGCCATGTCTTCTGTGAGCCTTTCATGAGCTTATGTGTTTGGTGAACCTTTCATGTGCTTATTCTAACGAGTTATGAAATGGAGCTTGATCCTAAGAGCTATCCACGTTCATATCATACTTCTACACATGTGATCTAAATTAGCTAAGTTCAACGCAAAGAAATGTCTGTTTGAAATGAGAAAGTCTGCTAAGCCAACTAATGGCGGTGTAATAGGTTGCATCAAGTCCAATCTTCTGCTAATCTAAAAGCCATGTCTTTTGTGAGCCTTTCATGAGCTTATGTCTTTGGTGAACCTTTCATGAGCTTATTCTAACGAGTTATGAAGTGGAGCTTGATCCTTAGAGCTATCCATGTTCATATCATACTTCTACACATGTGATCTAAATTAGCTAGGTTCAACGCAATGAAATGTCTGTTTGAAATGAGAAAGTGTGCTAAGCCAACTAATGGCGGTGTATTAGGTTGCATCCAGTCCAATCTTCTGCTAATCTAAAAGCCATGTCTTTTGTGAGCCCTTCATGAGCTTATGTCTTTGGTGAACCTTTCATGAGCTTATTCTAACGAGTTATGAAGTGGAGCTTGATCCTTAGAGCTATCCATGTTCATATCATACTTCTACACATGTGATCTAAATTAGCTAGGTTCAACGCAATGAAATGTCTGTTTGAAATGAGAAAGTGTGCTAAGCCAACTAATGGCGGTGTAATAGGTTGCATCCAGTCCAATCTTCTGCTAATCTAAAAGCCATGTCTTTTGTGAGCCCTTCATGAGCTTATGTCTTTGGTGAACCTTTCATGAGCTTATTCTAACGAGTTATGAAGTGGAGCTTGATCCTTAGAGCTATCCATGTTCATATCATACTTCTACACAATTGATCTAAATTAGCTAAGTTCAACGCAATGAAAAGTCTGTTTGAAATGAGAAAGTGTGCTAAGCCAACTAATGGCGGTGTAATAGGTTGAATCGAGTCCAATCTTCTGCTAATCTAAAAGCCATGTCTATTGTGAGCCCTTCATGAGCTTATATCTTTGGTGAACCTTTCATGAGCTTATTCTAACGAGTTATGAAGTGGAGCTTGATCCTTAGAGCTATCCATGTTCATATCATACTTCTACACATGTGATCTAAATTAGCTAGGTTCAACGCAATGAAATGTCTGTTTGAAATGAGAAAGTGTGCTAAGCCAACTAATGGCGGTGTAATAGGTTGAATCGAGTCCAATCTTCTGCTAATCTAAAAGCCATGTCTATTGTGAGCCCTTCATGAGCTTATGTCTTTGGTGAACCTTTCATGAGCTTATTCTAACGAGTTATGAAGTGGAGCTTGATCCTTAGAGCTATCCATGTTCATATCATACTTCTACACATGTGATCTAAATTAGCTAAGTTCAACGCAATGAAATGTCTGTTTGAAATGAGAAAGTGTGCTAAGCCAACTAATGGCGGTGTATTAGGTTGCATCCAGTCCAATCTTCTGCTAATCTAAAAGCCATGTCTTTTGTGAGCCCTTCATGAGCTTATGTCTTTGGTGAACCTTTCATGAGCTTATTCTAACGAGTTATGAAGTGGAGCTTGATCCTTAGAGCTATCCATGTTCATATCATACTTCTACACATGTGATCTAAATTAGTTAGGTTCAACGCAATGAAATGTCTGTTTGAAATGAGAAAGTGTGCTAAGCCAACTAATGGCGGTGTAATAGGTTGCATCCAGTCCAATCGTCTCCTAATCTAAAAGCCATGTCTTTTGTGAGCCCTTCATGAGCTTATGTCTTTGGTGAATCTTTCATGAGCTTATTCTACGAGTTATGAAGTGGAGCTTGATCCTTAGAGCCATCCATGTTCATATCATACTTCTACACATGTGATCTAAATTAGCTAGGTTCAACGCAATGAAATGTCTGTTTGAAATGAGAAAGTGTGCTAAGCCAACTAATGGCGGTGTATTAGGTTGCATCCAGTCCAATCTTCTGCTAATCTAAAAGCCATGTCTTTTGTGAGCCCTTCATGAGCTTATGTCTTTGGTGAACCTTTCATGAGCTTATTCTAACGAGTTATGAAGTGGAGCTTGATCCTTTGAGCTATCCATGTTCATATCATACTTCTACACATGTGATCTAAATTAGCTAGGTTCAACGCAATGAAATGTCTGTTTGAAATGAGAAAGTGTGCTAAGCCAACTAATGGGGGTGTAATAGGTTGCATCCAGTCCAATCTTCTGCTAATCTAAAAGCAATGTCTTTTGTGAGCCCTTCATGAGCTTATGTCTTTGGTGAACCTTTCATGAGCTTATTTTAACGAGTTATGAAGTGGAGCTTGATCCTTAGAGCTATCCATGTTCATATCATACTTCTACACATGTGATCTCAATTAGCTAAGTTCAACGCAATGAAATGTCTGTTTGACATGTGAAAGTGTGCTAAGCCAGTTAACAGCAGTGTAATAGGTTGCATCCAGTCCAATCTTCTGCTAATCTAAAAGCCATGTCTTCTGTGAGCCTTTCATGAGCTTATGTGTTTGGTGAACCTTTCATGTGCTTATTCTAACGAGTTATGAAATGGAGCTTGATCCTAAGAGCTATCCACGTTCATATCATACTTCTACACATGTGATCTAAATTAGCTAAGTTCAACGCAAAGAAATGTCTGTTTGAAATGAGAAAGTCTGCTAAGCCAACTAATGGCGGTGTAATAGGTTGCATCAAGTCCAATCTTCTGCTAATCTAAAAGCCATGTCTTTTGTGAGCCTTTCATGAGCTTATGTCTTTGGTGAACCTTTCATGAGCTTATTCTAACGAGTTATGAAGTGGAGCTTGATCCTTAGAGCTATCCATGTTCATATCATACTTCTACACATGTGATCTAAATTAGCTAGGTTCAACGCAATGAAATGTCTGTTTGAAATGAGAAAGTGTGCTAAGCCAACTAATGGCGGTGTATTAGGTTGCATCCAGTCCAATCTTCTGCTAATCTAAAAGCCATGTCTTTTGTGAGCCCTTCATGAGCTTATGTCTTTGGTGAACCTTTCATGAGCTTATTCTAACGAGTTATGAAGTGGAGCTTGATCCTTAGAGCTATCCATGTTCATATCATACTTCTACACATGTGATCTAAATTAGCTAGGTTCAACGCAATGAAATGTCTGTTTGAAATGAGAAAGTGTGCTAAGCCAACTAATGGCGGTGTAATAGGTTGCATCCAGTCCAATCTTCTGCTAATCTAAAAGCAATGTCTTTTGTGAGCCCTTCATGAGCTTATGTCTTTGGTGAACCTTTCATGAGCTTATTTTAACGAGTTATGAAGTGGAGCTTGATCCTTAGAGCTATCCATGTTCATATCATACTTCTACACATGTGATCTCAATTAGCTAAGTTCAACGCAATGAAATGTCTGTTTGACATGTGAAAGTGTGCTAAGCCAACTAATGGCGGTGTAATAGGTTGCATCTAGTCCAATCTTCTGCTAATCTAAAAGCCATGTCTTCTGTGAGCCTTTCATGAGCTTATGTGTTTGGTGAACCTTTCATGTGCTTATTCTAACGTGTTATGAAATGGAGCTTGATCCTAAGAGCTATCCACGTTCATATCATACTTCTACACATGTGATCTAAATTAGCTAAGTTCAACGCAAAGAAATGTCTGTTTGAAATGAGAAAGTCTGCTAAGCCAACTAATGGCGGTGTAATAGGTTGCATCAAGTCCAATCTTCTGCTAATCTAAAAGCCATGTCTTTTGTGAGCCTTTCATGAGCTTATGTCTTTGGTGAACCTTTCATGAGCTTATTCTAACGAGTTATGAAGTGGAGCTTGATCCTTAGAGCTATCCATGTTCATATCATACTTCTACACATGTGATCTAAATTAGCTAGGTTCAACGCAATGAAATGTCTGTTTGAAATGAGAAAGTGTGCTAAGCCAACTAATGGCGGTGTAATAGGTTGCATCCAGTCCAATCTTCTGCTAATCTAAAAGCAATGTCTTTTGTGAGCCCTTCATGAGCTTATGTCTTTGGTGAACCTTTCATGAGCTTATTTTAACGAGTTATGAAGTGGAGCTTGATCCTTAGAGCTATCCATGTTCATATCATACTTCTACACATGTGATCTCAATTAGCTAAGTTCAACGCAATGAAATGTCTGTTTGACATGTGAAAGTGTGCTAAGCCAGTTAACAGCAGTGTAATAGGTTGCATCCAGTCCAATCTTCTGCTAATCTAAAAGCCATGTCTTCTGTGAGCCTTTCATGAGCTTATGTGTTTGGTGAACCTTTCATGTGCTTATTCTAACGAGTTATGAAATGGAGCTTGATCCTAAGAGCTATCCACGTTCATATCATACTTCTACACATGTGATCTAAATTAGCTAAGTTCAACGCAAAGAAATGTCTGTTTGAAATGAGAAAGTCTGCTAAGCCAACTAATGGCGGTGTAATAGGTTGCATCAAGTCCAATCTTCTGCTAATCTAAAAGCCATGTCTTTTGTGAGCCTTTCATGAGCTTATGTCTTTGGTGAACCTTTCATGAGCTTATTCTAACGAGTTATGAAGTGGAGCTTGATCCTTAGAGCTATCCATGTTCATATCATACTTCTACACATGTGATCTAAATTAGCTAGGTTCAACGCAATGAAATGTCTGTTTGAAATGAGAAAGTGTGCTAAGCCAACTAATGGCGGTGTATTAGGTTGCATCCAGTCCAATCTTCTGCTAATCTAAAAGCCATGTCTTTTGTGAGCCCTTCATGAGCTTATGTCTTTGGTGAACCTTTCATGAGCTTATTCTAACGAGTTATGAAGTGGAGCTTGATCCTTAGAGCTATCCATGTTCATATCATACTTCTACACATGTGATCTAAATTAGCTAGGTTCAACGCAATGAAATGTCTGTTTGAAATGAGAAAGTGTGCTAAGCCAACTAATGGCGGTGTAATAGGTTGCATCCAGTCCAATCTTCTGCTAATCTAAAAGCCATGTCTTTTGTGAGCCCTTCATGAGCTTATGTCTTTGGTGAACCTTTCATGAGCTTATTCTAACGAGTTATGAAGTGGAGCTTGATCCTTAGAGCTATCCATGTTCATATCATACTTCTACACAATTGATCTAAATTAGCTAAGTTCAACGCAATGAAAAGTCTGTTTGAAATGAGAAAGTGTGCTAAGCCAACTAATGGCGGTGTAATAGGTTGAATCGAGTCCAATCTTCTGCTAATCTAAAAGCCATGTCTATTGTGAGCCCTTCATGAGCTTATATCTTTGGTGAACCTTTCATGAGCTTATTCTAACGAGTTATGAAGTGGAGCTTGATCCTTAGAGCTATCCATGTTCATATCATACTTCTACACATGTGATCTAAATTAGCTAGGTTCAACGCAATGAAATGTCTGTTTGAAATGAGAAAGTGTGCTAAGCCAACTAATGGCGGTGTAATAGGTTGAATCGAGTCCAATCTTCTGCTAATCTAAAAGCCATGTCTATTGTGAGCCCTTCATGAGCTTATGTCTTTGGTGAACCTTTCATGAGCTTATTCTAACGAGTTATGAAGTGGAGCTTGATCCTTAGAGCTATCCATGTTCATATCATACTTCTACACATGTGATCTAAATTAGCTAAGTTCAACGCAATGAAATGTCTGTTTGAAATGAGAAAGTGTGCTAAGCCAACTAATGGCGGTGTATTAGGTTGCATCCAGTCCAATCTTCTGCTAATCTAAAAGCCATGTCTTTTGTGAGCCCTTCATGAGCTTATGTCTTTGGTGAACCTTTCATGAGCTTATTCTAACGAGTTATGAAGTGGAGCTTGATCCTTAGAGCTATCCATGTTCATATCATACTTCTACACATGTGATCTAAATTAGTTAGGTTCAACGCAATGAAATGTCTGTTTGAAATGAGAAAGTGTGCTAAGCCAACTAATGGCGGTGTAATAGGTTGCATCCAGTCCAATCGTCTCCTAATCTAAAAGCCATGTCTTTTGTGAGCCCTTCATGAGCTTATGTCTTTGGTGAATCTTTCATGAGCTTATTCTACGAGTTATGAAGTGGAGCTTGATCCTTAGAGCCATCCATGTTCATATCATACTTCTACACATGTGATCTAAATTAGCTAGGTTCAACGCAATGAAATGTCTGTTTGAAATGAGAAAGTGTGCTAAGCCAACTAATGGCGGTGTATTAGGTTGCATCCAGTCCAATCTTCTGCTAATCTAAAAGCCATGTCTTTTGTGAGCCCTTCATGAGCTTATGTCTTTGGTGAACCTTTCGTGAGCTTATTCTAACGAGTTATGAAGTGGAGCTTGATCCTTTGAGCTATCCATGTTCATATCATACTTCTACACATGTGATCTAAATTAGCTAGGTTCAACGCAATGAAATGTCTGTTTGAAATGAGAAAGTGTGCTAAGCCAACTAATGGCGGTGTAATAGGTTGCATCCAGTCCAATCTTCTGCTAATCTAAAAGCAATGTCTTTTGTGAGCCCTTCATGAGCTTATGTCTTTGGTGAACCTTTCATGAGCTTATTTTAACGAGTTATGAAGTGGAGCTTGATCCTTAGAGCTATCCATGTTCATATCATACTTCTACACATGTGATCTCAATTAGCTAAGTTCAACGCAATGAAATGTCTGTTTGACATGTGAAAGTGTGCTAAGCCAGTTAACAGCAGTGTAATAGGTTGCATCCAGTCCAATCTTCTGCTAATCTAAAAGCCATGTCTTCTGTGAGCCTTTCATGAGCTTATGTGTTTGGTGAACCTTTCATGTGCTTATTCTAACGAGTTATGAAATGGAGCTTGATCCTAAGAGCTATCCACGTTCATATCATACTTCTACACATGTGATCTAAATTAGCTAAGTTCAACGCAAAGAAATGTCTGTTTGAAATGAGAAAGTCTGCTAAGCCAACTAATGGCGGTGTAATAGGTTGCATCAAGTCCAATCTTCTGCTAATCTAAAAGCCATGTCTTTTGTGAGCCTTTCATGAGCTTATGTCTTTGGTGAACCTTTCATGAGCTTATTCTAACGAGTTATGAAGTGGAGCTTGATCCTTAGAGCTATCCATGTTCATATCATACTTCTACACATGTGATCTAAATTAGCTAGGTTCAACGCAATGAAATGTCTGTTTGAAATGAGAAAGTGTGCTAAGCCAACTAATGGCGGTGTATTAGGTTGCATCCAGTCCAATCTTCTGCTAATCTAAAAGCCATGTCTTTTGTGAGCCCTTCATGAGCTTATGTCTTTGGTGAACCTTTCATGAGCTTATTCTAACGAGTTATGAAGTGGAGCTTGATCCTTAGAGCTATCCATGTTCATATCATACTTCTACACATGTGATCTAAATTAGCTAGGTTCAACGCAATGAAATGTCTGTTTGAAATGAGAAAGTGTGCTAAGCCAACTAATGGCGGTGTAATAGGTTGCATCCAGTCCAATCTTCTGCTAATCTAAAAGCAATGTCTTTTGTGAGCCCTTCATGAGCTTATGTCTTTGGTGAACCTTTCATGAGCTTATTTTAACGAGTTATGAAGTGGAGCTTGATCCTTAGAGCTATCCATGTTCATATCATACTTCTACACATGTGATCTCAATTAGCTAAGTTCAACGCAATGAAATGTCTGTTTGACATGTGAAAGTGTGCTAAGCCAACTAATGGCGGTGTAATAGGTTGCATCTAGTCCAATCTTCTGCTAATCTAAAAGCCATGTCTTCTGTGAGCCTTTCATGAGCTTATGTGTTTGGTGAACCTTTCATGTGCTTATTCTAACGTGTTATGAAATGGAGCTTGATCCTAAGAGCTATCCACGTTCATATCATACTTCTACACATGTGATCTAAATTAGCTAAGTTCAACGCAAAGAAATGTCTGTTTGAAATGAGAAAGTCTGCTAAGCCAACTAATGGCGGTGTAATAGGTTGCATCAAGTCCAATCTTCTGCTAATCTAAAAGCCATGTCTTTTGTGAGCCTTTCATGAGCTTATGTCTTTGGTGAACCTTTCATGAGCTTATTCTAACGAGTTATGAAGTGGAGCTTGATCCTTAGAGCTATCCATGTTCATATCATACTTCTACACATGTGATCTAAATTAGCTAGGTTCAACGCAATGAAATGTCTGTTGGAAATGAGAAAGTGTGCTAAGCCAACTAATGGCGGTGTATTAGGTTGCATCCAGTCCAATCTTCTGCTAATCTAAAAGCCATGTCTTTTGTGAGCCCTTTATGAGCTTATGTCTTTGGTGAACCTTTCATGAGCTTATTCTAACGAGTTATGAAGTGGAGCTTGATACTTAGAGCTATCCATGTTCATATCATACTTCTACACATGTGATCTAAATTAGCTAGGTTCAACGCAATGAAATGTCTGTTTGAAATGAGAAAGTGTGCTAAGCCAACTAATGGCGGTGTAATAGGTTGCATCCAGTCCAATCGTCTCCTAATCTAAAAGCCATGTCTTTTGTGAGCCCTTCATGAGCTTATGTCTTTGGTGAACCTTTCATGAGCTTATTCTAACGAGTTATGAAGTGGAGCTTGATCCTTAGAGCTATCCATGTTCATATCATACTTCTACACAATTGATCTAAATTAGCTAAGTTCAACGCAATGAAAAGTCTGTTTGAAATGAGAAAGTGTGCTAAGCCAACTAATGGCGGTGTAATAGGTTGAATCGAGTCCAATCTTCTGCTAATCTAAAAGCCATGTCTATTGTGAGCCCTTCATGAGCTTATGTCTTTGGTGAACCTTTCATGAGCTTATTCTAACGAGTTATGAAGTGGAGCTTGATCCTTAGAGCTATCCATGTTCATATCATACTTCTACACATGTGATCTAAATTAGCTAGGTTCAACGCAATGAAATGTCTGTTTGAAATGAGAAAGTGTGCTAAGCCAACTAATGGCGGTGTAATAGGTTGAATCGAGTCCAATCTTCTGCTAATCTAAAAGCCATGTCTATTGTGAGCCCTTCATGAGCTTATGTCTTTGGTGAACCTTTCATGAGCTTATTCTAACGAGTTATGAAGTGGAGCTTGATCCTTAGAGCTATCCATGTTCATATCATACTTCTACACATGTGATCTAAATTAGCTAAGTTCAACGCAATGAAATGTCTGTTTGAAATGAGAAAGTGTGCTAAGCCAACTAATGGCGGTGTATTAGGTTGCATCCAGTCCAATCTTCTGCTAATCTAAAAGCCATGTCTTTTGTGAGCCCTTCATGAGCTTATGTCTTTGGTGAACCTTTCATGAGCTTATTCTAACGAGTTATGAAGTGGAGCTTGATCCTTAGAGCTATCCATGTTCATATCATACTTCTACACATGTGATCTAAATTAGTTAGGTTCAACGCAATGAAATGTCTGTTTGAAATGAGAAAGTGTGCTAAGCCAACTAATGGCGGTGTAATAGGTTGCATCCAGTCCAATCGTCTCCTAATCTAAAAGCCATGTCTTTTGTGAGCCCTTCATGAGCTTATGTCTTTGGTGAATCTTTCATGAGCTTATTCTACGAGTTATGAAGTGGAGCTTGATCCTTAGAGCTATCCATGTTCATATCATACTTCTACACATGTGATCTAAATTAGCTAGGTTCAACGCAATGAAATGTCTGTTTGAAATGAGAAAGTGTGCTAAGCCAACTAATGGCGGTGTATTAGGTTGCATCCAGTCCAATCTTCTGCTAATCTAAAAGCCATGTCTTTTGTGAGCCCTTCATGAGCTTATGTCTTTGGTGAACCTTTCATGAGCTTATTCTAACGAGTTATGAAGTGGAGCTTGATCCTTAGAGCTATCCATGTTCATATCATACTTCTACACATGTGATCTAAATTAGCTAGGTTCAACGCAATGAAATGTCTGTTTGAAATGAGAAAGTGTGCTAAGCCAACTAATGGCGGTGTAATAGGTTGCATCCAGTCCAATCTTCTGCTAATCTAAAAGCAATGTCTTTTGTGAGCCCTTCATGAGCTTATGTCTTTGGTGAACCTTTCATGAGCTTATTTTAACGAGTTATGAAGTGGAGCTTGATCCTTAGAGCTATCCATGTTCATATCATACTTCTACACATGTGATCTAAATTAGCTAGGTTCAACGCAATGAAATGTCTGTTTGAAATGAGAAAGTGTGCTAAGCCAACTAATGGCGGTGTAATAGGTTGCATCCAGTCCAATCTTCTGCTAATCTAAAAGCCATGTCTTTTGTGAGCCCTTCATGAGCTTATGTCTTTGGTGAACCTTTCATGAGCTTATTCTAACGAGTTATGAAGTGGAGCTTGATCCTTAGAGCTATCCATGTTCATATCATACTTCTACACAAGTAATCTAAATTAGCTAAGTTCAACGCAATGAAAAGTCTGTTTGAAATGAGAAAGTGTGCTAAGCCAACTAATGGCGGTGTAATAGGTTGAATCGAGTCCAATCTTCTGCTAATCTAAAAGCCATGTCTATTGTGAGCCCTTCATGAGCTTATGTCTTTGGTGAACCTTTCATGAGCTTATTCTAACGAGTTATGAAGTGGAGCTTGATCCTAAGAGCTATCCACGTTCATATCATACTTCTACACATGTGATCTCAATTAGCTAAGTTCAACGCAATGCAATGTCTGTTTGACATGTGAAAGTGTGCTAAGCCAGTTAACAACAGTGTAATAGGTTGCATCCAGTCCAATCTTCTGCTAATCTAAAAGCCAAGTCTTTTGTGAGCCCTTCATGAGCTTATGTCTTTGGTGAACCTTTCATGAGCTTATTCTAACGAGTTATGAAGTGAAGCTTTATCCGTAGAGCTATCCACGTTCATATCATACTTCTACACATGTGATCTCAATTAGCTAAGTTCAACGCAATGAAATGTCTGTTTGACATGTGAAAGTGTGCTAAGCCAGTTAACAGCAGTGTAATAGGTTGCATCCAGTCCAATCTTCTTCTAATCTAAAAGCCATGTCTTCTGTGAGCCTTTCATGAGCTTATGTGTTTGGTGAACCTTTCATGTGCTTATTCTAACGAGTTATGAAATGGAGCTTGATCCTAAGAGCTATCCACGTTCATATCATACTTCTACACATGTGATCTAAATTAGCTAAGTTCAACGCAAAGAAATGTCTGTTTGAAATGAGAAAGTCTTCTAAGCCAACTAATGGCGGTGTAATAGGTTGCATCAAGTCCAATCTTCTGCTAATCTAAAAGCCATGTCTTTTGTGAGCCTTTCATGAGCTTATGTCTTTGGTGAACCTTTCATGAGCTTATTCTAACGAGTTATGAAGTGGAGCTTGATCCTTAGAGCTATCCATGTTCATATCATACTTCTACACATGTGATCTAAATTATCTAGGTTCAACGCAATGAAATGTCTGTTTGAAATGAGAAAGTGTGCTAAGCCAACTAATGGGGGTGTATTAGGTTGCATCCAGTCCAATCTTCTGCTAATCTAAAAGCCATGTCTTTTGTGAGCCCTTCATGAGCTTATGTCTTTGGTGAACCTTTCATGAGCTTATTCTAACGAGTTATGAAGTGGAGCTTGATCCTTAGAGCTATCCATGTTCATATCATACTTCTACACATGTGATCTAAATTAGCTAGGTTCAACGCAATGAAATGTCTGTTTGAAATGAGAAAGTGTGCTAAGCCAACTAATGGCGGTGTAATAGGTTGCATCCAGTCCAATCGTCTCCTAATCTTAAAGCCATGTCTTTTGTGAGCCCTTCATGAGCTTATGTCTTTGGTGAACCTTTCATGAGCTTATTCTAACGAGTTATGAAGTGGAGCTTGATCCTTAGAGCTATCCATGTTCATATCATACTTCTACACATGTGATCTAAATTAGCTAGGTTCAACGCAATGAAATGTCTGTTGGAAATGAGAAAGTGTGCTAAGCCAACTAATGGCAGTGTATTAGGTTGCATTCAGTCCAATCTTCTGCTAATCTAAAAGCCATGTCTTTTGTAAGCCCTTCATGAGCTTATGTCTTTGGTGAACCTTTCATGAGCTTATTCTAACGAGTTATGAAGTGGAGCTTGATCCTTAGAGCTATCCATGTTCATATCATACTTCTACACATGTGATCTAAATTAGTTAGGTTCAACGCAATGAAATGTCTGTTTGAAATGAGAAAGTGTGCTAAGCCAACTAATGGCGGTGTAATAGGTTGAATCGAGTCCAATCTTCTGCTAATCTAAAAGCCATGTCTTTTGTGAACCCTTCATGAGCTTATGTCTTTGGTGAACCTTTCATGAGCTTATTCTAACGAGTTATGAAGTGGAGCTTGATCCATAGAGCTATCCATGTTCATATCATACTTCTACACATGTGATCTAAATTAGCTAAGTTCAACGCAATGAAATGTCTGTTTGAAATGAGAAAGTGTGCTAAGCCAACTAATGGCGGTGTAATAGGTTGCATCCAGTCCAATCTTATGCTAATCTAAAAGCCATGTCTTTTGTGAGCCTTTCATGAGCTTATGTCTTTGGTGAACCTTTCATGAGCTTATTCTAACGAGTTATGAAGTGGAGCTTGATCCTTAGAGCTATCCATGTTCATATCATACTTCTACACATGTGATCTAAATTAGCTAGGTTCAACGCAATGAAATGTCTGTTTGAAATGAGAAAGTGTGCTAAGCCAACTAATGGCGGTGTATTAGGTTGCATCCAGTCCAATCTTCTGCTAATCTAAAAGCCATGTCTTTTGTGAGCCCTTCATGAGCTTATGTCTTTGGTGAACCTTTCATGAGCTTATTCTAACGAGTTATGAAGTGGAGCTTGATCCTTAGAGCTATCCATGTTCATATCATACTTCTACACATGTGATCTAAATTAGCTAGGTTCAACGCAATGAAATGTCTGTTTGAAATGAGAAAGTGTGCTAAGCCAACTAATGGCGGTGTAATAGGTTGCATCCAGTCCAATCTTCTGCTAATCTAAAAGCCATGTCTTTTGTGAGCCCTTCATGAGCTTATGTCTTTGGTGAACCTTTCATGAGCTTATTCTAACGAGTTATGAAGTGGAGCTTGATCCTTAGAGCTATCCATGTTCATATCATACTTATACACAAGTAATCTAAATTAGCTAAGTTCAACGCAATGAAAAGTCTGTTTGAAATGAGAAAGTGTGCTAAGCCAACTAATGGCGGTGTAATAGGTTGAATCGAGTCCAATCTTCTGCTAATCTAAAAGCCATGTCTATTGTGAGCCCTTCATGAGCTTATGTCTTTGGTGAACCTTTCATGAGCTTATTCTAACGAGTTATGAAGTGGAGCTTGATCCTAAGAGCTATCCACGTTCATATCATACTTCTACACATGTGATCTCAATTAGCTAAGTTCAACGCAATGAAATGTCTGTTTGACATGTGAAAGTGTGCTAAGCCAGTTAACAACAGTGTAATAGGTTGCATCCAGTCCAATCTTCTGCTAATCTAAAAGCCATGTCTTTTGTGAGCCCTTCATGAGCTTATGTCTTTGGTGAACCTTTCATGAGCTTATTCTAACGAGTTATGAAGTGAAGCTTTATCCGTAGAGCTATCCACGTTCATATCATACTTCTACACATGTGATCTCAATTAGCTAAGTTCAACGCAATGAAATGTCTGTTTGACATGTTAAAGTGTGCTAAGCCAGTTAACAGCAGTGTAATAGGTTGCATCCAGTCCAATCTTCTGTTAATCTAAAAGCCATGTCTTTTGTGAGCCTTTCATGAGCTTATGTCTTTGGTGAACCTTTCATGAGCTTATTCTAACGAGTTATGAAGTGGAGCTTGATCCTTAGAGCTATCCATGTTCATATCATACTTCTACACATGTGATCTAAATTAGCTAGGTTCAACGCAATGAAATATCTGTTTGAAATGAGAAAGTGTGCTAAGCCAACTAATGGGGGTGTATTAGGTTGCATCCAGTCCAATCTTCTGCTAATCTAAAAGCCATGTCTTTTGTGAGCCCTTCATGAGCTTATGTCTTTGGTGAACCTTTCATGAGCTTATTCTAACGAGTTATGAAGTGGAGCTTGATCCTTAGAGCTATCCATGTTCATATCATACTTCTACACATGTGATCTAAATTAGCTAGGTTCAACGCAATGAAATGTCTGTTTGAAATGAGAAAGTGTGCTAAGCCAACTAATGGCGGTGTAATAGGTTGCATCCAGTCCAATCGTCTCCTAATCTAAAAGCCATGTCTTTTGTGAGCCCTTCATGAGCTTATGTCTTTGGTGAACCTTTCATGAGCTTATTCTAACGAGTTATGAAGTGGAGCTTGATCCTTAGAGCTATCCATGTTCATATCATACTTCTACACATGTGATCTAAATTAGCTAGGTTCAACGCAATGAAATGTCTGTTGGAAATGAGAAAGTGTGCTAAGCCAACTAATGGCAGTGTATTAGGTTGCATCCAGTCCAATCTTCTGCTAATCTAAAAGCCATGTCTTTTGTGAGCCCTTCATGAGCTTATGTCTTTGGTGAACCTTTCATGAGCTTATTCTAACGAGTTATGAAGTGGAGCTTGATCCTTAGAGCTATCCATGTTCATATCATACTTCTACACATGTGATCTAAATTAGTTAGGTTCAACGCAATGAAATGTCTGTTTGAAATGAGAAAGTGTGCTAAGCCAACTAATGGCGGTGTAATAGGTTGAATCGAGTCCAATCTTCTGCTAATCTAAAAGCCATGTCTTTTGTGAACCCTTCATGAGCTTATGTCTTTGGTGAACCTTTCATGAGCTTATTCTAACGAGTTATGAAGTGGAGCTTGATCCATAGAGCTATCCATGTTCATATCATACTTCTACACATGTGATCTAAATTAGCTAAGTTCAACGCAATGAAATGTCTGTTTGAAATGAGAAAGTGTGCTAAGCCAACTAATGGCGGTGTAATAGGTTGCATCCAGTCCAATCTTATGCTAATCTAAAAGCCATGTCTTTTGTGAGCCTTTCATGAGCTTATGTCTTTGGTGAACCTTTCATGAGCTTATTCTAACGAGTTATGAAGTGGAGCTTGATCCTTAGAGCTATCCATGTTCATATCATATTTCTACACATGTGATCTAAATTAGCTAGGTTCAACGCAATGAAATGTCTGTTTGAAATGAGAAAGTGTGCTAAGCCAACTAATGGCGGTGTATTAGGTTGCATCCAGTCCAATCTTCTGCTAATCTAAAAGCCATGTCTTTTGTGAGCCCTTCATGAGCTTATGTCTTTGGTGAACCTTTCATGAGCTTATTCTAACGAGTTATGAAGTGGAGCTTGATCCTTAGAGCTATCCATGTTCATATCATACTTCTACACATGTGATCTAAATTAGCTAGGTTCAACGCAATGAAATGTCTGTTTGAAATGAGAAAGTGTGCTAAGCCAACTAATGGCGGTGTAATAGGTTGCATCCAGTCCAATCTTCTGCTAATCTAAAAGCCATGTCTTTTGTGAGCCCTTCATGAGCTTATGTCTTTGGTGAACCTTTCATGAGCTTATTCTAACGAGTTATGAAGTGGAGCTTGATCCTTAGAGCTATCCATGTTCATATGATACTTATACACAAGTAATCTAAATTAGCTAAGTTCAACGCAATGAAAAGTCTGTTTGAAATGAGAAAGTGTGCTAAGCCAACTAATGGCGGTGTAATAGGTTGAATCGAGTCCAATCTTCTGCTAATCTAAAAGCCATGTCTATTGTGAGCCCTTCATGAGCTTATGTCTTTGGGGAACCTTTCATGAGCTTATTCTAACGAGTTATGAAGTGGAGCTTGATCCTAAGAGCTATCCACGTTCATATCATACTTCTACACATGTGATCTCAATTAGCTAAGTTCAACGCAATGAAATGTCTGTTTGACATGTGAAAGTGTGCTAAGCCAGTTAACAACAGTGTAATAGGTTGCATCCAGTCCAATCTTCTGCTAATCTAAAAGCCATGTCTTTTGTGAGCCCTTCATGAGCTTATGTCTTTGGTGAACCTTTCATGAGCTTATTCTAACGAGTTATGAAGTGAAGCTTTATCCGTAGAGCTATCCACGTTCATATCATACTTCTACACATGTGATCTCAATTAGCTAAGTTCAACGCAATGAAATGTCTGTTTGACATGTGAAAGTGTGCTAAGCTAGTTAACAGCAGTGTAATAGGTTGCATCCAGTCCAATCTTCTGTTAATCTAAAAGCCATGTCTTTTGTGACCCTTTCATGAGCTTATGTCTTTGGTGAACCTTTCATGAGCTTATTCTAACGAGTTATGAAGTGGAGCTTGATCCTTAGAGCTATCCATGTTCATATCATACTTCTACACATGTGATCTAAATTAGCTAGGTTCAACGCAATGAAATATCTGTTTGAAATGAGAAAGTGTGCTAAGCCAACTAATGGGGGTGTATTAGGTTGCATCCAGTCCAATCTTCTGCTAATCTAAAAGCCATGTCTTTTGTGAGCCCTTCATGAGCTTATGTCTTTGGTGAACCTTTCATGAGCTTATTCTAACGAGTTATGAAGTGGAGCTTGATCCTTAGAGCTATCCATGTTCATATCATACTTCTACACATGTGATCTAAATTAGCTAGGTTCAACGCAATGAAATGTCTGTTTGAAATGAGAAAGTGTGCTAAGCCAACTAATGGCGGTGTAATAGGTTGCATCCAGTCCAATCGTCTCCTAATCTAAAAGCCATGTCTTTTGTGAGCCCTTCATGAGCTTATGTCTTTGGTGAACCTTTCATGAGCTTATTCTAACGAGTTATGAAGTGGAGCTTGATCCTTAGAGCTATCCATGTTCATATCATACTTCTACACATGTGATCTAAATTAGCTAGGTTCAACGCAATGAAATGTCTGTTGGAAATGAGAAAGTGTGCTAAGCCAACTAATGGCAGTGTATTAGGTTGCATCCAGTCCAATCTTCTGCTAATCTAAAAGCCATGTCTTTTGTGAGCCCTTCATGAGCTTATGTCTTTGGTGAACCTTTCATGAGCTTATTCTAACGAGTTATGAAGTGGAGCTTGATCCTTAGAGCTATCCATGTTCATATCATACTTCTACACATGTGATCTAAATTAGCTAGGTTCAACGCAATGAAATGTCTGTTTGAAATGAGAAAGTGTGCTAAGCCAACTAATGGCGGTGTAATAGGTTGAATCGAGTCCAATCTTCTGCTAATCTAAAAGCCATGTCTTTTGTGAGCCCTTCATGAGCTTATGTCTTTGGTGAACCTTTCATGAGCTTATTCTAACGAGTTATGAAGTGGAGCTTGATCCATAGAGCTATCCATGTTCATATCATACTTCTACACATGTGATCTAAATTAGCTAGGTTCAACGCAATGAAATGTCTGTTTGAAATGAGAAAGTGTGCTAAGCCAACTAATGGCGGTGTATTAGGTTGCATCCAGTCCAATCTTCTGCTAATCTAAAAGCCATGTCTTTTGTGAGCCCTTCATGAGCTTATGTCTTTGGTGAACCTTTCATGAGCTTATTCTAACGAGTTATGAAGTGGAGCTTGATCCTTAGAGCTATCCATGTTCATATCATACTTCTACACATGTGATCTAAATTAGCTAGGTTCAACGCAATGAAATGTCTGTTTGAAATGAGAAAGTGTGCTAAGCCAACTAATGGCGGTGTAATAGGTTGCATCTAGTCCAATCTTCTGCTAATCTAAAAGCAATGTCTTTTGTGAGCCCTTCATGAGCTTATGTCTTTGGTGAACCTTTCATGAGCTTATTCTAACGAGTTATGAAGTGGAGCTTGATCCTTAGAGCTATCCATGTTCATATCATACTTCTACACATGTGATCTAAATTAGCTAGGTTCAACGCAATGAAATGTCTGTTGGAAATGAGAAAGTGTGCTAAGCCAACTAATGGCAGTGTATTAGGTTGCATCCAGTCCAATCTTCTGCTAATCTAAAAGCCATGTCTTTTGTGAGCCCTTCATGAGCTTATGTCTTTGGTGAACCTTTCATGAGCTTATTCTAACGAGTTATGAAGTGGAGCTTGATCCTTAGAGCTATCCATGTTCATATCATACTTCTACACATGTGATCTAAATTAGCTAGGTTCAACGCAATGAAATGTCTGTTTGAAATGAGAAAGTGTGCTAAGCCAACTAATGGCGGTGTAATAGGTTGAATCGAGTCCAATCTTCTGCTAATCTAAAAGCCATGTCTTTTGTGAGCCCTTCATGAGCTTATGTCTTTGGTGAACCTTTCATGAGCTTATTCTAACGAGTTATGAAGTGGAGCTTGATCCATAGAGCTATCCATGTTCATATCATACTTCTACACATGTGATCTAAATTAGCTAGGTTCAACGCAATGAAATGTCTGTTTGAAATGAGAAAGTGTGCTAAGCCAACTAATGGCGGTGTATTAGGTTGCATCCAGTCCAATCTTCTGCTAATCTAAAAGCCATGTCTTTTGTGAGCCCTTCATGAGCTTATGTCTTTGGTGAACCTTTCATGAGCTTATTCTAACGAGTTATGAAGTGGAGCTTGATCCTTAGAGCTATCCATGTTCATATCATACTTCTACACATGTGATCTAAATTAGCTAGGTTCAACGCAATGAAATGTCTGTTTGAAATGAGAAAGTGTGCTAAGCCAACTAATGGCGGTGTAATAGGTTGCATCTAGTCCAATCTTCTGCTAATCTAAAAGCAATGTCTTTTGTGAGCCCTTCATGAGCTTATGTCTTTGGTGAACCTTTCATGAGCTTATTCTAACGAGTTATGAAGTGGAGCTTGATCCTTAGAGCTATCCATGTTCATATCATACTTCTACACATGTGATCTAAATTAGCTAGGTTCAACGCAATGAAAAGTCTGTTTGAAATGAGAAAGTGTGCTAAGCCAACTAATGGCGGTGTAATAGGTTGAATCGAGTCCAATCTTCTGCTAATCTAAAAGCCATGTCTATTGTGAGCCCTTCATGAGCTTATGTCTTTGGTGAACCTTTCATGAGCTTATTCTAACGAGTTATGAAGTGGAGCTTGATCCTAAGAGCTATCCACGTTCATATCATACTTCTACACATGTGATCTCAATTAGCTAAGTTCAACGCAATGAAATGTCTGTTTGACATGTGAAAGTGTGCTAAGCCAGTTAACAACAGTGTAATAGGTTGCATCCAGTCCAATCTTCTGCTAATCTAAAAGCCATGTCTTTTGTTAGCCCTTCATGAGCTTATGTCTTTGGTGAACCTTTCATGAGCTTATTCTAACGAGTTATGAAGTGAAGCTTTATCCGTAGAGCTATCCACGTTCATATCATACTTCTACACATGTGATCTCAATTAGCTAAGTTCAACGCAATGAAATGTCTGTTTGACATGTGAAAGTGTGCTAAGCCAGTTAACAGCAGTGTAATAGGTTGCATCCAGTCCAATCTTCTGCTAATCTAAAAGCCATGTCTATTGTGAGCCTTTCATGAGCTTATGTCTTTGGTGAACCTTTCATGAGCTTATTCTAACGAGTTATGAAGTGGAGCTTGATCCTAAGAGCTATCCACGTTCATATCATACTTCTACACATGTGATCTCAATTAGCTAAGTTCAACGCAATGAAATGTCTGTTTGACATGTGAAAGTGTGCTAAGCCAGTTAACAACAGTGTAATAGGTTGCATCCAGTCCAATCTTCTGCTAATCTAAAAGCCATGTCTTTTGTGAGCCCTTCATGAGCTTATGTCTTTGGTGAACCTTTCATGAGCTTATTCTAACGAGTTATGAAGTGAAGCTTTATCCGTAGAGCTATCCACGTTCATATCATACTTCTACACATGTGATCTCAATTAGCTAAGTTCAACGCAATGAAATGTCTGTTTGACATGTGAAAGTGTGCTAAGCCAGTTAACAGCAGTGTAATAGGTTGCATCCAGTCCAATCTTCTGCTAATCTAAAAGCCATGTCTTATGTGAGCCTTTCATGAGCTTATGTCTTTGGTGAACCTTTCATGAGCTTATTCTAACGAGTTATGAAGTGAAGCTTTATCCGTAGAGCTATCCACGTTCATATCATACTTCTACACATGTGATCTCAATTAGCTAAGTTCAACACAATGAAATGTCTGTTTGACATGTGAAAGTGTGCTAAGCCAGTTAACAGCAATGTAATAGGTTGCATCCAGTCCAATCTTCTGCTAATCTAAAAGCCATGTCTTATGTGAGCCTTTCATGAGCTTATGTGTTTGGTGAACCTTTCATGTGCTTATTCTAACGAGTTATGAAATGGAGCTTGATCCTAAGAGCTATCCACGTTCATATCATACTTCTACACATGTGATCTAAATTAGCTAAGTTCAACGCAAAGAAATGTCTGTTTGAAATGAGAAAGTCTGCTAAGCCAACTAATGGCGGTGTAATAGGTTGCATCAAGTCCAATCTTCTGCTAATCTAAAAGCCATGTCTTTTGTGAGCCTTTCATGAGCTTATGTCTTTGGTGAACCTTTCATGAGCTTATTCTAACGAGTTATGAAGTGGAGGATGATCCTTAGAGCTATCCATGTTCATATCATACTTCTACACATGTGATCTAAATTAGCTAGGTTCAACGCAATGAAATGTCTGTTTGAAATGAGAAAGTGTGCTAAGCCAACTAATGGCGGTGTATTAGGTTGCATCCAGTCCAATCGTCTCCTAATCTAAAAGCCATGTCTTTTGTGAGCCCTTCATGAGCTTATGTCTTTGGTGAACCTTTCATGAGCTTATTCTAACGAGTTATGAAGTGGAGCTTGATCCTTAGAGCTATCCATGTTCATATCATACTTCTACACAAGTGATCTAAATTAGCTAAGTTCAACGCAATGAAAAGTCTGTTTGAAATGAGAAAGTGTGCTAAGCCAACTAATGGCGGTGTAATAGGTTGAATCGAGTCCAATCTTCTGCTAATCTAAAAGCCATGTCTTTTGTGAGCCCTTCATGAGCTTATGTCTTTGGTGAACCTTTCATGAGCTTATTCTAACGAGTTATGAAGTGGAGCTTGATCCTTAGAGCTATCCATGTTCATATGATACTTATACACAAGTAATCTAAATTAGCTAAGTTCAACGCAATGAAAAGTCTGTTTGAAATGAGAAAGTGTGCTAAGCCAACTAATGGCGGTGTAATAGGTTGAATCGAGTCCAATCTTCTGCTAATCTAAAAGCCATGTCTATTGTGAGCCCTTCATGAGCTTATGTCTTTGGGGAACCTTTCATGAGCTTATTCTAACGAGTTATGAAGTGGAGCTTGATCCTAAGAGCTATCCACGTTCATATCATACTTCTACACATGTGATCTCAATTAGCTAAGTTCAACGCAATGAAATGTCTGTTTGACATGTGAAAGTGTGCTAAGCCAGTTAACAACAGTGTAATAGGTTGCATCCAGTCCAATCTTCTGCTAATCTAAAAGCCATGTCTTTTGTGAGCCCTTCATGAGCTTATGTCTTTGGTGAACCTTTCATGAGCTTATTCTAACGAGTTATGAAGTGAAGCTTTATCCGTAGAGCTATCCACGTTCATATCATACTTCTACACATGTGATCTCAATTAGCTAAGTTCAACGCAATGAAATGTCTGTTTGACATGTGAAAGTGTGCTAAGCTAGTTAACAGCAGTGTAATAGGTTGCATCCAGTCCAATCTTCTGTTAATCTAAAAGCCATGTCTTTTGTGACCCTTTCATGAGCTTATGTCTTTGGTGAACCTTTCATGAGCTTATTCTAACGAGTTATGAAGTGGAGCTTGATCCTTAGAGCTATCCATGTTCATATCATACTTCTACACATGTGATCTAAATTAGCTAGGTTCAACGCAATGAAATATCTGTTTGAAATGAGAAAGTGTGCTAAGCCAACTAATGGGGGTGTATTAGGTTGCATCCAGTCCAATCTTCTGCTAATCTAAAAGCCATGTCTTTTGTGAGCCCTTCATGAGCTTATGTCTTTGGTGAACCTTTCATGAGCTTATTCTAACGAGTTATGAAGTGGAGCTTGATCCTTAGAGCTATCCATGTTCATATCATACTTCTACACATGTGATCTAAATTAGCTAGGTTCAACGCAATGAAATGTCTGTTTGAAATGAGAAAGTGTGCTAAGCCAACTAATGGCGGTGTAATAGGTTGCATCCAGTCCAATCGTCTCCTAATCTAAAAGCCATGTCTTTTGTGAGCCCTTCATGAGCTTATGTCTTTGGTGAACCTTTCATGAGCTTATTCTAACGAGTTATGAAGTGGAGCTTGATCCTTAGAGCTATCCATGTTCATATCATACTTCTACACATGTGATCTAAATTAGCTAGGTTCAACGCAATGAAATGTCTGTTGGAAATGAGAAAGTGTGCTAAGCCAACTAATGGCAGTGTATTAGGTTGCATCCAGTCCAATCTTCTGCTAATCTAAAAGCCATGTCTTTTGTGAGCCCTTCATGAGCTTATGTCTTTGGTGAACCTTTCATGAGCTTATTCTAACGAGTTATGAAGTGGAGCTTGATCCTTAGAGCTATCCATGTTCATATCATACTTCTACACATGTGATCTAAATTAGCTAGGTTCAACGCAATGAAATGTCTGTTTGAAATGAGAAAGTGTGCTAAGCCAACTAATGGCGGTGTAATAGGTTGAATCGAGTCCAATCTTCTGCTAATCTAAAAGCCATGTCTTTTGTGAGCCCTTCATGAGCTTATGTCTTTGGTGAACCTTTCATGAGCTTATTCTAACGAGTTATGAAGTGGAGCTTGATCCATAGAGCTATCCATGTTCATATCATACTTCTACACATGTGATCTAAATTAGCTAGGTTCAACGCAATGAAATGTCTGTTTGAAATGAGAAAGTGTGCTAAGCCAACTAATGGCGGTGTATTAGGTTGCATCCAGTCCAATCTTCTGCTAATCTAAAAGCCATGTCTTTTGTGAGCCCTTCATGAGCTTATGTCTTTGGTGAACCTTTCATGAGCTTATTCTAACGAGTTATGAAGTGGAGCTTGATCCTTAGAGCTATCCATGTTCATATCATACTTCTACACATGTGATCTAAATTAGCTAGGTTCAACGCAATGAAATGTCTGTTTGAAATGAGAAAGTGTGCTAAGCCAACTAATGGCGGTGTAATAGGTTGCATCTAGTCCAATCTTCTGCTAATCTAAAAGCAATGTCTTTTGTGAGCCCTTCATGAGCTTATGTCTTTGGTGAACCTTTCATGAGCTTATTCTAACGAGTTATGAAGTGGAGCTTGATCCTTAGAGCTATCCATGTTCATATCATACTTCTACACATGTGATCTAAATTAGCTAGGTTCAACGCAATGAAATGTCTGTTTGAAATGAGAAAGTGTGCTAAGCCAACTAATGGCGGTGTAATAGGTTGAATCGAGTCCAATCTTCTGCTAATCTAAAAGCCATGTCTTTTGTGAGCCCTTCATGAGCTTATGTCTTTGGTGAACCTTTCATGAGCTTATTCTAACGAGTTATGAAGTGGAGCTTGATCCATAGAGCTATCCATGTTCATATCATACTTCTACACATGTGATCTAAATTAGCTAGGTTCAACGCAATGAAATGTCTGTTTGAAATGAGAAAGTGTGCTAAGCCAACTAATGGCGGTGTAATAGGTTGAATCGAGTCCAATCTTCTGCTAATCTAAAAGCCATGTCTTTTGTGAGCCCTTCATGAGCTTATGTCTTTGGTGAACCTTTCATGAGCTTATTCTAACGAGTTATGAAGTGGAGCTTGATCCATAGAGCTATCCATGTTCATATCATACTTCTACACATGTGATCTAAATTAGCTAGGTTCAACGCAATGAAATGTCTGTTTGAAATGAGAAAGTGTGCTAAGCCAACTAATGGCGGTGTATTAGGTTGCATCCAGTCCAATCTTCTGCTAATCTAAAAGCCATGTCTTTTGTGAGCCCTTCATGAGCTTATGTCTTTGGTGAACCTTTCATGAGCTTATTTTAACGAGTTATGAAGTGGAGCTTGATCCTTAGAGCTATCCATGTTCATATCATACTTCTACACATGTGATCTAAATTAGCTAGGTTTAACGCAATGAAATGTCTGTTTGAAATGAGAAAGTGTGCTAAGCCAACTAATGGCGGTGTAATAGGTTGCATCTAGTCCAATCTTCTGCTAATCTAAAAGCAATGTCTTTTGTGAGCCCTTCATGAGCTTATGTCTTTGGTGAACCTTTCATGAGCTTATTCTAACGAGTTATGAAGTGGAGCTTGATCCTTAGAGCTATCCATGTTCATATCATACTTCTACACATGTGATCTAAATTAGCTAGGTTCAACGCAATGAAATGTCTGTTGGAAATGAGAAAGTGTGCTAAGCCAACTAATGGCAGTGTATTAGGTTGCATCCAGTCCAATCTTCTGCTAATCTAAAAGCCATGTCTTTTGTGAGCCCTTCATGAGCTTATGTCTTTGGTGAACCTTTCATGAGCTTATTCTAACGAGTTATGAAGTGGAGCTTGATCCATAGAGCTATCCATGTTCATATCATACTTCTACACATGTGATCTAAATTAGCTAGGTTCAACGCAATGAAATGTCTGTTTGAAATGAGAAAGTGTGCTAAGCCAACTAATGGCGGTGTAATAGGTTGAATCGAGTCCAATCTTCTGCTAATCTAAAAGCCATGTCTTTTGTGAGCCCTTCATGAGCTTATGTCTTTGGTGAACCTTTCATGAGCTTATTCTAACGAGTTATGAAGTGGAGCTTGATCCATAGAGCTATCCATGTTCATATCATACTTCTACACATGTGATCTAAATTAGCTAGGTTCAACGCAATGAAATGTCTGTTTGAAATGAGAAAGTGTGCTAAGCCAACTAATGGCGGTGTATTAGGTTGCATCCAGTCCAATCTTCTGCTAATCTAAAAGCCATGTCTTTTGTGAGCCCTTCATGAGCTTATGTCTTTGGTGAACCTTTCATGAGCTTATTCTAACGAGTTATGAAGTGGAGCTTGATCCTTAGAGCTATCCATGTTCATATCATACTTCTACACATGTGATCTAAATTAGCTAGGTTCAACGCAATGAAATGTCTGTTTGAAATGAGAAAGTGTGCTAAGCCAACTAATGGCGGTGTAATAGGTTGCATCTAGTCCAATCTTCTGCTAATCTAAAAGCGATGTCTTTTGTGAGCCCTTCATGAGCTTATGTCTTTGGTGAACCTTTCATGAGCTTATTCTAACGAGTTATGAAGTGGAGCTTGATCCTTAGAGCTATCCATGTTCATATCATACTTCTACACATGTGATCTAAATTAGCTAGGTTCAACGCAATGAAATGTCTGTTGGAAATGAGAAAGTGTGCTAAGCCAACTAATGGCAGTGTATTAGGTTGCATCCAGTCTAATCTTCTGCTAATCTAAAAGCCATGTCTTTTGTGAGCCCTTCATGAGCTTATGTCTTTGGTGAACCTTTCATGAGCTTATTCTAACGAGTTATGAAGTGGAGCTTGATCCTTAGAGCTATCCATGTTCATATCATACTTCTACACATGTGATCTAAATTAGCTAGGTTCAACGCAATGAAATGTCTGTTTGAAATGAGAAAGTGTGCTAAGCCAACTAATGGCGGTGTAATAGGTTGAATCGAGTCCAATCTTCTGCTAATCTAAAAGCCATGTCTTTTGTGAGCCCTTCATGAGCTTATGTCTTTGGTGAACCTTTCATGAGCTTATTCTAACGAGTTATGAAGTGGAGCTTGATCCATAGAGCTATCCATGTTCATATCATACTTCTACACATGTGATCTAAATTAGCTAGGTTCAACGCAATGAAATGTCTGTTTGAAATGAGAAAGTGTGCTAAGCCAACTAATGGCGGTGTATTAGGTTGCATCCAGTCCAATCTTCTGCTAATCTAAAAGCCATGTCTTTTGTGAGCCCTTCATGAGCTTATGTCTTTGGTGAACCTTTCATGAGCTTATTCTAACGAGTTATGAAGTGGAGCTTGATCCTTAGAGCTATCCATGTTCATATCATACTTCTACACATGTGATCTAAATTAGCTAGGTTCAACGCAATGAAATGTCTGTTTGAAATGAGAAAGTGTGCTAAGCCAACTAATGGCGGTGTAATAGGTTGCATCTAGTCCAATCTTCTGCTAATCTAAAAGCAATGTCTTTTGTGAGCCCTTCATGAGCTTATGTCTTTGGTGAACCTTTCATGAGCTTATTCTAACGAGTTATGAAGTGGAGCTTGATCCTTAGAGCTATCCATGTTCATATCATACTTCTACACATGTGATCTAAATTAGCTAGGTTCAACGCAATGAAAAGTCTGTTTGAAATGAGAAAGTGTGCTAAGCCAACTAATGGCGGTGTAATAGGTTGAATCGAGTCCAATCTTCTGCTAATCTAAAAGCCATGTCTATTGTGAGCCCTTCATGAGCTTATGTCTTTGGTGAACCTTTCATGAGCTTATTCTAACGAGTTATGAAGTGGAGCTTGATCCTAAGAGCTATCCACGTTCATATCATACTTCTACACATGTGATCTCAATTAGCTAAGTTCAACGCAATGAAATGTCTGTTTGACATGTGAAAGTGTGCTAAGCCAGTTAACAACAGTGTAATAGGTTGCATCCAGTCCAATCTTCTGCTAATCTAAAAGCCATGTCTTTTGTTAGCCCTTCATGAGCTTATGTCTTTGGTGAACCTTTCATGAGCTTATTCTAACGAGTTATGAAGTGAAGCTTTATCCGTAGAGCTATCCACGTTCATATCATACTTCTACACATGTGATCTCAATTAGCTAAGTTCAACGCAATGAAATGTCTGTTTGACATGTGAAAGTGTGCTAAGCCAGTTAACAGCAGTGTAATAGGTTGCATCCAGTCCAATCTTCTGCTAATCTAAAAGCCATGTCTATTGTGAGCCTTTCATGAGCTTATGTCTTTGGTGAACCTTTCATGAGCTTATTCTAACGAGTTATGAAGTGGAGCTTGATCCTAAGAGCTATCCACGTTCATATCATACTTCTACACATGTGATCTCAATTAGCTAAGTTCAACGCAATGAAATGTCTGTTTGACATGTGAAAGTGTGCTAAGCCAGTTAACAACAGTGTAATAGGTTGCATCCAGTCCAATCTTCTGCTAATCTAAAAGCCATGTCTTTTGTGAGCCCTTCATGAGCTTATGTCTTTGGTGAACCTTTCATGAGCTTATTCTAACGAGTTATGAAGTGAAGCTTTATCCGTAGAGCTATCCACGTTCATATCATACTTCTACACATGTGATCTCAATTAGCTAAGTTCAACGCAATGAAATGTCTGTTTGACATGTGAAAGTGTGCTAAGCCAGTTAACAGCAGTGTAATAGGTTGCATCCAGTCCAATCTTCTGCTAATCTAAAAGCCATGTCTTATGTGAGCCTTTCATGAGCTTATGTCTTTGGTGAACCTTTCATGAGCTTATTCTAACGAGTTATGAAGTGAAGCTTTATCCGTAGAGCTATCCACGTTCATATCATACTTCTACACATGTGATCTCAATTAGCTAAGTTCAACACAATGAAATGTCTGTTTGACATGTGAAAGTGTGCTAAGCCAGTTAACAGCAATGTAATAGGTTGCATCCAGTCCAATCTTCTGCTAATCTAAAAGCCATGTCTTATGTGAGCCTTTCATGAGCTTATGTGTTTGGTGAACCTTTCATGTGCTTATTCTAACGAGTTATGAAATGGAGCTTGATCCTAAGAGCTATCCACGTTCATATCATACTTCTACACATGTGATCTAAATTAGCTAAGTTCAACGCAAAGAAATGTCTGTTTGAAATGAGAAAGTCTGCTAAGCCAACTAATGGCGGTGTAATAGGTTGCATCAAGTCCAATCTTCTGCTAATCTAAAAGCCATGTCTTTTGTGAGCCTTTCATGAGCTTATGTCTTTGGTGAACCTTTCATGAGCTTATTCTAACGAGTTATGAAGTGGAGGATGATCCTTAGAGCTATCCATGTTCATATCATACTTCTACACATGTGATCTAAATTAGCTAGGTTCAACGCAATGAAATGTCTGTTTGAAATGAGAAAGTGTGCTAAGCCAACTAATGGCGGTGTATTAGGTTGCATCCAGTCCAATCGTCTCCTAATCTAAAAGCCATGTCTTTTGTGAGCCCTTCATGAGCTTATGTCTTTGGTGAACCTTTCATGAGCTTATTCTAACGAGTTATGAAGTGGAGCTTGATCCTTAGAGCTATCCATGTTCATATCATACTTCTACACAAGTGATCTAAATTAGCTAAGTTCAACGCAATGAAAAGTCTGTTTGAAATGAGAAAGTGTGCTAAGCCAACTAATGGCGGTGTAATAGGTTGAATCGAGTCCAATCTTCTGCTAATCTAAAAGCCATGTCTATTGTGAGCCCTTCATGAGCTTATGTCTTTGGTGAACCTTTCATGAGCTTATTCTAACGAGTTATGAAGTGGAGCTTGATCCTAAGAGCTATCCACGTTCATATCATACTTCTACACATGTGATCTCAATTAGCTAAGTTCAACGCAATGAAATGTCTGTTTGACATGTGAAAGTGTGCTAAGCCAACTAATGGCGGTGTAATAGGTTGCATCCAGTCCAATCTTCTGCTAATCTAAAAGCCATGTCTTATGTGAGCCTTTCATGAGCTTATGTGTTTGGTGAACCTTTCATGTGCTTATTCTAACGAGTTATGAAATGGAGCTTGATCCTAAGAGCTATCCACATTCATATCATACTTCTACACATGTGATCTAAATTAGCTAAGTTCAACGCAAAGAAATGTCTGTTTGAAATGAGAAAGTCTGCTAAGCCAACTAATGGCGGTGTAATAGGTTGCATCAAGTCCAATCTTCTGCTAATCTAAAAGCCATGTCTTTTGTGAGCCTTTCATGAGCTTATGTCTTTGGTGAACCTTTCATGAGCTTATTCTAACGAGTTATGAAGTGGAGGATGATCCTTAGAGCTATCCATGTTCATATCATACTTCTACACATGTGATCTAAATTAGCTAGGTTCAACGCAATGAAATGTCTGTTTGAAATGAGAAAGTGTGCTAAGCCAACTAATGGCGGTGTATTAGGTTGCATCCAGTCCAATCGTCTCCTAATCTAAAAGCCATGTCTTTTGTGAGCCCTTCATGAGCTTATGTCTTTGGTGAACCTTTCATGAGCTTATTCTAACGAGTTATGAAGTGGAGCTTGATCCTTAGAGCTATCCATGTTCATATCATACTTCTACACAAGTGATCTAAATTAGCTAAGTTCAACGCAATGAAAAGTCTGTTTGAAATGAGAAAGTGTGCTAAGCCAACTAATGGCGGTGTAATAGGTTGAATCGAGTCCAAGCTTCTGCTAATCTAAAAGCCATGTCTATTGTGAGCCCTTCATGAGCTTATGTCTTTGGTGAACCTTTCATGAGCTTATTCTAACGAGTTATGAAGTGGAGCTTGATCCTAAGAGCTATCCACGTTCATATCATACTTCTACACATGTGATCTCAATTAGCTAAGTTCAACGCAATGAAATGTCTGTTTGACATGTGAAAGTGTGCTAAGCCAACTAATGGCGGTGTAATAGGTTGCATCCAGTCCAATCTTCTGCTAATCTAAAAGCCATGTCTTCTGTGAGCCTTTCATGAGCTTATGTCTTTGGTGAACCTTTCATGAGCTTATTCTAACGAGTTATGAAGTGGAGGATGATCCTTAGAGCTATCCATGTTCATATCATACTTCTACACATGTGATCTAAATTAGCTAGGTTCAACGCAAAGAAATGTCTGTTTGAAATGAGAAAGTCTGCTAAGCCAACTAATGGCGGTGTAATAGGTTGCATCAAGTCCAATCTTCTGCTAATCTAAAAGCCATGTCTTTTGTGAGCCTTTCATGAGCTTATGTCTTTGGTGAACCTTTCATGAGCTTATTCTAACGAGTTATAAAGTGGAGCTTGATCCTTAGAGCTATCCATGTTCATATCATACTTCTACACATGTGATCTAAATTAGCTAGGTTCAACGCAATGAAATGTCTGTTTGAAATGAGAAAGTGTGCTAAGCCAACTAATGGCGGTGTAATAGGTTGCATCCAGTCCAATCGTCTCCTAATCTAAAAGCCATGTCTTTTGTGAGCCCTTCATGAGCTTATGTCTTTGGTGAACCTTTCATGAGCTTATTCTAACGAGTTATGAAGTGGAGCTTGATCCTTAGAGCTATCCATGTTCATATCATACTTCTACACAAGTGATCTAAATTAGCTAAGTTCAACGCAATGAAAAGTCTGTTTGAAATGAGATTGTGTGCTAAGCCAACTAATGGCAGTGTAATAGGTTGCATCCAGTCCAATCTTCTGCTAATCTAAAAGCCATGTCTTTTGTGAGCCCTTCATGAGCATATGTCTTTGGTGAACCTTTCATGAGCTTATTCTAACGAGTTATGAAGTGGAGCTTGATCCTTAGAGCTATCCATGTTCATATCATACTTCTACACAAGTAATCTAAATTAGCTAAGTTCAACGCAATGAAAAGTCTGTTTGAAATGAGAAAGTGTGCTAAGCCAACTAATGGCGGTGTAATAGGTTGAATCGAGTCCAAGCTTCTGCTAATCTAAAAGCCATGTCTATTGTGAGCCCTTCATGAGCTTATGTCTTTGGTGAACCTTTCATGAGCTTATTCTAACGAGTTATGAAGTGGAGCTTGATCCTAAGAGCTATCCACGTTCATATCATACTTCTACACATGTGATCTCAATTAGCTAAGTTCAACGCAATGAAATGTCTGTTTGACATGTGAAAGTGTGCTAAGCCAGTTAACAACAGTGTAATAGGTTGAATCCAGTCCAATCTTCTGCTAATCTAAAAGCCATGTCTTTTGTGAGCCCTTCATGTGCTTATGTCTTTGGTGAACCTTTCATGAGCTTATTCTAACGAGTTATGAAGTGAAGCTTTATCCGTAGAGCTATCCACGTTCATATCATACTTCTACACATGTGATCTCAATTAGCTAAGTTCAACGCAATGAAATGTCTGTTTGACATGTGAAAGTGTGCTAAGCCAGTTAACAGCAGTGTAATAGGTTGCATCCAGTCCAATCTTCTGCTAATCTAAAAGCCATGGCTTCTGTGAGCCTTTCATGAGCTTATGTGTTTGGTGAACCTTTCATGTGCTTATTCTAACGAGTTATGAAATGGAGCTTGATCCTAAGAGCTATCCACGTTCATATCATACTTCTACACATGTGATCTAAATTAGCTAAGTTCAACGCAAAGAAATGTCTGTTTGAAATGAGAAAGTCTGCTAAGCCAACTAATGGCGGTGTAATAGGTTGCATCAAGTCCAATCTTCTGCTAATCTAAAAGCCATGTCTTTTGTGAGCCTTTCATGAGCTTATGTCTTTGGTGAACCTTTCATGAGCTTATTCTAACGAGTTATAAAGTGGAGCTTGATCCTTAGAGCTATCCATGTTCATATCATACTTCTACACATGTGATCTAAATTAGCTAGGTTCAACGCAATGAAATGTCTGTTTGAAATGAGAAAGTGTGCTAAGCCAACTAATGGCAGTGTAATAGGTTGCATCCAGTCCAATCGTCTCCTAATCTAAAAGCCATGTCTTTTGTGAGCCCTTCATGAGCTTATGTCTTTGGTGAACCTTTCATGAGCTTATTCTAACGAGTTATGAAGTGGAGCTTGATCCTTAGACCTATCCATGTTCATATCATACTTCTACACAAGTGATCTAAATTAGCTAAGTTCAACGCAATGAAAAGTCTGTTTGAAATGAGATTGTGTGCTAAGCCAACTAATGGCAGTGTAATAGGTTGCATCCAGTCCAATCTTCTGCTAATCTAAAAGCCATGTCTTTTGTGAGCCCTTCATGAGCTTATGTCTTTGGTGAACCTTTCATGAGCTTATTCTAACGAGTTATGAAGTGGAGCTTGATCCTTAGAGCTATCCATGTTCATATCATACTTCTACACAAGTAATCTAAATTAGCTAAGTTCAACGCAATGAAAAGTCTGTTTGAAATGAGAAAGTGTGCTAAGCCAACTAATGGCGGTGTAATAGGTTGAATCGAGTCCAAGCTTCTGCTAATCTAAAAGCCATGTCTATTGTGAACCCTTCATGAGCTTATGTCTTTGGTGAACCTTTCATGAGCTTATTCTAACGAGTTATGAAGTGGAGCTTGATCCTAAGAGCTATCCACGTTCATATCATACTTCTACACATGTGATCTCAATTAGCTAAGTTCAACGCAATGAAATGTCTGTTTGACATGTGAAAGTGTGCTAAGCCAGTTAACAACAGTGTAATAGGTTGCATCCAGTCCAATCTTCTGCTAATCTAAAAGCCATGTCTTTTGTGAGCCCTTCATGTGCTTATGTCTTTGGTGAACCTTTCATGAGCTTATTCTAACGAGTTATGAAGTGAAGCTTTATCCGTAGAGCTATCCACGTTCATATCATACTTCTACACATGTGATCTCAATTAGCTAGGTTCAACGCAATGAAATGTCTGTTTGAAATGAGAAAGTGTGCTAAGCCAACTAATGGCGGTGTAATAGGTTGCATCCAGTCCAATCTTCTGCTAATCTAAAAGCCATGTCTTTTGTGAGCCCTTCATGAGCTTATGTCTTTGGTGAACCTTTCATGAGCTTATTCTAACGAGTTATGAAGTGGAGCTTGATCCTTAGAGCTATCCATGTTCATATCATACTTCTGCACATGTGATCTAAATTAGCTAGGTTCAACGCAATGAAATGTCTGTTTGAAATGAGAAAGTGTGCTAAGCCAACTAATGGCGGTGTATTAGGTTGCATCCAGTCCAATCTTCTGCTAATCTAAAAGCCATGTCTTTTGTGAGCCCTTCATGAGCTTATGTCTTTGGTGAACCTTTCATGAGCTTATTCTAACGAGTTATGAAGTGGAGCTTGATCCTTAGAGCTATCCATGTTCATATCATACTTCTACACATGTGATCTAAATTAGCTAGGTTCAACGCAATGAAATGTCTATTTGACATGTGAAAGTGTGCTAAGCCAGTTAACAGCAGTGTAATAGGTTGCATCCAGTCCAATCTTCTACTAATCTAAAAGCCATGTCTTCTTTGAGCCTTTCATGAGCTTATGTCTTTGGTGAACCTTTCATGAGCTTATTCTAACGAGTTATGAAGTGGAGCTTGATCCTTAGAGCTATCCATGTTCATATCATACTTCTACACAAGTGATCTAAATTAGCTAAGTTCAACGCAATGAAAAGTCTGTTTGAAATGAGAAAGTGTGCTAAGCCAACTAATGGCAGTGTAATAGGTTGCATCCAGTCCAATCTTCTGCTAATCTAAAAGCCATGTCTTTTGTGAGCCCTTCATGAGCTTATGTCTTTGGTGAACCTTTCATGAGCTTATTCTAACGAGTTATGAAGTGGAGCTTGATCCTTAGAGCTATCCATGTTCATATCATACTTCTACACAAGTAATCTAAATTAGCTAAGTTCAACGCAATGAAAAGTCTGTTTGAAATGAGAAAGTGTGCTAAGCCAACTAATGGCGGTGTAATAGGTTGAATCGAGTCCAAGCTTCTGCTAATCTAAAAGCCATGTCTATTGTGAGCCCTTCATGAGCTTATGTCTTTGGTGAACCTTTCATGAGCTTATTCTAACGAGTTATGAAGTGGAGCTTGATCCTAAGAGCTATCCACGTTCATATCATACTTCTACACATGTGATCTCAATTAGCTAAGTTCAACGCAATGAAATGTCTGTATGACATGTGAAAGTTTGCTAAGCCAGTTAACAACAGTGTAATAGGTTGCATCCAGTCCAATCTTCTGCTAATCTAAAAGCCATGTCTTTTGTGAGCCCTTCATGAGCTTATGTCTTTGGTGAACCTTTCATGAGCTTATTCTAACGAATTATGAAGTGAAGCTTTATCCGTAGAGCTAACCACGTTCATATCATACTTCTACACATGTGATCTCAATTAGCTAAGTTCAACGCAATGAAATGTCTGTTTGACATGTGAAAGTGTGCTAAGCCAGTTAACAGCAGTGTAATAGGTTGCATCCAGTCCAATCTTCTGCTAATCTAAAAGCCATGTCTTCTGTGAGCCTTTCATGACCTTATGTGTTTGGTGAACCTTTCATGTGCTTATTCTAACGAGTTATGAAATGGAGCTTGATCCTAAGAGCTATCCACGTTCATATCATACTTCTACACATGTGATCTAAATTAGCTAAGTTCAACGCAAAGAAATGTCTGTTTGAAATGAGAAAGTCTGCTAAGCCAACTAATGGCGGTGTAATAGGTTGCATCAAGTCCAATCTTCTGCTAATCTAAAAGCCATGTCTTTTGTGAGCCTTTCATGAGCTTATGTCTTTGGTGAACCTTTCATGAGCTTATTCTAACGAGTTATGAAGTGGAGCTTGATCCTTAGAGCTATCCATGTTCATATCATACTTCTACACATGTGATCTAAATTAGCTAGGTTCAACGCAATGAAATGTCTGTTTGAAATGAGAAAGTGTGCTAAGCCAACTAATGGCGGTGTATTAGGTTGCATCTAGTCCAATCTTCTGCTAATCTAAAAGCCATGTCTTTTGTGAGCCCTTCATGAGCTTATGTCTTTGGTGAACCTTTCATGAGCTTATTCTAACGAGTTATGAAGTGGAGCTTGATCCTTAGAGCTATCCATGTTCATATCATACTTCTACACATGTGATCTAAATTAGCTAGGTTCAACGCAATGAAATGTCTGTTTGAAATGAGAAAGTGTGCTAAGCCAACTAATGGCGGTGTAATAGGTTGCATCCAGTCCAATCGTCTCCTAATCTAAAAGCCATGTCTTTTGTGAGCCCTTCATGAGCTTATGTCTTTGGTGAACCTTTCATGAGCTTATTCTAACGAGTTATGAAGTGGAGCTTGATCCTTAGAGCTATCCATGTTCATATCATACTTCTACACAAGTGATCTAAATTAGCTAAGTTCAACGCAATGAAAAGTCTGTTTGAAATGAGAAAGTGTGCTAAGCCAACTAATGGCAGTGTAATAGGTTGCATCCAGTCCAATCTTCTGCTAATCTAAAAGCCATGTCTTTTGTGAGCCCTTCATGAGCTTATGTCTTTGGTGAACCTTTCATGAGCTTATTCTAACGAGTTATGAAGTGGAGCTTGATCTTAAGAGCTATCCACGTTCATATCATACTTCTACACATGTGATCTCAATTAGCTAAGTTCAACGCAATGAAATGTCTGTTTGACATGTGAAAGTGTGCTAAGCCAGTTAACAACAGTGTAATAGGTTGCATCCAGTCCAATCTTCTGCTAATCTAAAAGCCATGTCCTTTTTGAGCCCTTCATGAGCTTATGTCTTTGGTGAACCTTTCATGATCTTATTCTAACGAGTTATGAAGTGAAGCTTTATCCGTAGAGCTATCCACGTTCATATCATACTTCTACACATGTGATCTCAATTAGCTAAGTTTAACGCAATGAAATGTCTGTTTGACATGTGAAAGTGTGCTAAGCCAGTTAACAGCAGTGTAATAGGTTGCATCCAGTCCAATCTTCTGCTAATCTAAAAGCCATGTCTTTTGTGAGCCCTTCATGAGCTTATGTCTTTGGTGAACCTTTCATGAGCTTATTCTAACGAGTTATGAAGTGGAGCTTGATCCTTAGAGCTATACATGTTCATATTATACTTCTACACATGTGATCTAAATTAGCTAGGTTCAACGCAATGAAATGTCTGTTTGAAATGAGAAAGTGTGCTAAGCCAACTAATGGCGGTGTAATAGGTTGCATCCAGTCCAATCTTCTGCTAATCTAAAAGCCATGTCTTTTGTGAGCCCTTCATGAGCTTATGTCTTTGGTGAACCTTTCATGAGCTTATTCTAACGAGTTATGAAGTGAAGCTTTATCCGTAGAGCTATCCACGTTCATATCATACTTCTACACATGTGATCTCAATTAGCTAAGTTCAACGCAATGAAATGTCTGTTTGACATGTGAGAGTGTGCTAAGCCAGTTAACAGCAGTGTAATAGGTTGCATCCAGTCCAATCTTCTGCTAATCTAAAAGCCATGTCTTCTGTGAGCCTTTCATGAGCTTATGTCTTTGGTGAACCTTTCATGAGCTTATTCTAACGAGTTATGAAGTGGAGCTTGATCCTTAGAGCTATCCATGTTCATATCATACTTCTGCACATGTGATCTAAATTAGCTAGGTTCAACGCAATGAAATGTCTGTTTGAAATGAGAAAGTGTGCTAAGCCAACTAATGGCGGTGTAATAGGTTGCATCCAGTCCAATCTTCTGCTAATCTAAAAGCCATGTCTTTTGTGAGCCCTTCATGAGCTTATGTCTTTGGTGAACCTTTCATGAGCTTATTCTAACGAGTTATGAAGTGGAGCTTGATCCTTAGAGCTATCCATGTTCATATCATACTTCTGCACATGTGATCTAAATTAGCTAGGTTCAACGCAATGAAATGTCTGTTTGAAATGAGAAAGTGTGCTAAGCCAACTAATGGCGGTGTATTAGGTTGCATCCAGTCCAATCTTCTGCTAATCTAAAAGCCATGTCTTTTGTGAGCCCTTCATGAGCTTATGTCTTTGGTGAACCTTTCATGAGCTTATTCTAACGAGTTATGAAGTGGAGCTTGATCCTTAGAGCTATCCATGTTCATATCATACTTCTACACATGTGATCTAAATTAGCTAGGTTCAACGCAATGAAATGTCTGTTTGAAATGAGAAAGTGTGCTAAGCCAACTAATGGCGGTGTAATAGGTTGCATCCAGTCCAATCGTCTCCTAATCTAAAAGCCATGTCTTTTGTGAGCCCTTCATGAGCTTATGTCTTTGGTGAACCTTTCATGAGCTTATTCTAACGAGTTATGAAGTGGAGCTTGATCCTTAGAGCTATCCATGTTCATATCATACTTCTACACAAGTGATCTAAATTAGCTAAGTTCAACGCAATGAAAAGTCTGTTTGAAATGAGAAAGTGTGCTAAGCCAACTAATGGCAGTGTAATAGGTTGCATCCAGTCCAATCTTCTGCTAATCTAAAAGCCATGTCTTTTGTGAGCCCTTCATGAGCTTATGTCTTTGGTGAACCTTTAATGAGCTTATTCTAACGAGTTATGAAGTGGCGCCTGATCCTTAGAGCTATCCATGTTCATATCATACTTCTACACAAGTAATCTAAATTAGCTAAGTTCAACGCAATGAAAAGTCTGTTTGAAATGAGAAAGTGTGCTAAGCCAACTAATGGCGGTGTAATAGGTTGAATCGAGTCCAAGCTTCTGCTAATCTAAAAGCCATGTCTATTGTGAGCCCTTCATGAGCTTATGTCTTTGGTGAACCTTTCATGAGCTTATTATAACGAGTTATGAAGTGGAGCTTGATCCTAAGAGCTATCCACGTTCATATCATACTTCTACACATGTGATCTCAATTAGCTAAGTTCAACGCAATGAAATGTCTGTTTGACATGTGAAAGTGTGCTAAGCCAGTTAACAACAGTGTAATAGGTTGCATCCAGTCCAATCTTCTGCTAATCTAAAAGCCATGTCTTTTGTGAGCCCTTCATGAGCTTATGTCTTTGGTGAACCTTTCATGAGCTTATTCTAACGAGTTATGAAGTGAAGCTTTATCCGTAGAGCTATCCACGTTCATATCATACTTCTACACATGTGATCTCAATTAGCTAAGTTCAACGCAATGAAATGTCTGTTTGACATGTGAAAGTGTGCTAAGCCAGTTAACAGCAGTGTAATAGGTTGCATTCAGTCCAATCTTCTGCTAATCTAAAAGTCATGTCTTCTGTGAGCCTTTCATGAGCTTATGTGTTTGGTGAACCTTTCATGTGCTTATTCTAACGAGTTATGAAATGGAGCTTGATCCTAAGAGCTATCCACGTTCATATCATACTTCTACACATGTGATCTAAATTAGCTAAGTTCAACGCAAAGAAATGTCTGTTTGAAATGAGAAAGTCTGCTAAGCCAACTAATGGCGGTGTAATAGGTTGCATCAAGTCCAATCTTCTGCTAATCTAAAAGCAATGTCTTTTGTGAGCCTTTCATGAGCTTATGTCTTTGGTGAACCTTTCATGAGCTTATTCTAACGAGTTATGAAGTGGAGCTTGATCCTTAGAGCTATCCATGTTCATATCATACTTCTACACATGTGATCTAAATTAGCTAGATTCAACGCAATGAAATGTCTGTTTGAAATGAGAAAGTGTGCTAAGCCAACTAATGGCGGTGTATTAGGTTGCATCTAGTCCAATCTTCTGCTAATCTAAAAGCCATGTCTTTTGTGAGCCCTTCATGAGCTTATGTCTTTGGTGAACCTTTCATGAGCTTATTCTAACGAGTTATGAAGTGGAGCTTGATCCTTAGAGCTATCCATGTTCATATCATACTTCTACACATGTGATCTAAATTAGCTAGGTTCAACGCAATGAAATGTCTGTTTGAAATGAGAAAGTGTGCTAAGCCAACTAATGGCGGTGTAATAGGTTGCATCCAGTCCAATCGTCTCCTAATCTAAAAGCCATGTCTTTTGTGAGCCCTTCATGAGCTTATGTCTTTGGTGAACCTTTCATGAGCTTATTCTAACGAGTTATGAAGTGGAGATTGATCCTTAGAGCTATCCATGTTCATATCATACTTCTACACAAGTGATCTAAATTAGCTAAGTTCAACGCAATGAAAAGTCTGTTTGAAATGAGAAAGTGTGCTAAGCCAACTAATGGCAGTGTAATAGGTTGCATCCAGTCCAATCTTCTGCTAATCTAAAAGCCATGTCTTTTGTGAGCCCTTCATGAGCTTATGTCTTTGGTGAACCTTTCATGAGCTTATTCTAACGAGTTATGAAGTGGAGCTTGATCTTAAGAGCTATCCACGTTCATATCATACTTCTACACATGTGATCTCAATTAGCTAAGTTCAACACAATGAAATGTCTGTTTGACATGTGAAAGTGTGCTAAGCCAGTTAACAACAGTGTAATAGGTTGCATCCAGTCCAATCTTCTGCTAATCTAAAAGCCATGTCTTTTTTGAGCCCTTCATGAGCTTATGTCTTTGGTGAACCTTTCATGATCTTATTCTAACGAGTTATGAAGTGAAGCTTTATCCGTAGAGCTATCCACGTTCATATCATACTTCTACACATGTGATCTCAATTAGCTAAGTTTAACGCAATGAAATGTCTGTTTGACATGTGAAAGTGTGCTAAGCCAGTTAACAGCAGTGTAATAGGTTGCATCCAGTCCAATCTTCTGCTAATCTAAAAGCCATGTCTTTTGTGAGCCCTTCATGAGCTTATGTCTTTGGTGAACCTTTCATGAGCTTATTCTAACGAGTTATGAAGTGGAGCTTGATCCTTAGAGCTATCCATGTTCATATTATACTTCTACACATGTGATCTAAATTAGCTAGGTTCAACGCAATGAAATGTCTGTTTGAAATGAGAAAGTGTGCTAAGCCAACTAATGGCGGTGTAATAGGTTGCATCCAGTCCAATCTTCTGCTAATCTAAAAGCCATGTCTTTTGTGAGCCCTTCATGAGCTTATGTCTTTGGTGAACCTTTCATGAGCTTATTCTAACGAGTTATGAAGTGGAGCTTGATCCGTAGAGCTATCTTTGTTCATATTATACTTCTACACATGTGATCTCAATTAGCTAAGTTCAACGCAATGAAATGTCTGTTTGATATGTGAAAGTGTGCTAAGCCAGCTAACAGCAGTGTAATAGGTTGCATCCAGTCCAATCTTCTGCTAATCTAAAAGCCATGTCTTTTGTGAGCCCTTCATGAGCTTATGTCTTTGGTGAACCTTTCATGAGCTTATTCTAACGAGTTATGAAGTGGAGCTTGATCCGTAGAGCTATCCACGTTCATATCATACTTCTACACATGTGATCTCAATTAGCTAAGTTCAACGCAATGAAATGTCTGTTTGACATGTGAAAGTGTGCTAAGCCAGTTAACAACAGTGTAATAGGTTGCATCCAGTCCAATCTTCTGCTAATCTAAAAGCCATGTCTTTTTTGAGCCCTTCATGAGCTTATGTCTTTGGTGAACCTTTCATGATCTTATTCTAACGAGTTATGAAGTGAAGCTTTATCCGTAGAGCTATCCACGTTCATATCATACTTCTACACATGTGATCTCAATTAGCTAAGTTTAACGCAATGAAATGTCTGTTTGACATGTGAAAGTGTGCTAAGCCAGTTAACAGCAGTGTAATAGGTTGCATCCAGTCCAATCTTCTGCTAATCTAAAAGCCATGTCTTTTGTGAGCCCTTCATGAGCTTATGTCTTTGGTGAACCTTTCATGAGCTTATTCTAACGAGTTATGAAGTGGAGCTTGATCCTTAGAGCTATCCATGTTCATATTATACTTCTACACATGTGATCTAAATTAGCTAGGTTCAACGCAATGAAATGTCTGTTTGAAATGAGAAAGTGTGCTAAGCCAACTAATGGCGGTGTAATAGGTTGCATCCAGTCCAATCTTCTGCTAATCTAAAAGCCATGTCTTTTGTGAGCCCTTCATGAGCTTATGTCTTTGGTGAACCTTTCATGAGCTTATTCTAACGAGTTATGAAGTGGAGCTTGATCCGTAGAGCTATCTTTGTTCATATTATACTTCTACACATGTGATCTCAATTAGCTAAGTTCAACGCAATGAAATGTCTGTTTGATATGTGAAAGTGTGCTAAGCCAGCTAACAGCAGTGTAATAGGTTGCATCCAGTCCAATCTTCTGCTAATCTAAAAGCCATGTCTTTTGTGAGCCCTTCATGAGCTTATGTCTTTGGTGAACCTTTCATGAGCTTATTCTAACGAGTTATGAAGTGGAGCTTGATCCGTAGAGCTATCCATGTTCATATCATACTTCTACACATGTGATCTAAATTAGCTAAGTTCAACGCAATGAAATGTCTGTTTGACATGTGAAAGTGTGCTAAGCCAGTTAACAGCAGTGTAATAGGTTGCATCCAGTCCAATCTTCTGCTAATCTAAAAGCCATGTCTTCTGTGAGCCTTTCATGAGCTTATGTGTTTGGTGAACCTTTCATGTGCTTATTCTAACGAGTTATGAAATGGAGCTTGATCCTAAGAGCTATCCACGTTCATATCATACTTCTACACATGTGATCTAAATTAGCTAAGTTCAACGCAAAGAAATATCTGTTTGAAATGAGAAAGTGTGCTAAGCCAACTAATGGCGGTGTAATAGGTTGCATCAAGTCCAATCTTCTGCTAATCTAAAAGCCATGTCTTCTGTGAGCCTTTCATGAGCTTATGTCTTTGGTGAACCTTTCATGAGCTTATTCTAACGAGTTATGAAGTGGAGCTTGATCCTTAGAGCTATCCATGTTCATATCATACTTCTACACATGTGATCTAAATTAGCTAGGTTCAACGCAATGAAATGTCTGTTTGAAATGAGAAAGTGTGCTAAGCCAACTAATGGCGGTGTATTAGGTTACATCCAGTCCAATCTTCTGCTAATCTAAAAGCCATGTCTTTTGTGAGCCCTTCATGAGCTTATGTCTTTCGTGAAACCTTTCATGAGCTTATTCTCACGACTTATGAAGTGGAGCTTGATCCGTAGAGCTATCTTTGTTCATATTATACTTCTACACATGTGATCTCAATTAGCTAAGTTCAACGCAATGAAATGTCTGTTTGATATGTGAAAGTGTGCTAAGCCAGCTAACAGCAGTGTAATAGGTTGCATCCAGTCCAATCTTCTGCTAATCTAAAAGCCATGTCTTTTGTGAGCCCTTCATGAGCTTATGTCTTTGGTGAACCTTTCATGAGCTTATTCTAACGAGTTATGAAGTGGAGCTTGATCCGTAGAGCTATCCATGTTCATATCATACTTCTACACATGTGATCTAAATTAGCTAGGTTCAACGCAATGAAATGTCTGTTTGAAATGAGAAAGTGTGCTAAGCCAACTAATGGCGGTGTATTAGGTTACATCCAGTCCAATCTTCTGCTAATCTAAAAGCCATGTCTTTTGTGAGCCTTTCATGAGCTTATGTCTTTGGTGAACCCTTCATGAGCTTATTCTAACGAGTTATGAAGTGGAGCTTGATCCGTAGAGCTATCCATGTTCATATCATACTTCTACACATGTGATCTAAATTAGCTAGGTTCAACGCAATGAAATGTCTGTTTGAAATGAGAAAGTGTGCTAAGCCAACTAATGGCGGTGTAATAGGTTGCATCCAGTCCAATCTTCTGCTAATCTAAAAGCCATGTCTTTTGTGAGCCTTTCATGTGCTTATGTCTTTGGTGAACCCTTCATGAGCTTATTCTAACGAGTTATGAAGTGGAGCTTGATCTTTAGAGCTATCCATGTTCATATCATACTTCTACACATGTGATCTAAATTAGCTAAGTTCAACGCAATGAAATGTCTGTTTGAAATGCGAAAGTGTGCTAAGCCAACTAATGGCGGTGTAATAGGTTGAATCTAGTCCAATCTTCTCCTAATCTAAAAGCCATGTCTTCTGTGAGCCTTTCATGAGCTTATGTCTTTGGTGAACCTTTCATGAGCTTATTCTAACGAGTTATGAAGTGGAGCTTGATCCGTAGAGCTATCCATGTTCATATCATACTTCTACACATGTGATCTAAATTAGCTAGGTTCAACGCAATGAAATGTCTGTTTGAAATGAGAAAGTGTGCTAAGCCAACTAATGGCGGTGTAATAGGTTGCATCCAGTTCAATCTTCTGCTAATCTAAAAGCCATGTCTTTTGTGAGCCTTTCATGAGCTTATGTCTTTGGTGAACCCTTCATGAGCTTATTCTAACGAGTTATGAAGTGGAGCTTGATCCTTAGAGCTATCCATGTTCATATCATATTTCTACACATGTGATCTAAATTAGCTAAGTTCAACGCAATGAAATGTCTGTTTGAAATGAGAAAGTGTGCTAAGCCAACTAATGGCGGTGTAATAGGTTGCATCCAGTCCAATCTTCTCCTAATCTAAAAGCCATGTCTTTTGTGAGCCCTTCATGAGCTTATGTCTTTGGTGAACCTTTCATGAGCTTATTCTAACGAGTTATGAAGTGGAGCTTGATCCGTAGAGCTATCCATGTTCATATCATACTTCTACACATGTGATCTAAATTAGCTAGGTTCAACGCAATGAAATGTCTGTTTGAAATGAGAAAGTGTGCTAAGCCAACTAATGGCGGTGTAATAGGTTGCATCCAGTCCAATCTTCTGCTAATCTAAAAGCCATGTCTTTTGTGAGCCTTTCATGTGCTTATGTCTTTGGTGAACCCTTCATGAGCTTATTCTAACGAGTTATGAAGTGGAGCTTGATCCTTAGAGCTATCCATGTTCATATCATATTTCTACACATGTGATCTAAATTAGCTAAGTTCAACGCAATGAAATGTCTGTTTGAAATGAGAAAGTGTGCTAAGCCAACTAATGGCGGTGTAATAGGTTGCATCCAGTCCAATCTTCTCCTAATCTAAAAGCCATGTCTTTTGTGAGCCCTTCATGAGCTTATGTCTTTGGTGAACCTTTCATGAGCTTATTCTAACGAGTTATGAAGTGGAGCTTGATCCGTAGAGCTATCCATGTTCATATCATACTTCTACACATGTGATCTAAATTAGCTAGGTTCAACGCAATGAAATGTCTGTTTGAAATGAGAAAGTGTGCTAAGCCAACTAATGGCGGTGTAATAGGTTGCATCCAGTCCAATCTTCTGCTAATCTAAAAGCCATGTCTTTTGTGAGCCTTTCATGAGCTTATGTCTTTGGTGAACCCTTCATGAGCTTATTCTAACGAGTTATGAAGTGGAGCTTGATCTTTAGAGCTATCCATGTTCATATCATACTTCTACACATGTGATCTAAATTAGCTAAGTTCAACGCAATGAAATGTCTGTTTGAAATGCGAAAGTGTGCTAAGCCAACTAATGGCGGTGTAATAGGTTGAATCTAGTCCAATCTTCTCCTAATCTAAAAGCCATGTCTTCTGTGAGCCTTTCATGAGCTTATGTCTTTGGTGAACCTTTCATGAGCTTATTCTAACGAGTTATGAAGTGGAGCTTGATCCTTAGAGCTATCCATGTTCATATCATACTTCTACACATGTGATCTAAATTAGCTAAGTTCAACGCAATGAAATGTCTGCTTGAAATGCCAAAGTGTGCAAAGCCAACTAATGGCGGTGTAATAGGTTGCATCTAGTCCAATCTTCTCCTAATCTAAAAGCCATGTCTTCTGTGAGCCTTTCATGAGCTAATGTCTTTGGTGAACCTTTCATGAGCTTATTCTAACGAGTTATGAAGTGGAGCTTGATCCTTAGAGCTATCCATGTTCATATCATACTTCTACACATGTGATCTAAATTAGCTAGGTTCAACGCAATGAAATGTCTGTTTGAAATGAGAAAGTGTGCTAAGCAAACTAATGGCGGTGTATTAGGTTGCATCCAGTCCAATCTTCTGCTAATCTAAAAGCCATGTCTTTTGTGAGCCCTTCATGAGCTTATGTCTTTGGTAAACCTTTCATGAGCTTATTCTAACGAGTTATGATGTGGAGCTTGATCCTTAGAGCTATCCATGTTCATATCATACTTCTACACAAGTGATCTAAGTTAGCTAAGTTCAACGCAATGAAAAGTCTGTTTAAAATGAGAAAGTGTGCTAAGCCAACTAATGGCGGTGTAATAGGTTGAATCAAGTCCAATCTTCTGCTAATCTTAAAGCCATGTCTTTTGTGAGCCCTTCATGAGCTTATGTCTTTGGTGAACCTTTCATGAGCTTATTCTAACGAGTTATGAAGTGGAGCTTGATCCTTAGAGTTATCCATGTTCATATCATACTTCTACACATGTGATCTAAATTAGCTAGGTTCAACGCAATGAAATGTCTGTTTGAAATGAGAAAGTGTGCTAAGCAAACTAATGGCGGTGTAATAGGTTGAATCAAGTCCAATCTTCTGCTAATCTTAAAGCCATGTCTTTTGTGAGCCCTTCATGAGCTTATGTCTTTGGTGAACCTTTCATGAGCTTATTCTAACGAGTTATGAAGTGGAGCTTGATCCTTAGAGTTATCCATGTTCATATCATACTTCTACACATGTGATCTAAATTAGCTAGGTTCAACGCAATGAAATGTCTGTTTGAAATGAGAAAGTGTGCTAAGCAAACTAATGGCGGTGTATTAGGTTGCATCCAGTCCAATCTTCTGCTAATCTAAAAGCCATGTCTTTTGTGAGCCCTTCATGAGCTTATGTCTTTGGTAAACCTTTCATGAGCTTATTCTAACGAGTTATGAAGTGGAGCTTGATCCTTAGAGCTATCCATGTTCATATCATACTTCTACACATGTGATCTAAATTAGCTAAGTTCAACGCAATGAAAAGTCTGTTTAAAATGAGAAAGTGTGCTAAGCCAACTAATGGCGGTGTAATAGGTTGAATCAAGTCCAATCTTCTGCTAATCTAAAAGCCATGTCTTTTGTGAGCCTTTCATGAGCTTATGTCTTTGGTGAACCCTTCATGAGCTTATTCTAACGAGTTATGAAGTGGAGCTTGATCTTTGGAGCTATCCATGTTCATATCATACTTCTACACATGTGATCTAAATTAGCTAAGTTCAACGCAATGAAATGTCTGTTTGAAATGCGAAAGTGTGCTAAGCCAACTAATGGCGGTGTAATAGGTTGAATCTAGTCCAATCTTCTCCTAATCTAAAAGCCATGTCTTCTGTGAGCCTTTCATGAGCTTATGTCTTTGGTGAACCTTTCATGAGCTTATTCTAACGAGTTATGAAGTGGAGCTTGATCCTTAGAGCTATCCATGTTCATATCATACTTCTACACATGTGATCTAAATTAGCTAAGTTCAACGCAATGAAATGTCTGCTTGAAATGCCAAAGTGTGCAAAGCCAACTAATGGCGGTGTAATAGGTTGCATCTAGTCCAATCTTCTCCTAATCTAAAAGCCATGTCTTCTGTGAGCCTTTCATGAGCTAATGTCTTTGGTGAACCTTTCATGAGCTTATTCTAACGAGTTATGAAGTGGAGCTTGATCCTTAGAGCTATCCATGTTCATATCATACTTCTACACATGTGATCTAAATTAGCTAGGTTCAACGCAATGAAATGTCTGTTTGAAATTAGAAAGTGTGCTAAGCAAACTAATGGCGGTGTATTAGGTTGCATCCAGTCCAATCTTCTGCTAATCTAAAAGCCATGTCTTTTGTGAGCCCTTCATGAGCTTATGTCTTTGGTAAACCTTTCATGAGCTTATTCTAACGAGTTATGAAGTGGAGCTTGATCCTTAGAGCTATCCATGTTCATATCATACTTCTACACAAGTGATCTAAGTTAGCTAAGTTCAACGCAATGAAAAGTCTGTTTAAAATGAGAAAGTGTGCTAAGCCAACTAATGGCGGTGTAATAGGTTGAATCAAGTCCAATCTTCTGCTAATCTTAAAGCCATGTCTTTTGTGAGCCCTTCATGAGCTTATGTCTTTGGTGAACCTTTCATGAGCTTATTCTAACGAGTTATGAAGTGGAGCTTGATCCTTAGAGTTATCCATGTTCATATCATACTTCTACACATGTGATCTAAATTAGCTAGGTTCAACGCAATGAAATGTCTGTTTGAAATGAGAAAGTGTGCTAAGCAAACTAATGGCGGTGTATTAGGTTGCATCCAGTCCAATCTTCTGCTAATCTAAAAGCCATGTCTTTTGTGAGCCCTTCATGAGCTTATGTCTTTGGTAAACCTTTCATGAGCTTATTCTAACGAGTTATGAAGTGGAGCTTGATCCTTAGAGCTATCCATGTTCATATCATACTTCTACACATGTGATCTAAATTAGCTAAGTTCAACGCAATGAAAAGTCTGTTTAAAATGAGAAAGTGTGCTAAGCCAACTAATGGCGGTGTAATAGGTTGAATCAAGTCCAATCTTCTGCTAATCTAAAAGCCATGTCTTTTGTGAGCCTTTCATGAGCTTATGTCTTTGGTGAACCCTTCATGAGCTTATTCTAACAAGTTATGAAGTGGAGCTTGATCTTTGGAGCTATCCATGTTCATATCATACTTCTACACATGTGATCTAAATTAGCTAAGTTCAACGCAATGAAATGTCTGTTTGAAATGCGAAAGTGTGCTAAGCCAACTAATGGCGGTGTAATAGGTTGAATCTAGTCCAATCTTCTCCTAATCTAAAAGCCATGTCTTCTGTGAGCCTTTCATGAGCTTATGTCTTTGGTGAACCTTTCATGAGCTTATTCTAACGAGTTATGAAGTGGAGCTTGATCCTTAGAGCTATCCATGTTCATATCATACTTCTACACATGTGATCTAAATTAGCTAAGTTCAACGCAATGAAATGTCTGCTTGAAATGCCAAAGTGTGCAAAGCCAACTAATGGCGGTGTAATAGGTTGCATCTAGTCCAATCTTCTCCTAATCTAAAAGCCATGTCTTCTGTGAGCCTTTCATGAGCTAATGTCTTTGGTGAACCTTTCATGAGCTTATTCTAACGAGTTATGAAGTGGAGCTTGATCCTTAGAGCTATCCATGTTCATATCATACTTCTACACATGTGATCTAAATTAGCTAGGTTCAACGCAATGAAATGTCTGTTTGAAATGAGAAAGTGTGCTAAGCAAACTAATGGCGGTGTATTAGGTTGCATCCAGTCCAATCTTCTGCTAATCTAAAAGCCATGTCTTTTGTGAGCCCTTCATGAGCTTATGTCTTTGGTAAACCTTTCATGAGCTTATTCTAACGAGTTATGAAGTGGAGCTTGATCCTTAGAGCTATCCATGTTCATATCCTACTTCTACACAAGTGATCTAAGTTAGCTAAGTTCAACGCAATGAAAAGTCTGTTTAAAATGAGAAAGTGTGCTAAGCCAACTAATGGCGGTGTAATAGGTTGAATCAAGTCCAATCTTCTACTAATCTTAAAGCCATGTCTTTTGTGAGCCCTTCATGAGCTTATGTCTTTGGTGAACCTTTCATGAGCTTATTCTAACGAGTTATGAAGTGGAGCTTGATCCTTAGAGCTATCCATGTTCATATCATACTTCTACACATGTGATCTAAATTAGCTAGGTTCAACGCAATGAAATGTCTGTTTGAAATGAGAAAGTGTGCTAAGCAAACTAATGGCGGTGTATTAGGTTGCATCCAGTCCAATCTTCTGCTAATCTAAAAGCCATGTCTTTTGTGAGCCTTTCATGAGCTTATGTCTTTGGTGAACCCTTCATGAGCTTATTCTAACAAGTTATGAAGTGGAGCTTGATCTTTGGAGCTATCCATGTTCATATTATACTTCTACACATGTGATCTAAATTAGCTAAGTTCAACGCAATGAAATGTCTGTTTGAAATGCGAAAGTGTGCTAAGCCAACTAATGGCGGTGTAATAGGTTGAATCTAGTCCAATCTTCTCCTAATCTAAAAGCCATGTCTTCTGTGAGCCTTTCATGAGCTTATGTCTTTGGTGAACCTTTCATGAGCTTATTCTAACGAGTTATGAAGTGGAGCTTGATCCTTAGAGTTATCCATGTTCATATCATACTTCTACACATGTGATCTAAATTAGCTAGGTTCAACGCAATGAAATGTCTGCTTGAAATGAGAAAGTGTGCTAAGCAAACTAATGGCGGTGTATTAGGTTGCATCCAGTCCAATCTTCTGCTAATCTAAAAGCCATGTCTTTTGTGAGCCCTTCATGAGCTTATGTCTTTGGTAAACCTTTCATGAGCTTATTCTAACGAGTTATGAAGTGGAGCTTGATCCTTAGAGCTATCCATGTTCATATCATACTTCTACACATGTGATCTAAATTAGCTAAGTTCAACGCAATGAAAAGTCTGTTTAAAATGAGAAAGTGTGCTAAGCCAACTAATGGCGGTGTAATAGGTTGAATCAAGTCCAATCTTCTGCTAATCTAAAAGCCATGTCTTTTGTGAGCCTTTCATGAGCTTATGTCTTTGGTGAACCCTTCATGAGCTTATTCTAACGAGTTATGAAGTGGAGCTTGATCTTTGGAGCTATCCATGTTCATATCATACTTCTACACATGTGATCTAAATTAGCTAAGTTCAACGCAATGAAATGTCTGTTTGAAATGCGAAAGTGTGCTAAGCCAACTAATGGCGGTGTAATAGGTTGAATCTAGTCCAATCTTCTACTAATCTTAAAGCCATGTCTTCTGTGAGCCTTTCATGAGCTTATGTCTTTGGTGAACCTTTCATGAGCTTATTCTAACGAGTTATGAAGTGGAGCTTGATCCTTAGAGCTATCCATGTTCATATCATACTTCTACACATGTGATCTAAATTAGCTAAGTTCAACGCAATGAAATGTCTGCTTGAAATGCCAAAGTGTGCAAAGCCAACTAATGGCGGTGTAATAGGTTGCATCTAGTCCAATCTTCTCCTAATCTAAAAGCCATGTCTTCTGTGAGCCTTTCATGAGCTAATGTCTTTGGTGAACCTTTCATGAGCTTATTCTAACGAGTTATGAAGTGGAGCTTGATCCTTAGAGCTATCCATGTTCATATCATACTTCTACACATGTGATCTAAATTAGCTAGGTTCAACGCAATGAAATGTCTGTTTGAAATTAGAAAGTGTGCTAAGCAAACTAATGGCGGTGTATTAGGTTGCATCCAGTCCAATCTTCTGCTAATCTAAAAGCCATGTCTTTTGTGAGCCCTTCATGAGCTTATGTCTTTGGTAAACCTTTCATGAGCTTATTCTAACGAGTTATGAAGTGGAGCTTGATCCTTAGAGCTATCCATGTTCATATCATACTTCTACACAAGTGATCTAAGTTAGCTAAGTTCAACGCAATGAAAAGTCTGTTTAAAATGAGAAAGTGTGCTAAGCCAACTAATGGCGGTGTAATAGGTTGAATCAAGTCCAATCTTCTGCTAATCTTAAAGCCATGTCTTTTGTGAGCCCTTCATGAGCTTATGTCTTTGGTGAACCTTTCATGAGCTTATTCTAACGAGTTATGAAGTGGAGCTTGATCCTTAGAGTTATCCATGTTCATATCATACTTCTACACATGTGATCTAAATTAGCTAGGTTCAACGCAATGAAATGTCTGTTTGAAATGAGAAAGTGTGCTAAGCAAACTAATGGCGGTGTATTAGGTTGCATCCAGTCCAATCTTCTGCTAATCTAAAAGCCATGTCTTTTGTGAGCCCTTCATGAGCTTATGTCTTTGGTAAACCTTTCATGAGCTTATTCTAACGAGTTATGAAGTGGAGCTTGATCCTTAGAGCTATCCATGTTCATATCATACTTCTACACATGTGATCTAAATTAGCTAAGTTCAACGCAATGAAAAGTCTGTTTAAAATGAGAAAGTGTGCTAAGCCAACTAATGGCGGTGTAATAGGTTGAATCAAGTCCAATCTTCTGCTAATCTAAAAGCCATGTCTTTTGTGAGCCTTTCATGAGCTTATGTCTTTGGTGAACCCTTCATGAGCTTATTCTAACAAGTTATGAAGTGGAGCTTGATCTTTGGAGCTATCCATGTTCATATCATACTTCTACACATGTGATCTAAATTAGCTAAGTTCAACGCAATGAAATGTCTGTTTGAAATGCGAAAGTGTGCTAAGCCAACTAATGGCGGTGTAATAGGTTGAATCTAGTCCAATCTTCTCCTAATCTAAAAGCCATGTCTTCTGTGAGCCTTTCATGAGCTTATGTCTTTGGTGAACCTTTCATGAGCTTATTCTAACGAGTTATGAAGTGGAGCTTGATCCTTAGAGCTATCCATGTTCATATCATACTTCTACACATGTGATCTAAATTAGCTAAGTTCAACGCAATGAAATGTCTGCTTGAAATGCCAAAGTGTGCAAAGCCAACTAATGGCGGTGTAATAGGTTGCATCTAGTCCAATCTTCTCCTAATCTAAAAGCCATGTCTTCTGTGAGCCTTTCATGAGCTAATGTCTTTGGTGAACCTTTCATGAGCTTATTCTAACGAGTTATGAAGTGGAGCTTGATCCTTAGAGCTATCCATGTTCATATCATACTTCTACACATGTGATCTAAATTAGCTAGGTTCAACGCAATGAAATGTCTGTTTGAAATGAGAAAGTGTGCTAAGCAAACTAATGGCGGTGTATTAGGTTGCATCCAGTCCAATCTTCTGCTAATCTAAAAGCCATGTCTTTTGTGAGCCCTTCATGAGCTTATGTCTTTGGTAAACCTTTCATGAGCTTATTCTAACGAGTTATGAAGTGGAGCTTGATCCTTAGAGCTATCCATGTTCATATCCTACTTCTACACAAGTGATCTAAGTTAGCTAAGTTCAACGCAATGAAAAGTCTGTTTAAAATGAGAAAGTGTGCTAAGCCAACTAATGGCGGTGTAATAGGTTGAATCAAGTCCAATCTTCTACTAATCTTAAAGCCATGTCTTTTGTGAGCCCTTCATGAGCTTATGTCTTTGGTGAACCTTTCATGAGCTTATTCTAACGAGTTATGAAGTGGAGCTTGATCCTTAGAGCTATCCATGTTCATATCATACTTCTACACATGTGATCTAAATTAGCTAGGTTCAACGCAATGAAATGTCTGTTTGAAATGAGAAAGTGTGCTAAGCAAACTAATGGCGGTGTATTAGGTTGCATCCAGTCCAATCTTCTGCTAATCTAAAAGCCATGTCTTTTGTGAGCCTTTCATGAGCTTATGTCTTTGGTGAACCCTTCATGAGCTTATTCTAACAAGTTATGAAGTGGAGCTTGATCTTTGGAGCTATCCATGTTCATATTATACTTCTACACATGTGATCTAAATTAGCTAAGTTCAACGCAATGAAATGTCTGTTTGAAATGCGAAAGTGTGCTAAGCCAACTAATGGCGGTGTAATAGGTTGAATCTAGTCCAATCTTCTCCTAATCTAAAAGCCATGTCTTCTGTGAGCCTTTCATGAGCTTATGTCTTTGGTGAACCTTTCATGAGCTTATTCTAACGAGTTATGAAGTGGAGCTTGATCCTTAGAGCTATCCATGTTCATATCATACTTCTACACATGTGATCTAAATTAGCTAAGTTCAACGCAATGAAATGTCTGCTTGAAATGCCAAAGTGTGCAAAGCCAACTAATGGCGGTGTAATAGGTTGCATCTAGTCCAATCTTCTCCTAATCTAAAAGCCATGTCTTCTGTGAGCCTTTCATGAGCTAATGTCTTTGGTGAACCTTTCATGAGCTTATTCTAACGAGTTATGAAGTGGAGCTTGATCCTTAGAGCTATCCATGTTCATATCATACTTCTACACATGTGATCTAAATTAGCTAGGTTCAACGCAATGAAATGTCTGTTTGAAATGAGAAAGTGTGCTAAGCAAACTAATGGCGGTGTATTAGGTTGCATCCAGTCCAATCTTCTGCTAATCTAAAAGCCATGTCTTTTGTGAGCCCTTCATGAGCTTATGTCTTTGGTAAACCTTTCATGAGCTTATTCTAACGAGTTATGAAGTGGAGCTTGATCCTTAGAGCTATCCATGTTCATATCATACTTCTACACAAGTGATCTAAGTTAGCTAAGTTCAACGCAATGAAAAGTCTGTTTAAAATGAGAAAGTGTGCTAAGCCAACTAATGGCGGTGTAATAGGTTGAATCAAGTCCAATCTTCTACTAATCTTAAAGCCATGTCTTTTGTGAGCCCTTCATGAGCTTATGTCTTTGGTGAACCTTTCATGAGCTTATTCTAACGAGTTATGAAGTGGAGCTTGATCCTTAGAGCTATCCATGTTCATATCATACTTCTACACATGTGATCTAAATTAGCTAGGTTCAACGCAATGAAATGTCTGTTTGAAATGAGAAAGTGTGCTAAGCAAACTAATGGCGGTGTATTAGGTTGCATCCAGTCCAATCTTCTGCTAATCTAAAAGCCATGTCTTTTGTGAGCCCTTCATGAGCTTATGTCTTTGGTAAACCTTTCATGAGCTTATTCTAACGAGTTATGAAGTGGAGCTTGATCCTTAGAGCTATCCATGTTCATATCATACTTCTACACATGTGATCTAAATTAGCTAAGTTCAACGCAATGAAAAGTCTGTTTAAAATGAGAAAGTGTGCTAAGCCAACTAATGGCGGTGTAATAGGTTGAATCAAGTCCAATCTTCTGCTAATCTAAAAGCCATGTCTTTTGTGAGCCTTTCATGAGCTTATGTCTTTGGTGAACCCTTCATGAGCTTATTCTAACGAGTTATGAAGTGGAGCTTGATCTTTAGAGCTATCCATGTTCATATCATACTTCTACACATGTTATCTAAATTAGCTAAGTTCAACGCAATGAAATGTCTGTTTGAAATGCGAAAGTGTGCTAAGCCAACTAATGGCGGTGTAATAGGTTGAATCTAGTCCAATCTTCTCCTAATCTAAAAGCCATGTCTTCTGTGAGCCTTTCATGAGCTTATGTCTTTGGTGAACCTTTCATGAGCTTATTCTAACGAGTTATGAAGTGGAGCTTGATCCTTAGAGCTATCCATGTTCATATCATACTTCTACACATGTTATCTAAATTAGCTAAGTTCAACGCAATGAAATGTCTGTTTGAAATGCGAAAGTGTGCTAAGCCAACTAATGGCGGTGTAATAGGTTGAATCAAGTCCAATCTTCTCCTAATCTAAAAGCCATGTCTTCTGTGAGCCTTTCATGAGCTAATGTCTTTGGTGAAACTTTCATGAGCTTATTCTAACGAGTTATGAAGTGGAGCTTGATCCTTAGAGCTATCCATGTTCATATCATACTTCTACACATGTGATCTAAATTAGCTAGGTTCAACGCAATGAAATGTCTGTTTGAAATGAGAAAGTGTGCTAAGCAAACTAATGGCGGTGTATTAGGTTGCATCCAGTCCAATCTTCTGCTAATCTAAAAGCCATGTCTTTTGTGAGCCCTTCATGAGCTTATGTCTTTGGTAAACCTTTCATGAGCTTATTCTAACGAGTTATGAAGTGGAGCTTGATCCTTAGAGCTATCCATGTTCATATCATACTTCTACACAAGTGATCTAAGTTAGCTAAGTTCAACGCAATGAAAAGTCTGTTTAAAATGAGAAAGTGTGCTAAGCCAACTAATGGCGGTGTAATAGGTTGAATCAAGTCCAATCTTCTACTAATCTTAAAGCCATGTCTTTTGTGAGCCCTTCATGAGCTTATGTCTTTGGTGAACCTTTCATGAGCTTATTCTAACGAGTTATGAAGTGGAGCTTGATCCTTAGAGCTATCCATGTTCATATCATACTTCTACACATGTGATCTAAATTAGCTAGGTTCAACGCAATGAAATGTCTGTTTGAAATGAGAAAGTGTGCTAAGCAAACTAATGGCGGTGTATTAGGTTGCATCCAGTCCAATCTTCTGCTAATCTAAAAGCCATGTCTTTTGTGAGCCTTTCATGAGCTTATGTCTTTGGTGAACCCTTCATGAGCTTATTCTAACAAGTTATGAAGTGGAGCTTGATCTTTGGAGCTATCCATGTTCATATCATACTTCTACACATGTGATCTAAATTAGCTAAGTTCAACGCAATGAAATGTCTGTTTGAAATGCGAAAGTGTGCTAAGCCAACTAATGGCGGTGTAATAGGTTGAATCTAGTCCAATCTTCTCCTAATCTAAAAGCCATGTCTTCTGTGAGCCTTTCATGAGCTTATGTCTTTGGTGAACCTTTCATGAGCTTATTCTAACGAGTTATGAAGTGGAGCTTGATCCTTAGAGCTATCCATGTTCATATCATACTTCTACACATGTGATCTAAATTAGCTAAGTTCAACGCAATGAAATGTCTGCTTGAAATGCCAAAGTGTGCAAAGCCAACTAATGGCGGTGTAATAGGTTGCATCTAGTCCAATCTTCTCCTAATCTAAAAGCCATGTCTTCTGTGAGCCTTTCATGAGCTAATGTCTTTGGTGAACCTTTCATGAGCTTATTCTAACGAGTTATGAAGTGGAGCTTGATCCTTAGAGCTATCCATTTTCATATCATACTTCTACACATGTGATCTAAATTAGCTAGGTTCAACGCAATGAAATGTCTGTTTGAAATGAGAAAGTGTGCTAAGCAAACTAATGGCGGTGTATTAGGTTGCATCCAGTCCAATCTTCTGCTAATCTAAAAGCCATGTCTTTTGTGAGCCCTTCATGAGCTTATGTCTTTGGTAAACCTTTCATGAGCTTATTCTAACGAGTTATGAAGTGGAGCTTGATCCTTAGAGCTATCCATGTTCATATCATACTTCTACACAAGTGATCTAAGTTAGCTAAGTTCAACGCAATGAAAAGTCTGTTTAAAATGAGAAAGTGTGCTAAGCCAACTAATGGCGGTGTAATAGGTTGAATCAAGTCCAATCTTCTACTAATCTTAAAGCCATGTCTTTTGTGAGCCCTTCATGAGCTTATGTCTTTGGTGAACCTTTCATGAGCTTATTCTAACGAGTTATGAAGTGGAGCTTGATCCTTAGAGCTATCCATGTTCATATCATACTTCTACACATGTGATCTAAATTAGCTAGGTTCAACGCAATGAAATGTCTGTTTGAAATGAGAAAGTGTGCTAAGCAAACTAATGGCGGTGTATTAGGTTGCATCCAGTCCAATCTTCTGCTAATCTAAAAGCCATGTCTTTTGTGAGCCCTTCATGAGCTTATGTCTTTGGTAAACCTTTCATGAGCTTATTCTAACGAGTTATGAAGTGGAGCTTGATCCTTAGAGCTATCCATGTTCATATCATACTTCTACACATGTGATCTAAATTAGCTAAGTTCAACGCAATGAAAAGTCTGTTTAAAATGAGAAAGTGTGCTAAGCCAACTAATGGCGGTGTAATAGGTTGAATCAAGTCCAATCTTCTGCTAATCTAAAAGCCATGTCTTTTGTGAGCCTTTCATGAGCTTATGTCTTTGGTGAACCCTTCATGAGCTTATTCTAACGAGTTATGAAGTGGAGCTTGATCTTTAGAGCTATCCATGTTCATATCATACTTCTACACATGTTATCTAAATTAGCTAAGTTCAACGCAATGAAATGTCTGTTTGAAATGCGAAAGTGTGCTAAGCCAACTAATGGCGGTGTAATAGGTTGAATCTAGTCCAATCTTCTCCTAATCTAAAAGCCATGTCTTCTGTGAGCCTTTCATGAGCTTATGTCTTTGGTGAACCTTTCATGAGCTTATTCTAACGAGTTATGAAGTGGAGCTTGATCCTTAGAGCTATCCATGTTCATATCATACTTCTACACATGTGATCTAAATTAGCTAAGTTCAACGCAATGAAATGTCTGCTTGAAATGCCAAAGTGTGCAAAGCCAACTAATGGCGGTGTAATAGGTTGCATCTAGTCCAATCTTCTCCTAATCTAAAAGCCATGTCTTCTGTGAGCCTTTCATGAGCTAATGTCTTTGGTGAACCTTTCATGAGCTTATTCTAACGAGTTATGAAGTGGAGCTTGATCCTTAGAGCTATCCATGTTCATATCATACTTCTACACATGTGATCTAAATTAGCTAGGTTCAACGCAATGAAATGTCTGTTTGAAATGAGAAAGTGTGCTAAGCAAACTAATGGCGGTGTATTAGGTTGCATCCAGTCCAATCTTCTACTAATCTAAAAGCCATGTCTTTTGTGAGCCCTTCATGAGCTTATGTCTTTGGTAAACCTTTCATGAGCTTATTCTAACGAGTTATGAAGTGGAGCTTGATCCTTAGAGCTATCCATGTTCATATCATACTTCTACACAAGTGATCTAAGTTAGCTAAGTTCAACGCAATGAAAAGTCTGTTTAAAATGAGAAAGTGTGCTAAGCCAACTAATGGCGGTGTAATAGGTTGAATCAAGTCCAATCTTCTGCTAATCTTAAAGCCATGTCTTTTGTGAGCCCTTCATGAGCTTATGTCTTTGGTGAACCTTTCATGAGCTTATTCTAACGAGTTATGAAGTGGAGCTTGATCCTTAGAGCTATCCATGTTCATATCATACTTCTACACATGTGATCTAAATTAGCTAAGTTCAACGCAATGAAAAGTCTGTTTGAAATGAGAAAGTGTGCTAAGCAAAATAATGGCGGTGTAATAGGTTGCATCCAGTCCAATCTTCTGCTAATCTAAAAGCCATGTCTTTTGTGAGCCCATCATGAGCTTATGTCTTTGGTGAACCCTTCATGAGCTTATTCTAACGAGTTATGAAGTGGAGCTTGATCCTTAGAGCTATCCATGTTCATATCATACTTCTACACATGTGATCTAAATTAGCTAAGTTCAACGCAATGAAATGTCTGTTTGAAATGCGAAAGTGTGCTAAGCCAACTAATGGCGGTGTAATAGGTTGCATCTAGTCCAATCTTCTCCTAATCTAAAAGCCATGTCTTATGTGAGCCTTTCATGAGCTTAGGTCTTTGGTGAACCTTTGATGAGCTTATTCTAACGAGTTATGAAGTGGAGCTTGATCCTTAGAGCTATCCATGTTCATATCATACTTCTACACATGTCATCTAAATTAGCTACGTTCAACGCAATGAAATGTCTGTTTGAAATGAGAAAGTGTGCTAAGCCAACTAATGGCGGTGTAATAGGTTGCATCCAGTCCAATCTTCTGCTAATCTAAAAGCCATGTCTTTTGTGAGCCCTTCATGAGCTTATGTCTTTGGTGAACCTTTCATGAGCTTATTCTAACGAGTTATGAAGTGGAGCTTGATCCTTAGAGCTATCCATGTTCATATCATACTTCTGCACATGTGATCTAAATTAGCTAGGTTCAACGCAATGAAATGTCTGTTTGAAATGAGAAAGTGTGCTAAGCCAACTAATGGCGGTGTAATAGGTTGCATCCAGTCCAATCTTCTGCTAATCTAAAAGCCATGTCTTTTGTGAGCCCTTCATGAGCTTATGTCTTTGGTGAACCTTTCATGAGCTTATTCTAACGAGTTATGAAGTGGAGCTTGATCCTTAGAGCTATCCATGTTCATATCATACTTCTACACATGTGATCTAAATTAGCTAGGTTCAACGCAATGAAATGTCTGTTTGAAATGAGAAAGTGTGCTAAGCCAACTAATGGCGGTGTAATAGGTTGCATTCAGTCCAATCTTCTGCTAATCTAAAAGCCATGTCTTTTGTGAGCCCTTCATGAGCTTATGTCTTTGGTGAACCTTCCATGAGCTTATTCTAACGAGTTATGAAGTGGAGCTTGATCCTTAGAGCTATCCATGTTCATATCATACTTCTACACAAGTGATCTAAGTTAGCTAAGTTCAACGCAATGAAAAGTCTGTTTGAAATGAGAAAGTGTGCTAAGCCAACTAATGGCGGTGTAATAGGTTGAATCGAGTTCAATCTTCTGCTAATCTAAAAGCCATGTCTTTTGTGAGCCCTTCATGAGCTTATGTCTTTGGTGAACCTTTCATGAGCTTATTCTAACGAGTTATGAAGTGGAGCTTGATCCTTAGAGCTATCCATGTTCATATCATACTTCTGCACATGTGATCTAAATTAGCTAGGTTCAACGCAATGAAATGTCTGTTTGAAATGAGAAAGTGTGCTAAGCCAACTAATGGCGGTGTAATAGGTTGCATCCAGTCCAATCTTCTGCTAATCTAAAAGCCATGTCTTTTGTGAGCCCTTCATGAGCTTATGTCTTTGGTGAACCTTCCATGAGCTTATTCTAACGAGTTATGAAGTGGAGCTTGATCCTTAGAGCTATCCATGTTCATATCATACTTCTACACAAGTGATCTAAGTTAGCTAAGTTCAACGCAATGAAAAGTCTGTTTGAAATGAGAAAGTGTGCTAAGCCAACTAATGGCGGTGTAATAGGTTGAATCGAGTTCAATCTTCTGCTAATCTAAAAGCCATGTCTTTTGTGAGCCCTTCATGAGCTTATGTCTTTGGTGAACCTTTCATGAGCTTATTCTAACGAGTTATGAAGTGGAGCTTGATCCTTAGAGCTATCCATGTTCATATCATACTTCTGCACATGTGATCTAAATTAGCTAGGTTCAACGCAATGAAATGTCTGTTTGAAATGAGAAAGTGTGCTAAGCCAACTAATGGCGGTGTAATAGGTTGCATCCAGTCCAATCTTCTGCTAATCTAAAAGCCATGTCTTTTGTGAGCCCTTCATGAGCTTATGTCTTTGGTGAACCTTTCATGAGCTTATTCTAACGAGTTATGAAGTGGAGCTTGATCCTTAGAGCTATCCATGTTCATATCATACTTCTACACATGTGATCTAAATTAGCTAAGTTCAACGCAATGAAAAGTCTGTTTGAAATGAGAAAGTGTGCTAAGCAAACTAATGGCGGTGTAATAGGTTGCATCCAGTCCAATCTTCTGCTAATCTAAAAGCCATGTCTTTTGTGAGCCCATCATGAGCTTATGTCTTTGGTGAACCCTTCATGAGCTTATTCTAACGAGTTATGAAGTGGAGTTTGATCCTTAGAGCTATCCATGTTCATATCATACTTCTACACATGTGATCTAAATTAGCTAAGTTCAACGCAATGAAATGTCTGTTTGAAATGCGAAAGTGTGCTAAGCCAACTAATGGCGGTGTAATAGGTTGCATCCAGTCCAATCTTCTCCTAATCTAAAAGCCATGTCTTATGTGAGCCTTTCATGAGCTTAGGTCTTTGGTGAACCTTTGATGAGCTTATTCTAACGAGTTATGAAGTGGAGCTTGATCCTTAGAGCTATCCATGTTCATATCATACTTCTACACATGTGATCTAAATTAGCTACGTTCAACGCAATGAAATGTCTGTTTGAAATGAGAAAGTGTGCTAAGCCAACTAATGGCGGTGTAATAGGTTGCATCCAGTCCAATCTTCTGCTAATCTAAAAGCCATGTCTTTTGTGAGCCCTTCATGAGCTTATGTCTTTGGTGAACCTTTCATGAGCTTATTCTAACGAGTTATGAAGTGGAGCTTGATCCTTAGAGCTATCCATGTTCATATCATACTTCTGCACATGTGATCTAAATTAGCTAGGTTCAACGCAATGAAATGTCTGTTTGAAATGAGAAAGTGTGCTAAGCCAACTAATGGCGGTGTAATAGGTTGCATCCAGTCCAATCTTCTGCTAATCTAAAAGCCATGTCTTTTGTGAGCCCTTCATGAGCTTATGTCTTTGGTGAACCTTTCATGAGCTTATTCTAACGAGTTATGAAGTGGAGCTTGATCCTTAGAGCTATCCATGTTCATATCATACTTCTACACATGTGATCTAAATTAGCTAGGTTCAACGCAATGAAATGTCTGTTTGAAATGAGAAAGTGTGCTAAGCCAACTAATGGCGGTGTAATAGGTTGCATTCAGTCCAATCTTCTGCTAATCTAAAAGCCATGTCTTTTGTGAGCCCTTCATGAGCTTATGTCTTTGGTGAACCTTCCATGAGCTTATTCTAACGAGTTATGAAGTGGAGCTTGATCCTTAGAGCTATCCATGTTCATATCATACTTCTACACAAGTGATCTAAGTTAGGTAAGTTTAACGCAATGAAAAGTCTGTTTGAAATGAGAAAGTGTGCTAAGCCAACTAATGGCGGTGTAATAGGTTGAATCGAGTTCAATCTTCTGCTAATCTAAAAGCCATGTCTTTTGTGAGCCCTTCATGAGCTTATGTCTTTGGTGAACCTTTCATGAGCTTATTCTAACGAGTTATGAAGTGGAGCTTGATCCTTAGAGCTATCCATGTTCATATCATACTTCTGCACATGTGATCTAAATTAGCTAGGTTCAACGCAATGAAATGTCTGTTTGAAATGAGAAAGTGTGCTAAGCCAACTAATGGCGGTGTAATAGGTTGCATCCAGTCCAATCTTCTGCTAATCTAAAAGCCATGTCTTTTGTGAGCCCTTCATGAGCTTATGTCTTTGGTGAACCTTCCATGAGCTTATTCTAACGAGTTATGAAGTGGAGCTTGATCCTTAGAGCTATCCATGTTCATATCATACTTCTACACAAGTGATCTAAGTTAGCTAAGTTCAACGCAATGAAAAGTCTGTTTGAAATGAGAAAGTGTGCTAAGCCAACTAATGGCGGTGTAATAGGTTGAATCGAGTTCAATCTTCTGCTAATCTAAAAGCCATGTCTTTTGTGAGCCCTTCATGAGCTTATGTCTTTGGTGAACCTTTCATGAGCTTATTCTAACGAGTTATGAAGTGGAGCTTGATCCTTAGAGCTATCCATGTTCATATCATACTTCTGCACATGTGATCTAAATTAGCTAGGTTCAACGCAATGAAATGTCTGTTTGAAATGAGAAAGTGTGCTAAGCCAACTAATGGCGGTGTAATAGGTTGCATCCAGTCCAATCTTCTGCTAATCTAAAAGCCATGTCTTTTGTGAGCCCTTCATGAGCTTATGTCTTTGGTGAACCTTTCATGAGCTTATTCTAACGAGTTATGAAGTGGAGCTTGATCCTTAGAGCTATCCATGTTCATATCATACTTCTACACATGTGATCTAAATTAGCTAGGTTCAACGCAATGAAATGTCTGTTTGAAATGAGAAAGTGTGCTAAGCCAACTACTGGTGGTGTAATAGGTTGCATCCAGTCCAATCTTCTGCTAATCTAAAAGCCATGTCTTTTGTGAGCCCTTCATGAGCTTATGTCTTTGGTAAACCTTTCATGAGCTTATTCTAACGAGTTATGAAGTGGAGCTTGATCCTTAGAGCTATCCCTGTTCATATCATACTTCTACACATGTGATCTAAATTAGCTAGGTTCAACGCAATGAAATGTCTGTTTGAAATGAGAAAGTGTGCTAAGCCAACTAATGGCGGTGTAATAGGTTGCATCCAGTCCAATCTTCTGCTAATCTAAAAGCCATGTCTTTTGTGAGCCCTTCATGAGCTTATGTCTTTGGTGAACCTTTCATGAGCTTATTCTAACGAGTTATGAAGTGGAGCTTGATCCTTAGAGCTATCCATGTTCATATCATACTTCTGCACATGTGATCTAAATTAGCTAGGTTCAACGCAATGAAATGTCTGTTTGAAATGAGAAAGTGTGCTAAGCCAACTAATGGCGGTGTAATAGGTTGCATCCAGTCCAATCTTCTGCTAATCTAAAAGCCATGTCTTTTGTGAGCCCTTCATGAGCTTATGTCTTTGGTGAACCTTCCATGAGCTTATTCTAACGAGTTATGAAGTGGAGCTTGATCCTTAGAGCTATCCATGTTCATATCATACTTCTACACAAGTGATCTAAGTTAGCTAAGTTCAACGCAATGAAAAGTCTGTTTGAAATGAGAAAGTGTGCTAAGCCAACTAATGGCGGTGTAATAGGTTGAATCGAGTTCAATCTTCTGCTAATCTAAATGCCATGTCTTTTGTGAGCCCTTCATGAGCTTATGTCTTTGGTGAACCTTTCATGAGCTTATTCTAACGAGTTATGAAGTGGAGCTTGATCCTTAGAGCTATCCATGTTCATATCATACTTCTGCACATGTGATCTAAATTAGCTAGGTTCAACGCAATGAAATGTCTGTTTGAAATGAGAAAGTGTGCTAAGCCAACTAATGGCGGTGTAATAGGTTGCATCCAGTCCAATCTTCTGCTAATCTAAAAGCCATGTCTTTTGTGAGCCCTTCATGAGCTTATGTCTTTGGTGAACCTTTCATGAGCTTATTCTAACGAGTTATGAAGTGGAGCTTGATCCTTAGAGCTATCCATGTTCATATCATACTTCTACACATGTGATCTAAATTAGCTAGGTTCAACGCAATGAAATGTCTGTTTGAAATGAGAAAGTGTGCTAAGCCAACTACTGGTGGTGTAATAGGTTGCATCCAGTCCAATCTTCTGCTAATCTAAAAGCCATGTCTTTTGTGAGCCCTTCATGAGCTTATGTCTTTGGTAAACCTTTCATGAGCTTATTCTAACGAGTTATGAAGTGGAGCTTGATCCTTAGAGCTATCCCTGTTCATATCATACTTCTACACATGTGATCTAAATTAGCTAGGTTCAACGCAATGAAATGTCTGTTTGAAATGAGAAAGTGTGCTAAGCCAACTAATGGCGGTGTAATAGGTTGCATCCAGTCCAATCTTCTGCTAATCTAAAAGCCATGTCTTTTGTGAGCCCTTCATGAGCTTATGTCTTTGGTGAACCTTTCATGAGCTTATTCTAACGAGTTATGAAGTGGAGCTTGATCCTTAGAGCTATCCATGTTCATATCATACTTCTACACATGTGATCTAAATTAGCTAGGTTCAACGCAATGAAATGTCTGTTTGAAATGAGAAAGTGTGCTAAGCCAACTACTGGTGGTGTAATAGGTTGCATCCAGTCCAATCTTCTGCTAATCTAAAAGCCATGTCTTTTGTGAGCCCTTCATGAGCTTATGTCTTTGGTGAACCTTTCATGAGCTTATTCTAACGAGTTATGAAGTGGAGCTTGATCCTAAGAGCTATCCACGTTCATATCATACTTCTACACCTGTGATCTCAATTAGATAAGTTCAACCCAATGAAATGTCTGTTTGAAATGAGAAAGTGTGCTAAGCCAACTAATGGCGGTGTAATAGGTTGCATCCAGTCCAATCTTCTGCTAATCTAAAAGCCATGTCTTTTGTGAGCCCTTCATGAGCTTATGTCTTTGGTGAACCTTTCATGAGCTTATTCTAACGAGTTATGAAGTGGAGCTTGATCCTTAGAGCTATCCATGTTCATATCATACTTCTACACATGTGATCTAGATTAGCTAAGTTCAACGCAATGAAATGTCTGTTTGAAATGAGAAAGTGTGCTAAGCCAACTAATGGCGGTGTAATAGGTTGCATCTAGTCCAATCTTCTGCTAATCTAAAAGCCATGTCTTTTGTGAGCCCTTCATAAGCTTATGTCTTTGGTGAACCTTTCATGAGCTTATTCTAACGAGTTATGAAGTGGAGCTTGATCCTTAGAGCTATCCATGTTCATATCATACTTCTGCACATGTGATCTAAATTAGCTAGGTTCAACGCAATGAAATGTCTGTTTGAAATGAGAAAGTGTGCTAAGCCAACTAATGGCGGTGTAATAGGTTGCATCCAGTCCAATCTTCTGCTAATCTAAAAGCCATGTCTTTTGTTAGCCCTTCATGAGCTTATGTCTTTGGTAAACCTTTCATGAGCTTATTCTAACGAGTTATGAAGTGGAGCTTGATCCTTAGAGTTATCCATGTTCATATCATACTTCTACACATGTGATCTAAATTAGCTAAGTTCAACGCAATGAAATGTCTGTTTGAAATGCGAAAGTGTGCTAAGCCAACTACTGGTGGTGTAATAGGTTGCATCCAGTCCAATCTTCTGCTAATCTAAAAGCCATGTCTTTTGTGAGCCCTTCATGAGCTTATGTCTTTGGTGAACCTTTCATGAGCTTATTCTAACGAGTTATGAAGTGGAGCTTGATCCTAAGAGCTATCCACGTTCATATCATACTTCTACACCTGTGATCTCAATTAGCTAAGTTCAACGCAATAAAATGTCTGTTTGAAATGAGAAAGTGTGCTAAGCCAACTAATGGCGGTGTAATAGGTTGCATCCAGTCCAATCTTCTGCTAATCTAAAAGCCATGTCTTTTGTGAGCCCTTCATGAGCTTATGTCTTTGGTGAACCTTTCATGAGCTTATTCTAACGAGTTATGAAGTGGAGCTTGATCCTTAGAGCTATCCATGTTCATATCATACTTCTGCACATGTGATCTAAATTAGCTAGGTTCAACGCAATGAAATGTCTGTTTGAAATGAGAAAGTGTGCTAAGCCAACTAATGGCGGTGTAATAGGTTGCATCCAGTCCAATCTTCTGCTAATCTAAAAGCCATGTCTTTTGTGAGCCCTTTATGAGCTTATGTCTTTGGTGAACCTTTCATGAGCTTATTCTAACGAGTTATGAAGTGGAGCTTGATCCTTAGAGCTATCCATGTTCATATCATACTTCTACACATGTGATCTAAATTAGCTAGGTTCAACGCAATGAAATGTCTGTTTGAAATGAGAAAGTGTGCTAAGCCAACTACTGGTGGTGTAATAGGTTGCATCCAGTCCAATCTTCTGCTAATCTAAAAGCCATGTCTTTTGTGAGCCCTTCATGAGCTTATGTCTTTGGTAAACCTTTCATGAGCTTATTCTAACGAGTTATGAAGTGGAGCTTGATCCTTAGAGCTATCCATGTTCATATCATACTTCTACACATGTGATCTAAATTAGCTAGGTTCAATGCAATGAAATGTCTGTTTGAAATGAGAAAGTGTGCTAAGCCAACTAATGGCGGTGTAATAGGTTGCATCCAGTCCAATCTTCTGCTAATCTAAAAGCCATGTCTTTTGTGAGCCCTTCATGAGCTTATGTCTTTGGTGAACCTTTCATGAGCTTATTCTAACGAGTTATGAAGTGGAGCTTGATCCTTAGAGCTATCCATGTTCATATCATACTTCTACACATGTGATCTAAATTAGCTAGGTTCAACGCAATGAAATGTCTGTTTGAAATGAGAAAGTGTGCTAAGCCAACTAATGGCGGTGTAATAGGTTGCATCCAGTCCAATCTTCTGCTAATCTAAAAGCCATGTCTTTTGTGAGCCCTTCATGAGCTTATGTCTTTGGTGAACCTTTCATGAGCTTATTCTAACGAGTTATGAAGTGGAGCTTGATCCTTAGAGCTATCCATGTTCATATCATACTTCTGCACATGTGATCTAAATTAGCTAGGTTCAACGCAATGAAATGTCTGTTTGAAATGAGAAAGTGTGCTAAGCCTACTAATGGCGGTGTAATAGGTTGCATCCAGTCCAATCTTCTGCTAATCTAAAAGCCATGTCTTTTGTGAGCCCTTCATGAGCTTATGTCTTTGGTGAACCTTCCATGAGCTTATTCTAACGAGTTATGAAGTGGAGCTTGATCCTTAGAGCTATCCATGTTCATATCATACTTCTACACAAGTGATCTAAGTTAGCTAAGTTCAACGCAATGAAAAGTCTGTTTGAAATGAGAAAGTGTGCTAAGCCAACTAATGGCGGTGTAATAGGTTGAATCGAGTTCAATCTTCTGCTAATCTAAAAGCCATGTCTTTTGTGAGCCTTTCATGAGCTTATGTCTTTGGTGAACCGTTCATGAGCTTATTCTAACGAGTTATGAAGTGGAGCTTGATCCTTAGAGCTATCCATGTTCATATCATACTTCTACACATGTGATCTAAATTAGCTAAGTTCAACGCAATGAAATGTCTGTTTGAAATGAGAAAGTGTGCTAAGCCAACTAATGGCGGTGTAATAGTTTGCATCCAGTCCAATCTTCTCCAAATCTAAAAGCCATGTATTTTGTGAGCCCTTCATGAGCTTATGTCTTTGGTGAACCTTTCATGAGCTTATTATAACGAGTTATTAAGTGGAGCTTGATCCTTAGAGCTATCCATGTTCATATCATACTTCTACACAAGTGATCTAAATTAGCTAAGTTCAACGCAATGAAAAGTCTGTTTGAAATGAGAAAGTGTGCTAACCCAACTAATGGCGGTGTAATAGGTTGAATCGAGTTCAATCTTCTGCTAATCTAAAAGCCATGTCTTTTGTGAGCCCTTCATGAGCTTATGTCTTTGGTGAACCGTTCATGAGCTTATTCTAACGAGTTATGAAGTGGAGCTTGATCCTTAGAGCTATCCATGTTCATATCATACTTCTACACATGTGATCTAAATTAGCTAAGTTCAACGCAATGAGATGTCTGTTTGAAATGAGAAAGTGTGCTAAGCCAACTAATGGCGGTGTAATAGGTTGCATCCAGTCCAATCTTCTGCTAATCTAAAAGCCATGTCTTTTGTGAGCCCTTCATGAGCTTATGTCTTTGGTGAACCTTTCATGAGCTTATTCTAACGAGTTATGAAGTGGAGCTTGATCCTTAGAGCTATCCATGTTCATATCATACTTCTACACAAGTGATCTAAGTTAGCTAAGTTCAACGCAATGAAAAGTCTGTTTGAAATGAGAAAGTGTGCTAAGCCAACTAATGGCGGTGTAATAGGTTGAATCGAGTTCAATCTTCTGCTAATCTAAAAGCCATGTCTTTTGTGAGCCTTTCATGAGCTTATGTCTTTGGTGAACCGTTCATGAGCTTATTCTAACGAGTTATGAAGTGGAGCTTGATCCTTAGAGCTATCCATGTTCATATCATACTTCTACACATGTGATCTAAAATAGCTAAGTTCAACGCAATGAAATGTCTGTTTGAAATGAGAAAGTGTGCTAAGCCAACTAATGGCGGTGTAATAGTTTGCATCCAGTCCAATCTTCTCCAAATCTAAAAGCCATGTATTTTGTGAGCCCTTCATGAGCTTATGTCTTTGGTGAACCTTTCATGAGCTTATTATAACGAGTTATTAAGTGGAGCTTGATCCTTAGAGCTATCCATGTTCATATCATACTTCTACACAAGTGATCTAAATTAGCTAAGTTCAACGCAATGAAAAGTCTGTTTGAAATGAGAAAGTGTGCTAACCCAACTAATGGCGGTGTAATAGGTTGAATCGAGTTCAATCTTCTGCTAATCTAAAAGCCATGTCTTTTGTGAGCCCTTCATGAGCTTATGTCTTTGGTGAACCGTTCATGAGCTTATTCTAACGAGTTATGAAGTGGAGCTTGATCCTTAGAGCTATCCATGTTCATATCATACTTCTACACATGTGATCTAAATTAGCTAAGTTCAACGCAATGAGATGTCTGTTTGAAATGAGAAAGTGTGCTAAGCCAACTAATGGCGGTGTAATAGGTTGCATCCAGTCCAATCTTCTGCTAATCTAAAAGCCATGTCTTTTGTGAGCCTTTCATGAGCTTATGTCTTTGGTGAACCTTTCATGAGCTTATTCTAACGAGTTATGAAGTGGAGCTTGATCCTTAGAGCTATCCATGTTCATATCATACTTCTGCACATGTGATCTAAATTAGCTAGGTTCAACGCAATGAAATGTCTGTTTGAAATGAGAAAGTGTGCTAAGCCAACTAATGGCGGTGTAATAGGTTGCATCCAGTCCAATCTTCTGCTAATCTAAAAGCCTTGTCTTTTGTGAGCCCTTCATGAGCTTATGTCTTTGGTGAACCTTTCATGAGCTTATTCTAACGAGTTATGAAGTGGAGCTTGATCCTTAGAGCTATCCATGTTCATATCATACTTCTACACATGTGATCTAAATTAGCTAGGTTCAACGCAATGAAATGTCTGTTTGAAATGAGAAAGTGTGCTAAGCCAACTACTGGCGGTGTAATAGGTTGCATCTAGTCCAATCTTCTGCTAATCTAAAAGCCATGTCTTTTGTGAGCCCTTCATGAGCTTATGTCTTTGGTAAACCTTTCATGAGCTTATTCTAACGAGTTATGAAGTGGAGCTTGATCCTTAGAGCTATCCATGTTCATATCATACTTCTACACATGTGATCTAAATTAGCTAGGTTCAACGCAATGAAATGTCTGTTTGAAATGAGAAAGTGTGCTAAGCCAACTACTGGTGGTGTAATAGGTTGCATCCAGTCCAATCTTCTGCTAATCTAAAAGCCATGTCTTTTGTGAGCCCTTCATGAGCTTATGTCTTTGGTGAACCTTTCATGAGCTTATTCTAACGAGTTATGAAGTGGAGCTTGATCCTAAGAGCTATCCACGTTCATATCATACTTCTACACCTGTGATCTCAATTAGCTAAGTTCAACGCAATGAAATGTCTGTTTGAAATGAGAAAGTGTGCTAAGCCAACTAATGGCGGTGTAATAGGTTGCATCCAGTCCAATCTTCTGCTAATCTAAAAGCCATGTCTTTTGTGAGCCCTTCATGAACTTATGTCTTTGGTGAACCTTTCATGAGCTTATTCTAACGAGTTATGAAGTGGAGCTTGATCCTTAGAGCTATCCATGTTCATATCATACTTCTACACATGTGATCTAAATTAGCTAAGTTCAACGCAATGAAATGTCTGTTTGAAATGAGAAAGTGTGCTAAGCCAACTAATGGCGGTGTAATAGGTTGCATCTAATCCAATCTTCTGCTAATCTAAAAGCCATGTCTTTTGTGAGCCCTTCATGAGCTTATGTCTTTGGTGAACCTTTCATGAGCTTATTCTAACGAGTTATGAAGTGGAGCTTGATCCTTAGAGCTATCCATGTTCATATCATACTTCTGCACATGTGATCTAAATTAGCTAGGTTCAACGCAATGAAATGTCTGTTTGAAATGAGAAAGTGTGCTAAGCCAACTAATGGCGGTGTAATAGGTTGCATCCAGTCCAATCTTCTGCTAATCTAAAAGCCATGTCTTTTGTGAGCCCTTCATGAGCTTATGTCTTTGGTGAACCTTTCATGAGCTTATTCTAACGAGTTATGAAGTGGAGCTTGATCCTTAGAGCTATCCATGTTCATATCATACTTCTGCACATGTGATCTAAATTAGCTAGGTTCAACGCAATGAAATGTCTGTTTGAAATGAGAAAGTGTGCTAAGCCAACTAATGGCGGTGTAATAGGTTGCATCCAGTCCAATCTTCTGCTAATCTAAAAGCCATGTCTTTTGTGAGCCCTTCATGAGCTTATGTCTTTGGTGAACCTTTCATGACCTTATTCTAACGAGTTATGAAGTGGAGCTTGATCCTTAGAGCTATCCATGTTCATATCATACTTCTGCACATGTGATCTAAATTAGCTAGGTTCAACGCAATGAAATGTCTGTTTGAAATGAGAAAGTGTGCTAAGCCAACTAATGGCGGTGTAATAGGTTGCATCCAGTCCAATCTTCTGCTAATCTAAAAGCCATGTCTTTTGTGAGCCCTTCATGAGCTTATGTCTTTGGTGAACCCTTCATGAGCTTATTCTAACGAGTTATGAAGTGGAGCTTGATCCTTAGAGCTATCCATGTTCATATCATACTTCTACACATGTGATCTAAATTAGCTAGGTTCAACGCAATGAAATGTCTGTTTGAAATGAGAAAGTGTGCTAAGCCAACTACTGGCGGTGTAATAGGTTGCATCTAGTCCAATCTTCTCCTAATCTAAAAGCCATGTCTTTTGTGAGCCCTTCATGAGCTTATGTCTTTGGTAAACCTTTCATGAGCTTATTCTAACGAGTTATGAAGTGGAGCTTGATCCTTAGAGCTATCCATGTTCATATCATACTTCTACACATGTGATCTAAATTAGCTAGGTTCAACGCAATGAAATGTCTGTTTGAAATGAGAAAGTGTGCTAAGCCAACTACTGGTGGTGTAATAGGTTGCATCCAGTCCAATCTTCTCCTAATCTAAAAGCCATGTCTTCTGTGAGCCTTTCATGAGCTTATGTCTTTGGTGAACCTTTCATGAGCTTATTCTAACGAGTTATGAAGTGGAGCTTGATCCTAAGAGCTATCCACGTTCATATCATACTTCTACACCTGTGATCTCAATTAGCTAAGTTCAACGCAATGAAATGTCTGTTTGAAATGAGAAAGTGTGCTAAGCCAACTAATGGCGGTGTAATAGGTTGCATCCAGTCCAATCTTCTGCTAATCTAAAAGCCATGTCTTTTGTGAGCCCTTCATGAACTTATGTCTTTGGTGAACCTTTCATGAGCTTATTCTAACGAGTTATGAAGTGGAGCTTGATCCTTAGAGCTATCCATGTTCATATCATACTTCTACACATGTGATCTAAATTAGCTAAGTTCAACGCAATGAAATGTCTGTTTGAAATGAGAAAGTGTGCTAAGCCAACTAATGGCGGTGTAATAGGTTGCATCTAGTCCAATCTTCTGCTAATCTAAAAGCCATGTCTTTTGTGAGCCCTTCATGAGCTTATGTCTTTGGTGAACCTTTCATGAGCTTATTCTAACGAGTTATGAAGTGGAGCTTGATCCTTAGAGCTATCCATGTTCATATCATACTTCTGCACATGTGATCTAAATTAGCTAGGTTCAACGCAATGAAATGTCTGTTTGAAATGAGAAAGTGTGCTAAGCCAACTAATGGCGGTGTAATAGGTTGCATCCAGTCCAATCTTCTGCTAATCTAAAAGCCATGTCTTTTGTGAGCCCTTCATGAACTTATGTCTTTGGTGAATCTTCCACGAGCTTATTCTAACGAGTTATGAAGTGGAGCTTGATCCTTAGAGCTATCCATGTTCATATCATACTTCTACACAAGTGATCTAAGTTAGCTAAGTTCAACGCAATGAAAAGTCTCTTTGAAATGAGAAAGTGTGCTAAGCCAACTAATGGCGGTGTAACAGGTTGAATCGAGTTCAATCTTCTGCTAATCTAAAAGCCATGTCTTTTGTGAGCCTTTCATGAGCTTATGTCTTTGGTGAACCGTTCATGAGCTTATTCTAACGAGTTATGAAGTGGAGCTTGATCCTTAGAGCTATCCATGTTCATATCATACTTCTACACATGTGATCTAAATTAGCTAAGTTCAACGCAATGAAATGTCTGTTTGAAATGAGAAAGTGTGCTAAGCCAACTAATGGCGGTGTAATAGTTTGCATCCAGTCCAATCTTCTCCTAATCTAAAAGCCATGTCTTTTGTGAGCCCTTCATGAGCTTATGTCTTTGGTGAACCTTTCATGAGCTTATTATAACGAGTTATGAAGTGGAGCTTGATCCTTAGAGCTATCCATGTTCATATCATACTTCTACACAAGTGATCTAAATTAGCTAAGTTCAACGCAATGAAAAGTCTGTTTGAAATGAGAAAGTGTGCTAAGCAAACTAATGGCGGTGTAATAGGTTGCATCCAGTCCAATCTTCTGCTAATCTAAAAGCCATGTCTTTTGTGAGCCCATCATGAGCTTATGTCTTTGGTGAACCCTTCATGAGCTTATTCTAACGAGTTATGAAGTGGAGCTTGATCCTTAGAGCTATCCATGTTCATATCATACTTCTACACATGTGATCTAAATTAGCTAAGTTCAACGCAATGAAATGTCTGTTTGAAATGCGAAAGTGTGCTAAGCCAACTAATGGCGGTGTAATAGGTTGCATCCAGTCCAATCTTCTCCTAATCTAAAAGCCATGTCTTATGTGAGCCTTTCATGAGCTTAGGTCTTTGGTGAACCTTTGATGAGCTTATTCTAACGAGTTATGAAGTGGAGCTTGATCCTTAGAGCTATCCATGTTCATATCATACTTCTACACATGTGATCTAAATTAGCTAGGTTCAACGCAATGAAATGTCTGTTTGACATGTGAAAGTGTGCTAAGCCAGTTAACAACAGTGTAATAGGTTGCATCCAGTCCAATCTTCTGCTAATCTAAAAGCCATGTCTTTTGTGAGCCCTTCATGAGCTTATGTCTTTGGTGAACCTTTCATGAGCTTATTCTAACGAGTTATGAAGTGGAGCTTGATCCTTGGAGCTATCCATGTTCATATCATACTTCTACACATGTGATCTAAATTAGCTAGGTTCAACGCAATGAAATGTCTGTTTGAAATGAGAAAGTGTGCTAAGCCAACTAATGGCGGTGTAATAGGTTGCATCCAGTCCAATCTTCTCCTAATCTAAAAGCCATGTCTTTTGTGAGCCCTTCATGAGCTTATGTCTTTGGTGAACCTTTCATGAGCTTATTCTAACGAGTTATGAAGTGGAGCTTGATCCTTAGAGCTATCCATGTTCATATCATATTTCTACACAAGTGATCTAAATTAGCTAAGTTCAACGCAATGAAAAGTCTGTTTGAAATGAGAAAGTGTGCTAAGCCAACTAATGGCGGTGTAATAGGTTGCATCCAGTCCAATCTTCTGCTAATCTAAAAGCCATGTCTTTTGTGAGCCCTTCATGAGCTTATGTCTTTGGTGAACCTTTGATGAGCTTATTCTAACGAGTTATGAAGTGGAGCTTGATCCTAAGAGCTATCCACGTTCATATCATACTTCTACACATGTGATCTCAATTAGCTAAGTTCAACGCAATGAAATGTCTGTTTGACATGTGAAAGTGTGCTAAGCCAACTAATGGCGGTGTAATAGGTTGCATCCAGTCCAATCTTCTGCTAATCTAAAAGCCATGTCTTTTGTGAGCCCTTCATGAGCTTATGTCTTTGGTGAACCTTCCACGAGCTTATTCTAACGAGTTATGAAGTGGAGCTTGATCCTTAGAGCTACCCATGTTCATATCATACTTCTACACAAGTGATCTAAGTTAGCTAAGTTCAACGCAATGAAAAGTCTGTTTGAAATGAGAAAGTGTGCTAAGCCAACTAATGGCGGTGTAATAGGTTGAATCGAGTTCAATCTTCTGCTAATCTAAAAGCCATGTCTTTTGTGAGCCTTTCATGAGCTTATGTCTTTGGTGAACCGTTCATGAGCTTATTCTAACGAGTTATGAAGTGGAGCTTGATCCTTAGAGCTATCCATGTTCATATCATACTTCTACACATGTGATCTAAATTAGCTAAGTTCAACGCAATGAAATGTCTGTTTGAAATGAGAAAGTGTGCTAAGCCAACTAATGGCGGTGTAATAGTTTGCATCCAGTCCAATCTTCTCCTAATCTAAAAGCCATGTCTTTTGTGAGCCCTTCATGAGCTTATGTCTTTGGTGAACCTTTCATGAGCTTATTATAACGAGTTATGAAGTGGAGCTTGATCCTTAGAGCTATCCATGTTCATATCATCCTTCTACACAAGTGATCTAAATTAGCTAAGTTCAACGCAATGAAAAGTCTGTTTGAAATGAGAAAGTGTGCTAAGCAAACTAATGGCGGTGTAATAGGTTGCATCCAGTCCAATCTTCTGCTAATCTAAAAGCCATGTCTTTTGTGAGCCCATCATGAGCTTATGTCTTTGGTGAACCCTTCATGAGCTTATTCTAACGAGTTATGAAGTGGAACTTGATCCTTAGAGCTATCCATGTTCATATCATACTTCTACACATGTGATCTAAATTAGCTAAGTTCAACGCAATGAAATGTCTGTTTGAAATGCGAAAGTGTGCTAAGCCAACTAATGGCGGTGTAATAGGTTGCATCCAGTCCAATCTTCTCCTAATCTAAAAGCCATGTCTTATGTGAGCCTTTCATGAGCTTAGGTCTTTGGTGAACCTTTGATGAGCTTATTCTAACGAGTTATGAAGTGGAGCTTGATCCTTAGAGCTATCCATGTTCATATCATACTTCTACACATGTGATCTAAATTAGCTACGTTCAACGCAATGAAATGTCTGTTTGACATGTGAAAGTGTGCTAAGCCAGTTAACAACAGTGTAATAGGTTGCATCCAGTCCAATCTTCTGCTAATCTAAAAGCCATGTCTTTTGTGAGCCCTTCATGAGCTTATGTCTTTGGTGAACCTTTCATGAGCTTATTCTAACGAGTTATGAAGTGGAGCTTGATCCTTAGAGCTATCCATGTTCATATCATACTTCTACACATGTGATCTAAATTAGCTAGGTTCAACGCAATGAAATGTCTGTTTGAAATGAGAAAGTGTGCTAAGCCAACTAATGGCGGTGTAATAGGTTGCATCCAGTCCAATCTTCTCCTAATCTAAAAGCCATGTCTTTTGTGAGCCCTTCATGAGCTTATGTCTTTGGTGAACCTTTCATGAGCTTATTCTAACGAGTTATGAAGTGGAGCTTGATCCTTAGAGCTATCCATGTTCATATCATATTTCTACACAAGTGATCTAAATTAGCTAAGTTCAACGCAATGAAAAGTCTGTTTGAAATGAGAAAGTGTGCTAAGCCAACTAATGGCGGTGTAATAGGTTGCATCCAGTCCAATCTTCTGCTAATCTAAAAGCCATGTCTTTTGTGAGCCCTTCATGAGCTTATGTCTTTGGTGAACCTTTGATGAGCTTATTCTAACGAGTTATGAAGTGGAGCTTGATCCTAAGAGCTATCCACGTTCATATCATACTTCTACACATGTGATCTCAATTAGCTAAGTTCAACGCAATGAAATGTCTGTTTGACATGTGAAAGTGTGCTAAGCCAACTAATGGCGGGGTAATAGGTTGCATCCAGTCCAATCTTCTCCTAATCTAAAAGCCATGTCTTTTGTGGGCCCTTCATGAGCTTATGTCTTTGGTGAACCTTTCATGAGCTTATTCTAACGAGTTATGAAGTGGAGCTTAATCCTTAGAGCTATCCATGTTCATATCATACTTCTACACAAGTGATCTAAGTTAGCTAAGTTCAACGCAATGAAAAGTCTGTTTGAAATGAGAAAGTGTGCTAAGCCAACTAATGGCGGTGTAATAGGTTGAATCAAGTCCAATCTTCTGCTAATCTAAAAGCCATGTCTTTTGTGAGCCCTTCATGAGCTTATGTCTTTGGTGAACCTTTCATGAGCTTATTCTAACGAGTTATGAAGTGGAGCTTGATCCTTAGAGCTATCCATGTTCATATCATACTTCTACACATGTGATCTAAAATAGCTAAGTTCAACGCAATGAAATGTCTGTTTGAAATGAGAAAGTGTGCTAAGCAAACTAATGGCGGTGTAATAGGTTGCATCCAGTCCAATCTTCTCCTAATCTAAAAGCCATGTCTTTTGTGAGCCCATCATGAGCTTATGTCTTTGGTGAACCTTTCATGAGCTTATTCTAACGAGTTATGAAGTGGAGCTTGATCCTTAGAGCTATCCATGTTCATATCATACTTCTACACATGTGATCTAAATTAGCTAAGTTCAACGCAATGAAAGGTCTGTTTGAAATGCGAAAGTGTGCTAAGCCAACTAATGGCGATGTAATAGTTTGCATCCAGTCCAATCTTCTCCAAATCTAAAAGCCATGTCTTCTGTGAGCCTTTCATGAGCTTATGTCTTTGGTGAACCTTTCATGAGCTTATTCTAACGAGTTATGAAGTGGAGCTTGATCCTTAGAGCTATCCATGTTCATATCATACTTCTACACATGTGATCTAAATTAGCTAGGTTCAACGCAATGAAATGTCTGTTTGAAATGAGAAAGTGTGCTAAGCCAACTAATGGCGGCGTAATAGGTTGAATCGAGTCCAATATTCTGCTAATCTAAAAGCCATGTCTTTTGTGAGCCCATCATGAGCTTATGTCTTTGGTGAACCTTTCATGAGCTTATTCTAACGAGTTATGAAGTGGAGCTGATCCTTAGAGCTATCCATGTTCATATCATACTTCTACACATGTGATCTAAATTAGCTAAGTTCAACGCAATGAAATGTCTGTTTGAAATGCGAAAGTGTGCTAAGCCAGCTAATGCCGGTGTAATAGGTTGCATCCAGTCCAATCTTCTGCTAATCTAAAAGACATGTCTTTTGTGAGCCCTTCATGAGCTTATGTCTTTGGTGAACCTTTCATGAGCTTATTCTAACGAGTTATGAAGTGGAGCTTGATCCTTAGAGCTATCCATGTTCATATCATACTTCTACACAAGTGATCTAAATTAGCTAAGTTCAACGCAATGAAAAGTCTGTTTGAAATGAGAAAGTGTGCTAAGCCAACTAATGGCGGTGTAATAGGTTGCATCGAGTCCAATATTCTGCTAATCTAAAAGCCATGTCTTTTGTGAGCCCATCATGAGCTTATGTCTTTGGTGAACCTTTCATGAGCTTATTCTAACGAGTTATGAAGTGGAGCTGATCCTTAGAGCTATCCATGTTCATATCATACTTCTACACATGTGATCTAAATTAGCTAAGTTCAACACAATGAAATGTCTGTTTGAAATGCGAAAGTGTGCTAAGCCAGCTAATGCCGGTGTAATAGGTTGCATCCAGTCCAATCTTCTGCTAATCTAAAAGACATGTCTTTTGTGAGCCCTTCATGAGCTTATGTCTTTGGTGAACCTTTCATGAGCTTATTCTAACGAGTTATGAAGTGGAGCTTGATCCTTAGAGCTATCCATGTTCATATCATACTTCTACACAAGTGATCTAAATTAGCTAAGTTCAACGCAATGAAAAGTCTGTTTGAAATGAGAAAGTGTGCTAAGCCAACTAATGGCGGTGTAATAGGTTGCATCCAGTCCAATCTTCTGCTAATCTAAAAGCCATGTTTTTTGTGAGCCCTTCATGCGCTTATGTCTTTGGTGAACCTTTCATGAGCTTATTCTAACGAGTTATGAAGTGGAGCTTGATCCTAAGAGCTATCCACGTTCATATCATACTTCTCCACATGTGATCTAAATTAGCTAAGTTCAACGCAATGAAATGTCTGTTTGAAATGCGAAAGTGTGCTAAGCCAACTAATGGCGGTGTAATAGGTTGCATCCAGTCCAATCTTCTCCTAATCTAAAAGCCATGTCTTCTGTGAGCCTTTCATGAGCTTATGTCTTTGGTGAACCTTTCATGAGCTTATTCTAACGAGTTATGAAGTGGAGCTTGATCCTTAGAGCTATCCATGTTCATATCATACTTCTACACATGTGATCTAAATTAGCTAAGTTCAACGCAATGAAAAGTTTGTTTGAAATGAGAAAGTGTGCTAAGCCAACTAATGGCGGTGTAATAGGTTGCATCCAGTCCAATCTTCTGCTAATCTAAAAGCCATGTCTTTTGTGAGCCCTTCATGAGCTTATGTCTTTTGTGAACCTTTCATGAGCTTATTCTAACGAGTTATGAAGTGGAGCTTGATCCTAAGAGCTATCCACGTTCATATCATACTTCTACACATGTGATCTCAATTAGCTAAGTTCAACGCAATGAAATGTCTGTTTGACATGTGAAAGTGTGCTAAGCCAGTTAACAACAGTGTAATAGGTTGCATCCAGTCCAATCTTCTGCTAATTTAAAAGCCATGTCTTTTGTGAGTCCTTCATGAGCTTATATCTTTGGGGAACCGTTCATGAGCTTATTCTAACGAGTTATGAAGTGAAGCTTTATCCGTAGAGCTATCCACGTTCATATCATACTTCTACACATGTGATCTAAATTAGCTAAGTTCAACGCAAAGAAATGTCTGTTTGAAATGAGAAAGTCTGCTAAGCCAACTAATGGCGGTGTACTAGGTTGCATCCAGTCCAATCTTCTTCTAATCTAAAAGCCATGTCTTTTGTGAGCCTTTCATGAGCTTATGTCTTTGGTGAACCCTTCATGAGTTTATTCTAACGAGTTATGAAGTGGAGCTTGATCCTTAGAGCTATCCATGTTCATATCATACTTCTACACATGTGATCTAAATTAGCTAGGTTCAACGCAATGAAATGTCTGTTTGAAATGCGAAAGTGTGCTAAGCCAACTAATGGCGGTGTAATAGGTTGCATCTAGTCCAATCTTCTCCTAATCTAAAAGCCATGTCTTCTGTGAGCCTTTCATGAGCTTATGTCTTTGGTGAACCTTTCATGAGCTTATTCTAACGAGTTATGAAGTGGAGCTTGATCCTTAGAGCTATCCATGTTCATATCATACTTCTACACATGTGATCTAAATTAGCTAAGTTCAACGCAATGAAATGTCTGTTTGAAATGCGAAAGTGTGCTAAGCCAACTAATGGCGGTGTAATAGGTTGCATCTAGTCCAATCTTCTCCTAATCTAAAAGCCATGTCTTCTGTGAGCCTTTCATGAGCTTATGTCTTTGGTGAACCTTTCATGAGCTTATTCTAACGAGTTATGAAGTGGAGCTTGATCCTTAGAGCTATCCATGTTCATATCATACTTCTACACATGTGATCTAAATTAGCTAGGTTCAACGCAATGAAATGTCTGTTTGAAATGAGAAAGTGTGCTAAGCCAACTAATGGCGGTGTACTAGATTGCATCCAGTCTAATCTTCTGCTAATCTAAAATCCATGTCTTTTGTGAGCCCTTCATGAGCTTATGTCTTTGGTGAACCTTTCATGAGTTTATTCTAACGAGTTATGAAGTGGAGCTTGATCCTTAGAGCTATCCATGTTCATATCATACTTCTACACATGTGATCTAAATTAGCTAAGTTCAACGCAATGAAAAGTTTGTTTGAAATGAGAAAGTGTGCTAAGCCAACTAATGGCGGTGTAATAGGTTGCATCCAGTCCAATCTTCTGCTAATCTAAAAGCCATGTCTTTTGTGAGCCCTTCATGAGCTTATGTCTTTTGTGAACCTTTCATGAGCTTATTCTAACGAGTTATGAAGTGGAGCTTGATCCTAAGAGCTATCCACGTTCATATCATACTTCTACACATGTGATCTCAATTAGCTAAGTTCAACGCAATGAAATGTCTGTTTGACATGTGAAAGTGTGCTAAGCCAGTTAACAACAGTGTAATAGGTTGCATCCAGTCCAATCTTCTGCTAATTTAAAAGCCATGTCTTTTGTGAGTCCTTCATGAGCTTATATCTTTGGGGAACCGTTCATGAGCTTATTCTAACGAGTTATGAAGTGAAGCTTTATCCGTAGAGCTATCCACGTTCATATCATACTTCTACACATGTGATCTAAATTAGCTAAGTTCAACGCAAAGAAATGTCTGTTTGTAATGAGAAAGTCTGCTAAGCCAACTAATGGCGGTGTACTAGGTTGCATCCAGTCCAATCTTCTGCTAATCTAAAAGCCATGTCTTTTGTGAGCCTTTCATGAGCTTATGTCTTTGGTGAACCCTTCATGAGTTTATTCTAACGAGTTATGAAGTGGAGCTTGATCCTTAGAGCTATCCATGTTCATATCATACTTCTACACATGTGATCTAAATTAGCTAGGTTCAACGCAATGAAATGTCTGTTTGAAATGCGAAAGTGTGCTAAGCCAACTAATGGCGGTGTAATAGGTTGCATCTAGTCCAATCTTCTCCTAATCTAAAAGCCATGTCTTCTGTGAGCCTTTCATGAGCTTATGTCTTTGGTGAACCTTTCATGAGCTTATTCTAACGAGTTATGAAGTGGAGCTTGATCCTTAGAGCTATCCATGTTCATATCATACTTCTACACATGTGATCTAAATTAGCTAAGTTCAACGCAATGAAATGTCTGTTTGAAATGCGAAAGTGTGCTAAGCCAACTAATGGCGGTGTAATAGGTTGCATCTAGTCCAATCTTCTCCTAATCTAAAAGCCATGTCTTCTGTGAGCCTTTCATGAGCTTATGTCTTTGGTGAACCTTTCATGAGCTTATTCTAACGAGTTATGAAGTGGAGCTTGATCCTTAGAGCTATCCATGTTCATATCATACTTCTACACATGTGATCTAAATTAGCTAGGTTCAACGCAATGAAATGTCTGTTTGAAATGAGAAAGTGTGCTAACCAACTAATGGCGGTGTACTAGGTTGCATCTAGTCCAATCTTCTCCTAATCTAAAAGCCATGTCTTCTGTGAGCCCTTCATGAGCTTATGTCTTTGGTGAACCTTTCATGAGCTTATTCTAACGAGTTATGAAGTGGAGCTTGATCCTTAGAGCTATCCATGTTCATATCATACTTCTACACATGTGATCTAAATTAGCTAAGTTCAACGCAAAGAAATGTCTGTTTGAAATGAGAAAGTGTGCTAAGCCAACTAATGGCGGTGTACTAGGTTGCATCCAGTCCAATCTTCTGCTAATCTAAAAGCCATGTCTTTTGTGAGCCTTTCATGAGCTTATGTCTTTGGTGAACCTTTCATGAGCTTATTCTAACGAGTTATGAAGTGGAGCTTGATCCTTAGAGCTATCCATGTTCATATCATACTTCTACACATGTGATCTAAATTAGCTAAGTTCAACGCAAAGAAATGTCTGTTTGAAATGAGAAAGTCTGCTAAGCCAACTAATGGCGGTGTACTAGGTTGCATCCAGTCCAATCTTTTGCTAATCTAAAAGCCATGTCTTTTGTGAGCCTTTCATGAGCTTATGTCTTTGGTGAACCCTTCATGAGTTTATTCTAACGAGTTATGAAGTGGAGCTTGCTCCTTAGAGCTATCCATGTTCATATCATACTTCTACACATGTGATCTAAATTAGCTAGGTTCAACGCAATGAAATGTCTGTTTGAAATGCGAAAGTGTGCTAAGCCAACTAATGGCGGTGTAATAGGTTGCATCTAGTCCAATCTTCTCCTAATCTAAAAGCCATGTCTTCTGTGAGCCTTTCATGAGCTTATGTCTTTGGTGAACCTTTCATGAGCTTATTCTAACGAGTTATGAAGTGGAGCTTGATCCTTAGAGCTATCCATGTTCATATCATACTTCTACACATGTGATCTAAATTAGCTAAGTTCAACGCAATGAAATGTCTGTTTGAAATGCGAAAGTGTGCTAAGCCAACTAATGGCGGTGTAATAGGTTGCATCTAGTCCAATCTTCTCCTAATCTAAAAGCCATGTCTTCTGTGAGCCTTTCATGAGCTTATGTCTTTGGTGAACCTTTCATGAGCTTATTCTAACGAGTTATGAAGTGGAGCTTGATCCTTAGAGCTATCCATGTTCATATCATACTTCTACACATGTGATCTAAATTAGCTAAGTTCAACGCAAAGAAATGTCTGTTTGAAATGAGAAAGTCTGCTAAGCCAACTAATGGCGGTGTACTAGGTTGCATCCAGTCCAATCTTCTGCTAATCTAAAAGCCATGTCTTTTGTGAGCCTTTCATGAGCTTATGTCTTTGGTGAACCCTTCATGAGTTTATTCTAACGAGTTATGAAGTGGAGCTTGATCCTTAGAGCTATCCATGTTCATATCATACTTCTACACATGTGATCTAAATTAGCTAGGTTCAACGCAATGAAATGTCTGTTTGAAATGCGAAAGTGTGCTAAGCCAACTAATGGCGGTGTAATAGGTTGCATCTAGTCCAATCTTCTGCTAATCTAAAAGCCATGTCTTTTGTGAGCCCTTCATGAGCTTATGTCTTTTGTGAACCTTTCATGAACTTATTCTAACGAGTTATGAAGTGGAGCTTGATCCTTAGAGCTATCCATGTTCATATCATACTTCTACACATGTGATCTAAATTAGCTAGGTTCAACGCAATGAAATGTCTGTTTGAAATGAGAAAGTGTGCTAAGCCAACTAATGGCGGTGTACTAGGTTGCATCCAGTCCAATCTTCTGCTAATCTAAAAGCCATGTCTTTTGTGAGCCTTTCATGAGCTTATGTCTTTGGTGAACCCTTCATGAGTTTATTCTAACGAGTTATGAAGTGGAGCTTGATCCTTAGAGCTATCCATGTTCATATCATACTTCTACACATGTGATCTAAATTAGCTAGGTTCAACGCAATGAAATGTCTGTTTGAAATGCGAAAGTGTGCTAAGCCAACTAATGGCGGTGTAATAGGTTGCATCCAGTCCAATCTTCTCCTAATCTAAAAGCCATGTCTTCTGTGAGCCTTTCATGAGCTTATGTCTTTGGTGAACCTTTCATGAGCTTATTCTAACGAGTTATGAAGTGGAGCTTGATCCTTAGAGCTATCCATGTTCATATCATACTTCTACACATGTGATCTAAATTAGCTAAGTTCAACGCAATGAAATGTCTGTTTGAAATGAGAAAGTGTGCTAAGCCAACTAATGGCGGTGTAATAGGTTGCATCCAGTCCAATCTTCTCCTAATCTAAAAGCCATGTCTTCTGTGAGCCTTTCATGAGCTTATGTCTTTGGTGAACCTTTCATGAGCTTATTCTAACGAGTTATGAAGTGGAGCTTGATCCTTAGAGCTATCCATGTTCATATCATACTTCTACACATGTGATCTAAATTAGCTAAGTTCAACGCAATGAAAAGTTTGTTTGAAATGAGAAAGTGTGCTAAGCCAGTTAACAACAGTGTAATAGGTTGCATCCAGTCCAATCTTCTGCTAATTTAAAAGCCATGTCTTTTGTGAGCCCTTCATGAGCTTATATCTTTGGGGAACCGTTCATGAGCTTATTCTAACGAGTTATGAAGTGAAGCTTTATCCGTAGAGCTATCCACGTTCATATCATACTTCTACACATGTGATCTAAATTAGCTAAGTTCAACGCAAAGAAATGTCTGTTTGAAATGAGAAAGTCTGCTAAGCCAACTAATGGCGGTGTACTAGGTTGCATCCAGTCCAATCTTCTGCTAATCTAAAAGCCATGTCTTTTGTGAGCCTTTCATGAGCTTATGTCTTTGGTGAACCCTTCATGAGTTTATTCTAACGAGTTATGAAGTGGAGCTTGATCCTTAGAGCTATCCATGTTCATATCATACTTCTACACATGTGATCTAAATTAGCTAGGTTCAACGCAATGAAATGTCTGTTTGAAATGCGAAAGTGTGCTAAGCCAACTAATGGCGGTGTAATAGGTTGCATCTAGTCCAATCTTCTCCTAATCTAAAAGACATGTCTTCTGTGAGCCTTTCATGAGCTTATGTCTTTGGTGAACCTTTCATGAGCTTATTCTAACGAGTTATGAAGTGGAGCTTGATCCTTAGAACTATCCATGTTCATATCATACTTCTACACATGTGATCTAAATTAGCTAAGTTCAACGCAATGAAATGTCTGTTTGAAATGCGAAAGTGTGCTAAGCCAACTAATGGCGGTGTAATAGGTTGCATCCAGTCCAATCTTCTCCTAATCTAAAAGCCATGTCTTCTGTGAGCCTTTCATGAGCTTATGTCTTTGGTGAACCTTTCATGAGCTTATTCTAACGAGTTATGAAGTGGAGCTTGATCCTTAGAGCTATCCATGTTCATATCATACTTCTACACATGTGATCTAAATTAGCTAAGTTCAACGCAAAGAAATGTCTGTTTGAAATGAGAAAGTCTGCTAAGCCAACTAATGGCGGTGTACTAGGTTGCATCCAGTCCAATCTTCTGCTAATCTAAAAGCCATGTCTTTTGTGAGCCTTTCATGAGCTTATGTCTTTGGTGAACCCTTCATGAGTTTATTCTAACGAGTTATGAAGTGGAGCTTGATCCTTAGAGCTATCCATGTTCATATCATACTTCTACACATGTGATCTAAATTAGCTAGGTTCAACGCAATGAAATGTCTGTTTGAAATGCGAAAGTGTGCTAAGCCAACTAATGGCGGTGTAATAGGTTGCATCTAGTCCAATCTTCTCCTAATCTAAAAGCCATGTCTTCTGTGAGCCTTTCATGAGCTTATGTCTTTGGTGAACCTTTCATGAGCTTATTCTAACGAGTTATGAAGTGGAGCTTGATCCTTAGAGCTATCCATGTTCATATCATACTTCTACACATGTGATCTAAATTAGCTAAGTTCAACGCAATGAAATGTCTGTTTGAAATGCGAAAGTGTGCTAAGCCAACTAATGGCGGTGTAATAGGTTGCATCTAGTCCAATCTTCTCCTAATCTAAAAGCCATGTCTTCTGTGAGCCTTTCATGAGCTTATGTCTTTGGTGAACCTTTCATGAGCTTATTCTAACGAGTTATGAAGTGGAGCTTGATCCTTAGAGCTATCCATGTTCATATCATACTTCTACACATGTGATCTAAATTAGCTAGGTTCAACGCAATGAAATGTCTGTTTGAAATGAGAAAGTGTGCTAAGCCAACTAATGGCGGTGTACTAGGTTGCATCCAGTCTAATCTTCTGCTAATCTAAAATCCATGTCTTTTGTGAGCCCTTCATGAGCTTATGTCTTTGGTGAACCTTTCATGAGTTTATTCTAACGAGTTATGAAGTGGAGCTTGATCCTTAGAGCTATCCATGTTCATATCATACTTCTACACATGTGATCTAAATTAGCTAAGTTCAACGCAATGAAATGTCTGTTTGAAATGCGAAAGTGTGCTAAGCCAACTAATGGCGGTGTAATAGGTTGCATCTAGTCCAATCTTCTCCTAATCTAAAAGCCATGTCTTCTGTGAGCCTTTCATGAGCTTATGTCTTTGGTGAACCTTTCATGAGCTTATTTTAACGAGTTATGAAGTGGAGCTTGATCCTTAGAGCTATCCATGTTCATATCATACTTCTACACATGTGATCTAAATTAGCTAGGTTCAACGCAATGAAATGTCTGTTTGAAATGAGAAAGTGTGCTAAGCCAACTAATGGCGGTGCACTAGGTTGCATCCAGTCTAATCTTCTGCTAATCTAAAATCCATGTCTTTTGTGAGCCCTTCATGAGCTTATGTCTTTGGTGAACCTTTCATGAGCTTATTCTAACGAGTTATGAAGTGGAGCTTGATCCTTAGAGCTATCCATGTTCATATCATACTTCTACACATGTGATCTAAATTAGCTAAGTTCAACGCAATGAAAAGTTTGTTTGAAATGAGAAAGTGTGCTAAGCCAACTAATGGCGGTGTAATAGGTTGCATCCAGTCCAATCTTCTGCTAATCTAAAAGCCATGTCTTTTGTGAGCCCTTCATGAGCTTATGTCTTTTGTGAACCTTTCATGAGCTTATTCTAACGAGTTATGAAGTGGAGCTTGATCCTTAGAGCTATCCATGTTCATATCATACTTCTACACATGTGATCTAAATTAGCTAAGTTCAACGCAAAGAAATGTCTGTTTGAAATGAGAAAGTCTGCTAAGCCAACTAATGGCGGTGTACTAGGTTGCATCCAGTCCAATCTTCTGCTAATCTAAAAGCCATGTCTTTTGTGAGCCTTTCATGAGCTTATGTCTTTGGTGAACCCTTCATGAGTTTATTCTAACGAGTTATGAAGTGGAGCTTGATCCTTAGAGCTATCCATGTTCATATCATACTTCTACACATGTGATCTAAATTAGCTAGGTTCAACGCAATGAAATGTCTGTTTGAAATGCGAAAGTGTGCTAAGCCAACTAATGGCGGTGTAATAGGTTGCATCTAGTCCAATCTTCTGCTAATCTAAAAGCCATGTCTTTTGTGAGCCCTTCATGAGCTTATGTCTTTTGTGAACCTTTCATGAACTTATTCTAACGAGTTATGAAGTGGAGCTTGATCCTTAGAGCTATCCATGTTCATATCATACTTTTACACATGTGATCTAAATTAGCTAGGTTCAACGCAATGAAATGTCTGTTTGAAATGAGAAAGTGTGCTAAGCCAACTAATGGCGGTGTACTAGGTTGCATCCAGTCCAATCTTCTGCTAATCTAAAAGCCATGTCTTTTGTGAGCCTTTCATGAGCTTATGTCTTTGGTGAACCCTTCATGAGTTTATTCTAACGAGTTATGAAGTGGAGCTTGATCCTTAGAGCTATCCATGTTCATATCATACTTCTACACATGTGATCTAAATTAGCTAGGTTCAACGCAATGAAATGTCTGTTTGAAATGCGAAAGTGTGCTAAGCCAACTAATGGCGGTGTAATAGGTTGCATCCAGTCCAATCTTCTCCTAATCTAAAAGCCATGTCTTCTGTGAGCCTTTCATGAGCTTATGTCTTTGGTGAACCTTTCATGAGCTTATTCTAACGAGTTATGAAGTGGAGCTTGATCCTTAGAGCTATCCATGTTCATATCATACTTCTACACATGTGATCTAAATTAGCTAAGTTCAACGCAATGAAATGTCTGTTTGAAATGAGAAAGTGTGCTAAGCCAACTAATGGCGGTGTAATAGGTTGCATCCAGTCCAATCTTCTCCTAATCTAAAAGCCATGTCTTCTGTGAGCCTTTCATGAGCTTATGTCTTTGGTGAACCTTTCATGAGCTTATTCTAACGAGTTATGAAGTGGAGCTTGATCCTTAGAGCTATCCATGTTCATATCATACTTCTACACATGTGATCTAAATTAGCTAAGTTCAACGCAATGAAAAGTTTGTTTGAAATGAGAAAGTGTGCTAAGCCAGTTAACAACAGTGTAATAGGTTGCATCCAGTCCAATCTTCTGCTAATTTAAAAGCCATGTCTTTTGTGAGCCCTTCATGAGCTTATATCTTTGGGGAACCGTTCATGAGCTTATTCTAACGAGTTATGAAGTGAAGCTTTATCCGTAGAGCTATCCACGTTCATATCATACTTCTACACATGTGATCTAAATTAGCTAAGTTCAACGCAAAGAAATGTCTGTTTGAAATGAGAAAGTCTGCTAAGCCAACTAATGGCGGTGTACTAGGTTGCATCCAGTCCAATCTTCTGCTAATCTAAAAGCCATGTCTTTTGTGAGCCTTTCATGAGCTTATGTCTTTGGTGAACCCTTCATGAGTTTATTCTAACGAGTTATGAAGTGGAGCTTGATCCTTAGAGCTATCCATGTTCATATCATACTTCTACACATGTGATCTAAATTAGCTAGGTTCAACGCAATGAAATGTCTGTTTGAAATGCGAAAGTGTGCTAAGCCAACTAATGGCGGTGTAATAGGTTGCATCTAGTCCAATCTTCTCCTAATCTAAAAGCCATGTCTTCTGTGAGCCTTTCATGAGCTTATGTCTTTGGTGAACCTTTCATGAGCTTATTCTAACGAGTTATGAAGTGGAGCTTGATCCTTAGAGCTATCCATGTCCATATCATACTTCTACACATGTGATCTAAATTAGCTAAGTTCAACGCAATGAAATGTCTGTTTGAAATGCGAAAGTGTGCTAAGCCAACTAATGGCGGTGTAATAGGTTGCATCCAGTCCAATCTTCTCCTAATCTAAAAGCCATGTCTTCTGTGAGCCTTTCATGAGCTTATGTCTTTGGTGAACCTTTCATGAGCTTATTCTAACGAGTTATGAAGTGGAGCTTGATCCTTAGAGCTATCCATGTTCATATCATACTTCTACACATGTGATCTAAATTAGCTAAGTTCAACGCAAAGAAATGTCTGTTTGAAATGAGAAAGTCTGCTAAGCCAACTAATGGCGGTGTACTAGGTTGCATCCAGTCCAATCTTCTGCTAATCTAAAAGCCATGTCTTTTGTGAGCCTTTCATGAGCTTATGTCTTTGGTGAACCCTTCATGAGTTTATTCTAACGAGTTATGAAGTGGAGCTTGATCCTTAGAGCTATCCATGTTCATATCATACTTCTACACATGTGATCTAAATTAGCTAGGTTCAACGCAATGAAATGTCTGTTTGAAATGCGAAAGTGTGCTAAGCCAACTAATGGCGGTGTAATAGGTTGCATCTAGTCCAATCTTCTCCTAATCTAAAAGCCATGTCTTCTGTGAGCCTTTCATGAGCTTATGTCTTTGGTGAACCTTTCATAAGCTTATTCTAACGAGTTATGAAGTGGAGCTTGATCCTTAGAGCTATCCATGTTCATATCATACTTCTACACATGTGATCTAAATTAGCTAAGTTCAACGCAATGAAATGTCTGTTTAAAATGCGAAAGTGTGCTAAGCCAACTAATGGCGGTGTAATAGGTTGCATCTAGTCCAATCTTCTCCTAATCTAAAAGCCATGTCTTCTGTGAGCCTTTCATGAGCTTATGTCTTTGGTGAACCTTTCATGAGCTTATTCTAACGAGTTATGAAGTGGAGCTTGATCCTTAGAGCTATCCATGTTCATATCATACTTCTACACATGTGATCTAAATTAGCTAAGTTCAACGCAAAGAAATGTCTGTTTGAAATGAGAAAGTCTGCTAAGCCAACTAATGGCGGTGTACTAGGTTGCATCCAGTCCAATCTTCTGCTAATCTAAAGCCATGTCTTTTGTGAGCCTTTCATGAGCTTATGTCTTTGGTGAACCCTTCATGAGTTTATTCTAACGAGTTATGAAGTGGAGCTTGATCCTTAGAGCTATCCATGTTCATATCATACTTCTACACATGTGATCTAAATTAGCTAGGTTCAACGCAATGAAATGTCTGTTTGAAATGCGAAAGTGTGCTAAGCCAACTAATGGCGGTGTAATAGGTTGCATCTAGTCCAATCTTCTCCTAATCTAAAAGCCATGTCTTCTGTGAGTCTTTCATGAGCTTATGTCTTTGGTGAACCTTTCATGAGCTTATTCTAACGAGTTATGAAGTGGAGCTTGATCCTTAGAGCTATCCATGTTCATATCATACTTCTACACATGTGATCTAAATTAACTAAGTTCAACGCAATGAAATGTCTGTTTGAAATGCGAAAGTGTGCTAAGCCAACTAATGGCGGTGTAATAGGTTGCATCTAGTCCAATCTTCTCCTAATCTAAAAGCCATGTCTTCTGTGAGCCTTTCATGAGCTTATGTCTTTGGTGAACCTTTCATGAGCTTATTCTAACGAGTTATGAAGTGGAGCTTGATCCTTAGAGCTATCCATGTTCATATCATACTTCTACACATGTGATCTAAATTAGCTAGGTTCAACGCAATGAAATGTCTGTTTGAAATGAGAAAGTGTGCTAAGCCAACTAATGGCGGTGTACTAGTTTGCATCCAGTCTAATCTTCTGCTAATCTAAAATCCATGTCTTTTGTGAGCCCTTCATGAGCTTATGTCTTTGGTGAACCTTTCATGAGTTTATTCTAACGAGTTATGAAGTGGAGCTTGATCCTTAGAGCTATCCATGTTCATATCATACTTCTACACATGTGATCTAAATTAGCTAAGTTCAACGCAATGAAATGTCTGTTTGAAATGCGAAAGTGTGCTAAGCCAACTAATGGCGGTGTAATAGGTTGCATCTAGTCCAATCTTCTCCTAATCTAAAAGCCATGTCTTCTGTGAGCCTTTCATGAGCTTATGTCTTTGGTGAACCTTTCATGAGCTTATTCTAACGAGTTATGAAGTGGAGCTTGATCCTTAGAGCTATCCATGTTCATATCATACTTCTACACATGTGATCTAAATTAGCTAGGTTCAACGCAATGATATGTCTGTTTGAAATGAGAAAGTGTGCTAAGCCAACTAATGGCGGTGTACTAGGTTGCATCCAGTCTAATCTTCTGCTAATCTAAAATCCATGTCTTTTGTGAGCCCTTCATGAGCTTATGTCTTTGGTGAACCTTTCATGAGCTTATTCTAACGAGTTATGAAGTGGAGCTTGATCCTTAGAGCTATCCATGTTCATATCATACTTCTACACATGTGATCTAAATTAGCTAGGTTCAACGCAATGAAATGTCTGTTTGAAATGAGAAAGTGTGCTAAGCCAACTAATGGCGGTGTACTAGTTTGCATCCAGTCTAATCTTCTGCTAATCTAAAATCCATGTCTTTTGTGAGCCCTTCATGAGCTTATGTCTTTGGTGAACCTTTCATGAGTTTATTCTAACGAGTTATGAAGTGGAGCTTGATCCTTAGAGCTATCCATGTTCATATCATACTTCTACACATGTGATCTAAATTAGCTAAGTTCAACGCAATGAAATGTCTGTTTGAAATGCGAAAGTGTGCTAAGCCAACTAATGGCGGTGTAATAGGTTGCATCTAGTCCAATCTTCTCCTAATCTAAAAGCCATGTCTTCTGTGAGCCTTTCATGAGCTTATGTCTTTGGTGAACCTTTCATGAGCTTATTCTAACGAGTTATGAAGTGGAGCTTGATCCTTAGAGCTATCCATGTTCATATCATACTTCTACACATGTGATCTAAATTAGCTAGGTTCAACGCAATGATATGTCTGTTTGAAATGAGAAAGTGTGCTAAGCCAACTAATGGCGGTGTACTAGGTTGCATCCAGTCTAATCTTCTGCTAATCTAAAATCCATGTCTTTTGTGAGCCCTTCATGAGCTTATGTCTTTGGTGAACCTTTCATGAGCTTATTCTAACGAGTTATGAAGTGGAGCTTGATCCTTAGAGCTATCCATGTTCATATCATACTTCTACACATGTGATCTAAATTAGCTAAGTTCAACGCAATGAAAAGTTTGTTTGAAATGAGAAAGTGTGCTAAGCCAACTAATGGCGGTGTAATAGGTTGCATCCAGTCCAATCTTCTGCTAATCTAAAAGCCATGTCTTTTGTGAGCCCTTCATGAGCTTATGTGTTTGGTGAACCTTTCATGAGCTTATTCTAACGAGTTATGAAGTGGAGCTTGATCCTTAGAGCTATCCATGTTCATATCATACTTCTACACATATGATCTAAATTAGCTAAGTTCAACGCAAAGAAATGTCTGTTTGAAATGAGAAAGTCTGCTAAGCCAACTAATGGCGGTGTACTAGGTTGCATCCAGTCCAATCTTCTGCTAATCTAAAAGCCATGTCTTTTGTGAGCCTTTCATGAGCTTATGTCTTTGGTGAACCCTTCATGAGTTTATTCTAACGAGTTATGAAGTGGAGCTTGATCCTTAGAGCTATCCATGTTCATATCATACTTCTACACATGTGATCTAAATTAGCTAGGTTCAACGCAATGAAATGTCTGTTTGAAATGCGAAAGTGTGCTAAGCCAACTAATGGCGGTGTAATAGGTTGCATCTAGTCCAATCTTCTCCTAATCTAAAAGCCATGTCTTCTGTGAGCCTTTCATGAGCTTATGTCTTTGGTGAACCTTTCATGAGCTTATTCTAACGAGTTATGAAGTGGAGCTTGATCCTTAGAGCTATCCATGTTCATATCATACTTCTACACATGTGATCTAAATTAGCTAAGTTCAACGCAATGAAATGTCTGTTTGAAATGCGAAAGTGTGCTAAGCCAACTAATGGCGGTGTAATAGGTTGCATCTAGTCCAATCTTCTCCTAATCTAAAAGCCATGTCTTCTGTGAGCCTTTCATGAGCTTATGTCTTTGGTGAACCTTTCATGAGCTTATTCTAACGAGTTATGAAGTGGAGCTTGATCCTTAGAGCTATCCATGTTCATATCATACTTCTACACATGTGATCTAAATTAGCTAGGTTCAACGCAATGAAATGTCTGTTTGAAATGAGAAAGTGTGCTAAGCCAACTAATGGCGGTGTACTAGGTTGCATCCAGTCTAATCTTCTGCTAATCTAAAATCCATGTCTTTTGTGAGCCCTTCATGAGCTTATGTCTTTGGTGAACCTTTCATGAGTTTATTCTAACGAGTTATGAAGTGGAGCTTGATCCTTAGAGCTATCCATGTTCATATCATACTTCTACACATGTGATCTAAATTAGCTAAGTTCAACGCAATGAAATGTCTGTTTGAAATGCGAAAGTGTGCTAAGCCAACTAATGGCGGTGTAATAGGTTGCATCCAGTCCAATCTTCTGCTAATCTAAAAGCCATGTCTTTTGTGAGCCCTTCATGAGCTTATGTGTTTGGTGAACCTTTCATGAGCTTATTCTAACGAGTTATGAAGTGGAGCTTGATCCTTAGAGCTATCCATGTTCATATCATACTTCTACACATATGATCTAAATTAGCTAAGTTCAACGCAAAGAAATGTCTGTTTGAAATGAGAAAGTCTGCTAAGCCAACTAATGGCGGTGTACTAGGTTGCATCCAGTCCAATCTTCTGCTAATCTAAAAGCCATGTCTTTTGTGAGCCTTTCATGAGCTTATGTCTTTGGTGAACCCTTCATGAGTTTATTCTAACGAGTTATGAAGTGGAGCTTGATCCTTAGAGCTATCCATGTTCATATCATACTTCTACACATGTGATCTAAATTAGCTAGGTTCAACGCAATGAAATGTCTGTTTGAAATGCGAAAGTGTGCTAAGCCAACTAATGGCGGTGTAATAGGTTGCATCTAGTCCAATCTTCTCCTAATCTAAAAGCCATGTCTTCTGTGAGCCTTTCATGAGCTTATGTCTTTGGTGAACCTTTCATGAGCTTATTCTAACGAGTTATGAAGTGGAGCTTGATCCTTAGAGCTATCCATGTTCATATCATACTTCTACACATGTGATCTAAATTAGCTAAGTTCAACGCAATGAAATGTCTGTTTGAAATGCGAAAGTGTGCTAAGCCAACTAATGGCGGTGTAATAGGTTGCATCTAGTCCAATCTTCTCCTAATCTAAAAGCCATGTCTTCTGTGAGCCTTTCATGAGCTTATGTCTTTGGTGAACCTTTCATGAGCTTATTCTAACGAGTTATGAAGTGGAGCTTGATCCTTAGAGCTATCCATGTTCATATCATACTTCTACACATGTGATCTAAATTAGCTAGGTTCAACGCAATGAAATGTCTGTTTGAAATGAGAAAGTGTGCTAAGCCAACTAATGGCGGTGTACTAGGTTGCATCCAGTCTAATCTTCTGCTAATCTAAAATCCATGTCTTTTGTGAGCCCTTCATGAGCTTATGTCTTTGGTGAACCTTTCATGAGTTTATTCTAACGAGTTATGAAGTGGAGCTTGATCCTTAGAGCTATCCATGTTCATATCATACTTCTACACATGTGATCTAAATTAGCTAAGTTCAACGCAATGAAATGTCTGTTTGAAATGCGAAAGTGTGCTAAGCCAACTAATGGCGGTGTAATAGGTTGCATCTAGTCCAATCTTCTCCTAATCTAAAAGCCATGTCTTCTGTGAGCCTTTCATGAGCTTATGTCTTTGGTGAACCTTTCATGAGCTTATTCTAACGAGTTATGAAGTGGAGCTTGATCCTTAGAGCTATCCATGTTCATATCATACTTCTGCACATGTGATCTAAATTAGCTAGGTTCAACGCAATGAAATGTCTGTTTGAAATGAGAAAGTGTGCTAAGCCAACTAATGGCGGTGTACTAGGTTGCATCCAGTCTAATCTTCTGCTAATCTAAAATCCATGTCTTTTGTGAGCCCTTCATGAGCTTATGTCTTTGGTGAACCTTTCATGAGCTTATTCTAACGAGTTATGAAGTGGAGCTTGATCCTTAGAGCTATCCATGTTCATATCATACTTCTACACATGTGATCTAAATTAGCTAAGTTCAACGCAATGAAAAGTTTGTTTGAAATGAGAAAGTGTGCTAAGCCAACTAATGGCGGTATAATAGGTTGCATCCAGTCCAATCTTCTGCTAATCTAAAAGCCATGTCTTTTGTGAGCCCTTCATGAGCTTATGTCTTTTGTGAACCTTTCATGAGCTTATTCTAACGAGTTATGAAGTGGAGCTTGATCCTAAGAGCTATCCACGTTCATATCATACTTCTACACATGTGATCTCAATTAGCTAAGTTCAACGCAATGAAATGTCTGTTTGACATGTGAAAGTGTGCTAAGCCAGTTAACAACAGTGTAATAGGTTGCATCCAGTCCAATCTTCTGCTAATTTAAAAGCCATGTCTTTTGTGAGCCCTTCATGAGCTTATATCTTTGGGGAACCGTTCATGAGCTTATTCTAACGAGTTATGAAGTGAAGCTTTATCCGTAGAGCTATCCACGTTCATATCATACTTCTACACATGTGATCTAAATTAGCTAAGTTCAACGCAAAGAAATGTCTGTTTGAAATGAGAAAGTCTGCTAAGCCAACTAATGGCGGTGTACTAGGTTGCATCCAGTCCAATCTTCTGCTAATCTAAAAGCCATGTCTTTTGTGAGCCTTTCATGAGCTTATGTCTTTGGTGAACCCTTCATGAGTTTATTCTAACGAGTTATGAAGTGGAGCTTGATCCTTAGAGCTATCCATGTTCATATCATACTTCTACACATGTGATCTAAATTAGCTAGGTTCAACGCAATGAAATGTCTGTTTGAAATGCGAAAGTGTGCTAAGCCAACTAATGGCGGTGTAATAGGTTGCATCTAGTCCAATCTTCTCCTAATCTAAAAGCCATGTCTTCTGTGAGCCTTTCATGAGCTTATGTCTTTGGTGAACCTTTCATGAGCTTATTCTAACGAGTTATGAAGTGGAGCTTGATCCTTAGAGCTATCCATGTTCATATCATACTTCTACACATGTGATCTAAATTAGCTAAGTTCAACGCAATGAAATGTCTGTTTGAAATGCGAAAGTGTGCTAAGCCAACTAATGGCGGTGTAATATGTTGCATCTAGTCCAATCTTCTCCTAATCTAAAAGCCATGTCTTCTGTGAGCCTTTCATGAGCTTATGTCTTTGGTGAACCTTTCATGAGCTTATTCTAACGAGTTATGAAGTGGAGCTTGATCCTTAGAGCTATCCATGTTCATATCATACTTCTACACATGTGATCTAAATTAGCTAGGTTCAACGCAATGAAATGTCTGTTTGAAATGAGAAAGTGTGCTAAGCCAACTAATGGCGGTGTACTAGGTTGCATCCAGTCTAATCTTCTGCTAATCTAAAATCCATGTCTTTTGTGAGCCCTTCATGAGCTTATGTCTTTGGTGAACCTTTCATGAGCTTATTCTAACGAGTTATGAAGTGGAGCTTGATCCTTAGAGCTATCCATGTTCATATCATACTTCTACACATGTGATCTCAATTAGCTAATTAACGCAATGAAATGCCTGTTTGAAATGAGAAAGTGTGCTAAGCCAACTAATGGCGGTGTAATAGGTTGCATCCAGTCCAATCTTCTGCTAATCTAAAAGCCATGTCTTTTGTGAGCCCTTCATGAGCTTATGTCTTTGGTGAACCTTTCATGAACTTATTCTAACGAGTTATGAAGTGGAGCTTGATCCTTAGAGCTATCCATGTTCATATCATACTTCTACACATGTGATCTAAATTAGCTAGGTTCAACGCAATGAAATGTCTGTTTGAAATGCGAAAGTGTGCTAAGCCAACTAATGGCGGTGTAATAGGTTGCATCTAGTCCAATCTTCTCCTAATCTAAAAGCCATGTCTTCTGTGAGCCTTTCATGAGCTTATGTCTTTGGTGAACCTTTCATGAGCTTATTCTAACGAGTTATGAAGTGGAGCTTGATCCTTAGAGCTATCCATGTTCATATCATACTTCTACACATGTGATCTAAATTAGCTAGGTTCAACGCAATGAAATGTCTGTTTGAAATGCGAAAGTGTGCTAAGCCAACTAATGGCGGTGTAATAGGTTGCATCTAGTCCAATCTTCTCCTAATCTAAAAGCCATGTCTTCTGTGAGCCTTTCATGAGCTTATGTCTTTGGTGAACCTTTCATGAGCTTATTCTAACGAGTTATGAAGTGGAGCTTGATCCTTAGAGCTATCCATGTTCATATCATACTTCTACACATATGATCTAAATTAGCTAAGTTCAACGCAATGAAATGTCTGTTTGAAATGCGAAAGTGTGCTAAGCCAACTAATGGCGGTGTAATAGGTTGCATCTAGTCCAATCTTCTCCTAATCTAAAAGCCATGTCTTCTGTGAGCCTTTCATGAGCTTATGTCTTTGGTGAACCTTTCATGAGCTTATTCTAACGAGTTATGAAGTGGAGCTTGATCCTTAGAGCTATCCATGTTCATATCATACTTCTACACATGTGATCTAAATTAGCTAGGTTCAACGCAATGAAATGTCTGTTTGAAATGAGAAAGTGTGCTAAGCCAACTAATGGCGGTGTACTAGGTTGCATCCAGTCTAATCTTCTGCTAATCTAAAATCCATGTCTTTTGTGAGCCCTTCATGAGCTTATGTCTTTGGTGAACCTTTCATGAGCTTATTCTAACGAGTTATGAAGTGGAGCTTGATCCTTAGAGCTATCCATGTTCATATCATACTTCTACACATGTGATCTAAATTAGCTAAGTTCAACGCAATGAAATGTCTGTTTGAAATGCGAAAGTGTGCTAAGCCAACTAATGGCGGTGTAATAGGTTGCATCTAGTCCAATCTTCTCCTAATCTAAAAGCCATGTCTTCTGTGAGCCTTTCATGAGCTTATGTCTTTGGTGAACCTTTCATGAGCTTATTCTAACGAGTTATGAAGTGGAGCTTGATCCTTAGAGCTATCCATGTTCATATCATACTTCTACACATGTGATCTAAATTAGCTAGGTTCAACGCAATGAAATGTCTGTTTGAAATGAGAAAGTGTGCTAAGCCAACTAATGGCGGTGTACTAGGTTGCATCCAGTCTAATCTTCTGCTAATCTAAAATCCATGTCTTTTGTGAGCCCTTCATGAGCTTATGTCTTTGGTGAACCTTTCATGAGTTTATTCTAACGAGTTATGAAGTGGAGCTTGATCCTTAGAGCTATCCATGTTCATATCATACTTCTACACATGTGATCTAAATTAGCTAAGTTCAACGCAATGAAATGTCTGTTTGAAATGCGAAAGTGTGCTAAGCCAACTAATGGCGGTGTAATAGGTTGCATCTAGTCCAATCTTCTCCTAATCTAAAAGCCATGTCTTCTGTGAGCCTTTCATGAGCTTATGTCTTTGGTGAACCTTTCATGAGCTTATTCTAACGAGTTATGAAGTGGAGCTTGATCCTTAGAGCTATCCATGTTCATATCATACTTCTGCACATGTGATCTAAATTAGCTAGGTTCAACGCAATGAAATGTCTGTTTGAAATGAGAAAGTGTGCTAAGCCAACTAATGGCGGTGTACTAGGTTGCATCCAGTCTAATCTTCTGCTAATCTAAAATCCATGTCTTTTGTGAGCCCTTCATGAGCTTATGTCTTTGGTGAACCTTTCATGAGCTTATTCTAACGAGTTATGAAGTGGAGCTTGATCCTTAGAGCTATCCATGTTCATATCATACTTCTACACATGTGATCTAAATTAGCTAAGTTCAACGCAATGAAAAGTTTGTTTGAAATGAGAAAGTGTGCTAAGCCAACTAATGGCGGTGTAATAGGTTGCATCCAGTCCAATCTTCTGCTAATCTAAAAGCCATGTCTTTTGTGAGCCCTTCATGAGCTTATGTCTTTTGTGAACCTTTCATGAGCTTATTCTAACGAGTTATGAAGTGGAGCTTGATCCTTAGAGCTATCCATGTTCATATCATACTTCTACACATATGATCTAAATTAGCTAAGTTCAACGCAATGAAATGTCTGTTTGAAATGCGAAAGTGTGCTAAGCCAACTAATGGCGGTGTAATAGGTTGCATCTAGTCCAATCTTCTCCTAATCTAAAAGCCATGTCTTCTGTGAGCTTTTCATGAGCTTATGTCTTTGGTGAACCTTTCATGAGCTTATTCTAACGAGTTATGAAGTGGAGCTTGATCCTTAGAGCTATCCATGTTCATATCATACTTCTACACATGTGATCTAAATTAGCTAAGTTCAACGCAATGAAATGTCTGTTTGAAATGCGAAAGTGTGCTAAGCCAACTAATGGCGGTGTAATATGTTGCATCTAGTCCAATCTTCTCCTAATCTAAAAGCCATGTCTTCTGTGAGCCTTTCATGAGCTTATGTCTTTGGTGAACCTTTCATGAGCTTATTCTAACGAGTTATGAAGTGGAGCTTGATCCTTAGAGCTATCCATGTTCATATCATACTTCTACACATGTGATCTAAATTAGCTAGGTTCAACGCAATGAAATGTCTGTTTGAAATGAGAAAGTGTGCTAAGCCAACTAATGGCGGTGTACTAGGTTGCATCCAGTCTAATCTTCTGCTAATCTAAAATCCATGTCTTTTGTGAGCCCTTCATGAGCTTATGTCTTTGGTGAACCTTTCATGAGCTTATTCTAACGAGTTATGAAGTGGAGCTTGATCCTTAGAGCTATCCATGTTCATATCATACTTCTACACATGTGATCTCAATTAGCTAATTAACGCAATGAAATGCCTGTTTGAAATGAGAAAGTGTGCTAAGCCAACTAATGGCGGTGTAATAGGTTGCATCCAGTCCAATCTTCTGCTAATCTAAAAGCCATGTCTTTTGTGAGCCCTTCATGAGCTTATGTCTTTGGTGAACCTTTCATGAACTTATTCTAACGAGTTATGAAGTGGAGCTTGATCCTTAGAGCTATCCATGTTCATATCATACTTCTACACATGTGATCTAAATTAGCTAGGTTCAACGCAATGAAATGTCTGTTTGAAATGCGAAAGTGTGCTAAGCCAACTAATGGCGGTGTAATAGGTTGCATCTAGTCCAATCTTCTCCTAATCTAAAAGCCATGTCTTCTGTGAGCCTTTCATGAGCTTATGTCTTTGGTGAACCTTTCATGAGCTTATTCTAACGAGTTATGAAGTGGAGCTTGATCCTTAGAGCTATCCATGTTCATATCATACTTCTACACATGTGATCTAAATTAGCTAGGTTCAACGCAATGAAATGTCTGTTTGAAATGCGAAAGTGTGCTAAGCCAACTAATGGCGGTGTAATAGGTTGCATCTAGTCCAATCTTCTCCTAATCTAAAAGCCATGTCTTCTGTGAGCCTTTCATGAGCTTATGTCTTTGGTGAACCTTTCATGAGCTTATTCTAACGAGTTATGAAGTGGAGCTTGATCCTTAGAGCTATCCATGTTCATATCATACTTCTACACATATGATCTAAATTAGCTAAGTTCAACGCAATGAAATGTCTGTTTGAAATGCGAAAGTGTGCTAAGCCAACTAATGGCGGTGTAATAGGTTGCATCTAGTCCAATCTTCTCCTAATCTAAAAGCCATGTCTTCTGTGAGCCTTTCATGAGCTTATGTCTTTGGTGAACCTTTCATGAGCTTATTCTAACGAGTTATGAAGTGGAGCTTGATCCTTAGAGCTATCCATGTTCATATCATACTTCTACACATGTGATCTAAATTAGCTAGGTTCAACGCAATGAAATGTCTGTTTGAAATGAGAAAGTGTGCTAAGCCAACTAATGGCGGTGTACTAGGTTGCATCCAGTCTAATCTTCTGCTAATCTAAAATCCATGTCTTTTGTGAGCCCTTCATGAGCTTATGTCTTTGGTGAACCTTTCATGAGCTTATTCTAACGAGTTATGAAGTGGAGCTTGATCCTTAGAGCTATCCATGTTCATATCATACTTCTACACATGTGATCTCAATTAGCTAATTAACGCAATGAAATGCCTGTTTGAAATGAGAAAGTGTGCTAAGCCAACTAATGGCGGTGTAATAGGTTGCATCCAGTCCAATCTTCTGCTAATCTAAAAGCCATGTCTTTTGTGAGCCCTTCATGAGCTTATGTCTTTGGTGAACCTTTCATGAACTTATTCTAACGAGTTATGAAGTGGAGCTTGATCCTTAGAGCTATCCATGTTCATATCATACTTCTACACATGTGATCTAAATTAGCTAGGTTCAACGCAATGAAATGTCTGTTTGAAATGCGAAAGTGTGCTAAGCCAACTAATGGCGGTGTAATAGGTTGCATCTAGTCCAATCTTCTCCTAATCTAAAAGCCATGTCTTCTGTGAGCCTTTCATGAGCTTATGTCTTTGGTGAACCTTTCATGAGCTTATTCTAACGAGTTATGAAGTGGAGCTTGATCCTTAGAGCTATCCATGTTCATATCATACTTCTACACATGTGATCTAAATTAGCTAGGTTCAACGCAATGAAATGTCTGTTTGAAATGAGAAAGTGTGCTAAGCCAACTAATGGCGGTGTATTAGGTTGCATCCAGTCCAATCTTCTGCTAATCTAAAATCCATGTCTTTTGTGAGCCCTTCATGAGCTTATGTCTTTGGTGAACCTTTCATGAGCTTATTCTAACGAGTTATGAAGTGGAGCTTGATCCTTAGAGCTATCCATGTTCATATCATACTTCTACACATGTGATCTCAATTAGCTAATTAACTCAATGAAATGCCTGTTTGAAATGAGAAAGTGTGCTAAGCCAACTAATGGCGGTGTAATAGGTTGCATCCAGTCCAATCTTCTGCTAATCTAAAAGCCATGTCTTTTGTGAGCCCTTCATGAGCTTATGTCTTTGGTGAACCTTTCATGAACTTATTCTAACGAGTTATGAAGTGGAGCTTGATCCTAAGAGCTATCCACGTTCATATCATACTTCTACACATGTGATCTAAATTAGCTAGGTTCAACGCAATGAAATGTCTGTTTGAAATGAGAAAGTGTGCTAAGCAAACTAATGGCGGTGTAATAGGTTGCATCCAGTCCAATCTTCTCCTAATCTAAAAGCCATGTCTTCTGTGAGCCTTTCATGAGGTTATGTCTTTGGTGAACCTTTCATGAGCTTATTCTAACGAGTTATAAAGTGGAGCTTGATCCTTAGAGTTATCCATGTTCATATCATACTTCTACACATGTGATCTAAATTAGCTAGGTTCAACGCAATGAAATGTCTGTTTGAAATGAGAAAGTGTGCTAAGCCAACTAATGGCGGTGTATTAGGTTGCATCCAGTCCAATCTTCAGCTAATTTAAAAGCCATGTCTTTTGTGAGCCCTTCATGAGCTAATGTCTTTGGTGAACCTTTCTTGAGCTTATTCTAACGAGTTATAAAGTGGAGCCTTTCATGAGGTTATGTCTTTGGTGAACCTTTCATGAGCTTATTCTAACGAGTTATGAAGTGGAGCTTGATCCTTAGAGCTATCCATGTTCATATCATACTTCTACACATGTGATCTCAATTAGCTAATTAACGCAATGAAATGTCAGTTTGAAATGAGAAAGTGTGCTAAGCCAACTAATGGAGGTGTAATAATTTGCATCCAGGTCAATCTTCAGCTAATTTAAAAGCCATGTCTTTTGTGAGCCCTTCATGAGCTAATGTCTTTGGTGAACCTTTCATGAGCTTATTCTAACGAGTTATAAAGTGGAGCTTGATCCTTAGAGCTATCCATGTTCATATCATACTTCTACACATGTGATCTAAATTAGCTAAGTTCAACGCAATGAAAAGTTTGTTTGAAATGCGAAAGTGTGCTAAGCCAACTAATGGCGGTGTAATAGGTTGCATCAAGTCCAATATTCTGCTAATCTGAAAGCCATGTCTTCTGTGAGCCATTCATGAGCTTATGTCTTTGGTGAACCTTTCATGAGCTTATTCTAACGAGTTATGAAGTGGAGCTTGATCCTTAGAGCTATCCACGTTCATATCATACTTCTACACAAGTGATCTAAATTAGCTAAGTTCAACGCCATGAAAAGTCTGTTTGAAATGAGAAAGTGTGCTAAGCCAACTAATGGCAGCGTAATAGGTTGAATCGAGTCCAATCTTCAGCTAATCTAAAAGCCATGTCTTTTGTGAGCCCTTCATGAGCTTATGTCTTTGGTGAACCTTTCATGAGCTTATTCTAACGAGTTATGAAGTGGAGCTTGATCCTTAGAGCTATCCACGTTCATATCATACTTCTACACAAGTGATCTAAATTAGCTAAGTTCAACGCCATGAAAAGTCTGTTTGAAATGAGAAAGTGTGCTAAGCAAACTAATGGCGGTGTAATAGGTTGCATCCAGTCCAATCTTCTCCTAATCTAAAAGCCATGTCTTTTGTGAGCCCATCATGAGCTTATGTCTTTGGTGAACCTTTCATGAGCTTATTCTAACGAGTTATGAAGTGGAGCATGATCCTTAGAGCTATCCATGTTCATATCATACTTCTACACATGTGATCTCAATTAGCTGAGTTCAACGCAATGAAATGTCTGTTTGAAATGAGAAAGTGTGCTAAGCCAACTAATGGCGATGTAATAGGTTGCATCCAGTCCAATCTTCTGCTAATCTAAAAGCCATATGTTTTGTGAGCCCTTCATGAGCTTATGTTTTTGGTGAACCTTTCATGAGCTTATTCTAACGAGTTATGAAGTGGAGCTTGATCCTTAGAGCTATCCATGTTCATATCATACTTCTACACATGTAATCTCAATTAGCTAATTAACGCAATGAAATGTCAGTTTGAAATGAGAAAGTGTGCTAAGCCAACTAATGGCGGTGTAATAGGTTGCATCCAGGTAAATCTTCAGCTAATTTAAAAGCCATGTCTTTTGTGAGCCCTTCATGAGCTAATGTCTTTGGTGAACCTTTCATGAGCTTATTCTAACGAGTTATGAAGTGGAGCTTGATCCTTAGAGCTATCCATGTTCATATAATACTTCTACACATGTGATCTCAATTAGCTGAGTTCAACGCAATGAAAAGTTTGTTTGAAATGCGAAAGTGTGCTAAGCCAACTAATGGCGGTGTAATAGGTTGCATCAAGTCCAATATTCTGCTAATCTGAAAGCCATGTCTTCTGTGAGCCATTCATGAGCTTATGTCTTTGGTGAACCTTTCATGAGCTTATTCTAACGAGTTATGAAGTGGAGCTTGATCCTTAGAGCTATCCATGTTCATATCATACTTCTACACATGTGATCTCAATTAGCTAATTAACGCAATGAAATGCCTGTTTGAAATGAGAAAGTGTGCTAAGCCAACTAATGGCGGTGTAATAGGTTGCATCCAGTCCAATCTTCTGCTAATCTAAAAGCCATGTCTTTTGTGAGCCCTTCATGAGCTTATATCTTTGGTGAACCTTTCATGAACTTATTCTAACGAGTTATGAAGTGGAGCTTGATCCTTAGAGCTATCCATGTTCATATCATACTTCTACACATGTGATCTAAATTAGCTAGGTTCAACGCAATGAAATGTCTGTTTGAAATGCGAAAGTGTGCTAAGCCAACTAATGGCGGTGTAATAGGTTGCATCTAGTCCAATCTTCTCCTAATCTAAAAGCCATGTCTTCTGTGAGCCTTTCATGAGCTTATGTCTTTGGTGAACCTTTCATGAGCTTATTCTAACGAGTTATGAAGTGGAGCTTGATCCTTAGAGCTATCCATGTTCATATCATACTTCTACACATGTGATCTAAATTAGCTAGGTTCAACGCAATGAAATGTCTGTTTGAAATGCGAAAGTGTGCTAAGCCAACTAATGGCGGTGTAATAGGTTGCATCTAGTCCAATCTTCTCCTAATCTAAAAGCCATGTCTTCTGTGAGCCTTTCATGAGCTTATGTCTTTGGTGAACCTTTCATGAGCTTATTCTAACGAGTTATGAAGTGGAGCTTGATCCTTAGAGCTATCCATGTTCATATCATACTTCTACACATATGATCTAAATTAGCTAAGTTCAACGCAATGAAATGTCTGTTTGAAATGCGAAAGTGTGCTAAGCCAACTAATGGCGGTGTAATAGGTTGCATCTAGTCCAATCTTCTCCTAATCTAAAAGCCATGTCTTCTGTGAGCCTTTCATGAGCTTATGTCTTTGGTGAACCTTTCATGAGCTTATTCTAACCAGTTATGAAGTGGAGCTTGATCCTTAGAGCTATCCATGTTCATATCATACTTCTACACATGTGATCTAAATTAGCTAGGTTCAACGCAATGAAATGTCTGTTTGAAATGAGAAAGTGTGCTAAGCCAACTAATGGCGGTGTACTAGGTTGCATCCAGTCTAATCTTCTGCTAATCTAAAATCCATGTCTTTTGTGAGCCCTTCATGAGCTTATGTCTTTGGTGAACCTTTCATGAGCTTATTCTAACGAGTTATGAAGTGGAGCTTGATCCTTAGAGCTATCCATGTTCATATCATACTTCTACACATGTGATCTCAATTAGCTAATTAACGCAATGAAATGCCTGTTTGAAATGAGAAAGTGTGCTAAGCCAACTAATGGCGGTGTAATAGGTTGCATCCAGTCCAATCTTCTGCTAATCTAAAAGCCATGTCTTTTATGAGCCCTTCATGAGCTTATGTCTTTGGTGAACCTTTCATGAACTTATTCTAACGAGTTATGAAGTGGAGCTTGATCCTTAGAGCTATCCATGTTCATATCATACTTCTACACATGTGATCTAAATTAGCTAGGTTCAACGCAATGAAATGTCTGTTTGAAATGCGAAAGTGTGCTAAGCCAACTAATGGCGGTGTAATAGGTTGCATCTAGTCCAATCTTCTCCTAATCTAAAAGCCATGTCTTCTATGAGCCTTTCATGAGCTTATGTCTTTGGTGAACCTTTCATGAGCTTATTCTAACGAGTTATGAAGTGGAGCTTGATCCTTAGAGCTATCCATGTTCATATCATACTTCTACACATGTGATCTAAATTAGCTAGGTTCAACGCAATGAAATGTCTGTTTGAAATGAGAAAGTGTGCTAAGCCAACTAATGGAGGTGTATTAGGTTGCATCCAGTCCAATCTTCTGCTAATCTAAAATCCATGTCTTTTGTGAGCCCTTCATGAGCTTATGTCTTTGGTGAACCTTTCATGAGCTTATTCTAACGAGTTATGAAGTGGAGCTTGATCCTTAGAGCTATCCATGTTCATATCATACTTCTACACATGTGATCTCAATTAGCTAATTAACGCAATGAAATGCCTGTTTGAAATGAGAAAGTGTGCTAAGCCAACTAATGGCGGTGTAATAGGTTGCATCCAGTCCAATCTTCTGCTAATCTAAAAGCCATGTCTTTTGTGAGCCCTTCATGAGCTTATGTCTTTGGTGAACCTTTCATGAACTTATTCTAACGAGTTATGAAGTGGAGCTTGATCCTAAGAGCTATCCACGTTCATATCATACTTCTACACATGTGATCTAAATTAGCTAGGTTCAACGCAATGAAATGTCTGTTTGAAATGAGAAAGTGTGCTAAGCAAACTAATGGCGGTGTAATAGGTTGCATCCAGTCCAATCTTCTCCTAATCTAAAAGCAATGTTTTCTGTGAGCCTTTCATGAGGTTATGTCTTTGGTGAACCTTTCATGAGCTTATTCTAACGAGTTATAAAGTGGAGCTTGATCCTTAGAGTTATCCATGTTCATATCATACTTCTACACATGTGATCTAAATTAGCTAGGTTCAACGCAATGAAATGTTTGTTTGAAATGAGAAAGTGTGCTAAGCCAACTAATGGCGGTGTATTAGGTTGCATCCAGTCCAATCTTCAGCTAATTTAAAAGCCATGTCTTTTGTGAGCCCTTCATGAGCTAATGTCTTTGGTGAACCTTTCATGAGCTTATTCTAACGAGTTATAAAGTGGAGCCTTTCATGAGGTTATGTCTTTGGTGAACCTTTCATGAGCTTATTCTAACGAGTTATGAAGTGGAGCTTGATCCTTAGAGCTATCCATGTTCATATCATACTTCTACACATGTGATCTCAATTAGCTAATTAACGCAATGAAATGTCAGTTTGAAATGAGAAAGTGTGCTAAGCCAACTAATGGAGGTGTAATAATTTGCATCCAGGTCAATCTTCAGCTAATTTAAAAGCCATGTCTTTTGTGAGCCCTTCATGAGCTAATGTCTTTGGTGAACCTTTCATGAGCTTATTCTAACGAGTTATAAAGTGGAGCTTGATCCTTAGAGCTATCCATGTTCATATCATACTTCTACACATGTGATCTAAATTAGCTAAGTTCAACGCAATGAAAAGTTTGTTTGAAATGCGAAAGTGTGCTAAGCCAACTAATGGCGGTGTAATAGGTTGCATCAAGTCCAATATTCTGCTAATCTGAAAGCCATGTCTTCTGTGAGCCATTCATGAGCTTATGTCTTTGGTGAACCTTTCATGAGCTTATTCTAACGAGTTATGAAGTGGAGCTTGATCCTTAGAGCTATCCACGTTCATATCATACTTCTACACAAGTGATCTAAATTAGCTAAGTTCAACGCCATGAAAAGTCTGTTTGAAATGAGAAAGTGTGCTAAGCCAACTAATGGCAGTGTAATAGGTTGAATCGAGTCCAATCTTCAGCTAATCTAAAAGCCATGTCTTTTGTGAGCCCTTCATGAGCTTATGTCTTTGGTGAACCTTTCATGAGCTTATTCTAACGAGTTATGAAGTGGAGCTTGATCCTTAGAGCTATCCACGTTCATATCATACTTCTACACAAGTGATCTAAATTAGCTAAGTTCAACGCCATGAAAAGTCTGTTTGAAATGAGAAAGTGTGCTAAGCAAACTAATGGCGGTGTAATAGGTTGCATCCAGTCCAATCTTCTCCTAATCTAAAAGCCATGTCTTTTGTGAGCCCATCATGAGCTTATGTCTTTGGTGAACCTTTCATGAGCTTATTCTAACGAGTTATGAAGTGGAGCATGATCCTTAGAGCTATCCATGTTCATATCATACTTCTACACATGTGATCTCAATTAGCTGAGTTCAACGCAATGAAATGTCTGTTTGAAATGAGAAAGTGTGCTAAGCCAACTAATGGCGATGTAATAGGTTGCATCCAGTCCAATCTTCTGCTAATCTAAAAGCCATATGTTTTGTGAGCCCTTCATGAGCTTATGTTTTTGGTGAACCTTTCATGAGCTTATTCTAACGAGTTATGAAGTGGAGCTTGATCCTTAGAGCTATCCATGTTCATATCATACTTCTACACATGTAATCTCAATTAGCTAATTAACGCAATGAAATGTCAGTTTGAAATGAGAAAGTGTGCTAAGCCAACTAATGGCGGTGTAATAGGTTGCATCCAGGTCAATCTTCAGCTAATTTAAAAGCCATGTCTTTTGTGAGCCCTTCATGAGCTAATGTCTTTGGTGAACCTTTCATGAGCTTATTCTAACGAGTTATAAAGTGGAGCTTGATCCTTAGAGCTATCCATGTTCATATAATACTTCTACACATGTGATCTCAATTAGCTGAGTTCAACGCAATGAAAAGTTTGTTTGAAATGCGAAAGTGTGCTAAGCCAACTAATGGCGGTGTAATAGGTTGCATCAAGTCCAATATTCTGCTAATCTGAAAGCCATGTCTTCTGTGAGCCATTCATGAGCTTATGTCTTTGGTGAACCTTTCATGAGCTTATTCTAACGAGTTATGAAGTGGAGCTTGATCCTTAGAGCTATCCACGTTCATATCATACTTCTACACAAGTGATCTAAATTAGCTAAGTTCAACGCCATGAAAAGTCTGTTTGAAATGAGAAAGTGTGCTAAGCAAACTAATGGCGGTGTAATAGGTTGCATCCAGTCCAATCTTCTCCTAATCTAAAAGCCATGTCTTTTGTGAGCCCTTCATGAGCTTATGTCTTTTGTGAACCTTTCATGAACTTATTCTAACGAGTTATGAAGTGGAGCTTGATCCTTAGAGCTATCCATGTTCATATCATACTTCTACACATGTGATCTAAATTAGCTAGGTTTAACGCAATGAAATGTCTGTTTGAAATGAGAAAGTGTGCTAAGCCAACTAATGGCGGTGTATTAGGTTGCATCCAGTCCAATCTTCTGCTAATCTAAAAGCCATGTCTTTTGTGAGCCCTTCATGAGCTTATGTCTTTTGTGAACCTTTCATGAACTTATTCTAACGAGTTATGAAGTGGAGCCTGATCCTTAGAGCTATCCATGTTCATATCATACTTCTACACATGTGATCTAAATTAGCTAGGTTCAACGCAATGAAATGTCTGTTTGAAATGAGAAAGTGTGCTAAGCCAACTAATGGCGGTGTATTAGGTTGCATCCAGTCCAATCTTCTGCTAATCTAAAAGCCATGTCTTTTGTGAGCCCTTCATGAGCTTATGTCTTTGGTGAACCTTTCATGAGCTTATTCTAACGAGTTATGAAGTGGAGCTTGATCCTTAGAGCTATCCATGTTCATATCATACTTCTACACATGTGATCTAAATTAGCTAAGTTCAACGCAATGAAATGTCTGTTTGAAATGCGAAAGTGTGCTAAGCCAACTAATGGCGGTGTATTAGGTTGCATCCAGTCCAATCTTCTGCTAATCTAAAATCCATGTCTTTTGTGAGCCCTTCATGAGCTTATGTCTTTGGTGAACCTTTCATGAGCTTATTCTAACGAGTTATGAAGTGGAGCTTGATCCTTAGAGCTATCCATGTTCATATCATACTTCTACACATGTGATCTCAATTAGCTAATTAACGCAATGAAATGCCTGTTTGAAATGAGAAAGTGTGCTAAGCCAACTAATGGCGGTGTAATAGGTTGCATCCAGTCCAATCTTCTGCTAATCTAAAAGCCATGTCTTTTGTGAGCCCTTCATGAGCTTATGTCTTTGGTGAACCTTTCATGAACTTATTCTAACGAGTTATGAAGTGGAGCTTGATCCTAAGAGCTATCCACGTTCATATCATACTTCTACACATGTGATCTAAATTAGCTAGGTTCAACGCAATGAAATGTCTGTTTGAAATGAGAAAGTGTGCTAAGCAAACTAATGGCGGTGTAATAGGTTGCATCCAGTCCAATCTTCTCCTAATCTAAAAGCCATGTCTTCTGTGAGCCTTTCATGAGGTTATGTCTTTGGTGAACCTTTCATGAGCTTATTCTAACGAGTTATAAAGTGGAGCTTGATCCTTAGAGTTATCCATGTTCATATCATACTTCTACACATGTGATCTCAATTAGCTGAGTTCAACGCAATGAAATGTCTGTTTGAAATGAGAAAGTGTGCTAAGCCAACTAATGGCGGTGTATTAGGTTGCATCCAGTCCAATCTTCAGCTAATTTAAAAGCCATGTCTTTTGTGAGCCCTTCATGAGCTAATGTCTTTGGTGAACCTTTCATGAGCTTATTCTAACGAGTTATAAAGTGGAGCCTTTCATGAGGTTATGTCTTTGGTGAACCTTTCATGAGCTTATTCTAACGAGTTATGAAGTGGAGCTTGATCCTTAGAGCTATCCATGTTCATATCATACTTCTACACATGTGATCTCAATTAGCTAATTAACGCAATGAAATGTCAGTTTGAAATGAGAAAGTGTGCTAAGCCAACTAATGGAGGTGTAATAATTTGCATCCAGGTCAATCTTCAGCTAATTTAGAAGCCATGTCTTTTGTGAGCCCTTCATGAGCTAATGTCTTTGGTGAACCTTTCATGAGCTTATTCTAACGAGTTATAAAGTGGAGCTTGATCCTTAGAGCTATCCATGTTCATATCATACTTCTACACATGTGATCTAAATTAGCTAAGTTCAACGCAATGAAAAGTTTGTTTGAAATGCGAAAGTGTGCTAAGCCAACTAATGGCGGTGTAATAGGTTGCATCAAGTCCAATATTCTGCTAATCTGAAAGCCATGTCTTCTGTGAGCCATTCATGAGCTTATGTCTTTGGTGAACCTTTCATGAGCTTATTCTAACGAGTTATGAAGTGGAGCTTGATCCTTAGAGCTATCCACGTTCATATCATACTTCTACACAAGTGATCTAAATTAGCTAAGTTCAACGCCATGAAAAGTCTGTTTGAAATGAGAAAGTGTGCTAAGCCAACTAATGGCGGTGTATTAGGTTGCATCCAGTCCAATCTTCTGCTAATCTAAAAGCCATGTCTTTTGTGAGCCCTTCATGAGCTAATGTCTTTGGTGAACCTTTCATGAGCTTATTCTAACGAGTTATGAAGTGGAGCTTGATCCTTAGAGCTATCCATGTTCATATCATACTTCTACACATGTGATCTAAATTAGCTAGGTTCAACGCAATGAAATGTCTGTTTGAAATGAGAAAGTGTGCTAAGCCAACTAATGGCGGTGTATTAGGTTGCATCCAGTCCAATCTTCTGCTAATCTAAAAGCCATGTCTTTTGTGAGCCCTTCATGAGCTTATGTCTTTTGTGAACCTTTCATGAACTTATTCTAACGAGTTATGAAGTGGAGCTTGATCCTTAGAGCTATCCATGTTCATATCATACTTCTACACATGTGATCTCAATTAGCTGAGTTCAACGCAATGAAATGTCTGTTTGAAATGAGAAAGTGTGCTAAGCCAACTAATGGCGGTGTATTAGGTTGCATCCAGTCCAATCTTCTGCTAATCTAAAAGCCATGTCTTTTGTGAGCCCTTCATGAGCTTATGTCTTTGGTGAACCTTTCATGAGCTTATTCTAACGAGTTATGAAGTGGAGCTTGATCCTTAGAGCTATCCACGTTCATATCATACTTCTACACAAGTGATCTAAATTAGCTAAGTTCAACGCCATGAAAAGTCTGTTTGAAATGAGAAAGTGTGCTAAGCAAACTAATGGCGGTGTAATAGGTTGCATCCAGTCCAATCTTCTCCTAATCTAAAAGCCATGTCTTTTGTGAGCCCATCATGAGCTTATGTCTTTGGTGAACCTTTCATGAGCTTATTCTAACGAGTTATGAAGTGGAGCATGATCCTTAGAGCTATCCATGTTCATATCATACTTCTACACATGTGATCTCAATTAGCTGAGTTCAACGCAATGAAATGTCTGTTTGAAATGAGAAAGTGTGCTAAGCCAACTAATGGCGATGTAATAGGTTGCATCCAGTCCAATCTTCTGCTAATCTAAAAGGCATATGTTTTGTGAGCCCTTCATGAGCTTATGTTTTTGGTGAACCTTTCATGAGCTTATTCTAACGAGTTATGAAGTAGAGCTTGATCCTTAGAGCTATCCATGTTCATATCATACTTCTACACATGTAATCTCAATTAGCTAATTAACGCAATGAAATGTCAGTTTGAAATGAGAAAGTGTGCTAAGCCAACTAATGGCGGTGTAATAGGTTGCATCCAGGTCAATCTTCAGCTAATTTAAAAGCCATGTCTTTTGTGAGCCCTTCATGAGCTAATGTCTTTGGTGAACCTTTCATGAGCTTATTCTAACGAGTTATAAAGTGGAGCTTGATCCTTAGAGCTATCCATGTTCATATAATACTTCTACACATGTGATCTCAATTAGCTGAGTTCAACGCAATGAAAAGTTTGTTCGAAATGCGAAAGTGTGCTAAGCCAACTAATGGCGGTGTAATAGGTTGCATCAAGTCCAATATTCTGCTAATCTGAAAGCCATGTCTTCTGTGAGCCATTCATGAGCTTATGTCTTTGGTGAACCTTTCATGAGCTTATTCTAACGAGTTATGAAGTGGAGCTTGATCCTTAGAGCTATCCACGTTCATATCATACTTCTACACAAGTGATCTAAATTAGCTAAGTTCAACGCCATGAAAAGTCTGTTTGAAATGAGAAAGTGTGCTAAGCAAACTAATGGCGGTGTAATAGGTTGCATCCAGTCCAATCTTCTCCTAATCTAAAAGCCATGTCTTTTGTGAGCCCTTCATGAGCTTATGTCTTTTGTGAACCTTTCATGAACTTATTCTAACGAGTTATGAAGTGGAGCTTGATCCTTAGAGCTATCCATGTTCATATCATACTTCTACACATGTGATCTAAATTAGCTAGGTTCAACGCAATGAAATGTCTGTTTGAAATGAGAAAGTGTGCTAAGCCAACTAATGGCGGTGTATTAGGTTGCATCCAGTCCAATCTTCTGCTAATCTAAAAGCCATGTCTTTTGTGAGCCCTTCATGAGCTTATGTCTTTTGTGAACCTTTCATGAACTTATTCTAACGAGTTATGAAGTGGAGCCTGATCCTTAGAGCTATCCATGTTCATATCATACTTCTACACATGTGATCTAAATTAGCTAGGTTCAACGCAATGAAATGTCTGTTTGAAATGAGAAAGTGTGCTAAGCCAACTAATGGCGGTGTATTAGGTTGCATCCAGTCCAATCTTCTGCTAATCTAAAAGCCATGTCTTTTGTGAGCCCTTCATGAGCTTATGTCTTTGGTGAACCTTTCATGAGCTTATTCTAACGAGTTATGAAGTGGAGCTTGATCCTTAGAGCTATCCATGTTCATATCATACTTCTACACATGTGATCTAAATTAGCTAAGTTCAACGCAATGAAATGTCTGTTTGAAATGCGAAAGTGTGCTAAGCCAACTAATGGCGGTGTATTAGGTTGCATCCAGTCCAATCTTCTGCTAATCTAAAATCCATGTCTTTTGTGAGCCCTTCATGAGCTTATGTCTTTGGTGAACCTTTCATGAGCTTATTCTAACGAGTTATGAAGTGGAGCTTGATCCTTAGAGCTATCCATGTTCATATCATACTTCTACACATGTGATCTCAATTAGCTAATTAACGCAATGAAATGCCTGTTTGAAATGAGAAAGTGTGCTAAGCCAACTAATGGCGGTGTAATAGGTTGCATCCAGTCCAATCTTCTGCTAATCTAAAAGCCATGTCTTTTGTGAGCCCTTCATGAGCTTATGTCTTTGGTGAACCTTTCATGAACTTATTCTAACGAGTTATGAAGTGGAGCTCGATCCTAAGAGCTATCCACGTTCATATCATACTTCTACACATGTGATCTAAATTAGCTAGGTTCAACGCAATGAAATGTCTGTTTGAAATGAGAAAGTGTGCTAAGCAAACTAATGGCGGTGTAATAGGTTGCATCCAGTCCAATCTTCTCCTAATCTAAAAGCCATGTCTTCTGTGAGCCTTTCATGAGGTTATGTCTTTGGTGAACCTTTCATGAGCTTATTCTAACGAGTTATAAAGTGGAGCTTGATCCTTAGAGTTATCCATGTTCATATCATACTTCTACACATGTGATCTAAATTAGCTAGGTTCAACGCAATGAAATGTCTGTTTGAAATGAGAAAGTGTGCTAAGCCAACTAATGGCGGTGTATTAGGTTGCATCCAGTCCAATCTTCAGCTAATTTAAAAGCCATGTCTTTTGTGAGCCCTTCATGAGCTAATGTCTTTGGTGAACCTTTCATGAGCTTATTCTAACGAGTTATAAAGTGGAGCCCTTCATGAGCTTATGTCTTTGGTGAACCTTTCATGAGCTTATTCTAACGAGTTATGAAGTGGAGCTTGATCCTTAGAGCTATCCATGTTCATATCATACTTCTACACATGTGATCTAAATTAGCTAAGTTCAACGCAATGAAATGTCTGTTTGAAATGCGAAAGTGTGCTAAGCCAACTAATGGCGGTGTAATAGGTTGCATCTAGTCCAATCTTCTCCTAATCTAAAAGCCATGTCTTCTGTGAGCCTTTCATGAGCTAATGTCTTTGGTGAACCTTTCATGAGCTTATTCTAACGAGTTATGAAGTGGAGCTTGATCCTTAGAGCTATCCACGTTCATATCATACTTCTACACAAGTGATCTAAATTAGCTAAGTTCAACGCCATGAAAAGTCTGTTTGAAATGAGAAAGTGTGCTAAGCCAACTAATGGCAGCGTAATAGGTTGAATCGAGTCCAATCTTCTGCTAATCTAAAAGCCATGTCTATTGTGAGCCCTTCATGAGCTTATGTCTTTGGTGAACCTTTCATGAGCTTATTCTAACGAGTTATGAAGTGGAGCCTGATCCTTAGAGCTATCCATGTTCATATCATACTTCTACACATGTGATCTAAATTAGCTAAGTTCAACGCAATGAAATGTCTGTTTGAAATGCGAAAGTGTGCTAAGCCAACTAATGGCGGTGTAATAGGTTGCATCTAGTCCAATCTTCTCCTAATCTAAAAGCCATGTCTTCTGTGAGCCTTTCATGAGCTAATGTCTTTGGTGAACCTTTCATGAGCTTATTCTAACGAGTTATGAAGTGGAGCTTGATCCTTAGAGCTATCCATGTTCATATCATACTTCTACACATGTGATCTAAATTAGCTAGGTTCAACGCAATGAAATGTCTGTTTGAAATGAGAAAGTGTGCTAAGCCAACTAATGGCGGTGTATTAGGTTGCATCCAGTCCAATCTTCTGCTAATCTAAAAGCCATGTCTTTTGTGAGCCCTTCATGAGCTTATGTCTTTTGTGAACCTTTCATGAACTTATTCTAACGAGTTATGAAGTGGAGCTTGATCCTTAGAGCTATCCATGTTCATATCATACTTCTACACATGTGATCTCAATTAGCTGAGTTCAACGCAATGAAATGTCTGTTTGAAATGAGAAAGTGTGCTAAGCCAACTAATGGCGGTGTATTAGGTTGCATCCAGTCCAATCTTCTGCTAATCTAAAAGCCATGTCTTTTGTGAGCCCTTCATGAGCTTATGTCTTTGGTGAACCTTTCATGAGCTTATTCTAACGAGTTATGAAGTGGAGCTTGATCCTTAGAGCTATCCACGTTCATATCATACTTCTACACAAGTGATCTAAATTAGCTAAGTTCAACGCCATGAAAAGTCTGTTTGAAATGAGAAAGTGTGCTAAGCAAACTAATGGCGGTGTAATAGGTTGCATCCAGTCCAATCTTCTCCTAATCTAAAAGCCATGTCTTTTGTGAGCCCATCATGAGCTTATGTCTTTGGTGAACCTTTCATGAGCTTATTCTAACGAGTTATGAAGTGGAGCATGATCCTTAGAGCTATCCATGTTCATATCATACTTCTACACATGTGATCTCAATTAGCTGAGTTCAACGCAATGAAATGTCTGTTTGAAATGAGAAAGTGTGCTAAGCCAACTAATGGCGATGTAATAGGTTGCATCCAGTCCAATCTTCTGCTAATCTAAAAGCCATATGTTTTGTGAGCCCTTCATGAGCTTATGTTTTTGGTGAACCTTTCATGAGCTTATTCTAACGAGTTATGAAGTGGAGCTTGATCCTTAGAGCTATCCATGTTCATATCATACTTCTACACATGTAATCTCAATTAGCTAATTAACGCAATGAAATGTCAGTTTGAAATGAGAAAGTGTGCTAAGCCAACTAATGGCGGTGTAATAGGTTGCATCCAGGTCAATCTTCAGCTAATTTAAAAGCCATGTCTTTTGTGAGCCCTTCATGAGCTAATGTCTTTGGTGAACCTTTCATGAGCTTATTCTAACGAGTTATAAAGTGGAGCTTGATCCTTAGAGCTATCCATGTTCATATAATACTTCTACACATGTGATCTCAATTAGCTGAGTTCAACGCAATGAAAAGTTTGTTTGAAATGCGAAAGTGTGCTAAGCCAACTAATGGCGGTGTAATAGGTTGCATCAAGTCCAATATTCTGCTAATCTGAAAGCCATGTCTTCTGTGAGCCATTCATGAGCTTATGTCTTTGGTGAACCTTTCATGAGCTTATTCTAACGAGTTATGAAGTGGAGCTTGATCCTTAGAGCTATCCACGTTCATATCATACTTCTACACAAGTGATCTAAATTAGCTAAGTTCAACGCCATGAAAAGTCTGTTTGAAATGAGAAAGTGTGCTAAGCAAACTAATGGCGGTGTAATAGGTTGCATCCAGTCCAATCTTCTCCTAATCTAAAAGCCATGTCTTTTGTGAGCCCTTCATGAGCTTATGTCTTTTGTGAACCTTTCATGAACTTATTCTAACGAGTTATGAAGTGGAGCTTGATCCTTAGAGCTATCCATGTTCATATCATACTTCTACACATGTGATCTAAATTAGCTAGGTTCAACGCAATGAAATGTCTGTTTGAAATGAGAAAGTGTGCTAAGCCAACTAATGGCGGTGTATTAGGTTGCATCCACTCCAATCTTCTGCTAATCTAAAAGCCATGTCTTTTGTGAGCCCTTCATGAGCTTATGTCTTTTGTGAACCTTTCATGAACTTATTCTAACGAGTTATGAAGTGGAGCGTGATCCTTAGAGCTATCCATGTTCATATCATACTTCTACACATGTGATCTAAATTAGCTAGGTTCAACGCAATGAAATGTCTGTTTGAAATGAGAAAGTGTGCTAAGCCAACTAATGGCGGTGTATTAGGTTGCATCCAGTCCAATCTTCTGCTAATCTAAAAGCCATGTCTTTTGTGAGCCCTTCATGAGCTTATGTCTTTGGTGAACCTTTCATGAGCTTATTCTAACGAGTTATGAAGTGGAGCTTGATCCTTAGAGCTATCCATGTTCATATCATACTTCTACACATGTGATCTAAATTAGCTAAGTTCAACGCAATGAAATGTCTGTTTGAAATGCGAAAGTGTGCTAAGCCAACTAATGGCGGTGTATTAGGTTGCATCCAGTCAAATCTTCTGCTAATCTAAAATCCATGTCTTTTGTGAGCCCTTCATGAGCTTATGTCTTTGGTGAACCTTTCATGAGCTTATTCTAACGAGTTATGAAGTGGAGCTTGATCCTTAGAGCTATCCATGTTCATATCATACTTCTACACATGTGATCTAAATTAGCTAAGTTCAACGCAATGAAATGTCTGTTTGAAATGCGAAAGTGTGCTAAGCCAACTAATGGCGGTGTATTAGGTTGCATCCAGTCCAATCTTCTGCTAATCTAAAATCCATGTCTTTTGTGAGCCCTTCATGAGCTTATGTCTTTGGTGAACCTTTCATGAGCTTATTCTAACGAGTTATGAAGTGGAGCTTGATCCTTAGAGCTATCCATGTTCATATCATACTTCTACACATGTGATCTCAATTAGCTAATTAACGCAATGAAATGCCTGTTTGAAATGAGAAAGTGTGCTAAGCCAACTAATGGCGGTGTAATAGGTTGCATCCAGTCCAATCTTCTGCTAATCTAAAAGCCATGTCTTTTGTGAGCCCTTCATGAGCTTATGTCTTTGGTGAACCTTTCATGAACTTATTCTAACGAGTTATGAAGTGGAGCTTGATCCTAAGAGCTATCCACGTTCATATCATACTTCTACACATGTGATCTAAATTAGCTAGGTTCAACGCAATGAAATGTCTGTTTGAAATGAGAAAGTGTGCTAAGCAAACTAATGGCGGTGTAATAGGTTGCATCCAGTCCAATCTTCTCCTAATCTAAAAGCCATGTCTTCTGTGAGCCTTTCATGAGGTTATGTCTTTGGTGAACCTTTCATGAGCTTATTCTAACGAGTTATAAAGTGGAGCTTGATCCTTAGAGTTATCCATGTTCATATCATACTTCTACACATGTGATCTAAATTAGCTAGGTTCAACGCAATGAAATGTCTGTTTGAAATGAGAAAGTGTGCTAAGCCAACTAATGGCGGTGTATTAGGTTGCATCCAGTCCAATCTTCAGCTAATTTAAAAGCCATGTCTTTTGTGAGCCCTTCATGAGCTAATGTCCTTGGTGAATCTTTCATGAGCTTATTCTAACGAGTTATAAAGTGGAGCCTTTCATGAGGTTATGTCTTTGGTGAACCTTTCATGAGCTTATTCTAACGAGTTATGAAGTGGAGCTTGATCCTTAGAGCTATCCATGTTCATATCATACTTCTACACATGTGATCTCAATTAGCTAATTAACGCAATGAAATGTCAGTTTGAAATGAGAAAGTGTGCTAAGCCAACTAATGGAGGTGTAATAATTTGCATCCAGGTCAATCTTCAGCTAATTTAAAAGCCATGTCTTTTGTGAGCCCTTCATGAGCTAATGTCTTTGGTGAACCTTTCATGAGCTTATTCTAACGAGTTATAAAGTGGAGCTTGATCCTTAGAGCTATCCATGTTCATATCATACTTCTACACATGTGATCTAAATTAGCTAAGTTCAACGCAATGAAATGTCTGTTTGAAATGCGAAAGTGTGCTAAGCCAACTAATGGCGGTGTAATAGGTTGCATCAAGTCCAATATTCTGCTAATCTGAAAGCCATGTCTTCTGTGAGCCATTCATGAGCTTATGTCTTTGGTGAACCTTTCATGAGCTTATTCTAACGAGTTATGAAGTGGAGCTTGATCCTAAGAGCTATCCACGTTCATATCATACTTCTACACAAGTGATCTAAATTAGCTAAGTTCAACGCCATGAAAAGTCTGTTTGAAATGAGAAAGTGTGCTAAGCCAACTAATGGCAGCGTAATAGGTTGAATCGAGTCCAATCTTCTGCTAATCTAAAAGCCATGTCTATTGTGAGCCCTTCATGAGCTTATGTCTTTGGTGAACCTTTCATGAGCTTATTCTAACGAGTTATAAAGTGGAGCTTGATCCTTAGAGCTATCCATGTTCATATCATACTTCTACACATGTGATCTAAATTAGCTAGGTTCAACGCAATGAAATGTCTGTTTGAAATGAGAAAGTGTGCTAAGCAAACTAATGGCGGTGTAATAGGTTGCATCCAGTCCAATCTTCTCCTAATCTAAAAGCCATGTCTTCTGTGAGCCTTTCATGAGGTTATGTCTTTGGTGAACCTTTCATGAGCTTATTCTAACGAGTTATAAAGTGGAGCTTGATCCTTAGAGTTATCCATGTTCATATCATACTTCTACACATGTGATCTAAATTAGCTAGGTTCAACGCAATGAAATGTCTGTTTGAAATGAGAAAGTGTGCTAAGCCAACTAATGGCGGTGTATTAGGTTGCATCCAGTCCAATCTTCAGCTAATTTAAAAGCCATGTCTTTTGTGAGCCCTTCATGAGCTAATGTCTTTGGTGAACCTTTCATGAGCTTATTCTAACGAGTTATAAAGTGGAGCCTTTCATGAGGTTATGTCTTTGGTGAACCTTTCATGAGCTTATTCTAACGAGTTATGAAGTGGAGCTTGATCCTTAGAGCTATCCATGTTCATATCATACTTCTACACATGTGATCTCAATTAGCTAATTAACGCAATGAAATGTCAGTTTGAAATGAGAAAGTGTGCTAAGCCAACTAATGGAGGTGTAATAATTTGCATCCAGGTCAATCTTCAGCTAATTTAAAAGCCATGTCTTTTGTGAGCCCTTCATGAGCTAATGTCTTTGGTGAACCTTTCATGAGCTTATTCTAACGAGTTATAAAGTGGAGCTTGATCCTTAGAGCTATCCATGTTCATATCATACTTCTACACATGTGATCTAAATTAGCTAAGTTCAACGCAATGAAAAGTTTGTTTGAAATGCGAAAGTGTGCTAAGCCAATTAATGGCGGTGTAATAGGTTGCATCAAGTCCAATATTCTGCTAATCTGAAAGCCATGTCTTCTGTGAGCCATTCATGAGCTTATGTCTTTGGTGAACCTTTCATGAGCTTATTCTAACGAGTTATGAAGTGGAGCTTGATCCTTAGAGCTATCCACGTTCATATCATACTTCTACACAAGTGATCTAAATTAGCTAAGTTCAACGCCATGAAAAGTCTGTTTGAAATGAGAAAGTGTGCTAAGCCAACTAATGGCAGCGTAATAGGTTGAATCGAGTCCAATCTTCTGCTAATCTAAAAGCCATGTCTATTGTGAGCCCTTCATGAGCTTATGTCTTTGGTGAACCTTTCATGAGCTTATTCTAACGAGTTATGAAGTGGAGCTTGATCCTTAGAGCTATCCATGTTCATATCATACTTCTACACATGTGATCTAAATTAGCTAAGTTCAACGCAATGAAATGTCTGTTTGAAATGCGAAAGTGTGCTAAGCCAACTAATGGCGGTGTAATAGGTTGCATCTAGTCCAATCTTCTCCTAATCTAAAAGCCATGTCTTCTGTGAGCCTTTCATGAGCTAATGTCTTTGGTGAACCTTTCATGAGCTTATTCTAACGAGTTATGAAGTGGAGCTTGATCCTTAGAGCTATCCATGTTCATATCATACTTCTACACATGTGATCTAAATTAGCTAGGTTCAACGCAATGAAATGTCTGTTTGAAATGAGAAAGTGTGCTAAGCCAACTAATGGCGGTGTATTAGGTTGCATCCAGTCCAATCTTCTGCTAATCTAAAAGCCATGTCTTTTGTGAGCCCTTCATGAGCTTATGTCTTTGGTGAACCTTTCATGAGCTTATTCTAACGAGTTATGAAGTGGAGCTTGATCCTTAGAGCTATCCACGTTCATATCATACTTCTACACAAGTGATCTAAATTAGCTAAGTTCAACGCCATGAAAAGTCTGTTTGAAATGAGAAACTGTGCTAAGCAAACTAATGGCGGTGTAATAGGTTGCATCCAGTCCAATCTTCTCCTAATCTAAAAGCCATGTCTTTTGTGAGCCCATCATGAGCTTATGTCTTTGGTGAACCTTTCATGAGCTTATTCTAACGAGTTATGAAGTGGAGCTTGATCCTTAGAGCTATCCATGTTCATATCATACTTCTACACATGTGATCTCAATTAGCTGAGTTCAACGCAATGAAATGTCTGTTTGAAATGAGAAAGTGTGCTAAGCCAACTAATGGCGGTGTATTAGGTTGCATCCAGTCCAATCTTCTGCTAATCTAAAAGCCATGTCTTTTGTGAGCCCTTCATGAGCTTATGTCTTTGGTGAACCTTTCATGAGCTTATTCTAACGAGTTATGAAGTGGAGCTTGATCCTTAGAGCTATCCACGTTCATATCATACTTCTACACAAGTGATCTAAATTAGCTAAGTTCAACGCCATGAAAAGTCTGTTTGAAATGAGAAAGTGTGCTAAGCAAACTAATGGCGGTGTAATAGGTTGCATCCAGTCCAATCTTCTCCTAATCTAAAAGCCATGTCTTTTGTGAGCCCATCATGAGCTTATGTCTTTGGTGAACCTTTCATGAGCTTATTCTAACGAGTTATGAAGTGGAGCATGATCCTTAGAGCTATCCATGTTCATATCATACTTCTACACATGTGATCTCAATTAGCTGAGTTCAACGCAATGAAATGTCTGTTTGAAATGAGAAAGTGTGCTAAGCCAACTAATGGCGATGTAATAGGTTGCATCCAGTCCAATCTTCTGCTAATCTAAAAGCCATATGTTTTGTGAGCCCTTCATGAGCTTATGTTTTTGGTGAACCTTTCATGAGCTTATTCTAACGAGTTATGAAGTGGAGCTTGATCCTTAGAGCTATCCATGTTCATATCATACTTCTACACATGTAATCTCAATTAGCTAATTAACGCAATGAAATGTCAGTTTGAAATGAGAAAGTGTGCTAAGCCAACTAATGGCGGTGTAATAGGTTGCATCCAGGTCAATCTTCAGCTAATTTAAAAGCCATGTCTTTTGTGAGCCCTTCATGAGCTAATGTCTTTGGTGAACCTTTCATGAGCTTATTCTAACGAGTTATAAAGTGGAGCTTGATCCTTAGAGCTATCCATGTTCATATAATACTTCTACACATGTGATCTCAATTAGCTGAGTTCAACGCAATGAAAAGTTTGTTTGAAATGCGAAAGTGTGCTAAGCCAACTAATGGCGGTGTAATAGGTTGCATCAAGTCCAATATTCTGCTAATCTGAAAGCCATGTCTTCTGTGAGCCATTCATGAGCTTATGTCTTTGGTGAACCTTTCATGAGCTTATTCTAACGAGTTATGAAGTGGAGCTTGATCCTTAGAGCTATCCACGTTCATATCATATTTCTACACAAGTGATCTAAATTAGCTAAGTTCAACGCCATGAAAAGTCTGTTTGAAATGAGAAAGTGTGCTAAGCCAACTAATGGCGGCGTAATAGGTTGAATCGAGTCCAATCTTCTGCTAATCTAAAAGCCATGTCTATTGTGAGCCCTTCATGAGCTTATGTCTTTGGTGAACCTTTCATGAGCTTATTCTAACGAGTTATGAAGTGGAGCTTGATCCTTAGAGCTATCCATGTTCATATCATACTTCTACACATGTGATCTAAATTAGCTAAGTTCAACGCAATGAAATGTCTGTTTGAAATGCGAAAGTGTGCTAAGCCAACTAATGGCGGTGTAATAGGTTGCATCTAGTCCAATCTTCTCCTAATCTAAAAGCCATGTCTTCTGTGAGCCTTTCATGAGCTAATGTCTTTGGTGAACCTTTCATGAGCTTATTCTAACGAGTTATGAAGTGGAGCTTGATCCTTAGAGCTATCCATGTTCATATCATACTTCTACACATGTGATCTAAATTAGCTAGGTTCAACGCAATGAAATGTCTGTTTGAAATGAGAAAGTGTGCTAAGCCAACTAATGGCGGTGTATTAGGTTGCATCCAGTCCAATCTTCTGCTAATCTAAAAGCCATGTCTTTTGTGAGCCCTTCATGAGCTTATGTCTTTTGTGAACCTTTCATGAACTTATTCTAACGAGTTATGAAGTGGAGCTTGATCCTTAGAGCTATCCATGTTCATATCATACTTCTACACATGTGATCTAAATTAGCTAGGTTCAACGCAATGAAATGTCTGTTTGAAATGAGAAAGTGTGCTAAGCCAACTAATGGCGGTGTATTAGGTTGCATCCAGTCCAATCTTCTGCTAATCTAAAAGCCATGTCTTTTGTGAGCCCTTCATGAGCTTATGTCTTTTGTGAACCTTTCATGAACTTATTCTAACGAGTTATGAAGTGGAGCCTGATCCTTAGAGCTATCCATGTTCATATCATACTTCTACACATGTGATCTAAATTAGCTAGGTTCAACGCAATGAAAGGTCTGTTTGAAATGAGAAATTGTGCTAAGCCAACTAATGGCGGTGTATTAGGTTGCATCCAGTCCAATCTTCTGCTAATCTAAAAGCCTGTCTTTTGTGAGCCCTTCATGAGCTTATGTCTTTGGTGAACCTTTCATGAGCTTATTCTAACGAGTTATGAAGTGGAGCTTGATCCTTAGAGCTATCCATGTTCATATCATACTTCTACACATGTGATCTAAATTAGCTAAGTTCAACGCAATGAAATGTCTGTTTGAAATGCGAAAGTGTGCTAAGCCAACTAATGGCGGTGTAATAGGTTGCATCTAGTCCAATCTTCTCCTAATCTAAAAGCCATGTCTTCTGTGAGCCTTTCATGAGCTAATGTCTTTGGTGAACCTTTCATGAGCTTATTCTAAAGAGTTATGAAGTGGAGCTTGATCCTTAGAGCTATCCATGTTCATATCATACTTCTACACATGTGATCTAAATTAGCTAGGTTCAACGCAATGAAATGTCTATTTGAAATGAGAAAGTGTGCTAAGCCAACTAATGGCGGTGTATTAGGTTGCATCCAGTCCAATCTTCTGCTAATCTAAAAGCCATGTCTTTTGTGAGCCCTTCATGAGCTTATGTCTTTGGTGAACCTTTCATCAGCTTATTCTAACGAGTTATGAAGTGGAGCTTGATCCTTAGAGCTATCCATGTTCATATCGTACTTCTACACATGTGATCTAAATTAGCTAAGTTCAACACAATGAAATGTCTGTTTGAAATGAGAAAGTGTGCTAAGCAAACTAATGGCGGTGTAATAGGTTGCATCCAGTCCAATCTTCTCCTAATCTAAAAGCCATGTCTTTTGTGAGCCCATCATGAGCTTATGTCTTTGGTGAACCTTTCATGAGCTTATTCTAACGAGTTATGAAGTGCAGCCTGATCCTTAGAGCTATCCATGTTCATATCATACTTCTACACATGTGATCTCAATTAGCTGAGTTCAACGCAATGAAATGTCTGTTTGAAATGAGAAAGTGTGCTAAGCCAACTAATGGCGATGTAATAGGTTGCATCCAGTCCAATCTTCTGCTAATCTAAAAGCCATATGTTTTGTGAGCCCTTCATGAGCTTATGTTTTTGGTGAACCTTTCATGAGCTTATTCTAACGAGTTATGAAGTGGAGCTTGATCCTTAGAGCTATCCATGTTCATATCATACTTCTACACATGTGATCTCAATTAGCTAATTAACGCAATGAAATGTCAGTTTGAAATGAAAAAGTGTGCTAAGCCAACTAATGGAGGTGTAATAATTTGCATCCAGGTCAATCTTCAGCTAATTTAAAAGCCATGTCTTTTGTGAGCCCTTCATGAGCTAATGTCTTTGGTGAACCTTTCATGAGCTTATTCTAACGAGTTATAAAGTGGAGCTTGATCCTTAGAGCTATCCATGTTCATATCATACTTCTACACATGTGATCTAAATTAGCTAAGTTCGACGCAATGAAAAGTTTGTTTGAAATGCGAAAGTGTGCTAAGCCAACTAATGGCGGTGTAATAGGTTGCATCAAGTCCAATCTTCTGCTAATCTGAAAGCCATGTCTTCTGTGAGCCTTTCATGAGCTAATGTCTTTGGTGAACCTTTCATGAGCTTATTCTAACGAGTTATGAAGTGGAGCTTGATCCTTAGAGCTATCCATGTTCATATCGTACTTCTACACATGTGATCTAAATTAGCTAGGTTCAACGCAATGAAATGTCTATTTGAAATGAGAAAGTGTGCTAAGCCAACTAATGGCGGTGTATTAGGTTGCATCCAGTCCAATCTTCTGCTAATCTAAAAGCCATGTCTTTTGTGAGCCCTTCATGAGCTTATGTCTTTGGTGAACCTTTCATCAGCTTATTCTAACGAGTTATGAAGTGGAGCTTGATCCTTAGAGCTATCCATGTTCATATCGTACTTCTACACATGTGATCTAAATTAGCTAAGTTCAACACAATGAAATGTCTGTTTGAAATGAGAAAGTGTGCTAAGAAAACTAATGGCGGTGTAATAGGTTTCATCCAGTCCAATCTTCTCCTAATCTAAAAGCCATGTCTTTTGTGAGCCCATCATGAGCTTATGTCTTTGGTGAACCTTTCATGAGCTTATTCTAACGAGTTATGAAGTGCAGCCTGATCCTTAGAGCTATCCATGTTCATATCATACTTCTACACATGTGATCTCAATTAGCTGAGTTCAACGCAATGAAATGTCTGTTTGAAATGAGAAAGTGTGCTAAGCCAACTAATGGCGATGTAATAGGTTGCATCCAGTCCAATCTTCTGCTAATCTAAAAGCCATATGTTTTGTGAGCCCTTCATGAGCTTATGTTTTTGGTGAACCTTTCATGAGCTTATTCTAACGAGTTATGAAGTGGAGCTTGATCCTTAGAGCTATCCATGTTCATATCATACTTCTACACATGTGATCTCAATTAGCTAATTAACGCAATGAAATGTCAGTTTAAAATGAAAAAGTGTGCTAAGCCAACTAATGGAGGTGTAATAATTTGCATCCAGTCCAATCTTCTGCTAATCTAAAAGCCATGTCTTCTGTGAGCCTTTCATGAGCTAATGTCTTTGGTGAACCTTTCATGAGCTTATTCTAACGAGTTATGAAGTGGAGCTTGATCCTTAGAGCTATCCATGTTCATATCATACTTCTACACATGTGATCTAAATTAGCTAGGTTCAACGCAATGAAATGTCTATTTGAAATGAGAAAGTGTGCTAAGCCAACTAATGGCGGTGTATTAGGTTGCATCCAGTCCAATCTTCTGCTAATCTAAAAGCCATGTCTTTTGTGAGCCCTTCATGAGCTTATGTCTTTGGTGAACCTTTCATGAGCTTATTCTAACGAGTTATGAAGTGGAGCTTGATCCTTAGAGCTATCCATGTTCATATCGTACTTCTACACATGTGATCTAAATTAGCTAAGTTCAACACAATGAAATGTCTGTTTGAAATGAGAAAGTGTGCTAAGCAAACTAATGGCGGTGTAATAGGTTGCATCCAGTCCAATCTTCTCCTAATCTAAAAGCCATGTCTTTTGTGAGCCCATCATGAGCTTATGTCTTTGGTGAACCTTTCATGAGCTTATTCTAACGAGTTATGAAGTGGAGCATGATCCTTAGAGCTATCCATGTTCATATCATACTTCTACACATGTGATCTCAATTAGCTGAGTTCAACGCAATGAAATGTCTGTTTGAAATGAGAAAGTGTGCTAAGCCAACTAATGGCGATGTAATAGGTTGCATCCAGTCCAATCTTCTGCTAATCTAAAAGCCATATGTTTTGTGAGCCCTTCATGAGCTTATGTTTTTGGTGAACCTTTCATGAGCTTATTCTAACGAATTATGAAGTGGAGCTTGATCCTTAGAGCTATCCATGTTCATATCATACTTCTACACATGTGATCTCAATTAGCTAATTAACGCAATGAAATGTCAGTTTGAAATGAGAAAGTGTGCTAAGCCAACTAATGGCGGTGTATTAGGTTGCATCCAGGTCAATCTTCAGCTAATCTAAAAGCCATGTCTTTTGTGAGCCCTTCATGAGCTTATGTCTTTGGTGAACCTTTCATGAGCTTATTCTAACGAGTTATGAAGTGGAGCTTGATCCTTAGAGCTATCCATGTTCATATCGTACTTCTACACATGTGATCTAAATTAGCTAAGTTCAACACAATGAAATGTCTGTTTGAAATGAGAAAGTGTGCTAAGCAAACTAATGGCAGTGTAATAGGTTGCATCCAGTCCAATCTTCTCCTAATCTAAAAGCCATGTCTTTTGTGAGCCCATCATGAGCTTATGTCTTTGGTGAACCTTTCATGAGCTTATTCTAACGAGTTATGAAGTGGAGCCTGATCCTTAGAGCTATCCATGTTCATATCATACTTCTACACGTGTGATCTCAATTAGCTGAGTTCAACGCAATGAAATGTCTGTTTGAAATGAGAAAGTGTGCTAAGCCAACTAATGGCGATGTAATAGGTTGCATCCAGTCCAATCTTCTGCTAATCTAAAAGCCATATGTTTTGTGAGCCCTTCATGAGCTTATGTTTTTGGTGAACCTTTCATGAGCTTATTCTAACGAGTTATGAAGTGGAGCTTGATCCTTAGAGCTATCCATGTTCATATCATACTTCTACACATGTGATCTCAATTAGCTAATTAACGCAATGAAATGTCAGTTTGAAATGAGAAAGTGTGCTAAGCCAACTAATGGCGATGTAATAGGTTGCATCCAGGTCAATCTTCAGCTAATTTAAAAGCCATGTCTTTTGTGAGCCCTTCATGAGCTAATGTCTTTGGTGAACCTTTCATGAGCTTATTCTAACGAGTTATAAAGTGGAGCTTGATCCTTAGAGCTATCCATGTTCATATCATACTTCTACACATGTGATCTAAATTAGCTAAGTTCAACGCAATGAAAAGTTTGTTTGAAATGCGAAAGTGTGCTAAGCCAACTAATGGCGGTGTAATAGGTTGCATCAAGTCCAATATTCTGCTAATCTGAAAGCCATGTCTTCTGTGAGCCATTCATGAGCTTATGTCTTTGGTGAACCTTTCATGAGCTTATTCTAACGAGTTATGAAGTGGAGCTTGATCCTTAGAGCTATCCACGTTCATATCATACTTCTACACATGTGATCTCAATTAGCTAAGTTCAACGCAATGTAATGTCTGTTTGAAATGAGAAAGTGTGCTAAGCCAACTAATGGCGGTGTAATAGGTTGCATCCAGTCCAATCTTCTGCTAATCTAAAAGCCATGTCTTTTGTGAGCCTTTCATGAGCTTATGTCTTTGGTGAACCTTTCATGAGCTTATTCTAACGAGTTATGAAATGAAGCTTGATCCTTAGAGCTATCTATGTTCATATCATACTTCTACACATGTGATCTCAATTATCTAAGTTCAACGCAATGAAATTTCTGTTTGACATGTGAAAGTGTGCTAAGCCAATTAACAGCGGTGTAATAGGTTGTATATAGTCCAATCTTCTACTAATCTAAAAGTCAAATCTTTTGTGAGGCCTTCATGAGCTTGTCTTTGGTGAACCTTTCATGAGCTTATTCTAACGAGTTGTGAAGTAAAGCTTTATCCGTAGAGCTATCTATGTTCATATCACATTTCTACACATGTGAACTCAATTAGCTAATTAACGCAATGAAATGTTAGTTTGAAATGAGAAAGTGTGCTAAGCCAACTAATGGAGGTGTAATAGGTTGCATCCAGTGCAATCTTCTGCTAATCTAAAAGCCATGTCTTCTGTGAGCCCTTCATGAGCTTATGTCTTTGGTGAACCTTTCATGAGCTTATTCTAACGAGTTATGAAGTGGAGCTTGATCCTTAGAGCTATCCATGTTCATATCATACTTCTACACAAGTGATCTAAATTAGCTAAGTTCAACGCCATGAAAAGTCTGTTTGAAATGAGAAAGTGTGCTAAGCCAACTAATGGCGGCGTAATAGGTTGAATCGAGTCCAATCTTCTCCTAATCTAAAAGCCATGTCTTCTGTGAGCCTTTCATGAGCTAATGTCTTTGGTGAACCTTTCATGAGCTTATTCTAACGAGTTATGAAGTGGAGCTTGATCCTTAGAGCTATCCATGTTCATATCATACTTCTACACATGTGATCTAAATTAGCTAGGTTCAACGCAATGAAATGTCTGTTTGAAATGAGAAAGTGTGCTAAGCCAACTAATGGCGGTGTATTAGGTTGCATCCAGTCCAATCTTCTGCTAATCTAAAAGCCATGTCTTTTGTGAGCCCTTCATGAGCTTATGTCTTTTGTGAACCTTTCATGAACTTATTCTAACGAGTTATGAAGTGGAGCTTGATCCTTAGAGCTATCCATGTTCATATCATACTTCTACACATGTGATCTAAATTAGCTAGGTTCAACGCAATGAAATGTCTGTTTGAAATGAGAAAGTGTGCTAAGCAAACTAATGGCGGTGTAATAGGTTGCATCCAGTCCAATCTTCTCCTACTCTAAAAGCCATGTCTTTTGTGAGCCCTTCATGAGCTTATGAAAAGTTTGTTTGAAATGCGAAAGTGTGCTAAGCCAACTAATGGCGGTGTAATAGGTTGCATCAAGTCCAATCTTCTGCTAATCTGAAAGCCATGTCTTCTGTGAGCCCTTCATGAGCTTATGTCTTTGGTGAACCTTTCATGAGCTTATTCTAACGAGTTATGAAGTGGAGCTTGATCCTTAGAGCTATCCATGTTCATATCATACTTCTACACAAGTGATCTAAATTAGCTAAGTTCAACGCCATGAAAAGTCTGTTTGAAATGAGAAAGTGTGCTAAGCCAACTAATGGCGGCGTAATAGGTTGAATCGAGTCCAATCTTCTGCTAATCTAAACGCCATGTCTATTGTGAGCCCTTCATGAGCTTATGTGTTTGGTGAACCTTTCATGAGCTTATTCTAACGTGTTATGAAGTGGAGCTTGATCCTTAGAGCTATCCATGTTCATATCATACTTCTACACATGTGATCTAAATTAGCTAAGTTCAACGCAATGAAATGTCTGTTTGAAATGCGAAAGTGTGCTAAGCCAACTAATGGCGATGTAATAGGTTGCATCCAGTCCAATCTTCTCCTAATCTAAAAGCCATGTCTTCTGTGAGCCTTTCATGAGCTAATGTCTTTGGTGAACCTTTCATGAGCTTATTCTAACGAGTTATGAAGTGGAGCTTGATCCTTAGAGCTATCCATGTTCATATCATACTTCTACACATGTGATCTAAATTAGCTAGGTTCAACGCAATGAAATGTCTGTTTGAAATGAGAAAGTGTGCTAAGCCAACTAATGGCGGTGTATTAGGTTGCATCCAGTCCAATCTTCTGCTAATCTAAAAGCCATGTCTTTTGTGAGCCCTTCATGAGCTTATGTCTTTGGTGAACCTTTCATGAGCTTATTCTAACGAGTTGTGAAGTAAAGCTTTATATGTAGAGCTATCTATGTTCATATCACATTTCTACACATGTGAACTCAATTAGCTAATTAACGCAATGAAATGTTAGTTTGAAATGAGAAAGTGTGCTAAGCCAACTAATGGAGGTGTAATAGGTTGCATCCAGTGCAATCTTCTGCTAATCTAAAAGTCATGTCTTTTGTGAGCCCTTCATGAGCTTATGTCTTTGGTGAACATTTCATGAGCTTATTCTAACGAGTTATGAAGTGGAGCTTGATCCTTAGAGCTATCCATGTTCATATCATACTTCTACACATGTGATCTAAATTAGCTAGGTTCAACGCAATGAAATGTCTGATTGAAATGAGAAAGTGTGCTAAGCCAACTAATGGAGGTGTAATAGGTTGCATCCAGTGTAATCTTCTGCTAATCTAAAAGCCATGTCTTTTGTGAGCCCTTCATGAGCTTATGTCTTTGGTGAACCATGAGCTTATTCTAACGAGTTATGAAGTGGAGCTTGATCCTTAGAGCTATCCATGTTCATATCATACTTGTACACATGTGATCTAAATTATCTAAGTTCAACGCAATGAAATATCTGTTTAAAATGCGAAAGTGTGCTAAGCAAACTAATGGCGGTGTAATAGGTTGCATCCAGTCCAATCTTCTGCTAATCTAAAAGCCATGTCTTTTGTGAGCCCATCATGAGCTTATGTCTTTGGTGAACCTTTCATGAGCTTATTCTAACGAGTTATGAAGTGGAGCCTGATCCTTAGAGCTATCCATGTTCATATCATACTTCTACACATGTGATCTCAATTAGCTGAGTTCAACGCAATGAAAAGTTTGTTTGAAATGCGAAAGTGTGCTAAGCCAACTAATGGCGGTGTAATAGGTTGCATCAAGTCCAATCTTCTGCTAATCTGAAAGCCATGTCTTCTGTGAGCCCTTCATGAGCTTATGTCTTTGGTGAACCTTTCATGAGCTTATTCTAACAAGTTATGAAGTGGAGCTTGATCCATAGAGCTATCCATGTTCATATCATACTTCTACACAAGTGATCTAAATTAGCTAAGTTCAACGCCATGAAAAGTCTGTTTGAAATGAGAAAGTGTGCTAAGCCAACTAATGGCGGCGTAATAGGTTGAATCGAGTCCAATCTTCTCCTAATCTAAAAGCCATGTCTTCTGTGAGCCTTTCATGAGCTAATGTCTTTGGTGAACCTTTCATGAGCTTATTCTAATGAGTTATGAAGTGGAGCTTGATCCTTAGAGCTATCCATGTTCATATCATACTTCTACACATGTGATCTAAATTAGCTAGGTTCAACGCAATGAAGTGTCTGTTTGAAATGAGAAAGTGTGCTAAGCAAACTAATGGCGGTGTAATAGGTTGCATCCAGTCCAATCTTCTGCTAATCTGAAAGCCATGTCTTCTGTGAGCCCTTCATGAGCTTATGTCTTTGGTGAACCTTTCATGAGCTTATTCTAACGAGTTATGAAGTGGAGCTTGATCCTTAGAGCTATCCATGTTCATATCATCCTTCTACACAAGTGATCTAAATTAGCTAAGTTCAACGCAATGAAAAGTTTGTTTGAAATGAGAAAGTGTGCTAAGCCAACTAATGGTGGCGTAATAGGTTGAATCGAGTCCAATCTTCTCCTAATCTAAAAGCCATCTCTTCTGTGAGCCTTTCATGAGCTAATGTCTTTGGTGAACCTTTCAAGAGCTTATTCTAACGAGTTATGAAGTGGAGCTTGATCCTTAGAGCTATCCATGTTCATATCATACTTGTACACATGTGATCTAAATTATCTAAGTTCAACGCAATGAAATGTCTGTTTAAAATGCGAAAGTGTGCTAAGCAAACTAATGGCGGTGTAATAGGTTGCATCCAGTCCAATCTTCTCCTAATCTAAAAGCCATGTCTTTTGTGAGCCCATCATGAGCTTATGTCTTTGGTGAACCTTTCATGAGCTTATTCTAACGAATTATGAAGTGGAGCCTGATCCTTAGAGCTATCCATGTTCATATCATACTTCTACACATGTGATCTAAATTATCTAAGTTCAACGCAATGAAATGTCTGTTTAAAATGCGAAAGTGTGCTAAGCAAACTAATGGCGGTGTAATAGGTTGCATCCAGTCCAATCTTCTCCTAATCTAAAAGCCATGTCTTTTGTGAGCCCATCATGAGCTTATGTCTTTGGTGAACCTTTCATGAGCTTATTCTAATGAGTTATGAAGTGGAGCCTGATCCTTAGAGCTATCCATGTTCATATCATACTTCTACACATGTGATCTCAATTAGCTGAGTTCAACGCAATGAAAAGTTTGTTTGAAATGAGAAAGTGTGCTAAGCCAACTAATGGCGGCGTAATAGGTTGAATCGAGTCCAATCTTCTCCTAATCTAAAAGCCATCTCTTCTGTGAGCCTTTCATGAGCTAATGTCTTTGGTGAACCTTTCATGAGCTTATTCTAACGAGTTATGAAGTGGAGCTTGATCCTTAAAGCTATCCATGTTCATATCATACTTCTACACATGTGATCTAAATTATCTAAGTTCAACGCAATGAAATGTCTGTTTAAAATGCGAAAGTGTGCTAAGCAAACTAATGGCGGCGTAATAGGTTGCATCCAGTCCAATCTTCTCCTAATCTAAAAGCTATGTATTTTGTGAGCCCATCATGAGGTTATGTCTTTGGTGAACCTTTCATGAGCTTATTCTAACGAGTTATGAAGTGGAGCCTGATCCTTAGAGCTATCCATGTTCATATCATACTTCTACACATGTGATCTCAATTAGCTGAGTTCAACGCAATGAAAAGTTTGTTTGAAATGCGAAAGTGTGCTAAGCCAACTAATGGCGGTGTAATAGGTTGCATCAAGTCCAATCTTCTGCTAATCTGAAAGCCATGTCTTCTGTGAGCCCTTCATGAGCTTATGTCTTTGGTGAACCTTTCATGAGCTTATTCTAACAAGTTATGAAGTGGAGCTTGATCCATAGAGCTATCCATGTTCATATCATACTTCTACACAAGTGATCTAAATTAGCTAAGTTCAACGCCATGAAAAGTCTGTTTGAAATGAGAAAGTGTGCTAAGCCAACTAATGGCGGCGTAATAGGTTGAATCGAGTCCAATCTTCTCCTAATCTAAAAGCCATGTCTTCTGTGAGCCTTTCATGAGCTAATGTCTTTGGTGAACCTTTCATGAGCTTATTCTAATGAGTTATGAAGTGGAGCTTGATCCTTAGAGCTATCCATGTTCATATCATACTTCTACACATGTGATCTAAATTAGCTAGGTTCAACGCAATGAAATGTCTGTTTGAAATGAGAAAGTGTGCTAAGCAAACTAATGGCGGTGTAATAGGTTGCATCCAGTCCAATCTTCTGCTAATCTGAAAGCCATGTCTTCTGTGAGCCCTTCATGAGCTTATGTCTTTGGTGAACCTTTCATGAGCTTATTCTAACGAGTTATGAAGTGGAGCTTGATCCTTAGAGCTATCCATGTTCATATCATCCTTCTACACAAGTGATCTAAATTAGCTAAGTTCAACGCAATGAAAAGTTTGTTTGAAATGAGAAAGTGTGCTAAGCCAACTAATGGTGGCGTAATAGGTTGAATCGAGTCCAATCTTCTCCTAATCTAAAAGCCATCTCTTCTGTGAGCCTTTCATGAGCTAATGTCTTTGGTGAACCTTTCAAGAGCTTATTCTAACGAGTTATGAAGTGGAGCTTGATCCTTAGAGCTATCCATGTTCATATCATACTTGTACACATGTGATCTAAATTATCTAAGTTCAACGCAATGAAATGTCTGTTTAAAATGCGAAAGTGTGCTAAGCAAACTAATGGCGGTGTAATAGGTTGCATCCAGTCCAATCTTCTCCTAATCTAAAAGCCATGTCTTTTGTGAGCCCATCATGAGCTTATGTCTTTGGTGAACCTTTCATGAGCTTATTCTAACGAATTATGAAGTGGAGCCTGATCCTTAGAGCTATCCATGTTCATATCATACTTCTACACATGTGATCTAAATTATCTAAGTTCAACGCAATGAAATGTCTGTTTAAAATGCGAAAGTGTGCTAAGCAAACTAATGGCGGTGTAATAGGTTGCATCCAGTCCAATCTTCTCCTAATCTAAAAGCCATGTCTTTTGTGAGCCCATCATGAGCTTATGTCTTTGGTGAACCTTTCATGAGCTTATTCTAATGAGTTATGAAGTGGAGCCTGATCCTTAGAGCTATCCATGTTCATATCATACTTCTACACATGTGATCTCAATTAGCTGAGTTCAACGCAATGAAAAGTTTGTTTGAAATGAGAAAGTGTGCTAAGCCAACTAATGGCGGCGTAATAGGTTGAATCGAGTCCAATCTTCTCCTAATCTAAAAGCCATCTCTTCTGTGAGCCTTTCATGAGCTAATGTCTTTGGTGAACCTTTCATGAGCTTATTCTAACGAGTTATGAAGTGGAGCTTGATCCTTAAAGCTATCCATGTTCATATCATACTTCTACACATGTGATCTAAATTATCTAAGTTCAACGCAATGAAATGTCTGTTTAAAATGCGAAAGTGTGCTAAGCAAACTAATGGCGGCGTAATAGGTTGCATCCAGTCCAATCTTCTCCTAATCTAAAAGCCATGTATTTTGTGAGCCCATCATGAGCTTATGTCTTTGGTGAACCTTTCATGAGCTTATTCTAACGAGTTATGAAGTGGAGCCTGATCCTTAGAGCTATCCATGTTCATATCATACTTCTACACATGTGATCTCAATTAGCTGAGTTCAACGCAATGAAAAGTTTGTTTGAAATGCGAAAGTGTGCTAAGCCAACTAATGGCGGTGTAATAGGTTGCATCAAGTCCAATCTTCTGCTAATCTGAAAGCCATGTCTTCTGTGAGCCCTTCATGAGCTTATGTCTTTGGTGAACCTTTCATGAGCTTATTCTAACGAGTTATGAAGTGGAGCTTGATCCTTAGAGCTATCCATGTTCATATCATACTTCTACACAAGTGATCTAAATTAGCTAGGTTCAACGCAATGAAATGTCTGTTTGAAATGAGAAAGTGTGCTAAGCAAACTAATGGCGGTGTAATAGGTTGCATCTAGTCCAATCTTCTCCTAATCTAAAAGCCATGTCTTCTGTGAGCCTTTCATGAGCTAATGTCTTTGGTGAACCTTTCATGAGCTTATTCTAACGAGTTATGAAGTGGAGCTTGATCCTTAGAGCTATCCATGTTCATATCATACTTCTACACATGTGATCTAAATTAGCTAGGTTCAACGCAATGAAATGTCTGTTTGAAATGAGAAAGTGTGCTAAGCCAACTAATGGCGGTGTATTAGGTTGTATCCAGTCCAATCTTCTGCTAATCTAAAAGCCATGTCTTTTGTGAGCCCTTCATGAGCTTATGTCTTTTGTGAACCTTTCATGAACTTATTCTAACGAGTTATGAAGTGGAGCTTGATCCTTAGAGCTATCCATGTTCATATCATACTTCTACACATGTGATCTAAATTAGCTAGGTTCAACGCAATGAAATGTCTGTTTGAAATGAGAAAGTGTGCTAAGCAAACTAATGGCGGTGTAATAGGTTGCATCCAGTCCAATCTTCTCCTAATCTAAAAGCCATGTCTTTTGTGAGCCCTTCATGAGCTTATGTCTTTGGTGAACCTTTCATGAGCTTATTCTAACGAGTTATGAAGTGGAGCTTGATCCTTAGAGCTATCCATGTTCATATCATACTTCTACACAAGTGATCTACGTTAGCTAAACTCAACGCCATGAAAAGTCTGTTTGAAATGAGAAAGTGTGCTAAGCCAACTAATGGCGGCGTAATAGGTTGAATCGAGTCCAATCTTCTGCTAATCTAAAAGCCATGTCTATTGTGAGCCCTTCATGAGCTTATGTCTTTGGTGAACCTTTCATGAGCTTATTCTAACGAGTTATGAAGTGGAGCTTGATCCTTAGAGCTATCCATGTTCATATCATACTTCTACACATGTGATCTAAATTAGCTAAGTTCAACGCAATGAAATGTCTGTTTGAAATGCCAAAGTGTGCTAAGCCAACTAATGGCGGTGTAATAGGTTGCATCAAGTCCAATCTTCTGCTAATCTGAAAGCCATGTCTTCTGTGAGCCCTTCATGAGCTTATGTCTTTGGTGAACCTTTCATGAGCTTATTCTAACGAGTTATGAAGTGGAGCTTGATCCTTAGAGCTATCCATGTTCATATCATACTTCTACACAAGTGATCTAAATTAGCTAAGTTCAACGCCATGAAAAGTCTGTTTGAAATGAGAAAGTGTGCTAAGCAAACTAATGGCGGTGTAATAGGTTGAATCGAGTCCAATCTTCTGCTAATCTAAAAGCCATGTCTATTGTGAGCCCTTCATGAGCTTATGTCTTTGGTGAACCTTTCATGAGCTTATTCTAACGAGTTATGAAGTGGAGCTTGATCCTTAGAGCTATCCATGTTCATATCATACTTCTACACATGTGATCTAAATTAGCTAAGTTCAACGCAATGAAATGTCTGTTTGAAATGCGAAAGTGTGCTAAGCCAACTAATGGCGGTGTAATAGGTTGCATCTAGTCCAATCTTCTCCTAATCTAAAAGCCATGTCTTCTGTGAGCCTTTCATGAGCTAATGTCTTTGGTGAACCTTTCATGAGCTTATTCTAACGAGTTATGAAGTGGAGCTTGATCCTTAGAGCTATCCATGTTCATATCATACTTCTACACATGTGATCTAAATTAGCTAGGTTCAACGCAATGAAATGTCTGTTTGAAATGAGAAAGTGTGCTAAGCCAACTAATGGCGGTGTATTAGGTTGCATCCAGTCCAATCTTCTGCTAATCTAAAAGCCATGTCTTTTGTGAGCCCTTCATGAGCTTATGTCTTTTGTGAACCTTTCATGAACTTATTCTAACGAGTTATGAAGTGGAGCTTGATCCTTAGAGCTATCCATGTTCATATCATACTTCTACACATGTGATCTAAATTAGCTAGGTTCAACGCAATGAAATGTCTGTTTGAAATGAGAAAGTGTGCTAAGCAAACTAATGGCGGTGTAATAGGTTGCATCCAGTCCAATCTTCTCCTAATCTAAAAGCCATGTCTTTTGTGAGCCCTTCATGAGCTTATGTCTTTGGTGAACCTTTCATGAGCTTATTCTAACGAGTTATGAAGTGGAGCTTGATCCTTAGAGGTATCCATGTTCATATCATACTTCTACACAAGTGATCTAAGTTAGCTAAACTCAACGCCATGAAAAGTCTGTTTGAAATGAGAAAGTGTGCTAAGCCAACTAATGGCGGCGTAATAGGTTGAATCGAGTCCAATCTTCTGCTAATCTAAAAGCCATGTCTATTGTGAGCCCTTCATGAGCTTATGTCTTTGGTGAACCTTTCATGAGCTTATTCTAACGAGTTATGAAGTGGAGCTTGATCCTTAGAGCTATCCATGTTCATATCATACTTCTACACATGTGATCTCAATTAGCTAAGTTCAACGCAATGAAATGTCTGTTTGACATGTGAAAGTGTGCTAAGCCAACTAATGGCAGTGTAATAGGTTGCATCCAGTCCAATCTTCTCCTAATCTAAAAGCCATGTCTTTTGTGAGCCCTTCATGAGCTTATGTCTTTGGTGAACCTTTCATGAGCTTATTCTAACGAGTTATGAAGTGGAGCTTGATCCTTAGAGCTATCCATGTTCATATCATACTTCTACACATGTGATCTAAATTAGCTAGGTTCAACGCAATGAAATGTCTGTTTGAAATGAGAAAGTGTGCTAAGCAAACTAATGGCGGTGTAATAGGTTGCATCCAGTCCAATCTTCTCCTAATCTAAAAGCCATGTCTTTTGTGAGCCCTTCATGAGCTTATGTCTTTGGTGAACCTTTCATGAGCTTATTCTAACGAGTTATGAAGTGGAGCTTGATCCTTAGAGCTATCCATGTTCATATCATACTTCTACACAAGTGATCTAAGTTAGCTAAACTCAACGCCATGAAAAGTCTGTTTGAAATGAGAAAGTGTGCTAAGCCAACTATTGGCGGCGTAATAGGTTGAATCGAGTCCAATCTTCTGCTAATCTAAAAGCCATGTCTATTGTGAGCCCTTCATGAGCCTATGTCTTTGGTGAACCTTTCATGAGCTTATTCTAACGAGTTATGAAGTGGAGCTTGATCCTTAGAGCTATCCATGTTCATATCATACTTCTACACAAGTGATCTAAATTAGCTAAGTTCAACGCAATGAAATGTCTGTTTGAAATGCCAAAGTGTGCTAAGCCAACTAATGGCGGTGTAATAGGTTGCATCTAGTCCAATCTTTTCCTAATCTAAAAGCCATGTCTTCTGTGAGCCTTTCATGAGCTAATGTCTTTGGTGAACCTTTCATGAGCTTATTCTAACGAGTTATGAAGTGGAGCTTGATCCTTAGAGCTATCCATGTTCATATCATACTTCTACACATGTGATCTAAATTAGCTAGGTTCAACGCAATGAAATGTCTGTTTGAAATGAGAAAGTGTGCTAAGCCAACTAATGGCGGTGTATTAGGTTACATCCAGTCCAATCTTCTGCTAATCTAAAAGCCATGTCTTTTGTGAGCCCTTCATGAGCTTATGTCTTTTGTGAACCTTTCATGAACTTATTCTAAGGAGTTATGAAGTGGAGCTTGATCCTTAGAGCTATCCATGTTCATATCATACTTCTACACATGTGATCTAAATTAGCTAAGTTCAACACAATGAAATGTCTGTTGGAAATGAGAAAGTGTGCTAAGCAAACTAATGGCGGTGTAATAGGTTGCATCCAGTCCAATCTTCTGCTAATCTAAAAGCCATGTCTTCTGTGAGCCTTTCATGAGCTAATGTCTTTGGTGAACCTTTCATGAGCTTATTCTAACGAGTTATGAAGTGGAGCTTGATCCTTAGAGCTATCCATGTTCATATCATACTTCTACACATGTGATCTAAATTAGCTAGGTTCAACGCAATGAAATGTCTATTTGAAATGAGAAAGTGTGCTAAGCCAACTAATGGCGGTGTATTAGGTTGCATCCAGTCCAATCTTCTGCTAATCTAAAAGCCATGTCTTTTGTGAGCCCTTCATGAGCTTATGTCTTTTGTGAACCTTTCATGAACTTATTCTAACGAGTTATGAAGTGGAGCTTGATCCTTAGAGCTATCCATGTTCATATCATACTTCTACACATGTGATCTAAATTAGCTAAGTTCAACACAATGAAATGTCTGTTGGAAATGAGAAAGTGTGCTAAGCAAACTAATGGCGGTGTATTAGGTTACATCCAGTCCAATCTTCTGCTAATCTAAAAGCCATGTCTTTTGTGAGCCCTTCATGAGCTTATGTCTTTTGTGAACCTTTCATGAACTTATTCTAAGGAGTTATGAAGTGGAGCTTGATCCTTAGAGCTATCCATGTTCATATCATACTTCTACACATGTGATCTAAATTAGCTAAGTTCAACACAATGAAATGTCTGTTGGAAATGAGAAAGTGTGCTAAGCAAACTAATGGCGGTGTATTAGGTTACATCCAGTCCAATCTTCTGCTAATCTAAAATCCATGTCTTTTGTGAGCCCTTCATGAGCTTATGTCTTTTGTGAACCTTTCATGAACTTATTCTAAGGAGTTATGAAGTGGAGCTTGATCCTTAGAGCTATCCATGTTCATATCATACTTCTACACATGTGATCTAAATTAGCTAGGTTCAACGCAATGAAATGTCTATTTGAAATGAGAAAGTGTGCTAAGCCAACTAATGGCGGTGTATTAGGTTGCATCCAGTCCAATCTTCTGCTAATCTAAAAGCCATGTCTTTTGTGAGCCCTTCATGAGCTTATGTCTTTTGTGAACCTTTCATGAACTTATTCTAACGAGTTATGAAGTGGAGCTTGATCCTTAGAGCTATCCATGTTCATATCATACTTCTACACATGTGATCTAAATTAGCTAGGTTCAACGCAATGAAATGTCTGTTTGAAATGAGAAAGTGTGCTAAGCAAACTAATGGCGGTGTAATAGGTTGCATCCAGTCCAATCTTCTCCTAATCTAAAAGCCATGTCTTTTGTGAGCCCTTCATGAGCTTATGTCTTTGGTGAACCTTTCATGAGCTTATTCTAACGAGTTATGAAGTGGAGCTTGATCCTTAGAGGTATCCATGTTCATATCATACTTCTACACAAGTGATCTAAGTTAGCTAAACTCAACGCCATGAAAAGTCTGTTTGAAATGAGAAAGTGTGCTAAGCCAACTAATGGCGGCGTAATAGGTTGAATCGAGTCCAATCTTCTGCTAATCTAAAAGCCATGTCTATTGTGAGCCCTTCATGAGCTTATGTCTTTGGTGAACCTTTCATGAGCTTATTCTAACGAGTTATGAAGTGGAGCTTGATCCTTAGAGCTATCCATGTTCATATCATACTTCTACACATGTGATCTCAATTAGCTAAGTTCAACGCAATGAAATGTCTGTTTGACATGTGAAAGTGTGCTAAGCCAACTAATGGCGGTGTAATAGGTTGCATCCAGTCCAATCTTCTCCTAATCTAAAAGCCATGTCTTTTGTGAGCCCTTCATGAGCTTATGTCTTTGGTGAACCTTTCATGAGCTTATTCTAACGAGTTATGAAGTGGAGCTTGATCCTTAGAGCTATCCATGTTCATATCATACTTCTACACATGTGATCTAAATTAGCTAGGTTCAACGCAATGAAATGTCTATTTGAAATGAGAAAGTGTGCTAAGCAAACTAATGGCGGTGTAATAGGTTGCATCCAGTCCAATCTTCTCCTAATCTAAAAGCCATGTCTTTTGTGAGCCCTTCATGAGCTTATGTCTTTGGTGAACCTTTCATGAGCTTATTCTAACGAGTTATGAAGTGGAGCTTGATCCTTAGAGCTATCCATGTTCATATCATACTTCTACACAAGTGATCTAAGTTAGCTAAACTCAACGCCATGAAAAGTCTGTTTGAAATGAGAAAGTGTGCTAAGCCAACTATTGGCGGCGTAATAGGTTGAATCGAGTCCAATCTTCTGCTAATCTAAAAGCCATGTCTATTGTGAGCCCTTCATGAGCCTATGTCTTTGGTGAACCTTTCATGAGCTTATTCTAACGAGTTATGAAGTGGAGCTTGATCCTTAGAGCTATCCATGTTCATATCATACTTCTACACAAGTGATCTAAATTAGCTAAGTTCAACGCAATGAAATGTCTGTTTGAAATGCCAAAGTGTGCTAAGCCAACTAATGGCGGTGTAATAGGTTGCATCTAGTCCAATCTTTTCCTAATCTAAAAGCCATGTCTTCTGTGAGCCTTTCATGAGCTAATGTCTTTGGTGAACCTTTCATGAGCTTATTCTAACGAGTTATGAAGTGGAGCTTGATCCTTAGAGCTATCCATGTTCATATCATACTTCTACACATGTGATCTAAATTAGCTAGGTTCAACGCAATGAAATATCTGTTTGAAATGAGAAAGTGTGCTAAGCCAACTAATGGCGGTGTATTAGGTTACATCCAGTCCAATCTTCTGCTAATCTAAAAGCCATGTCTTTTGTGAGCCCTTCATGAGCTTATGTCTTTTGTGAACCTTTCATGAACTTATTCTAAGGAGTTATGAAGTGGAGCTTGATCCTTAGAGCTATCCATGTTCATATCATACTTCTACACATGTGATCTAAATTAGCTAAGTTCAACGCAATGAAAAGTTTGTTTGAAATGCGAAAGTGTGCTAAGCCAACTAATGGCGGTGTAATAGGTTGCATCAAGTCCAATCTTCTGCTAATCTGAAAGCCATGTCTTCTGTGAGCCCTTCATGAGCTTATGTCTTTGGTGAACCTTTCATGAGCTTATTCTAACGAGTTATGAAGTGGAGCTTGATCCTTAGAGCTATCCATGTTCATATCATACTTCTACACAAGTGATCTAAATTAGCTAAGTTCAACGCCATGAAAAGTCTGTTTGAAATGAGAAAGTGTGCTAAGCCAACTAATGGCGGCGTAATAGGTTGAATCGAGTCCAATCTTCTGCTAATCTAAAAGCCATGTCTATTGTGAGCCCTTCATGAGCTTATGTCTTTGGTGAACCTTTCATGAGCTTATTCTAACGAGTTATGAAGTGGAGCTTGATCCTTAGAGCTATCCATGTTCATATCATACTTCTACACATGTGATCTAAATTAGCTAAGTTCAACGCAATGAAATGTCTGTTTGAAATGCGAAAGTGTGCTAAGCCAACTAATGGCGGTGTAATAGGTTGCATCTAGTCCAATCTTCTCCTAATCTAAAAGCCATGTCTTCTGTGAGCCTTTCATGAGCTAATGTCTTTGGTGAACCTTTCATGAGCTTATTCTAACGAGTTATGAAGTGGAGCTTGATCCTTAGAGCTATCCATGTTCATATCATACTTCTACACATGTGATCTAAATTAGCTAGGATCAACGCAATGAAATGTCTGTTTGAAATGAGAAAGTGTGCTAAGCCAACTAATGGCGGTGTATTAGGTTGCATCCAGTCCAATCTTCTGCTAATCTAAAAGCCATGTCTTTTGTGAGCCCTTCATGAGCTTATGTCTTTTGTTAACCTTTCATGAACTTATTCTAACGAGTTATGAAGTGGAGCTTGATCCTTAGAGCTATCCATGTTCATATCATACTTCTACACATGTGATCTAAATTAGCTAGGTTCAACGCAATGAAATGTCTGTTTGAAATGAGAAAGTGTGCTAAGCAAACTAATGGCGGTGTAATAGGTTGCATCCAGTCCAATCTTCTCCTAATCTAAAAGCCATGTCTTTTGTGAGCCCTTCATGAGCTTATGTCTTTGGTGAACCTTTCATGAGCTTATTCTAACGAGTTATGAAATGGAGCTTGATCCTTAGAGCTATCCATGTTCATATCATACTTCTACACAAGTGATCTAAGTTAGCTAAACTCAACGCCATGAAAAGTCTGTTTGAAATGAGAAAGTGTGCTAAGCCAACTAATGGCGGCGTAATAGGTTGAATCGAGTCCAATCTTCTGCTAATCTAAAAGCCATGTCTATTGTGAGCCCTTCATGAGCTTATGTCTTTGGTGAACCTTTCATGAGCTTATTCTAACGAGTTATGAAGTGGAGCTTGATCCTTAGAGCTATCCATGTTCATATCATACTTCTACACATGTGATCTCAATTAGCTAAGTTCAACGCAATGAAATGTCTGTTTGACAAGTGAAAGTGTGCTAAGCCAACTAATGGCGGTGTAATAGGTTGCATCCAGTCCAATCTTCTCCTAATCTAAAAGCCATGTCTTTTGTGAGCCCTTCATGAGCTTATGTCTTTGGTGAACCTTTCATGAGCTTATTCTAACGAGTTATGAAATGGAGCTTGATCCTTAGAGCTATCCATGTTCATATCATACTTCTACACATGTGATCTAAATTAGCTAAGTTCAACGCAATGAAATGTCTGTTTGAAATGCGAAAGTGTGCTAAGCCAACTAATGGCGGTGTAATAGGTTGCATCTAGTCCAATCTTCTCCTAATCTAAAAGCCATGTCTTCTGTGAGCCTTTCATGAGCTAATGTCTTTGGTGAACCTTTCATGAGCTTATTCTAACGAGTTATGAAGTGGAACTTGATCCTTAGAGCTATCCATGTTCATATCATACTTCTACACATGTGATCTAAATTAGCTAGGTTCAACGCAATGAAATGTCAGTTTGAAATGAGAAAGTGTGCTAAGCCAACTAATGGCGGTGTATTAGGTTGCATCCAGTCCAATCTTCTGCTAATCTAAAAGCCATGTCTTTTGTGAGCCCTTCATGAGCTTATGTCTTTGGTGAACCTTTCATGAGCTTATTCTAACGAGTTATGAAGTGGAGCTTGATCCTTAGAGCTATCCATGTTCATATCATACTTCTACACATGTGATCTAAATTAGCTAAGTTCAACGCAATGAAATGTCTGTTTGAAATGAGAAAGTGTGCTAAGCAAACTAATGGCGGTGTAATAGGTTGCATCCAGTCCAATCTTCTCCTAATCTAAAAGCCATGTCTTTTGTGAGCCCATCATGAGCTTATGTCTTTGGTGAACCTTTCATGAGCTTATTCTAACGAGTTATGAAGTGGTGCCTGATCCTTAGAGCTATCCATGTTCATATCATACTTCTACACATGTGATCTCAATTAGCTGAGTTCAACGCAATGAAATGTCTGTTTGAAATGAGAAAGTGTGCTAAGCCAACTAATGGCGATGTAATAGGTTGCATCCAGTCCAATCTTCTGCTAATCTAAAAGCCATATGTTTTGTGAGCCCTTCATGAGCTTATGTTTTTGGTGAACCTTTCATGAGCTTATTCTAACGAGTTATGAAGTGGAGCTTGATCCTTAGAGCTATCCATGTTCATATCATACTTCTACACATGTGATCTCAATTAGCTAATTAACGCAATGAAATGTCAGTTTGAAATGAGAAAGTGTGCTAAGCCAACTAATGGAGGTGTAATAATTTGCATCAAGTCCAATATTCTGCTAATCTGAAAGCCATGTCTTCTGTGAGCCATTCATGAGCTTATGTCTTTGGTGAACCTTTCATGAGCTTATTCTAACGAGTTATGAAGTGGAGCTTGATCCTTAGAGCTATCCACGTTCATATCATACTTCTACACATGTGATCTCAATTAGCTAAGTTCAACGCAATGTAATGTCTGTTTGAAATGCGAAAGTGTGCTAAGCCAACTAATGGCGGTGTAATAGGTTGCATCCAGTCCAATCTTCTCCTAATCTAAAAGCCATGTCTTCTGTGAGCCTTTCATGAGCTTATGTCTTTGGTGAACCTTTCATGAGCTTATTCTAACGAGTTATGAAGTGGAGCTTGATCCTTAGAGCTATCCACGTTCATATCATACTTCTACACATGTGATCTCAATTAGCTAAGTTCAACGCAATGAAATGTCTGTTTGAAATGCGAAAGTGTGCTAAGCCAACTAATGGCGGTGTAATAGGTTGCATCTAGTCCAATCTTCTCCTAATCTAAAAGCCATGTCTTCTGTGAGCCTTTCATGAGCTAATGTCTTTGGTGAACCTTTCATGAGCTTATTCTAACGAGTTATGAAGTGGAACTTGATCCTTAGAGCTATCCAAGTTCATATCATACTTCTACACATGTGATCTAAATTAGCTAGGTTCAACGCAATGAAATGTCTGTTTGAAATGAGAAAGTGTGCTAAGCCAACTAATGGCGGTGTATTAGGTTGCATCCAGTCCAATCTTCTGCTAATCTAAAAGCCATGTCTTTTGTGAGCCCTTCATGAGCTTATGTCTTTGGTGAACCTTTCATGAGCTTATTCTAACGAGTTATGAAGTGGAGCTTGATCCTTAGAGCTATCCATGTTCATATCATACTTCTACACATGTGATCTAAATTAGCTAAGTTCAACGCAATGAAATGTCTGTTTGAAATGAGAAAGTGTGCTAAGCAAACTAATGGCGGTGTAATAGGTTGCATCCAGTCCAATCTTCTCCTAATCTAAAAGCCATGTCTTTTGTGAGCCCTTCATGAGCTTATGTTTTTGGTGAACCTTTCATGAGCTTATTCTAACGAGTTATGAAGTGGAGCTTGATCCTTAGAGCTATCCATGTTCATATCATACTTCTACACATGTGATCTCAATTAGCTAATTAACGCAATGAAATGTCAGTTTGAAATGAGAAAGTGTGCTAAGCCAACTAATGGAGGTGTAATAATTTGCATCAAGTCCAATATTCTGCTAATCTGAAAGCCATGTCTTCTGTGAGCCATTCATGAGCTTATGTCTTTGGTGAACCTTTCATGAGCTTATTCTAACGAGTTATGAAGTGGAGCTTGATCCTTAGAGCTATCCACGTTCATATCATACTTCTACACATGTGATCTCAATTAGCTAAGTTCAACGCAATGTAATGTCTGTTTGAAATGCGAAAGTGTGCTAAGCCAACTAATGGCGGTGTAATAGGTTGCATCCAGTCCAATCTTCTCCTAATCTAAAAGCCATGTCTTCTGTGAGCCTTTCATGAGCTTATGTCTTTGGTGAACCTTTCATGAGCTTATTCTAACGAGTTATGAAGTGGAGCTTGATCCTTAGAGCTATCCACGTTCATATCATACTTCTACACATGTGATCTCAATTAGCTAAGTTCAACGCAATGAAATGTCTGTTTGAAATGCGAAAGTGTGCTAAGCCAACTAATGGCGGTGTAATAGGTTGCATCTAGTCCAATCTTCTCCTAATCTAAAAGCCATGTCTTCTGTGAGCCTTTCATGAGCTAATGTCTTTGGTGAACCTTTCATGAGCTTATTCTAACGAGTTATGAAGTGGAACTTGATCCTTAGAGCTATCCATGTTCATATCATACTTCTACACATGTGATCTAAATTAGCTAGGTTCAACGCAATGAAATGTCTGTTTGAAATGAGAAAGTGTGCTAAGCCAACTAATGGCGGTGTATTAGGTTGCATCCAGTCCAATCTTCTGCTAATCTAAAAGCCATGTCTTTTGTGAGCCCTTCATGAGCTTATGTCTTTGGTGAACCTTTCATGAGCTTATTCTAACGAGTTATGAAGTGGAGCTTGATCCTTAGAGCTATCCATGTTCATATCATACTTCTACACATGTGATCTAAATTAGCTAAGTTCAACGCAATGAAATGTCTGTTTGAAATGAGAAAGTGTGCTAAGCAAACTAATGGCGGTGTAATAGGTTGCATCCAGTCCAATCTTCTCCTAATCTAAAAGCCATGTCTTTTGTGAGCCCATCATGAGCTTATGTCTTTGGTGAACCTTTCATGAGCTTATTCTAACGAGTTATGAAGTGGTGCCTGATCCTTAGAGCTATCCATGTTCATATCATACTTCTACACATGTGATCTCAATTAGCTGAGTTCAACGCAATGAAATGTCTGTTTGAAATGAGAAAGTGTGCTAAGCCAACTAATGGCGATGTAATAGGTTGCATCCAGTCCAATCTTCTGCTAATCTAAAAGCCATATGTTTTGTGAGCCCTTCATGAGCTTATGTTTTTGGTGAACCTTTCATGAGCTTATTCTAACGAGTTATGAAGTGGAGCTTGATCCTTAGAGCTATCCATGTTCATATCATACTTCTACACATGTGATCTCAATTAGCTAATTAACGCAATGAAATGTCAGTTTGAAATGAGAAAGTGTGCTAAGCCAACTAATGGAGGTGTAATAATTTGCATCAAGTCCAATATTCTGCTAATCTGAAAGCCATGTCTTCTGTGAGCCATTCATGAGCTTATGTCTTTGGTGAACCTTTCATGAGCTTATTCTAACGAGTTATGAAGTGGAGCTTGATCCTTAGAGCTATCCACGTTCATATCATACTTCTACACATGTGATCTCAATTAGCTAAGTTCAACGCAATGTAATGTCTGTTTGAAATGCGAAAGTGTGCTAAGCCAACTAATGGCGGTATAATAGGTTGCATCCAGTCCAATCTTCTCCTAATCTAAAAGCCATGTCTTCTGTGAGCCTTTCATGAGCTTATGTCTTTGGTGAACCTTTCATGAGCTTATTCTAACGAGTTATGAAGTGGAGCTTGATCCTTAGAGCTATCCACGTTCATATCATACTTCTACACATGTGATCTCAATTAGCTAAGTTCAACGCAATGTAATGTCTGTTTGAAATGAGAAAGTGTGCTAAGCCAACTAGTGGCGGTGTAATAGGTTGCATCCAGTCCAATCTTCTGCTAATCTAAAAGCCATGTCTTTTGTGAGCCCTTCATGAGCTTATGTCTTTGGTGAACCTTTCATGAGCTTATTCTAACGAGTTATGAAGTGGAGCTTGATCCTTAGAGCTATCCATGTTCATATCATACTTCTACACATGTGATCTAAATTATCTAAGTTCAACGCAATGAAATGTCTGTTTGAAATGAGAAAGTGTGCTAAGCCAACTAATGGCGGTGTAATAGGTTGCATCCAGTCCAATCTTCTGCTAATCTAAAAGCCATATCTTTTGTGAGCCCTTCATGAGCTTCTGTCTTTGGTGAACCTTTCATGAGCTTATTCTAACGATTTATGAAATGAAGCTTAATCCTTAGAGCTATCCATGTTCATATCATACTTCTACACATGTGATCTTAATTATCTAAGTTCAACGCAATGAAATGTCTGTTTGACATGTGAAAGTGTGCTAAGCCAATTAACAGCGGTGTAATAGGTTGTATATAGTCCAATCTTCTGCTAATCTAAATTTCAAGTCCTTTGTGAACCCTTCATGAGCTTATGTCTTTTGTGATCCTTTCATGAGCTTATTCTAAAGAGTTATGAAGTGAAGATTGATCCTTAGAGCTATCTATGTTCATATCATACTTCTACACATGTGATCTCAATTAGCTAATTAACGCAATGAAATGTCAGTTTGAAATGAGAAAGTGTGCTAAGCCAACTAATAGAGGATTAATAGGTTGCATCCAGTCCAATCTTCTCCTAATCTAAAAGCCATGTCTTCTGTGAGCCTTTCATGAGCTTATGTCTTTGGTGAACCTTTCATGAGCTTATTCTAACGAGTTATGAAGTGGAGCTTGATCCTTAGAGCTATCCATGTTCATATTATACTTCTACACATGTGATCTAAATTAGCTACGTTCAACGCAATGAAATTTCTTTTTGAAATGAGAAAGTGTGCTAAGCCAACTAATGGCGGTGTAATACGTTGCATCCAGTCCAATCTTCTGCTAATCTAAAATCCATGTCTATTGTGAGCCCTTCATGAGCTTATGTCTTTGGTGAACCTTTCATGAGCTTATTCTAACGACTTATGAAGTGGAGCTTGATCCTTAGAGCTATCCAAGTTCATATCATACTTCTACACATGTGATCTAAATTAGCTAAGTTCAACGCAATGAAATGTCTGTTTGAAATGCGAAAGTGTGCTAAGCCAACTAATGGCGGTGTAATAGGTTGCATCTAGTCCAATCTTCTCTTAATCTAAAGGCCATGTCTTCTGTGAGCCTTTCATGAGCTAATGTCTTTGGTGAACCTTTCATGAGCTTATTCTAACGAGTTATGAAGTGGAGCTTGATCCTTAGAGCTATCCATGTTCATATCATATTTCTACACATGTGATCTAAATTAGCTAGGTTCAACGCAATGAAATGTCTGTTTGAAATGAGAAAGTGTGCTAAGCCAACTAATGGCGGTGTATTAGGTTGCATCCAGTCCAATCTTCTGCTAATCTAAAAGCCATGTCTTTTGTGAGCCCTTCATGAGCTTATGTCTTTTGTGAACCTTTCATGAACTTATTCTAACGAGTTATGAAGTGGAGCTTGATCCTTAGAGCTATCCATGTTCATATCATACTTCTACACATGTGATCTCAATTAGCTGAGTTCAACGCAATGAAATGTCTGTTTGAAATGAGAAAGTGTGCTAAGCCAACTAATGGCGGTGTATTAGGTTGCATCCAGTCCAATCTTCTGCTAATCTAAAAGCCATGTCTTTTGTGAGCCCTTCATGAGCTTATGTCTTTGGTGAACCTTTCATGAGCTTATTCTAACGAGTTATGAAGTGGAGCTTGATCCTTAGAGCTATCCATGTTCATATCATACTTCTACACATGTGATCTAAATTAGCTAGGTTCAACGCAATGAAATGTCTGTTTGAAATGAGAAAGTGTGCTAAGCAAACTAATGGCGGTGTAATAGGTTGCATCCAGTCCAATCTTCTCCTAATCTAAAAGCCATGTCTTTTGTGAGCCGATCATGAGCTTATGTCTTTGGTGAACCTTTCATGAGCTTATTCTAACGAGTTATGAAGTGGAGGCTGATCCTTAGAGCTATCCATGTTCATATCATACTTCTACACATGTGATCTAAATTAGCTAGGTTCAACGCAATGAAATGTCTGTTTGAAATGAGAAAGTGTGCTAAGCCAACTAATGGCGGTGTATTAGGTTGCATCTAGTCCAATCTTCTGCTAATCTAAAAGCCATGTCTTTTGTGAGCCCTTCATGAGCTTATGTCTTTGGTGAACCTTTCATGAGCTTATTCTAACGAGTTATGAAGTGGAGCTTGATCCTTAGAGCTATCCATGTTCATATCATACTTCTACACATGTGATCTAAATTAGCTAAGTTCAACGCAATGAAATGTCTGTTTGAATTGCGAAAGTGTGCTAAGCCAACTAATGGCGGTGTAATAGGTTGCATCTAGTCCAATCTTCTCCTAATCTAAAAGCCATGTCTTCTGTGAGCCTTTCATGAGCTAATGTCTTTGGTGAACCTTTCATGAGCTTATTCTAACGAGTTATGAAGTGGAGCTTGATCCTTAGAGCTATCCATGTTCATATCATACTTCTACACATGTGATCTCAATTAGCTAATTAACGCAATGAAATGTCAGTTTTAAATGAGAAAGTGTGCTAAGCCAACTAATGGAGGTGTAATAATTTGCATCCAGGTCAATCTTCAGCTAATTTAAAAGCCATGTCTTTTGTGAGCCCTTCATGAGCTAATGTCTTTGGTGAACCTTTCATGAGCTTATTCTAACGAGTTATAAAGTGGAGCTTGATCCTTAGAGCTATCCATGTTCATATCATACTTCTACACATGTGATCTAAATTAGCTAAGTTCAACGCAATGAAATGTCTGTTTGACATGTGAAAGTGTGCTAAGCCAATTAACAGCGGTGTAATAGGTTGTATATAATCCAATCTTCTGCTAATCTAAATGTCAAGTCCTTTGTGAACCCTTCATGAGCTTATGTCTTTGGTGAACCTTTCATGAGCTTATTCTAAAGAGTTATGAAGTGAAGCTTGATCCTTAGAGCTATCCATGTTCATATCATACTTCTACACATGTGATCTAAATTAGCTACGTTCAACGCAATGAAATGTCTGTTTGAAATGAGAAAGTGTGCTAAGCCAACTAATGGCGGTGTAATAGGTTGCATCCAGTCCAATCTTCTCCTAATCTAAAAGCCATGTCTTCTGTGAGCCTTTCATGAGCTTATGTCTTTGGTGAACCTTTCATGAGCTTATTCTAACGAGTTATGAAGTGGAGCTTGATCCTTAGAGCTATCCATGTTCATATCATACTTCTACACATGTGATCTAAATTAGCTACGTTCAACGCAATGAAATGTCTTTTTGAAATGAGAAAGTGTGCTAAGCCAACTAATGGCGGTGTAATAGGTTGAATCGAGTCCAATCTTCTGGTAATCTAAAAGCCATGTCTATTGTGAGCCCTTCATGAGCTTATGTCTTTGGTGAACCTTTCATGAGCTTATTCTAACGAGTTATGAAGTGGAGCTTGATCCTTAGAGCTATCCATGTTCATATCATACTTCTACACATGTGATCTAAATTAGCTACGTTCAACGCAATGAAATGTCTGTTTGAAATGAGAAAGTGTGCTAAGCCAACTAATGGCGGTGTAATAGGTTGCATCCAGTCCAATCTTCTGCTAATCTAAAAGCCATATCTTTTGTGAGCCCTTCATGAGCTTCTGTCTTTGGTGAACCTTTCATGAGCTTATTCTAACGATTTATGAAATGAAGCTTAATCCTTAGAGCTATCCATGTTCATATCATACTTCTACACATGTGATCTTAATTATCTAAGTTCAACGCAATGAAATGTCTGTTTGACATGTGAAAGTGTGCTAAGCCAATTAACAGCGGTGTAATAGGTTGTATATAGTCCAATCTTCTGCTAATCTAAATTTCAAGTCCTTTGTGAACCCTTCATGAGCTTATGTCTTTTGTGATCCTTTCATGAGCTTATTCTAAAGAGTTATGAAGTGAAGATTGATCCTTAGAGCTATCTATGTTCATATCATACTTCTACACATGTGATCTCAATTAGCTAATTAACGCAATGAAATGTCAGTTTGAAATGAGAAAGTGTGCTAAGCCAACTAATAGAGGATTAATAGGTTGCATCCAGTCCAATCTTCTCCTAATCTAAAAGCCATGTCTTCTGTGAGCCTTTCATGAGCTTATGTCTTTGGTGAACCTTTCATGAGCTTATTCTAACGAGTTATGAAGTGGAGCTTGATCCTTAGAGCTATCCATGTTCATATTATACTTCTACACATGTGATCTAAATTAGCTACGTTCAACGCAATGAAATGTCTTTTTGAAATGAGAAAGTGTGCTAAGCCAACTAATGGCGGTGTAATAGGTTGCATCCAGTCCAATCTTCTGCTAATCTAAAATCCATGTCTATTGTGAGCCCTTCATGAGCTTATGTCTTTGGTGAACCTTTCATGAGATTATTCTAACGACTTATGAAGTGGAGCTTGATCCTTAGAGCTATCCAAGTTCATATCGAACTTCTACACATGTGATCTAAATTAGCTAAGTTCAACGCAATGAAATGTCTGTTTGAAATGCGAAAGTGTGCTAAGCCAACTAATGGCGGTGTAATAGGTTGCATCCAGTCCAATCTTCTCCTAATCTAAAAGCCATATCTTTTGTGAGCCCTTCATGAGCTTATGTCTTTGGTGAACCTTTCATGAGCTTATTCTAACGAGTTATGAAGTGGAGCTTGATCCTTAGAGCTATCCATGTTCATATCATACTTCTACACATGTGATCTAAATTAGCTAGGTTCAACGCAATGAAATGTCTGTTTGAAATGAGAAAGTGTGCTAAGCCAACTAATGGCGGTGTATTAGGTTGCATCCAGTCCAATCTTCTGCTAATCTAAAAGCCATGTCTTTTGTGAGCCCTTCATGAGCTTATGTCTTTTGTGAACCTTTCATGAACTTATTCTAACGAGTTATGAAGTGGAGCTTGATCCTTAGAGCTATCCATGTTCATATCATACTTCTACACATGTGATCTCAATTAGCTGAGTTCAACGCAATGAAATGTCTGTTTGAAATGAGAAAGTGTGCTAAGCCAACTAATGGCGGTGTATTAGGTTGCATCCAGTCCAATCTTCTGCTAATCTAAAAGCCATGTCTTTTGTGAGCCCTTCATGAGCTTATGTCTTTGGTGAACCTTTCATGAGCTTATTCTAACGAGTTATGAAGTGGAGCTTGATCCTTAGAGCTATCCATGTTCATATCATACTTCTACACATGTGATCTAAATTAGCTAGGTTCAACGCAATGAAATGTCTGTTTGAAATGAGAAAGTGTGCTAAGCAAACTAATGGCGGTGTAATAGGTTGCATCCAGTCCAATCTTCTCCTAATCTAAAAGCCATGTCTTTTGTGAGCCGATCATGAGCTTATGTCTTTGGTGAACCTTTCATGAGCTTATTCTAACGAGTTATGAAGTGGAGGCTGATCCTTAGAGCTATCCATGTTCATATCATACTTCTACACATGTGATCTAAATTAGCTAGGTTCAACGCAATGAAATGTCTGTTTGAAATGAGAAAGTGTGCTAAGCCAACTAATGGCGGTGTATTAGGTTGCATCTAGTCCAATCTTCTGCTAATCTAAAAGCCATGTCTTTTGTGAGCCCTTCATGAGCTTATGTCTTTGGTGAACCTTTCATGAGCTTATTCTAACGAGTTATGAAGTGGAGCTTGATCCTTAGAGCTATCCATGTTCATATCATACTTCTACACATGTGATCTAAATTAGCTAAGTTCAACGCAATGAAATGTCTGTTTGAATTGCGAAAGTGTGCTAAGCCAACTAATGGCGGTGTAATAGGTTGCATCTAGTCCAATCTTCTCCTAATCTAAAAGCCATGTCTTCTGTGAGCCTTTCATGAGCTAATGTCTTTGGTGAACCTTTCATGAGCTTATTCTAACGAGTTATGAAGTGGAGCTTGATCCTTAGAGCTATCCATGTTCATATCATACTTCTACACATGTGATCTCAATTAGCTAATTAACGCAATGAAATGTCAGTTTGAAATGAGAAAGTGTGCTAAGCCAACTAATGGAGGTGTAATAATTTGCATCCAGGTCAATCTTCAGCTAATTTAAAAGCCATGTCTTTTGTGAGCCCTTCATGAGCTAATGTCTTTGGTGAACCTTTCATGAGCTTATTCTAACGAGTTATAAAGTGGAGCTTGATCCTTAGAGCTATCCATGTTCATATCATACTTCTACACATGTGATCTAAATTAGCTAAGTTCAACGCAATGAAATGTCTGTTTGACATGTGAAAGTGTGCTAAGCCAATTAACAGCGGTGTAATAGGTTGTATATAATCCAATCTTCTGCTAATCTAAAATGTCAAGTCCTTTGTGAACCCTTCATGAGCTTATGTCTTTGGTGAACCTTTCATGAGCTTATTCTAAAGAGTTATGAAGTGAAGATTGATCCTTAGAGCTATCCATGTTCATATCATACTTCTACACATGTGATCTAAATTAGCTACGTTCAACGCAATGAAATGTCTGTTTGAAATGAGAAAGTGTGCTAAGCCAACTAATGGCGGTGTAATAGGTTGCATCCAGTCCAATCTTCTCCTAATCTAAAAGCCATGTCTTCTGTGAGCCTTTCATGAGCTTATGTCTTTGGTGAACCTTTCATGAGCTTATTCTAACGAGTTATGAAGTGGAGCTTGATCCTTAGAGCTATACATGTTCATATCATACTTCTACACATGTGATCTAAATTAGCTACGTTCAACGCAATGAAATGTCTTTTTGAAATGAGAAAGTGTGCTAAGCCAACTAATGGCGGTGTAATAGGTTGAATCGAGTCCAATCTTCTGGTAATCTAAAAGCCATGTCTATTCTGAGCCCTTCATGAGCTTATGTCTTTGGTGAACCTTTCATGAGCTTATTCTAACGAGTTATGAAGTGGAGCTTGATCCTTAGAGCTATCCATGTTCATATCATACTTCTACACATGTGATCTAAATTAGCTAGGTTCAACGCAATGAAATGTCTGTTTGAAATGAGAAAGTGTGCTAAGCAAAGTAATGGCGGTGTAATAGGTTGCATCCAGTCCAATCTTCTCCTAATCTAAAAGCCATGTCTTTTGTGAGCCGATCATGAGCTTATGTCTTTGGTGAACCTTTCATGAGCTTATTCTAACGAGTTATGAAGTGGAGGCTGATCCTTAGAGCTATCCATGTTCATATCATACTTCTACACATGTGATCTAAATTAGCTAGGTTCAACGCAATGAAATGTCTGTTTGAAATGAGAAAGTGTGCTAAGCCAACTAATGGCGGTGTATTAGGTTGCATCTAGTCCAATCTTCTGCTAATCTAAAAGCCATGTCTTTTGTGAGCCCTTCATGAGCTTATGTCTTTGGTGAACCTTTCATGAGCTTATTCTAACGAGTTATGAAGTGGAGCTTGATCCTTAGAGCTATCCATGTTCATATCATACTTCTACACATGTGATCTAAATTAGCTAAGTTCAACGCAATGAAATGTCTGTTTGAATTGCGAAAGTGTGCTAAGCCAACTAATGGCGGTGTAATAGGTTGCATCTAGTCCAATCTTCTCCTAATCTAAAAGCCATGTCTTCTGTGAGCCTTTCATGAGCTAATGTCTTTGGTGAACCTTTCATGAGCTTATTCTAACGAGTTATGAAGTGGAGCTTGATCCTTAGAGCTATCCATGTTCATATCATACTTCTACACATGTGATCTCAATTAGCTAATTAACGCAATGAAATGTCAGTTTGAAATGAGAAAGTGTGCTAAGCCAACTAATGGAGGTGTAATAATTTGCATCCAGGTCAATCTTCAGCTAATTTAAAAGCCATGTCTTTTGTGAGCCCTTCATGAGCTAATGTCTTTGGTGAACCTTTCATGAGCGTATTCTAACGAGTTATAAAGTGGAGCTTGATCCTTAGAGCTATCCATGTTCATATCATACTTCTACACATGTGATCTAAATTAGCTAAGTTCAACGCAATGAAAAGTTTGTTTGAAATGCGAAAGTGTGCTAAGCCAACTAATGGCGGTGTAATAGGTTGCATCAAGTCCAATATTCTGCTAATCTGAAAGCCATGTCTTCTGTGAGCCATTCATGAGCTTATGTCTTTGGTGAACCTTTCATGAGCTTATTCTAACGAGTTATGAAGTGGAGCTTGATCCTTAGAGCTATCCACGTTCATATCATACTTCTACACATGTGATCTCAATTAGCTAAGTTCAACGCAATGTAATGTCTGTTTGAAATGAGAAAGTGTGCTAAGCCAACTAGTGGCGGTGTAATAGGTTGCATCCAGTCCAATCTTCTGCTAATCTAAAAGCCATGTCTTTTGTGAGCCCTTCATGAGCTTATGTCTTTGGTGAACCTTTCATGAGCTTATTCTAACGAGTTATGAAGTGGAGCTTGATCCTTAGAGCTATCCATGTTCATATCATACTTCTACACATGTGATCTAAATTATCTAAGTTCAACGCAATGAAATGTCTGTTTGAAATGAGAAAGTGTGCTAAGCCAACTAATGGCGGTGTAATAGGTTGCATCCAGTCCAATCTTCTGCTAATCTAAAAGCCATATCTTTTGTGAGCCCTTCATGAGCTTCTGTCTTTGGTGAACCTTTCATGAGCTTATTCTAACGATTTATGAAATGAAGCTTAATCCTTAGAGCTATCCATGTTCATATCATACTTCTACACATGTGATCTTAATTATCTAAGTTCAACGCAATGAAATATCTGTTTGACATGTGAAAGTGTGCTAAGCCAATTAACAGCGGTGTAATAGGTTGTATATAGTCCAATCTTCTGCTAATCTAAATTTCAAGTCCTTTGTGAACCCTTCATGAGCTTATGTCTTTTGTGATCCTTTCATGAGCTTATTCTAAAGAGTTATGAAGGGAAGATTGATCCTTAGAGCTATCTATGTTCATATCATACTTCTACACATGTGATCTCAATTAGCTAATTAACGCAATGAAATGTCAGTTTGAAATGAGAAAGTGTGCTAAGCCAACTAATAGAGGATTAATAGGTTGCATCCAGTCCAATCTTCTCCTAATCTAAAAGCCATGTCTTCTGTGAGCCTTTCATGAGCTTATGTCTTTGGTGAACCTTTCATGAGCTTATTCTAACGAGTTATGAAGTGGAGCTTGATCCTTAGAGCTATCCATGTTCATATCATACTTCTACACATGTGATCTAAATTAGCTACGTTCAACGCAATGAAATGTCTTTTTGAAATGAGAAAGTGTGCTAAGCCAACTAATGGCGGTGTAATAGGTTGCATCCAGTCCAATCTTCTCCTAATCTAAAAGCCATGTCTTCTGTGAGCCTTTCATGAGCTTATGTCTTTGGTGAACCTTTCATGAGCTTATTCTAACGAGTTATGAAGTGGAGCTTGATCCTTAGAGCTATCCAAGTTCATATCGAACTTCTACACATGTGATCTAAATTATCTAAGTTCAACGCAATGAAATGTCTGTTTGAAATGCGAAAGTGTGCTAAGCCAACTAATGGCGGTGTAATAGGTTGCATCCAGTCCAATCTTCTCCTAATCTAAAAGCCATATCTTTTGTGAGCCCTTCATGAGCTTATGTCTTTGGTGAACCTTTCATGAGCTTATTCTAACGAGTTATGAAGTGGAGCTTGATCCTTAGAGCTATCCATGTTCATATCATACTTCTACACATGTGATCTCAATTAGCTAAGTTCAACGCAATGAAATGTCTGTTTGAAATGAGAAAGTGTGCTAAGCCAACTAATGGCGGTGTAATAGGTTGCATCCAGTCCAATCTTCTCCTAATCTAAAAGCCATGTCTTCTGTGAGCCTTTCATGAGCTTATGTCTTTGGTGAACCTTTCATGAGCTTATTCTAACGAGTTATGAAGTGGAGCTTGATCCTTAGAGCTATCCATGTTCATATCATACTTCTACACATGTGATCTAAATTATCTAAGTTCAACGCAATGAAATGTCTGTTATAAATGAGAAAGTGTGCTAAGCCAACTAATGGCGGTGTAATAGGTTGCATCCATTCCAATCTTCTGCTAATCTAAAAGCCATGTCTTCTGTGAGCCCTTCATGAGCTTATGTCTTTGGTGAACCTTTCATGAGCTTATTCTAACGAGTTATGAAGTGGAGCTTGATCCTTAGAGCTATCCATGTTCATATCATACTTCTACACATGTGATCTAAATTATCTAAGTTCAACGCAATGAAATGTCTGTTATAAATGAGAAAGTGTGCTAAGCCAACTAATGGCGGTGTAATAGGTTGCATCCATTCCAATCTTCTGCTAATCTAAAAGCCATGTCTTCTGTGAGCCCTTCATGAGCTTATGTCTTTGGTGAACCTTTCATGAGCTTATTCTAACGAGTTATAAGGTGGAGCTTGATCCTTAGAGCTATCCATGTTCATATCATACTTCTACACATGTGATCTAAATTAGCTACGTTCAACGCAATGAAATGTCTGTTTGAAATGAGAAAGTGTGCTAAGCCAACTAATGGCGGTGTAATAGGTTGCATCCAGTCCAATCTTCTCCTAATCTAAAAGCCATGTCTTCTGTGAGCCTTTCATGAGCTTATGTGTTTGGTGAACCTTTCATGAGCTTATTCTAACGAGTTATGAAGTGGAGCTTGATCCTTAGAGCTATCCATGTTCATATCATACTTCTACACATGTGATCTAAATTAGCTACGTTCAACGCAATGAAATGTCTTTTTGAAATGAGAAAGTGTGCTAAGCCAACTAATGGCGGTGTAATAGGTTGCATCCAGTCCAATCTTCTCCTAATCTAAAAGCCATGTCTTCTGTGAGCCTTTCATGAGCTTATGTCTTTGGTGAACCTTTCATGAGCTTATTCTAACGAGTTATGAAGTGGAGCTTGATCCTTAGAGCTATCCATGTTCATATCATACTTCTACACATGTGATCTAAATTAGCTAAGTTCAACGCAATGAAATGTCAGTTTGAAATGAGAAAGTGTGCTAAACCAACTAATAGAGGTGTAATAGGTTGCATCCAGTCCAATCTTCTCCTAATCTAAAAGCCATGTCTTCTGTGAGCCTTTCATGAGCTTATGTCTTTGGTGAACCTTTCATGAGCTTATTCTAACGAGTTATGAAGTGGAGCTTGATCCTTAGAGCTATCCATGTTCATATCATACTTCTACACATGTGATCTAAATTAGCTACGTTCAACGCAATGAAATGTCTGTTTGAAATGAGAAAGTGTGCTAAGCCAACTAATGGCGGTGTAATAGGTTGCATCCATTCCAATCTTCTGCTAATCTAAAAGCCATGTCTTCTGTGAGCCCTTCATGAGCTTATGTCTTTGGTGAACCTTTCATGAGCTTATTCTAACGAGTTATGAAGTGGAGCTTGATCCTTAGAGCTATCCATGTTCATATCATACTTCTACACATGTGATCTAAATTATCTAAGTTCAACGCAATGAAATGTCTGTTATAAATGAGAAAGTGTGCTAAGCCAACTAATGGCGGTGTAATAGGTTGCATCCATTCCAATCTTCTGCTAATCTAAAAGCCATGTCTTCTGTGAGCCCTTCATGAGCTTATGTCTTTGGTGAACCTTTCATGAGCTTATTCTAACGAGTTATAAGGTGGAGCTTGATCCTTAGAGCTATCCATGTTCATATCATACTTCTACACATGTGATCTAAATTAGCTACGTTCAACGCAATGAAATGTCTGTTTGAAATGAGAAAGTGTGCTAAGCCAACTAATGGCGGTGTAATAGGTTGCATCCAGTCCAATCTTCTCCTAATCTAAAAGCCATGTCTTCTGTGAGCCTTTCATGAGCTTATGTGTTTGGTGAACCTTTCATGAGCTTATTCTAACGAGTTATGAAGTGGAGCTTGATCCTTAGAGCTATCCATGTTCATATCATACTTCTACACATGTGATCTAAATTAGCTACGTTCAACGCAATGAAATGTCTTTTTGAAATGAGAAAGTGTGCTAAGCCAACTAATGGCGGTGTAATAGGTTGCATCCAGTCCAATCTTCTCCTAATCTAAAAGCCATGTCTTCTGTGAGCCTTTCATGAGCTTATGTCTTTGGTGAACCTTTCATGAGCTTATTCTAACGAGTTATGAAGTGGAGCTTGATCCTTAGAGCTATCCATGTTCATATCATACTTCTACACATGTGATCTAAATTAGCTAAGTTCAACGCAATGAAATGTCAGTTTGAAATGAGAAAGTGTGCTAAACCAACTAATAGAGGTGTAATAGGTTGCATCCAGTCCAATCTTCTCCTAATCTAAAAGCCATGTCTTCTGTGAGCCTTTCATGAGCTTATGTCTTTGGTGAACCTTTCATGAGCTTATTCTAACGAGTTATGAAGTGGAGCTTGATCCTTAGAGCTATCCATGTTCATATCATACTTCTACACATGTGATCTAAATTAGCTACGTTCAACGCAATGAAATGTCTGTTTGAAATGAGAAAGTGTGCTAAGCCAACTAATGGCGGTGTAATAGGTTGCATCCAGTCCAATCTTCTCCTAATCTAAAAGCCATGTCTTCTGTGAGCCTTTCATGAGCTTATGTGTTTGGTGAACCTTTCATGAGCTTATTCTAACGAGTTATGAAGTGGAGCTTGATCCTTAGAGCTATCCATGTTCATATCATACTTCTACACATGTGATCTAAATTAGCTAAGTTCAACGCAATGAAATGTCAGTTTGAAATGAGAAAGTGTGCTAAACCAACTAATAGAGGTGTAATAGGTTGCATCCAGTCCAATCTTCTCCTAATCTAAAAGCCATGTCTTCTGTGAGCCTTTCATGAGCTTATGTCTTTGGTGAACCTTTCATGAGCTTATTCTAACGAGTTATGAAGTGGAGCTTGATCCTTAGAGCTATCCATGTTCATATCATACTTCTACACATGTGATCTAAATTATCTAAGTTCAACGCAATGAAATGTCTGTTTGAAATGAGAAAGTGTGCTCGGCCAACTAATGGCGGTGTAATAGGTTGCATCCATTCCAATCTTCTGCTAATCTAAAAGCCATGTCTTCTGTGAGCCTTTCATGAGCTTATGTCTTTGGTGAACCTTTCATGAGCTTATTCTAACAAGTTATGAAGTGGAGCTTGATCCTTAGAGCTATCCATGTTCATATCATACTTCTACACATGTGATCTAAATTATCTAAGTTCAACGCAATGAAATGTCTGTTATAAATGAGAAAGTGTGCTAAGCCAACTAATGGCGGTGTAATAGGTTGCATCCAGTCCAATCTTCTCATAATCTAAAAGCCATGTCTTCTGTGAGCCTTTCATGAGCTTATGTGTTTGGTGAACCTTTCATGAGCTTATTCTAACGAGTTATGAAGTGGAGCTTGATCCTTAGAGCTATCCATGTTCATATCATACTTCTACACATGTGATTTAAATTAGCTACGTTCAACGCAATGAAATGTCTTTTTGAAATGAGAAAGTGTGCTAAGCAAACTAATGGCGGTGTAATAGGTTGCATCCAGTCCAATCTTCTCCTAATCTAAAAGCCATGTCTTCTGTGAGCCTTTCATGAGCTTATGTCTTTGGTGAACCTTTCATGAGCTTATTCTAACGAGTTATGAAGTGGAGCTTGATCCTTAGAGCTATCCATGTTCATATCATACTTCTACACATGTGATCTAAATTAGCTAAGTTCAACGCAATGAAATGTCAGTTTGAAATGAGAAAGTGTGCTAAACCAACTAATAGTGGTGTAATAGGTTGCATCCAGTCCAATCTTCTCCTAATCTAAAAGCCATGTCTTCTGTGAGCCTTTCATGAGCTTATGTCTTTGGTGAACCTTTCATGAGCTTATTCTAACGAGTTATGAAGTGGAGCTTGATCCTTAGAGCTATCCATGTTCATATCATACTTCTACACATGTGATCTAAATTAGCTACGTTCAACGCAATGAAATGTCTGTTTGAAATGAGAAAGTGTGCTAAGCCAACTAATGGCGGTGTAATAGGTTGCATCCAGTCCAATCTTCTCCTAATCTAAAAGCCATGTCTTCTGTGAGCCTTTCATGAGCTTATGTGTTTGGTGAACCTTTCATGAGCTTATTCTAACGAGTTATGAAGTGGAGCTTGATCCTTAGAGCTATCCATGTTCATATCATACTTCTACACATGTGATCTAAATTAGCTAAGTTCAACGCAATGAAATGTCAGTTTGAAATGAGAAAGTGTGCTAAACCAACTAATAGAGGTGTAATAGGTTGCATCCAGTCCAATCTTCTCCTAATCTAAAAGCCATGTCTTCTGTGAGCCTTTCATGAGCTTATGTCTTTGGTGAACCTTTCATGAGCTTATTCTAACGAGTTATGAAGTGGAGCTTGATCCTTAGAGCTATCCATGTTCATATCATACTTCTACACATGTGATCTAAATTATCTAAGTTCAACGCAATGAAATGTCTGTTTGAAATGAGAAAGTGTGCTCGGCCAACTAATGGCGGTGTAATAGGTTGCATCCATTCCAATCTTCTGCTAATCTAAAAGCCATGTCTTCTGTGAGCCTTTCATGAGCTTATGTCTTTGGTGAACCTTTCATGAGCTTATTCTAACAAGTTATGAAGTGGAGCTTGATCCTTAGAGCTATCCATGTTCATATCGTAATTCTAAACATGTGATCTCAATTAGCTAAGTTCAACGCAATGAAATGTCTGTTTGAAATGAGAAAGTGTGCTAAGCCAACTAATGGCGGTGTAATAGGTTGCATCCAGTCAAATCTTCTGCTAATCTAAAAGCCATGTCTTTTGTGAGCCTTTCATGAGCTTCTGTGTTTGGTGAACCTTTCATGAGCTTATTCTAACAAGTTATGAAGTGGAGCTTGATCCTTAGAGCTATCCATGTTCATATCATACTTCTACATATGTGATCTAAATTAGCTAAGTTCAACGCAAAGAAATGTCTGTTTGAAATGAGAAAGTCTGCTAAGCAGACTAATGGCGGTGTAATAGGTTGCATCCATTCCAATCTTCTGCTAATCTAAAAGCCATGTCTTCTGTGAGCCCTTCATGAGCTTATGTCTTTGGTGAACCTTTCATGAGCTTATTCTAACGAGTTATGAAGTGGAGCTTGATCCTTAGAGCTATCCATGTTCATATCATACTTCTACACATGTGATCTAAATTAGCTACGTTCAACGCAATGAAATGTCTGTTTGAAATGAGAAAGTGTGCTAAGCCAACTAATGGCGGTGTAATAGGTTGCATCCAGTCCAATCTTCTCATAATCTAAAAGCCATGTCTTCTGTGAGCCTTTCATGAGCTTATGTGTTTGGTGAACCTTTTATGAGCTTATTCTAACGAGTTATGAAGTGGAGCTTGATCCTTAGAGCTATCCATGTTCATATCATACTTCTACACATGTGATCTAAATTAGCTAAGTTCAACGCAATGAAATGTCAGTTTGAAATGAGAAAGTGTGCTAAACCAACTAATAGAGGTGTAATAGGTTGCATCCAGTCCAATCTTCTCCTAATCTAAAAGCCATGTCTTCTGTGAGCCTTTCATGAGCTTATGTCTTTGGTGAACCTTTCATGAGCTTATTCTAACGAGTTATGAAGTGGAGCTTGATCCTTAGAGCTATCCATGTTCATATCATACTTCTACACATGTGATCTAAATTAGCTACGTTCAACGCAATGAAATGTCTGTTTGAAATGAGAAAGTGTGCTAAGCCAACTAATGGCGGTGTAATAGGTTGCATCCAGTCCAATCTTCTCCTAATCTAAAAGCCATGTCTTCTGTGAGCCTTTCATGAGCTTATGTCTTTGGTGAACCTTTCATGAGCTTATTCTAACGAGTTATGAAGTGGAGCTTGATCCTTAGAGCTATCCATGTTCATATCATACTTCTACACATGTGATCTAAATTATCTAAGTTCAACGCAATGAAATGTCTGTTTGAAATGAGAAAGTGTGCTAAGCCAACTAATGGCGGTGTAATAGGTTGCATCCATTCCAATCTTCTGCTAATGTAAAAGCCATGTCTTCTGTGAGCCTTTCATGAGCTTATGTCTTTGGTGAACCTTTCATGAGCTTATTCTAACAAGTTATGAAGTGGAGCTTGATCCTTAGAGCTATCCATGTTCATATCATAATTCTAAACATGTGATCTCAATTAGCTAAGTTCAACGCAATGAAATGTCTGTTTGAAATGAGAAAGTGTGCTAAGCCAACTAATGGCGGTGTAATAGGTTGCATCCAGTCAAATCTTCTGCTAATCTAAAAGCCATGTCTTTTGTGAGCCTTTCATGAGCTTCTGTGTTTGGTGAACCTTTCATGAGCTTATTCTAACAAGTTATGAAGTGGAGCTTGATCCTTAGAGCTATCCATGTTCATATCATACTTCTACATATGTGATCTAAATTAGCTAAGTTCAACGCAAAGAAATGTCTGTTTGAAATGAGAAAGTCTGCTAAGCCAACTAATGGCGGTGTAATAGGTTGCATCCATTCCAATCTTCTGCTAATCTAAAAGCCATGTCTTCTGTGAGCCCTTCATGAGCTTATGTCTTTGGTGAACCTTTCATGAGCTTATTCTAACGAGTTATGAAGTGGAGCTTGATCCTTAGAGCTATCCATGTTCATATCATACTTCTACACATGTGATCTAAATTAGCTACGTTCAACGCAATGAAATGTCTGTTTGAAATGAGAAAGTGTGCTAAGCCAACTAATGGCGGTGTAATAGGTTGCATCCAGTCCAATCTTCTCCTAATCTAAAAGCCATGTCTTCTGTGAGCCTTTCATGAGCTTATGTGTTTGGTGAACGTTTTATGAGCTTATTCTAACGAGTTATGAAGTGGAGCTTGATCCTTAGAGCTATCCATGTTCATATCATACTTCTACACATGTGATCTAAATTAGCTACGTTCAACGCAATGAAATGTCTTTTTGAAATGAGAAAGTGTGCTAAGCAAACTAATGGCGGTGTAATAGGTTGCATCCAGTCCAATCTTCTCCTAATCTAAAAGCCATGTCTTCTGTGAGCCTTTCATGAGCTTATGTCTTTGGTGAACCTTTCATGAGCTTATTCTAACGAGTTATGAAGTGGAGCTTGATCCTTAGAGCTATCCATGTTCATATCATACTTCTACACATGTGATCTAAATTAGCTAAGTTCAACGCAATGAAATGTCAGTTTGAAATGAGAAAGTGTGCTAAACCAACTAATAGAGGTGTAATAGGCTGCATCCAGTCCAATCTTCTCCTAATCTAAAAGCCATGTCTTCTGTGAGCCTTTCATGAGCTTATGTCTTTGGTGAACCTTTCATGAGCTTATTCTAACGAGTTATGAAGTGGAGCTTGATCCTTAGAGCTATCCATGTTCATATCATACTTCTACACATGTGATCTAAATTAGCTACGTTCAACGCAATGAAATGTCTGTTTGAAATGAGAAAGTGTGCTAAGCCAACTAATGGCGGTGTAATAGGTTGCATCCAGTCCAATCTTCTCCTAATCTAAAAGCCATGTCTTCTGTGAGCCTTTCATGAGCTTATGTCTTTGGTGAACCTTTCATGAGCTTATTCTAACGAGTTATGAAGTGGAGCTTGATCCTTAGAGCTATCCATGTTCATATCATACTTCTACACATGTGATCTAAATTATCTAAGTTCAACGCAATGAAATGTCTGTTTGAAATGAGAAAGTGTGCTAAGCCAACTAATGGCGGTGTAATAGGTTGCATGCATTCCAATCTTCTGCTAATCTAAATGCCATGTCTTCTGTTAGCCTTTCATGAGCTTATGTCTTTGGTGAACCTTTCATGAGCTTATTCTAACAAGTTATGAAGTGGAGCTTGATCCTTAGAGCTATCCATGTTCATATCATAATTCTAAACATGTGATCTCAATTAGCTAAGTTCAACGCAATGAAATGTCTGTTTGAAATGAGAAAGTGTGCTAAGCCAACTAATGGCGGTGTAATAGGTTGCATCCAGTCAAATCTTCTGCTAATCTAAAAGCCATGTCTTTTGTGAGCCTTTCATGAGCTTCTGTGTTTGGTGAACCTTTCATGAGCTTATTCTAACGAGTTATGAAGTGGAGCTTGATCCTTAGAGCTATCCATGTTCATATCATACTTCTACACATGTGATCTAAATTAGCTAAGTTCAACGCAAAGAAATGTCTGTTTGAAATGAGAAAGTCTGCTAAGCCAACTAATGGCGGTGTAATAGGTTGCATCCAGTCCAATCTTCTGCTAATCTAAAAGCCATGTCTTCTGTGAGCCTTTCATGAGCTTATGTCTTTGGTGAACCTTTCATGAGCTTATTTTAACTATTTATGAAATGAAGCTTAATCCTTAGAGCTGTCCATGTTCATATCATACTTCTACACATGTGATCTTAATTATCTAAGTTCAACGCAATGAAATGTCTGTTTGACATGTGAAAGTGTGCTAAGCCAATTAACAGCGGTGTAATAGGTTGTATATAATCCAATCTTCTGCTAATCTAAATGTCAAGTCCTTTGTGAATCCTTCATGAGCTTATGTCTTTGGTGAACCTTTCATGAGCTTATTCTAAAGAGTTATGAAGTGAAGCTTGATCCTTAGAGCTATCCATGTTCATATCATACTTCTACACATGTGATCTCAATTAGCTAATTAACGCAATGAAATGTCAGTTTGAAATGAGAAAGTGTGCTAAGGCAACTAATAGAGGTGTAATAGGTTGCATCCAGTCCAATCTTCTCCTAATCTAAAAGCCATGTCTTCTGTGAGCCTTTCATGGGCTTATGTCTTTGGTAAACCTTTCATGAGCTTATTCTAACGAGTTATGAAGTGGAGCTTGATCCTTAGAGCTTTCCATGTTCATATCATACTTCTACACAAGTGATCTAAATTAGCTAAGTTCAACGCAATGAAATGTCTTTTTGAAATGCGAAAGTGTGCTAAGCCAACTAATGGCGGTGTAATAGGTTGCATCCAGTCCAATCTTCTCCTAATCTAAAAGCCATGTCTTCTGTGAGCCTTTCATGAGCTTATGTCTTTGGTGATCCTTTCATGAGCTTATTCTAAAGAGTTATGAAGTGAAGCTTGATCCTTAGAGCTATCCATGTTCATATCATACTTCTACACATGTGATCTAAATTAGCTACGTTCAACGCAATGAAATGTCTGTTTGAAATGAGAAAGTGTGCTAAGCCAACTAATGGCGGTGTAATAGGTTGCATCCAGTCCAATCTTCTCCTAATCTAAAAGCCATGTCTTCTGTGAGCCTTTCATGAGCTTATGTGTTTGGTGAACCTTTCATGAGCTTATTCTAACGAGTTATGAAGTGGAGCTTGATCCTTAGAGCTATCCATGTTCATATCATACTTCTACACATGTGATCTAAATTAGCTATGTTCAACGCAATGAAATGTCAGTTTGAAAGGAGAAAGTGTGCTAAACCAACTAATAGAGATGTAATAGGTTGCATCCAGTCCAATCTTCTCCTAATCTAAAAGCCATGTCTTCTGTGAGCCTTTCATGAGCTTATGTCTTTGGTGAACCTTTCATGAGCTTATTCTAACGAGTTATGAAGTGGAGCTTGATCCTTAGAGCTATCCATGTTCATATCATACTTCTACACATGTGATCTAAATTAGCTACGTTCAACGCAATGAAATGTCTGTTTGAAATGAGAAAGTGTGCTAAGCCAACTAATGGCGGTGTAATAGGTTGCATCCAGTCCAATCTTCTCCTAATCTAAAAGCCATGTCTTCTGTGAGCCTTTCATGAGCTTATGTTTTTGGTGAACCTTTCATGAGCTTATTCTAACGAGTTATGAAGTGGAGCTTGATCCTTAGAGCTATCCATGTTCATATCATACTTCTACACATGTGATCTAAATTATCTAAGTTCAACGCAATGAAATGTCTGTTTGAAATGAGAAAGTGTGCTAAGCCAACTAATGGCGGTGTAATAGGTTGCATCCATTCCAATCTTCTGCTAATCTAAAAGCCATGTCTTCTGTGAGCCTTTCATGAGCTTATGTCTTTGGTGAACCTTTCATGAGCTTATTCTAACAAGTTATGAAGTGGAGCTTGATCCTTAGAGCTATCCATGTTCATATCATAATTCTAAACATGTGATCTCAATTAGCTAAGTTCAACGCAATGAAATGTCTGTTTGAAATGAGAAAGTGTGCTAAGCCAACTAATGGCGGTGTAATAGGTTGCATCCAGTCAAATCTTCTGCTAATCTAAAAGCCATGTCTTTTGTGAGCCTTTCATGAGCTTCTGTGTTTGGTGAACCTTTCATGAGCTTATTCTAACAAGTTATGAAGTGGAGCTTGATCCTTAGAGCTATCCATGTTCATATCATACTTCTACATATGTGATCTAAATTAGCTAAGTTCAACGCAAAGAAATGTCTGTTTGAAATGAGAAAGTCTGCTAAGCCAACTAATGGCGGTGTAATAGGTTGCATCCATTCCAATCTTCTGCTAATCTAAAAGCCATGTCTTCTGTGAGCCCTTCATGAGCTTATGTCTTTGGTGAACCTTTCATGAGCTTATTCTAACGAGTTATGAAGTGGAGCTTGATCCTTAGAGCTATCCATGTTCATATCATACTTCTACACATGTGATCTAAATTAGCTACGTTCAACGCAATGAAATGTCTGTTTGAAATGAGAAAGTGTGCTAAGCCAACTAATGGCGGTGTAATAGGTTGCATCCAGTCCAATCTTCTCCTAATCTAAAAGCCATGTCTTCTGTGAGCCTTTCATGAGCTTATGTGTTTGGTGAACGTTTTATGAGCTTATTCTAACGAGTTATGAAGTGGAGCTTGATCCTTAGAGCTATCCATGTTCATATCATACTTCTACACATGTGATCTAAATTAGCTACGTTCAACGCAATGAAATGTCTTTTTGAAATGAGAAAGTGTGCTAAGCAAACTAATGGCGGTGTAATAGGTTGCATCCAGTCCAATCTTCTCCTAATCTAAAAGCCATGTCTTCTGTGAGCCTTTCATGAGCTTATGTGTTTGGTGAACCTTTCATGAGCTTATTCTAACAAGTTATGAAGTGGAGCTTGATCCTTAGAGCTATCCATGTTCATATCATACTTCTACACATGTGATCTAAATTAGCTAAGTTCAACGCAATGAAATGTCAGTTTGAAATGAGAAAGTGTGCTAAACCAACTAATAGAGGTGTAATAGGCTGCATCCAGTCCAATCTTCTCCTAATCTAAAAGCCATGTCTTCTGTGAGCCTTTCATGAGCTTATGTCTTTGGTGAACCTTTCATGAGCTTATTCTAACGAGTTATGAAGTGGAGCTTGATCCTTAGAGCTATCCATGTTCATATCATACTTCTACACATGTGATCTAAATTAGCTACGTTCAACGCAATGAAATGTCTGTTTGAAATGAGAAAGTGTGCTAAGCCAACTAATGGCGGTGTAATAGGTTGCATCCAGTCCAATCTTCTCCTAATCTAAAAGCCATGTCTTCTGTGAGCCTTTCATGAGCTTATGTCTTTGGTGAACCTTTCATGAGCTTATTCTAACGAGTTATGAAGTGGAGCTTGATCCTTAGAGCTATCCATGTTCATATCATACTTCTACACATGTGATCTAAATTATCTAAGTTCAACGCAATGAAATGTCTGTTTGAAATGAGAAAGTGTGCTAAGCCAACTAATGGCGGTGTAATAGGTTGCATCCATTCCAATCTTCTGCTAATCTAAATGCCATGTCTTCTGTGAGCCTTTCATGAGCTTATGTCTTTGGTGAACCTTTCATGAGCTTATTCTAACAAGTTATGAAGTGGAGCTTGATCCTTAGAGCTATCCATGTTCATATCATAATTCTAAACATGTGATCTCAATTAGCTAAGTTCAACGCAATGAAATGTCTGTTTGAAATGAGAAAGTGTGCTAAGCCAACTAATGGCGGTGTAATAGGTTGCATCCAGTCAAATCTTCTGCTAATCTAAAAGCCATGTCTTTTGTGAGCCTTTCATGAGCTTCTGTGTTTGGTGAACCTTTCATGAGCTTATTCTAACGAGTTATGAAGTGGAGCTTGATCCTTAGAGCTATCCATGTTCATATCATACTTCTACACATGTTATCTAAATTAGCTAAGTTCAACGCAAAGAAATGTCTGTTTGAAATGAGAAAGTCTGCTAAGCCAACTAATGGCGGTGTAATAGGTTGCATCCAGTCCAATCTTCTGCTAATCTAAAAGCCATGTCTTCTGTGAGCCTTTCATGAGCTTATGTCTTTGGTGAACCTTTCATGAGCTTATTTTAACGATTTATGAAATGAAGCTTAATCCTTAGAGCTATCCATGTTCATATCATACTTCTACACATGTGATCTTAATTATCTAAGTTCAACGCAATGAAATGTCTGTTTGACATGTGAAAGTGTGCTAAGCCAATTAACAGCGGTGTAATAGGTTGTATATAATCCAATCTTCTGCTAATCTAAATGTCAAGTCCTTTGTGAATCCTTCATGAGCTTATGTCTTTGGTGAACCTTTCATGAGCTTATTCTAAAGAGTTATGAAGTGAAGCTTGATCCTTAGAGCTATCCATATTCATATCATACTTCTACACATGTGATCTCAATTAGCTAATTAACGCAATGAAATGTCAGTTTGAAATGAGAAAGTGTGCTAAGCCAACTAATAGAGGTGTAATAGGTTGCATCCAGTCCAATCTTCTCCTAATCTAAAAGCCATGTCTTCTGTGAGCCTTTCATGGGCTTATGTCTTTGGTAAACCTTTCATGAGCTTATTCTAACGAGTTATGAAGTGGAGCTTGATCCTTAGAGCTATCCATGTTCATATCATACTTCTACACAAGTGATCTAAATTAGCTAAGTTCAACGCAATGAAATGTCTTTTTGAAATGCGAAAGTGTGCTAAGCCAACTAATGGCGGTGTAATAGGTTGCATCCAGTCCAATCTTCTCCTAATCTAAAAGCCATGTCTTCTGTGAGCCTTTCATGAGCTTATGTCTTTGGTGATCCTTTCATGAGCTTATTCTAAAGAGTTATGAAGTGAAGCTTGATCCTTAGAGCTATCCATGTTCATATCATACTTCTACACATGTGATCTCAATTAGCTAATTAACGCAATGGAATGTCAGTTTGAAATGAGAAAGTGTGCTAAGCCAACTAATAGAGGTGTAATAGGTTGCATCCAGTCCAATCTTCTCCTAATCTAAAAGCCATGTCTTCTATGAGCCTTTCATGAGCTTATGTCTATGGTGAACCTTTCATGAGCTTATTCTAACGAGTTATGAAGTGAAGCTTTATCCGTAGAGCTATCCACGTTCATATCATACTTCTACACATGTGATCTAAATTAGCTAAGTTCAACGCAAAAAAATGTCTTTTTGAAATGAGAAAGTCTGCTAAGCCAACTAATGGCGGTGTAATAGGTTGCATCCAGTCCAATCTTCTGCTAATCTAAAAGCCATGTCTTTTGTGAGCCTTTCATGAGCTTATGTGTTTGGTGAACCTTTCATGAGCTTATTCTAACGAGTTATGAAGTGGAGCTTGATCCTTAGAGCTATCCATGTTCATATCATACTTCTACACATGTGATCTAAATTAGCTAAGTTCAACGCAAAGAAATGTCTGTTTGAAATGAGAAAGTCTGCTAAGCCAACTAATGGCGGTGTAATAGGTTGCATCCAGTCCAATCTTCTCCTAATCTAAAAGCCATGTCTTCTGTGAGCCTTTCATGAGCTTATGTCTTTGGTGAACCTTTCATGAGCTTATTCTAACGAGTTATGAAGTGGAGCTTGATCCTTAGAGCTATCCATGTTCATATCATACTTCTACACATGTGATCTAAATTAGCTAAGTTCAACGCAATGAAATGTCTGTTTGAAATGAGAAAGTGTGCTAAGCCAACTAATGGCGGTGTAATAGGTTGCATCCAGTCCAATCTTTTGCTAATCTAAAAGCCATGTCTTCTGTGAGCCCTTCATGAGCTTATGTCTTTGGTGAACCTTTCATGAGCTTATTCTAACAAGTTATGAAGTGGAGCTTGATCCTTAGAGCTATCCATGTTCATATCATACTTCTACACATGTGATCTAAATTAGCTACGTTCAACGCAATGAAATGTCTGTTTGAAATGAGAAAGTGTGCTAAGCCAACTAATGGCGGTGTAATAGGTTGCATCCAGTCCAATCTTCTCCTAATCTAAAAGCCATGTCTTCTGTGAGCCTTTCATGAGCTTATGTCTTTGGTGAACCTTTCATGAGCTTATTCTAACGAGTTATGAAGTGGAGCTTGATCCTTAGAGCTATCCATGTTCATATCATACTTCTACACATGTGATCTAAATTAGCTAAGTTCAACGCAATGAAATGTCTGTTTGAAATGAGAAAGTGTGCTAAGCCAACTAATGGCGGTGTAATAGGTTGCATCCAGTCCAATCTTTTGCTAATCTAAAAGCCATGTCTTCTGTGAGCCCTTCATGAGCTTATGTCTTTGGTGAACCTTTCATGAGCTTATTCTAACAAGTTATGAAGTGGAGCTTGATCCTTAGAGCTATCCATGTTCATATCATACTTCTACACATGTGATCTAAATTAGCTACGTTCAACGCAATGAAATGTCTGTTTGAAATGAGAAAGTGTGCTAAGCCAACTAATGGCGGTGTAATAGGTTGCATCCAGTCCAATCTTCTGCTAATCTAAAAGCCATGTCTTCTGTGAGCCTTTCATGAGCTTATGTCTTTGGTGAACCTTTCATGAGCTTATTCTAACAAGTTATGAAGTGGAGCTTGATCCTTAGAGCTATCCATGTTCATATCATACTTCTACACATGTGATCTAAATTAGCTAAGTTCAACGCAATGAAATGTCTTTTTGAAATGCGAAAGTGTGCTAAGCCAACTAATGGCGGTGTAATAGGTTGCATCCAGTCCAATCTTCTGCTAATCTAAAAGCCATGTCTTCTGTTTGCCTTTCATGAGCTTATGTCTTTGGTGAACCTTTCATGAGCTTATTCTAACGAGTTATGAAGTGGAGCTTGATCCTTAGAGCTATCCATGTTCATATCATACTTCTACACACGTGATCAAAATTAGCTAATTAACGCAATGAAATGTCAGTTTGAAATGAGAAAGTGTGCTAAGCCAACTAATAGAGGTGTAATAGGTTGCATCCAGTCCAATCTTCTCCTAATCTTAAAGCCATGTCTTCTGTGAGCCTTTCATGAGCTTATGTCTTTGGTGAACCTTTCATGAGCTTATTCTAACGAGTTATGAAGTGGAGCTTGATCCTTAGAGCTATCCATGTTCATATCATACTTCTACACATGTGATCTAAATTAGCTACGTTCAACGCAATGAAATGTCTGTTTGAAATGAGAAAGTGTGCTAAGCCAACTAATGGCGGTGTAATAGGTTGCATCCAGTCCAATCTTCTGCTAATCTAAAAGCCATGTCTTTTGTGAGCCCTTCATGAGCTTATGTCTTTGGTGAACCTTTCATGAGCTTATTCTAACGAGTTATGAAGTGGAGCTTGATCCTTAGAGCTATCCATGTTCATATCATACTTCTACACATGTGATCTAAATTAGCTACGTTCAACGCAATGAAATGTCTGTTTGACATGTGAAAGTGTGCTAAGCCAATTAACAGCGGTGTAATAGGTTGTATATAGTCCAATCTTCTGCTAATCTAAATGTCAAGTCCTTTGTGAACCCTTCATGAGCTTATGTCTTTGGTGAACCTTCATGAGCTTATTCTAAAGAGTTATGAAGTGAAGCTTGATCCTTAGAGCTATCCATGTTCATATCATACTTCTACACATGTGATCTCAATTAGCTAATTAACGCAATGAAATGTTAGTTTGAAATGAGAAAGTGTGCTAAGCCAACTAATAGAGGTGTAATAGGTTGCATCCAGTCCAATCTTCTCCTAATCTAAAAGCCATGTCTTCTGTGAGCCTTTCATGAGCTTATGTCTTTGGTGAACCTTTCATGAGCTTATTCTAACGAGTTATGAAGTGGAGCTTGATCCTTAGAGCTATCCATGTTCATATCATACTTCTACACATGTGATCTCAATTAGCTAATTAACGCAATGAAATGTCACTTTGAAATGAGAAAGTGTGCTAAGCCAACTAATAGAGGTGTAATAGGTTGCATCCAGTCCAATCTTCTCCTAATCTAAAAGCCATGTCTTCTGTGAGCCTTTCATGAGCTTATGTCTTTGGTGAACCTTTCATGAGCTTATTCTAACGAGTTATGAAGTGGAGCTTGATCCTTAGAGCTATCCATGTTCATATCATACTTCTACACATGTGATCTAAATTAGCTACGTTCAACGCAATGAAATGTCTTTTTGAAATGAGAAAGTGTGCTAAGCCAACTAATGGCGGTGTAATAGGTTGCATCCAGTCCAATCTTCTCCTAATCTAAAAGCCATGTCTTCTGTGAGCCTTTCATGAGCTTATGTCTTTGGTGAACCTTTCATGAGCTTATTCTAACGAGTTATGAAGTGGAGCTTGATCCTTAGAGCTATCCATGTTCATATCATACTTCTACACATGTGATCTAAATTAGCTAAGTTCAACGCAATGAAATGTCAGTTTGAAATGAGAAAGTGTGCTAAACCAACTAATAGAGGTGTAATAGGTTGCATCTAGTCCAATCTTCTCCTAATCTAAAAGCCATGTCTTCTGTGAGCCTTTCATGAGCTTATGTCTTTGGTGAACCTTTCATGAGCTTATTCTAACGAGTTATGAAGTGGAGCTTGATCCTTAGAGCTATCCATGTTCATATCATACTTCTACACATGTGATCTAAATTAGCTACGTTCAACGCAATGAAATGTCTGTTTGAAATGAGAAAGTGTGCTAAGCCAACTAATGGCGGTGTAATAGGTTGCATCCAGTCCAATCTTCTGCTAATCTAAAAGCCATGTCTTTTGTGAGCCCTTCATGAGCTTATGTCTTTGGTGAACCTTTCATGAGCTTATTCTAACGAGTTATGAAGTGGAGCTTGATCCTTAGAGCTATCCATGTTCATATCATACTTCTACACATGTGATCTAAATTAGCTACGTTCAACGCAATGAAATGTCTGTTTGACATGTGAAAGTGTGCTAAGCCAATTAACAGCGGTGTAATAGGTTGTATATAGTCCAATCTTCTGCTAATCTAAATGTCAAGTCCTTTGTGAACCCTTCATGAGCTTATGTCTTTGGTGAACCTTCATTAGCTTATTCTAAAGAGTTATGAAGTGAAGCTTGATCCTTAGAGCTATCCATGTTCATATCATACTTCTACACATGTGATCTCAATTAGCTAATTAACGCAATGAAATGTTAGTTTGAAATGAGAAAGTGTGCTAAGCCAACTAATAGAGGTGTAATAGGTTGCATCCAGTCTAATCTTCTCCTAATCTAAAAGCCATGTCTTCTGTGAGCCTTTCATGAGCTTATGTCTTTGGTGAACCTTTCATGAGCTTATTCTAACGAGTTATGAAGTGGAGCTTGATCCTTAGAGCTATCCATGTTCATATCATACTTCTACACATGTGATCTCAATTAGCTAATTAACGCAATGAAATGTCACTTTGAAATGAGAAAGTGTGCTAAGCCAACTAATAGAGGTGTAATAGGTTGCATCCAGTCCAATCTTCTCCTAATCTAAAAGCCATGTCTTCTGTGAGCCTTTCATGAGCTTATGTCTTTGGTGAACCTTTCATGAGCTTATTCTAACGAGTTATGAAGTGGAGCTTGATCCTTAGAGCTATCCATGTTCATATCATACTTCTACACATGTGATCTAAATTAGCTACGTTCAACGCAATGAAATGTCTTTTTGAAATGAGAAAGTGTGCTAAGCCAACTAATGGCGGTGTAATAGGTTGCATCCAGTCCAATCTTCTCCTAATCTAAAAGCCATGTCTTCTGTGAGCCTTTCATGAGCTTATGTCTTTGGTGAACCTTTCATGAGCTTATTCTAACGAGTTATGAAGTGGAGCTTGATCCTTAGAGCTATCCATGTTCATATCATACTTCTACACATGTGATCTAAATTAGCTAAGTTCAACGCAATGAAATGTCAGTTTGAAATGAGAAAGTGTGCTAAACCAACTAATAGAGGTGTAATAGGTTGCATCCAGTCCAATCTTCTCCTAATCTAAAAGCCATGTCTTCTGTGAGCCTTTCATGAGCTTATGTCTTTGGTGAACCTTTCATGAGCTTATTCTAACGAGTTATGAAGTGGAGCTTGATCCTTAGAGCTATCCATGTTCATATCATACTTCTACACATGTGATCTAAATTAGCTACGTTCAACGCAATGAAATGTCTGTTTGAAATGAGAAAGTGTGCTAAGCCAACTAATGGCGGTGTAATAGGTTGCATCCAGTCCAATCTTCTCCTAATCTAAAAGCCATGTCTTCTGTGAGCCTTTCATGAGCTTATGTCTTTGGTGAACCTTTCATGAGCTTATTCTAACGAGTTATGAAGTGGAGCTTGATCCTTAGAGCTATCCATGTTCATATCATACTTCTACACATGTGATCTAAATTATCTAAGTTCAACGCAATGAAATGTCTGTTTGAAATGAGAAAGTGTGCTAAGCCAACTAATGGCGGTGAAATAGGTTGCATCCATTCCAATCTTCTGCTAATCCAAAAGCCATGTCTTCTGTGAGCCTTTCATGAGCTTATGTCTTTGGTGAACCTTTCATGAGCTTATTCTAACGAGTTATGAAGTGGAGCTTGATCCTTAGAGCTATCCATGTTCATATCATACTTCTACACATGTGATCTAAATTAGCTACGTTCAACGCAATGAAATGTCTGTTTGAAATGAGAAAGTGTGCTAAGCCAACTAATGGCGGTGTAATAGGTTGCATCCAGTCCAATCTTCTCCTAATCTAAAAGCCATGTCTTCTGTGAGCCTTTCATGAGCTTATGTCTTTGGTGAACCTTTCATGAGCTTATTCTAACGAGTTATGAAGTGGAGCTTGATCCTTAGAGCTATCCATGTTCATATCATACTTCTACACATGTGATCTAAATTATCTAAGTTCAACGCAATGAAATGTCTGTTTGAAATGAGAAAGTGTGCTAAGCCAACTAATGGCGGTGAAATAGGTTGCATCCATTCCAATCTTCTGCTAATCCAAAAGCCATGTCTTCTGTGAGCCTTTCATGAGCTTATGTCTTTGGTGAACCTTTCATGAGCTTATTCTAACAAGTTATGAAGTGGAGCTTGATCCTTAGAGCTATCCATGTTGTTATCATAATTCTAAACATGTGATCTTAATTAGCTAAGTTCAACGCAATGAAATGTCTGTTTGAAATGAGAAAGTGTGCTAAGCCAACTAATGGCGGTGTAATAGGTTGCATCCAGTCAAATCTTCTGCTAATCTAAAAGCCATGTCTTTTGTGAGCCTTTCATGAGCTTCTGTGTTTGGTGAACCTTTCATGAGCTTATCTAACAAGTTATGAAGTGGAGCTTGATCCTTAGAGCTATCCATGTTCATATCATACTTCTACATATGTGATCTAAATTAGCTAAGTTCAACGCAAAGAAATGTCTGTTTGAAATGAGAAAGTGTGCTAAGCCAACTAATGGCGGTGTAATAGGTTGCATCCATTCCAATCTTCTGCTAATCTAAAAGCCATGTCTTCTGTGAGCCCTTCATGAGCTTATGTCTTTGGTGAACCTTTCATGAGCTTATTCTAACGAGTTATGAAGTGGAGCTTGATCCTTAGAGCTATCCATGTTCATATCATACTTCTACACATGTGATCTAAATTAGCTAAGTTCAACGCAATGAAATGTCAGTTTGAAATGAGAAAGTGTGCTAAACCAACTAATAGAGGTGTAATAGGTTGCATCCAGTCCAATCTTCTCCTAATCTAAAAGCCATGTCTTCTGTGAGCCTTTCATGAGCTTATGTCTTTGGTGAACCTTTCATGAGCTTATTCTAACGAGTTATGAAGTGGAGCTTGATCCTTAGAGCTATCCATGTTCATATCATACTTCTACACATGTGATCTAAATTAGCTACGTTCAACGCAATGAAATGTCTGTTTGAAATGAGAAAGTGTGCTAAGCCAACTAATGGCGGTGTAATAGGTTGCATCCAGTCCAATCTTCTCCTAATCTAAAAGCCATGTCTTCTGTGAGCCTTTCATGAGCTTATGTCTTTGGTGAACCTTTCATGAGCTTATTCTAAGAAGTTATGAAGTGGAGCTTGATCCTTAGAGCTATCCATGTTCATATCATACTTCTACACATGTGATCTAAATTAGCTAAGTTCAACGCAATGAAATGTCTTTTTGAAATGCGAAAGTGTGCTAAGCCAACTAATGGCGGTGTAATAGGTTGCATCCAGTCCAATCTTCTCCTAATCTAAAAGCCATGTCTTCTGTGAGCCTTTCATGAGCTTATGTCTTTGGTGATCCTTTCATGAGCTTATTCTAAAGAGTTATGAAGTGAAGCTTGATCCTTAGAGCTATCCATGTTCATATCATACTTCTACACATGTGATCTCAATTAGCTAATTAACGCAATGGAATGTCAGTTTGAAATGAGAAAGTGTGCTAAGCCAACTAATAGAGGTGTAATAGGTTGCATCCAGTCCAATCTTCTCCTAATCTAAAAGCCATGTCTTTTGTGAGCCTTTCATGAGCTTATGTCTTTGGTGAACCTTTCATGAGCTTATTCTAACAAGTTATGAAGTGGAGCTTGATCCTTGGAGCTATCCATGTTCATATCATAATTCTAAACATGTGATCTCAATTAGCTAAGTTCAACGCAATGAAATGTCTGTTTGAAATGAGAAAGTGTGCTAAGCCAACTAATGGCGGTGTAATAGGTTGCATCCAGTCAAATCTTCTGCTAATCTAAAAGCCATGTCTTTTGTGAGCCTTTCATGAGCTTCTGTGTTTGGTGAACCTTTCATGAGCTTATTCTAACGAGTTATGAAGTGGAGCTTGATCCTTAGAGCTATCCATGTTCATATCATACTTCTACACATGTGATCTAAATTAGCTAAGTTCAACGCAAAGAAATGTCTGTTTGAAATGAGAAAGTGTGCTAAGCCAACTAATGGCGGTGTAATAGGTTGCATCCAGTCCAATCTTCTGCTAATCTAAAAGCCATGTCTTCTGTGAGCCTTTCATGAGCTTATGTCTTTGGTGAACCTTTCATGAGCTTATTTTAACGATTTATGAAATGAAGCTTAATCCTTAGAGCTATCCATGTTCATATCATACTTCTACACAAGTGATCTAAATTAGCTAAGTTCAACGCAATGAAATGTCTTTTTGAAATGCGAAAGTGTGCTAAGCCAACTAATGGCGGTGTAATAGGTTGCATCCAGTCCAATCTTCTCCTAATCTAAAAGCCATGTCTTCTGTGAGCCTTTCATGAGCTTATGTCTTTGGTGATCCTTTCATGAGCTTATTCTAAAGAGTTATGAAGTGAAGCTTGATCCTTAGAGCTATCCATGTTCATATCATACTTCTACACATGTGATCTCAATTAGCTAATTAACGCAATGGAATGTCAGTTTGAAATGAGAAAGTGTGCTAAGCCAACTAATAGAGGTGTAATAGGTTGCATCCAGTCCAATCTTCTCCTAATCTAAAAGCCATGTCTTCTGTGAGCCTTTCATGAGCTTATGTCTTTGGTGAACCTTCATGAGCTTATTCTAAAGAGTTATGAAGTGAAGCTTGATCCTTAGAGCTATCCATGTTCATATCATACTTCTACACATGTGATCTCAATTAGCTAATTAACGCAATGAAATGTCAGTTTGAAATGAGAAAGTGTGCTAAGCCAACTAATAGAGGTGTAATAGGTTGCATCCAGTCCAATCTTCTCCTAATCTAAAAGCCATGTCTTCTGTGAGCCTTTCATGAGCTTATGTCTTTAGTGAACCTTTCATTAGCTTATTCTAACGAGTTATGAAGTGGAGCTTGATCCTTAGAGCTATCCATGTTCATATCATACTTCTACACATGTGATCTAAATTAGCTACGTTCAACGCAATGAGATGTCTGTTTGAAATGAGAAAGTGTGCTAAGCCAACTAATGGCGGTGTAATAGGTTGCATCCAGTCCAATCTTCTGCTAATCTAAAAGCCATGTCTTTTGTGAGCCCTTCATGAGCTTATGTCTTTGGTGAACCTTTCATGAGCTTATTCTAACGAGTTATGAAGTGGAGCTTGATCCTTAGAGCTATCCATGTTCATATCATACTTCTACACATGTGATCTAAATTAGCTACGTTCAACGCAATGAAATGTCTGTTTGACATGTGAAAGTGTGCTAAGCCAATTAACAGCGGTGTAATAGGTTGTATATAGTCCAATCTTCTGCTAATCTAAATGTCAAGTCCTTTGTGAACCCTTCATGAGCTTATGTCTTTGGTGAACCTTCATGAGCTTATTCTAAAGAGTTATGAAGTGAAGCTTGATCCTTAGAGCTATCCATGTTCATATCATACTTCTACACATGTGATCTCAATTAGCTAATTAACGCAATGAAATGTCAGTTTGAAATGAGAAAGTGTGCTAAGCCAACTAATAGAGGTGTAATAGGTTGCATCCAGTCCAATCTTCTCCTAATCTAAATGCCATGTCTTTTGTGAGCCTTTCATGAGCTTATGTCTTTGGTGAACCTTTCATGAGCTTATTCTAACGAGTTATGAAGTGGAGCTTGATCCTTAAAGCTATCCATGTTCATATCATACTTCTACACATGTGATCTAAATTAGCTATGTTCAACGCAATGAGATGTCTGTTTGAAATGAGAAAGTGTGCTTAGCCAACTAATGGTGGTGTAATAGGTTGCATCCAGTCCAATCTTCTCCTAATCTAAAAGCCATGTCTTCTGTGAGCCTTTCATGAGCTTATGTCTTTGGTGAACCTTTCATGAGCTTATTCTAACGAGTTATGAAGTGGAGCTTGATCCTTAGAGCTATCCATGTTCATATCATACTTCTACACATGTGATCTAAATTAGCTAGGTTCAACGCAATGAAATGTCTGTTTGAAATGAGAAAGTGTGCTAAGCCAACTAATGGCGGTGTAATAGGTTGCATTCAGTCCAATCTTCTGCTAATCTAAAAGCCATGTCTTTTGTGAGCCCTTCATGAGCTTATGTCTTTGGTGAACCTTTCATGAGCTTATTCTAACGAGTTATGAAGTGGAGCTTGATCCTTAGAGCTATCCATGTTCATATCATACTTCTACACAAGTGATCTAAATTAGCTAAGTTCAACGCAATGAAAAGTATGTTTGAAATGAGAAAGTGTGCTAAGCCAACTAATGGCGGTGTAATAGGTTGCATCCAGTCCAATCTTCTGCTAATCTAAAAGCCATGTCTTTTGTGAGCCTTTCATGAGCTTATGTCTTTGGTGAACCTTTCATGAGCTTATACTAACGAGTTATGAAGTGGAGCTTGATCCTTAGAGCTATCCACGTTCATATTATACTTCTACACATGTGATCTCAATTAGCTAAGTTCAACGCAATGAAATGTCTGTTTGAAATGAGAAAGTGTGCTAAGCCAACTAATGGCGGTGTAATAGGTTCATCCAGTCCAATCTTCTGCTAATCTAAAAGCCATGTCTTTTGTGAGCCTTTCATGAGCTTCTGTCTTTGGTGAACCTTTCATGAGCTTATTCTAACGATTTATGAAATGAAGCTTAATCCTTAGAGCTATCCATGTTCATATCATACTTCTACACATGTGATCTTAATTATCTAAGTTCAACGCAATGAAATGTCTGTTTGACATGTGAAAGTGTGCTAAGCCAATTAACAGCGGTGTAATAGGTTGTATATAGTCCAATCTTCTGCTAATCTAAATGTCAAGTCCTTTGTGAACCCTTCATGAGCTTATGTCTTTGGTGAACCTTCATGAGCTTATTCTAAAGAGTTATGAAGTGAAGCTTGATCCTTAGAGCTATCCATGTTCATATCATACTTCTACACATGTGATCTCAATTAGCTAATTAACGCAATGAAATGTCAGTTTGAAATGAGAAAGTGTGCTAAGCCAACTAATAGAGGTGTAATAGGTTGCATCCAGTCCAATCTTCTCCTAATCTAAATGCCATGTCTTTTGTGAGCCTTTCATGAGCTTATGTCTTTGGTGAACCTTTCATGAGCTTATTCTAACGAGTTATGAAGTGGAGCTTGATCCTTAGAGCTATCCACGTTCATATCATACTTCTACACATGTGATCTAAATTAGCTACGTTCAACGCAATGAAATGTCTGTTTGAAATGCGAAAGTGTGCTAAGCCAACTAATGGCGGTGTAATAGGTTGCATCCAGTCCAATCTTCTCCTAATCTAAAAGCCATGTCTTCTTTGAGCCTTTCATGAGCTTATGTCTTTGGTGAACCTTTCATGAGCTTATTCTAACGAGTTATGAAGTGGAGCGTGATCCTTAGAGCTATCCATGTTCATATCATACTTCTACACATGTGATCTCAATTAGCTAATTAACGCAATGAAATGTCAGTTTGAAATGAGAAAGTGTGCTAAGCCAACTAATAGAGGTGTAATAGGTTGCATCCAGTCCAATCTTCTCCTAATCTAAAAGCCATGTCTTCTGTGAGCCTTTCATGAGCTTATGTCTTTGGTGAACCTTTCATGAGCTTATTCTAACGAGTTATGAAGTGGAGCTTGATCCTTAGAGCTATCCACGTTCATATCATACTTCTACACATGTGATCTAAATTAGCTACGTTCAACGCAATGAAATGTCTGTTTGAAATGCGAAAGTGTGCTAAGCCAACTAATGGCGGTGTAATAGGTTGCATCCAGTCCAATCTTCTCCTAATCTAAAAGCCATGTCTTCTTTGAGCCTTTCATGAGCTTATGTCTTTGGTGAACCTTTCATGAGCTTATTCTAACGAGTTATGAAGTGGAGCGTGATCCTTAGAGCTATCCATGTTCATATCATACTTCTACACACGTGATCTATATTAGCTAATTAACGCAATGAAATGTCACTTTGAAATGAGAAAGTGTGCTAAGCCAACTAATAGAGGTGTAATAGGTTGCATCCAGTCCAATCTTCTCCTAATCTAAAAGCCATGTCTTCTGTGAGCCTTTCATGAGCTTATGTCTTTGGTGAACCTTTCATGAGCTTATTCTAACGAGTTATGAAGTGGAGCTTGATCCTTAGAGCTATCCACGTTCATATCATACTTCTACACATGTGATCTCAATTAGCTAAGTTTAACGCAATGAAATGTCTGTTTGAAATGAGAAAGTGTGCTAAGCCAACTAATGGCGGTGTAATAGGTTGCATCCAGTCCAATCTTCTGCTAATCTAAAAGCCATGTCTTTTGTGAGCCTTTCATGAGCTTCTGTCTTTGGTGAACCTTTCATGAGCTTATTCTAACGATTTATGAAATGAAGCTTAATCCTTAGAGCTATCCATGTTCATATCATACTTCTACACATGTGATCTAAATTAGCTACGTTCAACGCAATGAAATGTCTGTTTGACATGTGAAAGTGTGCTAAGCCAATTAACAGCGGTGTAATATGTTGTATATAGTCCAATCTTCTGCTAATCTAAATGTCAAGTCCTTTGTGAACCCTTCATGAGCTTATGTCTTTGGTGAACCTTCATGAGCTTATTCTAAAGAGTTATGAAGTGAAGCTTGATCCTTAGAGCTATCCATGTTCATATCATACTTCTACACATGTGATCTCAATTAGCTAATTAACGCAATGAAATGTCAGTTTGAAATGAGAAAGTGTGCTAAGCCAACTAATAGAGGTGTAATAGGTTGCATCCAGTCCAATCTTCTCCTAATCTAAATGCCATGTCTTTTGTGAGCCTTTCATGAGCTTATGTCTTTGGTGAACCTTTCATGAGCTTATTCTAACGAGTTATGAAGTGGAGCTTGATCCTTAAAGCTATCCATGTTCATATCATACTTCTACACATGTGATCTAAATTAGCTATGTTCAACGCAATGAGATGTCTGTTTGAAATGAGAAAGTGTGCTTAGCCAACTAATGGTGGTGTAATAGGTTGCATCCAGTCCAATCTTCTCCTAATCTAAAAGCCATGTCTTCTGTGAGCCTTTCATGAGCTTATGTCTTTGGTGAACCTTTCATGAGCTTATTCTAACGAGTTATGAAGTGGAGCTTGATCCTTAGAGCTATCCATGTTCATATCATACTTCTACACATGTGATCTAAATTAGCTAGGTTCAACGCAATGAAATGTCTGTTTGAAATGAGAAAGTGTGCTAAGCCAACTAATGGCGGTGTAATAGGTTGCATTCAGTCCAATCTTCTGCTAATCTAAAAGCCATGTCTTTTGTGAGCCCTTCATGAGCTTATGTCTTTGGTGAACCTTCATGAGCTTATTCTAAAGAGTTATGAAGTGAAGCTTGATCCTTAGAGCTATCCATGTTCATATCATACTTCTACACATGTGATCTCAATTAGCTAATTAACGCAATGAAATGTCAGTTTGAAATGAGAAAGTGTGCTAAGCCAACTAATAGAGGTGTAATAGGTTGCATCCAGTCCAATCTTCTCCTAATCTAAATGCCATGTCTTTTGTGAGCCTTTCATGAGCTTATGTCTTTGGTGAACCTTTCATGAGCTTATTCTAACGAGTTATGAAGTGGAGCTTGATCCTTAGAGCTATCCATGTTCATATCATACTTCTACACATGTGATCTAAATTAGCTACGTTCAACGCAATGAAATGTCTGTTTGAAATGAGAAAGTGTGCTAAGCCAACTAATGGCGGTGTAATAGGTTGCATCCAGTCCAATCTTCTCCTAATCTAAAAGCCATGTCTTCTGTGAGCCTTTCATGAGCTTATGTCTTTGGTGAACCTTTCATGAGCTTATTCTAACGAGTTATGAAGTGGAGCTTGATCCTTAGAGCTATCCATGTTCATATCATACTTCTACACATGTGATCTAAATTAGCTACGTTCAACGCAATGAAATGTCAGTTTGAAATGAGAAAGTGTGCTAAGCCAACTAATAGAGGTGTAATAGGTTGCATCCAGTCCAATCTTCTCCTAATCTAAATGCCATGTCTTTTGTGAGCCTTTCATGAGCTTATGTCTTTGGTGAACCTTTCATGAGCTTATTCTAACGAGTTATGAAGTGGAGCTTGATCCTTAGAGCTATCCACGTTCATATCATACTTCTACACATGTGATCTAAATTAGCTACGTTCAACGCAATGAAATGTCTGTTTGAAATGCGAAAGTGTGCTAAGCCAACTAATGGCGGTGTAATAGGTTGCATCCAGTCCAATCTTCTCCTAATCTAAAAGCCATGTCTTCTTTGAGCCTTTCATGAGCTTATGTCTTTGGTGAACCTTTCATGAGCTTATTCTAACGAGTTATGAAGTGGAGCGTGATCCTTAGAGCTATCCATGTTCATATCATACTTCTACACATGTGATCTCAATTAGCTAATTAACGCAATGAAATGTCAGTTTGAAATGAGAAAGTGTGCTAAGCCAACTAATAGAGGTGTAATAGGTTGCATCCAGTCCAATCTTCTCCTAATCTAAAAGCCATGTCTTCTGTGAGCCTTTCATGAGCTTATGTCTTTGGTGAACCTTTCATGAGCTTATTCTAACGAGTTATGAAGTGGAGCTTGATCCTTAGAGCTATCCACGTTCATATCATACTTCTACACATGTGATCTAAATTAGCTACGTTCAACGCAATGAAATGTCTGTTTGAAATGCGAAAGTGTGCTAAGCCAACTAATGGCGGTGTAATAGGTTGCATCCAGTCCAATCTTCTCCTAATCTAAAAGCCATGTCTTCTTTGAGCCTTTCATGAGCTTATGTCTTTGGTGAACCTTTCATGAGCTTATTCTAACGAGTTATGAAGTGGAGCGTGATCCTTAGAGCTATCCATGTTCATATCATACTTCTACACACGTGATCTATATTAGCTAATTAACGCAATGAAATGTCACTTTGAAATGAGAAAGTGTGCTAAGCCAACTAATAGAGGTGTAATAGGTTGCATCCAGTCCAATCTTCTCCTAATCTAAAAGCCATGTCTTCTGTGAGCCTTTCATGAGCTTATGTCTTTGGTGAACCTTTCATGAGCTTATTCTAACGAGTTATGAAGTGGAGCTTGATCCTTAGAGCTATCCACGTTCATATCATACTTCTACACATGTGATCTCAATTAGCTAAGTTTAACGCAATGAAATGTCTGTTTGAAATGAGAAAGTGTGCTAAGCCAACTAATGGCGGTGTAATAGGTTGCATCCAGTCCAATCTTCTGCTAATCTTAAAGCCATGTCTTTTGTGAGCCTTTCATGAGCTTCTGTCTTTGGTGAACCTTTCATGAGCTTATTCTAACGATTTATGAAATGAAGCTTAATCCTTAGAGCTATCCATGTTCATATCATACTTCTACACATGTGATCTAAATTAGCTACGTTCAACGCAATGAAATGTCTGTTTGACATGTGAAAGTGTGCTAAGCCAATTAACAGCGGTGTAATATGTTGTATATAGTCCAATCTTCTGCTAATCTAAATGTCAAGTCCTTTGTGAACCCTTCATGAGCTTATGTCTTTGGTGAACCTTCATGAGCTTATTCTAAAGAGTTATGAAGTGAAGCTTGATCCTTAGAGCTATCCATGTTCATATCATACTTCTACACATGTGATCTCAATTAGCTAATTAACGCAATGAAATGTCAGTTTGAAATGAGAAAGTGTGCTAAGCCAACTAATAGAGGTGTAATAGGTTGCATCCAGTCCAATCTTCTCCTAATCTAAATGCCATGTCTTTTGTGAGCCTTTCATGAGCTTATGTCTTTGGTGAACCTTTCATGAGCTTATTCTAACGAGTTATGAAGTGGAGCTTGATCCTTAAAGCTATCCATGTTCATATCATACTTCTACACATGTGATCTAAATTAGCTATGTTCAACGCAATGAGATGTCTGTTTGAAATGAGAAAGTGTGCTTAGCCAACTAATGGTGGTGTAATAGGTTGCATCCAGTCCAATCTTCTCCTAATCTAAAAGCCATGTCTTCTGTGAGCCTTTCATGAGCTTATGTCTTTGGTGAACCTTTCATGAGCTTATTCTAACGAGTTATGAAGTGGAGCTTGATCCTTAGAGCTATCCATGTTCATATCATACTTCTACACATGTGATCTAAATTAGCTAGGTTCAACGCAATGAAATGTCTGTTTGAAATGAGAAAGTGTGCTAAGCCAACTAATGGCGGTGTAATAGGTTGCATTCAGTCCAATCTTCTGCTAATCTAAAAGCCATGTCTTTTGTGAGCCCTTCATGAGCTTATGTCTTTGGTGAACCTTCATGAGCTTATTCTAAAGAGTTATGAAGTGAAGCTTGATCCTTAGAGCTATCCATGTTCATATCATACTTCTACACATGTGATCTCAATTAGCTAATTAACGCAATGAAATGTCAGTTTGAAATGAGAAAGTGTGCTAAGCCAACTAATAGAGGTGTAATAGGTTGCATCCAGTCCAATCTTCTCCTAATCTAAATGCCATGTCTTTTGTGAGCCTTTCATGAGCTTATGTCTTTGGTGAACCTTTCATGAGCTTATTCTAACGAGTTATGAAGTGGAGCTTGATCCTTAGAGCTATCCATGTTCATATCATACTTCTACACATGTGATCTAAATTAGCTACGTTCAACGCAATGAAATGTCTGTTTGAAATGAGAAAGTGTGCTAAGCCAACTAATGGCGGTGTAATAGGTTGCATCCAGTCCAATCTTCTCCTAATCTAAAAGCCATGTCTTCTGTGAGCCTTTCATGAGCTTATGTCTTTGGTGAACCTTTCATGAGCTTATTCTAACGAGTTATGAAGTGGAGCTTGATCCTTAGAGCTATCCATGTTCATATCATACTTCTACACATGTGATCTAAATTAGCTACGTTCAACGCAATGAAATGTCAGTTTGAAATGAGAAAGTGTGCTAAGCCAACTAATAGAGGTGTAATAGGTTGCATCCAGTCCAATCTTCTCCTAATCTAAAAGCCATGTCTTCTGTGAGCCTTTCATGAGCTTATGTCTTTGGTGAACCTTTCATGAGCTTATTCTAACGAGTTATGAAGTGGAGCTTGATCCTTAGAGCTATCCACGTTCATATCATACTTCTACACATGTGATCTAAATTAGCTACGTTCAACGCAATGAAATGTCTGTTTGAAATGCGAAAGTGTGCTAAGCCAACTAATGGCGGTGTAATAGGTTGCATCCAGTCCAATCTTCTCCTAATCTAAAAGCCATGTCTTCTTTGAGCCTTTCATGAGCTTATGTCTTTGGTGAACCTTTCATGAGCTTATTCTAACGAGTTATGAAGTGGAGCGTGATCCTTAGAGCTATCCATGTTCATATCATACTTCTACACATGTGATCTCAATTAGCTAATTAACGCAATGAAATGTCAGTTTGAAATGAGAAAGTGTGCTAAGCCAACTAATAGAGGTGTAATAGGTTGCATCCAGTCCAATCTTCTCCTAATCTAAAAGCCATGTCTTCTGTGAGCCTTTCATGAGCTTATGTCTTTGGTGAACCTTTCATGAGCTTATTCTAACGAGTTATGAAGTGGAGCTTGATCCTTAGAGCTATCCACGTTCATATCATACTTCTACACATGTGATCTAAATTAGCTACGTTCAACGCAATGAAATGTCTGTTTGAAATGCGAAAGTGTGCTAAGCCAACTAATGGAGGTGTAATAGGTTGCATCCAGTCCAATCTTCTCCTAATCTAAAAGCCATGTCTTCTTTGAGCCTTTCATGAGCTTATGTCTTTGGTGAACCTTTCATGAGCTTATTCTAACGAGTTATGAAGTGGAGCGTGATCCTTAGAGCTATCCATGTTCATATCATACTTCTACACACGTGATCTATATTAGCTAATTAACGCAATGAAATGTCACTTTGAAATGAGAAAGTGTGCTAAGCCAACTAATAGAGGTGTAATAGGTTGCATCCAGTCCAATCTTCTCCTAATCTAAAAGCCATGTCTTCTGTGAGCCTTTCATGAGCTTATGTCTTTGGTGAACCTTTCATGAGCTTATTCTAACGAGTTATGAAGTGGAGCTTGATCCTTAGAGCTATCCACGTTCATATCATACTTCTACACATGTGATCTCAATTAGCTAAGTTTAACGCAATGAAATGTCTGTTTGAAATGAGAAAGTGTGCTAAGCCAACTAATGGCGGTGTAATAGGTTGCATCCAGTCCAATCTTCTGCTAATCTAAAAGCCATGTCTTTTGTGAGCCTTTCATGAGCTTCTGTCTTTGGTGAACCTTTCATGAGCTTATTCTAACGATTTATGAAATGAAGCTTAATCCTTAGAGCTATCCATGTTCATATCATACTTCTACACATGTGATCTAAATTAGCTACGTTCAACGCAATGAAATGTCTGTTTGACATGTGAAAGTGTGCTAAGCCAATTAACAGCGGTGTAATATGTTGTATATAGTCCAATCTTCTGCTAATCTAAATGTCAAGTCCTTTGTGAACCCTTCATGAGCTTATGTCTTTGGTGAACCTTCATGAGCTTATTCTAAAGAGTTATGAAGTGAAGCTTGATCCTTAGAGCTATCCATGTTCATATCATACTTCTACACATGTGATCTCAATTAGCTAATTAACGCAATGAAATGTCAGTTTGAAATGAGAAAGTGTGCTAAGCCAACTAATAGAGGTGTAATAGGTTGCATCCAGTCCAATCTTCTCCTAATCTAAATGCCATGTCTTTTGTGAGCCTTTCATGAGCTTATGTCTTTGGTGAACCTTTCATGAGCTTATTCTAACGAGTTATGAAGTGGAGCTTGATCCTTAAAGCTATCCATGTTCATATCATACTTCTACACATGTGATCTAAATTAGCTATGTTCAACGCAATGAGATGTCTGTTTGAAATGAGAAAGTGTGCTTAGCCAACTAATGGTGGTGTAATAGGTTGCATCCAGTCCAATCTTCTCCTAATCTAAAAGCCATGTCTTCTGTGAGCCTTTCATGAGCTTATGTCTTTGGTGAACCTTTCATGAGCTTATTCTAACGAGTTATGAAGTGGAGCTTGATCCTTAGAGCTATCCATGTTCATATCATACTTCTACACATGTGATCTAAATTAGCTAGGTTCAACGCAATGAAATGTCTGTTTGAAATGAGAAAGTGTGCTAAGCCAACTAATGGCGGTGTAATAGGTTGCATTCAGTCCAATCTTCTGCTAATCTAAAAGCCATGTCTTTTGTGAGCCCTTCATGAGCTTATGTCTTTGGTGAACCTTCATGAGCTTATTCTAAAGAGTTATGAAGTGAAGCTTGATCCTTAGAGCTATCCATGTTCATATCTAACTTCTACACATGTGATCTCAATTAGCTAATTAACGCAATGAAATGTCAGTTTGAAATGAGAAAGTGTGCTAAGCCAACTAATAGAGGTGTAATAGGTTGCATCCAGTCCAATCTTCTCCTAATCTAAATGCCATGTCTTTTGTGAGCCTTTCATGAGCTTATGTCTTTGGTGAACCTTTCATGAGCTTATTCTAACGAGTTATGAAGTGGAGCTTGATCCTTAGAGCTATCCATGTTCATATCATACTTCTACACATGTGATCTAAATTAGCTACGTTCAACGCAATGAAATGTCTGTTTGAAATGAGAAAGTGTGCTAAGCCAACTAATGGCGGTGTAATAGGTTGCATCCAGTCCAATCTTCTCCTAATCTAAAAGCCATGTCTTCTGTGAGCCTTTCATGAGCTTATGTCTTTGGTGAACCTTTCATGAGCTTATTCTAACGAGTTATGAAGTGGAGCTTGATCCTTAGAGCTATCCATGTTCATATCATACTTCTACACATGTGATCTAAATTAGCTACGTTCAACGCAATGAAATGTCTGTTTGAAATGAGAAAGTGTGCTAAGCCAACTAATGGCGGTGTAATAGGTTGCATCCAGTCCAATCTTCTCCTAATCTAAAAGCCATGTCTTCTGTGAGCCTTTCATGAGCTTCTGTCTTTGGTGAACCTTTCATGAGCTTATTCTAACGATTTATGAAATGAAGCTTAATCCTTAGAGCTATCCACGTTCATATCATACTTCTACACATGTGATCTCAATTAGCTAAGTTCAACGCAATGAAATGTCTGTTTGAAATGAGAAAGTGTGCTAAGCCAACTAATGGCGGTGTAATAGGTTGCATCCAGTCCAATCTTCTGCTAATCTAAAAGCCATGTCTTTTGTGAGCCTTTCATGAGCTTATGTCTTTGGTGAACCTTTCATGAGCTTATTCTAACGAGTTATGAAGTGGAGCTTGATCCTTAGAGCTATCCATGTTCATATCATACTTCTACACATGTGATCTAAATTAGCTACGTTCAACGCAATGAAATGTCTGTTTGAAATGCGAAAGTGTGCTAAGCCAACTAATGGCGGTGTAATAGGTTGCATCCAGTCCAATCTTCTCCTAATCTAAAAGCCATGTCTTCTGTAAGCCTTTCATGAGCTTATGTCTTTGGTGAACCTTTCATGAGCTTATTCTAACGAGTTATGAAGTGGAGCTTGATCCTTAGAGCTATCCATGTTCATATCATACTTCTACACATGTGATCTAAATTAGCTACGTTCAACGCAATGAAATGTCTGTTTGAAATGAGAAAGTGTGCTAAGCCAACTAATGGCGGTGTAATAGGTTGCATCCAGTCCAATCTTCTCCTAATCTAAAAGCCATGTCTTCTGTGAGCCTTTCATGAGCTTATGTCTTTGGTGAACCTTTCATGAGCTTATTCTAACGATTTATGAAATGAAGCTTAATCCTTAGAGCTATCCAAGTTCATATCATACTTCTACACATGTGATCTCAATTAGCTAAGTTCAACGCAATGAAATGTCTGTTTGAAATGAGAAAGTGTGCTAAGCCAATTAACAGCGGTGTAATAGGTTGTATATAGTCCAATCTTCTGCTAATCTAAATGTCAAGTCCTTTGTGAACCCTTCATGAGCTTATGTCTTTGGTGAACCTTCATGAGCTTATTCTAAAGAGTTATGAAGTGAAGCTTGATCCTTAGAGCTATCCATGTTCATATCATACTTCTACACATGTGATCTCAATTAGCTAATTAACGCAATGAAATGTCAGTTTGAAATGAGAAAGTGTGCTAAGCCAACTAATAGAGGTGTAATAGGTTGCATCCAGTCCAATCTTCTCCTAATCTAAAAGCAATGTCTTCTGTGAGCCTTTCATGAGCTTATGTCTTTGGTGAACCTTTCATGAGCTTATTCTAACGAGTTATGAAGTGGAGCTTGATCCTTAGAGCTATCCACGTTCATATCATACTTCTACACATGTGATCTAAATTAGCTACGTTCAACGCAATGAAATGTCTGTTTGAAATGCGAAAGTGTGCTAAGCCAACTAATGGCGGTGTAATAGGTTGCATCCAGTCCAATCTTCTCCTAATCTAAAAGCCATGTCTTCTGTAAGCCTTTCATGAGCTTATGTCTTTGGTGAACCTTTCATGAGCTTATTCTAACGAGTTATGAAGTGGAGCTTGATCCTTAGAGCTATCCATGTTCATATCATACTTCTACACATGTGATCTAAATTAGCTACGTTCAACGCAATGAAATGTCTGTTTGAAATGAGAAAGTGTGCTAAGCCAACTAATGGCGGTGTAATAGGTTGCATCCAGTCCAATCTTCTCCTAATCTAAAAGCCATGTCTTCTGTGAGCCTTTCATGAGCTTATGTCTTTGGTGAACCTTTCATGAGCTTATTCTAACGATTTATGAAATGAAGCTTAATCCTTAGAGCTATCCACGTTCATATCATACTTCTACACATGTGATCTCAATTAGCTAAGTTCAACGCAATGAAATGTCTGTTTGAAATGAGAAAGTGTGCTAAGCCAATTAACAGCGGTGTAATAGGTTGTATATAGTCCAATCTTCTGCTAATCTAAATGTCAAGTCCTTTGTGAACCCTTCATGAGCTTATGTCTTTGGTGAACCTTCATGAGCTTATTCTAAAGAGTTATGAAGTGAAGATTGATCCTTAGAGCTATCCATGTTCATATCATACTTCTACACATGTGATCTCAATTACCTAATTAACGCAATGAAATGTCAGTTTGAAATGAGAAAGTGTGCTAAGCCAACTAATAGAGGTGTAATAGGTTGCATCCAGACCAATCTTCTCCTAATCTAAAAGCCATGTCTTCTGTGAGCCTTTCATGAGCTTATGTCTTTGGTGAACCTTTCATGAGCTTATTCTAACGAGTTATGAAGTGGAGCTTGATCCTTAGAGCTATCCATGTTCATATCATACTTCTACACATGTGATCTCAATTAGCTAAGTTCAACGCAATGAAATGTCTGTTTGAAATGAGAAAGTGTGCTAAGCCAACTAATGGCGGTGTAATAGATTGCATCCAGTCCAATCTTCTCCTAATCTAAAAGCCATGTCGTCTGTGAGCCTTTCATGAGCTTATGTCTTTGGTGAACCTTTCATTAGCTTATTCTAACGAGTTATGAAGTGGAGCTTGATCCTTAGAGCTATCCATGTTCATATCATACTTCTACACATGTGATCTAAATTAGCTAGGTTCAACGCAATGAAATGTCTGTTTGAAATGAGAAAGTGTGCTAAGCCAACTAATGGCGGTGTAAGAGATTGCATCCAGTCCAATCTTCTCCTAATCTAAAAGCCATGTCGTCTGTGAGCCTTTCATGAGCTTATGTCTTTGGTGAACCTTTCATGAGCTTATTCTAACGAGTTATGAAGTGGAGCTTGATCCTTAGAGCAATCCATGTTCATATCATACTTCTACACATGTGATCTAAATTAGCTAGGTTCAACGCAATGAAATGTCTGTTTGAAATGAGAAAGTGTGCTAAGCCAACTAATGGCGGTGTAATAGGTTGCATCCAGTCCAATCTTCTCCTAATCTAAAAGCCATGTCTTCTGTGAGCCTTTCATGAGCTTATGTCTTTGGTGAACCTTTCATTAGCTTATTCTAACGAGTTATGAAGTGGAGCTTGATCCTTAGAGCTATCCATGTTCATATCATACTTCTACACATGTGATCTAAATTAGCTAGGTTCAACGCAATGAAATGTCTGTTTGAAATGCGAAAGTGTGCTAAGCCAACTAATGGCGGTGTAATAGGTTGCATCCAGTCCAATCTTCTCCTAATCTAAAAGCCATGTCTTTTGTGAGCCTTTCATGAGCTTATGTCTTTGGTGAACCTTTCATGAGCTTATTCTAACGAGTTATGAAGTGGAGCTTGATCCTTAGAGCTATCCATGTTCATATCATACTTCTACACATGTGATCTCAATTAGCTAAGTTCAACGCAATGAAATGTCTGTTTGAAATGAGAAAGTGTGCTAAGCCAACTAATGGCGGTGTAATAGGTTGCATCCAGTCCAATCTTCTGCTAATCTAAAAGCCATGTCTTTTGTGAGCCTTTCATGAGCTTATGTCTTTGGTGAACCTTTCATGAGCTTATTCTAACGAGTTATGAAGTGGAGCTTGATCCTTAGAGCTATCCATGTTCATATCATACTTCTACACATGTGATCTAAATTAGCTACGTTCAACGCAATGAAATGTCTGTTTGAAATGCGAAAGTGTGCTAAGCCAACTAATGGCGGTGTAATAGGTTGCATCCAGTCCAATCTTCTCCTAATCTAAAAGCCATGTCTTCTGTAAGCCTTTCATGAGCTTATGTCTTTGGTGAACCTTTCATGAGCTTATTCTAACGAGTTATGAAGTGGAGCTTGATCCTTAGAGCTATCCATGTTCATATCATACTTCTACACATGTGATCTAAATTAGCTACGTTCAACGCAATGAAATGTCTGTTTGAAATGAGAAAGTGTGCTAAGCCAACTAATGGCGGTGTAATAGGTTGCATCCAGTCCAATCTTCTCCTAATCTAAAAGCCATGTCTTCTGTGAGCCTTTCATGAGCTTATGTCTTTGGTGAACCTTTCATGAGCTTATTCTAACGATTTATGAAATGAAGCTTAATCCTTAGAGCTATCCAAGTTCATATCATACTTCTACACATGTGATCTCAATTAGCTAAGTTCAACGCAATGAAATGTCTGTTTGAAATGAGAAAGTGTGCTAAGCCAATTAACAGCGGTGTAATAGGTTGTATATAGTCCAATCTTCTGCTAATCTAAATGTCAAGTCCTTTGTGAACCCTTCATGAGCTTATGTCTTTGGTGAACCTTCATGAGCTTATTCTAAAGAGTTATGAAGTGAAGCTTGATCCTTAGAGCTATCCATGTTCATATCATACTTCTACACATGTGATCTCAATTAGCTAATTAACGCAATGAAATGTCAGTTTGAAATGAGAAAGTGTGCTAAGCCAACTAATAGAGGTGTAATAGGTTGCATCCAGTCCAATCTTCTCCTAATCTAAAAGCAATGTCTTCTGTGAGCCTTTCATGAGCTTATGTCTTTGGTGAACCTTTCATGAGCTTATTCTAACGAGTTATGAAGTGGAGCTTGATCCTTAGAGCTATCCACGTTCATATCATACTTCTACACATGTGATCTAAATTAGCTACGTTCAACGCAATGAAATGTCTGTTTGAAATGCGAAAGTGTGCTAAGCCAACTAATGGCGGTGTAATAGGTTGCATCCAGTCCAATCTTCTCCTAATCTAAAAGCCATGTCTTCTGTAAGCCTTTCATGAGCTTATGTCTTTGGTGAACCTTTCATGAGCTTATTCTAACGAGTTATGAAGTGGAGCTTGATCCTTAGAGCTATCCATGTTCATATCATACTTCTACACATGTGATCTAAATTAGCTACGTTCAACGCAATGAAATGTCTGTTTGAAATGAGAAAGTGTGCTAAGCCAACTAATGGCGGTGTAATAGGTTGCATCCAGTCCAATCTTCTCCTAATCTAAAAGCCATGTCTTCTGTGAGCCTTTCATGAGCTTATGTCTTTGGTGAACCTTTCATGAGCTTATTCTAACGATTTATGAAATGAAGCTTAATCCTTAGAGCTATCCACGTTCATATCATACTTCTACACATGTGATCTCAATTAGCTAAGTTCAACGCAATGAAATGTCTGTTTGAAATGAGAAAGTGTGCTAAGCCAATTAACAGCGGTGTAATAGGTTGTATATAGTCCAATCTTCTGCTAATCTAAATGTCAAGTCCTTTGTGAACCCTTCATGAGCTTATGTCTTTGGTGAACCTTCATGAGCTTATTCTAAAGAGTTATGAAGTGAAGATTGATCCTTAGAGCTATCCATGTTCATATCATACTTCTACACATGTGATCTCAATTACCTAATTAACGCAATGAAATGTCAGTTTGAAATGAGAAAGTGTGCTAAGCCAACTAATAGAGGTGTAATAGGTTGCATCCAGACCAATCTTCTCCTAATCTAAAAGCCATGTCTTCTGTGAGCCTTTCATGAGCTTATGTCTTTGGTGAACCTTTCATGAGCTTATTCTAACGAGTTATGAAGTGGAGCTTGATCCTTAGAGCTATCCATGTTCATATCATACTTCTACACATGTGATCTCAATTAGCTAAGTTCAACGCAATGAAATGTCTGTTTGAAATGAGAAAGTGTGCTAAGCCAACTAATGGCGGTGTAATAGATTGCATCCAGTCCAATCTTCTCCTAATCTAAAAGCCATGTCGTCTGTGAGCCTTTCATGAGCTTATGTCTTTGGTGAACCTTTCATTAGCTTATTCTAACGAGTTATGAAGTGGAGCTTGATCCTTAGAGCTATCCATGTTCATATCATACTTCTACACATGTGATCTAAATTAGCTAGGTTCAACGCAATGAAATGTCTGTTTGAAATGAGAAAGTGTGCTAAGCCAACTAATGGCGGTGTAAGAGATTGCATCCAGTCCAATCTTCTCCTAATCTAAAAGCCATGTCGTCTGTGAGCCTTTCATGAGCTTATGTCTTTGGTGAACCTTTCATGAGCTTATTCTAACGAGTTATGAAGTGGAGCTTGATCCTTAGAGCAATCCATGTTCATATCATACTTCTACACATGTGATCTAAATTAGCTAGGTTCAACGCAATGAAATGTCTGTTTGAAATGAGAAAGTGTGCTAAGCCAACTAATGGCGGTGTAATAGGTTGCATCCAGTCCAATCTTCTCCTAATCTAAAAGCCATGTCTTCTGTGAGCCTTTCATGAGCTTATGTCTTTGGTGAACCTTTCATTAGCTTATTCTAACGAGTTATGAAGTGGAGCTTGATCCTTAGAGCTATCCATGTTCATATCATACTTCTACACATGTGATCTAAATTAGCTAGGTTCAACGCAATGAAATGTCTGTTTGAAATGCGAAAGTGTGCTAAGCCAACTAATGGCGGTGTAATAGGTTGCATCCAGTCCAATCTTCTCCTAATCTAAAAGCCATGTCTTCTTTGAGCCTTTCATGAGCTTATGTCTTTGGTGAACCTTTCATGAGCTTATTCTAACGAGTTATGAAGTGGAGCTTGATCCTTAGAGCTATCCATGTTCATATCATACTTCTACACACGTGATCTATATTAGCTAATTAACGCAATGAAATGTCTGTTTGAAATGAGAAAGTGTGCTAAGCCAACTAATGGCGGTGTAAGAGATTGCATCCAGTCCAATCTTCTCCTAATCTAAAAGCCATGTCGTCTGTGAGCCTTTCATGAGCTTATGTCTTTGGTGAACCTTTCATGAGCTTATTCTAACGAGTTATGAAGTGGAGCTTGATCCTTAGAGCAATCCATGTTCATATCATACTTCTACACATGTGATCTTAATTATCTAAGTTCAACGCAATGAAATGTCTGTTTGACATGTGAAATTGTGTTAAGCCAATTAACAGCGGTGTAATAGGTTGTATATAGTCCAATCTTCTGCTAATCTAAATGTCAAGTCTTTTGTGAACCCTTCATGAGCTTATGTCTTTGGTGAACCTTTCATGAGCTTATGCTAAAGAGTTATGAAGTGAAGATTGATCCTTAGAGCTATCCATGTTCATATCATACTTCTACACATGTGATCTCAATTACCTAATTAACGCAATGAAATGTCAGTTTGAAATGAGAAAGTGTGCTAAGCCAACTAATAGAGGTGTAATAGGTTGCATCCAGACCAATCTTCTCCTAATCTAAAAGCCATGTCTTCTGTGAGCCTTTCATGAGCTTATGTCTTTGGTGAACCTTTCATGAGCTTATTCTAACGAGTTATGAAGTGGAGCTTGATCCTTAGAGCTATCCATGTTCATATCATACTTCTACACATGTGATCTCAATTAGCTAAGTTCAACGCAATGAAATGTCTGTTTGAAATGAGAAAGTGTGCTAAGCCAACTAATGGCGGTGTAATAGATTGCATCCAGTCCAATCTTCTCCTAATCTAAAAGCCATGTCGTCTGTGAGCCTTTCATGAGCTTATGTCTTTGGTGAACCTTTCATTAGCTTATTCTAACGAGTTATGAAGTGGAGCTTGATCCTTAGAGCTATCCATGTTCATATCATACTTCTACACATGTGATCTAAATTAGCTAGGTTCAACGCAATGAAATGTCTGTTTGAAATGAGAAAGTGTGCTAAGCCAACTAATGGCGGTGTAAGAGATTGCATCCAGTCCAATCTTCTCCTAATCTAAAAGCCATGTCGTCTGTGAGCCTTTCATGAGCTTATGTCTTTGGTGAACCTTTCATGAGCTTATTCTAACGAGTTATGAAGTGGAGCTTGATCCTTAGAGCAATCCATGTTCATATCATACTTCTACACATGTGATCTAAATTAGCTAGGTTCAACGCAATGAAATGTCTGTTTGAAATGAGAAAGTGTGCTAAGCCAACTAATGGCGGTGTAATAGGTTGCATCTAGTCCAATCTTCTCCTAATCTAAAAGCCATGTCTTCTGTGAGCCTTTCATGAGCTTATGTCTTTGGTGAACCTTTCATGAGCTTATTCTAACGAGTTATGAAGTGGAGCTTGATCCTTAGAGCTATCCACGTTCATATTATACTTCTACACATGTGATCTTAATTAGCTAAGTTCAACGCAATGAAATGTCTGTTTGAAATGAGAAAGTGTGCTAAGCCAACTAATGGCGGTGTAATAGGTTGCATCCAGTCCAATCTTCTGCTAATCTAAAAGCCATGTCTTTTGTGAGCCTTTCATGAGCTTCTGTCTTTGGTGAACCTTTCATGAGCTTATTCTATAGATTTATGAAATGAAGCTTAATCCTTAGAGCTATCCATGTTCATATCATACTTCTACACATGTGATCTCAATTAGCTACGTTCAACGCAATGAAATGTCTGTTTGACATGTGAAAGTGTGCTAAGCCAATTAACAGCGGTGTAATAGGTTGTATATAGTCCAATCTTCTGCTAATCTAAATGTCAAGTCCTTTGTGAACCCTTCATGAGCTTATGTCTTTGGTGAACCTTCATGAGCTTATTCTAAAGAGTTATGAAGTGAAGCTTGATCCTTAGAGCTATCCATGTTCATATCATACTTCTACACATGTGATCTCAATTAGCTAATTAACGCAATGAAATGTCAGTTTGAAATGAGAAAGTGTGCTAAGCCAACTAATAGAGGTGTAATAGGTTGCATCCAGTCCAATCTTCTCCTAATCTAAAAGCCATGTCTTCTGTGAGCCTTTCATGAGCTTATGTCTTTAGTGAACCTTTCATGAGCTTATTCTAACGAGTTATGAAGTGGAGCTTGATCTTTAGAGCTATCCACGTTCATATCATACTTCTACACATGTGATCTAAATTAGCTACGTTCAACGCAATGAAATGTCTGTTTGAAATGAGAAAGTGTGCTAAGCCAACTAATGGCGGTGTAATAGGTTGCATCCAGTCCAATCTTCTCCTAATCTAAAAGCCATGTCTTCTTTGAGCCTTTCATGAGCTTATGTCTTTGGTGAACCTTTCATGAGCTTATTCTAACGAGTTATGAAGTGGAGCGTGATCCTTAGAGCTATCCATGTTCATATCATACTTCTACACACGTGATCTATATTAGCTAATTAACGCAATGAAATGTCACTTTGAAATGAGAAAGTGTGCTAAGCCAACTAATAGAGGTGTAATAGGTTGCATCCAGTCCAATCTTCTCCTAATCTAAAAGCCATGTCTTCTGTGAGCCTTTCATGAGCTTATGTCTTTGGTGAACCTTTCATGAGCTTATTCTAACGAGTTATGAAGTGGAGCTTGATCCTTAGAGCTATCCACGTTCATATCATACTTCTACACATGTTATCTCAATTAGATAAGTTCAACGCAATGAAATGTCTGTTTGAAATGAGAAAGTGTGCTAAGCCAACTAATGGCGGTGTAATAGGTTGCATCCAGTCCAATCTTCTCCTAATCTAAAAGCCATGTCTTCTGTGAGCCTTTCATGAGCTTATGTCTTTGGTGAACCTTTCATGAGCTTATTCTAACGAGTTATGAAGTGGAGCTTGATCCTTAGAGCTATCCACATTCATATTATACTTCTACACATGTGATCTCAATTAGCTAAGTTCAACGCAATGAAATGTCTGTTTGAAATGAGAAAGTGTGCTAAGCCAACTAATGGCGGTGTAATAGGTTGCATCCAGTCCAATCTTCTGCTAATCTAAAAGCCATGTCTTTTGTGAGCCTTTCATGAGCTTCTGTCTTTGATGAACCTTTCATGAGCTTATTCTAACGATTTATGAAATGAAGCTTAATCCTTAGAGCTATCCATGTTCATATCATACTTCTACACATGTGATCTTAATTATCTAAGTTCAACGCAATGAAATGTCTGTTTGACATGTGAAAGTGTGCTAAGCCAATTAACAGCGGTGTAATAGGTTGTATATAGTACAATCTTCTGCTAATCTAAATGTCAAGTCCTTTGTGAACCCTTCATGAGCTTATGTCTTTGGTGAACCTTCATGAGCTTATTCTAAAGAGTTATGAAGTGAAGCTTGATCCTTAGAGCTATCCATGTTCATATCATACTTCTACACATGTGATCTCAATTAGCTAATTAACGCAATGTAATGTCAGTTTGAAATGAGAAAGTGTGCTAAGCCAACTAATAGAGGTGTAATAGGTTGCATCTAGTCCAATCTTCTCCTAATCTAAAAGCCATGTCTTCTGTGAGCCTTTCATGAGCTTATGTCTTTGGTGAACCTTTCATGAGCTTATTCTAACGAGTTATGAAGTGGAGTTTGATCCTTAGAGCTATCCACGTTCATATCATACTTCTACACATGTGATCTAAATTAGCTACGTTCAACGCAATGAAATGTCTGTTTGAAATGCGAAAGTGTGCTAAGCCAACTAATGGCGGTGTAATAGGTTGCATCCAGTCCAATCTTCTCCTAATCTAAAAGCCATGTCTTCTTTGAGCCTTTCATGAGCTTATGTCTTTGGTGAACCTTTCATGAGCTTATTCTAACGAGTTATGAAGTGGAGCGTGATCCTTAGAGCTATCCATGTTCATATCATACTTCTACACACGTGATCTATATTAGCTAATTAACGCAATGAAATGTCACTTTGAAATGAGAAAGTGTGCTAAGCCAACTAATAGAGGTGTAATAGGTTGCATCAAGTCCAATCTTCTCCTAATCTAAAAGCCATGTCTTCTGTGAGCCTTTCATGAGCTTATGTCTTTGGTGAACCTTTCATGAGCTTATTCTAACGAGTTATGAAGTGGAGCTTGATCCTTAGAGCTATCCACGTTCATATCATACTTCTACACATGTGATCTCAATTAGCTAAGTTCAACGCAATGAAATGTCTGTTTGAAATGAGAAAGTGTGCTAAGCCAACTAATGGCGGTGTAATAGGTTGCATCCAGTCAAATCTTCTGCTAATCTAAAAGCCATGTCTTTTGTGAGCCTTTCATGAGCTTCTGTGTTTGGTGAACCTTTCATGAGCTTATTCTAACGATTTATGAAATGAAGCTTAATCCTTAGAGCTATCCATGTTCATATCATACTTCTACACATGTGATCTAAATTAGCTACGTTCAACGCAATGAAATGTCTGTTTGACATGTGAAAGTGTGCTAAGCCAATTAACAGCGGTGTAATAGGTTGTATATAGTCCAATCTTCTGCTAATCTAAATGTCAAGTCCTTTGTGAACCCTTCATGAGCTTATGTCTTTGGTGAACCTTCATGAGCTTATTCTAAAGAGTTATGAAGTGAAGCTTGATCCTTAGAGCTATCCATGTTCATATCATACTTCTACACATGTGATCTCAATTAGCTAATTAACGCAATGAAATGTCAGTTTGAAATGAGAAAGTGTGCTAAGCCAACTAATAGAGGTGTAATAGGTTGCATCCAGTCCAATCTTCTCCTAATCTAAAAGCCATGTCTTCTGTGGTTAGTTTGAAATGAGAAAGTGTGCTAAGCCTACTAATGGTGGTGTAATAGGTGGAATCCAAACCAATCTTCTGCTAATATAAAAGCAATGTCTTTTGTGAGCCCTTCATGAGCTTATGTCTTTGGCGAATCTTTCATGAACTTATTCTAACGAGTTATGAAGTGAAGCTTTATCCATAGAGCTATCCATGTTCATATCATACTTATACACATGTGATCTCAATTAGCTAAGTTCAACGCAATGAAATGTCTGTTTAACATGTGAAACTGTGCTAAGCCAACTAACGGCAGTGTAATAGGTTGCATCTAGTCCAATCTTCTGCTAATCTAAAAGCCTTGTCATTTTTAAGCCCTTCATGAGCTTATGTCTTTCGTAAACCTTGAATGAGCTTATTCTAACGAGTTATGAAGTGAAGCTTTATCCGTAGAGCTATCCATGTTCATATCATACTTCTACACATGTGATCTCAATTAGTTAAGTTCAACGCAATGAAATGTTAGTTTGAAATGAGAAAGTGTGCTAAGCCAACTAATGGTGGTGTAATAGGTGGAATCCAGTCCAATCTTCTGCTAATATAAAAGCAATGTCTTTTGTGAGCCCTTCATGAGCTTATGTCTTTGGCGAATCTTTCATGAACTTATTCTAACGAGTTATGAAGTGAAGCTTTATCCATAGAGCTATCCATGTTCATATCATACTTATACACATGTGATCTCAATTAGCTAAGTTCAACGCAATGAAATGTCTGTTTAACATGTGAAACTGTGCTAAGCCAACTAACGGCAGTGTAATAGGTTGCATCCAGTCCAATCTTCTGCTAATATAAAAGCCATGTCTTTTGTGAGCCCTTCATGAGCTTATGTCTTTGGCAAATCTCTCATGAGCTTATTCTAACGAGTTATGAAGTGAAGCTTTATCCGTAGAGCTATCCATGTTCATATCATACTTCTACACATGTGATCTCAATTAGTTAAGTTCAACGCAATGAAATGTTAGTTTGAAATGAGAAAGTGTGCTAAGCCAACTAATGGTGGTGTAATAGGTGGAATCCAGTCCAATCTTCTGCTAATATAAAAGCAATGTCTTTTGTGAGCCCTTCATGAGCTTATGTCTTTGGCGAATCTTTCATGAACTTATTCTAACGAGTTATGAAGTGAAGCTTTATCCATAGAGCTATCCATGTTCATATCATACTTATACACATGTGATCTCAATTAGCTAAGTTCAACGCAATGAAATGTCTGTTTAACATGTGAAACTGTGCTAAGCCAACTAACGGCAGTGTAATAGGTTGCATCCAGTCCAATCTTCTGCTAATATAAAAGCCATGTCTTTTGTGAGCCCTTCATGAGCTTATGTCTTTGGCAAATCTCTCATGAGCTTATTCTAACGAGTTATGAAGTTAAGCTTTATCCGTAGAGCTATCCATGTTCATATCATACTTCTACACATGTGATCTCAATTAGCTAAGTTCAACGCAATGAAATGTCTGTTTGACATGTGAAAGTGCGCTAAGCCAACTAACGGCACTGTAATAGGTTGCATCCAGTCCAATCTTCCGCTAATCTAAAAGCCTTGACATTTTTGAGCCCTTCATGAGCTTATGCCTTTGGTGAACCTTGAATGAGCTTATTCTAACGATTTATGAAATGAAGCTTGATCCTTAAAGCTATCCATGTTCATATCGTACTTCTACACATGTGATCTCAATTAGCTAAGTTCAACGCAATAAAATGTCTCTTTGACATGTGAAAGTGTGCTAAGCAAGTTAACAGCAGTGTAATAGGCTTCATCAGTCCAATCTTTTGCTAATCTAAAAGCCATGTCTTTTGTGAGCCTTTCATGAGCTTATGTCTTTGGTAAACCTTTCATGAGCTTATTCTAACGAGTTATGAAGTGGAGCTTGATCCTTAGAGCTATCCATGTTCATATCATATTTCTACACATGTGATCTCAATTAGCTAAGTTCAACGCAATGAAATGAGAATGTGTGCTAAGCCAACTAATAGTGGTGTAATAGGTGGAATCTAGTCCAATCTTCTGCTAATATAAAAGTCATGTCTTTTGTGAGCCCTTCATGAGCTTATGTCTTTGGCGAATCTTTCATGAGCTTATTCTAACGAGTTATGAAGTGAAGCTTTATCCGCAGAGCTATCCATGTTCATATCATACTTCTACACATGTGATCTCAATTAGCTAAGTTCAACGCAATGAAATGTCTGTTTCACATGTGAAACTGTGCTAAGCCAACTAACGGCAGTGTAATAGGTTGCATCCAGTCCAATCTTCTGCTAATCTAAAAGCTTTGTCTTTTGTGAGCCCTTCATGAGCTTATGTCTTTGGCAAATCTCTCATGAGCTTATTCTAACGAGTTATGAAGTTAAGCTTTATCCGTAGAGCTATCCATGTTCATATCATACTTCTACACATATGATCTCAATTAGCTAAGTTCAACGCAATGAAATGTCTGTTTGACATGTGAAAGTGCGCTAAGCCAACTAACGGCAGTGTAATAGGTTGCATCCAGTCCAATCTTCTGCTAATCTAAAAGCCTTGTCATTTTTGAGCCCTTCATGAGCTTATGTCTTTGGTGAACCTTGAATGAGCTTATTCTAACGATTTATGAAATGAAGCTTGATCCTTAGAGCTATCCATATTCATATCATACTTCTACACATGTGATCTCAATTAGCTAAGTTCAACGCAATGAAATGTCTGTTTAACATGTGAAACTGTGCTAAGCCAACTAACGGCAGTGTAATAGGTTGCATCCAGTCCAATCTTCTGCTAATATAAAAGCCATGTCTTTTGTGAGCCCTTCATGAGCTTATGTCTTTGGTAAACCTTGAATGAGCTTATTCTAACGAGTTATGAAATAAAGCTTGATCCTTAGAGCTATCCATGTTCATATCATACTTCTACACATGTGATCTCAATTAGTTAAGTTCAACGCAATGAAATGTTAGTTTGAAATGAGAAAGTGTGCTAAGCCTACTAATGGTGGTGTAATAGGTGGAATCCAGTCCAATCTTCTGCTAATATAAAAGCAATGTCTTTTGTGAGCCCTTCATGAGCTTATGTCTTTGGCGAATCTTTCATGAACTTATTCTAACGAGTTATGAAGTGAAGCTTTATCCATAGAGCTATCCATGTTCATATCATACTTATACACATGTGATCTCAATTAGCTAAGTTCAACGCAATGAAATGTCTGTTTAACATGTGAAACTGTGCTAAGCCAACTAACGGCAGTGTAATAGGTTGCATCCAGTCCAATCTTCTGCTAATCTAAAAGCCTTGTCATTTTTAAGCCCTTCATGAGCTTATGCCTATCGTAAACCTTGAATGAGCTTATTCTAACGAGTTATGAAGTGAAGCTTTATCCGTAGAGCTATCCATGTTCATATCATACTTCTACACATGTGATCTCAATTAGTTAAGTTCAACGCAATGAAATGTTAGTTTGAAATGAGAAAGTGTGCTAAGCCAACTAATGGTGGTGTAATAGGTGGAATCCAGTCCAATCTACTGCTAATATAAAAGCAATGTCTTTTGTGAGCCCTTCATGAGCTTATGTCTTTGGCGAATCTTTCATGAACTTATTCTAACGAGTTATGAAGTGAAGCTTTATCCATACAGCTATCCATGTTCATATCATACTTATACACATGTGATCTCAATTAGCTAAGTTCAACGCAATGAAATGTCTATTTAACATGTGAAACTGTGCTAAGCCAACTAACGGCAGTGTAATAGGTTGCATCCAGTCCAATCTTCTGCTAATATAAAAGCCATGTCTTTTGTGAGCCCTTCATAAGCTTATGTCTTTGGCAAATCTCTCATGAGCTTATTCTAACGAGTTATGAAGTGAAGCTTTATCCGTAGAGCTATCCATGTTCATATCATACTTATACACATGTGATCTCAATTAGTTAAGTTCAACGCAATGAAATGTTAGTTTGAAATGAGAAAGTGTGCTAAGCCAACTAATGGTGGTGTAATAGGTGGAATCCAGTCCAATCTTCTGCTAATATAAAAGCAATGTCTTTTGTGAGCCCTTCATGAGCTTATGTCTTTGGCGAATCTTTCATGAACTTATTCTAACGAGTTATGAAGTGAAGCTTTATCCATAGAGCTATCCATGTTCATATCATACTTATACACATGTGATCTCAATTAGCTAAGTTCAACGCAATGAAATGTCTGTTTGACATGTGAAAGTGCGCTAAGCCAACTAACGGCAGTGTAATAGGTTGCATCCAGTCCAATCTTCTGCTAATCTAAAAGCCTTGTCATTTTTGAGCCCTTCATGAGCTTATGTCTTTGGTAAACCTTGAATGAGCTTATTCTAACGAGTTATGAAATGAAGCTTGATCCTTAGAGCTATCCATGTTCATATCATACTTCTACACATGTGATCTCAATTATCTAAGTTCAACGCAATAAAATGTATGTTTGACATGTGAAAGTGTTGTAAGCAAGTTAACAGTAGTATAATAGGCTACATCAGTCCAATCTTCTGCTAATCTAAAAGCCATGTCTTTTGTGAGCCCTTCCTGAGCTTATGTCTTTGGTGAACCTTTCATGAGCTTATTCTAACGAGTTATGAAGTGGAGCTTGATCCTTAGAGCTATCCATGTTCATATCATACTTCTACACATGTGATCTCAATTAGCTAAGTTCAACGCAATGAAATGTCTGTTTAACATGTGAAACTGTGCTAAGCCAACTAACGGCAGTGTAATAGGTTGCATCCAGTCCAATCTTCTGCTAATCTAAAAGCCTTGTCTTTTGTGAGCCCTTCATGAGCTTATGTCTTTGGCAAATCTCTCATGAGCTTATTCTAACGAGTTATAAAGTGAAGCTTTATCCGTAGAGCTATCCATGTTCATATCATACTTATACACATGTGATCTCAATTAGCTAAGTTCAACGCAATGAAATGTCTGTTTGACATGTGAAAGTGCGCTAAGCCAACTAACGGCAGTGTAATAGGTTGCATCCAGTCCAATCTTCTACTAATCTAAAAGCCTTGTCATTTTTGAGCCCTTCATGAGCTTATGTCTTTGGTAAACCTTGAATGAGCTTATTCTAACGAGTTATGAAATGAAGCTTGATCCTTAGAGCTATCCATGTTCATATCATACTTCTACACATGTGATCTCAATTAGTTAAGTTCAACGCAATGAAATGAGAAAGTGTGCTAAGCCAACTAATGGTGGTGTAATAGGTGGAATCCAGTCCAATCTTCTGCTAATATAAAAGCCATGTCTTTTGTGAGCCCTTCATGAGCTTATGTCTTTGGCGAATCTTTCATGAACTTATTCTAACGAGTTATGAAGTGAAGCTTTATCCATAGAGCTATCCATGTTCATATCATACTTATACACATGTGATCTCAATTAGCTAAGTTCAACGCAATGAAATGTCTGTTTAACATGTGAAACTGTGCTAAGCCAACTAACGGCAGTGTAATAGGTTGCATCCAGTCCAATCTTCTGCTAATCTAAAAGCCTTGTCATTTTTAAGCCCTTCATGAGCTTATGTCTTTGGTAAACCTTGAATGAGCTTATTTTAACGAGTTATGAAGTGAAGCTTTATCCGTAGAGCTATCCATGTTCATATCATACTTCTACACATGTGATCTCAATTAGCTAAGTTCAACGCAATGAAATGTCTGATTGACATGTGAAAGTGTGCTAAGCCAGTTAACACCAGTGTGATAGGTTGCATCTAGTCCAATCTTCTTCTAATCTAAAAGCCATGTCTTTTGTGAGCCCTTCATTAGCTTATGACTTTGGCGAACCTTTCATGAGCTTATTCTAACGAGTTATGAAGTGGAGCTTGATCCTTAGAGCTATCCATGTTCATATCATACTTCTACACATGTGATCTAAATTAGCTAAGTTCAACGCAATGAAATGTCTGTTTGACATGTGAAAGTGCGCTAAGCCAACTAATGGCAGTGTAATAGGTTGCATCCAGTCCAATCTTCTGCTAATCTAAAAGCCTTGTCTTTTGTGAGCCCTTCATGAGCTTATGTCTTTGGCAAATCTCTCATGAGCTTATTCTAACGAGTTATGAAGTGAAGCTTTATCCATAGAGCTATCCATGTTCATATCATACTTCTACACATGTGATCTCAATTAGCTAAGTTCAACGCAATGAAATGTCTGTTTGACATGTGAAAGTGCGCTAAGCCAACTAACGGCAGTGTAATAGGTTGCATCCAGTCCAATCTTCTGCTAATCTAAAAGCCTTGTCATTTTTAAGCCCTTCATGAGCTTATGTCTTTCGTAATCCTTGAATGAGCTTATTCTAACGAGTTATGAAGTGAAGCTTTATCCGTAGAGCTATCCATGTTCATATCATACTTCTACACATGTGATCTCAATTAGCTAAGTTCAACGCAATGAAATATCTGTTTCACATGTGAAAGTGCGCTAAGCCAACTAACGGCAGTGTAATAGGTTGCATCAAGTCCAATCTTCTGCTAATCTAAAAGCCTTGTCATTTTTGAGCCCTTCATGAGCTTATGTCTTTGGTGAACCTTGAATGAGCTTATTCTAACGATTTATGAAATGAAGCTTGATCCTTAGAGCTATCCATGTTCATATCATACTTCTACACATGTGATCTCAATTAGCTAAGTTCAACGCAATGAAATGTCTGTTTAACATGTGAAACTGTGCTAAGCCAACTAACGGCAGTGTAATAGGTTGCATCCAGTCCAATCTTCTGCTAATATAAAAGCCATGTCTTTTGTGAGCCCTTCATGAGCTTATGTCTTTGGCAAATCTCTCATGAGCTTATTCTAACGAGTTATAAAGTGAAGCTTTATCCGTAGAGCTATCCATGTTCATATCATACTTATACACATGTGATCTCAAATAGCTAAGTTCAACGCAATGAAATGTCTGTTTGACATGTGAAAGTGCGCTAAGCCAACTAACGGCAGTGTAATAGGTTGCATCCAGTCCAATCTTCTGCTAATCTAAAAGCCTTGTCATTTTTGAGCCCTTCATGAGCTTATGTCTTTGGTAAACCTTGAATGAGCTTATTCTAACGAGTTATGAAATGAAGCTTGATCCTTAGAGCTATCCATGTTCATATCATACTTCTACACATGTGATCTCAATTAGTTAAGTTCAACGCAATGAAATGAGAAAGTGTGCTAAGCCAACTAATGGTGGTGTAATAGGTGGAATCCAGTCCAATCTTCTGCTAATCTAAAAGCCTTGTCTTTTGTGAGCCCTTCATGAGCTTATGTCTTTGGCAAATCTCTCATGAGCTTATTCTAACGAGTTATAAAGTGAAGCTTTATCCGTAGAGCTATCCATGTTCATATCATACTTATACACATGTGATCTCAATTAGCTAAGTTCAACGCAATGAAATGTCTGTTTAACATGTGAAACTGTGCTAAGCCAACTAACGGCAGTGTAATAGGTTGCATCCAGTCCAATCTTCTGCTAATCTAAAAGCCTTGTCATTTTTAAGCCCTTCATGAGCTTATGTCTTTGGTGACCTTGAATGAGCTTATTTTAACGAGTTATGAAGTGAAGCTTTATCCGTAGAGCTATCCATGTTCATATCATACTTCTACACATGTGATCTCAATTAGCTAAGTTCAACGCAATGAAATGTCTGATTGACATGTGAAAGAGTGCTAAGCCAGTTAACACCAGTGTGATAGGTTGCATCTAGTCCAATCTTCTTCTAATCTAAAAGCCATGTCTTTTGTGAGCCCTTCATTAGCTTATGACTTTGGCGAACCTTTCATGAGCTTATTCTAACGAGTTATTAAGTGGAGCTTGATCCTTAGAGCTATCCATGTTCATATCATACTTCTACACATGTGATCTAAATTAGCTAAGTTCAACGCAATGAAATGTCTGTTTGACATGTGAAAGTGCGCTAAGCCAACTAACGGCAGTGTAATAGGTTGCATCCAGTCCAATCTTCTCCTAATCTAAAAGCCTTGTCATTTTTAAGCCCTTCATGAGCTTATGTCTTTCGTAAACCTTGAATGAGCTTATTCTAACGAGTTATGAAATGAAGCTTGATCCTTAGAGCTATCCATGTTCATATCATACTTCTACACATGTGATCTCAATTAGCTAAGTTCAACGCAATGAAATGTCAGTTTGAAATGAGAAAGTGTGCTAAGCCAACTAATGGTGGTGTAATAGGTGGAATCTAGTCCAATCTTCTGCTAATATAAAAGCCAATTCTTTTGTGAGCCCTTCATGAGCTTATGTCTTTGGCAAATCTCTCATGAGCTTATTCTAACGAGTTATAAAGTGAAGCTTTATCCGTAGAGCTATCCATGTTCATATCATACTTATACACATGTGATCTCAATTAGCTAAGTTCAACCCAATGAAATGTCTGTTTGACATGTGAAAGTGCGCTAAGCCAACTAACGGCAGTGTAATAGGTTGCATCCAGTCCAATCTTCAGCTAATCTAAAAGCCTTGTCATTTTTGAGCCCTTCATGAGCTTATGTCTTTGGTAAACCTTGAATGAGCTTATTCTAACGAGTTATGAAATGAAGCTTGATCCTTAGAGCTATCCATGTTCATATCATACTTCTACACATGTGATCTCAATTAGTTAAGTTCAACGCAATGAAATGAGAAAGTGTGCTAAGCCAACTAATGGTGGTGTAATAGGTGGAATCCAGTCCAATCTTCTGCTAATATAAAAGCCATGTCTTTTGTGAGCCCTTCATGAGCTTATGTCTTTGGCGAATCTTTCATGAACTTATTCTAACGAGTTATGAAGTGAAGCTTTATCCATAGAGCTATCCATGTTCATATCATACTTATACACATGTGATCTCAATTAGCTAAGTTCAACGCAATGAAATGTCTGTTTAACATGTGAAACTGTGCTAAGCCAACTAACGGCAGTGTAATAGGTTGCATCCAGTCCAATCTTCTGCTAATCTAAAAGCCTTGTCATTTTTAAGCCCTTCATGAGCTTATGTCTTTGGTGACCTTGAATGAGCTTATTTTAACGAGTTATGAAGTGAAGCTTTATCCGTAGAGCTATCCATGTTCATATCATACTTCTACACATGTGATCTCAATTAGCTAAGTTCAACGCAATGAAATGTCTGATTGACATGTGAAAGAGTGCTAAGCCAGTTAACACCAGTGTGATAGGTTGCATCTAGTCCAATCTTCTTCTAATCTAAAAGCCATGTCTTTTGTGAGCCCTTCATTAGCTTATGACTTTGGCGAACCTTTCATGAGCTTATTCTAACGAGTTATGAAGTGGAGCTTGATCCTTAGAGCTATCCATGTTCATATCATACTTCTACACATGTGATCTAAATTAGCTAAGTTCAACGCAATGAAATGTCTGTTTGACATGTGAAAGTGCGCTAAGCCAACTAACGGCAGTGTAATAGGTTGCATCCAGTCCAATCTTCTCCTAATCTAAAAGCCTTGTCATTTTTAAGCCCTTCATGAGCTTATGTCTTTCGTAAACCTTGAATGAGCTTATTCTAACGAGTTATGAAATGAAGCTTGATCCTTAGAGCTATCCATGTTCATATCATACTTCTACACATGTGATCTCAATTAGCTAAGTTCAACGCAATGAAATGTCAGTTTGAAATGAGAAAGTGTGCTAAGCCAACTAATGGTGGTGTAATAGGTGGAATCTAGTCCAATCTTCTGCTAATATAAAAGCCAATTCTTTTGTGAGCCCTTCATGAGCTTATGTCTTTGGCAAATCTCTCATGAGCTTATTCTAACGAGTTATAAAGTGAAGCTTTATCCGTAGAGCTATCCATGTTCATATCATACTTATACACATGTGATCTCAATTAGCTAAGTTCAACGCAATGAAATGTCTGTTTGACATGTGAAAGTGCGCTAAGCCAACTAACGGCAGTGTAATAGGTTGCATCCAGTCCAATCTTCAGCTAATCTAAAAGCCTTGTCATTTTTGAGCCCTTCATGAGCTTATGTCTTTGGTAAACCTTGAATGAGCTTATTCTAACGAGTTATGAAATGAAGCTTGATCCTTAGAGCTATCCATGTTCATATCATACTTCTACACATGTGATCTCAATTAGTTAAGTTCAACGCAATGAAATGAGAAAGTGTGCTAAGCCAACTAATGGTGGTGTAATAGGTGGAATCCAGTCCAATCTTCTGCTAATATAAAAGCCATGTCTTTTGTGAGCCCTTCATGAGCTTATGTCTTTGGCGAATCTTTCATGAACTTATTCTAACGAGTTATGAAGTGAAGCTTTATCCATAGAGCTATCCATGTTCATATCATACTTATACACATGTGATCTCAATTAGCTAAGTTCAACGCAATGAAATGTCTGTTTAACATGTGAAACTGTGCTAAGCCAACTAACGGCAGTGTAATAGGTTGCATCCAGTCCAATCTTCTGCTAATCTAAAAGCCTTGTCATTTTTAAGCCCTTCATGAGCTTATGTCTTTGGTAAACCTTGAATGAGCTTATTTTAACGAGTTATGAAGTGAAGCTTTATCCATAGAGCTATCCATGTTCATATCATACTTATACACATGTGATCTCAATTAGCTAAGTTCAACGCAATGAAATGTCTGTTTGACATGTGAAAGTGCGCTAAGCCAACTAACGGCAGTGTAATAGGTTGCATCCAGTCCAATCTTCTGCTAATCTAAAAGCCTTGTCATTTTTGAGCCCTTCATGAGCTTATGTCTTTGGTAAACCTTGAATGAGCTTATTCTAACGAGTTATGAAATGAAGCTTGATCCTTAGAGCTATCCATGTTCATATCATACTTCTACACATGTGATCTCAATTATCTAAGTTCAACGCAATAAAATGTATGTTTGACATGTGAAAGTGTTGTAAGCAAGTTAACAGTAGTATAATAGGCTACATCAGTCCAATCTTCTGCTAATCTAAAAGCCATGTCTTTTGTGAGCCCTTCCTGAGCTTATGTCTTTGGTGAACCTTTCATGAGCTTATTCTAACGAGTTATGAAGTGGAGCTTGATCCTTAGAGCTATCCATGTTCATATCATACTTCTACACATGTGATCTCAATTAGCTAAGTTCAACGCAATGAAATGTCTGTTTAACATGTGAAACTGTGCTAAGCCAACTAACGGCAGTGTAATAGGTTGCATCCAGTCCAATCTTCTGCTAATCTAAAAGCCTTGTCTTTTGTGAGCCCTTCATGAGCTTATGTCTTTGGCAAATCTCTCATGAGCTTATTCTAACGAGTTATAAAGTGAAGCTTTATCCGTAGAGCTATCCATGTTCATATCATACTTATACACATGTGATCTCAATTAGCTAAGTTCAACGCAATGAAATGTCTGTTTGACATGTGAAAGTGCGCTAAGCCAACTAACGGCAGTGTAATAGGTTGCATCCAGTCCAATCTTCTACTAATCTAAAAGCCTTGTCATTTTTGAGCCCTTCATGAGCTTATGTCTTTGGTAAACCTTGAATGAGCTTATTCTAACGAGTTATGAAATGAAGCTTGATCCTTAGAGCTATCCATGTTCATATCATACTTCTACACATGTGATCTCAATTAGTTAAGTTCAACGCAATGAAATGAGAAAGTGTGCTAAGCCAACTAATGGTGGTGTAATAGGTGGAATCCAGTCCAATCTTCTGCTAATATAAAAGCCATGTCTTTTGTGAGCCCTTCATGAGCTTATGTCTTTGGCGAATCTTTCATGAACTTATTCTAACGAGTTATGAAGTGAAGCTTTATCCATAGAGCTATCCATGTTCATATCATACTTATACACATGTGATCTCAATTAGCTAAGTTCAACGCAATGAAATGTCTGTTTAACATGTGAAACTGTGCTAAGCCAACTAACGGCAGTGTAATAGGTTGCATCCAGTCCAATCTTCTGCTAATCTAAAAGCCTTGTCATTTTTAAGCCCTTCATGAGCTTATGTCTTTGGTAAACCTTGAATGAGCTTATTTTAACGAGTTATGAAGTGAAGCTTTATCCGTAGAGCTATCCATGTTCATATCATACTTCTACACATGTGATCTCAATTAGCTAAGTTCAACGCAATGAAATGTCTGATTGACATGTGAAAGTGTGCTAAGCCAGTTAACACCAGTGTGATAGGTTGCATCTAGTCCAATCTTCTTCTAATCTAAAAGCCATGTCTTTTGTGAGCCCTTTATTAGCTTATGACTTTGGCGAACCTTTCATGAGCTTATTCTAACGAGTTATGAAGTGGAGCTTGATCCTTAGAGCTATCCATGTTCATATCATACTTCTACACATGTGATCTAAATTAGCTAAGTTCAACGCAATGAAATGTCTGTTTGACATGTGAAAGTGCGCTAAGCCAACTAACGGCAGTGTAATAGGTTGCATCCAGTCCAATCTTCTGCTAATCTAAAAGCCTTGTCTTTTGTGAGCCCTTCATGAGCTTATGTCTTTGGCAAATCTCTCATGAGCTTATTCTAACGAGTTATGAAGTGAAGCTTTATCCATAGAGCTATCCATGTTCATATCATACTTCTACACATGTGATCTCAATTAGCTAAGTTCAACGCAATGAAATGTCTGTTTGACATGTGAAAGTGCGCTAAGCCAACTAACGGCAGTGTAATAGGTTGCATCCAGTCCAATCTTCTGCTAATCTAAAAGCCTTGTCATTTTTAAGCCCTTCATGAGCTTATGTCTTTCGTAAACCTTGAATGAGCTTATTCTAACGAGTTATGAAGTGAAGCTTTATCCGTAGAGCTATCCATGTTCATATCATACTTCTACACATGTGATCTCAATTAGCTAAGTTCAACGCAATGAAATATCTGTTTCACATGTGAAAGTGCGCTAAGCCAACTAACGGCAGTGTAATAGGTTGCATCAAGTCCAATCTTCTGCTAATCTAAAAGCCTTGTCATTTTTGAGCCCTTCATGAGCTTATGTCTTTGGTGAACCTTGAATGAGCTTATTCTAACGATTTATGAAATGAAGCTTGATCCTTAGAGCTATCCATGTTCATATCATACTTCTACACATGTGATCTCAATTAGCTAAGTTCAACGCAATGAAATGTCTGTTTAACATGTGAAACTGTGCTAAGCCAACTAACGGCAGTGTAATAGGTTGCATCCAGTCCAATCTTCTGCTAATATAAAAGCCATGTCTTTTGTGAGCCCTTCATGAGCTTATGTCTTTGGCAAATCTCTCATGAGCTTATTCTAACGAGTTATAAAGTGAAGCTTTATCCGTAGAGCTATCCATGTTCATATCATACTTATACACATGTGATCTCAAATAGCTAAGTTCAACGCAATGAAATGTCTGTTTGACATGTGAAAGTGCGCTAAGCCAACTAACGGCAGTGTAATAGGTTGCATCCAGTCCAATCTTCTGCTAATCTAAAAGCCTTGTCATTTTTGAGCCCTTCATGAGCTTATGTCTTTGGTAAACCTTGAATGAGCTTATTCTAACGAGTTATGAAATGAAGCTTGATCCTTAGAGCTATCCATGTTCATATCATAATTCTACACATGTGATCTCAATTAGTTAAGTTCAACGCAATGAAATGAGAAAGTGTGCTAAGCCAACTAATGGTGGTGTAATAGGTGGAATCCAGTCCAATCTTCTGCTAATCTAAAAGCCTTGTCTTTTGTGAGCCCTTCATGAGCTTATGTCTTTGGCAAATCTCTCATGAGCTTATTCTAACGAGTTATAAAGTGAAGCTTTATCCGTAGAGCTATCCATGTTCATATCATACTTATACACATGTGATCTCAATTAGCTAAGTTCAACGCAATGAAATGTCTGTTTAACATGTGAAACTGTGCTAAGCCAACTAACGGCAGTGTAATAGGTTGCATCCAGTCCAATCTTCTGCTAATCTAAAAGCCTTGTCATTTTTAAGCCCTTCATGAGCTTATGTCTTTGGTGACCTTGAATGAGCTTATTTTAACGAGTTATGAAGTGAAGCTTTATCCGTAGAGCTATCCATGTTCATATCATACTTCTACACATGTGATCTCAATTAGCTAAGTTCAACGCAATGAAATGTCTGATTGACATGTGAAAGAGTGCTAAGCCAGTTAACACCAGTGTGATAGGTTGCATCTAGTCCAATCTTCTTCTAATCTAAAAGCCATGTCTTTTGTGAGCCCTTCATTAGCTTATGACTTTGGCGAACCTTTCATGAGCTTATTCTAACGAGTTATGAAGTGGAGCTTGATCCTTAGAGCTATCCATGTTCATATCATACTTCTACACATGTGATCTAAATTAGCTAAGTTCAACGCAATGAAATGTCTGTTTGACATGTGAAAGTGCGCTAAGCCAACTAACGGCAGTGTAATAGGTTGCATCCAGTCCAATCTTCTCCTAATCTAAAAGCCTTGTCATTTTTAAGCCCTTCATGAGCTTATGTCTTTCGTAAACCTTGAATGAGCTTATTCTAACGAGTTATGAAATGAAGCTTGATCCTTAGAGCTATCCATGTTCATATCATACTTCTACACATGTGATCTCAATTAGCTAAGTTCAACGCAATGAAATATCTGTTTCACATGTGAAAGTGCGCTAAGCCAACTAACGGCAGTGTAATAGGTTGCATCAAGTCCAATCTTCTGCTAATCTAAAAGCCTTGTCATTTTTGAGCCCTTCATGAGCTTATGTCTTTGGTGAACCTTGAATGAGCTTATTCTAACGATTTATGAAATGAAGCTTGATCCTTAGAGCTATCCATGTTCATATCATACTTCTACACATGTGATCTCAATTAGCTAAGTTCAACGCAATGAAATGTCTGTTTAACATGTGAAACTGTGCTAAGCCAACTAACGGCAGTGTAATAGGTTGCATCCAGTCCAATCTTCTGCTAATATAAAAGCCATGTCTTTTGTGAGCCCTTCATGAGCTTATGTCTTTGGCAAATCTCTCATGAGCTTATTCTAACGAGTTATAAAGTGAAGCTTTATCCGTAGAGCTATCCATGTTCATATCATACTTATACACATGTGATCTCAAATAGCTAAGTTCAACGCAATGAAATGTCTGTTTGACATGTGAAAGTGCGCTAAGCCAACTAACGGCAGTGTAATAGGTTGCATCCAGTCCAATCTTCTGCTAATCTAAAAGCCTTGTCATTTTTGAGCCCTTCATAAGCTTATGTCTTTGGTAAACCTTGAATGAGCTTATTCTAACGAGTTATGAAATGAAGCTTGATCCTTAGAGCTATCCATGTTCATATCATACTTCTACACATGTGATCTCAATTAGTTAAGTTCAACGCAATGAAATGAGAAAGTGTGCTAAGCCAACTAATGGTGGTGTAATAGGTGGAATCCAGTCCAATCTTCTGCTAATCTAAAAGCCTTGTCTTTTGTGAGCCCTTCATGAGCTTATGTCTTTGGCAAATCTCTCATGAGCTTATTCTAACGAGTTATAAAGTGAAGCTTTATCCGTAGAGCTATCCATGTTCATATCATACTTATACACATGTGATCTCAATTAGCTAAGTTCAACGCAATGAAATGTCTGTTTAACATGTGAAACTGTGCTAAGCCAACTAACGGCAGTGTAATAGGTTGCATCCAGTCCAATCTTCTGCTAATCTAAAAGCCTTGTCATTTTTAAGCCCTTCATGAGCTTATGTCTTTGGTGACCTTGAATGAGCTTATTTTAACGAGTTATGAAGTGAAGCTTTATCCGTAGAGCTATCCATGTTCATATCATACTTCTACACATGTGATCTCAATTAGCTAAGTTCAACGCAATGAAATGTCTGATTGACATGTGAAAGAGTGCTAAGCCAGTTAACACCAGTGTGATAGGTTGCATCTAGTCCAATCTTCTTCTAATCTAAAAGCCATGTCTTTTGTGAGCCCTTCATTAGCTTATGACTTTGGCGAACCTTTCATGAGCTTATTCTAACGAGTTATGAAGTGGAGCTTGATCCTTAGAGCTATCCATGTTCATATCATACTTCTACACATGTGATCTAAATTAGCTAAGTTCAACGCAATGAAATGTCTGTTTGACATGTGAAAGTGCGCTAAGCCAACTAACGGCAGTGTAATAGGTTGCATCAAGTCCAATCTTCTCCTAATCTAAAAGCCTTGTCATTTTTAAGCCCTTCATGAGCTTATGTCTTTCGTAAACCTTGAATGAGCTTATTCTAACGAGTTATGAAATGAAGCTTGATCCTTAGAGCTATCCATGTTCATATCATACTTCTACACATGTGATCTCAATTAGCTAAGTTCAACGCAATGAAATGTCAGTTTGAAATGAGAAAGTGTGCTAAGCCAACTAATGGTGGTGTAATAGGTGGAATCTAGTCCAATCTTCTGCTAATATAAAAGCCAATTCTTTTGTGAGCCCTTCATGAGCTTATGTCTTTGGCAAATCTCTCATGAGCTTATTCTAACGAGTTATAAAGTGAAGCTTTATCCGTAGAGCTATCCATGTTCATATCATACTTATACACATGTGATCTCAATTAGCTAAGTTCAACGCAATGAAATGTCTGTTTGACATGTGAAAGTGCGCTAAGCCAACTAACGGCAGTGTAATAGGTTGCATCCAGTCCAATCTTCAGCTAATCTAAAAGCCTTGTCATTTTTGAGCCCTTCATGAGCTTATGTCTTTGGTAAACCTTGAATGAGCTTATTCTAACGAGTTATGAAATGAAGCTTGATCCTTAGAGCTATCCATGTTCATATCATACTTCTACACATGTGATCTCAATTAGTTAAGTTCAACGCAATGAAATGAGAAAGTGTGCTAAGCCAACTAATGGTGGTGTAATAGGTGGAATCCAGTCCAATCTTCTGCTAATATAAAAGCCATGTCTTATGTGAGCCCTTCATGAGCTTATGTCTTTGGCGAATCTTTCATGAACTTATTCTAACGAGTTATGAAGTGAAGCTTTATCCATAGAGCTATCCATGTTCATATCATACTTATACACATGTGATCTCAATTAGCTAAGTTCAACGCAATGAAATGTCTGTTTAACATGTGAAACTGTGCTAAGCCAACTAACGGCAGTGTAATAGGTTGCATCCAGTCCAATCTTCTGCTAATCTAAAAGCCTTGTCATTTTTAAGCCCTTCATGAGCTTATGTCTTTGGTGACCTTGAATGAGCTTATTTTAACGAGTTATGAAGTGAAGCTTTATCCGTAGAGCTATCCATGTTCATATCATACTTCTACACATGTGATCTCAATTAGCTAAGTTCAACGCAATGAAATGTCTGATTGACATGTGAAAGAGTGCTAAGCCAGTTAACACCAGTGTGATAGGTTGCATCTAGTCCAATCTTCTTCTAATCTAAAAGCCATGTCTTTTGTGAGCCCTTCATTAGCTTATGACTTTGGCGAACCTTTCATGAGCTTATTCTAACGAGTTATGAAGTGGAGCTTGATCCTTAGAGCTATCCATGTTCATATCATACTTCTACACATGTGATCTAAATTAGCTAAGTTCAACGCAATGAAATGTCTGTTTGACATGTGAAAGTGCGCTAAGCCAACTAACGGCAGTGTAATAGGTTGCATCCAGTCCAATCTTCTCCTAATCTAAAAGCCTTGTCATTTTTAAGCCCTTCATGAGCTTATGTCTTTCGTAAACCTTGAATGAGCTTATTCTAACGAGTTATGAAATGAAGCTTGATCCTTAGAGCTATCCATGTTCATATCATACTTCTACACATGTGATCTCAATTAGCTAAGTTCAACGCAATGAAATGTCAGTTTGAAATGAGAAAGTGTGCTAAGCCAACTAATGGTGGTGTAATAGGTGGAATCTAGTCCAATCTTCTGCTAATATAAAAGCCAATTCTTTTGTGAGCCCTTCATGAGCTTATGTCTTTGGCAAATCTCTCATGAGCTTATTCTAACGAGTTATAAAGTGAAGCTTTATCCGTAGAGCTATCCATGTTCATATCATACTTATACACATGTGATCTCAATTAGCTAAGTTCAACGCAATGAAATGTCTGTTTGACATGTGAAAGTGCGCTAAGCCAACTAACGGCAGTGTAATAGGTTGCATCCAGTCCAATCTTCAGCTAATCTAAAAGCCTTGTCATTTTTGAGCCCTTCATGAGCTTATGTCTTTGGTAAACCTTGAATGAGCTTATTCTAACGAGTTATGAAATGAAGCTTGATCCTTAGAGCTATCCATGTTCATATCATACTTCTACACATGTGATCTCAATTAGTTAAGTTCAACGCAATGAAATGAGAAAGTGTGCTAAGCCAACTAATGGTGGTGTAATAGGTGGAATCCAGTCCAATCTTCTGCTAATATAAAAGCCATGTCTTTTGTGAGCCCTTCATGAGCTTATGTCTTTGGCGAATCTTTCATGAACTTATTCTAACGAGTTATGAAGTGAAGCTTTATCCATAGAGCTATCCATGTTCATATCATACTTATACACATGTGATCTCAATTAGCTAAGTTCAACGCAATGAAATGTCTGTTTAACATGTGAAACTGTGCTAAGCCAACTAACGGCAGTGTAATAGGTTGCATCCAGTCCAATCTTCTGCTAATCTAAAAGCCTTGTCATTTTTAAGCCCTTCATGAGCTTATGTCTTTGGTGACCTTGAATGAGCTTATTTTAACGAGTTATGAAGTGAAGCTTTATCCGTAGAGCTATCCATGTTCATATCATACTTCTACACATGTGATCTCAATTAGCTAAGTTCAACGCAATGAAATGTCTGATTGACATGTGAAAGAGTGCTAAGCCAGTTAACACCAGTGTGATAGGTTGCATCTAGTCCAATCTTCTTCTAATCTAAAAGCCATGTCTTTTGTGAGCCCTTCATTAGCTTATGACTTTGGCGAACCTTTCATGAGCTTATTATAACGAGTTATGAAGTGGAGCTTGATCCTTAGAGCTATCCATGTTCATATCATACTTCTACACATGTGATCTAAATTAGCTAAGTTCAACGCAATGAAATGTCTGTTTGACATGTGAAAGTGCGCTAAGCCAACTAACGGCAGTGTAATAGGTTGCATCCAGTCCAATATTCTGCTAATCTAAAAGCCTTGTCATTTTTAAGCCCTTCATGAGCTTATGTCTTTCGTAAACCTTGAATGAGCTTATTCTAACGAGTTATGAAATGAAGCTTGATCCTTAGAGCTATCCATGTTCATATCATACTTCTACACATGTGATCTCAATTAGCTAAGTTCAACGCAATGAAATGTCAGTTTGAAATGAGAAAGTGTGCTAAGCCAACTAATGGTGGTGTAATAGGTGGAATCTAGTCCAATCTTCTGCTAATATAAAAGCCAATTCTTTTGTGAGCCCTTCATGAGCTTATGTCTTTGGCAAATCTCTCATGAGCTTATTCTAACGAGTTATAAAGTGAAGCTTTATCCGTAGAGCTATCCATGTTCATATCATACTTATACACATGTGATCTCAATTAGCTAAGTTCAACGCAATGAAATGTCTGTTTGACATGTGAAAGTGCGCTAAGCCAACTAACGGCAGTGTAATAGGTTGCATCCAGTCCAATCTTCTGCTAATCTAAAAGCCTTGTCATTTTTGAGCCCTTCATGAGCTTATGTCTTTGGTAAACCTTGAATGAGCTTATTCTAACGAGTTATGAAATGAAGCTTGATCCTTAGAGCTATCCATGTTCATATCATACTTCTACACATGTGATCTCAATTAGTTAAGTTCAACGCAATGAAATGAGAAAGTGTGCTAAGCCAACTAATGGTGGTGTAATAGGTGGAATCCAGTCCAATCTTCTGCTAATCTAAAAGCCTTGTCTTTTGTGAGCCCTTCATGAGCTTATGTCTTTGGCAAATCTCTCATGAGCTTATTCTAACGAGTTATAAAGTGAAGCTTTATCCGTAGAGCTATCCATGTTCATATCATACTTATACACATGTGATCTCAATTAGCTAAGTTCAACGCAATGAAATGTCTGTTTAACATGTGAAACTGTGCTAAGCCAACTAACGGCAGTGTAATAGGTTGCATCCAGTCCAATCTTCTGCTAATCTAAAAGCCTTGTCATTTTTAAGCCCTTCATGAGCTTATGTCTTTGGTGACCTTGAATGAGCTTATTTTAACGAGTTATGAAGTGAAGCTTTATCCGTAGAGCTATCCATGTTCATATCATACTTCTACACATGTGATCTCAATTAGCTAAGTTCAACGCAATGAAATGTCTGATTGACATGTGAAAGAGTGCTAAGCCAGTTAACACCAGTGTGATAGGTTGCATCTAGTCCAATCTTCTTCTAATCTAAAAGACATGTCTTTTGTGAGCCCTTCATTAGCTTATGACTTTGGCGAACCTTTCATGAGCTTATTCTAACGAGTTATGAAGTGGAGCTTGATCCTTAGAGCTATCCATGTTCATATCATACTTCTACACATGTGATCTAAATTAGCTAAGTTCAACGCAATGAAATGTCTGTTTGACATGTGAAAGTGCGCTAAGCCAACTAACGGCAGTGTAATAGGTTGCATCCAGTCCAATCTTCTCCTAATCTAAAAGCCTTGTCATTTTTAAGCCCTTCATGAGCTTATGTCTTTCGTAAACCTTGAATGAGCTTATTCTAACGAGTTATGAAATGAAGCTTGATCCTTAGAGCTATCCATGTTCATATCATACTTCTACACATGTGATCTCAATTAGCTAAGTTCAACGCAATGAAATGTCAGTTTGAAATGAGAAAGTGTGCTAAGCCAACTAATGGTGGTGTAATAGGTGGAATCTAGTCCAATCTTCTGCTAATATAAAAGCCAATTCTTTTGTGAGCCCTTCATGAGCTTATGTCTTTGGCAAATCTCTCATGAGCTTATTCTAACGAGTTATAAAGTGAAGCTTTATCCGTAGAGCTATCCATGTTCATATCATACTTATACACATGTGATCTCAATTAGCTAAGTTCAACGCAATGAAATGTCTGTTTGACATGTGAAAGTGCGCTAAGCCAACTAACGGCAGTGTAATAGGTTGCATCCAGTCCAATCTTCAGCTAATCTAAAAGCCTTGTCATTTTTGAGCCCTTCATGAGCTTATGTCTTTGGTAAACCTTGAATGAGCTTATTCTAACGAGTTATGAAATGAAGCTTGATCCTTAGAGCTATCCATGTTCATATCATACTTCTACACATGTGATCTCAATTAGTTAAGTTCAACGCAATGAAATGAGAAAGTGTGCTAAGCCAACTAATGGTGGTGTAATAGGTGGAATCCAGTCCAATCTTCTGCTAATATAAAAGCCATGTCTTTTGTGAGCCCTTCATGAGCTTATGTCTTTGGCGAATCTTTCATGAACTTATTCTAACGAGTTATGAAGTGAAGCTTTATCCATAGAGCTATCCATGTTCATATCATACTTATACACATGTGATCTCAATTAGCTAAGTTCAACGCAATGAAATGTCTGTTTAACATGTGAAACTGTGCTAAGCCAACTAACGGCAGTGTAATAGGTTGCATCCAGTCCAATCTTCTGCTAATCTAAAAGCCTTGTCATTTTTAAGCCCTTCATGAGCTTATGTCTTTGGTGACCTTGAATGAGCTTATTTTAACGAGTTATGAAGTGAAGCTTTATCCGTAGAGCTATCCATGTTCATATCATACTTCTACACATGTGATCTCAATTAGCTAAGTTCAACGCAATGAAATGTCTGATTGACATGTGAAAGAGTGCTAAGCCAGTTAACACCAGTGTGATAGGTTGCATCTAGTCCAATCTTCTTCTAATCTAAAAGCCATGTCTTTTGTGAGCCCTTCATTAGCTTATGACTTTGGCGAACCTTTCATGAGCTTATTCTAACGAGTTATGAAGTGGAGCTTGATCCTTAGAGCTATCCATGTTCATATCATACTTCTACACATGTGATCTAAATTAGCTAAGTTCAACGCAATGAAATGTCTGTTTGACATGTGAAAGTGCGCTAAGCCAACTAACGGCAGTGTAATAGGTTGCATCCAGTCCAATCTTCTCCTAATCTAAAAGCCTTGTCATTTTTAAGCCCTTCATGAGCTTATGTCTTTCGTAAACCTTGAATGAGCTTATTCTAACGAGTTATGAAATGAAGCTTGATCCTTAGAGCTATCCATGTTCATATCATACTTCTACACATGTGATCTCAATTAGCTAAGTTCAACGCAATGAAATGTCAGTTTGAAATGAGAAAGTGTGCTAAGCCAACTAATGGTGGTGTAATAGGTGGAATCTAGTCCAATCTTCTGCTAATATAAAAGCCAATTCTTTTGTGAGCCCTTCATGAGCTTATGTCTTTGGCAAATCTCTCATGAGCTTATTCTAACGAGTTATAAAGTGAAGCTTTATCCGTAGAGCTATCCATGTTCATATCATACTTATACACATGTGATCTCAATTAGCTAAGTTCAACGCAATGAAATGTCTGTTTGACATGTGAAAGTGCGCTAAGCCAACTAACGGCAGTGTAATAGGTTGCATCCAGTCCAATCTTCAGCTAATCTAAAAGCCTTGTCATTTTTGAGCCCTTCATGAGCTTATGTCTTTGGTAAACCTTGAATGAGCTTATTCTAACGAGTTATGAAATGAAGCTTGATCCTTAGAGCTATCCATGTTCATATCATACTTCTACACATGTGATCTCAATTAGTTAAGTTCAACGCAATGAAATGAGAAAGTGTGCTAAGCCAACTAATGGTGGTGTAATAGGTGGAATCCAGTCCAATCTTCTGCTAATATAAAAGCCATGTCTTTTGTGAGCCCTTCATGAGCTTATGTCTTTGGCGAATCTTTCATGAACTTATTCTAACGAGTTATGAAGTGAAGCTTTATCCATAGAGCTATCCATGTTCATATCATACTTATACACATGTGATCTCAATTAGCTAAGTTCAACGCAATGAAATGTCTGTTTAACATGTGAAACTGTGCTAAGCCAACTAACGGCAGTGTAATAGGTTGCATCCAGTCCAATCTTCTGCTAATCTAAAAGCCTTGTCATTTTTAAGCCCTTCATGAGCTTATGTCTTTGGTGACCTTGAATGAGCTTATTTTAACGAGTTATGAAGTGAAGCTTTATCCGTAGAGCTATCCATGTTCATATCATACTTCTACACATGTGATCTCAATTAGCTAAGTTCAACGCAATGAAATGTCTGATTGACATGTGAAAGAGTGCTAAGCCAGTTAACACCAGTGTGATAGGTTGCATCTAGTCCAATCTTCTTCTAATCTAAAAGCCATGTCTTTTGTGAGCCCTTCATTAGCTTATGACTTTGGCGAACCTTTCATGAGCTTATTATAACGAGTTATGAAGTGGAGCTTGATCCTTAGAGCTATCCATGTTCATATCATACTTCTACACATGTGATCTAAATTAGCTAAGTTCAACGCAATGAAATGTCTGTTTGACATGTGAAAGTGCGCTAAGCCAACTAACGGCAGTGTAATAGGTTGCATCCAGTCCAATATTCTGCTAATCTAAAAGCCTTGTCATTTTTAAGCCCTTCATGAGCTTATGTCTTTCGTAAACCTTGAATGAGCTTATTCTAACGAGTTATGAAATGAAGCTTGATCCTTAGAGCTATCCATGTTCATATCATACTTCTACACATGTGATCTCAATTAGCTAAGTTCAACGCAATGAAATGTCAGTTTGAAATGAGAAAGTGTGCTAAGCCAACTAATGGTGGTGTAATAGGTGGAATCTAGTCCAATCTTCTGCTAATATAAAAGCCAAGTCTTTTGTGAGCCCTTCATGAGCTTATATCTTTGGCGAATCTTTCATGAGCTTATTCTAACGAGTTATGAAGTGAAGCTTTATCCGTAGAGCTATCCATGTTCATATCATACTTATACACATGTGATCTCAATTAGCTAAGTTCAACGCAATGAAATGTCTGTTTGACATGTGAAAGTGTGCTAAGCCAGTTAACAGCAGTATAATAGGTTGCATCTAGTCCAATCTTCTGTTAATCTAAAAGCCATGTCTTTTGTGAGCCCTTCATTAGCTTATGACTTTGGCGAACCTTTCATGAGCTTATTCTAATGAGTTATGAAGTGGAGCTTGATCCTTAGAGCCATCCATGTTCATATCATACTTCTACACATGTGATCTCAATTAGCTTAGTTCAACGCAATGAAATGTCTGTTTAACATGTGAAACTGTTCTAACCCAACTAACGACAGTGTAATAGGTTGCATCCAGTCCAATCTTCTGCTAATCTAAAAGCCTTGTCATTTTTGAGCCCTTCATGAGCTTATGTCTTTGGTGAACCTTGAATGAGCTTATTCTAACGATTTATGAAATGAAGCTTGATCCTTAGAGCTATCCATGTTCAGATCATACTTCTACACATGTGATCTCAATTAGCTAAGTTCAACGCAATGAAATGTCTGTTTAACATGTGAAATTGTGCTAAGCCAACTAACGGCAGTGTAATAGGTTGCATCCAGTCCAATCTTCTGCTAATATAAAAGCCATGTCTTTTGTGAGCCCTTCATGAGCTTATGTCTTTGGCAAATCTCTCATGAGCTTATTCTAACGAGTTATGAAGTGAAGCTTTATCCGTAGAGCTATCCATGTTCATATCATACTTATACACATGTGATCTCAATTAGCTAAGTTCAACGCAATGAAATGTCTGTTTAACATGTGAAACTGTGCTAAGCCAACTAACGGCAGTGTAATAGGTTGCATCCAATCCAATCTTCTGCTAATATAAAAGCCATATCTTTTGTGAGCCCTTCATGAGCTTATGTCTTTGGCAAATCTCTCATGAGCTTATTCTAACGAGTTATAAAGTGAAGCTTTATCCGTAGAGCTATCCATGTTCATATCATACTTATACACATGTGATCTCAATTAGCTAAGTTCAACGCAATGAAATGTCTGTTTGACATGTGAAAGTGCGCTAAGCCAACTAACGGCAGTGTAATAGGTTGCATCAAGTCCACTCTTCTGCTAATCTAAAAGCCTTGTCATTTTTAAGCCCTTCATGAGCTTATGTCTTTCGTAAACCTTGAATGAGCTTATTCTAACGAGTTATGAAGTGAAGCTTTATCCGTAGAGCTATCCATGTTCATATAATACTTCTACACATGTGATCTCAATTAGTTAAGTTCAACGCAATGAAATGTTAGTTTGAAATGAGAAAGTGTGCTAAGCCAACTAATGGTGGTGTAATAGGTGGAATCCAGTCCAATCTTCTGCTAATATAAAAGCAATGTCTTTTGTGAGCCCTTCATGAGCTTATGTCTTTGGCGAATCTTTCATGAACTTATTCTAACGAGTTATGAAGTGAAGCTTTATCCATAGAGCTATCCATGTTCATATCATACTTATACACATGTGATCTCAATTAGCTAAGTTCAACGCAATGAAATGTCTGTTTAACATGTGAAACTGTGCTAAGCCAACTAACGGCAGTGTAATAGGTTGCATCCAGTCCAATCTTCTGCTAATATAAAAGCCATGTTTTTTGTGAGCCCTTCAGGAGCTTATGTCTTTGGCAAATCTCTCATGAGCTTATTCTAACGAGTTATGAAGTTAAGCTTTATCCGTAGAGCTATCCATGTTCATATCATACTTCTACACATGTGATCTCAATTAGCTAAGTTCAACGCAATGAAATGTCTGTTTGACATGTGAAAGTGTGCTAAGCCAGTTAACAGCAGTGTAATAGGTTGCATCTAGTCCAATCTTCTTCTAATCTAAAAGCCATGTCTTTTGTGAGCCCTTCATTAGCTTATGACTTTGGCGAACCTTTCATGAGCTTATTCTAACGAGTTATGAAGTGGAGCTTGATCCTTAGAGCTATCCATGTTCATATCATACTTCTACACATGTGATCTCAATTAGCTAAGTTCAACGCAATGAAATATCTGTTTCACATGTGAAAGTGCGCTAAGCCAACTAACGGCAGTGTAATAGGTTGCATCCAGTCCAATCTTCTGCTAATCTAAAAGCCTTGTCATTTTTGAGCCCTTCATGAGCTTATGTCTTTGGTGAACCTTGAATGAGCTTATTCTAACGATTTATGAAATGAAGCTTGATCCTTAGAGCTATCCATGTTCATATCATACTTCTACACATGTGATCTCAATTAGCTAAGTTCAACGCAATGAAATGTCTGTTTAACATGTGAAACTGTGCTAAGCCAACTAACGGCAGTGTAATAGGTTGCATCCAGTCCAATCTTCTGCTAATATAAAAGCCATGTCTTTTGTGAGCCCTTCATGAGCTTATGTCTTTGGCAAATCTCTCATGAGCTTATTCTAACGAGTTATAAAGTGAAGCTTTATCCGTAGAGCTATCCATGTTCATATCATACTTATACACATGTGATCTCAATTAGCTAAGTTCAACGCAATGAAATGTCTGTTTGACATGTGAAAGTGCGCTAAGCCAACTAACGGCAGTGTAATAGGTTGCATCCAGTCCAATCTTCTGCTAATCTAAAAGCCTTGTCATTTTTGAGCCCTTCATGAGCTTATGTCTTTGGTAAACCTTGAATGAGCTTATTCTAACGAGTTATGAAATGAAGCTTGATCCTTAGAGCTATCCATGTTCATATCATATTTCTACACATGTGATCTCAATTAGTTAAGTTCAACGCAATGAAATGAGAAAGTGTGCTAAGCCAACTAATGGTGGTGTAATAGGTGGAATCCAGTCCAATCTTCTGCTAATATAAAAGCCATGTCTTTTGTGAGCCCTTCATGAGCTTATGTCTTTGGCAAATCTCTCATGAGCTTATTCTAACGAATTATGAAGTGAAGCTTTATCCGTAGAGCTATCCATGTTCATATCATACTTCTACACATGTGATCTCAATTAGCTAAGTTCAACGCAATGAAATGTCTGTTTAACATGTGAAACTGTGCTAAGCCAACTAACGGCAGTGTAATAGGTTGCATCCAGTCCAATCTTCTGCTAATATAAAAGCCATGTCTTTTGTGAGCCCTTCATGAGCTTATGTCTTTGGCAAATCTCTCATGAGCTTATTCTAACGAGTTATGAAGTGAAGCTTTATCCATAGAGCTATCCATGTTCATATCATACTTATACAAATGTGATCTCAATTAGCTAAGTTCAACGCAATGAAATGTCTGTTTGACATGTGAAAGTGTGCTAAGCCAGTTAACAGCAGTGTAATAGGTTGCATCTAGTCCAATCTTCTTCTAATCTAAAAGCCATTCTTTTGTGAGCCCTTCATTAGCTTATGACTTTGGCGAACCTTTCATGAGCTTATTCTAACGAGTTATGAAGTGGAGCTTGATCCTTAGAGCTATCCATGTTCATATCATACTTCTACACATGTGATCTCAATTAGCTAAGTTCAACGCAATGAAATATCTGTTTGACATGTGAAAGTCCGCTAAGCCAACTAACGGCAGTGTAATAGGTTGCATCCAGTCCAATCTTCTGCTAATCTAAAAGCCTTGTCATTTTTGAGCCCTTCATGAGCTTATGTCTTTGGTGAACCTTGAATGAGCTTATTCTAACGATTTATGAAATGAAGCTTGATCCTTAGAGCTATCCATGTTCATATCATACTTCTACACATGTGATCTCAATTAGCTAAGTTCAACGCAATGAAATGTCTGTTTAACATGTGAAACTGTGCTAAGCCAACTAACGGCAGTGTAATAGGTTTCATCCAGTCCAATCTTCTGCTAATATAAAAGCCATGTCTTTTGTGAGCCCTTCATGAGCTTATGTCTTTGGCAAATCTCTCATGAGCTTATTCTAACGAGTTATAAAGTGAAGCTTTATCCGTAGAGCTATCCATGTTCATATCATACTTATACACATGTAATCTCAATTAGCTAAGTTCAACGCAATGAAATGTCTGTTTGACATGTGAAAGTGCGCTAAGCCAACTAACGGCAGTGTAATAGGTTGCATCCAGTCCAATCTTCTGCTAATCTAAAAGCCTTGTCATTTTTGAGCCCTTCATGAGCTTATGTCTTTGGTAAACCTTGAATGAGCTTATTCTAACGAGTTATGAAATGAAGCTTGATCCTTAGAGCTATCCATGTTCATATCATATTTCTACACATGTGATCTCAATTAGTTAAGTTCAACGCAATGAAATGAGAAAGTGTGCTAAGCCAACTAATGGTGGTGTAATAGGTGGAATCCAGTCCAATCTTCTGCTAATATAAAAGCCATGTCTTTTGTGAGCCCTTCATGAGCTTATGTCTTTGGCAAATCTCTCATGAGCTTATTCTAACGAATTATGAAGTGAAGCTTTATCCGTAGAGCTATCCATGTTCATATCATACTTCTACACATGTGATCTCAATTAGCTAAGTTCAACGCAATGAAATGTCTGTTTAACATGTGAAACTGTGCTAAGCCAACTAACGGCAGTGTAATAGGTTGCATCCAGTCCAATCTTCTGCTAATATAAAAGCCATGTCTTTTGTGAGCCCTTCATGAGCTTATGTCTTTGGCAAATCTCTCATGAGCTTATTCTAACGAGTTATAAAGTGAAGCTTTATCCGTAGAGCTATCCATGTTCATATCATACTTATACACATGTAATCTCAATTAGCTAAGTTCAACGCAATGAAATGTCTGTTTGACATGTGAAAGTGCGCTAAGCCAACTAACGGCAGTGTAATAGGTTGCATCCAGTCCAATCTTCTGCTAATCTAAAAGCCTTGTCATTTTTGAGCCCTTCATGAGCTTATGTCTTTGGTAAACCTTGAATGAGCTTATTCTAACGAGTTATGAAATGAAGCTTGATCCTTAGAGCTATCCATGTTCATATCATATTTCTACACATGTGATCTCAATTAGTTAAGTTCAACGCAATGAAATGAGAAAGTGTGCTAAGCCAACTAATGGTGGTGTAATAGGTGGAATCCAGTCCAATCTTCTGCTAATATAAAAGCCATGTCTTTTGTGAGCCCTTCATGAGCTTATGTCTTTGGCAAATCTCTCATGAGCTTATTCTAACGAATTATGAAGTGAAGCTTTATCCGTAGAGCTATCCATGTTCATATCATACTTCTACACATGTGATCTCAATTAGCTAAGTTCAACGCAATGAAATGTCTGTTTAACATGTGAAACTGTGCTAAGCCAACTAACGGCAGTGTAATAGGTTGCATCCAGTCCAATCTTCTGCTAATATAAAAGCCATGTCTTTTGTGAGCCCTTCATGAGCTTATGTCTTTGGCAAATCTCTCATGAGCTTATTCTAACGAGTTATAAAGTGAAGCTTTATCCGTAGAGCTATCCATGTTCATATCATACTTATACACATGTAATCTCAATTAGCTAAGTTCAACGCAATGAAATGTCTGTTTGACATGTGAAAGTGCGCTAAGCCAACTAACGGCAGTGTAATAGGTTGCATCCAGTCCAATCTTCTGCTAATCTAAAAGCCTTGTCATTTTTGAGCCCTTCATGAGCTTATGTCTTTGGTAAACCTTGAATGAGCTTATTCTAACGAGTTATGAAATGAAGCTTGATCCTTAGAGCTATCCATGTTCATATCATATTTCTACACATGTGATCTCAATTAGTTAAGTTCAACGCAATGAAATGAGAAAGTGTGCTAAGCCAACTAATGGTGGTGTAATAGGTGGAATCCAGTCCAATCTTCTGCTAATATAAAAGCCATGTCTTTTGTGAGCCCTTCATGAGCTTATGTCTTTGGCAAATCTCTCATGAGCTTATTCTAACGAATTATGAAGTGAAGCTTTATCCGTAGAGCTATCCATGTTCATATCATACTTCTACACATGTGATCTCAATTAGCTAAGTTCAACGCAATGAAATGTCTGTTTAACATGTGAAACTGTGCTAAGCCAACTAACGGCAGTGTAATAGGTTGCATCCAGTCCAATCTTCTGCTAATATAAAAGCCATGTCTTTTGTGAGCCCTTCATGAGCTTATGTCTTTGGCAAATCTCTCATGAGCTTATTCTAACGAGTTATGAAGTGAAGCTTTATCCGTAGAGCTATCCATGTTCATATCATACTTATACACATGTGATCTCAATTAGCTAAGTTCAACGCAATGAAATGTCTGTTTGACATGTGAAAGTGCGCTAAGCCAACTAACGGCAGTGTAATAGGTTGCATCCAGTCCAATCTTCTGCTAATCTAAAAGCCTTGTCATTTTTGAGCCCTTCATGAGCTTATGTCTTTGGTAAACCTTGAATGAGCTTATTCTAACGAGTTATGAAATGAAGCTTGATCCTTAGAGCTATCCATGTTCATATCATATTTCTACACATGTGATCTCAATTAGTTAAGTTCAACGCAATGAAATGAGAAAGTGTGCTAAGCCAACTAATGGTGGTGTAATAGGTGGAATCCAGTCCAATCTTCTGCTAATATAAAAGCCATGTCTTTTGTGAGCCCTTCATGAGCTTATGTCTTTGGCAAATCTCTCATGAGCTTATTCTAACGAATTATGAAGTGAAGCTTTATCCGTAGAGCTATCCATGTTCATATCATACTTCTACACATGTGATCTCAATTAGCTAAGTTCAACGCAATGAAATGTCTGTTTAACATGTGAAACTGTGCTAAGCCAACTAACGGCAGTGTAATAGGTTGCATCCAGTCCAATCTTCTGCTAATATAAAAGCCATGTCTTTTGTGAGCCCTTCATGAGCTTATGTCTTTGGCAAATCTCTCATGAGCTTATTCTAACGAGTTATGAAGTGAAGCTTTATCCATAGAGCTATCCATGTTCATATCATACTTATACAAATGTGATCTCAATTAGCTAAGTTCAACGCAATGAAATGTCTGTTTGACATGTGAAAGTGTGCTAAGCCAGTTAACAGCAGTGTAATAGGTTGCATCTAGTCCAATCTTCTTCTAATCTAAAAGCCATTCTTTTGTGAGCCCTTCATTAGCTTATGACTTTGGCGAACCTTTCATGAGCTTATTCTAACGAGTTATGAAGTGGAGCTTGATCCTTAGAGCTATCCATGTTCATATCATACTTCTACACATGTGATCTCAATTAGCTAAGTTCAACGCAATGAAATATCTGTTTGACATGTGAAAGTCCGCTAAGCCAACTAACGGCAGTGTAATAGGTTGCATCCAGTCCAATCTTCTGCTAATCTAAAAGCCTTGTCATTTTTGAGCCCTTCATGAGCTTATGTCTTTGGTGAACCTTGAATGAGCTTATTCTAACGATTTATGAAATGAAGCTTGATCCTTAGAGCTATCCATGTTCATATCATACTTCTACACATGTGATCTCAATTAGCTAAGTTCAACGCAATGAAATGTCTGTTTAACATGTGAAACTGTGCTAAGCCAACTAACGGCAGTGTAATAGGTTGCATCCAGTCCAATCTTCTGCTAATATAAAAGCCATGTCTTTTGTGAGCCCTTCATGAGCTTATGTCTTTGGCAAATCTCTCATGAGCTTATTCTAACGAGTTATAAAGTGAAGCTTTATCCGTAGAGCTATCCATGTTCATATCATACTTATACACATGTAATCTCAATTAGCTAAGTTCAACGCAATGAAATGTCTGTTTGACATGTGAAAGTGCGCTAAGCCAACTAACGGCAGTGTAATAGGTTGCATCCAGTCCAATCTTCTGCTAATCTAAAAGCCTTGTCATTTTTGAGCCCTTCATGAGCTTATGTCTTTGGTAAACCTTGAATGAGCTTATTCTAACGAGTTATGAAATGAAGCTTGATCCTTAGAGCTATCCATGTTCATATCATATTTCTACACATGTGATCTCAATTAGTTAAGTTCAACGCAATGAAATGAGAAAGTGTGCTAAGCCAACTAATGGTGGTGTAATAGGTGGAATCCAGTCCAATCTTCTGCTAATATAAAAGCCATGTCTTTTGTGAGCCCTTCATGAGCTTATGTCTTTGGCAAATCTCTCATGAGCTTATTCTAACGAATTATGAAGTGAAGCTTTATCCGTAGAGCTATCCATGTTCATATCATACTTCTACACATGTGATCTCAATTAGCTAAGTTCAACGCAATGAAATGTCTGTTTGACATGTGAAAGTGCGCTAAGCCAACTAACGGCAGTGTAATAGGTTGCATCCAGTCCAATCTTCTGCTAATCTAAAAGCCTTGTCATTTTTGAGCCCTTCATGAGCTTATGTCTTTTGTAAACCTTGAATGAGCTTATTCTAACGAGTTATGAAATGAAGCTTGATCCTTAGAGCTATCCATGTTCATATCATATTTCTACACATGTGATCTCAATTAGTTAAGTTCAACGCAATGAAATGAGAAAGTGTGCTAAGCCAACTAATGGTGGTGTAATAGGTGGAATCCAGTCCAATCTTCTGCTAATATAAAAGCCATGTCTTTTGTGAGCCCTTCATGAGCTTATGTCTTTGGCAAATCTCTCATGAGCTTATTCTAACGAGTTATGAAGTGAAGCTTTATCCGTAGAGCTATCCATGTTCATATCATACTTATACACATGTGATCTCAATTAGCTAAGTTCAACGCAATGAAATGTCTGTTTAACATGTGAAACTGTGCTAAGCCAACTAACGGCAGTGTAATAGGTTGCATCCAGTCCAATCTTCTGCTAAAATAAAAGCCATGTCTTTTGTGAGCCCTTCATGAGCTTATGTCTTTGGCAAATCTCTCATGAGCTTATTCTAACGAGTTATAAAGTGAAGCTTTATCCGTAGAGCTATCCATGTTCATATCATACTTATACACATGTGATCTCAATTAGCTAAGTTAAACGCAATGAAATGTCTGTTTGACATGTGAAAGTGCGCTAAGCCAACTAACGGCAGTGTAATAGGTTGCATCCAGTCCAATCTTCTGCTAATCTAAAAGCCATGTCTTTTGTGAGCCCTTCATGAGCTTATGTCTTTGGCAAATCTCTCATGAGCTTATTCTAACGAGTTATGAAGTTAAGCTTTATCCGTAGAGCTATCCATGTTCATATCATACTTCTACACATGTGATCTCAATTAGCTAAGTTCAACGCAATGAAATGTCTGTTTGACATGTGAAAGTGTGCTAAGCCAGTTAACAGCAGTGTAATAGGTTGCATCTAGTCCAATCTTCTTCTAATCTAAAAGCCATGTCTTTTGTGAGCCCTTCATTAGCTTATGACTTTGGCGAACCTTTCATGAGCTTATTCTAACGAGTTATGAAGTGGAGCTTGATCCTTAGAGCTATCCATGTTCATATCATACTTCTACACATGTGATCTCAATTAGCTAAGTTCAACGCAATGAAATATCTGTTTGACATGTGAAAGTCCGCTAAGCCAACTAACGGCAGTGTAATAGGTTGCATCCAGTCCAATCTTCTGCTAATCTAAAAGCCTTGTCATTTTTGAGCCCTTCATGAGCTTATGTCTTTGGTGAACCTTGAATGAGCTTATTCTAACGATTTATGAAATGAAGCTTGATCCTTAGAGCTATCCATGTTCATATCATACTTCTACACATGTGATCTCAATTAGCTAAGTTCAACGCAATGAAATGTCTGTTTAACATGTGAAACTGTGCTAAGCCAACTAACGGCAGTGTAATAGGTTGCATCCAGTCCAATCTTCTGCTAATATAAAAGCCATGTCTTTTGTGAGCCCTTCATGAGCTTATGTCTTTGGCAAATCTCTCATGAGCTTATTCTAACGAGTTATAAAGTGAAGCTTTATCCGTAGAGCTATCCATGTTCATATCATACTTATACACATGTGATCTCAATTAGCTAAGTTCAACGCAATGAAATGTCTGTTTGACATGTGAAAGTGCGCTAAGCCAACTAACGGCAGTGTAATAGGTTGCATCCAGTCCAATCTTCTGCTAATCTAAAAGCCTTGTCATTTTTGAGCCCTTCATGAGCTTATGTCTTTTGTAAACCTTGAATGAGCTTATTCTAACGAGTTATGAAATGAAGCTTGATCCTTAGAGCTATCCATGTTCATATCATATTTCTACACATGTGATCTCAATTAGTTAAGTTCAACGCAATGAAATGAGAAAGTGTGCTAAGCCAACTAATGGTGGTGTAATAGGTGGAATCCAGTCCAATCTTCTGCTAATATAAAAGCCATGTCTTTTGTGAGCCCTTCATGAGCTTATGTCTTTGGCAAATCTCTCATGAGCTTATTCTAACGAATTATGAAGTGAAGCTTTATCCGTAGAGCTATCCATGTTCATATCATACTTCTACACATGTGATCTCAATTAGCTAAGTTCAACGCAATGAAATATCTGTTTAATATGTGAAACTGTGCTAAGCCAACTAACGGCAGTGTAATAGGTTGCATCCAGTCCAATCTTCTGCTAATATAAAAGCCATGTCTTTTGTGAGCCCTTCATGAGCTTATGTCTTTGGCAAATCTCTCATGAGCTTATTCTAACGAGTTATGAAGTGAAGCTTTATCCGTAGAGCTATCCATGTTCATATCATACTTATACACATGTGATCTCAATTAGCTAAGTTCAACGCAATGAAATGTCTGTTTAACATGTGAAACTGTGCTAAGCCAACTAACGGCAGTGTAATAGGTTGCATCCAGTCCAATCTTCTGCTAATATAAAAGCCATGTCTTTTGTGAGCCCTTCATGAGCTTATGTCTTTGGCAAATCTCTCATGAGCTTATTCTAACGAGTTATAAAGTGAAGCTTTATCCGTAGAGCTATCCATGTTCATATCATACTTATACACATGTGATCTCAATTAGCTAAGTTCAACGCAATGAAATGTCTGTTTGATATGTGAAAGTGCGCTAAGCCAACTAACGGCAGTGTAATAGGTTGCATCCAGTCCAATCTTCTGCTAATCTAAAAGCCTTGTCATTTTTGAGCCCTTCATGAGCTTATGTCTTTGGTAAACCTTGAATGAGCTTATTCTAACGAGTTATGAAATGAAGCTTGATCCTTAGAGCTATCCATGTTCATATCATACTTCTACACATGTGATCTCAATTAGTTAAGTTCAACGCAATGAAATGAGAAAGTGTGCTAAGCCAACTAATGGTGGTGTAATAGGTGGAATCCAGTCCAATCTTCTGCTAATATAAAAGCCATGTCTTTTGTGAGCCCTTCATGAGCTTATGTCTTTGGCGAATCTTTCATGAACTTATTCTAACGAGTTATGAAGTGAAGCTTTATCCATAGAGCTATCCATGTTCATATCATACTTATACACATGTGATCTCAATTAGCTAAGTTCAACGCAATGAAATGTCTGTTTAACATGTGAAACTGTGCTAAGCCAACTAACGGCAGTGTAATAGGTTGCATCCAGTCCAATCTTCTGCTAATCTAAAAGCCTTGTCATTTTTAAGCCCTTCATGAGCTTATGTCTTTGGTAAACCTTGAATGAGCTTATTTTAACGAGTTATGAAGTGAAGCTTTATCCGTAGAGCTATCCATGTTCATATCATACTTCTACACATGTGATCTCAATTAGCTAAGTTCAACGCAATGAAATGTCTGATTGACATGTGAAAGTGTGCTAAGCCAGTTAACACCAGTGTGATAGGTTGCATCTAGTCCAATCTTCTTCTAATCTAAAAGCCATGTCTTTTGTGAGCCCTTCATTAGCTTATGACTTTGGCGAACCTTTCATGAGCTTATTCTAACGAGTTATGAAGTGGAGCTTGATCCTTAGAGCTATCCATGTTCATATCATACTTCTAAACATGTGATCTAAATTAGCTAAGTTCAACGCAATGAAATGTCTGTTTGACATGTGAAAGTGCGCTAAGCCAACTAACGGCAGTGTAATAGGTTGTATCCAGTCCAATCTTCTGCTAATCTAAAAGCCTTGTCATTTTTAAGCCCTTCATGAGCTTATGTCTTTGGTAAACCTTGAATGAGCTTATTCTAACGAGTTATGAAATGAAGCTTGATCCTTAGAGCTATCCATGTTCATATCATACTTCTACACATGTGATCTCAATTAGCTAAGTTCAACGCAATGAAATGTCAGTTTGAAATGAGAAAGTGTGCTAAGCCAACTAATGGTGGTGTAATAGGTGGAATCTAGTCCAATCTTCTGCTAATATAAAAGCCAAGTCTTTTGTGAGCCCTTCATGAGCTTATATCTTTGGCGAATCTTTCATGAGCTTATTCTAACGAGTTATGAAGTGAAGCTTTATCCGTAGAGCTATCCATGTTCATATCATACTTATACACATGTGATCTCAATTAGCTAAGTTCAACGCAATGAAATGTCTGTTTGACATGTGAAAGTGTGCTAAGCCAGTTAACAGCAGTATAATAGGTTGCATCTAGTCCAATCTTCTTCTAATCTAAAAGCCATGTCTTTTGTGAGCCCTTCATTAGCTTATGACTTTGGCGAACCTTTCATGAGCTTATTCTAACGAGTTATGAAGTGGAGCTTGATCCTTAGAGCCATCCATGTTCATATCATACTTCTACACATGTGATCTCAATTAGCTAAGTTCAACGCAATGAAATGTCTGTTTAACATGTGAAACTGTTCTAACCCAACTAACGACAGTGTAATAGGTTGCATCCAGTCCAATCTTCTGCTAATCTAAAAGCCTTGTCATTTTTGAGCCCTTCATGAGCTTATGTCTTTGGTAAACCTTGAATGAGCTTATTCTAACGAGTTATGAAATGAAGCTTGATCCTTAAAGCTATCCATGTTCATATCATACTTCTACACATGTGATCTCAATTAGTTAAGTTCAACGCAATGAAATGAGAAAGTGTGCTAAGCCAACTAATGGTGGTGTAATAGGTGGAATCCAGTCCAATCTTCTGCTAATATAAAAGCCATGTCTTTTGTGAGCCCTTCATGAGCTTATGTCTTTGGCAAATCTCTCATGAGCTTATTCTAACGAGTTATGAAGTGAAGCTTTATCCGTAGAGCTATCCATGTTCATATCATATTTCTACACATGTGATCTCAATTAGCTAAGTTCAACGCAATGAAATGTCTGTTTGACATGTGAAAGTGTGCTAAGCCAGTTAACAGCAGTGTAATAGGTTGCATCTAGTCCAATCTTCTTCTAATCTAAAAGCCATGTCTTTTGTGAGCCCTTCATTAGCTTATGACTTTGGCGAACCTTTCATGAGCTTATTCTAACGAGTTATGAAGTGGAGCTTGATCCTTAGAGCTATCCATGTTCATATCATACTTCTACACATGTGATCTCAATTAGCTAAGTTCAACGCAATGAAATGTCTGTTTCACATGTGAAAGTGCGCTAAGCCAACTAACGGCAGTGTAATAGGTTGCATCCAGTCCAATCTTCTGCTAATCTAAAAGCCTTGTCATTTTTGAGCCCTTCATGAGCTTATGTCTTTGGTGAAACTTGAATGAGCTTATTCTAACGATTTATGAAATGAAGCTTGATCCTTAGAGCTATCCATGTTCATATCATACTTCTACACATGTGATCTCAATTAGCTAAGTTCAACGCAATGAAATGTCTGTTTAACATGTGAAACTGTGCTAAGCCAACTAACGGCAGTGTAATAGGTTGCATCCAGTCCAATCTTCTGCTAATATAAAAGCCATGTCTTTTGTGAGCCCTTCATGAGCTTATGTCTTTGGCGAATCTTTCATGAACTTATTCTAACGAGTTATGAAGTGAAGCTTTATCCATAGAGCTATCCATGTTCATATCATACTTATACACATGTGATCTCAATTAGCTAAGTTCAACGCAATGAAATGTCTGTTTAACATGTGAAAGTTTGCTAAGCCAGCTAACAGTAGTGTAATAGGTTGCATCCAGTCCAATCTTCTGCTAATATAAAAGCCATGTCTTTTGTGAGCCCTTCATGAGCTTATGTCTTTGGCAAATCTCTCATGAGCTTATTCTAACGAGTTATGAAGTGAAGCTTTATCCGTAGAGCTATCCATGTTCATATCATACTTCTACACATGTGATCTCAATTAGCTAAGTTCAACGCAATGAAATGTCTGTTTGACATGTGAAAGTGTGCTAAGCCAGTTAACACCAGTGTAATAGGTTGCATCTAGTCCAATCTTCTTCTAATCTAAAAGCCATGTCTTTTGTGAGCCCTTCATTAGCTTATGACTTTGGCAAACCTTTCATGAGCTTATTCTAACGAGTTATGAAGTGGAGCTTGATCCTTAGAGCTATCCATGTTCATATCATACTTCTACACATGTGATCTCAATTAGCTAAGTTCAACGCAATGAAATGTCTGTTTCACATGTGAAAGTGCGCTAAGCCAACTAACGGCAGTGTAATAGGTTGCATCCAGTCCAATCTTCTGCTAATCTAAAAGCCTTGTCATTTTTGAGCCCTTCATGAGCTTATGTCTTTGGTGAAACTTGAATGAGCTTATTCTAACGATTTATGAAATGAAGCTTGATCCTTAGAGCTATCCATGTTCATATCATACTTCTACACATGTGATCTCAATTAGCTAAGTTCAACGCAATGAAATGTCTGTTTAACATGTGAAACTGTGCTAAGCCAACTAACGGCAGTGTAATAGGTTGCATCCAGTCCAATCTTCTGCTAATATAAAAGCCATGTCTTTTGTGAGCCCTTCATGAGCTTATGTCTTTGGCAAATCTCTCATGAGCTTATTCTAACGAGTTATAAAGTCAAGCTTTATCCGTAGAGCTATCCATGTACATATCATACTTATACACATGTGATTTCAATTAGCTAAGTTCAACGCAATGAAATGTCTGTTTGACATGTGAAAGTGCGCTAAGCCAACTAACGGCAGTGTAATAGGTTGCATCCAGTCCAATCTTCTGCTAATCTAAAAGCCTTGTCATTTTTGAGCCCTTCATGAGCTTATGTCTTTGGTAAACCTTGAATGAGCTTATTCTAACGAGTTATGAAATGAAGCTTGATCCTTAGAGCTATCCATGTTCATATCATACTTCTACACATGTGATCTCAATTAGTTAAGTTCAACGCAATGAAATGAGAAAGTGTGCTAAGCCAACTAATGGTGGTGTAATAGGTGGAATCCAGTCCAATCTTCTGCTAATATAAAAGCCATGTCTTTTGTGAGCCCTTCATGAGCTTATGTCTTTGGCGAATCTTTCATGAACTTATTCTAACGAGTTATGAAGTGAAGCTTTATCCATAGAGCTATCCATGTTCATATCATACTTATACACATGTGATCTCAATTAGCTAAGTTCAATGCAATGAAATGTCTGTTTAACATGTGAAACTGTGCTAAGCCAACTAACGGCAGTGTAATAGGTTGCATCCAGTCCAATCTTCTGCTAATCTAAAAGCCTTGTCATTTTTAAGCCCTTCATGAGCTTATGTCTTTTGTAAACTTTGAATGAGCTTATTTTAACGAGTTATGAAGTGAAGCTTTATCCGTAGAGCTATCCATGTTCATATCATACTTCTACACATGTGATCTCAATTAGCTAAGTTCAACGCAATGAAATGTCTGATTGACATGTGAAAGTGTGCTAAGCCAGTTAACACCAGTGTAATAGGTTGCATCTAGTCCAATCTTCTTCTAATCTAAAAGCCATGTCTTTTGTGAGCCCTTCATTAGCTTATGACTTTGGCGAACCTTTCATGAGCTTATTCTAACAAGTTATGAAGTGGAGCTTGATCCTTAGAGCTATCCATGTTCATATCATACTTCTACACATTTGATCTAAATTAGCTAAGTTCAACGCAATGAAATGTCTGTTTGACATGTGAAAGTGCGCTAAGCCAACTAATGGTGGTGTAATAGGTGGAATCCAGTCCAATCTTCTGCTAATATAAAAGCCATGTCTTTTGTGAGCCCTTCATGAGCTTATGTCTTTGGCGAATCTTTCATGAACTTATTCTAACGAGTTATGAAGTGAAGCTTTATCCATAGAGCTATCCATGTTCATATCATACTTATACACATGTGATCTCAATTAGCTAAGTTCAACGCAATGAAATGTCTGTTTAACATGTGAAAGTTTGCTAAGCCAGCTAACAGTAGTGTAATAGGTTGCATCCAGTCCAATCTTCTGCTAATATAAAAGCCATGTCTTTTGTGAGCCCTTCATGAGCTTATGTCTTTGGCAAATCTCTCATGAGCTTATTCTAACGAGTTATGAAGTGAAGCTTTATCCGTAGAGCTATCCATGTTCATATAGTACTTCTACACATGTGATCTCAATTAGCTAAGTTCAACGCAATGAAATGTCTGTTTGACATGTGAAAGTGTGCTAAGCCAGTTAACAGCAGTGTAATAGGTTGCATCTAGTCCAATCTTCTTCTAATCTAAAAGCCATGTCTTTTGTGAGCCCTTCATTAGCTTATGACTTTGGCGAACCTTTCATGAGCTTATTCTAACGAGTTATGAAGTGGAGCTTGATCCTTAGAGCTATCCATGTTCATATCATACTTCTACACATGTGATCTCAATTAGCTAAGTTCAACGCAATGAAATGTCTGTTTCACATGTGAAAGTGCGCTAAGCCAACTAACGGCAGTGTAATAGGTTGCATCCAGTCCAATCTTCTGCTAATCTAAAAGCCTTGTCATTTTTGAGCCCTTCATGAGCTTATGTCTTTGGTGAAACTTGAATGAGCTTATTCTAACGATTTATGAAATGAAGCTTGATCCTTAGAGCTATCCATGTTCATATCATACTTCTACACATGTGATCTCAATTAGCTAAGTTCAACGCAATGAAATGTCTGTTTAACATGTGAAACTGTGCTAAGCCAACTAACGGCAGTGTAATAGGTTGCATCCAGTCCAATCTTCTGCTAATATAAAAGCCATGTCTTTTGTGAGCCCTTCATGAGCTTATGTCTTTGGCAAATCTCTCATGAGCTTATTCTAACGAGTTATAAAGTCAAGGTTTATCCGTAGAGCTATCCATGTACATATCATACTTATACACATGTGATCTCAATTAGCTAAGTTCAACGCAATGAAATGTCTGTTTGACATGTGAAAGTGCGCTAAGCCAACTAACGGCAGTGTAATAGGTTGCATCCAGTCCAATCTTCTGCTAATCTAAAAGCCTTGTCATTTTTGAGCCCTTCATGAGCTTATGTCTTTGGTAAACCTTGAATGAGCTTATTCTAACGAGTTATGAAATGAAGCTTGATCCTTAGAGCTATCCATGTTCATATCATACTTCTACACATGTGATCTCAATTAGTTAAGTTCAACGCAATGAAATGAGAAAGTGTGCTAAGCCAACTAATGGTGGTGTAATAGGTGGAATCCAGTCCAATCTTCTGCTAATATAAAAGCCATGTCTTTTGTGAGCCCTTCATGAGCTTATGTCTTTGGCGAATCTTTCATGAACTTATTCTAACGAGTTATGAAGTGAAGCTTTATCCATAGAGCTATCCATGTTCATATCATACTTATACACATGTGATCTCAATTAGCTAAGTTCAACGCAATGAAATGTCTGTTTAACATGTGAAACTGTGCTAAGCCAACTAACGGCAGTGTAATAGGTTGCATCCAGTCCAATCTTCTGCTAATCTAAAAGCCTTGTCTTTTGTGAGCCCTTCATGAGCTTATGTCTTTGGCAAATCTCTCATGAGCTTATTCTAACGAGTTATGAAGTGAAGCTTTATCCATAGAGCTATCCATGTTCATATCATACTTCTACACATGTGATCTCAATTAGCTAAGTTCAACGCAATGAAATGTCTGATTGACATGTGAAAGTGTGCTAAGCCAGTTAACACCAGTGTAATAGGTTGCATCTAATCCAATCTTCTTCTAATCTAAAAGCCATGTCTTTTGTGAGCCCTTCATTAGCTTATGACTTTGGCGAACCTTTCATGAGCTTATTCTAACGAGTTATGAAGTGGAGCTTTATCCTTAGAGCTATCCATGTTCATATCATACTTCTACACATTTGATCTAAATTAGCTAAGTTCAACGCAATGAAATGTCTGTTTGACATGTGAAAGTGCGCTAAGCCAACTAACGGCAGTGTAATAGGTTGCATCCAGTCCAATCTTCTGCTAATCTAAAAGCCTTGTCATTTTTAAGCCCTTCATGAGCTTTTGTCTTTGGTAAACCTTGAATGAGCTTATTCTAACGAGTTATGAAATGAAGCTTGATCCTTAGAGCTATCCATGTTCATATCATACTTCTACACATGTGATCTCAATTAGCTAAGTTCAACGCAATGAATTGTCAGTTTGAAATGAGAAAGTGTGCTAAGCCAACTAATGGTGGTGTAATAGGTGGAATCTAGTCCAATCTTCTGCTAATAGAAAGCCAAGTCTTTTGTGAGCCCTTCATGAGCTTATATCTTTGGCGAATCTTTCATGAGCTTATTCTAACGAGTTATGAAGTGAAGCTTTATCCGTAGAGCTATCCATGTTCATATCATACTTATACACATGTGATCTCAATTAGCTAAGTTCAACGCAATGAAATGTCTGTTTGACATGTGAAAGTGTGCTAAGCCAGTTAACAGCAGTATAATAGGTTGCATCTAGTCCAATCTTCTGTTAATCTAAAAGCCATGTCTTTTGTGAGCCCTTCATTAGCTTATGACTTTGGCGAACCTTTCATGAGCTTATTCTAACGAGTTATGAAGTGGAGCTTGATCCTTAGAGCCATCCATGTTCATATCATACTTCTACACATGTGATCTTAATTAGCTAAGTTCAACGCAATGAAATGTCTGTTTAACATGTGAAACTGTTCTAACCCAACTAACGACAGTGTAATAGGTTGCATCCAGTCCAATCTTCTGCTAATCTAAAAGCCTTGTCATTTTTGAGCCCTTCATGAGCTTATGTCTTTGGTAAACCTTGAATGAGCTTATTCTAACGAGTTATGAAATGAAGCTTGATCCTTAGAGCTATCCATGTTCATATCATACTTCTACACATGTGATCTCAATTAGTTAAGTTCAACGCAATGAAATGAGAAAGTGTGCTAAGCCAACTAATGGTGGTGTAATAGGTGGAATCCAGTCCAATCTTCTGCTAATATAAAAGCCATGTCTTTTGTGAGCCCTTCATGAGCTTATGTCTTTGGCGAATCTTTCATGAACTTATTCTAATGAGTTATGAAGTGAAGCTTTATCCATAGAGCTATCCATGTTCATATCATACTTATACACATGTGATCTCAATTAGCTAAGTTCAACGCAATGAAATGTCTGTTTAACATGTGAAACTGTGCTAAGCCAACTAACGGCAGTGTAATAGGTTGCATCCAGTCCAATCTTCTGCTAATATAAAACCATGTCTTTTGTGAGCCCTTCATGAGCTTATGTCTTTGGCAAATCTCTCATGAGCTTATTCTAACGAGTTATGAAGTGAAGCTTTATCCATAGAGCTATCCATGTTCATATCATACTTCTACACATGTGATCTCAATTAGCTAAGTTCAACGCAATGAAATGTCTGTTTGACATGTGAAAGTGCGCTAAGCCAACTAACGGCAGTGTAATAGGTTGCATCCAGTCCAATCTTCTGCTAATCTAAAAGCCTTATCATTTTTAAGCCCTTCATGAGCTTATGTCTTTGGTAAACCTTGAATGAGCTTATTCTAACGAGTTATGAAGTGAAGCTTTATCCGTAGAGCTATCCATGTTCATATCATACTTCTACACATGTGATCTCAATTAGCTAAGTTCAACGCAATGAAATGTCTGTTTGACATGTGAAAGTGTGCTAAGCCAGTTAACAGCAGTGTAATAGGTTGCATCTAGTCCAATCTTCTTCTAATCTAAAAGCCATGTCTTTTGTGAGCCCTTCATTAGCTTATGACTTTGGCGAACCTTTCATAGCTTATTCTAACGAGTTATGAAGTGGAGCTTGATCCTTAGAGCTATCCATGTTCATATCATACTTCTACACATGTGATCTCAATTAGCTAAGTTCAACGCAATGAAATGTCCGTTTCACATGTGAAAGTGCGCTAAGCCAACTAACGGCAGTGTAATAGGTTGCATCCAGTCCAATCTTCTGCTAATATAAAAGCCAAGTCTTTTGTGAGCCCTTCATGAGCTTATATCTTTGGCGAATCTTTCATGAACTTATTCTAACGAGTTATGAAGTGAAGCTTCATCCGTAGAGCTATCCATGTTCATATCATACTTATACACATGTGATCTCAGTTAGCTAAGTTCAACGCAATGAAATGTCTGTTTGACATGTGAAAGTGTGCTAAGCCAACTAACGGCAGTATAATAGGTTGCATCTAGTCCAATCTTCTGTTAATCTAAAAGCCATGTCTTTTGTGAGCCCTTCATTAGCTTATGACTTTAGCGAACCTTTCATGAGCTTATTCTAACGAGTTATGAAGTGGAGCTTGATCCTTAGAGCCATCCATGTTCATATCATACTTCTACACATGTGATCTCAATTAGCTAAGTTCAACGCAATGAAATGTCTGTTTAACATGTGAAACTGTGCTAACCCAACTAACGACAGTGTAATAGGTTGCATCCAATCCAATCTTCTGCTAATATAAAAGCCATGTCTTTTGTGAGCCCTTCATGAGCTTATGTCTTTGGCAAATCTCTCATGAGCTTATTCTAACGAGTTATGAAGTGAAGCTTTATCCGTAGAGCTATCCATGTTCATATCATACTTATACACATGTGATCTCAATTAGCTAGGTTCAACGCAATGAAATGTCTGTTTGACATGTGAAAGTGCGCTAAGCCAACTAACGGCAGTGTAATAGGTTGCATCCAGTCCAATCTTCTGCTAATCTAAAAGCCTTGTCATTTTTGAGCCCTTCATGAGCTTATGTCTTTGGTAAACCTTGAATGAGCTTATTCTAACGAGTTATGAAATGAAGCTTGATCCTTAGAGCTATCCATGTTCATATCATACTTCTACACATATGATCTCAATTAGCTAAGTTCAACGCAATAAAATGTATGTTTGACATGTGAAAGTGTTGTAAGCAAGTTAACAGCAGTAAAATAGGCTACATCAGTCATATCTTCTGCTAATCTAAAAGCCTTGTCTTTTGTGAGCCCTTCATGAGCTTATGTCTTTGGTGAACCTTTCATGAGCTTATTCTAACGAGTTATGAAGTGGAGTTTGATCCTTAGAGCTATCCTTGTTCATATCAAACTTCTACACATGTGATCTCAATTAGCTAATTTCAACGCAATGAAATGTCAGTTTGAAATGAGAAAGTGTGCTAAGCCAACTAATGGTGGTGTAATAGGTGGAATCTAGTCCAATCTTCTGCTAATATAAAAGCCAAGTCTTTTGTGAGCCCTTCATGAGCTTATATCTTAGGCGAATCTTTCATGATCTTATTCTAACGAGTTATGAAGTGAACCTTTATCCGTAGAGCTATCCATGTTCATATCATACTTATACACATGTGATCTCAATTAGCTAAGTTCAACGCAATGAAATGTCTGTTTGACATGTGAAAGTGCGCTAAGCCAACTAACGGCAGTGTAATAGGTTACATCCAGTCCAATCTTCTGCTAATCTAAAAGCCTTGTCATTTTTGAGCCCTTCATGAGCTTATGTCTTTGGTAAACCTTTCATGAGCTTATTCTAACGAGTTATGAAGTGGAGCTTGATCCTTAGAGCTATCCATGTTCATATCATACTTCTACACATGTGATCTCAATTAGCTAAGTTCAACGCAATGAAATGTCTGTTTAACATGTGAAACTGTGCTAACCCAACTAACGGCAGTGTAATAGGTTACATCCAATCCAATCTTCTGCTAATCTAAAAGCCTTGTCATTTTTGAGCCCTTCATGAGCTTATGTCTTTGGCAAATCTCTCATGAGCTTATTCTAACGAGTTATGAAGTGAAGCTTTATCCGTAGAGCTATCCATGTTCATATCATACTTCTACATATGTGATCTCAATTAGCTAAGTTCAACGCAATGAAATGTCTATTTGACATGTGAAAGTGCGCTAAGCCAACTAACGGCAGTGTAATAGGTTGCATCCAGTCCAATCTTCTGCTAATCTAAAAGCCTTGTCATTTTTGAGCCCTTCATGAGCTTATGTCTTTGGTAAACCTTGAATGAGCTTATTCTAACGAGTTATGAAATGAAGCTTTAGCCTTATAGCTATCCATGTTCATATCATACTTCTACACATGTGATCTCAATTAGTTAAGTTCAACGCAATGAAATGAGAAAGTGTGCTAAGCCAACTAATGGTGGTGTAATAGGTGGAATCCAGTCCAATCTTCTGCTAATATAAAAGCCATGTCTTTTGTGAGCCCTTCATGAGCTTATGTCTTTGGCGAATCTTTCATGAACTTATTCTAACGAGTTATGAAGTGAAGCTTTATCCATAGAGCTATCCATGTTCATATCATACTTATACACATGTGATCTCAATTAGCTAAGTTCAACGCAATGAAATGTCTGTTTAACATGTGAAACTGTGCTAAGCCAACTAACGGCAGTGTAATAGGTTGCATCCAGTCCAATCTTCTGCTAATATAAAACCATGTCTTTTGTGAGCCCTTCATGAGCTTATGTCTTTGGCAAATCTCTCATGAGCTTATTCTAACGAGTTATGAAGTGAAGCTTTATCCATAGAGCTATCCATGTTCATATCATACTTCTACACATGTGATCTCAATTAGCTAAGTTCAACGCAATGAAATGTCTGTTTGACATGTGAAAGTGCGCTAAGCCAACTAACGGCAGTGTAATAGGTTACATCCAGTCCAATCTTCTGCTAATCTAAAAGCCTTGTCATTTTTGAGCCCTTCATGAGCTTATGTCTTTGGTGAACCTTGAATGAGCTTATTCTAACGATTTATGAAATGAAGCTTGATCCTTAGAGCTATCCATGTTCATATTATACTTCTACACATGTGATCTCAATTAGCTAAGTTCAACGCAATGAAATGTCTGTTTGACATGTGAAAGTGTGCTAAGCCAACTAATGGTAGTGTAATAGGTGGAATCTAGTCCAATCTTCAGCTAATATAAAAGCCATGTCTTTTGTGAACCCTTCATGAGCTTATGACTTTGGTGAACCTTTCATGAGCTTATTCTAATGAGTTATGAAGTAGAGCTTGATCCTTAGAGCTATCCATGTTCATATCATACGTCTACACATGTGATCTCAATTAGCTAAGTTCAACGCAATGAAATGTCTGTTTAACATGTGAAACTGTGCTAAGCCAACTAACGACAGTGTAATAGGTTGCATCCAGTCCAATCTTCTACTAATATAAAAGCCATGTCTTTTGTGAGCCCTTCATGAGCTTATGTCTTTGGCAAATCTCTCATGAGCTTATTCTAACGAGTTATGAAGTGAAGCTTTATCCGTAGAGCTATCCATGTTCATATCATACTTCTACACATGTGATCTCAATTAGCTAAGTTCAACGCAATGAAATGTCTGTTTGACATGTGAAAGTGCGCTAAGCCAACTAACGGCAGGGTAATAGGTTGCATCCAGTCCAATCTTCTGCTAATCTAAAAGCCTTGTCATTTTTGAGCCCTTCATGAGCTTATGTCTTTGGTAAACTTTGAATGAGCTTATTCTAACGAGTTATGAAATGAAGCTTGATCCTTTGAGCTATCCATGTTCATATCATACTTCTACACATGTGATCTCAATTAGCTAAGTTCAACGCAATAAAATGTATGTTTGACATGTGAAAGTGTGGTAAGCAAGTTAACAGCACTATAATAGGCTACATCAGTCCAATCTTCTGCTAATCTAAAAGCCATGTCTTTTGTGAGCCCTTCATGAGCTTATGTCTTTGGTGAACCTTTCATGAGCTTATTCTAACGAGTTATGAAATGGAGCTTGATGCTCAGAGCTATTCATGTTCATATCATACTTCTACACATGTGTTCTCAATTAGCTAAGTTCAATGCAATGAAATGTCAGTTTGAAATGAGAAAGTGTGCTAAGCCAACTAATGGTGGTGTAATAGGTGGAATCTAGTCCAATCTTCTGTTAATATAAAAGCCATTTCTTTTGTGAGCCCTTCATGAGCATATGTCTTTGGCGAATCTTTCATGAGCTTATTCTAATGAGTTATGAAGTGGAGCTTGATCCTAAGAGACATCCATGTTCATATCATACTTCTACACATGTGATCTCAATTAGCTAAGTTCAACGCATTGAAATGTCTGTTTAACATGTGAAACTGTGCTAAGCCAACTAACGGCAGTGTAATAGGTTGCATCCAGTCCAATCTTCTGCTAATATAAAACCATGTCTTTTGTGAGCCCTTCATGAGCTTATGTCTTTGGCAAATCTCTCATGAGCTTATTCTAACGAGTTATGAAGTGAAGCTTTATCCGTAGAGCTATCCATGTTCATATCATACTTCTACACATGTGATCTCAATTAGCTAAGTTCAACGCAATGAAATGTCTGTTTGACATGTGAAAGTGCGCTAAGCCAACTAACGGCAGTGTAATAGGTTGCATCCAGTCCAATCTTCTGCTAATCTAAAAGCCTTGTCATTTTTGAGCCCTTCATGAGCTTATGTCTTTGGTGAACCTTGAATGAGCTTATTCTAACGATTTATGAAATGAAGCTTGATCCTTAGAGCTATCCATGTTCATATCATACTTCTACACATGTGATCTCAATTAGCTAATTTCAACGCAATGAAATGTCTGTTTGACATGTGAAAGTGTGCTAAGCCAACTAATGGTGGTGTAATAGGTGGAATCTAGTCCAATCTTCTGCTAATATAAAAGCCATGTCTTTTGTGAACCCTTCATGAGCTTATGTCTTTGGTGAACCTTTCATGAGCTTATTCTAATGAGTTATGAAGTAGAGTTTGATCCTTAGAGCTATCCATGTTCATATCATACTTCTACACATGTGATCTCAATTAGCTAAGTTCAACGCAATGAAATGTCTGTTTAACATGTGAAACTGTGCTAAGCCAACTAACGGCAGTGTAATAGGTTGCATCCAGTCCAATCTTTTTCTAATATAAAAGCCATGTCTTTTGTGAGCCCTTCATGAGCTTATGTCTTTGGCAAATCTCTCATGAGCTTATTCTAACGAGTTATGAAGTGAAGCTTTATTCGTAGAGCTATCCATGTTCATATCATACTTATATACATGTGATCTCAATTAGCTAAGTTCAACGCAATGAAATGTCTGTTTGACATGTGAAAGTGCGCTAAGCCAACTAACGGCAGTGTAATAGGTTGCATCCATTCCAATCTTCTGCTAATATAAAAGCCATGTCTTTTGTGATCCCTTGATGAGCTTATGTCTTTGGCAAATCTCTCATGAGCTTAGTCTAACGAGTTATGAAGTGAAGCTTTATCCGTAGAGCTATCCATGTTCATATCATACTTCTACACATGTGATCTCAATTAGCTAAGTTCAACGCAATAAAATGTATCTTCGACATGTGAAAGTGTGGTAAGCAAGTTAACAGCAGTATAATAGGCTACATCAGTCCAATCTTCTGCTAATCTAAAAGCCATGTCTTTTGTGAGCCCTTCATGAGCTTATGTCTTTGGTGAACCTTTCATGAGCATATTCTAACGAGTTATGAAGTGGAGCTTGATCCTTAGAACTATCCTTGTTCATATCATACTTCTACACATGTGTTCTCAATTAGCTAAGTTCAACGCAATGAAATGTCAGTTTGAAATGAGAAAGTGTGCTAAGCCAACTAATGGTGGTGTAATAGGTGGAATCCAGTCCAATCTTCTGCTAATATAAAAGCCATGTCTTTTGTGAGCCATTCATTAGCATATGTCTTTGGCGAATCTTTCATGAGCTTATTTTATCGAGTTATGAAGTGGAGCTTGATCCTAAGAGCTATCCACGTTCATATCATACTTCTACACATGTGATCTCAATTAGCTAAGTTCAACGCAATGAAATGTCTGTTTGACATGTGAAACTGTGCTAAGCCAACTAACGGCAGTGTAATAGGTTGCATCCAATCCAAGCCTCTGCTAATATAAAAGCCATGTCTTTTGTGAGCCCTTCATGAGCTTATGTCTTTGGCAAATCTCTCATGAGCTTATTCTAACGAGTTATGAAGTGAAGCTTTATCCGTAGAGCTATCCATGTTCATATCATACTTCTACACATGTGATCTCAATTAGCTAAGTTCAACGCAATGAAATGTCTGTTTGACATGTGAAAGTGCGCTAAGCCAACTAACGGCAGTGTAATAGGTTGCATCCAGTCCAATCTTCTGCTAATCTAAAAGCCTTGTCATTTTTGAGCCCTTCATGAGCTTATGTCTTTGGTGAACCTTGAATGAGCTTATTCTAACGATTTATGAAATGAAGCTTGATCCTTAGAGCTATCCATGTTCATATTATACTTCTACACATGTGATCTCAATTAGCTAAGTTCAACGCAATGAAATGTCTGTTTGACATGTGAAACTGTGCTAAGCAAACTAACGGCAGTGTAATAGGTGGAATCTAGTCCAATCTTCTGCTAATACAAAAGCCATGTCTTTTGTGAACCCTTCATGAGCTTATGTCTTTGGTGAACCTTTCATGAGCTTATTCTAATGAGTTATGAAGTAGAGCTTGATCCTTAGAACTATCCATGTTCATATCATACTTCTACACATGTGTTCTCAATTAGCTAAGTTCAACGCAATGAAATGTCAGTTTGAAATGAGAAAGTGTGCTAAGCCAACTAATGGTGGTGTAATAGGTGGAATCCAGTCCAATCTTCTGCTAATATAAAAGCCATATCTTTTGTGAGCCCTTCATGAGCATATGTCTTTGGCGAATCTTTCATGAGCTTATTTTATCGAGTTATGAAGTGGAGCTTGATCCTAAGAGCTATCCACGTTCATATCATACTTCTACACATGTAATCTCAATTAGCTAAGTTCAACGCAATAAAATGTCTGTTTGACATGTGAAAGTGTGCTAAGCCAGTTAACAGCGGTATAATAGGTTGCATCTAGTCCAATCTTCTGCTTATCTAAAAGCCATGTCTTTTGTGAGCCCTTCATGAGCTTATGACTTTGGCGAACCTTTCATGAGCTTATTCTAACGAGTTATGAAGTGGAGCTTGATCCTTAGAGCCATCCATGTTCATATCATACTTCTACACATGTGATCTCAATTAGCTAAGTTCAACGCAATGAAATGTCTGTTTAACATGTGAAACTGTGCTAACCCAACTAACGGCAGTGTAATAGGTTGCATCCAGTCCAATCTTCTGCTAATCTAAAAGCTATGTCTTTTGTGAGCCCTTCATGAGCTTATGTCTTTGGCAAATTTCTAATGAGCTTATTCTAACGAGTTATGAAGTGAAAGTTTATCCGTAGAGCTATCCATGTTCATATCATACTTGTACACATGTGATCTCAATTAGCTAAGTTCAACGCAATTAAACGCTGTTTAACATGTGAAACTGTGCTAAGCCAACTAACGGCAGTGTAATAAGTTGCATCCAGTCCAATCTTCTGCTAATATAAAAGCCATGTCTTTTGTGATCACTTCATGAGCTTATGTCTTTGGCAAATCTCTCATGAGCTTATTCTAACGAGTTATGAAGTGAAGCTTTATCCGTAGAGCTATCCATGTTCATATCATACTTATACACATGTGATCTCAATTAGCTAAGTTCAACGCAATGAAATGTCTGTTTGACATGTGAAAGTGCACTAAGCCAACTAACGGCAGTGTAATAGGTTGCATCCAGTCCAATCTTCTGCTAATCTAAAAGCCTTGTCATTTTTGAGCCCTTCATGAGCTTATGTCTTTGGTAAACCTTGAATGAGCTTATTCTAACGAGTTATGAAATGAAGCTTGATCCTTATAGCTATCCATGTTCATATCATACTTCTACACATGTGATCTCAATTAGCTAAGTTCAACGCAATAAAATGTATGTTTGACTTGTGAAAGTGTTGTAAGCAAGTTAACATGAGTATAATAGGCTACATCAGTCCAATCTTCTGCTAATCTAAAAGCCATGTCTTTTGTGAGCTCTTCATGAGCTTATGTCTTTGGTGAACCTTTCATGAGCTTATTCTAACGAGTTATGAAATGGAGCTTGATCGTTAGAGCTATCCATGTTCATATCATACTGCTACACATGTGATCTCAATTAGCTAAGTTCAACGCAATGAAATATTAGTGTGAAATGAGAAAGTGTGCTAAGCCAACTAATGGTGGTGTAATAGGTGGAATCTAGCCCAATCTTCTGCTAATATAAAAGCCATGTCTTTTGTGAGCCCTTCATGAGCTTATGTCTTTGGCAAATCTCTCATGAGCTTATTCTAACGAGTTATGAAGTATAGCTTTATCCGTAGAGCTATCCATTTTCATATCATACTTATACACATGTGATCTCAACTAGCTAAGTTCAACGCAATGAAATGTCTGTTTGACATGTGAAAGTGCGCTAAGCCAACTAACGGCAGTGTAATAGGTTGCATCCAGTCCAATCTTCTGCTAATCTAAAAGCCTTGTCATTTTTGAGCCCTTCATGAGCTTATGTCTTTGGTAAACCTTGAATGAGCTTATTCTAACGATTTATGAAATGAAGCTTGATCCTTAGAGCTATCCATGTTCATATCATACTTCTACACATGTGATCTCAATTAGCTAAGTTCAACGCAATAAAATGTATGTTTGACATGTGAAAGTGTTGTAAGCATGTTAACAACAGTATAATAGGCTACATCAGTCCAATCTTCTGCTAATCTAAAAGCCATGTCTTTTGTGAGCCCTTCATGAGCTTATGTCTTCGGTGAACCTTTCATGAGCTTATTCTAACGAGTTATGAAGTGGAGCTTGATCCTTAGAGCTATCCATGTTCATATCATACTTCTACACATGTGATCTCAATTAGCTAAGTTCAACGCAATGAAATGTCAGTTTGAAATGAGAAAGTGTGCTAAGCCAACTAATGGTGGTGTAATAGGTGGAATCTAGTCCAATCTTCTGCTAATATAAAAGCCATGTCTTTTGTGAACCCTTCATGAGCTTATGTCTTTGGTGAACCTTGAATGAGCTTATTCTAACGAGTTATGAAGTGGAGCTTGATCCTTAGAGCTATCCATGTTCATATCATACTTCTACACATGTGATCTCAATTAGCTAAGTTCAACGCAATGAAATGTCAGTTTGAAATGAGAAAGTGTGCTAAGCCAATTAATGGTGGTGTAATAGGTGGAATCTAGTCCAAACTTCTGCTAATATAAAAGTTAAGTCTTTTGTGAGCCCTTCATGAGCTTATATCTTTGACGAATCTTTCATGAGCTTATTCTAACGAGTTATGAAGTGAAGCTTTATCCGTAGAGCTATCCATGTTCATATCATACTTATACACATGTGATCTCAATTAGCTAAGTTCAACGCAATGAAATGTTTGTTTGACATGTGAAAGTGCGCTAAGCCAACTAACGGCAGTGTAATAGGTTGCATCCAGTCCAATCTTCTGCTAATCTAAAAGCCTTGTCATTTTTGAGCCCTTCATGAGCTTATGTCTTTGGTAAACCTTTCATGAGCTTATTCTAACGAGTTATGAAGTGGAGCTTGATCCTTAGAGCTATCCATGTTCATATCATACTTCTACACATGTGATCTCAATTAGCTAAGTTCAACGCAATAAAATGTATGTTTGACATGTGAAAGTGTTGTAAGCATGTTAACAACAGTATAATAGGCTACATCAGTCCAATCTTCTGCTAATCTAAAAGCCATGTCTTTTGTGAGCCCTTCATGAGCTTATGTCTTTGGTGAACCTTTCATGAGCTTATTCTAACGAGTTATGAAGTGGAGCTTGATCCTTAGAGCTATCCATGTTCATATCATACTTCTACACATGTGATCTCAATTAGCTAAGTTCAACGCAATGAAATGTCAGTTTGAAATGAGAAAGTGTGCTAAGCCAACTAATGGTGGTGTAATAGGTGGAATCTAGTCCAATCTTCTGCTAATATAAAAGCCATGTCTTTTGTGAACCCTTCATGAGCTTATGTCTTTGGTGAACCTTGAATGAGCTTATTCTAACGAGTTATGAAGTGGAGCTTGATCCTTAGAGCTATCCATGTTCATATCATACTTCTACACATGTGATCTCAATTAGCTAAGTTCAACGCAATGAAATGTCAGTTTGAAATGAGAAAGTGTGCTAAGCCAACTAATGGTGGTGTAATAGGTGGAATCTAGTCCAATCTTCTGCTAATATAAAAGCCATGTCTTTTGTGAACCCTTCATGAGCTTATGTCTTTGGTGAACCTTGAATGAGCTTATTCTAACGAGTTATGAAGTGGAGCTTGATCCTTAGAGCTATCCATGTTCATATCATACTTCTACACATGTGATCTCAATTAGCTAAGTTCAACGCAATGAAATGTCAGTTTGAAATGAGAAAGTGTGCTAAGCCAATTAATGGTGGTGTAATAGGTGGAATCTAGTCCAAACTTCTGCTAATATAAAAGCCAAGTCTTTTGTGAGCCCTTCATGAGCTTATATCTTTGACGAAGCTTTCATGAGCTTATTCTAACGAGTTATGAAGTGAAGCTTTATCCGTAGAGCTATCCATGTTCATATCATACTTATACACATGTGATCTCAATTAGCTAAGTTCAACGCAATGAAATGTTTGTTTGACATGTGAAAGTGCGCTAAGCCAACTAACGGCAGTGTAATAGGTTGCATCCAGTCCAATCTTCTGCTAATCTAAAAGCCTTGTCATTTTTGAGCCCTTCATGAGCTTATGTCTTTGGTAAACCTTTCATGAGCTTATTCTAACGAGTTATGAAGTGGAGCTTGATCCTTAGAGCTATCCATGTTCATATCATACTTCTACACATGTGATCTCAATTAGCTAAGTTCAACGCAATGAAATGTCTGTTTAACATGTGAAACTGTGCTAACCCAACTAACGGCAGTGTAATAGGTTGCATCTAGTCCAATCTTCTGCTAATCTAAAAGCTATGTCTTTTGTGAGCCCTTCATGAGCTTATGTCTTTGGCAAATCTCTCATGAGCTTATTCTAACGAGTTATGAAGTGAAACTTTATCTGTAGAGCTATCCATGTTCATATCATACTTCTACACATGTGATCTCAATTAGCTAAGTTCAACGCAATGAAATGTCTGTTTAACATTTGAAACTGTGCTAAGCCAACTAACGACAGTGTAATAGGTTGCATCCAGTCCAATCTTCTGCTAATATAAAAGCCATGTCTTTTGTGATCCCTTCATGAGCTTATGTCTTTGGCAAATCTCTCATGAGCTTAGTCTAACGAGTTATGAACTGAAGCTTTATCCGTAGAGCTAACCATGTTCATATCATACTTCTACACATGTGATCTCAATTAGCTAAGTTCAACGCAATGAAATGTCTGTTTAACATGTAAAAGTGTGCTAAGCCAGTTAACAGCAGTGTAATAGGTTGCATCTAGTCCAATCTTCTGCTAATATAAAAGCCATGTCTTTTGTGAGCCCTTCATGAGCTTATGTCTTTGGCAAATCTCTCATGAGCTTATTCTAACGAGTTATGAAGTGAAGCTTTATCCGTAGAGCTATCCATGTTCATATCATACTTATACACATGTGATCTCAATTAGCTAAGTTCAACGCAATGAAATGTCTGTTTGACATGTGAAAGTACGCTAAGCCAACTAACGGCAGTGTAATAGGTTGCATCCAGTCTAATCTTCTGCTAATCTAAAAGCCTTGTCATTTTTGAGCCCTTCATGAGCTTATGTCTTTGGTAAACCTTTCATGAGCTTATTCTAACGAGTTATGAAGTGGAGCTTGATCCTTAGAGCTATCCATGTTCATATCATACTTCTACACATGTGATCTCAATTAGCTAAGTTCAACGCAATAAAATGTATGTTTGACATGTGAAAGTGTTGTAAGCATGTTAACAACAGTATAATAGGCTACATCAGTCCAATCTTCTGCTAATCTAAAAGCCATGTCTTTTGTGAGCCCTTCATGAGCTTATGTCTTTGGTGAACCTTTCATGAGCTTATTCTAACGAGTTATGAAGTGGAGCTTGATCCTTAGAGCTATCCATGTTCATATCATACTTCTACACATGTGATCTCAATTAGCTAAGTTCAACGCAATGAAATGTCAGTTTGAAATGAGAAAGTGTGCTAAGCCAACTAATGGTGGTGTAATAGGTGGAATCTAGTCCAATCTTCTGCTAATATAAAAGCCATGTCTTTTGTGAACCCTTCATGAGCTTATGTCTTTGGTGAACCTTGAATGAGCTTATTCTAACGAGTTATGAAGTGGAGCTTGATCCTTAGAGCTATCCATGTTCATATCATACTTCTACACATGTGTTCTCAATTAGCTAAGTTCAACGCAATGAAATGTCAGTTTGAAATGAGAAAGTGTGCTAAGCCAACTAATGGTGGTGTAATAGGTGGAATCCAGTCCAATCTTCTGCTAATATAAAAGCCATGTCTTTTGTGAGCCCTTCATGAGCATATGTCTTTGGCGAATCTTTCATGAGCTTATTTTATCGAGTTATGAAGTGGAGCTTGATCCTAAGTGCTATCCACGTTCATATCATACTTCTACACATGTGATCTCAATTAGCTAAGTTCAACGCAATAAAATGTCTGTTTGACATGTGAAAGTGTGCTAAGCAACCTAACGACAGTGTAATAGGTTGCATCCAGTCCAATCTTCTGCTAATCTAAAAGCTATGTCTTTTGTGAGCCCTTCATGAGCTTATGTCTTTGGCAAATCTCTCATGAGCTTATTCTAACGAGTTATGAAGTGAAGCTTTATCCGTAGAGCTATCCATGTTCATATCATACTTCTACTCATGTGATCTCAATTAGCTAAGTTCAACGCAATGAAATGTCTGTTTGACATGTGAAAGTGCGCTAAGCCAACTAACGGCAGTGTAATAGGTTGCATCCAGTCCAATCTTCTGCTAATCTAAAAGCCTTGTCATTTTTGAGCCCTTCATGAGCTTATGTCTTTGGTAAACCTTTCATGAGCTTATTCTAACGAGTTATGAAGTGGAGCTTGATCCTTAGAGCTATCCATGTTCATATCATACTTCTACACATGTGATCTCAATTAGCTAAGTTCAACGCAATGAAATGTCTGTTTAACATGTGAAACTGTGCTAACCCAACTAACGGCAGTGTAATAGGTGGAATCTAGTCCAATCTTCTGCTAATACAAAAGCCATGTCTTTTGTGAACCCTTCATGAGCTTATGTCTTTGGTGAACCTTTCATGAGCTTATTCTAATGAGTTATGAAGTAGAGCTTGATCCTTAGAACTATCCATGTTCATATCATACTTCTACACATGTGTTCTCAATTAGCTAAGTTCAACGCAATGAAATGTCAGTTTGAAATGAGAAAGTGTGCTAAGCCAACTAATGGTGGTGTAATAGGTGGAATCCAGTCCAATCTTCTGCTAATATAAAAGCCATATCTTTTGTGAGCCCTTCATGAGCATATGTCTTTGGCGAATCTTTCATGAGCTTATTTTATCGAGTTATGAAGTGGAGCTTGATCCTAAGAGCTATCCACGTTCATATCATACTTCTACACATGTAATCTCAATTAGCTAAGTTCAACGCAATAAAATGTCTGTTTGACATGTGAAAGTGTGCTAAGCCAGTTAACAGCGGTATAATAGGTTGCATCTAGTCCAATCTTCTGCTTATCTAAAAGCCATGTCTTTTGTGAGCCCTTCATGAGCTTATGACTTTGGCGAACCTTTCATGAGCTTATTCTAACGAGTTATGAAGTGGAGCTTGATCCTTAGAGCCATCCATGTTCATATCATACTTCTACACATGTGATCTCAATTAGCTAAGTTCAACGCAATGAAATGTCTGTTTAACATGTGAAACTGTGCTAACCCAACTAACGGCAGTGTAATAGGTTGCATCCAGTCCAATCTTCTGCTAATCTAAAAGCTATGTCTTTTGTGAGCCCTTCATGAGCTTATGTCTTTGGCAAATTTCTAATGAGCTTATTCTAACGAGTTATGAAGTGAAAGTTTATCCGTAGAGCTATCCATGTTCATATCATACTTGTACACATGTGATCTCAATTAGCTAAGTTCAACGCAATTAAACGCTGTTTAACATGTGAAACTGTGCTAAGCCAACTAACGGCAGTGTAATAAGTTGCATCCAGTCCAATCTTCTGCTAATATAAAAGCCATGTCTTTTGTGATCACTTCATGAGCTTATGTCTTTGGCAAATCTCTCATGAGCTTATTCTAACGAGTTATGAAGTGAAGCTTTATCCGTAGAGCTATCCATGTTCATATCATACTTATACACATGTGATCTCAATTAGCTAAGTTCAACGCAATGAAATGTCTGTTTGACATGTGAAAGTGCACTAAGCCAACTAACGGCAGTGTAATAGGTTGCATCCAGTCCAATCTTCTGCTAATCTAAAAGCCTTGTCATTTTTGAGCCCTTCATGAGCTTATGTCTTTGGTAAACCTTGAATGAGCTTATTCTAACGAGTTATGAAATGAAGCTTGATCCTTATAGCTATCCATGTTCATATCATACTTCTACACATGTGATCTCAATTAGCTAAGTTCAACGCAATAAAATGTATGTTTGACTTGTGAAAGTGTTGTAAGCAAGTTAACATGAGTATAATAGGCTACATCAGTCCAATCTTCTGCTAATCTAAAAGCCATGTCTTTTGTGAGCTCTTCATGAGTTTATGTCTTTGGTGAACCTTTCATGAGCTTATTCTAACGAGTTATGAAATGGAGCTTGATCGTTAGAGCTGTCCATGTTCATATCATACTGCTACACATGTGATCTCAATTAGCTAAGTTCAACGCAATGAAATATTAGTGTGAAATGAGAAAGTGTGCTAAGCCAACTAATGGTGGTGTAATAGGTGGAATCTAGCCCAATCTTCTGCTAATATAAAAGCCATGTCTTTTGTGAGCCCTTCATGAGCTTATGTCTTTGGCAAATCTCTCATGAGCTTATTCTAACGAGTTATGAAGTATAGCTTTATCCGTAGAGCTATCCATTTTCATATCATACTTATACACATGTGATCTCAACTAGCTAAGTTCAACGCAATGAAATGTCTGTTTGACATGTGAAAGTGCGCTAAGCCAACTAACGGCAGTGTAATAGGTTGCATCCAGTCCAATCTTCTGCTAATCTAAAAGCCTTGTCATTTTTGAGCCCTTCATGAGCTTATGTCTTTGGTAAACCTTGAATGAGCTTATTCTAACGATTTATGAAATGAAGCTTGATCCTTAGAGCTATCCATGTTCATATCATACTTCTACACATGTGATCTCAATTAGCTAAGTTCAACGCAATAAAATGTATGTTTGACATGTGAAAGTGTTGTAAGCATGTTAACAACAGTATAATAGGCCACATCAGTCCAATCTTCTGCTAATCTAAAAGCCATGTCTTTTGTGAGCCCTTCATGAGCTTATGTCTTTGGTGAACCTTTCATGAGCTTATTCTAACGAGTTATGAAGTGGAGCTTGATCCTTAGAGCTATCCATGTTCATATCATACTTCTACACATGTGATCTCAATTAGCTAAGTTCAACGCAATGAAATGTCAGTTTGAAATGAGAAAGTGTGCTAAGCCAACTAATGGTGGTGTAATAGGTGGAATCTAGTCCAATCTTCTGCTAATATAAAAGCCATGTCTTTTGTGAACCCTTCATGAGCTTATGTCTTTGGTGAACCTTGAATGAGCTTATTCTAACGAGTTATGAAGTGGAGCTTGATCCTTAGAGCTATCCATGTTCATATCATACTTCTACACATGTGATCTCAATTAGCTAAGTTCAACGCAATGAAATGTCAGTTTGAAATGAGAAAGTGTGCTAAGCCAATTAATGGTGGTGTAATAGGTGGAATCTAGTCCAAACTTCTGCTAATATAAAAGTTAAGTCTTTTGTGAGCCCTTCATGAGCTTATATCTTTGACGAATCTTTCATGAGCTTATTCTAACGAGTTATGAAGTGAAGCTTTATCCGTAGAGCTATCCATGTTCATATCATACTTATACACATGTGATCTCAATTAGCTAAGTTCAACGCAATGAAATGTTTATTTGACATGTGAAAGTGCGCTAAGCCAACTAACGGCAGTGTAATAGGTTGCATCCAGTCCAATCTTCTGCTAATCTAAAAGCCTTGTCATTTTTGAGCCCTTCATGAGCTTATGTCTTTGGTAAACCTTTCATGAGCTTATTCTAACGAGTTATGAAGTGGAGCTTGATCCTTAGAGCTATCCATGTTCATATCATACTTCTACACATGTGATCTCAATTAGCTAAGTTCAACGCAATAAAATGTATGTTTGACATGTGAAAGTGTTGTAAGCATGTTAACAACAGTATAATAGGCTACATCAGTCCAATCTTCTGCTAATCTAAAAGCCATGTCTTTTGTGAGCCCTTCATGAGCTTATGTCTTTGGTGAACCTTTCATGAGCTTATTCTAACGAGTTATGAAGTGGAGCTTGATCCTTAGAGCTATCCATGTTCATATCATACTTCTACACATGTGATCTCAATTAGCTAAGTTCAACGCAATGAAATGTCAGTTTGAAATGAGAAAGTGTGCTAAGCCAACTAATGGTGGTGTAATAGGTGGAATCTAGTCCAATCTTCTGCTAATATAAAAGCCATGTCTTTTGTGAACCCTTCATGAGCTTATGTCTTTGGTGAACCTTGAATGAGCTTATTCTAACGAGTTATGAAGTGGAGCTTGATCCTTAGAGCTATCCATGTTCATATCATACTTCTACACATGTGATCTCAATTAGCTAAGTTCAACGCAATGAAATGTCAGTTTGAAATGAGAAAGTGTGCTAAGCCAATTAATGGTGGTGTAATAGGTGGAATCTAGTCCAAACTTCTGCTAATATAAAAGCCAAGTCTTTTGTGAGCCCTTCATGAGCTTATATCTTTGACGAAGCTTTCATGAGCTTATTCTAACGAGTTATGAAGTGAAGCTTTATCCGTAGAGCTATCCATGTTCATATCATACTTATACACATGTGATCTCAATTAGCTAAGTTCAACGCAATGAAATGTTTGTTTGACATGTGAAAGTGCGCTAAGCCAACTAACGGCAGTGTAATAGGTTGCATCCAGTCCAATCTTCTGCTAATCTAAAAGCCTTGTCATTTTTGAGCCCTTCATGAGCTTATGTCTTTGGTAAACCTTTCATGAGCTTATTCTAACGAGTTATGAAGTGGAGCTTGATCCTTAGAGCTATCCATGTTCATATCATACTTCTACACATGTGATCTCAATTAGCTAAGTTCAACGCAATGAAATGTCTGTTTAACATGTGAAACTGTGCTAACCCAACTAACGGCAGTGTAATAGGTTGCATCTAGTCCAATCTTCTGCTAATCTAAAAGCTATGTCTTTTGTGAGCCCTTCATGAGCTTAAGTCTTTGGCAAATCTCTCATGAGCTTATTCTAACGAGTTATGAAGTGAAACTTTATCTGTAGAGCTATCCATGTTCATATCATACTTCTACACATGTGATCTCAATTAGCTAAGTTCAACGCAATGAAATGTCTGTTTAACATGTGAAAGTGCGCTAAGCCAACTAACGGCAGTGTAATAGGTTGCATCCAGTCCAATCTTCTGCTAATCTAAAAGCCTTGTCATTTTTGAGCCCTTCATGAGCTTATGTCTTTGGCAAACCTTTCATGAGCTTATTCTAACGAGTTATGAACTGAAGCTTTATCCGTAGAGCTATCCATGTTCATATCATACTTCTACACATGTGATCTCAATTAGCTAAGTTCAACGCAATGAAATGTCTGTTTAACATGTAAAAGTGTGCTAAGCCAGTTAACAGCAGTGTAATAGGTTGCATCTAGTCCAATCTTCTGCTAATATAAAAGCCATGTCTTTTGTGAGCCCTTCATGAGCTTATGTCTTTGGCAAATCTCTCATGAGCTTATTCTAACGAGTTATGAAGTGAAGCTTTATCCGTAGAGCTATCCATGTTCATATCATACTTATACACATGTGATCTCAATTAGCTAAGTTCAACGCAATGAAATGTCTGTTTGACATGTGAAAGTACGCTAAGCCAACTAACGGCAGTGTAATAGGTTGCATCCAGTCTAATCTTCTGCTAATCTAAAAGCCTTGTCATTTTTGAGCCCTTCATGAGCTTATGTCTTTGGTAAACCTTTCATGAGCTTATTCTAACGAGTTATGAAGTGGAGCTTGATCCTTAGAGCTATCCATGTTCATATCATACTTCTACACATGTGATCTCAATTAGCTAAGTTCAACGCAATAAAATGTATGTTTGACATGTGAAAGTGTGCTAAGCCAACTAACGGCGGTGTAATAGGTTGCATCCAGTCCAATCTTCTGCTAATCTAAAAGCCATGTCTATTGTGAGCCCTTCATGAGTTTATGTCTTTGGTGAACCTTTCATGAGATTATTCTAACGAGTTATGAAGTGGAGCTTGATCCTTAGAGCTATCCATGTTCATATCATACTTCTACACATGTGATCTCAATTAGCTAAGTTCAACGCAATGAAATGTCAGTTTGAAATGAGAAAGTGTGCTAAGCCAACTAATGGTGGTGTAATAGGTGGAATCTAGTCCAATCTTCTGCTAATATAAAAGCCTTGTCTTTTATGAACCCTTCATGAGCTTATGTCTTTGGTGAACCTTGAATGAGCTTATTCTAACGAGTTATGAAGTGGAGCTTGATCCTTAGAGCTATCCATGTTCATATCATACTTCTACACATGTGATCTCAATTAGCTAAGTTCAACGCAATGAAATGTCAGTTTGAAATGAGAAAGTGTGCTAAGCCAATTAATGGTGGTGTAATAGGTGGAATCTAGTCCAAACTTCTGCTAATATAAAAGTCAAGTCTTTTGTGAGCCCTTCATGAGCTTATATCTTTGACGAATCTTTCATGAGCTTATTCTAACGAGTTATGAAGTGAAGCTTTATCCGTAGAGCTATCCATGTTCATATCATACTTATACACATGTGATCTCAATTAGCTAAGTTCAACGCAATGAAATGTTTGTTTGACATGTGAAAGTGCGCTAAGCCAACTAACGGCAGTGTAATAGGTTGCATCCAGTCCAATCTTCTGCTAATCTAAAAGCCTTGTCATTTTTGAGCCCTTCATGAGCTTATGTCTTTGGTAAACCTTTCATGAGCTTATTCTAACGAGTTATGAAGTGGAGCTTGATCCTTAGAGCTATCCATGTTCATATCATACTTCTACACATGTGATCTCAATTAGCTAAGTTCAACGCAATAAAATGTATGTTTGACATGTGAAAGTGTTGTAAGCATGTTAACAACAGTATAATAGGCTCCATCAGTCCAATCTTCTGCTAATCTAAAAGCCATGTCTTTTGTGAGCCCTTCATGAGCTTATGTCTTTGGTGAACCTTTCATGAGCTTATTCTAACGAGTTATGAAGTGGAGCTTGATCCTTAGAGCTATCCATGTTCATATCATACTTCTACACATGTGATCTCAATTAGCTAAGTTCAACGCAATGAAATGTCAGTTTGAAATGAGAAAGTGTGCTAAGCCAACTAATGGTGGTGTAATAGGTGGAATCTAGTCCAATCTTCTGCTAATATAAAAGCCATGTCTTTTGTGAACCCTTCATGAGCTTATGTCTTTGGTGAACCTTGAATGAGCTTATTCTAACGAGTTATGAAGTGGAGCTTGATCCTTAGAGCTATCCATGTTCATATCATACTTCTACACATGTGATCTCAATTAGCTAAGTTCAACGCAATGAAATGTCAGTTTGAAATGAGAAAGTGTGCTAAGCCAATTAATGGTGGTGTAATAGGTGGAATCTAGTCCAAACTTCTGCTAATATAAAAGCCAAGTCTTTTGTGAGCCCTTCATGAGCTTATATCTTTGACGAAGCTTTCATGAGCTTATTCTAACGAGTTATGAAGTGAAGCTTTATCCGTAGAGCTATCCATGTTCATATCATACTTATACACATGTGATCTCAATTAGCTAAGTTCAACGCAATGAAATGTTTGTTTGACATGTGAAAGTGCGCTAAGCCAACTAACGGCAGTGTAATAGGTTGCATCCAGTCCAATCTTCTGCTAATCTAAAAGCCTTGTCATTTTTGAGCCCTTAATGAGCTTATGTCTTTGGTAAACCTTTCATGAGCTTATTCTAACGAGTTATGAAGTGGAGCTTGATACTTAGAGCTATCCATGTTCATATCATACTTCTACACATGTGATCTCAATTAGCTAAGTTCAACGCAATGAAATGTCTGTTTAACATGTGAAACTGTGCTAACCCAACTAACGGCAGTGTAATAGGTTGCATCTAGTCCAATCTTCTGCTAATCTAAAAGCTATGTCTTTTGTGAGCCCTTCATGAGCTTATGTCTTTGGCAAATCTCTCATGAGCTTATTCTAACGAGTTATGAAGTGAAACTTTATCTGTAGAGCTATCCATGTTCATATCATACTTCTACACATGTGATCTCAATTAGCTAAGTTCAACGCAATGAAATGTCTGTTTAACATGTGAAACTGTGCTAAGCCAACTAACGACAGTGTAATAGGTTGCATCCAGTCCAATCTTCTGCTAATATAAAAGCCATGTCTTTTGTGATCCCTTCATGAGCTTATGTCTTTGGCAAATCTCTCATGAGCTTAGTCTAACGAGTTATGAACTGAAGCTTTATCCGTAGAGCTATCCATGTTCATATCATACTTCTACACATGTGATCTCAATTAGCTAAGTTCAACGCAATGAAATGTCTGTTTAACATGTAAAAGTGTGCTAAGCCAGTTAACAGCAGTGTAATAGGTTGCATCTAGTCCAATCTTCTGCTAATATAAAAGCCATGTCTTTTGTGAGCCCTTCATGAGCTTATGTCTTTGGCAAATCTCTCATGAGCTTATTCTAACGAGTTATGAAGTGAAGCTTTATCCGTAGAGCTATCCATGTTCATATCATACTTATACACATGTGATCTCAATTAGCTAAGTTCAACGCAATGAAATGTCTGTTTGACATGTGAAAGTACGCTAAGCCAACTAACGGCAGTGTAATAGGTTGCATCCAGTCTAATCTTCTGCTAATCTAAAAGCCTTGTCATTTTTGAGCCCTTCATGAGCTTATGTCTTTGGTAAACCTTTCATGAGCTTATTCTAACGAGTTATGAAGTGGAGCTTGATCCTTAGAGCTATCCATGTTCATATCATACTTCTACACATGTAATCTCAATTAGCTAAGTTCAACGCAATGAAATGTCTGTTTGACATGTGAAAGTGTGCTAAGCCAACTAACGGCGGTGTAATAGGTTGCATCCAGTCCAATCTTCTGCTAATCTAAAAGCCATGTCTATTGTGAGCCCTTCATGAGTTTATGTCTTTGGTGAACCTTTCATGAGATTATTCTAACGAGTTATGAAGTGGAGCTTGATCCTTAGAGCTATCCATGTTCATATCATACTTCTACACATGTGATCTCAATTAGCTAAGTTCAACGCAATGAAATGTCAGTTTGAAATGAGAAAGTGTGCTAAGCCAACTAATGGTGGTGTAATAGGTGGAATCTAGTCCAATCTTCTGCTAATATAAAAGCCTTGTCTTTTATGAACCCTTCATGAGCTTATGTCTTTGGTGAACCTTGAATGAGCTTATTCTAACGAGTTATGAAGTGGAGCTTGATCCTTAGAGCTATCCATGTTCATATCATACTTCTACACATGTGATCTCAATTAGCTAAGTTCAACGCAATGAAATGTCAGTTTGAAATGAGAAAGTGTGCTAAGCCAATTAATGGTGGTGTAATAGGTGGAATCTAGTCCAAACTTCTGCTAATATAAAAGTCAAGTCTTTTGTGAGCCCTTCATGAGCTTATATCTTTGACGAATCTTTCATGAGCTTATTCTAACGAGTTATGAAGTGAAGCTTTATCCGTAGAGCTATCCATGTTCATATCATACTTATACACATGTGATCTCAATTAGCTAAGTTCAACGCAATGAAATGTTTGTTTGACATGTGAAAGTGCGCTAAGCCAACTAACGGCAGTGTAATAGGTTGCATCCAGTCCAATCTTCTGCTAATCTAAAAGCCTTGTCATTTTTGAGCCCTTCATAAGCTTATGTCTTTGGTAAACCTTTCATGAGCTTATTCTAACGAGTTATGAAGTGGAGCTTGATCCTTAATCCTTAGAGCTATCCATGTTCATATCATACTTCTACACATGTGATCTCAATTAGCTAAGTTCAACGCAATGAAATGTCTGTTTAACATGTGAAACTGTGCTAACCCAACTAACGGCAGTGTAATAGGTTGCATCTAGTCCAATCTTCTGCTAATCTAAAAGCTATGTCTTTTGTGAGCCCTTCATGAGCTTAAGTCTTTGGCAAATCTCTCATGAGCTTATTCTAACGAGTTATGAAGTGAAACTTTATCTGTAGAGCTATCCATGTTCATATCATACTTCTACACATGTGATCTCAATTAGCTAAGTTCAACGCAATGAAATGTCTGTTTAACATGTGAAAGTGCGCTAAGCCAACTAACGGCAGCGTAATAGGTTGCATCCAGTCCAATCTTCTGCTAATCTAAAAGCCTTGTCATTTTTGAGCCCTTCATGAGCTTATGTCTTTGGCAAACCTTTCATGAGCTTATTCTAACGAGTTATGAACTGAAGCTTTATCCGTAGAGCTATCCATGTTCATATCATACTTCTACACATGTGATCTCAATTAGCTAAGTTCAACGCAATGAAATGTCTGTTTAACATGTAAAAGTGTGCTAAGCCAGTTAACAGCAGTGTAATAGGTTGCATCTAGTCCAATCTTCTGCTAATATAAAAGCCATGTCTTTTGTGAGCCCTTCATGAGCTTATGTCTTTGGCAAATCTCTCATGAGCTTATTCTAACGAGTTATGAAGTGAAGCTTTATCCGTAGAGCTATCCATGTTCATATCATACTTATACACATGTGATCTCAATTAGCTAAGTTCAACGCAATGAAATGTCTGTTTGACATGTGAAAGTACGCTAAGCCAACTAACGGCAGTGTAATAGGTTGCATCCAGTCTAATCTTCTGCTAATCTAAAAGCCTTGTCATTTTTGAGCCCTTCATGAGCTTATGTCTTTGGTAAACCTTTCATGAGCTTATTCTAACGAGTTATGAAGTGGAGCTTGATCCTTAGAGCTATCCATGTTCATATCATACTTCTACACATGTGATCTCAATTAGCTAAGTTCAACGCAATAAAATGTATGTTTGACATGTGAAAGTGTTGTAAGCATGTTAACAACAGTATAATAGGCTACATCAGTCCAATCTTCTGCTAATCTAAAAGCCATGTCTTTTGTGAGCCCTTCATGAGCTTATGTCTTTGGTGAACCTTTCATGAGCTTATTCTAACGAGTTATGAAGTGGAGCTTGATCCTTAGAGCTATCCATGTTCATATCATACTTCTACACATGTGATCTCAATTAGCTAAGTTCAACGCAATGAAATGTCAGTTTGAAATGAGAAAGTGTGCTAAGCCAACTAATGGTGGTGTAATAGGTGGAATCTAGTCCAATCTTCTGCTAATATAAAAGCCATGTCTTTTGTGAACCCTTCATGAGCTTATGTCTTTGGTGAACCTTGAATGAGCTTATTCTAACGAGTTATGAAGTGGAGCTTGATCCTTAGAGCTATCCATGTTCATATCATACTTCTACACATGTGATCTCAATTAGCTAAGTTCAACGCAATGAAATGTCAGTTTGAAATGAGAAAGTGTGCTAAGCCAATTAATGGTGGTGTAATAGGTGGAATCTAGTCCAAACTTCTGCTAATATAAAAGCCAAGTCTTTTGTGAGCCCTTCATGAGCTTATATCTTTGACGAAGCTTTCATGAGCTTATTCTAACGAGTTATGAAGTGAAGCTTTATCCGTAGAGCTATCCATGTTCATATCATACTTATACACATGTGATCTCAATTAGCTAAGTTCAACGCAATGAAATGTTTGTTTGACATGTGAAAGTGCGCTAAGCCAACTAACGGCAGTGTAATAGGTTGCATCCAGTCCAATCTTCTGCTAATCTAAAAGCCTTGTCATTTTTGAGCCCTTCATGAGCTTATGTCTTTGGTAAACCTTTCATGAGCTTATTCTAACGAGTTATGAAGTGGAGCTTGATCCTTAGAGCTATCCATGTTCATATCATACTTCTACACATGTGATCTCAATTAGCTAAGTTCAACGCAATGAAATGTCTGTTTAACATGTGAAACTGTGCTAACCCAACTAACGGCAGTGTAATAGGTTGCATCTAGTCCAATCTTCTGCTAATCTAAAAGCTATGTCTTTTGTGAGCCCTTCATGAGCTTATGTCTTTGGCAAATCTCTCATGAGCTTATTCTAACGAGTTATGAAGTGAAACTTTATCTGTAGAGCTATCCATGTTCATATCATACTTCTACACATGTGATCTCAATTAGCTAAGTTCAACGCAATGAAATGTCTGTTTAACATGTGAAACTGTGCTAAGCCAACTAACGACAGTGTAATAGGTTGCATCCAGTCCAATCTTCTGCTAATATAAAAGCCATGTCTTTTGTGATCCCTTCATGAGCTTATGTCTTTGGCAAATCTCTCATGAGCTTAGTCTAACGAGTTATGAACTGAAGCTTTATCCGTAGAGCTATCCATGTTCATATCATACTTCTACACATGTGATCTCAATTAGCTAAGTTCAACGCAATGAAATGTCTGTTTAACATGTAAAAGTGTGCTAAGCCAGTTAACAGCAGTGTAATAGGTTGCATCTAGTCCAATCTTCTGCTAATATAAAAGCCATGTCTTTTGTGAGCCCTTCATGAGCTTATGTCTTTGGCAAATCTCTCATGAGCTTATTCTAACGAGTTATGAAGTGAAGCTTTATCCGTAGAGCTATCCATGTTCATATCATACTTATACACATGTGATCTCAATTAGCTAAGTTCAACGCAATGAAATGTCTGTTTGACATGTGAAAGTACGCTAAGCCAACTAACGGCAGTGTAATAGGTTGCATCCAGTCTAATCTTCTGCTAATCTAAAAGCCTTGTCATTTTTGAGCCCTTCATGAGCTTATGTCTTTGGTAAACCTTTCATGAGCTTATTCTAACGAGTTATGAAGTGGAGCTTGATCCTTAGAGCTATCCATGTTCATATCATACTTCTACACATGTAATCTCAATTAGCTAAGTTCAACGCAATGAAATGTCTGTTTGACATGTGAAAGTGTGCTAAGCCAACTAACGGCGGTGTAATAGGTTGCATCCAGTCCAATCTTCTGCTAATCTAAAAGCCATGTCTATTGTGAGCCCTTCATGAGTTTATGTCTTTGGTGAACCTTTCATGAGATTATTCTAACGAGTTATGAAGTGGAGCTTGATCCTTAGAGCTATCCATGTTCATATCATACTTCTACACATGTGATCTCAATTAGCTAAGTTCAACGCAATGAAATGTCAGTTTGAAATGAGAAAGTGTGCTAAGCCAACTAATGGTGGTGTAATAGGTGGAATCTAGTTCAATCTTCTGCTAATATAAAAGCCTTGTCTTTTATGAACCCTTCATGAGCTTATGTCTTTGGTGAACCTTGAATGAGCTTATTCTAACGAGTTATGAAGTGGAGCTTGATCCTTAGAGCTATCCATGTTCATATCATACTTCTACACATGTGATCTCAATTAGCTAAGTTCAACGCAATGAAATGTCAGTTTGAAATGAGAAAGTGTGCTAAGCCAATTAATGGTGGTGTAATAGGTGGAATCTAGTCCAAACTTCTGCTAATATAAAAGCCATGTCTTTTGTGAGCCCTTCATGAGCTTATATCTTTGACGAATCTTTCATGAGCTTATTCTAACGAGTTATGAAGTGAAGCTTTATCCGTAGAGCTATCCATGTTCATATCATACTTATACACATGTGATCTCAATTAGCTAAGTTCAACGCAATGAAATGTTTGTTTGACATGTGAAAGTGCGCTAAGCCAACTAACGGCAGTGTAATAGGTTGCATCCAGTCCAATCTTCTGCTAATCTAAAAGCCTTGTCATTTTTGAGCCCTTCATGAGCTTATGTCTTTGGTAAACCTTTCATGAGCTTATTCTAACGAGTTATGAAGTGGAGCTTGATCCTTAGAGCTATCCATGTTCATATCATACTTCTACACATGTGATCTCAATTAGCTAAGTTCAACGCAATAAAATGTATGTTTGACATGTGAAAGTGTTGTAAGCATGTTAACAACAGTATAATAGGCTCCATCAGTCCAATCTTCTGCTAATCTAAAAGCCATGTCTTTTGTGAGCCCTTCATGAGCTTATGTCTTTGGTGAACCTTTCATGAGCTTATTCTAACGAGTTATGAAGTGGAGCTTGATCCTTAGAGCTATCCATGTTCATATCATACTTCTACACATGTGATCTCAATTAGCTAAGTTCAACGCAATGAAATGTCAGTTTGAAATGAGAAAGTGTGCTAAGCCAACTAATGGTGGTGTAATAGGTGGAATCTAGTCCAATCTTCTGCTAATATAAAAGCCATGTCTTTTGTGAACCCTTCATGAGCTTATGTCTTTGGTGAACCTTGAATGAGCTTATTCTAACGAGTTATGAAGTGGAGCTTGATCCTTAGAGCTATCCATGTTCATATCATACTTCTACACATGTGATCTCAATTAGCTAAGTTCAACGCAATGAAATGTCAGTTTGAAATGAGAAAGTGTGCTAAGCCAATTAATGGTGGTGTAATAGGTGGAATCTAGTCCAAACTTCTGCTAATATAAAAGCCAAGTCTTTTGTGAGCCCTTCATGAGCTTATATCTTTGACGAAGCTTTCATGAGCTTATTCTAACGAGTTATGAAGTGAAGCTTTATCCGTAGAGCTATCCATGTTCATATCATACTTATACACATGTGATCTCAATTAGCTAAGTTCAACGCAATGAAATGTTTGTTTGACATGTGAAAGTGCGCTAAGCCAACTAACGGCAGTGTAATAGGTTGCATCCAGTCCAATCTTCTGCTAATCTAAAAGCCTTGTCATTTTTGAGCCCTTAATGAGCTTATGTCTTTGGTAAACCTTTCATGAGCTTATTCTAACGAGTTATGAAGTGGAGCTTGATCCTTAGAGCTATCCATGTTCATATCATACTTCTACACATGTGATCTCAATTAGCTAAGTTCAACGCAATGAAATGTCTGTTTAACATGTGAAACTGTGCTAACCCAACTAACGGCAGTGTAATAGGTTGCATCTAGTCCAATCTTCTGCTAATCTAAAAGCTATGTCTTTTGTGAGCCCTTCATGAGCTTATGTCTTTGGCAAATCTCTCATGAGCTTATTCTAACGAGTTATGAAGTGAAACTTTATCTGTAGAGCTATCCATGTTCATATCATACTTCTACACATGTGATCTCAATTAGCTAAGTTCAACGCAATGAAATGTCTGTTTAACATGTGAAACTGTGCTAAGCCAACTAACGACAGTGTAATAGGTTGCATCCAGTCCAATCTTCTGCTAATATAAAAGCCATGTCTTTTGTGATCCCTTCATGAGCTTATGTCTTTGGCAAATCTCTCATGAGCTTAGTCTAACGAGTTATGAACTGAAGCTTTATCCGTAGAGCTATCCATGTTCATATCATACTTCTACACATGTGATCTCAATTAGCTAAGTTCAACGCAATGAAATGTCTGTTTAACATGTAAAAGTGTGCTAAGCCAGTTAACAGCAGTGTAATAGGTTGCATCTAGTCCAATCTTCTGCTAATATAAAAGCCATGTCTTTTGTGAGCCCTTCATGAGCTTATGTCTTTGGCAAATCTCTCATGAGCTTATTCTAACGAGTTATGAAGTGAAGCTTTATCCGTAGAGCTATCCATGTTCATATCATACTTATACACATGTGATCTCAATTAGCTAAGTTCAACGCAATGAAATGTCTGTTTGACATGTGAAAGTACGCTAAGCCAACTAACGGCAGTGTAATAGGTTGCATCCAGTCTAATCTTCTGCTAATCTAAAAGCCTTGTCATTTTTGAGCCCTTCATGAGCTTATGTCTTTGGTAAACCTTTCATGAGCTTATTCTAACGAGTTATGAAGTGGAGCTTGATCCTTAGAGCTATCCATGTTCATATCATACTTCTACACATGTAATCTCAATTAGCTAAGTTCAACGCAATGAAATGTCTGTTTGACATGTGAAAGTGTGCTAAGCCAACTAACGGCGGTGTAATAGATTGCATCCAGTCCAATCTTCTGCTAATCTAAAAGCCATGTCTATTGTGAGCCCTTCATGAGTTTATGTCTTTGGTGAACCTTTCATGAGATTATTCTAACGAGTTATGAAGTGGAGCTTGATCCTTAGAGCTATCCATGTTCATATCATACTTCTACACATGTGATCTCAATTAGCTAAGTTCAACGCAATGAAATGTCAGTTTGAAATGAGAAAGTGTGCTAAGCCAACTAATGGTGGTGTAATAGGTGGAATCTAGTCCAATCTTCTGCTAATATAAAAGCCTTGTCTTTTATGAACCCTTCATGAGCTTATGTCTTTGGTGAACCTTGAATGAGCTTATTCTAACGAGTTATGAAGTGGAGCTTGATCCTTAGAGCTATCCATGTTCATATCATACTTCTACACATGTGATCTCAATTAGCTAAGTTCAACGCAATGAAATGTCAGTTTGAAATGAGAAAGTGTGCTAAGCCAATTAATGGTGGTGTAATAGGTGGAATCTAGTCCAAACTTCTGCTAATATAAAAGTCAAGTCTTTTGTGAGCCCTTCATGAGCTTATATCTTTGACGAATCTTTCATGAGCTTATTCTAACGAGTTATGAAGTGAAGCTTTATCCGTAGAGCTATCCATGTTCATATCATACTTATACACATGTGATCTCAATTAGCTAAGTTCAACGCAATGAAATGTTTGTTTGACATGTGAAAGTGCGCTAAGCCAACTAACGGCAGTGTAATAGGTTGCATCCAGTCCAATCTTCTGCTAATCTAAAAGCCTTGTCATTTTTGAGCCCTTCATAAGCTTATGTCTTTGGTAAACCTTTCATGAGCTTATTCTAACGAGTTATGAAGTGGAGCTTGATCCTTAGAGCTATCCATGTTCATATCATACTTCTACACATGTGATCTCAATTAGCTAAGTTCAACGCAATGAAATGTCTGTTTAACATGTGAAACTGTGCTAACCCAACTAACGGCAGTGTAATAGGTTGCATCTAGTCCAATCTTCTGCTAATCTAAAAGCTATGTCTTTTGTGAGCCCTTCATGAGCTTATGTCTTTGGCAAATCTCTCATGAGCTTATTCTAACGAGTTATGAAGTGAAACTTTATCTGTAGAGCTATCCATGTTCATATCATACTTCTACACATGTGATCTCAATTAGCTAAGTTCAACGCAATGAAATGTCTGTTTAACATGTGAAACTGTGCTAAGCCAACTAACGACAGTGTAATAGGTTGCATCCAGTCCAATCTTCTGCTAATATAAAAGCCATGTCTTTTGTGATCCCTTCATGAGCTTATGTCTTTGGCAAATCTCTCATGAGCTTAGTCTAACGAGTTATGAACTGAAGCTTTATCCGTAGAGCTATCCATGTTCATATCGTACTTCTACACATGTGATCTCAATTAGCTAAGTTCAACGCAATGAAATGTCTGTTTAACATGTAAAAGTGTGCTAAGCCAGTTAACAGCAGTGTAATAGGTTGCATCTAGTCCAATCTTCTGCTAATATAAAAGCCATTTCTTTTGTGAGCCCTTCATGAGCTTATGTCTTTGGCAAATCTCTCATGAGCTTATTCTAACGAGTTATGAAGTGAAGCTTTATCCGTAGAGCTATCCATGTTCATATCATACTTATACACATGTGATCTCAATTAGCTAAGTTCAACGCAATGAAATGTCTGTTTGACATGTGAAAGTACGCTAAGCCAACTAACGGCAGTGTAATAGGTTGCATCCAGTCCAATCTTCTGCTAATCTAAAAGCCTTGTCATTTTTGAGCCCTTCATGAGCTTATGTCTTTGGTAAACCTTTCATGAGCTTATTCTAACGAGTTATGAAGTGGAGCTTGATCCTTAGAGCTATCCATGTTCATATCATACTTCTACACATGTAATCTCAATTAGCTAAGTTCAACGCAATGAAATGTCTGTTTAACATATGAAACTGTGCTAACCCAACTAACGACAGTGTAATAGGTTGCATCCAATCCAATCTTCTGCTAATCTAAAAGCTATGTGTTTTGTGAGCCCTTCATGAGCTTATGTCTTTGGCAAATCTCTCATGAGCTTATTCTAACGAGTTATGAAGTGAAGCTTTATCCGTAGAGCTATCCATGTTCATATCATACTTCTACACATGTGATCTCAATTAGCTAAGTTCAACGCAATGAAATGTCTATTTGACATGTGAAAGTGCGCTAAGCCAACTAACGGCAGTGTAATAGGTTGCATCCAGTCCAATCTTCTACTAATCTAAAAGCCTTGTCATTTTTGAGCCCTTCATGAGCTTATGTCTTTGGTGAACCTTGAATGAGCTTATTCTAACGATTTATGAAATGAAGCTTGATCCTTAGAGCTATCCATGTTCATATTATACTTCTACACATGTGATCTCAATTAGTTAAGTTCAACGCAATGAAATGTCTGTTTGACATGTGAAAGTGTGCTAAGCAAACTAATGGTGGTGTAATAGGTGGAATCTAGTCAAATCTTCTGCTAATATAAAAGCCATGTCTTTTGTGAACCCTTCATGAGCTTATGTCTTTGGTAAACCTTTCATGAACTTATTCTAACGAGTTATGAAGTGGAGCTTGATCCTTAGAGCTATCCATGTTCATATCATACTTCTACACATGTGATCTCAATTAGCTAAGTTCAACGCAATGAAATGTCTGTTTAATATGTGAAACTGTGCTAAGCCAACTAACGGCAGTGTAATAGGTTGCATCCAGTCCAATCTTCTGCTAATCTAAAAGCCTTGTCATTTTTGAGCCCTTCATGAGCTTATGTCTTTGGTAAACCTTTCATGAGCTTATTCTAACGAGTTATGAAGTGGAGCTTGATCCTTAGAGCTATCCATGTTCATATCATACTTCTACACATGTGATCTCAATTAGCTAAATTCAACGCAATAAAATGTATGTTTGACATGTGAAAGTGTTGTAAGCATGTTAACAACAGTATAATAGGCTACATCAGTCCAATCTTCTGCTAATCTAAAAGCCATGTCTTTTGTGAGCCCTTCATGAGCTTATGTCTTTGGTGAACCTTTCATGAGCTTATTCTAACGAGTTATGAAGTGGAGCTTGATCCTTAGAGCTATCCATGTTCATATCATACTTCTACACATGTGATCTCAATTAGCTAAGTTCAACGCAATGAAATGTCAGTTTGAAATGAGAAAGTGTGCTAAGCCAACTAATGGTGGTGTAATAGGTGGAATCTAGTCCAATCTTCTGCTAATATAAAAGCCATGTCTTTTGTGAACCCTTCATGAGCTTATGTCTTTGGTGAACCTTGAATGAGCTTATTCTAACGAGTTATGAAGTGGAGCTTGATCCTTAGAGCTATCCATGTTCATATCATACTTCTACACATGTGATCTCAATTAGCTAAGTTCAACGCAATGAAATGTCAGTTTGAAATGAGAAAGTGTGCTAAGCCAATTAATGGTGGTGTAATAGGTGGAATCTAGTCCAAACTTCTGCTAATATAAAAGCCAAGTCTTTTGTGAGCCCTTCATGAGCTTATATCTTTGACGAAGCTTTCATGAGCTTATTCTAACGAGTTATGAAGTGAAGCTTTATCCGTAGAGCTATCCATGTTCATATCATACTTATACACATGTGATCTCAATTAGCTAAGTTCAACGCAATGAAATGTTTGTTTGACATGTGAAAGTGCGCTAAGCCAACTAACGGCAGTGTAATAGGTTGCATCCAGTCCAATCTTCTGCTAATCTAAAAGCCTTGTCATTTTTGAGCCCTTCATGAGCTTATGTCTTTGGTAAACCTTTCATGAGCTTATTCTAAAGAGTTATGAAGTGGAGCTTGATCCTTAGAGCTATCCATGTTCATATCATACTTCTACACATGTGATCTCAATTAGCTAAGTTCAACGCAATGAAATGTCTGTTTAACATGTGAAACTGTGCTAACCCAACTAACGGCAGTGTTATAGGTTGCATCTAGTCCAATCTTCTGCTAATCTAAAAGCTATGTCTTTTGTGAGCCCTTCATGAGCTTATGTCTTTGGCAAATCTCTCATGAGCTTATTCTAACGAGTTATGAAGTGAAACTTTATCTGTAGAGCTATCCATGTTAATATCATACTTCTACACATGTGATCTCAATTAGCTAAGTTCAACGCAATGAAATGTCTGTTTAACATGTGAAACTGTGCTAAGCCAACTAACGACAGTGTAATAGGTTGCATCCAGTCCAATCTTCTGCTAATATAAAAGCCATGTCTTTTGTGATCCCTTCATGAGCTTATGTCTTTGGCAAATCTCTCATGAGCTTAGTCTAACGAGTTATGAACTGAAGCTTTATCCGTAGAGCTATCCATGTTCATATCATACTTCTACACATGTGATCTCATTTAGCTAAGTTCAACGCAATGAAATGTCTGTTTAACATGTAAAAGTGTGCTAAGCCAGTTAACAGCAGTGTAATAGGTTGCATCTAGTCCAATCTTCTGCTAATATAAAAGCCATGTCTTTTGTGAGCCCTTCATGAGCTTATGTCTTTGGCAAATCTCTCATGAGCTTATTCTAACGAGTTATGAAGTGAAGCTTTATCCGTAGAGCTATCCATGTTCATATCATACTTATACACATGTGATCTCAATTAGCTAAGTTCAACGCAATGAAATGTTTGTTTGACATGTGAAAGTACGCTAAGCCAACTAACGGCAGTGTAATAGGTTGCATCCAGTCTAATCTTCTGCTAATCTAAAAGCCTTGTCATTTTTGAGCCCTTCATGAGCTTATGTCTTTGGTAAACCTTTCATGAGCTTATTCTAACGAGTTATGAAGTGGAGCTTGATCCTTAGAGCTATCCATGTTCATATCATACTTCTACACATGTAATCTCAATTAGCTAAGTTCAACGCAATGAAATGTCTGTTTAACATATGAAACTGTGCTAACCCAACTAACGACAGTGTAATAGGTTGCATCCAATCCAATCTTCTGCTAATCTAAAAGCTATGTGTTTTGTGAGCCCTTCATGAGCTTATGTCTTTGGCAAATCTCTCATGAGCTTATTCTAACGAGTTATGAAGTGAAACTTTATCTGTAGAGCTATCCATGTTCATATCATACTTCTACACATGTGATCTCAATTAGCTAAGTTCAACGCAATGAAATGTCTGTTTGACATGTGAAAGTGCGCTAAGCCAACTAACGGCAGTGTAATAGGTTGCATCCAGTCCAATCTTCTGCTAATCTAAAAGCCTTGTCATTTTTGAGCCCTTCATGAGCTTATGTCTTTGGTGAACCTTGAATGAGCTTATTCTAACGATTTATGAAATGAAGCTTGATCCTTAGAGCTATCCATGTTCATATTATACTTCTACACATGTGATCTCAATTAGTTAAGTTCAACGCAATGAAATGTCTGTTTGACATGTGAAAGTGTGCTAAGCAAACTAATGGTGGTGTAATAGGTGGAATCTAGTCAAATCTTCTGCTAATATAAAAGCCATGTCTTTTGTGAACCCTTCATGAGCTTATGTCTTTGGTAAACCTTTCATGAACTTATTCTAACGAGTTATGAAGTGGAGCTTGATCCTTAGAGCTATCCATGTTCATATCATACTTCTACACATGTGATCTCAATTAGCTAAGTTCAACGCAATGAAATGTCTGTTTAATATGTGAAACTGTGCTAAGCCAACTAACGGCAGTGTAATAGGTTGCATCCAGTCCAATCTTCTGCTAATCTAAAAGCCTTGTCATTTTTGAGCCCTTCATGAGCTTATGTCTTTGGTAAACCTTTCATGAGCTTATTCTAACGAGTTATGAAGTGGAGCTTGATCCTTAGAGCTATCCATGTTCATATCATACTTCTACACATGTGATCTCAATTAGCTAAGTTCAACGCAATAAAATGTATGTTTGACATGTGAAAGTGCGCTAAGCCAACTAACGGCAGTGTAATAGGTTGCATCCAGTCCAATCTTCTGCTAATCTAAAAGCCTTGTCATTTTTGAGCCCTTCATGAGCTTATGTCTTTGGTAAACCTTTCATGAGCTTATTCTAACGAGTTATGAAGTGGAGCTCGATCCTTAGAGCTATCCATGTTCATATCATACTTCTACACATGTGTTCTCAATTAGCTAAGTTCAACGCAATGAAATGTCAGTTTGAAATGAGAAAGTGTGCTAAGCCAACTAACGACAGTGTAATAGGTTGCATCCAATCCAATCTTCTGCTAATCTAAAAGCTATGTGTTTTGCGAGCCCTTCATGAGCTTATGTCTTTGGCAAATCTCTCATGAGCTTATTCTAACGAGGTATGAAGTGAAGCTTTATCCGTAGAGCTATCCATGTTCATATCATACTTCTACACATGTGATCTCAATTAGCTAAGTTCAACGCAATGAAATGTCTGTTTAACATGTAAAAGTGTACTAAGCCAGTTAACAGCAGTGTAATAGGTTGCATCTAGTCCAATCTTCTGCTAATATAAAAGCCATGTCTTTTGTGAGCCCTTCATGAGCTTATGTCTTTGGCAAATCTCTCATGAGCTTATTCTAACGAGTTATGAAGTGAAGCTTTATCGGTAGAGCTATCCATGTTCATATCATACTTATACACATGTGATCTCAATTAGCTAAGTTCAACGCAATGAAATGTCTGTTTAACATGTGAAACTGTGCTAACCCAACTAACGACAGTGTAATAGGTTGCATCCAATCCAATCTTCTGCTAATCTAAAAGCTATGTGTTTTGTGAGCCCTTCATGAGCTTATGTCTTTGGCAAATCTCTCATGAGCTTATTCTAACGAGTTATGAAGTGAAGCTTTATCCGTAGAGCTATCCATGTTCATATCATACTTCTACACATGTGATCTCGATTAGCTAAGTTCAACGCAATGAAATGTCTATTTGACATGTGAAAGTGCGCTAAGCCAACTAACGGCAGTGTAATAGGTTGCATCCAGTCCAATCTTCTGCTAATCTAAAAGCCTTGTCATTTTTGAGCCCTTCATGAGCTTATGTCTTTGGTAAACCTTTCATGAGCTTATTCTAACGAGTTATGACGTGGAGCTTGATCCTTAGAGCTATCCATGTTCATATCATACTTCTACACATGTGATCTCAATTAGCTAAGTTCAACGCAATGAAATGTCTGTTTAACATGTGAAACTGTGCTCACCCGACTAACGACAGTGTAATAGGTTGCATCCAATCCAATCTTCTGCTAATCTAAAAGCTATGTGTTTTGTGAGCCCTTCATGAGCTTATGTCTTTGGCAAATCTCTCATGAGCTTATTCTAACGAGTTATGAAGTGAAGCTTTATCCGTAGAGCTATCCATGTTCATATCATACTTCTACACATGTGATCTCAATTAGCTAAGTTCAACGCAATGAAATGTCTGTTTAACATGTGAAACTGTGCTAACCCAACTAACGACAGTGTAATAGGTTGCATCCAGTCCAATCTTCTGCTAATCTAAAAGCCTTGTCATTTTTGAGCCCTTCATGAGCTTATGTCTTTGGTAAACCTTTCATGAGCTTATTCTAACGAGTTATGACGTGGAGCTTGATCCTTAGAGCTATCCATGTTCATATCATACTTCTACACATGTGATCTCAATTAGCTAAGTTCAACGCAATGAAATGTCTGTTTAACATGTGAAACTGTGCTCACCCGACTAACGACAGTGTAATAGGTTGCATCTAGTCCAATCTTCTGCTAATATAAAAGCCATGTCTTTTGTGAGCCCTTCATGAGCTTATGTCTTTGGCAAATCTCTCATGAGCTTATTCTAACGAGTTATGAAGTGAAGCTTTATCCGTAGAGCTATCCATGTTCATATCATACTTATACACATGTGATCTCAATTAGCTAAGTTCAACGCAATGAAATGTTTGTTTGACATGTGAAAGTACGCTAAGCCAACTAACGGCAGTGTAATAGGTTGCATCCAGTCTAATCTTCTGCTAATCTAAAAGCCTTGTCATTTTTGAGCCCTTCATGAGCTTATGTCTTTGGTAAACCTTTCATGAGCTTATTCTAACGAGTTATGAAGTGGAGCTTGATCCTTAGAGCTATCCATGTTCATATCATACTTCTACACATGTAATCTCAATTAGCTAAGTTCAACGCAATGAAATGTCTGTTTAACATATGAAACTGTGCTAACCCAACTAACGACAGTGTAATAGGTTGCATCCAATCCAATCTTCTGCTAATCTAAAAGCTATGTGTTTTGTGAGCCCTTCATGAGCTTATGTCTTTGGCAAATCTCTCATGAGCTTATTCTAACGAGTTATGAAGTGAAGCTTTATCCGTAGAGCTATCCATGTTCATATCATACTTCTACACATGTGATCTCAATTAGCTAAGTTCAACGCAATGAAATGTCTATTTGACATGTGAAAGTGCGCTAAGCCAACTAACGGCAGTGTAATAGGTTGCATCCAGTCCAATCTTCTGCTAATCTAAAAGCCTTGTCATTTTTGAGCCCTTCATGAGCTTATGTCTTTGGTGAACCTTGAATGAGCTTATTCTAACGATTTATGAAATGAAGCTTGATCCTTAGAGCTATCCATGTTCATATTATACTTCTACACATGTGATCTCAATTAGTTAAGTTCAACGCAATGAAATGTCTGTTTGACATGTGAAAGTGTGCTAAGCAAACTAATGGTGGTGTAATAGGTGGAATCTAGTCAAATCTTCTGCTAATATAAAAGCCATGTCTTTTGTGAACCCTTCATGAGCTTATGTCTTTGGTAAACCTTTCATGAACTTATTCTAACGAGTTATGAAGTGGAGCTTGATCCTTAGAGCTATCCATGTTCATATCATACTTCTACACATGTGATCTCAATTAGCTAAGTTCAACGCAATGAAATGTCTGTTTAATATGTGAAACTGTGCTAAGCCAACTAACGGCAGTGTAATAGGTTGCATCCAGTCCAATCTTCTGCTAATCTAAAAGCCTTGTCATTTTTGAGCCCTTCATGAGCTTATGTCTTTGGTAAACCTTTCATGAGCTTATTCTAACGAGTTATGAAGTGGAGCTTGATCCTTAGAGCTATCCATGTTCATATCATACTTCTACACATGTGATCTCAATTAGCTAAGTTCAACGCAATAAAATGTATGTTTGACATGTGAAAGTGCGCTAAGCCAACTAACGGCAGTGTAATAGGTTGCATCCAGTCCAATCTTCTGCTAATCTAAAAGCCTTGTCATTTTTGAGCCCTTCATGAGCTTATGTCTTTGGTAAACCTTTCATGAGCTTATTCTAACGAGTTATGAAGTGGAGCTCGATCCTTAGAGCTATCCATGTTCATATCATACTTCTACACATGTGTTCTCAATTAGCTAAGTTCAACGCAATGAAATGTCAGTTTGAAATGAGAAAGTGTGCTAAGCCAACTAACGACAGTGTAATAGGTTGCATCCAATCCAATCTTCTGCTAATCTAAAAGCTATGTGTTTTGCGAGCCCTTCATGAGCTTATGTCTTTGGCAAATCTCTCATGAGCTTATTCTAACGAGGTATGAAGTGAAGCTTTATCCGTAGAGCTATCCATGTTCATATCATACTTCTACACATGTGATCTCAATTAGCTAAGTTCAACGCAATGAAATGTCTGTTTAACATGTAAAAGTGTACTAAGCCAGTTAACAGCAGTGTAATAGGTTGCATCTAGTCCAATCTTCTGCTAATATAAAAGCCATGTCTTTTGTGAGCCCTTCATGAGCTTATGTCTTTGGCAAATCTCTCATGAGCTTATTCTAACGAGTTATGAAGTGAAGCTTTATCGGTAGAGCTATCCATGTTCATATCATACTTATACACATGTGATCTCAATTAGCTAAGTTCAACGCAATGAAATGTCTGTTTAACATGTGAAACTGTGCTAACCCAACTAACGACAGTGTAATAGGTTGCATCCAATCCAATCTTCTGCTAATCTAAAAGCTATGTGTTTTGTGAGCCCTTCATGAGCTTATGTCTTTGGCAAATCTCTCATGAGCTTATTCTAACGAGTTATGAAGTGAAGCTTTATCCGTAGAGCTATCCATGTTCATATCATACTTCTACACATGTGATCTCGATTAGCTAAGTTCAACGCAATGAAATGTCTATTTGACATGTGAAAGTGCGCTAAGCCAACTAACGGCAGTGTAATAGGTTGCATCCAGTCCAATCTTCTGCTAATCTAAAAGCCTTGTCATTTTTGAGCCCTTCATGAGCTTATGTCTTTGGTAAACCTTTCATGAGCTTATTCTAACGAGTTATGACGTGGAGCTTGATCCTTAGAGCTATCCATGTTCATATCATACTTCTACACATGTGATCTCAATTAGCTAAGTTCAACGCAATGAAATGTCTGTTTAACATGTGAAACTGTGCTCACCCGACTAACGACAGTGTAATAGGTTGCATCCAATCCAATCTTCTGCTAATCTAAAAGCTATGTGTTTTGTGAGCCCTTCATGAGCTTATGTCTTTGGCAAATCTCTCATGAGCTTATTCTAACGAGTTATGAAGTGAAGCTTTATCCGTAGAGCTATCCATGTTCATATCATACTTCTACACATGTGATCTCAATTAGCTAAGTTCAACGCAATGAAATGTCTGTTTAACATGTGAAACTGTGCTAACCCAACTAACGACAGTGTAATAGGTTGCATCCAATCCAATCTTCTGCTAATCTAAAAGCTATGTGTTTTGTGAGCCCTTCATGAGCTTATGTCTTTGGCAAATCTCTCATGAGCTTATTCTAACGAGTTATGAAGTGAAGCTTTATCCGTAGAGCTATCCATGTTCATATCATACTTCTACACATGTGATCTCAATTAGCTAAGTTCAACGCAATGAAATGTCTATTTGACATGTGAAAGTGCGCTAAGCCAACTAACGGCAGTGTAATAGGTTGCATCCAGTCCAATCTTCTGCTAATCTAAAAGCCTTGTCATTTTTGAGCCCTTCATGAGCTTATGTCTTTGGTGAACCTTGAATGAGCTTATTCTAACGATTTATGAAATGAAGCTTGATCCTTAGAGCTATCCATGTTCATATTATACTTCTACACATGTGATCTCAATTAGCTAAGTTCAACGCAACGAAATGTCTGTTTGACATGTGAAAGTGTGCTAAGCAAACTAATGGTGGTGTAATAGGTGGAATCTAGTGAAATCTTCTGCTAATATAAAAGCCATGTCTTTTGTGAACCCTTCATGAGCTTATGTCTTTGGTGAACCTTGAATGAGCTTATTCTAACGAGTTATGAAGTGGAGCTCGATCCTTAGAGCTATCCATGTTCATATCATACTTCTACACATGTGTTCTCAATTAGCTAAGTTCAACGCAATGAAATGTCAGTTTGAAATGAGAAAGTGTGCTAAGCCAACTAATGGCGGTGTAATAGGTGGAATCCAGTCCAATCTTCTGCTAATATAAAAGCCATGTCTTTTGCGAGCCCTTCATGAGCTTATGTCTTTGGCAAATCTCTCATGAGCTTATTCTAACGAGGTATGAAGTGAAGCTTTATCCGTAGAGCTATCCATGTTCATATCATACTTCTACACATGTGATCTCAATTAGCTAAGTTCAACGCAATGAAATGTCTGTTTAACATGTAAAAGTGTACTAAGCCAGTTAACAGCAGTGTAATAGGTTGCATCTAGTCCAATCTTCTGCTAATATAAAAGCCATGTCTTTTGTGAGCCCTTCATGAGCTTATGTCTTTGGCAAATCTCTCATGAGCTTATTCTAACGAGTTATGAAGTGAAGCTTTATCGGTAGAGCTATCCATGTTCATATCATACTTATACACATGTGATCTCAATTAGCTAAGTTCAACGCAATGAAATGTCTGTTTGACATGTGAAAGTACGCTAAGCCAGTTAACAGCAGTGTAATAGGTTGCATCTAGTCCAATCTTCTGCTAATATAAAAGCCATGTCTTTTGTGAGCCCTTCATGAGCTTATGTCTTTGGCAAATCTCTCATGAGCTTATTCTAACGAGTTATGAAGTGAAGCTTTATCCGTAGAGCTATCCATGTTCATATCATACTTATACACATGTGATCTCAATTAGCTAAGTTAAACGCAATGAAATGTCTGTTTGACATGTGAAAGTACGCTAAGCCAACTAACGGCATTGTAATAGGTTGCATCCAGTCCAATCTTCTGCTAATTTAAAAGCCTTGTCATTTTTGAGCCCTTCATGAGCTTATGTCTTTGGTAAACCTTTCATGAGCTTATTCTAACGAGTTATGAAGTGGAGCTTGATCCTTAGAGCTATCCATGTTCATATCATACTTCTACACATGTGATCTCAATTAGCTAAGTTCAACGCAATGAAATGTCTGTTTAACATGTGAAACTGTGCTAACCCAACTAACGACAGTGTAATAGGTTGCATCCAATCCAATCTTCTGCTAATCTAAAAGCTATGTGTTTTGTGAGCCCTTCATGAGCTTATGTCTTTGGCAAATCTCTCATGAGCTTATTCTAACGAGTTATGAAGTGAAGCTTTATCCGTAGAGCTATCCATGTTCATATCATACTTCTACACATGTGATCTCAATTAGCTAAGTTCAACGCAATGAAATGTCTATTTGACATGTGAAAGTGCGCTAAGCCAACTAACGGCAGTGTAATAGGTTGCATCCAGTCCAATCTTCTGCTAATCTAAAAGCCTTGTCATTTTTGAGCCCTTCATGAGCTTATGTCTTTGGTGAACCTTGAATGAGCTTATTCTAACGATTTATGAAATGAAGCTTGATCCTTAGAGCTATCCATGTTCATATTATACTTCTACACATGTGATCTCAATTAGCTAAGTTCAACGCAATGAAATGTCTGTTTGACATGTGAAAGTGTGCTAAGCAAACTAATGGTGGTGTAATAGGTGGAATCTAGTCAAATCTTCTGCTAATATAAAAGCCATGTCTTTTGTGAACCCTTCATGAGCTTATGTCTTTGGTAAACCTTTCATGAGCTTATTCTAACGAGTTATGAAGTGGAGCTTGATCCTTAGAGCTATCCATGTTCATATCATACTTCTACACATGTGATCTCAATTAGCTAAGTTCAACGCAATGAAATATCTGTTTAATATGTGAAACTGTGCTAAGCCAACTAACGGCAGTGTAATAGGTTGCATCCAGTCCAATCTTCTGTTAATATTAAAGACATGTCTTTTGTGAGCTCTTCATGAGCTTATATCTTTGGCAAATCTCTCATGAGCTTATTCTAACGAGTTATGAAGTGAAGCTTTATCCGTAGAGCTATCCATGTTCATATCATACTTATACACATGTGATCTCAATTAGCTAAGTTCAACGCAATGAAATGTCTGTTTGACATGTGAAAGTGCGCTAAGCCAACTAACTGCAGTGTAATAGGTTGCATCCACTCCAATCTTCTGCTAATCTAAAAGCCTTGTCATTTTTGAGCCCTTCATGAGCTTATGTCTTTGGTAAACCTTTCATGAGCTTATTCTAACGAGTTATGAAGTGAAGCTTTATCCGTAGAGTTATCCATGTTCATATCATACTTCTACACATGTGATCTCAATTAGCTAAGTTCAACGCAATGAAATGTCTATTTGACATGTGAAAGTGCGCTAAGCCAACTAACGGCAGTGTAATAGGTTGCATCCAGTCCAATCTTCTGCTAATCTAAAAGCCTTGTCATTTTTGAGCCCTTCATGAGCTTATGTCTTTGGTGAACCTTGAATGAGCTTATTCTAACGATTTATGAAATAAGCTTGATCCTTAGAGCTATCCATGTTCATATTATACTTCTACACATGTGATCTAAATTAGCTAAGTTCAACGCAATGAAATGTCGGTTTGACATGTGAAAGTGTGCTAAGCAAACTAATGGTGGTGTAATAGGTGGAATCTAGTCAAATCTTCTGCTAATATAAAAGCCATGTCTTTTGTGAACCCTTCATGAGCTTATGTCTTTGGTAAACCTTTCATGAGCTTATTCTAACGAGTTATGAAGTGGAGCTTGATCCTTAGAGCTATCCATGTTCATATCATACTTCTACACATGTGATCTCAATTAGCTAAGTTTAACGCAATGAAATGTCTGTTTAACATGTGAAACTGTGCTAACCCAACTAACGACAGTGTAATAGGTTGCATCCAATCCAATCTTCTGCTAATCTAAAAGCTATGTGTTTTGTGAGCCCTTCATGAGCTTATGTCTTTGGCAAATCTCTCATGAGCTTATTCTAACGAGTTATGAAGTGAAGCTTTATCCGTAGAGCTATCCATGTTCATATCATACTTCTACACATGTGATCTCAATTAGCTAAGTTCAACGCAATGAAATGTCTATTTGACATGTGAAAGTGCGCTAAGCCAACTAACGGCAGTGTAATAGGTTGCATCCAGTCCAATCTTCTGCTAATATAAAAGCCATGTCTTTTGTGAGCCCTTCATGAGCATTTGTCTTTGGCGAATCTTTCATGAGCTTATTTTATCGAGTTATGAAGTGGAGCTTGATCCTAAGAGCTATCTACGTTCATATCATACTTCTACACATGTGATCTCAATTAGCTAAGTTCAACGCAATGAAATGTCTGTTTAACATGTGAAACTATGCTAACCCAACTAACGACAATGTAATAGGTTGCATCCAATCCAATCTTCTGCTAATCTAAAAGCTATGTTTTTTGTGAGCCCTTCATGAGCTTATGTCTTTGGCAAATCTCTCATGAGCTTATTCTAACGAGTTATGAAGTGAAGCTTTATCCGTAGAGCTATCCATGTTCATATCATACTTATACACATGTGATCTCAATTAGCTAAGTTCAACGCAATGAAATGTCTGTTTGACATGTGAAAGTACGCTAAGCCAGTTAACAGCAGTGTAATAGGTTGCATCTAGTCCAATCTTCTGCTAATATAAAAGCCATGTCTTTTGTGAGCCCTTCATGAGCTTATGTCTTTGGCAAATCTCTCATGAGCTTATTCTAACGAGTTATGAAGTGAAGCTTTATCCGTAGAGCTATCCATGTTCATATCATACTTATACACATGTGATCTCAATTAGCTAAGTTAAACGCAATGAAATGTCTGTTTGACATGTGAAAGTACGCTAAGCCAACTAACGGCAGTGTAATAGGTTGCATCCAGTCCAATCTTCTGCTAATCTAAAAGCCTTGTCATTTTTGAGCCCTTCATGAGCTTATGTCTTTGGTAAACCTTTCATGAGCTTATTCTAACGAGTTATGAAGTGGAGCTTGATCCTTAGAGCTATCCATGTTCATATCATACTTCTACACATGTGATCTCAATTAGCTAAGTTCAACGCAATGAAATGTCTGTTTGACATGTGAAAGTGCGCTAAGCCAACTAACGGCAGTGTAATAGGTTGCATCCAGTCCAATCTTCTGCTAATCTAAAAGCTATGTCTTTTGTGAGCCCTTCATGAGCTTATGTCTTTGGCAAATCTCTCATGAGCTTATTCTAACGAGTTATGAAGTGAAACTTTATCTGTAGAGCTATCCATGTTCATATCATACTTCTACACATGTGATCTCAATTAGCTAAGTTCAACGCAATGAAATGTCTGTTTAACATGTAAAAGTGTGCTAAGCCAGTTAACAGCAGTGTAATAGGTTGCATCTAGTCCAATCTTCTGCTAATATAAAAGCCATGTCTTTTGTGAGCCCTTCATGAGCTTATGTCTTTGGCAAATCTCTCATGAGCTTATTCTAACGAGTTATGAAGTGAAGCTTTATCCGTAGAGCTATCCATGTTCATATCATACTTATACACATGTGATCTCAATTAGCTAAGTTCAACGCAATGAAATGTCTGTTTGACATGTGAAAGTGCGCTAAGCCAACTAACGGCAGTGTAATAGGTTGCATCCAGTCCAATCTTCTACTAATCTAAAAGCCTTGTCATTTTTGAGCCCTTCATGAGCTTATGTCTTTGGTAAACCTTGAATGAGCTTATTCTAACGAGTTATGAAATGAAGCTTGATCCTTAGAGCTATCCACGTTCATATCATACTTCTACACATGTGATCTCCATTAGCTAAGTTCAACGCAATAAAATGTATGTTTGACATATGAAAGTGTTGTAAGCAAGTTAACAACAGTATAATAGGCTACATCAGTCCAATCTTTTGCTAATCTAAAAGCCATGTCTTTTGTGAGCCCTTCATGAGCTTATGTCTTTGGTGAACCTTTCATGAGCTTATTCTAACGAGTTATGAAGTGAAGCTTTATCTGTAGAGCTATCCATGTTCATATCATGCTTATACACATGTGATCTCAATTAGCTAAGTTCAATGCAATGAAATGTCTGTTTGACATGTGAAAGTGCGCTAAGCCAACTAACGGCAGTGTAATAGGTTGTATCCAGTCCAATCTTCTGCTAATATAAAAGCCTTGTCATTTTTGAGCCCTTCATGAGCTTATGTCTTTGGTAAACCTTTCATGAGCTTATTCTAACGAGTTATGAAGTGGAGCTTGATCCTTAGAGCTATCCATGTTCATATCATACTTCTACACATGTGATCTCAATTAGCTAAGTTCAACGCAATGAAATGTCTGTTTAACATGTGAAACTGTGCTAACCCAACTAACGACAGTGTAATAGGTTGCATCCAATCCAATCTTCTGCTAATCTAAAAGCTATGTGTTTTGTGAGCCCTTCATGAGCTTATGTCTTTGGCAAATCTCTCATGAGCTTATTCTAACGAGTTATGAAGTGAAGCTTTATCCGTAGAGCTATCCATGTTCATATCATACTTCTACACATGTGATCTCAATTAGCTAAGTTCAACGCAATGAAATGTCTATTTGACATGTGAAAGTGCGCTAAGCCAACTAACGGCAGTGTAATAGGTTGCATCCAGTCCAATCTTCTGCTAATATAAAAGCCATGTCTTTTGTGAGCCCTTCATGAGCATTTGTCTTTGGCGAATCTTTCATGAGCTTATTTTATCGAGTTATGAAGTGGAGCTTGATCCTAAGAGCTATCTACGTTCATATCATACTTCTACACATGTGATCTCAATTAGCTAAGTTCAACGCAATGAAATGTCTGTTTAACATGTGAAACTATGCTAACCCAACTAACGACAATGTAATAGGTTGCATCCAATCCAATCTTCTGCTAATCTAAAAGCTATGTTTTTTGTGAGCCCTTCATGAGCTTATGTCTTTGGCAAATCTCTCATGAGCTTATTCTAACGAGTTATGAAGTGAAGCTTTATCCGTAGAGCTATCCATGTTCATATCATACTTATACACATGTGATCTCAATTAGCTAAGTTCAACGCAATGAAATGTCTGTTTGACATGTGAAAGTACGCTAAGCCAGTTAACAGCAGTGTAATAGGTTGCATCTAGTCCAATCTTCTGCTAATATAAAAGCCATGTCTTTTGTGAGCCCTTCATGAGCTTATGTCTTTGGCAAATCTCTCATGAGCTTATTCTAACGAGTTATGAAGTGAAGCTTTATCCGTAGAGCTATCCATGTTCATATCATACTTATACACATGTGATCTCAATTAGCTAAGTTAAACGCAATGAAATGTCTGTTTGACATGTGAAAGTACGCTAAGCCAACTAACGGCAGTGTAATAGGTTGCATCCAGTCCAATCTTCTGCTAATCTAAAAGCCTTGTCATTTTTGAGCCCTTCATGAGCTTATGTCTTTGGTAAACCTTTCATGAGCTTATTCTAACGAGTTATGAAGTGGAGCTTGATCCTTAGAGCTATCCATGTTCATATCATACTTCTACACATGTGATCTCAATTAGCTAAGTTCAACGCAATGAAATGTCTGTTTGACATGTGAAAGTGCGCTAAGCCAACTAACGGCAGTGTAATAGGTTGCATCCAGTCCAATCTTCTGCTAATCTAAAAGCTATGTCTTTTGTGAGCCCTTCATGAGCTTATGTCTTTGGCAAATCTCTCATGAGCTTATTCTAACGAGTTATGAAGTGAAACTTTATCTGTAGAGCTATCCATGTTCATATCATACTTCTACACATGTGATCTCAATTAGCTAAGTTCAACGCAATGAAATGTCTGTTTAACATGTAAAAGTGTGCTAAGCCAGTTAACAGCAGTGTAATAGGTTGCATCTAGTCCAATCTTCTGCTAATATAAAAGCCATGTCTTTTGTGAGCCCTTCATGAGCTTATGTCTTTGGCAAATCTCTCATGAGCTTATTCTAACGAGTTATGAAGTGAAGCTTTATCCGTAGAGCTATCCATGTTCATATCATACTTATACACATGTGATCTCAATTAGCTAAGTTCAACGCAATGAAATGTCTGTTTGACATGTGAAAGTGCGCTAAGCCAACTAACGGCAGTGTAATAGGTTGCATCCAGTCCAATCTTCTACTAATCTAAAAGCCTTGTCATTTTTGAGCCCTTCATGAGCTTATGTCTTTGGTAAACCTTGAATGAGCTTATTCTAACGAGTTATGAAATGAAGCTTGATCCTTAGAGCTATCCACGTTCATATCATACTTCTACACATGTGATCTCCATTAGCTAAGTTCAACGCAATAAAATGTATGTTTGACATATGAAAGTGTTGTAAGCAAGTTAACAACAGTATAATAGGCTACATCAGTCCAATCTTTTGCTAATCTAAAAGCCATGTCTTTTGTGAGCCCTTCATGAGCTTATGTCTTTGGTGAACCTTTCATGAGCTTATTCTAACGAGTTATGAAGTGAAGCTTTATCTGTAGAGCTATCCATGTTCATATCATGCTTATACACATGTGATCTCAATTAGCTAAGTTCAATGCAATGAAATGTCTGTTTGACATGTGAAAGTGCGCTAAGCCAACTAACGGCAGTGTAATAGGTTGTATCCAGTCCAATCTTCTGCTAATATAAAAGCCTTGTCATTTTTGAGCCCTTCATGAGCTTATGTCTTTGGTAAACCTTTCATGAGCTTATTCTAACGAGTTATGAAGTGGAGCTTGATCCTTAGAGCTATCCATGTTCATATCATACTTCTACACATGTGATCTCAATTAGCTAAGTTCAACGCAATGAAATGTCTGTTTAACATGTGAAACTGTGCTAACCCAACTAACGACAGTGTAATAGGTTGCATCCAATCCAATCTTCTGCTAATCTAAAAGCTATGTCTTTTGTGAGCCCTTCATGAGCTTATGTCTTTGGCAAATCTCTCATGAGCTTATTCTAACGAGTTATGAAGTGAAGCTTTATCCGTAGAGCTATCCATGTTCATATCATACTTCTACACATGTGATCTCAATTAGCTAAGTTCAACGCAATGAAATGTCTATTTGACATGTGAAAGTGCGCTAAGCCAACTAACGGCAGTGTAATAGGTTGCATCCAGTCCAATCTTCTGCTAATCTAAAAGCCTTGTCATTTTTGAGCCCTTCATGAGCTTATGTCTTTGGTGAACCTTGAATGAGCTTATTCTAACGATTTATGAAATGAAGCTTGATCCTTAGAGCTATCCATGTTCATATTATACTTCTACACATGTAATCTCAATTAGCTAAGTTCAACGCAATGAAATGTCTGTTTGACATGTGAAAGTGTGCTAAGCAAACTAATGGTGGTGTAATAGGTGGAATCTAGTCCAATCTTCTGCTAATATAAAAGCCATGTCTTTTGTGAACCCTTCATGAGCTTATGTCTTTGGTGAACCTTGAATGAGCTTATTCTAACGAGTTATGAAGAGGAGCTTGATCCTTAGAGCTATCCATGTTCATATCATACTTCTACACATGTGTTCTCAATTAGCTAAGTTCAACGCAATGAAATGTCAGTTTGAAATGAGAAAGTGTGCTAAGCCAACTAATGGCGGTGTAATAGGTGGAATCCAGTCCAATCTTCTGCTAATATAAAAGCCATGTCTTTTGTGAGCCCTTCATGAGCTTATGTCTTTGGCAAATCTCTCATGAGCTTATTCTAACGAGTTATGAAGTGAAGCTTTATCCGTAGAGCTATCCATGTTCATATCATACTTATACACATGTGATCTCAATTAGCTAAGTTCAACGCAATGAAATGTCTGTTTGACATGTGAAAGTGCGCTAAACCAACTAACGGCAGTGTAATAGGTTGCATCCAGTCCAATCTTCTGCTAATCTAAAAGCCTTGTCATTTTTGAGCCCTTCATGAGCTTATGTCTTTGGTGAACCTTGAATGAGCTTATTCTAACGATTTATGAAATGAAGCTTGATCCTTAGAGCTATCCATGTTCATATTATACTTCTACACATGTAATCTCAATTAGCTAAGTTCAACGCAATGAAATGTCTGTTTGACATGTGAAAGTGTGCTAAGCAAACTAATGGTGGTGTAATAGGTGGAATCTAGTCCAATCTTCTGCTAATATAAAAGCCATGTCTTTTGTGAACCCTTCATGAGTTATGTCTTTGGTGAACCTTGAATGAGCTTATTCTAATGAGTTATGAAGTGGAGCTTGATCCTTAGAGCTATCCATGTTCATATCATACTTCTACACATGTGTTCTCAATTAGCTAAGTTCAACGCAATGAAATGTCAGTACGAAATGAGAAAGTGTGCTAAGCCAACTAATGGCGGTGTAATAGGTGGAATCCAGTCCAATCTTCTGCTAATATAAAAGCCATGTCTTTTGTGAGCCCTTCATGAGCTTATGTCTTTGGCAAATCTCTCATGAGCTTATTCTAACGAGTTATGAAGTGAAGCTTTATCCGTAGAGCTATCCATGTTCATATCATACTTATACACATGTGATCTCAATTAGCTAAGTTCAACGCAATGAAATGTCTGTTTGACATGTGAAAGTGCGCTAAGCCAACTAACGGCAGTGTAATAGGTTGCATCTAGTCCAATCTTCTGCTAATCTAAAAGCTATGTCTTTTGTGAGCCCTTCATGAGCTTATGTCTTTGGCAAATCTCTCATGAGCTTATTCTAACGAGTTATGAAGTGAAACTTTATCCGTAGAGCTATCCATGTTCATATCATACTTATACACATGTGATCTCAATTAGCTAAGTTCAACGCAATGAAATGTCTGTTTGACATGTGAAAGTGCGCTAAGCCAACTAACGGCAGTGTAATAGGTTGCATCTAGTCCAATCTTCTGCTAATCTAAAAGCTATGTCTTTTCTGAGCCCTTCATGAGCTTATGTCTTTGGCAAATCTCTCATGAGTTTATTCTAACGAGTTATGAAGTGAAACTTTATCCGTAGAGCTATCCATGTTCATATCATACTTCTAAACATGTGATCTCAATTAGCTAAGTTCAACGCAATGAAATGTCTGTTTAACATGTGAAACTGTGCTAAGCCAACTAACGGCAGTGTAATAGGTTGCATCCAGTCCAATCTTCTGCTAATATAAAAGCCATGTCTTTTGTGAGCCCTTTATGAGCTTATGTCTTTGGCAAATCTCTCATGAGCTTATTCTAACGAGTTATGAAGTGAAGCTTTATCCGTAGAGCTATCCATGTTCATATCATACTTATACACATGTGATCTCAATTAGCTAAGTTCAACGCAATGAAATGTCTATTTGACATGTGAAAGTGCGCTAAGCCAACTAACGGTAGTGTAATAGGTTGCATCCAGTCCAATCTTCTGCTAATCTAAAAGCTATGTCTTTTGTGAGCCCTATATGAGCTTATGTCTTTGGCAAATCTCTCATGAGCTTATTCTAACGAGTTATGAAGTGAAACTTTATCCGTAGAGCTATCCATGTTCATATCATACTTCTACACATGTGATCTCAATTAGCTAAGTTCAACGCAATGAAATGTCTGTTTAACATGTGAAACTGTGCTAAGCCAACTAACGGCAGTGTAATAGGTTGCATCCAGTCCAATCTTCTGCTAATATAAAAGCCATGTCTTTTGTGAGCCCTTCATGAGCTTATGTCTTTGGCAAATCTCTCATGAGCTTATTCTAACGAGTTATGAAGTGAAGCTTTATCCGTAGAGCTATCCATGTTCATATCATACTTATACACATGTGATCTCAATTAGCTAAGTTCAACGCAATGAAATGTCTGTTTGACATGTGAAAGTGCGCTAAGCCAACTAACGGCAGTGTAATAGGTTGCATCTAGTCCAATCTTCTGCTAATTTAAAAGCTATGTCTTTTGTGAGCCCTTCATGAGCTTAAGTCTTTGGCAAATCTCTCATGAGCTTATTCTAACGAGTTATAAAGTGAAACTTTATCCGTAGAGCTATCCATGTTCATATCATACTTCTACACATGTGATCTCAATTAGCTAAGTTCACCGCAATGAAATGTCTGTTTAACATGTGAAACTGTGCTAAGCCAACTAACGGCAGTGTAATAGGTTGCATCCAGTCCAATCTTCTGCTAATATAAAAGCCATGTCTTTTGTGAGCCCTTCATGAGCTTATGTCTTTGGCAAATCTCTCATGAGCTTATTCTAACGAGTTATGAAGTGAAGCATTATCCGTAGAGCTATCCATCTTCATATCATACTTATACACATGTGATCTCAATTAGCTAAGTTCAACGCAATGAAATGTCTGTTTGACATGTGAAAGTGCCCTAAGCCAACTAACGGCAGGGTAATAGGTTGCATCCAATCCAATCTTCTGCTAATCTAAAAGCCTTGTCATTTTTGAGCCCTTCATGAGCTTATGTCTTTGGTAAACCTTGAATGAGCTTATTCTAACGAGTTATGAAATGAAGCTTGATCCTTAGAGCTATCCATGTTCATATCATACTTCTACACATGTGATCTCAATTAGCTAAGTTCAACGCAATAAAATGTATGTTTGACATGTGAAAGTGTGGTAAGCAAGTTAATAGCAGTATAATAGGCTACATCAGTCCAATCTTCTGCTAATCTAAAAGCCATGTCTTTTGTGAGCCCTTCATAAGCTTATGTCTTTGGTGAACCTTTCATGAGCTTATTCTAACGAGTTATGAAGTGGAGCTTGATCCTTAGAGCTATCCATGTTCATATCATACTTCTACACATGTGTTCTCAATTAGCTAAGTTCAACGCAATGAAATGTCAGTTTGAAATGAGAAAGTGTGCTAAGCCAACTAATGCCGGTGTAATAGGTGGAATCCAGTCCAATCTTCTGCTAATATAAAAGCCATGTCTTTTGTGAGCCCTTCATGAGCATATGTCTTTGGCATGAGCTTATTTTATCGAGTTATGAAGTGGAGCTTGATCCTAAGAGTTATCCACGTTCATATCATACTTCTACACATGTGATCTCAATTAGCTAAGTTCAACGCAATGAAATGTCTGTTTGACATGTGAAAGTGTGCTAAGCCAGTTAACAGCAGTAAAATAGGTTGCATCTAGTCCAATCTTCTGCTAATCTTAAAGCCATGTCTTTTGTGAGCCCTTCATTAGCTTATGACTTTGGCGAACCTTTCATGAGCTTATTCTAACGAGTTATGAAGTGGAGCTTGATCCTTAGAGCCATTCATGTTCATATCATACTTCTACACATGTGATCTCAATTAGCTAAGTTCAACGCAATGAAATGTCTGTTTAACATGTGAAACTGTGCCAACCCAACTAACGATAGTGTAATAGGTTGCATCCAATCCAATCTTCTGCTAATCTAAAAGCTATGTCTTTTGTGAGCCCTTCATGAGCTTATGTCTTTGGCAAATCTCTCATGAGCTTATTCTAACGAGTTATGAAGTGAAGCTTTATCCGTAGAGCTATCCATGTTCATATCATACTTCTACACATGTGATCTCAATTAGCTAAGTTCAACGCAATGAAATGTCTGTTTGACATGTGAAAGTGCGCTAAGCCAACCAACGGCTGTGTAATAGGTTGCATCTAGTCCAATCTTCTACTAATCTAAAAGCCTTGTCATTTTTGAGCCCTTCATGAGCTTATGTCTTTGGTGAACCTTGAATGAGCTTATTCTAACGATTTATGAAATGAAGCTTGATCCTTAGAGCTATCCATGTTCATATTATACTTCTACACATGTGATCTCAATTAGCTAAGTTCAACGCAATGAAATGTCTGTTTGACATGTGAAAGTGTGCTAAGCAAACTAATGGTGGTGTAATAGGTGGAATCTAGTCCAATCTTCTGCTAATATAAAAGCCATGTCTTTTGTGAACCCTTCATGAGCTTATGTCTTTGGTGAACCTTGAATGAGCTTATTCTAATGAGTTATGAAGTAGAGCTTGATCCTTAGAGCTATCCATGTTCATATCATACTTCTACACATGTGATCTCAATTAGCTAAGTTCAACGCAATGAAATGTCTGTTTAACATGCGAAACTGTGCTAAGCCAACTAACGACAGTGTAATAGGTTGCATCCAGTCCAATCTTCTACTAATATAAAAGCCATGTCTTTTGTGATCCCTTCATGAGCTTATGTCTTTGGCAAATCTCTCATGAGCTTAGTCTAACGAGTTATGAAGTGAAGCTTTATCCGTAGAGCTATCCATGTTCATATTATACTTATACACATGTGATCTCAATTAGCTAAGTTCAACGCAATGAAATGTCTGTTTGACATGTGAAAGTGCGCTAAGCCAACCAACGGCAGTGTAATAGGTTGCATCTAGTCCAATCTTCTACTAATCTAAAAGCCTTGTCATTTTTGAGCCCTTCATGAGCTTATGTCTTAGGTAAACCTTGAATGAGCTTATTCTAACGAGTTATAAAGTGAAGCTTTATCCGTATAGCTATCCATGTTCATATCATACTTATACACATGTGATCTCAATTAGCTAAGTTCAACGCAATGAAATGTCTCTTTGACATGTGAAAGTGTGCTAAGCCAACTAATGGTGGTGTAATAGGTGGAATCTAGTCCAATCTTCTGCTAATATAAAAGCCATGTCTTTTGTGAACCCTTCATGAGCTTATGTCTTTGGTGAACCTTTCATGAGCTTATTCTAATTAGTTATGAAGTAGAGCTTGATCCTTAGAGCTATCCATGTTCATATTATACTTCTACACATGTGATCTCAATTAGCTAAGTTCAACGCAATGAAATGTCTGTTTGACATGTGAAAGTGTGCTAAGCCAACTAATGGTGGTGTAATAGGTAGAATCTAGTCCAATCTTCTGCTAATATAAAAGCCATGTCTTTTGTGAACCCTTCATGAGCTTATGTCTTTGGTGAACCTTGAATGAGCTTATTCTAATGAGTTATGAAGTAGAGCTTGATCCTTAGAGCTATCCATGTTCATATCATACTTCTACACATGTGATCTCAATTAGCTAAGTTCAACGCAATGAAATGTCTGTTTAACATGTGAAACTGTGCTAAGCCAACTAACGGCAGTGTAATAGGTTGCATCCAGTCCAATCTTCTGCTAATATAAAAGCCATGTCTTTTGTGAGCCCTTCATGAGCTTATGTCTTTGGCAAATCTCTCATGAGCTTAGTCTAACGAGTTATGAAGTGAAGCTTTATCCGTAGAGCTATGCATGTTCATATCATACTTATACACATGTGATCTCAATTAGCTAAGTTCAACGCAATGAAATGTCTATTTAACATGTGAAAGTGCGCTAAGCCAACTAACGGCAGTGTAATAGGTTGCATCCAGTCCAATCTTCTGCTAATCTAAAAGCCTTGTCATTTTTGAGCCCTTCATGAGCTTATGTCTTTGGTGAACCTTGAATGAGCTTATTCTAACGATTTATGAAATGAAGCTTGATCCTTAGAGCTATCCATGTTCATATTATACTTCTACACATGTGATCTCAATTAGCTAAGTTCAACGCAATGAAATGTCTGTTTGACATGTGAAAGTGTGCTAAGCAAACTAATGGTGGTGTAATAGGTTGCATCCAGTCCAATCTTCTGCTAATCTAAAAGCCTTGTCATTTTTGAACCCTTCATGTGCTTATGTCTTTGGTGAACCTTGAATGAGCTTATTCTAATGAGTTATGAAGTAGAGCTTGATCCTTAGAGCTATCCATGTTCATATCATACTTCTACACATGTGATCTCAATTAGCTAAGTTCAACGCAATGAAATGTCTGTTTAACATGTGAAACTGTGCTAAGCCAACTAACGACAGTGTAATAGGTTGCATCCAGTCCAATCTTCTTCTAATATAAAAGCCATGTCTTTTGTGATCCCTTCATGAGCTTATGTCTTTGGCAAATCTCTCATGAGCTTAGTCTAACGAGTTATGAAGTGAAGCTTTATCCGTAGAGCTATCCATGTTCATATCATACTTATACACATGTGATCTCAATTAGCTAAGTTCAACGCAATGAAATGTCTGTTTGACATGTAAAAGTGCGCTAAGCCAACCAACGGCAGTGTAATAGGTTGCATCTAGTCCAATCTTCTACTAATCTAAAAGCCTTGTCATTTTTGAGCCCTTCATGAGCTTATGTCTTTGGTAAACCTTGAATGAGCTTATTCTAACGAGTTATAAAGTGAAGCTTTATCCGTATAGCTATCCATGTTCATATCATACTTATACACATGTGATCTCAATTAGCTAAGTTCAACGCAATGAAATGTCTCTTTGACATGTGAAAGTGTGCTAAGCCAACTAATGGTGGTGTAATAGGTGGAATCTATTCCAATCTTCTGCTAATATAAAAGCCATGTCTTTTGTGAACCCTTCATGAGCTTATGTCTTTGGCAAATCTCTCATGAGCTTAGTCTAACGAGTTATGAAGTGAAGCTTTATCCGTAGAGCTATCCATGTTCATATCATACTTCTACACATGTGATCTCAATTAGCTAAGTTCAACGCAATGAAATGTCAGTTTGAAATGAGAAAGTGTGCTAAGCCAACTAATGGTGGTGTAATAGGTGGAATCCAGTCCAATCTTCTGCTAATATAAAAGCCATGTCTTTTGTGAACCCTTCATGAGCTTATGTCTTTTGTGAACCCTTCATGAGCTTATGTCTTTGGTGAACCTTGAATGAGCTTATTCTAATGAGTTATGAAGTAGAGCTTGATCCTTAGAGCTATCCATGTTCATATCATACTTCTACACATGTGATCTCAATTAGCTAAGTTCAACGCAATGAAATGTTTGTTTGACATGTAAAAGTGCGCTAAGCCAACCAACGGCAGTGTAATAGGTTGCATCTAGTCCAATCTTCTACTAATCTAAAAGCCTTGTCATTTTTGAGCCCTTCATGAGCTTATGTCTTTGGTAAACCTTGAATGAGCTTATTCTAACGAGTTATAAAGTGAAGCTTTATCCGTATAGCTATCCATGTTCATATCATACTTATACACATGTGATCTCAATTAGCTAAGTTCAACGCAATGAAATGTCTCTTTGACATGTGAAAGTGTGCTAAACCAACTAGTGGTGGTGTAATAGGTGGAATCTAGTCCAATCTTCTGCTAATATAAAAGCCATGTCTTTTGTGAACCCTTCATGAGCTTATGTCTTTGGTGAACCTTTCATGAGCTTATTCTAATTAGTTATGAAGTGAAGCTTGATCCTTAGAGCTATCCATGTTCATATTATACTTCTACACATGTGATCTCAATTAGCTAAGTTCAACGCAATGAAATGTCTGTTTAACATGTGAAACTGTGCTAAGCCAACTAACGGCAGTGTAATAGGTTGCATCCAGTCCAATCTTCTGCTAATATAAAAGCCATGTCTTTTGTGAACCCTTCATGAGCTTATGTCTTTGGTGAACCTTGAATGAGCTTATTCTAATGAGTTATGAAGTAGAGCTTGATCCTTAGAGCTATCCATGTTCATATCATACTTCTACACATGTGATCTCAATTAGCTAAGTTCAACGCAATGAAATGTCTGTTTAACATGTGAAACTGTGCTAAGCCAACTAACGGCAGTGTAATAGGTTGCATCCAGTCCAATCTTCTGCTAATCTAAAAGCCTTGTCATTTTTGAGCCCTTCATGAGCTTATGTCTTTTGTAAACCTTGAATGAGCTTATTCTAACGAGTTATGAAATGAAGCTTGATCCTTAGAGCTATCCATGTTCATATCATACTTCTACACATGTGATCTCAATTAGCTAAGTTCAACGCAATAAAATGTATGTTTGACATGTGAAAGTGTGGTAAGCAAGTTAACAGCAGTATAATAGGCTACATCAGTCCAATCTTCTGCTAATCTAAAAGCCATGTCTTTTGTGAGCCCTTCATAAGCTTATGTCTTTGGTGAACCTTTCATGAGCTTATTCTAACGAGTTATGAAGTGAAGCTTGATCCTTAGAGCTATCCATGTTCATATCATACTTCTACACATGTGTTCTCAATTAGCTAAGTTCAACGCAATGAAATGTCAGTTTGAAATGAGAAAGTGTGCTAAGCCAACTAATGCCGGTGTAATAGGTGGAATCCAGTCCAATCTTCTGCTAATATAAAAGCCATGTCTTTTGTGAGCCCTTCATGAGCATATGTCTTTGGCGAATCTTTCATGAGCTTATTTTATCGAGTTATGAAGTGGAGCTTGATCCTAAGAGCTATCCACGTTCATATCATACTTCTACACATGTGATCTCAATTAGCTAAGTTCAACGCAATGAAATGTCTGTTTGACATGTGAAAGTGTGCTAAGCCAGTTAACAGCAGTATAATAGGTTGCATCTAGTCCAATCTTCTGCTAATCTAAAAGCCATGTCTTTTGTGAGCCCTTCATTAGCTTATGACTTTGGCGAACCTTTCATGAGCTTATTCTAACGAGTTATGAAGTGGAGCTTGATCCTTAGAGTCATCCATGTACATATCATACTTCTACACATGTGATCTCAATTAGCTAAGTTCAACGCAATGAAATGTCTGTTTAACATGTGAAACTGTGCTAAGCAAACTAACGACAGTGTAATAGGTTGCATCCAGTCCAATCTTCTGCTAATATAAAAGCCATGTCTTTTGTGATCCCTTCATGAGCTTATGTCTTTGGCAAAGCTCTCATGAGCTTAGTCTAACGAGTTATGAAGTGAAGCTTTATCCGTAGAGCTATCCATGTTCATATCATACTTATACACATGTGATCTCAATTAGCTAAGTTCAACGCAATGAAATGTCTGTTTGACATGTGAAAGTGCGCTAAGCCAACTAACGGCAGTGTAATAGGTTACATCCAGTCCAATCTTCTGCTAATCTAAAAGCCTTGTCATTTTTTAGCCCTTCATGAGCTTATGTCTTTGGTAAACCTTGAATGAGCTTATTCTAACGAGTTATAAAGTGAAGCTTTATCCGTAGAGCTATCCATGTTCATATCATACTTATACACATGTGATCTCAATTAGCTAAGTTCAACGCAATGAAATGTCTATTTAACATGTGAAAGTGCGCTAAGCCAACTAACGGCAGTGTAATAGGTTGCATCCAGTCCAATCTTCTGCTAATCTAAAAGCCTTGTCATTTTTGAGCCCTTCATGAGCTTATGTCTTTGGTGAACCTTGAATGAGCTTATTCTAACGATTTATGAAATGAAGCTTGATCCTTAGAGCTATCCATGTTCATATTATACTTCTACACATGTGATCTCAATTAGCTAAGTTCAACGCAATGAAATGTCTGTTTGACATGTGAAAGTGTGCTAAGCAAACTAATGGTGGTGTAATAGGTTGCATCCAGTCCAATCTTCTGCTAATCTAAAAGCCTTGTCATTTTTGAACCCTTCATGTGCTTATGTCTTTGGTGAACCTTGAATGAGCTTATTCTAATGAGTTATGAAGTAGAGCTTGATCCTTAGAGCTATCCATGTTCATATCATACTTCTACACATGTGATCTCAATTAGCTAAGTTCAACGCAATGAAATGTCTGTTTAACATGTGAAACTGTGCTAAGCCAACTAACGACAGTGTAATAGGTTGCATCCAGTCCAATCTTCTTCTAATATAAAAGCCATGTCTTTTGTGATCCCTTCATGAGCTTATGTCTTTGGCAAATCTCTCATGAGCTTAGTCTAACGAGTTATGAAGTGAAGCTTTATCCGTAGAGCTATCCATGTTCATATCATACTTATACACATGTGATCTCAATTAGCTAAGTTCAACGCAATGAAATGTCTGTTTGACATGTAAAAGTGCGCTAAGCCAACCAACGGCAGTGTAATAGGTTGCATCTAGTCCAATCTTCTACTAATCTAAAAGCCTTGTCATTTTTGAGCCCTTCATGAGCTTATGTCTTTGGTAAACCTTGAATGAGCTTATTCTAACGAGTTATAAAGTGAAGCTTTATCCGTATAGCTATCCATGTTCATATCATACTTATACACATGTGATCTCAATTAGCTAAGTTCAACGCAATGAAATGTCTCTTTGACATGTGAAAGTGTGCTAAGCCAACTAATGGTGGTGTAATAGGTGGAATCTATTCCAATCTTCTGCTAATATAAAAGCCATGTCTTTTGTGAACCCTTCATGAGCTTATGTCTTTGGCAAATCTCTCATGAGCTTAGTCTAACGAGTTATGAAGTGAAGCTTTATCCGTAGAGCTATCCATGTTCATATCATACTTCTACACATGTGATCTCAATTAGCTAAGTTCAACGCAATGAAATGTCAGTTTGAAATGAGAAAGTGTGCTAAGCCAACTAATGGTGGTGTAATAGGTGGAATCCAGTCCAATCTTCTGCTAATATAAAAGCCATGTCTTTTGTGAACCCTTCATGAGCTTATGTCTTTTGTGAACCCTTCATGAGCTTATGTCTTTGGTGAACCTTGAATGAGCTTATTCTAATGAGTTATGAAGTAGAGCTTGATCCTTAGAGCTATCCATGTTCATATCATACTTCTACACATGTGATCTCAATTAGCTAAGTTCAACGCAATGAAATGTCTGTTTGACATGTAAAAGTGCGCTAAGCCAACCAACGGCAGTGTAATAGGTTGCATCTAGTCCAATCTTCTACTAATCTAAAAGCCTTGTCATTTTTGAGCCCTTCATGAGCTTATGTCTTTGGTAAACCTTGAATGAGCTTATTCTAACGAGTTATAAAGTGAAGCTTTATCCGTATAGCTATCCATGTTCATATCATACTTATACACATGTGATCTCAATTAGCTAAGTTCAACGCAATGAAATGTCTCTTTGACATGTGAAAGTGTGCTAAACCAACTAGTGGTGGTGTAATAGGTGGAATCTAGTCCAATCTTCTGCTAATATAAAAGCCATGTCTTTTGTGAACCCTTCATGAGCTTATGTCTTTGGTGAACCTTTCATGAGCTTATTCTAATTAGTTATGAAGTGAAGCTTGATCCTTAGAGCTATCCATGTTCATATTATACTTCTACACATGTGATCTCAATTAGCTAAGTTCAACGCAATGAAATGTCTGTTTAACATGTGAAACTGTGCTAAGCCAACTAACGGCAGTGTAATAGGTTGCATCCAGTCCAATCTTCTGCTAATATAAAAGCCATGTCTTTTGTGAACCCTTCATGAGCTTATGTCTTTGGTGAACCTTGAATGAGCTTATTCTAATGAGTTATGAAGTAGAGCTTGATCCTTAGAGCTATCCATGTTCATATCATACTTCTACACATGTGATCTCAATTAGCTAAGTTCAACGCAATGAAATGTCTGTTTAACATGTGAAACTGTGCTAAGCCAACTAACGGCAGTGTAATAGGTTGCATCCAGTCCAATCTTCTGCTAATCTAAAAGCCTTGTCATTTTTGAGCCCTTCATGAGCTTATGTCTTTTGTAAACCTTGAATGAGCTTATTCTAACGAGTTATGAAATGAAGCTTGATCCTTAGAGCTATCCATGTTCATATCATACTTCTACACATGTGATCTCAATTAGCTAAGTTCAACGCAATAAAATGTATGTTTGACATGTGAAAGTGTGGTAAGCAAGTTAACAGCAGTATAATAGGCTACATCAGTCCAATCTTCTGCTAATCTAAAAGCCATGTCTTTTGTGAGCCCTTCATAAGCTTATGTCTTTGGTGAACCTTTCATGAGCTTATTCTAACGAGTTATGAAGTGAAGCTTGATCCTTAGAGCTATCCATGTTCATATCATACTTCTACACATGTGTTCTCAATTAGCTAAGTTCAACGCAATGAAATGTCAGTTTGAAATGAGAAAGTGTGCTAAGCCAACTAATGCCGGTGTAATAGGTGGAATCCAGTCCAATCTTCTGCTAATATAAAAGCCATGTCTTTTGTGAGCCCTTCATGAGCATATGTCTTTGGCGAATCTTTCATGAGCTTATTTTATCGAGTTATGAAGTGGAGCTTGATCCTAAGAGCTATCCACGTTCATATCATACTTCTACACATGTGATCTCAATTAGCTAAGTTCAACGCAATGAAATGTCTGTTTGACATGTGAAAGTGTGCTAAGCCAGTTAACAGCAGTATAATAGGTTGCATCTAGTCCAATCTTCTGCTAATCTAAAAGCCATGTCTTTTGTGAGCCCTTCATTAGCTTATGACTTTGGCGAACCTTTCATGAGCTTATTCTAACGAGTTATGAAGTGGAGCTTGATCCTTAGAGTCATCCATGTACATATCATACTTCTACACATGTGATCTCAATTAGCTAAGTTCAACGCAATGAAATGTCTGTTTAACATGTGAAACTGTGCTAAGCAAACTAACGACAGTGTAATAGGTTGCATCCAGTCCAATCTTCTGCTAATATAAAAGCCATGTCTTTTGTGATCCCTTCATGAGCTTATGTCTTTGGCAAAGCTCTCATGAGCTTAGTCTAACGAGTTATGAAGTGAAGCTTTATCCGTAGAGCTATCCATGTTCATATCATACTTATACACATGTGATCTCAATTAGCTAAGTTCAACGCAATGAAATGTCTGTTTGACATGTGAAAGTGCGCTAAGCCAACTAACGGCAGTGTAATAGGTTACATCCAGTCCAATCTTCTGCTAATCTAAAAGCCTTGTCATTTTTTAGCCCTTCATGAGCTTATGTCTTTGGTAAACCTTGAATGAGCTTATTCTAACGAGTTATAAAGTGAAGCTTTATCCGTAGAGCTATCCATGTTCATATCATACTTATACACATGTGATCTCAATTAGCTAAGTTCAACGCAATAAAATGTCTGTTTGACATGTGAAAGTGTGCTAAGCCAACTAATGGTGGTGTAATAGGTGGAATCTAGTCCAATCTTCTGCTAATATAAAAGCCATGTCTTTTGTGAACCCTTCATGAGCTTATGTCTTTGGTGAACTTTTCATGAGCTTATTCTAATGAGATATGAAGTAGAGCTTGATCCTTAGAGCTATCCATGTTCATATTATATTTCTACACATGTGATCTCAATTAGCTAAGTTCAACGCAATGAAATGTTTGTTTGACATGTGAAAGTGTGCTAAGCCAACTAATGGTGGTGTAATAGGTGGAATCTAGTCCAATCTTCTGCTAATATAAAAGCCATGTCTTTAGTGAGCCCTTCATGAGCTTATGTCTTTGGTGAACCTTGAATAAGCTTATTCTAATGAGTTATGAAGTAGAGCTTGATCCTTAGAGCTATCCATGTTCATATCATACTTCTACACATGTGATCTCAATTAGCTAAGTTCAACGCAATGAAATGTCTGTTTAACATGTGAAACTGTGCTAAGCCAACTAACGGCAGTGTAATACGTTGCATCCAGTCCAATCTTCTGCTAATATAAAAGCCATGTCTTTTGTGAGCCCTTCATGAGCTTATGTCTTTGGCAAATCTTTCATGAGCTTATTCTAACGAGTTATGAAATGAAGCTTTATCCGTAGAGCTATCCATATTCATATCATACTTATACACATGTGATCTCAATTAGCTAAGTTCAACGCAATGAAATGTCTGTTTGACATGTGAAAGTGCGCTAAGCCAACTAACGGCAGTGTAATAGGTTGCATCTAGTCCAATCTTCTGCTAATATAAAAGCTATGTCTTTTGTGAGCCCTTCAGGAGCTTATGTCTTTGGCAAATCTCTCATGAGCTTATTCTAACGAGTTATGAAGTGAAACTTTATCCGTAGAGCTATCCATGTTCATATCATACTTATACACATGTGATCTCAATTAGCTAAGTTCAACGCAATGAAATGTCTGTTTGACATGTGAAAGTGCGCTAAGCCAACTAACGGCAGTGTAATAGGTTACATCCAGTCCAATCTTCTGCTAATCTAAAAGCCTTGTCATTTTTTAGCCCTTCATGAGCTTATGTCTTTGGTAAACCTTGAATGAGCTTATTCTAACGAGTTATAAAGTGAAGCTTTATCCGTAGAGCTATCCATGTTCATATCATACTTATACACATGTGATCTCAATTAGCTAAGTTCAACGCAATGAAATGTCTGTTTGACATGTGAAAGTGTGCTAAGCCAACTAATGGTGGTGTAATAGGTGGAATCTAGTCCAATCTTCTGCTAATATAAAAGCCATGTCTTTTGTGAACCCTTCATGAGCTTATGTCTTTGGTGAACCTTTCATGAGCTTATTCTAATGAGATATGAAGTAGAGCTTGATCCTTAGAGCTATCCATGTTCATATTATATTTCTACACATGTGATCTCAATTAGCTAAGTTCAACGCAATGAAATGTTTGTTTGACATGTGAAAGTGTGCTAAGCCAACTAATGGTGGTGTAATAGGTGGAATCTAGTCCAATCTTCTGCTAATATAAAAGCCATGTCTTTTGTGAACCCTTCATGAGCTTATGTCTTTGGTGAACCTTGAATAAGCTTATTCTAATGAGTTATGAAGTAGAGCTTGATCCTTAGAGCTATCCATGTTCATATCATACTTCTACACATGTGATCTCAATTAGCTAATTTCAACGCAATGAAATGTCTGTTTAACATGTGAAACTGTGCTAAGCCAACTAACGGCAGTGTAATAAGTTGCATCCAGTCCAATCTTCTGCTAATATAAAAGCCATGTCTTTTGTGAGCCCTTCATGAGCTTATGTCTTTGGCAAATCTTTCATGAGCTTATTCTAACGAGTTATGAAATGAAGCTTTATCCGTAGAGCTATCCATATTCATATCATACTTATACACATGTGATCTCAATTAGCTAAGTTCAACGCAATGAAATGTCTGTTTGACATGTGAAAGTGCGCTAAGCCAACTAACGGCAGTGTAATAGGTTGCATCTAGTCCAATCTTCTGCTAATATAAAAGCTATGTCTTTTGTGAGCCCTTCAGGAGCTTATGTCTTTGGCAAATCTCTCATGAGCTTATTCTAACGAGTTATGAAGTGAAACTTTATCCGTAGAGCTATCCATGTTCATATCATACTTCTACACATGTGATCTCAATTAGCTAAGTTCAACGCAATGAAATGTCTGTTTAAAATGTGAAACTGTGCTAAGCCAACTAACGGCAGTGTAATAGGTTGCATCCAGTCCAATCTTCTGCTAATATAAAAGCCATGTCTTTTGTGAGCCCTTCATGAGCTTATATCTTTGGCAAATCTCTCATGAGCTTATTCTAACGAGTTATGAAGTGAAGCTTTATCCGTAGAGCTATCCATGTTCATATCATACTTATACACATGTGATCTCAATTAGCTAAGTTCAACGCAATGAAATGTCTGTTTGACATGTGAAAGTGCGCTAAGCCAACTAACGGCAGGGTAATAGGTTGCATCCAATCCAATCTTCTGCTAATCTAAAAGCCTTGTCATTTTTGAGCCTTTCATGAGCTTATGTCTTTGGTAAACCTTGAATGAGCTTATTCTAACGAGTTATGAAATGAAGCTTGATCCTTAGAGCTATCCATGTTCATATCATACTTCTACACATGTGATCTCAATTAGCTAAGTTCAACGCAATAAAATGTATGTTTGACATGTGAAAGTGTGGTAAGCAAGTTAACAGCAGTATAAAAGGCTACATCAGTCCAATCTTCTGCTAATCTAAAAGCCATGTCTTTTGTGAGCCCTTCATGAGCTTATGTCTTTGGTGAACCTTTCATGAGCTTATTCTAACGAGTTATGAAGTGGAGCTTGATCCTTTGAGCTATCCATGTTCATATTATACTTCTACACATGTGTTCTCAATTAGCTAAGTTCAACGCAATGAAATGTCAATTTGAAATGAGAAAGTGTGCTAAGCCAACTAATGGCGGTGTAATAGGTGGAATCAAGTACAATCTTCTGCTAATATAAAAGCCATGTCTTTTGTGAGCCCTTCATGAGCATATGTCTTTGGCGAATCTTTCATGAGCTTATTTTATCGAGTTATGAAGTGGAGCTTGATCCTAAGAGCTATCCACGTTCATATTATACTTCTACACATGTGATCTCAATTAGCTAAGTTCAACGCAATGAAATGTCTGTTTGACATGTGAAAGTGTGCTAAGCCAGTTAACAGCAGTATAATAGGTTGCATCTAGTCCAATCTTCTGCTAATCTAAAAGCCATGTCTTTTGTGAGCCCTTCATTAGCTTATGACTTTCGCGAACCTTTCATGAGCTTATTCTAACGAGTTATGAAATGGAGCTTGATCCTTAGAGCCATCCATGTTCATATCATACTTCTACACATGTGATCTCAATTAGCTAAGTTCAACGCAATGAAATGTCTGTTTAACATGTGAAACTGTGCTAACCCAACTAACGGCAGTGTAATAGGTTGCATCCAGTGCAATCTTCTGCTAATCTAAAAGCTATGTCTTTTGTGAGCCCTTCATGAGCTTATGTCTTTGGCAAATATCTTATGAGCTTATACTAACGAGTTATGGAGTGAAGCTTTATCCGTAGAGCTATCCATGTTCATATCATACTTCTACACATGTGATCTCAATTAGCTAAGTTCAACGCAATGAAATGTCTGTTTGACATGTGAAAGTGTGCTAAGCCAACTAATGGTGGTGTAATAGGTGGAATCTAGTCCAATCTTATGCTAATATAAAAGCCATGTCTTTTGTGAACCCTTCATGAGCTTATGTCTTTGGTGAACCTTGAATGAGCTTATTCTAATGAGTTATGAAGTAGAGCTTGATCCTTAGAGCTATCCATGTTCATATCATACTTCTACACATGTGATCTCAATTAGCTAAGTTCAACGCAATGAAATGTCAGTTTGAAATGAGAAAGTGTGCTAAGCCAACTAATGCCGGTGTAATAGGTGGAATCCAGTCCAATCTTCTGCTAATATAAAAGCCATGTCTTTTGTGAGCCCTTCATGAGCATATGTCTTTGGCGAATCTTTCATGAGCTTATTTTATCGAGTTATGAAGTGGAGCTTGATCCTAAGAGCTATCCACGTTCATATGATACTTCTACACATGTGATCTCAATTAGCTAAGTTCAACGCAATGAAATGTATGTTTGACATGTGATATTGATCAAGCTATTATCAAGCTTGAAGTTAGTTTGGGCCAGAAACTGAATAAGGAAGCCAAATGGATCAGATGTGTGTTAACACTTTGGAGGAAGTTGGGCTAAGGTTATAAAGGCCCATGAAGGTCTTCTAGAAGGAAAGAAGACACTAAGTGGCTCAATATAGCCGTTGGAGACAGCTTGAAGCTAAGGCAACATGTGACTTGCTTTCAGCAAGTTCGAGGTCTATTAAGGGAAAGGGGACACACCTCCTTTGGCTGGTGCAGATTGTGTGTGTACCATTTTAGGAAACTCTTGTCTTTAGCTACTTGTATTCTAACTAAGGAAGCATCATGTCTCCTCTATATATATGTTGTAACCAAATGTTAGAAAGATAAGTGAGTGAATACACACTCTTCTTCTTCTCTATTCTCACCTCCATACTCTCTATCTCTTCAGCTCAGTTCTGAGCTTTCTTCTATTCTCTCTCATTAATTCTTCCATTCTTACATGGTATCAGAGCATTTTAAGATCCTAATCTCTGTCATTTCTAAGCATTCTTCAGCTATATTCTCTGATTCTAATTCCTCATTCTCTATCCTAAAATTCTCAGTCCTCATTCTCTCAGATTTAGAATCTCACCATGGAAAGCTCAAAAATTATGCTGATTCATGTGGTGTTGAAAGGTCCAAATTACTTGCTGTGGGCTAGAGCAGCAAGGATGATTCTCTGTAGCAAGGGAATGTGGAAGCACATTGTCTCATCTCGGCCTGAAGAAGAAGATGAAGCTGAGAGAGGAATGGTGTTGGCGGAAGACAGCAAGTGGTTTCAAGAGGACCAGACTGTTCTAGCCATTCTCACAAGCTCCCTTGATGTTCATCTCATTGAGTCTTACTCATTCTGTGACACAGCCAAAGATCTATGGGAAACTCTCAAAAAGGTTTTTGGGAATGTCTCCAATCTCACTCGGGTGTATGAAGTTAAAAAGGCTATTACATCCTTGAACCAAGAAGAAATGGAGTTCTCTGCCTACTTTGGAAAGCTCAGCTCTTTATGGGCTGAACTAGATATGCTAAGGCCAGGAACTAGTGATCCGTTGGTGATTAAGGAAAGACAAGAACAAGACAAGGTTTTCAAGCTGCTGGGAGGACTTAACTCAAACTTCAATGACCTCACCAAACACATTCTAAGGCAAGACAGAGTCCCCAGTGTTGATGAGGTGTGCTCCCAGATTCTCAAAGAGCAAGGATCTCACGGCTTAGTTAACAAGGGTGAGCTAGTCTCGGTAAATCAGGCGGAGCACGTCTCAGCTCATAGGGCGTCCCTCTCATATGAGGAAAGAAGGCGGTTGGTGTGTGAGCATTGTAATAAGAAGGGGCATAGCAAAGACAAGTGCTGGATTCTTCATCCCCATCTTAAACCAAACAAGTTTAAGGACCCAAAAGCAAACATTGCTCAGCCCGTGGCAGAGGGAAACCAAGCTGGGACTTCCAAACTGAGTGAAGGCGTGGCTATGAAGGCTGTACCTGAGGATGATGTCATGAGAAAGTCAGATGTTGAAAAGCTTCTCAAATCCATTGCCTCCCTAAAAGATTTCGGTATCATTTATTACTCTCAAAAACCGGTTGAATCTCTTACTGTTGACTCGGGTGCTTCTCACCATATGATTAGCAATCCTAGGTTGATAGAGAATGTAGAACCGGCCATAGGTAATGTTGTGATAGCCAATGGTACAAAAGTACCAATACAAGGTGTAGGAGATTTGAAGCTATTTGATAAAACATCTAAAGCTTTCTATATGCCTAAGTTTACTTCTAATTTGCTCTCGGTAAAGAAAGCTACCACTGACCTTGATTGTTGGGCTATATTCGGATCTAACAGATTTCATTTTCAGGATACTAAAAGTGGAAAGATCCTTGGAGAAGGTGGAACCAAGGATGGACTCTATGTGTTAGGAGATGCTGAACCAAGTTCTTTAGAATCGCCATCTTATACTTCTAATGTTGTAGTTGCTTTAAATTCTGTTTGGCATGCTAGATTAGGTCACCCTCATGCTCGTGCAATTGAACTTATGTTACCTAATATCAAGTTTGATCATTCTGTTTGTGAAGCTTGCATCTTGGGTAAACATTGTAAGAGTGTGTTTTCAAACTCATCCACCATTTATGAGAATTGCTTTGATTTAATTCACTCGGATGTTTGGACTTCTCCATGCGTGTCTAGGGATAATCTTAAGTATTTTGTGACATTCATAGATGAAAGATCAAAATACACTTGGATCACATTGCTTCCCTCTAAGGATCGTGTGTTTGATGCATTCTTAAACTTCCAAAACTATGTGACTAATCAATTTAATGCTAAAATTAAGGTACTACGATCAGATAATGGTGGAGAATATACAAGCACCAAGTTCAAAGAGCACTTAGCAAAACATGGCATAATTCACCAAACAAGCTGCCCCTACACACCTCAACAAAATGGAGTGGCTGAGAGGAAGAACCGACATCTTATGGAAGTTGCACGATCAATGATGTTCCATGCAAACGTTCCAAGGAGATTTTGGGGAGATGCGGTTATGACAGCTTGCTACTTGATCAACCGAACTCCAACAAAAGTTCTCAAGGACCTTTCTCCATTTGAGGTACTAAACGGCATTAAGCCATCACTTGAACATCTAAAAGTGTTTGGATGTGTGTGTTTTGTGTTGGTCCCAGGTGAGCTGAGAAACAAGTTGGATCCAAAGAGCGATAGGTGTATGTTTATTGGGTATTCTACATTGCAAAAAGGATACAAGTGCATCGATCCCAACAATGGGAAAACATATGTTTCCAGAGATGTAAGGTTCATTGAAGAGAAGGGCTATTATGATAAGATAGAGTGGGAAGACTTGACAGACTTGGCTCACTCAACCTCGGATAGATCGGCAAGTTTAAAGCAACTCTTAGAAAACCTTGGACTTGGTCAGGAGAAAGAGGCATCACGTACTCACCCAACTCCTCCGGATTCCTCCAAAGTAACACCAACGCCTGAGTCACATGGGGAACCACAAGGTGAGGAGGAAGGTGAGCCGGCCATGCCTAATGAGGTCTCGGATGATCAGCCCACCGAGGAAACTATAACCCAGGATGATAATGAAGGGGAGATTGCTGCAGCTCCACCCCTAAGAAGAAGTACTAGGCTACGCAAGGATCCTTCCAATTGGATCAACACAAGAGTCTACTACAACAATCAAGTTGTTGCTCATCCTATTCAAGCTGTGTGTTCGATCGCCCTTTTGCCATCAGATCATCAAGCCTTCCTTGGAAAGATTGAGGTGCACTCCATTCCGAACACCTATGAAGAAGCTAAGGACATCAAAGAATGGTGTGAGGCTATTGGTGCAGAGGTTAGTGCAATGGAAAAGAACCATACATGGGAAGAAGCTGAACTACCTAATGGAAAGAAAGCGGTCAGTTCTAAGTGGGTCTTCACCATTAAGTACCACAGCAATGGAGATATAGAGCGATACAAAGCCAGGCTTGTTGCTAGAGGGTTTACACAAACTTATGGAGAGGACTATACAGACACATTTGCTCCGGTTGCTAAGCTCCATACGGTAAGAGTCGTTTTATCCTTAGCTACTAACCTATCTTGGGAGCTATGGCAGATGGATGTGAAAAACGCTTTCCTCCAAGGGGAATTAGATGAAGAAGTCTATATGTATCCTCCTCCTGGTTTGGAAGCCTCCATTGCACCGGGAAAGGTACTCAAGTTGCACAAGGCGATTTATGGACTCAAGCAGTCACCTAGAGCTTGGTACCATAAGCTTAGCTCAACTCTCAAAACCAGAGGATTTAGGAAATCCGAGGCTGATCACACACTCTTCACATTGCAAAGTTCCAGAGGTATTATCGTTGTGCTCATTTATGTTGATGATTTGATCATTTCTGGTAGTGACAAATCAGGTATTGCTGAAACTAAAGCTTTCCTTAAGAGTGTGTTTGATATCAAAGACCTTGGAGAACTTAAGTACTTCCTTGGAATAGAAGTTTGCCGCTCCTCGGAGGGTCTCTTTCTATCACAAAGGAAGTACGTGCTTGATCTTTTGAATGAGACAGGAAAACTTGGAGCAAAGCCGGCCAAGACTCCCCTTGAAGATGGCTACAAGATCGCTCAAAAGGGGGAGAAAGATGATACACCCTATGCAGATGCAGCTCAATATCGTCGGTTGGTTGGTAAGCTTATATACTTAACCATCACACGCCCTGACTTGTGTTTTGCTGTGAACCAGGTCAGTCAGCATATGCAGACCCCTACGGTGTACCATTGGAGTATGGTAGAACGGATTCTTCGATATCTCAAAGGAAGCCCAGGTCGTGGCATTTGGATGGGAAAGAATGAGGACACCGAGATTGTGGGTTACTGTGATGCAGACTGGGCTGGGGATAGGAATGACCGGAAATCCACAACAGGCTATTGCACATTCATTGGAGGAAACCTAGTCACATGGAAAACAAAGAAGCAGAAGGTTGTATCTTGTTCAAGCGCAGAAGCAGAGTATAGAGCCATGAGGAAACTGACCAATGAGTTGACATGGCTGAAGGCTCTACTCAAAGATCTCGGCATAGAGTCTCCAAGACCAATCACCATGCATTGTGACAACCAAGCTGCCATTCACATTGCATCCAATTCAGTATTTCATGAGAGGACTAAGCATATTGAGTTGGATTGTCACAAAGTGCGAGAGAAGATTGAAGAAGGAGTAACTCTTCCGTGCTATACAAAGAGTGAAGATCAGTTGGCGGATATCTTCACCAAAGCTGCAAGTCTCAAGGTGTGCGAACACATCAACAACAAGTTGGGACTTGTAGACTTAACTCGCCCTTGATCTCATGTCCTCTAATCCGTGAGCTTCATACTCTTTTTCCCTTAACACTCTTTTCTCCCATGCGGTTTTTGGGTGGTAAGGTTTTTAATGAGGTGATGTCTTGCGGATTCCAAGCTTAGCTTTACTCCATATAGCTAAGCTTGAGGGGGAGTATTGATCAAGCTATTATCAAGCTTGAAGTTAGTTTGGGCCAGAAACTGAATAAGGAAGCCAAATGGATCAGATGTGTGTTAACACTTTGGAGGAAGTTGGGCTAAGGTTATAAAGGCCCATGAAGGTCTTCTAGAAGGAAAGAAGACACTAAGTGGCTCAATATAGCTGTTGGAGACAGCTTGAAGCTAAGGCAACATGTGACTTGCTTTCAGCAAGTTCGAGGTCTATTAAGGGAAAGGGGACACACCTCCTTTGGCTGGTGCAGATTGTGTGTGTACCATTTTAGGAAACTCTTGTCTTTAGCTACTTGTATTCTAACTAAGGAAGCATCATGTCTCCTCTATATATATGTTGTAACCAAATGTTAGAAAGATAAGTGAGTGAATACACACTCTTCTTCTTCTCTATTCTCACCTCCATACTCTCTATCTCTTCAGCTCAGTTCTGAGCTTTCTTCTATTCTCTCTCATTAATTCTTCCATTCTTACATGTGAAAGTGTGCTAAGCCAGTTAACAGCAGTATAATAGGTTGCATCTAGTCCAATCTTCTGCTAATCTAAAAGCCATGTCTTTTGTGAGCCCTTCATTAGCTTATGACTTTGGCGAACCTTTCATGAGCTTATTCTAACGAGTTATGAAGTGGAGCTTGATCCTTAGAGCCATCCATGTTCATATCATACTTCTACACATGTGATCTCAATTAGCTAAGTTCAACGCAATGAAATGTCTGTTTAACATGTGAAACTGTGCTAAGCAAACTAACGACAGTGTAATAGGTTGCATCCAGTCCAATCTTCTGCTAATATAAAAGCCATGTCTTTTGTGATCCTTTCATGAGCTTATGTCTTTGGCAAAGCTCTCATGAGCTTAGTCTAACGAGTTATGAAGTGAAGCTTTATCCGTAGAGCTATCCATGTTCATATCATACTTATACACATGTGATCTCAATTAGCTAAGTTCAACGCAATGAAATGTCTGTTTGACATGTGAAAGTGCGCTAAGCCAACTAACGGCAGTGTAATAGGTTACATCCAGTCCAATCTTCTGCTAATCTAAAAGCCTTGTCATTTTTTAGCCCTTCATGAGCTTATGTCTTTGGTAAACCTTGAATGAGCTTATTCTAACGAGTTATAAAGTGAAGCTTTATCCATAGAGCTATCCATGTTCATATCATACTTATACACATGTGATCTCAATTAGCTAAGTTCAACGCAATGAAATGTCTGTTTGACATGTGAAAGTGTGCTAAGCCAACTAATGGTGGTGTAATAGGTGGAATCTAGTCCAATCTTCTGCTAATATAAAAGCCATGTCTTTTGTGAGCCCTTCATTAGCTTATGACTTTGGCGAACCTTTCATGAGCTTATTCTAACGAGTTATGAAGTGGAGCTTGATCCTTAGAGCCATCCATGTTCATATCATACTTCTACACATGTGATCTCAATTAGCTAAGTTCAACGCAATGAAATGTCTGTTTAACATGTGAAACTGTGCTAAGCAAACTAACGACAGTGTAATAGGTTGCATCCAGTCCAATCTTCTGCTAATATAAAAGCCATGTCTTTTGTGAGCCCTTCATTAGCTTATGACTTTGGCGAACCTTTCATGAGCTTATTCTAACGAGTTATGAAGTGGAGCTTGATCCTTAGAGCCATCCATGTTCATATCATACTTCTACACATGTGATCTCAATTAGCTAAGTTCAACGCAATGAAATGTCTGTTTAACATGTGAAACTGTGCTAAGCAAACTAACGACAGTGTAATAGGTTGCATCCAGTCCAATCTTCTGCTAATATAAAAGCCATGTCTTTTGTGATCCTTTCATGAGCTTATGTCTTTGGCAAAGCTCTCATGAGCTTAGTCTAACGAGTTATGAAGTGAAGCTTTATCCGTAGAGCTATCCATGTTCATATCATACTTATACACATGTGATCTCAATTAGCTAAGTTCAACGCAATGAAATGTCTGTTTGACATGTGAAAGTGCGCTAAGCCAACTAACGGCAGTGTAATAGGTTACATCCAGTCCAATCTTCTGCTAATCTAAAAGCCTTGTCATTTTTTAGCCCTTCATGAGCTTATGTCTTTGGTAAACCTTGAATGAGCTTATTCTAACGAGTTATAAAGTGAAGCTTTATCCATAGAGCTATCCATGTTCATATCATACTTATACACATGTGATCTCAATTAGCTAAGTTCAACGCAATGAAATGTCTGTTTGACATGTGAAAGTGTGCTAAGCCAACTAATGGTGGTGTAATAGGTGGAATCTAGTCCAATCTTCTGCTAATATAAAAGCCATGTCTTTTGTGAACCCTTCATGAGCTTATGTCTTTGGTGAACCTTTCATGAGCTTATTCTAATGAGATATGAAGTAGAGCTTGATCCTTAGAGCTATCCATGTTCATATTATATTTCTACACATGTGATCTCAATTAGCTAAGTTCAACGCAATGAAATGTTTGTTTGACATGTGAAAGTGTGCTAAGCCAACTAATGGTGGTGTAATAGGCGGAATCTAGTCCAATCTTCTGCTAATACAAAAGCCATGTCTTTTGTGAGCCCTTCATGAGCTTATGTCTTTGGTGAACCTTTCATGAGCTTATTCTAACGAGTTATGAAGTGAAGCTTTATCCGTAGAGCTATCCATGTTCATATCATACTTCTACACATGTGATCTCAATTAGCTAAGTTCAACGCAATGAAATGTCTATTTGACATGTGAAAGTGCGCTAAGCCAACTAACGGCAGTGTAATAGGTTGCATCCAGTCCAATCTTCTTCTAATCTAAAAGCCTTGTCATTTTTGAGCCCTTCATGAGCTTATGTCTTTGGTAAACCTTTCATGAGCTTATTCTAACGAGTTATGAAATGGAGCTTGATCCTTAGAGCTATCCATGTTCATATCATACTTCTACACATGTGATCTCAATTAGCTAAGTTCAACGCAATGAAATGTCTATTTAACATGTGAAACTGTGCTAACCCAACTAACGGCAGTGTAATAGGTTGTATCCAATCCAATCTTCTGCTAATCTAAAAGCTATGTCTTTTGTGAGCCCTTCATGAGCTTATGTCTTTGGCAAATCTCTCATGAGCTTATTTTAACGAGTTATGAAGTGAAGCTTTATCCGTAGAGCTATCCATGTTCATATCTTACTTATACACATGTGATCTCAATTAGCTAAGTTCAACGCAATGAAATATCTATTTGACATGTGAAAGTGTGCTAAGCCAGTTAACAGCAGTATAATAGGTTGCATCTAGTCCAATCTTCTGCTAATCTAAAAGCCATGTCTTTTGTGAGCCCTTCATTAGCTTATGACTTTCGCGAACCTTTCATGAGCTTATTCTAACGAGTTATGAAATGGAGCTTGATCCTTAGAGCCATCCATGTTCATATCATACTTCTACACATGTGATCTCAATTAGCTAAGTTCAACGCAATGAAATGTCTGTTTAACATGTGAAACTGTGCTAACCCAACTAACGGCAGTGTAATAGGTTGCATCCAGTCCAATCTTCTGCTAATCTAAAAGCTATGTCTTTTGTGAGCCCTTCATGAGCTTATGTCTTTGGCAAATATCTCATGAGCTTATACTAACGAGTTATGAAGTGAAGCTTTATCCGTAGAGCTATCCATGTTCATATCATACTTCTACACATGTGATCTCAATTAGCTAAGTTCAACGCAATGAAATGTCTGTTTGACATGTGAAAGTGTGCTAAGCCAACTAATGGTGGTGTAATAGGTGGAATCTAGTCCAATCTTATGCTAATATAAAAGCCATGTCTTTTGTGAACCCTTCATGAGCTTATGTCTTTGGTGAACCTTGAATGAGCTTATTCTAATGAGTTATGAAGTAGAGCTTGATCCTTAGAGCTATCCATGTTCATATCATACTTCTACACATGTGATCTCAATTAGCTAAGTTCAACGCAATGAAATGTCAGTTTGAAATGAGAAAGTGTGCTAAGCCAACTAATGCCGGTGTAATATGTGGAATCCAGTCCAATCTTCTGCTAATATAAAAGCCATGTCTTTTGTGAGCCCTTCATGAGCATATGTCTTTGGCGAATCTTTCATGAGCTTATTTTATCGAGTTATGAAGTGGAGCTTGATCCTAAGAGCTATCCACGTTCATATCATACTTCTACACATGTGATCTCAATTAGCTAAGTTCAACGCAATGAAATGTCTGTTTGACATGTGAAAGTGTGCTAAGCCAGTTAACAGCAGTATAATAGGTTGCATCTAGTCCAATCTTCTGCTAATCTAAAAGCCATGTCTTTTGTGAGCCCTTCATTAGCTTATGACTTTGGCGAACCTTTCATGAGCTTATTCTAACGAGTTATGAAATGGAGCTTGATCCTTAGAGCCATCCATGTTCATATCATACTTCTACACATGTGATCTCAATTAGCTAAGTTCAACGCAATGAAATGTCTGTTTAACATGTGAAACTGTGCTAAGCAAACTAACGACAGTGTAATAGGTTGCATCCAGTCCAATCTTCTGCTAATATAAAAGCCATGTCTTTTGTGATCCTTTCATGAGCTTATGTCTTTGGCAAAGCTCTCATGAGCTTAGTCTAACGAGTTATGAAGTGAAGCTTTATCCGTAGAGCTATCCATGTTCATATCATACTTATACACATGTGATCTCAATTAGCTAAGTTCAACGCAATGAAATGTCTGTTTGACATGTGAAAGTGCGCTAAGCCAACTAACGGCAGTGTAATAGGTTACATCCAGTCCAATCTTCTGCTAATCTAAAAGCCTTGTCATTTTTTAGCCCTTCATGAGCTTATGTCTTTGGTAAACCTTGAATGAGCTTATTCTAACGAGTTATAAAGTGAAGCTTTATCCGTAGAGCTATCCATGTTCATATCATACTTATACACATGTGATCTCAATTAGCTAAGTTCAACGCAATGAAATGTCTGTTTGACATGTGAAAGTGTGCTAAGCCAACTAATGGTGGTGTAATAGGTGGAATCTAGTCCAATCTTCTGCTAATATAAAAGCCATGTCTTTTGTGAACCCTTCATGAGCTTATGTCTTTGGTGAACCTTTCATGAGCTTATTCTAATGAGATATGAAGTAGAGCTTGATCCTTAGAGCTATCCATGTTCATATTATATTTCTACACATGTGATCTCAATTAGCTAAGTTCAACGCAATGAAATGTTTGTTTGACATGTGAAAGTGTGCTAAGCCAACTAATGGTGGTGTAATAGGCGGAATCTAGTCCAATCTTCTGCTAATATAAAAGCCATGTCTTTTGTGAGCCCTTCATGAGCTTATGTCTTTGGTGAACCTTTCATGAGCTTATTCTAACGAGTTATGAAGTGAAGCTTTATCCGTAGAGCTATCCATGTTCATATCATACTTCTACACATGTGATCTCAATTAGCTAAGTTCAACGCAATGAAATGTCTATTTGACATGTGAAAGTGCGCTAAGCCAACTAACGGCAGTGTAATAGGTTGCATCCAGTCCAATCTTCTTCTAATCTAAAAGCCTTGTCATTTTTGAGCTCTTCATGAGCTTATGTCTTTGGTAAACCTTTCATGAGCTTATTCTAACGAGTTATGAAATGGAGCTTGATCCTTAGAGCTATCCATGTTCATATCATACTTCTACACATGTGATCTCAATTAGCTAAGTTCAACGCAATGAAATGTCTATTTAACATGTGAAACTGTGCTAACCCAACTAACGGCAGTGTAATAGGTTGTATCCAATCCAATCTTCTGCTAATCTAAAAGCTATGTCTTTTGTGAGCCCTTCATGAGCTTATGTCTTTGGCAAATCTCTCATGAGCTTATTCTAACGAGTTATGAAGTGAAGCTTTATCCGTAGAGCTATCCATGTTCATATCTTACTTATACACATGTGATCTCAATTAGCTAAGTTCAACGCAATGAAATGTCTATTTGACATGTGAAAGTGCGCTAAGCCAACTAACGGCAGTGTAATAGGTTGCATCCAGTCCAATATTCTGCTAATCTAAAAGCCTTGTCATATTTGAGCCCTTCATGAGCTTATGTTTTTGGTAAACCTTTCATGAGCTTATTCTAACGAGTTATGAAGTGGAGCTTGATCCTTAGAGCTATCCATGTTCATATCATACTTCTACACATGTGATCTCAATTAGCTAAGTTCAACGCAATGAAATGTCAGTTTGAAATGAGAAAGTGTGCTAAGCCAACTAATGGCGGTGTAATAGGTGGAATCCAGTCCAATCTTCTGCTAATATAAAAGCCATGTCTTTTGTGAGCCCTTCATGAGCATATGTCTTTGGCGAATCTTTCATGAGCTTATTTTATCGAGTTATGATGTGGAGCTTGATCCTAAGAGCTATCCACGTTCATATCATACTTCTACACATGTGATCTCAATTAGCTAAGTTCAACGCAATGAAATGTCTGTTTGACATGTGAAAGTGTGCTAAGCGAGTTAACAGCAGTATAATAGGTTGCATCTAGTCCAATCTTCTGCTAATCTAAAAGCCATGTCTTTTGTGAGCCCTTCATTAGCTTATGACTTTGGCGAACCTTTCATGAGCTTATTCTAACGAGTTATGAAGTGGAGCTTTATCCGTAGAGCTATCCATGTTCATATCATACTTCTACACATATGATCTCAATTAGCTAAGTTCAACGCAATGAAATGTCTGTTTAACATGTGAAACTGTGCTAACCCAACTAACGGCAGTGTAATAGGTTGCATCCAGTCCAATCTTCTTCTAATCTAAAAGCCTTGTCATTTTTGAGCTCTTCATGAGCTTATGTCTTTGGCGAACCTTTCATGAGCTTATTCTAACGAGTTATGAAGTGGAGCTTTATCCGTAGAGCTATCCATGTTCATATCATACTTCTACACATATGATCTCAATTAGCTAAGTTCAACGCAATGAAATGTCTGTTTAACATGTGAAACTGTGCTAACCCAACTAACGGCAGTGTAATAGGTTGCATCCAGTCCAATCTTCTGCTAATATAAAAGCCATGTCTTTTGTGAGCCCTTCATGAGCTTATGTCTTTGGTGAACCTTTCATGAGCTTATTCTAACGAGTTATGAAGTGAAGCTTTATCCGTAGAGCTATCCATGTTCATATCATACTTCTACACATGTGATCTCAATTAGCTAAGTTCAACGCAATGAAATGTCTATTTGACATGTGAAAGTGCGCTAAGCCAACTAACGGCAGTGTAATAGGTTGCATCCAGTCCAATCTTCTTCTAATCTAAAAGCCTTGTCATTTTTGAGCCCTTCATGAGCTTATGTCTTTGGTAAACCTTTCATGAGCTTATTCTAACGAGTTATGAAATGGAGCTTGATCCTTAGAGCTATCCATGTTCATATCATACTTCTACACATGTGATCTCAATTAGCTAAGTTCAACGCAATGAAATGTCTATTTAACATGTGAAACTGTGCTAACCCAACTAACGGCAGTGTAATAGGTTGTATCCAATCCAATCTTCTGCTAATCTAAAAGCTATGTCTTTTGTGAGCCCTTCATGAGCTTATGTCTTTGGCAAATCTCTCATGAGCTTATTCTAACGAGTTATGAAGTGAAGCTTTATCCGTAGAGCTATCCATGTTCATATCTTACTTATACACATGTGATCTCAATTAGCTAAGTTCAACGCAATGAAATGTCTATTTGACATGTGAAAGTGCGCTAAGCCAACTAACGGCAGTGTAATAGGTTGCATCCAGTCCAATATTCTGCTAATCTAAAAGCCTTATCATATTTGAGCCCTTCATGAGCTTATGTTTTTGGTAAACCTTTCATGAGCTTATTCTAACGAGTTATGAAGTGGAGCTTGATCCTTAGAGCTATCCATGTTCATATCATACTTCTACACATGTGATCTCAATTAGCTAAGTTCAACGCAATGAAATGTCAGTTTGAAATGAGAAAGTGTGCTAAGCCAACCAATGGCGGTGTAATAGGTGGAATCCAGTCCAATCTTCTGCTAATATAAAAGCCATGTCTTTTGTGAGCCCTTCATGAGCATATGTCTTTGGCGAATCTTTCATGAGCTTATTTTATCGAGTTATGATGTGGAGCTTGATCCTAAGAGCTATCCACGTTCATATCATACTTCTACACATGTGATCTCAATTAGCTAAGTTCAACGCAATGAAATGTCTGTTTGACATGTGAAAGTGTGCTAAGCGAGTTAACAGCAGTATAATAGGTTGCATCTAGTCCAATCTTCTGCTAATCTAAAAGCCATGTCTTTTGTGAGCCCTTCATTAGCTTATGACTTTGGCGAACCTTTCATGAGCTTATTCTAACGAGTTATGAAGTGGAGCTTTATCCGTAGAGCTATCCATGTTCATATCATACTTCTACACATATGATCTCAATTAGCTAAGTTCAACGCAATGAAATGTCTGTTTAACATGTGAAACTGTGCTAACCCAACTAACGGCAGTGTAATAGGTTGCATCCAGTCCAATCTTCTGCTAATCTAAAAGCTATGTCTTTTGTGATCCCTTCATGAGCTTATGTCTTTGGCAAATTTCTCATGAGCTTATTCTAACGAGTTATGAAGTGAAGCTTTATCCGTAGAGCTATCCATGTTCATATCATACTTCTACACATGTGATCTCAATTAGCTAAGTTCAACGCAATGAAATGTCTGTTTGACATGTGAAAGTGCGCTAAGCCAACTAACGGCAGTGTAATAGGTTACATCCAGTCCAATCTTCTGCTAATCTAAAAGCCTTGTCATTTTTTAGCCCTTCATGAGCTTATGTCTTTGGTAAACCTTGAATGAGCTTATTCTAACGAGTTATAAAGTGAAGCTTTATCCGTAGAGCTATCCATGTTCATATCATACTTATACACATGTGATCTCAATTAGCTAAGTTCAACGCAATGAAATGTCTGTTTGACATGTGAAAGTGTGCTAAGCCAACTAATGGTGGTGTAATAGGTGGAATCTAGTCCAATCTTCTGCTAATATAAAAGCCATGTCTTTTGTGAACCCTTCATGAGCTTATGTCTTTGGTGAACCTTTCATGAGCTTATTCTAATGAGATATGAAGTAGAGCTTGATCCTTAGAGCTATCCATGTTCATATTATATTTCTACACATGTGATCTCAATTAGCTAAGTTCAACGCAATGAAATGTTTGTTTGACATGTGAAAGTGTGCTAAGCCAACTAATGGTGGTGTAATAGGCGGAATCTAGTCCAATCTTCTGCTAATATAAAAGCCATGTCTTTTGTGAGCCCTTCATGAGCTTATGTCTTTGGTGAACCTTTCATGAGCTTATTCTAACGAGTTATGAAGTGAAGCTTTATCCGTAGAGCTATCCATGTTCATATCATACTTCTACACATGTGATCTCAATTAGCTAAGTTCAACGCAATGAAATGTCTATTTGACATGTGAAAGTGCGCTAAGCCAACTAACGGCAGTGTAATAGGTTGCATCCAGTCCAATCTTCTTCTAATCTAAAAGCCTTGTCATTTTTGAGCTCTTCATGAGCTTATGTCTTTGGTAAACCTTTCATGAGCTTATTCTAACGAGTTATGAAATGGAGCTTGATCCTTAGAGCTATCCATGTTCATATCATACTTCTACACATGTGATCTCAATTAGCTAAGTTCAACGCAATGAAATGTCTATTTAACATGTGAAACTGTGCTAACCCAACTAACGGCAGTGTAATAGGTTGTATCCAATCCAATCTTCTGCTAATCTAAAAGCTATGTCTTTTGTGAGCCCTTCATGAGCTTATGTCTTTGGCAAATCTCTCATGAGCTTATTCTAACGAGTTATGAAGTGAAGCTTTATCCGTAGAGCTATCCATGTTCATATCTTACTTATACACATGTGATCTCAATTAGCTAAGTTCAACGCAATGAAATGTCTATTTGACATGTGAAAGTGCGCTAAGCCAACTAACGGCAGTGTAATAGGTTGCATCCAGTCCAATATTCTGCTAATCTAAAAGCCTTGTCATATTTGAGCCCTTCATGAGCTTATGTTTTTGGTAAACCTTTCATGAGCTTATTCTAACGAGTTATGAAGTGGAGCTTGATCCTTAGAGCTATCCATGTTCATATCATACTTCTACACATGTGATCTCAATTAGCTAAGTTCAACGCAATGAAATGTCAGTTTGAAATGAGAAAGTGTGCTAAGCCAACTAATGGCGGTGTAATAGGTGGAATCCAGTCCAATCTTCTGCTAATATAAAAGCCATGTCTTTTGTGAGCCCTTCATGAGCATATGTCTTTGGCGAATCTTTCATGAGCTTATTTTATCGAGTTATGATGTGGAGCTTGATCCTAAGAGCTATCCACGTTCATATCATACTTCTACACATGTGATCTCAATTAGCTAAGTTCAACGCAATGAAATGTCTGTTTGACATGTGAAAGTGTGCTAAGCGAGTTAACAGCAGTATAATAGGTTGCATCTAGTCCAATCTTCTGCTAATCTAAAAGCCATGTCTTTTGTGAGCCCTTCATTAGCTTATGACTTTGGCGAACCTTTCATGAGCTTATTCTAACGAGTTATGAAGTGGAGCTTTATCCGTAGAGCTATCCATGTTCATATCATACTTCTACACATATGATCTCAATTAGCTAAGTTCAACGCAATGAAATGTCTGTTTAACATGTGAAACTGTGCTAACCCAACTAACGGCAGTGTAATAGGTTGCATCCAGTCCAATCTTCTTCTAATCTAAAAGCCTTGTCATTTTTGAGCTCTTCATGAGCTTATGTCTTTGGCGAACCTTTCATGAGCTTATTCTAACGAGTTATGAAGTGGAGCTTTATCCGTAGAGCTATCCATGTTCATATCATACTTCTACACATATGATCTCAATTAGCTAAGTTCAACGCAATGAAATGTCTGTTTAACATGTGAAACTGTGCTAACCCAACTAACGGCAGTGTAATAGGTTGCATCCAGTCCAATCTTCTGCTAATCTAAAAGCCATGTCTTTTGTGATCCCTTCATGAGCTTATGTCTTTGGCAAATCTCTCATGAGCTTATTCTAACGAGTTATGAAGTGAAGCTTTATCCATAGAGCTATTCATGTTCATATCATACTTCTACACATGTGATCTCAATTAGCTAAGTTCAACGCAATGAAATGTCTGTTTAACATGTGAAACTGTGCTAAGCCAACTAACGGCAGTGTAATAGGTTGCATCCAATCCAATCTTCTGCTAATATAAAGGCCATGTCTTTTGTGATCCCTTCATGAGCTTATGTCTTTGGCAAATCTCTCATGAGCTTATTCTAACGAGTTATGAAGTGAAGCTTTATCCGTAGAGCTATCCATTTGCATATCATACTTATACACATGTGATCTCAATTAGCTAAGTTCAACGCAATGAAATGTCTGTTTGACATGTGAAAGTGCGCTAAGCCAATTAACGGCAGTGTAATAGGTTGCATCCAGTCCAATCTTCTGCTAATCTAAAAGCCTTGTCCTTTTTGAGCCCTTCATGAGCTTATGTCTTTGGTGAACCTTTCATGAGCTTATTCTAACGAGTTATGAAGTGGAGCTTGATCCTTAGAGCTATCCATGTTCATATCATACTTCTACACATGTGTTCTCAATTAGCTAAGTTCAACGCAATGAAATGTCAGTGTGAAATGAGAAAGTGTGCTAAGCCAACTAATGGTGGTGTAATAGGCGGAATCTAGTCCAATCTTCTGCTAATATAAAAGCCATGTCTTTTGTGAGCCCTTCATGAGCTTATGTCTTTGGTGAACCTTTCATGAGCTTATTCTAACGAGTTATGAAGTGAAGCTTTATCCGTAGAGCTATCCATGTTCATATCATACTTCTACACATGTGATCTCAATTAGCTAAGTTCAACGCAATGAAATGTCTATTTGACATGTGAAAGTGCGCTAAGCCAACTAACGGCAGTGTAATAGGTTGCATCCAGTCCAATCTTCTTCTAATCTAAAAGCCTTGTCATTTTTGAGCCCTTCATGAGCTTATGTCTTTGGTAAACCTTTCATGAGCTTATTCTAACGAGTTATGAAATGGAGCTTGATCCTTAGAGCTATCCATGTTCATATCATACTTCTACACATGTGATCTCAATTAGCTAAGTTCAACGCAATGAAATGTCTATTTAACATGTGAAACTGTGCTAACCCAACTAACGGCAGTGTAATAGGTTGTATCCAATCCAATCTTCTGCTAATCTAAAAGCTATGTCTTTTGTGAGCCCTTCATGAGCTTATGTCTTTGGCAAATCTCTCATGAGCTTATTCTAACGAGTTATGAAGTGAAGCTTTATCCGTAGAGCTATCCATGTTCATATCTTACTTATACACATGTGATCTCAATTAGCTAAGTTCAACGCAATGAAATGTCTATTTGACATGTGAAAGTGCGCTAAGCCAACTAACGGCAGTGTAATAGGTTGCATCCAGTCCAATATTCTGCTAATCTAAAAGCCTTATCATATTTGAGCCCTTCATGAGCTTATGTTTTTGGTAAACCTTTCATGAGCTTATTCTAACGAGTTATGAAGTGGAGCTTGATCCTTAGAGCTATCCATGTTCATATCATACTTCTACACATGTGATCTCAATTAGCTAAGTTCAACGCAATGAAATGTCAGTTTGAAATGAGAAAGTGTGCTAAGCCAACCAATGGCGGTGTAATAGGTGGAATCCAGTCCAATCTTCTGCTAATATAAAAGCCATGTCTTTTGTGAGCCCTTCATGAGCATATGTCTTTGGCGAATCTTTCATGAGCTTATTTTATCGAGTTATGATGTGGAGCTTGATCCTAAGAGCTATCCACGTTCATATCATACTTCTACACATGTGATCTCAATTAGCTAAGTTCAACGCAATGAAATGTCTGTTTGACATGTGAAAGTGTGCTAAGCGAGTTAACAGCAGTATAATAGGTTGCATCTAGTCCAATCTTCTGCTAATCTAAAAGCCATGTCTTTTGTGAGCCCTTCATTAGCTTATGACTTTGGCGAACCTTTCATGAGCTTATTCTAACGAGTTATGAAGTGGAGCTTTATCCGTAGAGCTATCCATGTTCATATCATACTTCTACACATATGATCTCAATTAGCTAAGTTCAACGCAATGAAATGTCTGTTTAACATGTGAAACTGTGCTAACCCAACTAACGGCAGTGTAATAGGTTGCATCCAGTCCAATCTTCTGCTAATCTAAAAGCTATGTCTTTTGTGATCCCTTCATGAGCTTATGTCTTTGGCAAATTTCTCATGAGCTTATTCTAACGAGTTATGAAGTGAAGCTTTATCCGTAGAGCTATCCATGTTCATATCATACTTCTACACATGTGATCTCAATTAGCTAAGTTCAACGCAATGAAATGTCTGTTTAACATGTGAAACTGTGCTAAGCCAACTAACGGCAGTGTAATAGATTGCATCCAGTCCAATCTTCTGCTAATATAAAGGCCATGTCTTTTGTGATCCCTTCATGAGCTTATGTCTTTGGCAAATCTCTCATGAGCTTATTCTAACGAGTTATGAAGTAAAGCTTTATCCGTAGAGCTATCCATTTTCATATCATACTTATACACATGTGATCTCAATTAGCTAAGTTCAACGCAATGAAATGTCTGTTTGACATGTGAAAGTGCGCTAAGCCAATTAACGGCAGTGTAATAGGTTGCATCCAGGCCAATCTTCTGCTAATCTAAAAGCCTTGTCCTTTTTGAGCCCTTCATGAGCTTATGTCTTTGGTGAACCTTTCATGAGCTTATTCTAACGAGTTATGAAGTGGAGCTTGATCCTTAGAGCTATCCATGTTCATATCATACTTCTACACATGTGTTCTCAATTAGCTAAGTTCAACGCAATGAAATGTCAGTGTGAAATGAGAAAGTGTGCTAAGCCAACTAATGGTGGTGTAATAGGCGGAATCTAGTCCAATCTTCTGCTAATATAAAAGCCATGTCTTTTGTGAGCCCTTCATAAGCTTATGTCTTTGGTGAACCTTTCATGAGCTTATTCTAACGAGTTATGAAGTGAAGCTTTATCCCTAGAGCTATCCATGTTCATATCATACTTCTACACATGTGATCTCAATTAGCTAAGTTCAACGCAATGAAATGTCTATTTGACATGTGAAAGTGCGCTAAGCCAACTAACGGCAGTGTAATAGGTTGCATCCAGTCCAATCTTCTTCTAATCTAAAAGCCTTGTCATTTTTGAGCCCTTCATGAGCTTATGTCTTTGGTAAACCTTTCATGAGCTTATTCTAACGAGTTATGAAATGGAGCTTGATCCTTAGAGCTATCCATGTTCATATCATACTTCTACACATGTGATCTCAATTAGCTAAGTTCAACGCAATGTAATGTCTATTTAACATGTGAAACTGTGCTAACCCAACTAACGGCAGTGTAATAGGTTGTATCCAATCCAATCTTCTGCTAATCTAAAAGCTATGTCTTTTGTGAGCCCTTCATGAGCTTATGTCTTTGGCAAATCTCTCATGAGCTTATTCTAACGAGTTATGAAGTGAAGCTTTATCCGTAGAGCTATCCATGTTCATATCTTACTTATACTCATGTGATCTCAATTAGCTAAGTTCAACGCAATGAAATGTCTATTTGACATGTGATAGTGCGCTAAGCCAACTAACGGCAGTGTAATAGGTTGCATCCAGTCCAATATTCTGCTAATCTAAAAGCCTTGTCATATTTGTGCCCTTCATGAGCTTATGTTTTTGGTAAACCTTTCATGAGCTTATTCTAACGAGTTATGAAGTGGAGCTTGATCCTTAGAGCTATCCATGTTCATATCATACTTCTACACATGTGATCTCAATTAGCTAAGTTCAATGCAATGAAATGTCTATTTGACATGTGAAAGTGCGCTAAGCCAACTAACGGCAGGGTAATAGGTTGCATCCAGTCCAATCTTATGCTAATCTAAAAGCGTTGTCATTTTTGAGCCCTTCATGAGCTTATGTCTTTGGTAAACCTTGAATGAGCTTATTCTAACGAGTTATGAAATGAAGCTTGATCCTTAGAGCTATCCATGTTCATATCATACTTCTACACATGTGATCTCAATTAGCTAAGTTCAACGCAATGAAATGTTAGTGTGAAATGAGAAAGTGTGCTAAGCCAACTAATGGTGGTGTAATAGGTGGAATCCAGTCCAATCTTCTGCTAATATAAAAGCCATGTCTTTTGTGAGCCCTTCATGAGCTTATGTCTTTGTCTAATCTTTCATGAACTTATTCTAACGAGTTATGAAGTGAAGCTTTATCCATAGAGCTATCCATGTTCATATCATACTTATACATATGTGATCTCAATTAGCTAAGTTCAACGCAATGAATTGTCTGTTTAACATGTGAAACTGTGCTAAGCCAACTAACGGCAGTGTAATAGGTTGCATCCAGTCCAATCTTCTGATAATATAAAAGCCATGTCTTTTGTGAGCCCTTCATGAGCTTATGTCTTTGGCAAATCTCTCATGAGCTTATTCTAACAAGTTATGAAGGGAAGCTTTATCCGTAGAGCTATCCATGTTCATATCAAACTTATACACATGTGATTTCAATTAGCTAAGTTCAACACAATGAAATGTCTGTTTGACATGTGAAAGTGCGCTAAGCCAACTAACGGCAGTGTAATAGGTTGCATCCAGTCCAATCTTCTTCTAATCTAAAAGCCTTGTCATTTTTGAGCTCTTCATGAGCTTATGTCTTTGGTAAACCTTGAATGAGCTTATTCTAACGAGTTATGAAATGAAGCTTGATCCTTAGAGCTATCCATGTTCATATCATACTTCTACACATGTGATCTCAATTAGCTAAGTTCAACGCAATGAAATGTCAGTTTGAAATGAGAAAGTGTGCTAAGCCAACTAATGGTGGTGTAATAGGTGGAATCCAGTCCAATCTTCTGCTAATATAAAAGCCATGTCTTTTGTGAGCCATTCATGAGCTTATGTCTTTGGCGAATCTTTCATGAACTTATTCTAACGAGTTATGAAGTGAAGCTTTATCCATAGAGCTATCCATGTTCATATCATACTTATACACATGTGATCTCAATTAGCTAAGTTCAACGCAATGAAATATCTGTTTGACATGTGAAAGTGCGCTAAGCCAACTAACGGCAGTGTAATAGGTTGCATCCAGTCCAATCTTCTGCTAATCTAAAAGCCTTGTCATTTTTGAGCCCTTCATGAGCTTATGTCTTTGGTAAACCTTGAATGAGCTTATTCTAACGAGTTATGAAATGAAGCTTGATCCTTAGAGCTATCCATGTTCATATCATACTTCTACACATGTGATCTCAATTAGCTAAGTTCAACGCAATGAAATGTCTGTTTAAAATGAGAAAGTGTGGTAAGCCAACTAATGGTGGTGTAATAGGTGGAATCTAGTCCAATCTTCTGCTAATATAAAAGCCATGTCTTTTGTGAGCCCTTTATGAGCTTATGTCTTTGGTGAACCTTTCATGAGCTTATTCTAACGAGTTATGAAGTGAAGCTTTATCCGTAGAGCTATCCATGTTCATATCATACTTCTACACATGTGATTTCAATTAGCTAAGTTCAACGCAATGAAATGTCTGTTTGACATGTAAAAGTGTGCTAAGCCAGTTAACAGCAGTGTAATAGGTTGCATCTAGTCCAATCTTCTGCTAATATAAAAGCTATGTCTTTTGTGAGCCCTTCATGAGCTTATGTCTTTGGCAAATCTCTCATGAGCTTATTCTAACGAGTTATGAAGTGAAGCTTTATCCGTAGAGCTGTCCATGTTCATATCATACTTCTACACATGTGATTTCAATTAGCTAAGTTCAATGCAATGAAATGTCTGTTTGACATGTGAAACTGTGCTAAGCCAACTAACGGCAGTGTAATAGGTTGCATCCAGTCCAATATTCTGCTAATCTAAAAGCCTTGTCATATTTGTGCCCTTCATGAGCTTATGTTTTTGGTAAACCTTTCATGAGCTTATTCTAACGAGTTATGAAGTGGAGCTTGATCCTTAGAGCTATCCATGTTCATATCATACTTCTACACATGTGATCTCAATTAGCTAAGTTCAATGCAATGAAATATCTGTTTGACATGTGAAAGTGCGCTAAGCCAACTAACGGCAGGGTAATAGGTTGCATCCAGTCCAATCTTATGCTAATCTAAAAGCGTTGTCATTTTTGAGCCCTTCATGAGCTTATGTCTTTGGTAAACCTTGAATGAGCTTATTCTAACGAGTTATGAAATGAAGCTTGATCCTTAGAGCTATCCATGTTCATATCATACTTCTACACATGTGATCTCAATTAGCTAAGTTCAACGCAATGAAATGTCTGTTTAAAATGAGAAAGTGTGGTAAGCAAGTTAACAGCAGTATAATAGGCTACATCAGTCCAATCCTCTGCTAATCTAAAAGCCTTGTCATTTTTGAGCTCTTCATGAGCTTATGTCTTTGGTAAACCTTGAATGAGCTTATTCTAACGAGTTATGAAATGAAGCTTGATCCTTAGAGCTATCCATGTTCATATCATACTTCTACACATGTGATCTCAATTAGCTAAGTTCAACGCAATGAAATGTCAGTTTGAAATGAGAAAGTGTGCTAAGCCAACTAATGGTGGTGTAATAGGTGGAATCCAGTCTAATCTTCTGCTAATATAAAAGCCATGTCTTTTGTGATCCCTTCATGAGCTTATGTCTTTGGCAAATTTCTCATGAGCTTATTCTAACGAGTTATGAAGTGAAGCTTTATCCGTAGAGCTATCCATGTTCATATCATACTTCTACACATGTGATCTCAATTAGCTAAGTTCAACGCAATGAAATGTCTGTTTAACATGTGAAACTGTGCTAAGCCAACTAACGGCAGTGTAATAGGTTGCATCCAGTCCAATCTTCTGCTAATATAAAGGCCATGTCTTTTGTGATCCCTTCATGAGCTTATGTCTTTGGCAAATCTCTCATGAGCTTATTCTAACGAGTTATGAAGTAAAGCTTTATCCGTAGAGCTATCCATTTTCATATCATACTTATACACATGTGATCTCAATTAGCTAAGTTCAACGCAATGAAATGTCTGTTTGACATGTGAAAGTGCGCTAAGCCAATTAACGGCAGTGTAATAGGTTGCATCCAGTCCAATCTTCTGCTAATCTAAAAGCCTTGTCCTTTTTGAGCCCTTCATGAGCTTATGTCTTTGGTGAACCTTTCATGAGCTTATTCTAACGAGTTATGAAGTGGAGCTTGATCCTTAGAGCTATCCATGTTCATATCATACTTCTACACATGTGTTCTCAATTAGCTAAGTTCAACGCAATGAAATGTCAGTGTGAAATGAGAAAGTGTGCTAAGCCAACTAATGGTGGTGTAATAGGCGGAATCTAGTCCAATCTTCTGCTAATATAAAAGCCATGTCTTTTGTGAGCCCTTCATAAGCTTATGTCTTTGGTGAACCTTTCATGAGCTTATTCTAACGAGTTATGAAGTGAAGCTTTATCCCTAGAGCTATCCATGTTCATATCATACTTCTACACATGTGATCTCAATTAGCTAAGTTCAACGCAATGAAATGTCTATTTGACATGTGAAAGTGCGCTAAGCCAACTAACGGCAGTGTAATAGGTTGCATCCAGTCCAATCTTCTTCTAATCTAAAAGCCTTGTCATTTTTGAGCCCTTCATGAGCTTATGTCTTTGGTAAACCTTTCATGAGCTTATTCTAACGAGTTATGAAATGGAGCTTGATCCTTAGAGCTATCCATGTTCATATCATACTTCTACACATGTGATCTCAATTAGCTAAGTTCAACGCAATGTAATGTCTATTTAACATGTGAAACTGTGCTAACCCAACTAACGGCAGTGTAATAGGTTGTATCCAATCCAATCTTCTGCTAATCTAAAAGCTATGTCTTTTGTGAGCCCTTCATGAGCTTATGTCTTTGGCAAATCTCTCATGAGCTTATTCTAACGAGTTATGAAGTGAAGCTTTATCCGTAGAGCTATCCATGTTCATATCTTACTTATACTCATGTGATCTCAATTAGCTAAGTTCAACGCAATGAAATGTCTATTTGACATGTGATAGTGCGCTAAGCCAACTAACGGCAGTGTAATAGGTTGCATCCAGTCCAATATTCTGCTAATCTAAAAGCCTTGTCATATTTGTGCCCTTCATGAGCTTATGTTTTTGGTAAACCTTTCATGAGCTTATTCTAACGAGTTATGAAGTGGAGCTTGATCCTTAGAGCTATCCATGTTCATATCATACTTCTACACATGTGATCTCAATTAGCTAAGTTCAATGCAATGAAATGTCTATTTGACATGTGAAAGTGCGCTAAGCCAACTAACGGCAGGGTAATAGGTTGCATCCAGTCCAATCTTATGCTAATCTAAAAGCGTTGTCATTTTTGAGCCCTTCATGAGCTTATGTCTTTGGTAAACCTTGAATGAGCTTATTCTAACGAGTTATGAAATGAAGCTTGATCCTTAGAGCTATCCATGTTCATATCATACTTCTACACATGTGATCTCAATTAGCTAAGTTCAACGCAATGAAATGTTAGTGTGAAATGAGAAAGTGTGCTAAGCCAACTAATGGTGGTGTAATAGGTGGAATCCAGTCCAATCTTCTGCTAATATAAAAGCCATGTCTTTTGTGAGCCCTTCATGAGCTTATGTCTTTGTCTAATCTTTCATGAACTTATTCTAACGAGTTATGAAGTGAAGCTTTATCCATAGAGCTATCCATGTTCATATCATACTTATACATATGTGATCTCAATTAGCTAAGTTCAACGCAATGAATTGTCTGTTTAACATGTGAAACTGTGCTAAGCCAACTAACGGCAGTGTAATAGGTTGCATCCAGTCCAATCTTCTGATAATATAAAAGCCATGTCTTTTGTGAGCCCTTCATGAGCTTATGTCTTTGGCAAATCTCTCATGAGCTTATTCTAACAAGTTATGAAGGGAAGCTTTATCCGTAGAGCTATCCATGTTCATATCAAACTTATACACATGTGATTTCAATTAGCTAAGTTCAACACAATGAAATGTCTGTTTGACATGTGAAAGTGCGCTAAGCCAACTAACGGCAGTGTAATAGGTTGCATCCAGTCCAATCTTCTTCTAATCTAAAAGCCTTGTCATTTTTGAGCTCTTCATGAGCTTATGTCTTTGGTAAACCTTGAATGAGCTTATTCTAACGAGTTATGAAATGAAGCTTGATCCTTAGAGCTATCCATGTTCATATCATACTTCTACACATGTGATCTCAATTAGCTAAGTTCAACGCAATGAAATGTCAGTTTGAAATGAGAAAGTGTGCTAAGCCAACTAATGGTGGTGTAATAGGTGGAATCCAGTCCAATCTTCTGCTAATATAAAAGCCATGTCTTTTGTGAGCCATTCATGAGCTTATGTCTTTGGCGAATCTTTCATGAACTTATTCTAACGAGTTATGAAGTGAAGCTTTATCCATAGAGCTATCCATGTTCATATCATACTTATACACATGTGATCTCAATTAGCTAAGTTCAACGCAATGAAATATCTGTTTGACATGTGAAAGTGCGCTAAGCCAACTAACGGCAGTGTAATAGGTTGCATCCAGTCCAATCTTCTGCTAATCTAAAAGCCTTGTCATTTTTGAGCCCTTCATGAGCTTATGTCTTTGGTAAACCTTGAATGAGCTTATTCTAACGAGTTATGAAATGAAGCTTGATCCTTAGAGCTATCCATGTTCATATCATACTTCTACACATGTGATCTCAATTAGCTAAGTTCAACGCAATGAAATGTCTGTTTAAAATGAGAAAGTGTGGTAAGCCAACTAATGGTGGTGTAATAGGTGGAATCTAGTCCAATCTTCTGCTAATATAAAAGCCATGTCTTTTGTGAGCCCTTTATGAGCTTATGTCTTTGGTGAACCTTTCATGAGCTTATTCTAACGAGTTATGAAGTGAAGCTTTATCCGTAGAGCTATCCATGTTCATATCATACTTCTACACATGTGATTTCAATTAGCTAAGTTCAACGCAATGAAATGTCTGTTTGACATGTAAAAGTGTGCTAAGCCAGTTAACAGCAGTGTAATAGGTTGCATCTAGTCCAATCTTCTGCTAATATAAAAGCTATGTCTTTTGTGAGCCCTTCATGAGCTTATGTCTTTGGCAAATCTCTCATGAGCTTATTCTAACGAGTTATGAAGTGAAGCTTTATCCGTAGAGCTGTCCATGTTCATATCATACTTCTACACATGTGATTTCAATTAGCTAAGTTCAATGCAATGAAATGTCTGTTTGACATGTGAAACTGTGCTAAGCCAACTAACGGCAGTGTAATAGGTTGCATCCAGTCCAATATTCTGCTAATCTAAAAGCCTTGTCATATTTGTGCCCTTCATGAGCTTATGTTTTTGGTAAACCTTTCATGAGCTTATTCTAACGAGTTATGAAGTGGAGCTTGATCCTTAGAGCTATCCATGTTCATATCATACTTCTACACATGTGATCTCAATTAGCTAAGTTCAATGCAATGAAATATCTGTTTGACATGTGAAAGTGCGCTAAGCCAACTAACGGCAGGGTAATAGGTTGCATCCAGTCCAATCTTATGCTAATCTAAAAGCGTTGTCATTTTTGAGCCCTTCATGAGCTTATGTCTTTGGTAAACCTTGAATGAGCTTATTCTAACGAGTTATGAAATGAAGCTTGATCCTTAGAGCTATCCATGTTCATATCATACTTCTACACATGTGATCTCAATTAGCTAAGTTCAACGCAATGAAATGTCTGTTTAAAATGAGAAAGTGTGGTAAGCAAGTTAACAGCAGTATAATAGGCTACATCAGTCCAATCCTCTGCTAATCTAAAAGCCTTGTCATTTTTGAGCTCTTCATGAGCTTATGTCTTTGGTAAACCTTGAATGAGCTTATTCTAACGAGTTATGAAATGAAGCTTGATCCTTAGAGCTATCCATGTTCATATCATACTTCTACACATGTGATCTCAATTAGCTAAGTTCAACGCAATGAAATGTCAGTTTGAAATGAGAAAGTGTGCTAAGCCAACTAATGGTGGTGTAATAGGTGGAATCCAGTCTAATCTTCTGCTAATATAAAAGCCATGTCTTTTGTGAGCCCTTCATGAGCTTATGTCTTTGGCGAATCTTTCATGAACTTATTCTAACGAGTTATGAAGTGAAGCTTTATCCATAGAGCTATCCATGTTCATATCATACTTATACACATGTGATCTCAATTAGCTAAGTTCAACGCAATGAAATGTCTGTTTGACATGTGAAAGTGCGCTAAGCCAACTAACGGCAGTGTAATAGGTTGCATCCAGTCCAATCTTCTGCTAATATAAAAGCCATGTCTTTTGTGAGCCCTTCATGAGCTTATGTCTTTGGCAAACCTCTCATGAGCTTATTCTAACGACTTATGAAGTGAAGTTTTATCCGTAGAGCTATCCATGTTCATATCATACTTATACACATGTGATCTCAATTAGCTAAGTTCAACGCAATGAAATGTCTGTTTGACATGTGAAAGTGCGCTAAGCCAACTAACGGCAGTGTAATAGGTTGCATCCAGTCCAATCTTCTGCTAATATAAAAGCCATGTCTTTTGTGAGCCCTTCATGAGCTTATGTCTTGGCAAACCTCTCATGAGCTTATTCTAACGACTTATGAAGTGAAGTTTTATCCGTAGAGCTATCCATGTTCATATCATACTTATACACATGTGATCTCAATTAGCTAAGTTCAACGCAATGAAATGTCTGTTTGACATGTGAAAGTGCGCTAAGCCAACTAACGGCAGTGTAATAGGTTGCATCCAGTCCAATCTTCTGCTAATCTAAAAGCCTTGTCATTTTTGAGCCCTTCATGAGCTTATGTCTTTGGTAAACCTTGAATGAGCTTATTCTAACGAGTTATGAAATGAAGCTTGATCCTTAGAGCTATCCATGTTCATATCATACTTCTACACATGTGATCTCAATTAGCTAAGTTCAACGCAATGAAATGTCAGTTTGAAATGAGAAAGTGTGCTAAGCCAACTAATGGTGGTGTAATAGGTGGAATCCAGTCTAATCTTCTGCTAATATAAAAGCCATGTCTTTTGTGAGCCCTTCATGAGCTTATGTCTTTGGCAAATCTCTCATGAGCTTATTCTAACGAGTTATGAAGTGAAGCTTTATCCGTAGAGCTGTCCATGTTCATATCATACTTCTACACATGTGATTTCAATTAGCTAAGTTCAATGCAATGAAATGTCTGTTTGACATGTAAAAGTGTGTTAAGCCAGTTAACAGCAGTGTAATAGGTTGCATCTAGTCCAATCTTCTGCTAATCTAAAAGCCTTGTCATTTTTGAGCTCTTCATGAGCTTATGTCTTTGGTGAACCTTGAATGAGATTACTCTAACGAGTTATGAACTGGAGCTTGATCCTTAGAGCTATCCATGTTCATATTATACTTCTACACATGTGATCTCAATTAGCTAAGTTAACCGCAATGAAATGTCTGTTTGACATGTGAAAGTGCGCTAAGCCAACTAACGGCAGTGTAATAGGTTGCATCCAGTCCAATCTTCTGCTAATCTAAAAGCCTTGTCATTTTTGAGCCCTTCATGAGCTTATGTCTTTGGTAAACCTTGAATGAGCTTATTCTAACGAGTTATGAAATGAAGCTTGATCCTTAGAGCTATCCATGTTCATATCATACTTCTACACATGTGATCTCAATTAGCTAAGTTCAACGCAATGAAATGTCAGTTTGAAATGAGAAAGTGTGCTAAGCCAACTAATGGTGGTGTAATAGGCGGAATCTAGTCCAATCTTCTGCTAATATAAAAGCCATGTCTTTTGTGAGCCCTTCTTGAGCTTATGTCTTTGGCGAATCTTTCATGAACTTATTCTAACGAGTTATGAAGTGAAGCTTTATCCGTAGAGCTATCCATGTTCATATCATACTTATACACATGTGATCTCAATTAGCTAAGTTCAACGCAATGAAATGTCTGTTTGACATGTGAAAGTGCGCTAAGCCAACTAACGGCAGTGTAATAGGTTGCATCCAGTCCAATCTTCTGCTAATATAAAAGCCATGTCTTTTGTGAGCCCTTCATGAGCTTATGTCTTTGGCAAATCTCTCATGAGCTTATTCTAACGATTTATGAAGTGAAGCTTTATCCGTAGAGCTATCCATGTTCATATCATACTTATACACATGTGATCTCAATTAGCTAAGTTCAACGCAATGAAATGTCTGTTTGACATGTGAAAGTGCGCTAAGCCAACTAACAGCAGTGTAATAGGTTGCATCTAGTCCAATCTTCTGCTAATCTAAAAGCCTTGTCATTTTTGAGCCCTTCATGAGCTTATGTCTTTGGTAAACCTTAAATGAGCTTATTCTAACGAGTTATGAAATGAAGCTTGATCCTTAGAGCTATCCATGTTCATATCATACTTCTACACATGTGATCTCAATTAGCTAAGTTCAACGCAATGAAATGTCTGTTTAAAATGAGAAAGTGTGGTAAGCCAACTAATGGTGGTGTAATAGGTGGAATCTAGTCCAATCTTCTACTAATATAAAAGCCATGTCTTTTGTGAGCCCTTCATGAGCTTATGTCTTTGGTGAACCTTTCACGAGCTTATTCTAACGAGTTATGAAGTGAAGCTTTATCCGTAGAGCTATCCATGTCCATATCATACTTCTACACATCTGATTTCAATTAGCTAAGTTCAACGCAATGATATGTCTGTTTGACATGTAAAAGTGTGCTAAGCCAGTTAACAGCAGTGTAATAGGTTACATCTAGTCCAATCTTCTGCTAATATAAAAGCTATGTCTTTTGTGAGCCCTTCATGAGCTTATGTCTTTGGCAAATCTCTCATGAGCTTATTCTAACGAGTTATGAAGTGAAGCTTTATCCGTAGAGCTATCCATGTTCTTATCATACTTCTACACATGTGATCTCAATTAGCTAAGTTCAACGCAATGAAATGTTTGTTTGACATGTGAAACTGTGCTAAGCCAACTAACGGCAGTGTAATAGGTTGCATCCAGTCCAATCTTCTGCTAATCTAAAAGCCTTGTCATTTTTGAGCTCTTCATGAGCTTATGTCTTTGGTGAACCTTGAATGAGATTATTCTAACGAGTTATGAACTGGAGCTTGATCCTTAGAGCTATCCATGTTCATATCATATTTCTACACATGTGATCTCAATTAGCTAAGTTAACCGCAATGAAATGTCTGTTTGACATGTGAAACTGTGCTAAGCCAACTAACGGCAGTGTAATAGGTTGCATCCAGTCCAATCTTCAGCTAATCTAAAAGCCTTGTCATTTTTGAGCTCTTCATGAGCTTATGTCTTTGGTAAACCTTGAATGAGCTTATTCTAACGAGTTATGAAATGAAGCTTGATCCTTAGAGCTATCCATGTTCATATCATACTTCTACACATGTGATCTCAATGAGCTAAGTTCAACGCAATGAAATGTCAGTTTGAAATGAGAAAGTGTGCTAAGCCAACTAATGGTGGTGTAATAGGTGGAATCCAGTCCAATCTTCTGCTAATATAAAAGCCATGTCTTTTGTGAGTCTTTCATGAGCTTATGTCTTTGGCGAATCTTTCATGAACTTATTCTAACGAGTTATGAAGTGAAGCTTTATCCGTAGAGCTATCCATGTTCTTATCATACTTCTACACATGTGCTCTCAATTAGCTAAGTTCAACGCAATGAAATGTTTGTTTGACATGTGAAACTGTGCTAAGCCAACTAACGGCAGTGTAATAGGTTGCATCCAGTCTAATCTTCTACTAATCTAAAAGCCTTGTCATTTTTGAGCTCTTCATGAGCTTCTGTCTTTGGTGAACCTTGAATGAGATTATTCTAACGAGTTATGAACTGGAGCTTGATCCTTAGAGCTATCCATGTTCATATCATACTTATACACATGTGATCTCAATTAGCTAAGTTCAACGCAATGAAATGTCTGTTTGACATGTGAAAGTGCGCTAAGCCAACTAACGGCAGTGTAATAGGTTGCATCCAGTCCAATCTTCTGCTAATCTAAAAGCCTTGTCATTTTTGAGCCCTTCATGAGCTTATGTCTTTGGTAAACCTTGAATGAGCTTATTCTAACGAGTTCTGAAATGAAGCTTGATCCTTAGAGCTATCCATGTTCATATCATACTTCTACACATGTGATCTCAATTAGCTAAGTTCAACGCAATGAAATGTCTGTTTAAAATGAGAAAGTGTGGTAAGCCGACTAATGGTGGTGTAATAGGTGGAATCTAGTCCAATCTTCTGCTAATATAAAAGCCATCTCTTTTGTGACCCCTTCATGAGCTTATGTCTTTGGTGAACCTTTCTTGAGCTTATTCTAACGAGTTATGAAGTGAAGCTTTATCCGTAGAGCTATCCATGTTCATATCATACTTCTACACATGTGATTTCAATTAGCTAAGTTCAACGCAATGAAATGTCTGTTTGACATGTAAAAGTGTGCTAAGCCAGTTAACAGCAGTGTAATAGGTTGCATCTAGTCCAATCTTCTGCTAATATAAAAGATATGTCTTTTGTGAGCCCTTCATGAGCTTTTGTCTTTGGCAAATCTCTCATGAGCTTATTCTAACGAGTTATGAAGTGAAGCTTTATCCGTAGAGCTGTCCATGTTCATATCATACTTCTACACATGTGATCTCAATTAGCTAAGTTCAACGCAATGAAATGTCTGTTTGACATGTGAAACTGTGTTAAGCCAACTAACGGCAGTGTAATAGGTTGCATCCAGTCCAATCTTCTGCTAATCTAAAAGCCTTGTCATTTTTGAGCCCTTCATGAGCTTATGTCTTTGGTAAACCTTAAATGAGCTTATTCTAACGAGTTATGAAATGAAGCTTGATCCTTAGAGCTATCCATGTTCATATCATACTTCTACACATGTGATCTCAATTAGCTAAGTTCAACGCAATGAAATGTCTGTTTAAAATGAGAAAGTGTGGTAAGCCAACTAATGGTGGTGTAATAGGTGGAATCTAGTCCAATCTTCTACTAATATAAAAGCCATGTCTTTTGTGAGCCCTTCATGAGCTTATGTCTTTGGTGAACCTTTCAGGAGCTTATTCTAACGAGTTATGAAGTGAAGCTTTATCCGTAGAGCTATCCATGTCCATATCATACTTCTACACATCTGATTTCAATTAGCTAAGTTCAACGCAATGATATGTCTGTTTGACATGTAAAAGTGTGCTAAGCCAGTTAACAGCAGTGTAATAGGTTACATCTAGTCCAATCTTCTGCTAATATAAAAGCTATGTTTTTTGTGAGCCCTATATGAGCTTATGTCTTTGGCAAATCTCTCATGAGCTTATTCTAACGAGTTATGAAGTGAAGCTTTATCCGTAGAGCTATCCATGTTCATATCATACTTATACACATGTGATCTCAATTAGCTAAGTTCAACGCAATGAAATGTCTGTTTGACATGTGAAAGTGCGCTAAGCCAACTAACGGCAGTGTAATAGGTTGCATCCAGTCCAATCTTCTGCTAATATAAAAGCCATGTCTTTTGTGAGCCCTTCATGAGCTTATGTCTTTGGTAAACCTTTCATGAGCTTATTCTAACGAGTTATGAAGTGAAGCTTTATCCGTAGAGCTATCCATGTTCATATCATACTTATACACATGTGATCTCAATTAGCTAAGTTCAACGCAATGAAATGTCTGTTTGACATGTGAAAGTGCGCTAAGCCAACTAACGGCAGTGTAATAGGTTGCATCCAGTCCAATCTTCTGCTAATCTAAAAGCCTTGTCATTTTTGAGCCCTTCATGAGCTTATTATGTCTTTGGTAAACCTTGAATGAGCTTATTCTAACGAGTTATAAAATGAAGCTTGATCCTTAGAGCTATCCATGTTCATATCATACTTCTACACATGTGATTTCAATTAGCTAAGTTCAACGCAATGAAATGTCTGTTTGACATGTGAAACTGTGCTAAGCCAACTAACGGCAGTGTAATAGGTTGCATCCAGTCCAATCTTCTGCTAATATAAAGCCATGTCTTTTGTGAGCCCTTCATGAGCTTATGTCTTTGGCGAATCTTTCATGAACTTATTCTAACGAGTTATGAAGTGAAGCTTTATCCGTAGAGCTATCCATGTTCATATCATACTTATACACATGTGATCTCAATTTGCTAAGTTCAACGCAATGAAATGTCTGTTTGACATGTGAAAGTGCGCTAAGCCAACTAACGGCAGTGTAATAGGTTGCATCCAGTCCAATCTTCTGCTAATATAAAAGCCATGTCTTTTGTGAGCCCTTCATGAGCTTATGTCTTTGGCAAACCTCTCATGAGCTTATTCTAACGAGTTATGAAGTGAAGCTTTATCCGTAGAGCTATCCATGTTCATATCATACTTCTACACATGTGATCTCAATTAGCTAAGTTCAACGCAATGAAATGTCTGTTTGACATGTGAAACTGTGCTAAGCCAACTAACGGCAGTGTAATAGGTTGCATCCAGTCCAATCTTCTGCTAATCTAAAAGCCTTGTCATTTTTGAGCTCTTCATGAGCTTATGTCTTTGGTGAACCTTGAATGAGATTATTCTAACGAGTTATGAACTGGAGCTTGATCCTTAGAGCTATCCATGTTCATATCATACTTCTACACATGTGATCTCAATTAGCTAAGTTAACCGCAATGAAATGTGTGTTTGACATGTGAAACTGTGCTAAGCCAACTAACGGCAGTGTAATAGGTTGCATCCAGTCCAATCTTCTGCTAATCTAAAAGCCTTGTAATTTTTGAGCTCTTCATGAGCTTATGTCTTTGGTGAACCTTGAATGAGATTATTCTAACGAGTTATGAAGTGAAGCTTTATCCGTAGAGCTATCCATGTTCATATCATACTTCTACACATGTGATTTCAATTAGCTAAGTTCAACGCAATGAAATGTCTGTTTGACATGTAAAAGTGTGCTAAGCCAGTTAACAGCAGTGTAATAGGTTGCATCTAGTCCAATCTTCTGCTAATATAAAAGATATGTCTTTTGTGAGCCCTTCATGAGCTTTTGTCTTTGGCAAATCTCTCATGAGCTTATTCTAACGAGTTATGAAGTGAAGCTTTATCCGTAGAGCTGTCCATGTTCATATCATACTTCTACACATGTGATCTCAATTAGCTAAGTTCAACGCAATGAAATGTCTGTTTGACATGTGAAACTGTGTTAAGCCAACTAACGGCAGTGTAATAGGTTGCATCCAGTCCAATCTTCTGCTAATCTAAAAGCCTTGTCATTTTTGAGCCCTTCATGAGCTTATGTCTTTGGTAAACCTTAAATGAGCTTATTCTAACGAGTTATGAAATGAAGCTTGATCCTTAGAGCTATCCATGTTCATATCATACTTCTACACATGTGATCTCAATTAGCTAAGTTCAACGCAATGAAATGTCTGTTTAAAATGAGAAAGTGTGGTAAGCCAACTAATGGTGGTGTAATAGGTGGAATCTAGTCCAATCTTCTACTAATATAAAAGCCATGTCTTTTGTGAGCCCTTCATGAGCTTATGTCTTTGGTGAACCTTTCAGGAGCTTATTCTAACGAGTTATGAAGTGAAGCTTTATCCGTAGAGCTATCCATGTCCATATCATACTTCTACACATCTGATTTCAATTAGCTAAGTTCAACGCAATGATATGTCTGTTTGACATGTAAAAGTGTGCTAAGCCAGTTAACAGCAGTGTAATAGGTTACATCTAGTCCAATCTTCTGCTAATATAAAAGCTATGTTTTTTGTGAGCCCTATATGAGCTTATGTCTTTGGCAAATCTCTCATGAGCTTATTCTAACGAGTTATGAAGTGAAGCTTTATCCGTAGAGCTATCCATGTTCATATCATACTTATACACATGTGATCTCAATTAGCTAAGTTCAACGCAATGAAATGTCTGTTTGACATGTGAAAGTGCGCTAAGCCAACTAACGGCAGTGTAATAGGTTGCATCCAGTCCAATCTTCTGCTAATATAAAAGCCATGTCTTTTGTGAGCCCTTCATGAGCTTATGTCTTTGGTAAACCTTTCATGAGCTTATTCTAACGAGTTATGAAGTGAAGCTTTATCCGTAGAGCTATCCATGTTCATATCATACTTATACACATGTGATCTCAATTAGCTAAGTTCAACGCAATGAAATGTCTGTTTGACATGTGAAAGTGCGCTAAGCCAACTAACGGCAGTGTAATAGGTTGCATCCAGTCCAATCTTCTGCTAATCTAAAAGCCTTGTCATTTTTGAGCTCTTCATGAGCTTATTATGTCTTTGGTAAACCTTGAATGAGCTTATTCTAACGAGTTATAAAATGAAGCTTGATCCTTAGAGCTATCCATGTTCATATCATACTTCTACACATGTGATTTCAATTAGCTAAGTTCAACGCAATGAAATGTCTGTTTGACATGTGAAACTGTGCTAAGCCAACTAACGGCAGTGTAATAGGTTGCATCCAGTCCAATCTTCTGCTAATATAAAGCCATGTCTTTTGTGAGCCCTTCATGAGCTTATGTCTTTGGCGAATCTTTCATGAACTTATTCTAACGAGTTATGAAGTGAAGCTTTATCCGTAGAGCTATCCATGTTCATATCATACTTATACACATGTGATCTCAATTTGCTAAGTTCAACGCAATGAAATGTCTGTTTGACATGTGAAAGTGCGCTAAGCCAACTAACGGCAGTGTAATAGGTTGCATCCAGTCCAATCTTCTGCTAATATAAAAGCCATGTCTTTTGTGAGCCCTTCATGAGCTTATGTCTTTGGCAAACCTCTCATGAGCTTATTCTAACGAGTTATGAAGTGAAGCTTTATCCGTAGAGCTATCCATGTTCATATCATACTTCTACACATGTGATCTCAATTAGCTAAGTTCAACGCAATGAAATGTCTGTTTGACATGTGAAACTGTGCTAAGCCAACTAACGGCAGTGTAATAGGTTGCATCCAGTCCAATCTTCTGCTAATCTAAAAGCCTTGTCATTTTTGAGCTCTTCATGAGCTTATGTCTTTGGTGAACCTTGAATGAGATTATTCTAACGAGTTATGAACTGGAGCTTGATCCTTAGAGCTATCCATGTTCATATCATACTTCTACACATGTGATCTCAATTAGCTAAGTTAACCGCAATGAAATGTGTGTTTGACATGTGAAACTGTGCTAAGCCAACTAACGGCAGTGTAATAGGTTGCATCCAGTCCAATCTTCTGCTAATCTAAAAGCCTTGTAATTTTTGAGCTCTTCATGAGCTTATGTCTTTGGTGAACCTTGAATGAGATTATTCTAACGAGTTATGAACTGGAGCTTGATCCTTAGAGCTATCCATGTTCATATCATACTTCTACACATGTGATCTCAATTAGCTAAGTTCAACGCAATGAAATGTCAGTTTGAAATGAGAAAGTGTGCTAAGCCAACTAATGGTGGTGTAATAGGTGGAATCCAGTCCAATCTTCTGCTAATATAAAGCCATGTCTTTTGTGAGCCCTTCATGAGCTTATGTCTTTGGCGAATCTTTCATGAACTTATTCTAACGAGTTATGAAGTGAAGCTTTATCCGTAGAGCTATCCATGTTCATATCATACTTATACACATGTGATCTCAATTTGCTAAGTTCAACGCAATGAAATGTCTGTTTGACATGTGAAAGTGCGCTAAGCCAACTAACGGCAGTGTAATAGGTTGCATCCAGTCCAATCTTCTGCTAATATAAAAGCCATGTCTTTTGTGAGCCCTTCATGAGCTTATGTCTTTGGCAAATCTCTCATGAGCTTATTCTAACGAGTTATGAAGTGAAGCTTTATCCGTAGAGCTGTCCATGTTCATATCATACTTCTACACATGTGATCTCAATTAGCTAAGTTCAACGCAATGAAATGTCTGTTTGACATGTGAAACTGTGCTAAGCCAACTAACGGCAGTGTAATAGGTTGCATCCAGCCCAATCTTCTGCTAATCTAAAAGCCTTGTCATTTTTGAGCTCTTCATGAGCTTATGTCTTTGGTGAACCTTGAATGAGATTATTCTAACGAGTTATGAACTGGAGCTTGATCCTTAGAGCTATCCATGTTCATATCATACTTCTACACATGTGATCTCAATTAGCTAAGTTAACCGCAATGAAATGTGTGTTTGACATGTGAAACTGTGCTAAGCCAACTAACGGCAGTGTAATAGGTTGCATCCAGTCCAATCTTCTGCTAATCTAAAAGCCTTGTAATTTTTGAGCTCTTCATGAGCTTATGTCTTTGGTGAACCTTGAATGAGATTATTCTAACGAGTTATGAACTGGAGCTTGATCCTTAGAGCTATCCATGTTCATATCATACTTCTACACATGTGATCTCAATTAGCTAAGTTCAACGCAATGAAATGTCAGTTTGAAATGAGAAAGTGTGCTAAGCCAACTAATGGTGGTGTAATAGGTGGAATCCAGTCCAATCTTCTGCTAATATAAAGCCATGTCTTTTGTGAGCCCTTCATGAGCTTATGTCTTTGGCGAATCTTTCATGAACTTATTCTAACGAGTTATGAAGTGAAGCTTTATCCATAGAGCTATCCATGTTCATATCATACTTATACACATGTGATCTCAATTAGCTAAGTTCAACGCAATGAAATGTCTGTTTGACATGTGAAAGTGCGCTAAGCCAACTAACGGCAGTGTAATAGGTTGCATCCAGTCCAATCTTCTGCTAATATAAAAGCCATGTCTTTTGTGAGCCCTTCATGAGCTTATGTCTTTGGTAAACCTTTCATGAGCTTATTCTAACGAGTTATGAAGTGAAGCTTTATCTGTAGAGCTATCCATGTTCATATCATACTTATACACATGTGATCTCAATTAGCTAAGTTCAACGCAATGAAATGTCTGTTTGACATGTGAAAGTGCGCTAAGCCAACTAACGGCAGTGTAATAGGTTGCATCCAGTCCAATCTTCTGCTAATCTAAAAGCCTTGTCATTTTTGAGCCCTTCATGAGCTTATTATGTCTTTGGTAAACCTTGAATGAGCTTATTCTAACGAGTTATGAAATGAAGCTTGATCCTTAGAGCTATCCATGTTCATATCATACTTCTACACATGTGATCTCAATTAGCTAAGTTCAACGCAATGAAATGTCTGTTTAAAATGAGAAAGTGTGGTAAGCCAACTAATGGTGGTGTAATAGGTGGAATCTAGTCCAATCTTCTGCTAATATAAAAGCCATGTCTTTTGTGAGCCCTTCATGAGCTTATGTCTTTGGTGAACCTTTCATGAGCTTATTCTAACGAGTTATGAAGTGAAGCTTTATCCGTAGAGCTATCCATGTTCATATCATACTTCTACACAAGTGATTTCAATTAGCTAAGTTCAACGCAATGAAATGTCTGTTTGACATGTAAAAGTGTGCTAAGCCAGTTAACAGCAGTGTAATAGGTTGCATCTAGTCCAATCTTCTGCTAATATAAAAGCTATGTCTTTTGTGAGCCCTTCATGAGCTTATGTCTTTGGCAAATCTCTCATGAGCTTATTCTAACGAGTTATGAAGTGAAGCTTTATCCGTAGAGCTGTCCATGTTCATATTATACTTCTACACATGTGATCTCAATTAGCTAAGTTCAACGCAATGAAATGTCTGTTTGACATGTGAAACTGTGCTAAGCCAACTAACGGCAGTGTAATAGGTTGCATCCAGTCCAATCTTCTGCTAATCTAAAAGCCTTGTAATTTTTGAGCTCTTCATGAGCTTATGTCTTTGGTGAACCTTGAATGAGATTATTCTAACGAGTTATGAACTGGAGCTTGATCCTTAGAGCTATCCATGTTCATATCATACTTCTACACATGTGATCTCAATTAGCTAAGTTCAACGCAATGAAATGTCAGTTTGAAATGAGAAAGTGTGCTAAGCCAACTAATGGTGGTGTAATAGGTGGAATCCAGTCCAATCTTCTGCTAATATAAAGCCATGTCTTTTGTGAGCCCTTCATGAGCTTATGTCTTTGGCGAATCTTTCATGAACTTATTCTAACGAGTTATGAAGTGAAGCTTTATCCATAGAGCTATCCATGTTCATATCATACTTATACACATGTGATCTCAATTAGCTAAGTTCAACGCAATGAAATGTCTGTTTGACATGTGAAAGTGCGCTAAGCCAACTAACGGCAGTGTAATAGGTTGCATCCAGTCCAATCTTCTGCTAATATAAAAGCCATGTCTTTTGTGAGCCCTTCATGAGCTTATGTCTTTGGTAAACCTTTCATGAGCTTATTCTAACGAGTTATGAAGTGAAGCTTTATCTGTAGAGCTATCCATGTTCATATCATACTTATACACATGTGATCTCAATTAGCTAAGTTCAACGCAATGAAATGTCTGTTTGACATGTGAAAGTGCGCTAAGCCAACTAACGGCAGTGTAATAGGTTGCATCCAGTCCAATCTTCTGCTAATCTAAAAGCCTTGTCATTTTTGAGCCCTTCATGAGCTTATTATGTCTTTGGTAAACCTTGAATGAGCTTATTCTAACGAGTTATGAAATGAAGCTTGATCCTTAGAGCTATCCATGTTCATATCATACTTCTACACATGTGATCTCAATTAGCTAAGTTCAACGCAATGAAATGTCTGTTTAAAATGAGAAAGTGTGGTAAGCCAACTAATGGTGGTGTAATAGGTGGAATCTAGTCCAATCTTCTGCTAATATAAAAGCCATGTCTTTTGTGAGCCCTTCATGAGCTTATGTCTTTGGTGAACCTTTCATGAGCTTATTCTAACGAGTTATGAAGTGAAGCTTTATCCGTAGAGCTATCCATGTTCATATCATACTTCTACACAAGTGATTTCAATTAGCTAAGTTCAACGCAATGAAATGTCTGTTTGACATGTAAAAGTGTGCTAAGCCAGTTAACAGCAGTGTAATAGGTTGCATCTAGTCCAATCTTCTGCTAATATAAAAGCTATGTCTTTTGTGAGCCCTTCATGAGCTTATGTCTTTGGCAAATCTCTCATGAGCTTATTCTAACGAGTTATGAAGTGAAGCTTTATCCGTAGAGCTGTCCATGTTCATATTATACTTCTACACATGTGATCTCAATTAGCTAAGTTCAACGCAATGAAATGTCTGTTTGACATGTGAAACTGTGCTAAGCCAACTAACGGCAGTGTAATAGGTTGCATCCAGTCCAATCTTCTGCTAATCTAAAAGCCTTGTAATTTTTGAGCTCTTCATGAGCTTATGTCTTTGGTGAACCTTGAATGAGATTATTCTAACGAGTTATGAACTGGAGCTTGATCCTTAGAGCTATCCATGTTCATATCATACTTCTACACATGTGATCTCAATTAGCTAAGTTCAACGCAATGAAATGTCAGTTTGAAATGAGAAAGTGTGCTAAGCCAACTAATGGTGGTGTAATAGGTGGAATCCAGTCCAATCTTCTGCTAATATAAAGCCATGTCTTTTGTGAGCCCTTCATGAGCTTATGTCTTTGGCGAATCTTTCATGAACTTATTCTAACGAGTTATGAAGTGAAGCTTTATCCGTAGAGCTATCCATGTTCATATCATACTTATACACATGTGATCTCAATTTGCTAAGTTCAACGCAATGAAATGTCTGTTTGACATGTGAAAGTGCGCTAAGCCAACTAACGGCAGTGTAATAGGTTGCATCCAGTCCAATCTTCTGCTAATATAAAAGCCATGTCTTTTGTGAGCCCTTCATGAGCTTATGTCTTTGGCAAATCTCTCATGAGCTTATTCTAACGAGTTATGAAGTGAAGCTTTATCCGTAGAGCTGTCCATGTTCATATCATACTTCTACACATGTGATCTCAATTAGCTAAGTTCAACGCAATGAAATGTCTGTTTGACATGTGAAACTGTGCTAAGCCAACTAACGGCAGTGTAATAGGTTGCATCCAGCCCAATCTTCTGCTAATCTAAAAGCCTTGTCATTTTTGAGCTCTTCATGAGCTTATGTCTTTGGTGAACCTTGAATGAGATTATTCTAACGAGTTATGAACTGGAGCTTGATCCTTAGAGCTATCCATGTTCATATCATACTTCTACACATGTGATCTCAATTAGCTAAGTTAACCGCAATGAAATGTGTGTTTGACATGTGAAACTGTGCTAAGCCAACTAACGGCAGTGTAATAGGTTGCATCCAGTCCAATCTTCTGCTAATCTAAAAGCCTTGTAATTTTTGAGCTCTTCATGAGCTTATGTCTTTGGTGAACCTTGAATGAGATTATTCTAACGAGTTATGAACTGGAGCTTGATCCTTAGAGCTATCCATGTTCATATCATACTTCTACACATGTGATCTCAATTAGCTAAGTTCAACGCAATGAAATGTCAGTTTGAAATGAGAAAGTGTGCTAAGCCAACTAATGGTGGTGTAATAGGTGGAATCCAGTCCAATCTTCTGCTAATATAAAGCCATGTCTTTTGTGAGCCCTTCATGAGCTTATGTCTTTGGCGAATCTTTCATGAACTTATTCTAACGAGTTATGAAGTGAAGCTTTATCCATAGAGCTATCCATGTTCATATCATACTTATACACATGTGATCTCAATTAGCTAAGTTCAACGCAATGAAATGTCTGTTTGACATGTGAAAGTGCGCTAAGCCAACTAACGGCAGTGTAATAGGTTGCATCCAGTCCAATCTTCTGCTAATATAAAAGCCATGTCTTTTGTGAGCCCTTCATGAGCTTATGTCTTTGGTAAACCTTTCATGAGCTTATTCTAACGAGTTATGAAGTGAAGCTTTATCTGTAGAGCTATCCATGTTCATATCATACTTATACACATGTGATCTCAATTAGCTAAGTTCAACGCAATGAAATATCTGTTTGACATGTGAAAGTGCGCTAAGCCATCTAACGGCAGTGTAATAGGTTGCATCCAGTCCAATCTTCTGCTAATCTAAAAGCCTTGTCATTTTTGAGCCCTTCATGAGCTTATTATGTCTTTGGTAAACCTTGAATGAGCTTATTCTAACGAGTTATGAAATGAAGCTTGATCCTTAGAGCTATCCATGTTCATATCATACTTCTACACATGTGATCTCAATTAGCTAAGTTCAACGCAATGAAATGTCTGTTTAAAATGAGAAAGTGTGGTAAGCCAACTAATGGTGGTGTAATAGGTGGAATCTAGTCCAATCTTCTGCTAATATAAAAGCCATGTCTTTTGTGAGCCCTTCATGAGCTTATGTCTTTGGTGAACCTTTCATGAGCTTATTCTAACGAGTTATGAAGTGAAGCTTTATCCGTAGAGCTATCCATGTTCATATCATACTTCTACACAAGTGATTTCAATTAGCTAAGTTCAACGCAATGAAATGTCTGTTTGACATGTAAAAGTGTGCTAAGCCAGTTAACAGCAGTGTAATAGGTTGCATCTAGTCCAATCTTCTGCTAATATAAAAGCTATGTCTTTTGTGAGCCCTTCATGAGCTTATGTCTTTGGCAAATCTCTCATGAGCTTATTCTAACGAGTTATGAAGTGAAGCTTTATCCGTAGAGCTGTCCATGTTCATATTATACTTCTACACATGTGATCTCAATTAGCTAAGTTCAACGCAATGAAATGTCTGTTTGACATGTGAAACTGTGCTAAGCCAACTAACGGCAGTGTAATAGGTTGCATCCAGTCCAATCTTCTGCTAATCTAAAAGCCTTGTCATTTTTGAGCTCTTCATGAGCTTATGTCTTTGGTGAACCTTGAATGAGATTATTCTAACGAGTTATGAACTGGAGCTTGATCCTTAGAGCTATCCATGTTCATATCATACTTCTACACATGTGATCTCAATTAGCTAAGTTAACCGCAATGAAATGTCTGTTTGACATGTGAAACTGTGCTAAGCCAACTAACGGGAGTGTAATAGGTTGCATCCAGTCCAATCATCTGCTAATCTAAAAGCCTTGTCATTTTTGAGCCCTTCATGAGCTTATGTCTTTGGTAAACCTTGAATGAGCTTATTCTAACGAGTTATGAAATGAAGCTTGATCCTTAGAGCTATCCATGTTCATATCATACTTCTACACATGTGATCTCAATTAGCTAAGTTCAACGCAATGAAATGTCTGTTTAAAATGAGAAAGTGTGGTAAGCCAACTAATGGTGGTGTAATAGGTGGAATCTAGTCCAATCTTCTACTAATATAAAAGCCATGTCTTTTGTGAGCCCTTCATGAGCTTATGTCTTTGGTGAACCTTTCATGAGCTTATTCTAACGAGTTATGAAGTGAAGCTTTATCCGTAGAGCTATCCATGTTCATATCATACTTCTACACATGTGATTTCAATTAGCTAAGTTCAACGCAATGAAATGTCTGTTTGACATGTGAAACTGTGCTAAGCCAACTAACGGCAGTGTAATAGGTTGCATCCAGTCCAATCTTCTGCTAATATAAAAGCCATGTCTTTTGTGAGCCCTTCATGAGCTTATGTCTTTGGCAAATCTCTCATGAGCTTATTCTAACGAGTTATGAAGTGAAGCTTTATCCGTAGAGCTATCCATGTTCATATCATACTTCTACACATGTGATTTCAATTAGCTAAGTTCAACGCAATGAAATGTCTGTTTGACATGTAAAAGTGTGCTAAGCCAGTTAACAGCAGTGTAATAGTTTGCATCTAGTCCAATCTTCTGCTAATATAAAAGCTATGTCTTTTGTGAGCCCTTCATGAGCTTATGTCTTTGGCAAATCTCTCATGAGCTTATTCTAACGAGTTATGAAGTGAAGCTTTATCCGTAGAGCTGTCCATGTTCATATCATACTTCTACACATGTGATCTCAATTAGCTAAGTTCAACGCAATGAAATGTCTGTTTGACATGTGAAACTGTGCTAAGCCAACTAACGGCAGTGTAATAGGTTGCATCCAGCCCAATCTTCTGCTAATCTAAAAGCCTTGTCATTTTTGAGCTCTTCATGAGCTTATGTCTTTGGTGAACCTTGAATGAGATTATTCTAACGAGTTATGAACTGGAGCTTGATCCTTAGAGCTATCCATGTTCATATCATACTTCTACACATGTGATCTCAATTAGCTAAGTTAACCGCAATGAAATGTCTGTTTGACATGTGAAACTGTGCTAAGCCAATTAACGGCAGTGTAATAGGTTGCATCCAGCCCAATCTTCTGCTAATCTAAAAGCCTTGTCATTTTTGAGCCCTTCATGAGCTTATGTCTTTGGTAAACCTTGAATGAGATTATTCTAACGAGTTATGAACTGGAGCTTGATCCTTAGAGCTATCCATGTTCATATCATACTTCTACACATGTGATCTCAATTAGCTAAGTTCAACGCAATGAAATGTCTGTTTAAAATGAGAAAGTGTGGTAAGCCAACTAATGGTGGTGTAATAGGTGGAATCTAGTCCAATCTTCTGCTAATATAAAAGCCATGTCTTTTGTGAGCCCTTCATGAGCTTATGTCTTTGGTGAACCTTTCATGAGCTTATTCTAACGAGTTATGAAGTGAAGCTTTATCCGTAGAGCTATCCATGTTCATATCATACTTCTACACAAGTGATTTCAATTAGCTAAGTTCAACGCAATGAAATGTCTGTTTGACATGTAAAAGTGTGCTAAGCCAGTTAACACCAGTGTAATAGGTTGCATCTAGTCCAATCTTCTGCTAATATAAAAGCTATGTCTTTTGTGAGCCCTTCATGAGCTTATGTCTTTGGCAAATCTCTCATGAGCTTATTCTAACGAGTTATGAAGTGAAGCTTTATCCGTAGAGCTGTCCATGTTCATATCATACTTCTACACATGTGATCTCAATTAGCTAAGTTCAACGCAATGAAATGTCTGTTTGACATGTGAAACTGTGCTAAGCCAACTAACGGCAGTGTAATAGGTTGCATCCAGTCCAATCTTCTGCTAATCTAAAAGCCTTGTCATTTTTGAGCTCTTCATGAGCTTATGTCTTTGGTGAACCTTGAATGAGATTATTCTAACGAGTTATGAACTGGAGCTTGATCCTTAGAGCTATCCATGTTCATATCATACTTCTACACATGTGATCTCAATTAGCTAAGTTAACCGCAATGAAATGTCTATTTGACATGTGAAACTGTGCTAAGCCAACTAACGGCAGTGTAATAGGTTGCATCCAGTCCAATCATCTGCTAATCTAAAAGCCTTGTCATTTTTGAGCCCTTCATGAGCTTATGTCTTTGGTAAACCTTGAATGAGCTTATTCTAACGAGTTATGAAATGAAGCTTGATCCTTAGAGCTATCCATGTTCATATCATACTTCTACACATGTGATCTCAATTAGCTAAGTTCAACGCAATGAAATGTCTGTTTAAAATGAGAAAGTGTGGTAAGCCAACTAATGGTGGTGTAATAGGTGGAATCTAGTCCAATCTTCTACTAATATAAAAGCCATGTCTTTTGTGAGCCCTTCATGAGCTTATGTCTTTGGTGAACCTTTCATGAGCTTATTCTAACGAGTTATGAAGTGAAGCTTTATCCGTAGAGCTATCCATGTTCATATCATACTTCTACACATGTGATTTCAATTAGCTAAGTTCAACGCAATGAAATGTCTGTTTGACATGTGAAACTGTGCTAAGCCAACTAACGGCAGTGTAATAGGTTGCATCCAGTCCAATCTTCTGCTAATATAAAAGCCATGTCTTTTGTGAGCCCTTCATGAGCTTATGTCTTTGGCAAATCTCTCATGAGCTTATTCTAACGAGTTATGAAGTGAAGCTTTATCCGTAGAGCTATCCATGTTCATATCATACTTCTACACATGTGATTTCAATTAGCTAAGTTCAACGCAATGAAATGTCTGTTTGACATGTAAAAGTGTGCTAAGCCAGTTAACAGCAGTGTAATAGTTTGCATCTAGTCCAATCTTCTGCTAATATAAAAGCTATGTCTTTTGTGAGCCCTTCATGAGCTTATGTCTTTGGCAAATCTCTCATGAGCTTATTCTAACGAGTTATGAAGTGAAGCTTTATCCGTAGAGCTGTCCATGTTCATATCATACTTCTACACATGTGATCTCAATTAGCTAAGTTCAACGCAATGAAATGTCTGTTTGACATGTGAAACTGTGCTAAGCCAACTAACGGCAGTGTAATAGGTTGCATCCAGCCCAATCTTCTGCTAATCTAAAAGCCTTGTCATTTTTGAGCTCTTCATGAGCTTATGTCTTTGGTGAACCTTGAATGAGATTATTCTAACGAGTTATGAACTGGAGCTTGATCCTTAGAGCTATCCATGTTCATATCATACTTCTACACATGTGATCTCAATTAGCTAAGTTAACCGCAATGAAATGTCTGTTTGACATGTGAAACTGTGCTAAGCCAATTAACGGCAGTGTAATAGGTTGCATCCAGCCCAATCTTCTGCTAATCTAAAAGCCTTGTCATTTTTGAGCCCTTCATGAGCTTATGTCTTTGGTAAACCTTGAATGAGATTATTCTAACGAGTTATGAACTGGAGCTTGATCCTTAGAGCTATCCATGTTCATATCATACTTCTACACATGTGATCTCAATTAGCTAAGTTCAACGCAATGAAATGTCTGTTTAAAATGAGAAAGTGTGGTAAGCCAACTAATGGTGGTGTAATAGGTGGAATCTAGTCCAATCTTCTGCTAATATAAAAGCCATGTCTTTTGTGAGCCCTTCATGAGCTTATGTCTTTGGTGAACCTTTCATGAGCTTATTCTAACGAGTTATGAAGTGAAGCTTTATCCGTAGAGCTATCCATGTTCATATCATACTTCTACACAAGTGATTTCAATTAGCTAAGTTCAACGCAATGAAATGTCTGTTTGACATGTAAAAGTGTGCTAAGCCAGTTAACAGCAGTGTAATAGGTTGCATCTAGTCCAATCTTCTGCTAATATAAAAGCTATGTCTTTTGTGAGCCCTTCATGAGCTTATGTCTTTGGCAAATCTCTCATGAGCTTATTCTAACGAGTTATGAAGTGAAGCTTTATCCGTAGAGCTGTCCATGTTCATATCATACTTCTACACATGTGATCTCAATTAGCTAAGTTCAACGCAATGAAATGTCTGTTTGACATGTGAAACTGTGCTAAGCCAACTAACGGCAGTGTAATAGGTTGCATCCAGTACAATCTTCTGCTAATCTAAAAGCCTTGTCATTTTTGAGCTCTTCATGAGCTTATGTCTTTGGTGAACCTTGAATGAGATTATTCTAACGAGTTATGAACTGGAGCTTGATCCTTAGAGCTATCCATGTTCATATCATACTTCTACACATGTGATCTCAATTAGCTAAGTTAACCGCAATGAAATGTCTATTTGACATGTGAAACTGTGCTAAGCCAACTAACGGCAGTGTAATAGGTTGCATCCAGTCCAATCATCTGCTAATCTAAAAGCCTTGTCATTTTTGAGCCCTTCATGAGCTTATGTCTTTGGTAAACCTTGAATGAGCTTATTCTAACGAGTTATGAAATGAAGCTTGATCCTTAGAGCTATCCATGTTCATATCATACTTCTACACATGTGATCTCAATTAGCTAAGTTCAACGCAATGAAATGTCTGTTTAAAATGAGAAAGTGTGGTAAGCCAACTAATGGTGGTGTAATAGGTGGAATCTAGTCCAATCTTCTACTAATATAAAAGCCATGTCTTTTGTGAGCCCTTCATGAGCTTATGTCTTTGGTGAACCTTTCATGAGCTTATTCTAACGAGTTATGAAGTGAAGCTTTATCCGTAGAGCTATCCATGTTCATATCATACTTCTACACATGTGATTTCAATTAGCTAAGTTCAACGCAATGAAATGTCTGTTTGACATGTGAAACTGTGCTAAGCCAACTAACGGCAGTGTAATAGGTTGCATCCAGTCCAATCTTCTGCTAATATAAAAGCCATGTCTTTTGTGAGCCCTTCATGAGCTTATGTCTTTGGCAAATCTCTCATGAGCTTATTCTAACGAGTTATGAAGTGAAGCTTTATCCGTAGAGCTATCCATGTTCATATCATACTTCTACACATGTGATTTCAATTAGCTAAGTTCAACGCAATGAAATGTCTGTTTGACATGTAAAAGTGTGCTAAGCCAGTTAACAGCAGTGTAATAGTTTGCATCTAGTCCAATCTTCTGCTAATATAAAAGCTATGTCTTTTGTGAGCCCTTCATGAGCTTATGTCTTTGGCAAATCTCTCATGAGCTTATTCTAACGAGTTATGAAGTGAAGCTTTATCCGTAGAGCTGTCCATGTTCATATCATACTTCTACACATGTGATCTCAATTAGCTAAGTTCAACGCAATGAAATGTCTGTTTGACATGTGAAACTGTGCTAAGCCAACTAACGGCAGTGTAATAGGTTGCATCCAGCCCAATCTTCTGCTAATCTAAAAGCCTTGTCATTTTTGAGCCCTTCATGAGCTTATGTCTTTGGTGAACCTTGAATGAGATTATTCTAACGAGTTATGAACTGGAGCTTGATCCTTAGAGCTATCCATGTTCATATCATACTTCTACACATGTGATCTCAATTAGCTAAGTTAACCGCAATGAAATGTCTGTTTGACATGTGAAACTGTGCTAAGCCAATTAACGGCAGTGTAATAGGTTGCATCTAGTCCAATCTTCTGCTAATCTAAAAGCCTTGTCATTTTTGAGCCCTTCATGAGCTTATGTCTTTGGTAAACCTTGAATGAGCTTATTCTAACGAGTTATGAAATGAAGCTTGATCCTTAGAGCTATCCATGTTCATATCATACTTCTACACATGAGATCTCAATTAGCTAAGTTCAACGCAATAAAATGTCTGTTTGACATGTAAAAGTGTGCTAAGCCAGTTAACAGCAGTGTAATAGTTTGCATCTAGTCCAATCTTCTGCTAATATAAAAGCTATGTCTTTTGTGAGCCCTTCATGAGCTTATGTCTTTGGCAAATCTCTCATGAGCTTATTCTAACGAGTTATGAAGTGAAGCTTTATCCGTAGAGCTGTCCATGTTCATATCATACTTCTACACATGTGATCTCAATTAGCTAAGTTCAACGCAATGAAATATCTGTTTGACATGTGAAAGTGCGCTAAGCCATCTAACGGCAGTGTAATAGGTTGCATCCAGCCCAATCTTCTGCTAATCTAAAAGCCTTGTCATTTTTGAGCTCTTCATGAGCTTATGTCTTTGGTGAACCTTGAATGAGATTATTCTAACGAGTTATGAACTGGAGCTTGATCCTTAGAGCTATCCATGTTCATATCATACTTCTACACATGTGATCTCAATTAGCTAAGTTAACCGCAATGAAATGTCTGTTTGACATGTGAAACTGTGCTAAGCCAATTAACGGGAGTGTAATAGGTTGCATCTAGTCCAATCTTCTGCTAATCTAAAAGCCTTGTCATTTTTGAGCCCTTCATGAGCTTATGTCTTTGGTAAACCTTGAATGAGCTTATTCTAACGAGTTATGAAATGAAGCTTGATCCTTAGAGCTATCCATGTTCATATCATACTTCTACACATGTGATCTCAATTAGCTAAGTTCAACGCAATGAAATGTCTGTTTAAAATGAGAAAGTGTGGTAAGCCAACTAATGGTGGTGTAATAGGTGGAATCTAGTCCAATCTTCTGCTAATATAAAAGCCATGTCTTTTGTGAGCCCTTCATGAGCTTATGTCTTTGGTGAACCTTTCATGAGCTTATTCTAACGAGTTATGAAGTGAAGCTTTATCCGTAGAGCTATCCATGTTCATATCATACTTCTACACAAGTGATTTCAATTAGCTAAGTTCAACGCAATGAAATGTCTGTTTAACATGTAAAAGTGTGCTAAGCCAGTTAACAGCAGTGTAATAGGTTGCATCTAGTCCAATCTTCTGCTAATATAAAAGCTATGTCTTTTGTGAGCCCTTCATGAGCTTATGTCTTTGGCAAATCTCTCATGAGCTTATTCTAACGAGTTATGAAGTGAAGCTTTATCCGTAGAGCTGTCCATGTTCATATCATACTTCTACACATGTGATCTCAATTAGCTAAGTTCAACGCAATGAAATGTCTGTTTGACATGTGAAACTGTGCTAAGCCAACTAACTGCAGTGTAATAGGTTGCATCCAGTCCAATCTTCTGCTAATCTAAAAGCCTTGTCATTTTTGAGCTCTTCATGAGCTTATGTCTTTGGTGAACCTTGAATGAGATTATTCTAACGAGTTATGAACTGGAGCTTGATCCTTAGAGCTATCCATGTTCATATCATACTTCTACACATGTGATCTCAATTAGCTAAGTTAACCGCAATGAAATGTCTATTTGACATGTGAAACTGTGCTAAGCCAACTAACGGCAGTGTAATAGGTTGCATCCAGTCCAATCATCTGCTAATCTAAAAGCCTTGTCATTTTTGAGCCCTTCATGAGCTTATGTCTTTGGTAAACCTTGAATGAGCTTATTCTAACGAGTTATGAAATGAAGCTTGATCCTTAGAGCTATCCATGTTCATATCATACTTCTACACATGTGATCTCAATTAGCTAAGTTCAACGCAATGAAATGTCTGTTTAAAATGAGAAAGTGTGGTAAGCCAACTAATGGTGGTGTAATAGGTGGAATCTAGTCCAATCTTCTACTAATATAAAAGCCATGTCTTTTGTGAGCCCTTCATGAGCTTATGTCTTTGGTGAACCTTTCATGAGCTTATTCTAACGAGTTATGAAGTGAAGCTTTATCCGTAGAGCTATCCATGTTCATATCATACTTCTACACATGTGATTTCAATTAGCTAAGTTCAACGCAATGAAATGTCTGTTTGACATGTGAAACTGTGCTAAGCCAACTCACGGCAGTGTAATAGGTTGCATCTAGTCCAATCTTCTGCTAATATAAAAGCTATGTCTTTTGTGAGCCCTTCATGAGCTTATGTCTTTGGCAAATCTCTCATGAGCTTATTCTAACGAGTTATGAAGTGAAGCTTTATCCGTAGAGCTGTCCATGTTCATATCATACTTCTACACATGTGATCTCAATTAGCTAAGTTCAACGCAATGAAATGTCTGTTTGACATGTGAAACTGTGCTAAGCCAACTAACTGCAGTGTAATAGGTTGCATCCAGTCCAATCTTCTGCTAATCTAAAAGCCTTGTCATTTTTGAGCTCTTCATGAGCTTATGTCTTTGGTGAACCTTGAATGAGATTATTCTAACGAGTTATGAACTGGAGCTTGATCCTTAGAGCTATCCATGTTCATATCATACTTCTACACATGTGATCTCAATTAGCTAAGTTAACCGCAATGAAATGTCTATTTGACATGTGAAACTGTGCTAAGCCAACTAACGGCAGTGTAATAGGTTGCATCCAGTCCAATCATCTGCTAATCTAAAAGCCTTGTCATTTTTGAGCCCTTCATGAGCTTATGTCTTTGGTAAACCTTGAATGAGCTTATTCTAACGAGTTATGAAATGAAGCTTGATCCTTAGAGCTATCCATGTTCATATCATACTTCTACACATGTGATCTCAATTAGCTAAGTTCAACGCAATGAAATGTCTGTTTAAAATGAGAAAGTGTGGTAAGCCAACTAATGGTGGTGTAATAGGTGGAATCTAGTCCAATCTTCTACTAATATAAAAGCCATGTCTTTTGTGAGCCCTTCATGAGCTTATGTCTTTGGTGAACCTTTCATGAGCTTATTCTAACGAGTTATGAAGTGAAGCTTTATCCGTAGAGCTATCCATGTTCATATCATACTTCTACACATGTGATTTCAATTAGCTAAGTTCAACGCAATGAAATGTCTGTTTGACATGTGAAACTGTGCTAAGCCAACTCACGGCAGTGTAATAGGTTGCATCTAGTCCAATCTTCTGCTAATATAAAAGCCATGTCTTATGTGAGCCCTTCATGAGCTTATGTCTTTGGCAAATCTCTCATGAGCTTATTCTAACGAGTTATGAAGTGAAGCTTTATCCGTAGAGCTATCCATGTTCATATCATACTTCTACACATGTGATTTCAATTAGCTAAGTTCAACGCAATGAAATGTCTGTTTGACATGTAAAAGTGTGCTAAGCCAGTTAACAGCAGTGTAATAGTTTGCATCTAGTCCAATCTTCTGCTAATATAAAAGCTATGTCTTTTGTGAGCCCTTCATGAGCTTATGTCTTTGGCAAATCTCTCATGAGCTTATTCTAACGAGTTATGAAGTGAAGCTTTATCCGTAGAGCTGTCCATGTTCATATCATACTTCTACACATGTGATCTCAATTAGCTAAGTTCAACGCAATGAAATATCTGTTTGACATGTGAAAGTGCGCTAAGCCATCTAACGGCAGTGTAATAGGTTGCATCCAGCCCAATCTTCTGCTAATCTAAAAGCCTTGTCATTTTTGAGCTCTTCATGAGCTTATGTCTTTGGTGAACCTTGAATGAGATTATTCTAACGAGTTATGAACTGGAGCTTGATCCTTAGAGCTATCCATGTTCATATCATACTTCTACACATGTGATCTCAATTAGCTAAGTTAACCGCAATGAAATGTCTGTTTGACATGTGAAACTGTGCTAAGCCAATTAACGGGAGTGTAATAGGTTGCATCTAGTCCAATCTTCTGCTAATCTAAAAGCCTTGTCATTTTTGAGCCCTTCATGAGCTTATGTCTTTGGTAAACCTTGAATGAGCTTATTCTAACGAGTTATGAAATGAAGCTTGATCCTTAGAGCTATCCATGTTCATATCATACTTCTACACATGTGATCTCAATTAGCTAAGTTCAACGCAATGAAATGTCTGTTTAAAATGAGAAAGTGTGGTAAGCCAACTAATGGTGGTGTAATAGGTGGAATCTAGTCCAATCTTCTGCTAATATAAAAGCCATGTCTTTTGTGAGCCCTTCATGAGCTTATGTCTTTGGTGAACCTTTCATGAGCTTATTCTAACGAGTTATGAAGTAAAGCTTTATCCGTAGAGCTATCCATGTTCATATCATACTTCTACACAAGTGATTTCAATTAGCTAAGTTCAACGCAATGAAATGTCTGTTTAACATGTAAAAGTGTGCTAAGCCAGTTAACAGCAGTGTAATAGGTTGCATCTAGTCCAATCTTCTGCTAATATAAAAGCTATGTCTTTTGTGAGCCCTTCATGAGCTTATGTCTTTGGCAAATCTCTCATGAGCTTATTCTAACGAGTTATGAAGTGAAGCTTTATCCGTAGAGCTGTCCATGTTCATATCATACTTCTACACATGTGATCTCAATTAGCTAAGTTCAACGCAATGAAATGTCTGTTTGACATGTGAAACTGTGCTAAGCCAACTAACTGCAGTGTAATAGGTTGCATCCAGTCCAATCTTCTGCTAATCTAAAAGCCTTGTCATTTTTGAGCTCTTCATGAGCTTATGTCTTTGGTGAACCTTGAATGAGATTATTCTAACGAGTTATGAACTGGAGCTTGATCCTTAGAGCTATCCATGTTCATATCATACTTCTACACATGTGATCTCAATTAGCTAAGTTAACCGCAATGAAATGTCTATTTGACATGTGAAACTGTGCTAAGCCAACTAACGGCAGTGTAATAGGTTGCATCCAGTCCAATCATCTGCTAATCTAAAAGCCTTGTCATTTTTGAGCCCTTCATGAGCTTATGTCTTTGGTAAACCTTGAATGAGCTTATTCTAACGAGTTATGAAATGAAGCTTGATCCTTAGAGCTATCCATGTTCATATCATACTTCTACACATGTGATCTCAATTAGCTAAGTTCAACGCAATGAAATGTCTGTTTAAAATGAGAAAGTGTGGTAAGCCAACTAATGGTGGTGTAATAGGTGGAATCTAGTCCAATCTTCTACTAATATAAAAGCCATGTCTTTTGTGAGCCCTTCATGAGCTTATGTCTTTGGTGAACCTTTCATGAGCTTATTCTAACGAGTTATGAAGTGAAGCTTTATCCGTAGAGCTATCCATGTTCATATCATACTTCTACACATGTGATTTCAATTAGCTAAGTTCAACGCAATGAAATGTCTGTTTGACATGTGAAACTGTGCTAAGCCAACTCACGGCAGTGTAATAGGTTGCATCTAGTCCAATCTTCTGCTAATATAAAAGCTATGTCTTTTGTGAGCCCTTCATGAGCTTATGTCTTTGGCAAATCTCTCATGAGCTTATTCTAACGAGTTATGAAGTGAAGCTTTATCCGTAGAGCTGTCCATGTTCATATCATACTTCTACACATGTGATCTCAATTAGCTAAGTTCAACGCAATGAAATGTCTGTTTGACATGTGAAACTGTGCTAAGCCAACTAACTGCAGTGTAATAGGTTGCATCCAGTCCAATCTTCTGCTAATCTAAAAGCCTTGTCATTTTTGAGCTCTTCATGAGCTTATGTCTTTGGTGAACCTTGAATGAGATTATTCTAACGAGTTATGAACTGGAGCTTGATCCTTAGAGCTATCCATGTTCATATCATACTTCTACACATGTGATCTCAATTAGCTAAGTTAACCGCAATGAAATGTCTATTTGACATGTGAAACTGTGCTAAGCCAACTAACGGCAGTGTAATAGGTTGCATCCAGTCCAATCATCTGCTAATCTAAAAGCCTTGTCATTTTTGAGCCCTTCATGAGCTTATGTCTTTGGTAAACCTTGAATGAGCTTATTCTAACGAGTTATGAAATGAAGCTTGATCCTTAGAGCTATCCATGTTCATATCATACTTCTACACATGTGATCTCAATTAGCTAAGTTCAACGCAATGAAATGTCTGTTTAAAATGAGAAAGTGTGGTAAGCCAACTAATGGTGGTGTAATAGGTGGAATCTAGTCCAATCTTCTACTAATATAAAAGCCATGTCTTTTGTGAGCCCTTCATGAGCTTATGTCTTTGGTGAACCTTTCATGAGCTTATTCTAACGAGTTATGAAGTGAAGCTTTATCCGTAGAGCTATCCATGTTCATATCATACTTCTACACATGTGATTTCAATTAGCTAAGTTCAACGCAATGAAATGTCTGTTTGACATGTGAAACTGTGCTAAGCCAACTCACGGCAGTGTAATAGGTTGCATCTAGTCCAATCTTCTGCTAATATAAAAGCCATGTCTTATGTGAGCCCTTCATGAGCTTATGTCTTTGGCAAATCTCTCATGAGCTTATTCTAACGAGTTATGAAGTGAAGCTTTATCCGTAGAGCTATCCATGTTCATATCATACTTCTACACATGTGATTTCAATTAGCTAAGTTCAACGCAATGAAATGTCTGTTTGACATGTAAAAGTGTGCTAAGCCAGTTAACAGCAGTGTAATAGTTTGCATCTAGTCCAATCTTCTGCTAATATAAAAGCTATGTCTTTTGTGAGCCCTTCATGAGCTTATGTCTTTGGCAAATCTCTCATGAGCTTATTCTAACGAGTTATGAAGTGAAGCTTTATCCGTAGAGCTGTCCATGTTCATATCATACTTCTACACATGTGATCTCAATTAGCTAAGTTCAACGCAATGAAATATCTGTTTGACATGTGAAAGTGCGCTAAGCCATCTAACGGCAGTGTAATAGGTTGCATCCAGCCCAATCTTCTGCTAATCTAAAAGCCTTGTCATTTTTGAGCTCTTCATGAGCTTATGTCTTTGGTGAACCTTGAATGAGATTATTCTAACGAGTTATGAACTGGAGCTTGATCCTTAGAGCTATCCATGTTCATATCATACTTCTACACATGTGATCTCAATTAGCTAAGTTAACCGCAATGAAATGTCTGTTTGACATGTGAAACTGTGCTAAGCCAATTAACGGGAGTGTAATAGGTTGCATCTAGTCCAATCTTCTGCTAATCTAAAAGCCTTGTCATTTTTGAGCCCTTCATGAGCTTATGTCTTTGGTAAACCTTGAATGAGCTTATTCTAACGAGTTATGAAATGAAGCTTGATCCTTAGAGCTATCCATGTTCATATCATACTTCTACACATGTGATCTCAATTAGCTAAGTTCAACGCAATGAAATGTCTGTTTAAAATGAGAAAGTGTGGTAAGCCAACTAATGGTGGTGTAATAGGTGGAATCTAGTCCAATCTTCTGCTAATATAAAAGCCATGTCTTTTGTGAGCCCTTCATGAGCTTATGTCTTTGGTGAACCTTTCATGAGCTTATTCTAACGAGTTATGAAGTGAAGCTTTATCCGTAGAGCTATCCATGTTCATATCATACTTCTACACAAGTGATTTCAATTAGCTAAGTTCAACGCAATGAAATGTCTGTTTAACATGTAAAAGTGTGCTAAGCCAGTTAACGGCAGTGTAATAGGTTGCATCTAGTCCAATCTTCTGCTAATATAAAAGCTATGTCTTTTGTGAGCCCTTCATGAGCTTATGTCTTTGGCAAATCTCTCATGAGCTTATTCTAACGAGTTATGAAGTGAAGCTTTATCCGTAGAGCTGTCCATGTTCATATCATACTTCTACACATGTGATCTCAATTAGCTAAGTTCAACGCAATGAAATGTCTGTTTGACATGTGAAACTGTGCTAAGCCAACTAACGGCAGTGTAATAGGTTGCATCCAGTCCAATCTTCTGCTAATCTAAAAGCCTTGTCATTTTTGAGCTCTTCATAAGCTTATGTCTTTGGTGAACCTTGAATGAGATTATTCTAACGAGTTATGAACTGGAGCTTGATCCTTAGAGCTATCCATGTTCATATCATACTTCTACACATGTGATCTCAATTAGCTAAGTTAACCGCAATGAAATGTCTATTTGACATGTGAAACTGTGCTAAGCCAACTAACGGCAGTGTAATAGGTTGCATCCAGTCCAATCATCTGCTAATCTAAAAGCCTTGTCATTTTTGAGCCCTTCATGAGCTTATGTCTTTGGTAAACCTTGAATGAGCTTATTCTAACGAGTTATGAAATGAAGCTTGATCCTTAGAGCTATCCATGTTCATATCATACTTCTACACATGTGATCTCAATTAGCTAAGTTCAACGCAATGAAATGTCTGTTTAAAATGAGAAAGTGTGGTAAGCAAGTTAACAGCAGTATAATAGGCTACATCAGTCCAATCCTCTGCTAATCTAAAAGCCTTGTCATTTTTGAGCTCTTCATGAGCTTATGTCTTTGGTGAACCTTTCATGAGCTTATTCTAACGAGTTATGAAGTGAAGCTTTATCCGTAGAGCTATCCATGTTCATATCATACTTCTACACAAGTGATTTCAATTAGCTAAGTTCAACGCAATGAAATGTCTGTTTAACATGTAAAAGTGTGCTAAGCCAGTTAACAGCAGTGTAATAGGTGGAATCTAGTCCAATCTTCTGCTAATATAAAAGCCATGTCTTTTGTGAGCCCTTCATGAGCTTATGTCTTTGGCAAATCTCTCATGAGCTTATTCTAACGAGTTATGAAGTGAAGCTTTATCCGTAGAGCTATCCATGTTCATATCATACTTCTACACATGTGATTTCAATTAGCTAAGTTCAACGCAATGAAATGTCTGTTTGACATGTAAAAGTGTGCTAAGCCAGTTAACAGCAGTGTAATAGTTTGCATCTAGTCCAATCTTCTGCTAATATAAAAGCTATGTCTTTTGTGAGCCCTTCATGAGCTTATGTCTTTGGCAAATCTCTCATGAGCTTATTCTAACGAGTTATGAAGTGAAGCTTTATCCGTAGAGCTGTCCATGTTCATATCATACTTCTACACATGTGATCTCAATTAGCTAAGTTCAACGCAATGAAATGTCTGTTTGACATGTGAAACTGTGCTAAGCCAACTAACGGCAGTGTAATAGGTTGCATCCAGCCCAATCTTCTGCTAATCTAAAAGCCTTGTCATTTTTGAGCCCTTCATGAGCTTATGTCTTTGGTGAACCTTGAATGAGATTATTCTAACGAGTTATGAACTGGAGCTTGATCCTTAGAGCTATCCATGTTCATATCATACTTCTACACATGTGATCTCAATTAGCTAAGTTAACCGCAATGAAATGTCTGTTTGACATGTGAAACTGTGCTAAGCCAATTAACGGCAGTGTAATAGGTTGCATCTAGTCCAATCTTCTGCTAATCTAAAAGCCTTGTCATTTTTGAGCCCTTCATGAGCTTATGTCTTTGGTAAACCTTGAATGAGCTTATTCTAACGAGTTATGAAATGAAGCTTGATCCTTAGAGCTATCCATGTTCATATCATACTTCTACACATGAGATCTCAATTAGCTAAGTTCAACGCAATAAAATGTATGTTTGACATGTGAAAGTGTGGTAAGCAAGTTAACAGCAGTATAATAGGCTACATCAGTCCAATCTTCTGCTAATCTAAAAGCCATGTCTTTTGTGAGCCCTTCATGAGCTTATGTCTTTGGTGAACCTTTCATGAGCTTATTCTAACGAGTTATGAAGTGGAGCTTGATCCTTAGAGCTATCCATGTTCATATCATACTTCTACACATGTGATCTCAATTAGCTAAGTTCAACGCAATAAAATGTATGTTTGACATGTGAAAGTGTTGTAAGCAAGTTAACAACAGTATAATAGTCTACATCAGTCCAATCCTCTGCTAATCTGAAAGCCTTGTCATTTTTGAGCTCTTCATGAGCTTATCTCTTTGGTAAACCTTGAATGAGCTTATTCTAACGAGTTATGAAATGAAGCTTGATCCTTAGAGGTATCCATGTTCATATCATACTTCTACACATGTGATCTCAATTAGCTAAGTTCAACGCAATGAAATGTCAGTTTGAAATGAGAAAGTGTGCTAAGCCAACTAATGGTGGTGTAATAGGTGGAATCCAGTCCAATCTTCTGCTAATATAAAAGCCATGTCTTTTGTGAGCCCTTCATGAGCTTATGTCTTTGGCGAATCTTTCATGAACTTATTCTAACGAGTTATGAAGTGAAGCTTTATCCATAGAGCTATCCATGTTCATATCATACTTATACACATGTGATCTCAATTAGCTAAGTTCAACGCAATGAAATGTTTGTTTGACATGTGAAACTGTGCTAAGCCAACTAACGGCAGTGTAATAGGTTGCATCCAGTCCAATCTTCTGCTAATCTAAAAGCCTTGTCATTTTTGAGCTCTTCATGAGCTTATGTCTTTGGTGAACCTTGAATGAGATTATTCTAACGAGTTATGAACTGGAGCTTGATCCTTAGAGCTATCCATGTTCATATCATACTTCTACACATGTGATCTCAATTAGCTAAGTTAACCGCAATGAAATGTCTGTTTGACATGTGAAACTGTGCTAAGCCAATTAACGGCAGTGTAATAGGTTGCATCTAGTCCAATCTTCTGCTAATCTAAAAGCCTTGTCATTTTTGAGCCCTTCATGAGCTTATGTCTTTGGTAAACCTTGAATGAGCTTATTCTAACGAGTTATGAAATGAAGCTTGATCCTTAGAGCTATCCATGTTCATATCATACTTCTACACATGTGATCTCAATTAGCTAAGTTAACCGCAATGAAATGTCTGTTTGACATGTGAAACTGTGCTAAGCCAACTAACGGCAATGTAATAGGTTGCATCCAGTCCAATTTTCAGCTAATCTAAAAGCCTTGTCATTTTTGAGCTCTTCATGAGCTTATGTCTTTGGTAAACCTTGAATGAGCTTATTCTAACGAGTTATGAAATGAAGCTTGATCCTTAGAGCTATCCATGTTCATATCATACTTCTACACATGTGATCTCAATTAGCTAAGTTCAACGCAATGAAATGTCAGTTTGAAATGAGAAAGTGTGCTAAGCCAACTAATGGTGGTGTAATAGGTTGCATCCAGTCCAATCTTCTGCTAATATAAAAGCCATGTCTTTTGTGAGCCCTTCATGAGCTTATGTCTTTGGAAAATCTCTCATGAGCTTATTCTAACGAGTTATGAAGTGAAGCTTTATCCGTAGAGCTATCCATGTTCATATCATACTTATACACATGTGATCTCAATTAGCTAAGTTCAACGCAATGAAATATCTGTTTGACATGTGAAAGTGCGCTAAGCCATCTAACGGCAGTGTAATAGGTTGCATCCAGTCCAATCTTCTGCTAATCTAAAAGCCTTGTCATTTTTGAGCCCTTCATGAGCTTATGTCTTTGGTAAACCTTGAATGAGTTTATTCTAACGAGTTATGAAATGAAGCTTGATCCTTAGAGCTATCCATGTTCACATTATACTTCTACACATGTGATCTCAATTAGCTAAGTTCAACGCAATGAAATGTCTGTTTAAAATGAGAAAGTGTGGTAAGCCAACTAATGGTGGTGTAATAGGTGGAATCTAGTCCAATCTTATGCTAATATAAAAGCCATGTCTTTTGTGAGCTCTTCATGAGCTTATGTCTTTGGTGAACCTTTCATGAGCTTATTCTAACGAGTTATGAAGTGAAGCTTTATCCGTAGAGCTATCCATGTTGATATCATACTTCTACACATGTGATTTCAATTAGCTAAGTTCAACGCAATGAAATGTCTGTTTGACATGTAAAAGTGTGCTAAGCTAGTTAACAGCAGTGTAATAGGTTGCATCTAGTCCAATCTTCTGCTAATATAAAAGCTATGTCTTTTGTGAGCCCTTAATGAGCTTATGTCTTTGGCAAATCTCTCATGAGCTTATTCTAACGAGTTATGAAGTGAAGCTTTATCCGTAGAGCTGTCCATGTTCATATCATACTTCTACACATGTGATCTCAATTAGCTAAGTTCAATGCAATGAAATGTCTGTTTGACATGTGAAACTGTGCTAAGCCAACTAACGGCAGTGTAATAGGTTGCATCCAGTCCAATCATCTGCTAATCTAAAAGCCTTGTCATTTTTGAGCCCTTCATGAGCTTATGTCTTTGGTAAACCTTGAATGAGCTTATTCTAACGAGTTATGAAATGAAGCTTGATCCTTAGAGCTATCCATGTTCATATCATACTTCTACACATGTGATCTCAATTAGCTAAGTTCAACGCAATGAAATGTCTGTTTAAAATGAGAAAGTGTGGTAAGCCAACTAATGGTGGTGTAATAGGTGGAATCTAGTCCAATCTTCTACTAATATAAAAGCCATGTCTTTTGTGAGCCCTTCATGAGCTTATGTCTTTGGTGAACCTTTCATGAGCTTATTCTAACGAGTTATGAAGTGAAGCTTTATCCGTAGAGCTATCCATGTTCATATCATACTTCTACACATGTGATTTCAATTAGCTAAGTTCAACGCAATGAAATGTCTGTTTGACATGTGAAACTGTGCTAAGCCAACTAACGGCAGTGTAATAGGTTGCATCCAGTCCAATCTTCTGCTAATATAAAAGCCATGTCTTTTGTGAGCCCTTCATGAGCTTATGTCTTTGGCAAATCTCTCATGAGCTTATTCTAACGAGTTATGAAGTGAAGCTTTATCCGTAGAGCTATCCATGTTCATATCATACTTCTACACATGTGATTTCAATTAGCTAAGTTCAACGCAATGAAATGTCTGTTTGACATGTAAAAGTGTGCTAAGCCAGTTAACAGCAGTGTAATAGTTTGCATCTAGTCAAATCTTCTGCTAATATAAAAGCTATGTCTTTTGTGAGCCCTTCATGAGCTTATGTCTTTGGCAAATCTCTCATGAGCTTATTCTAACGAGTTATGAAGTGAAGCTTTATCCGTAGAGCTGTCCATGTTCATATCATACTTCTACACATGTGATCTCAATTAGCTAAGTTCAACGCAATGAAATGTCTGTTTGACATGTGAAACTGTGCTAAGCCAACTAACGGCAGTGTAATAGGTTGCATCCAGCCCAATCTTCTGCTAATCTAAAAGCCTTGTCATTTTTGAGCCCTTCATGAGCTTATGTCTTTGGTGAACCTTGAATGAGATTATTCTAACGAGTTATGAACTGGAGCTTGATCCTTAGAGCTATCCATGTTCATATCATACTTCTACACATGTGATCTCAATTAGCTAAGTTAACCGCAATGAAATGTCTGTTTGACATGTGAAACTGTGCTAAGCCAATTAACGGCAGTGTAATAGGTTGCATCTAGTCCAATCTTCTGCTAATCTAAAAGCCTTGTCATTTTTGAGCCCTTCATGAGCTTATGTCTTTGGTAAACCTTGAATGAGCTTATTCTAACGAGTTATGAAATGAAGCTTGATCCTTAGAGCTATCCATGTTCATATCATACTTCTACACATGAGATCTCAATTAGCTAAGTTAACCGCAATGAAATGTCTGTTTGACATGTGAAACTGTGCTAAGCCAACTAACGGCAGTGTAATAGGTTGCATCCAGTCCAATTTTCAGCTAATCTAAAAGCCTTGTCATTTTTGAGCTCTTCATGAGCTTATGTCTTTGGTAAACCTTGAATGAGCTTATTCTAACGAGTTATGAAATGAAGCTTGATCCTTAGAGCTATCCATGTTCATATCATACTTCTACACATGTGATCTCAATTAGCTAAGTTCAACGCAATGAAATGTCAGTTTGAAATGAGAAAGTGTGCTAAGCCAACTAATGGTGGTGTAATAGGTTGCATCCAGTCCAATCTTCTGCTAATATAAAAGCCATGTCTTTTGTGAGCCCTTCATGAGCTTATGTCTTTGGAAAATCTCTCATGAGCTTATTCTAACGAGTTATGAAGTGAAGCTTTATCCGTAGAGCTATCCATGTTCATATCATACTTATACACATGTGATCTCAATTAGCTAAGTTCAACGCAATGAAATATCTGTTTGACATGTGAAAGTGCGCTAAGCCATCTAACGGCAGTGTAATAGGTTGCATCCAGTCCAATCTTCTGCTAATCTAAAAGCCTTGTCATTTTTGAGCCCTTCATGAGCTTATGTCTTTGGTAAACCTTGAATGAGTTTATTCTAACGAGTTATGAAATGAAGCTTGATCCTTAGAGCTATCCATGTTCACATTATACTTCTACACATGTGATCTCAATTAGCTAAGTTCAACGCAATGAAATGTCTGTTTAAAATGAGAAAGTGTGGTAAGCCAACTAATGGTGGTGTAATAGGTGGAATCTAGTCCAATCTTATGCTAATATAAAAGCCATGTCTTTTGTGAGCCCTTCATGAGCTTATGTCTTTGGTGAACCTTTCATGAGCTTATTCTAACGAGTTATGAAGTGAAGCTTTATCCGTAGAGCTATCCATGTTGATATCATACTTCTACACATGTGATTTCAATTAGCTAAGTTCAACGCAATGAAATGTCTGTTTGACATGTAAAAGTGTGCTAAGCTAGTTAACAGCAGTGTAATAGGTTGCATCTAGTCCAATCTTCTGCTAATATAAAAGCTATGTCTTTTGTGAGCCCTTCATGAGCTTATGTCTTTGGCAAATCTCTCATGAGCTTATTCTAACGAGTTATGAAGTGAAGCTTTATCCGTAGAGCTGTCCATGTTCATATCATACTTCTACACATGTGATCTCAATTAGCTAAGTTCAACGCAATGAAATGTCTGTTTGACATGTGAAACTGTGCTAAGCCAACTAACGGCAGTGTAATAGGTTGCATCCAGTCCAATCATCTGCTAATCTAAAAGCCTTGTCATTTTTGAGCCCTTCATGAGCTTATGTCTTTGGTAAACCTTGAATGAGCTTATTCTAACGAGTTATGAAATGAAGCTTGATCCTTAGAGCTATCCATGTTCATATCATACTTCTACACATGTGATCTCAATTAGCTAAGTTCAACGCAATGAAATGTCTGTTTAAAATGAGAAAGTGTGGTAAGCCAACTAATGGTGGTGTAATAGGTGGAATCTAGTCCAATCTTCTACTAATATAAAAGCCATGTCTTTTGTGAGCCCTTCATGAGCTTATGTCTTTGGTGAACCTTTCATGAGCTTATTCTAACGAGTTATGAAGTGAAGCTTTATCCGTAGAGCTATCCATGTTCATATCATACTTCTACACATGTGATTTCAATTAGCTAAGTTCAACGCAATGAAATGTCTGTTTGACATGTGAAACTGTGCTAAGCCAACTAACGGCAGTGTAATAGGTTGCATCCAGTCCAATCTTCTGCTAATATAAAAGCCATGTCTTTTGTGAGCCCTTCATGAGCTTATGTCTTTGGCAAATCTCTCATGAGCTTATTCTAACGAGTTATGAAGTGAAGCTTTATCCGTAGAGCTATCCATGTTCATATCATACTTCTACACATGTGATTTCAATTAGCTAAGTTCAACGCAATGAAATGTCTGTTTGACATGTAAAAGTGTGCTAAGCCAGTTAACAGCAGTGTAATAGTTTGCATCTAGTCCAATCTTCTGCTAATATAAAAGCTATGTCTTTTGTGAGCCCTTCATGAGCTTATGTCTTTGGCAAATCTCTCATGAGCTTATTCTAACGAGTTATGAAGTGAAGCTTTATCCGTAGAGCTGTCCATGTTCATATCATACTTCTACACATGTGATCTCAATTAGCTAAGTTCAACGCAATGAAATGTCTGTTTGACATGTGAAACTGTGCTAAGCCAACTAACGGCAGTGTAATAGGTTGCATCCAGTCCAATCTTCTACTAATCTAAAATCCATGTCTTTTGTGAGCCCTTCATGTGCTTATGTGTTTGGTGAACCTTGAATGAGATTATTCTAACGAGTTATGAACTGGAGCTTGATCCTTAGAGCTATCCATGTTCATATCATACTTCTACACATGTGATCTCAATTAGCTAAGTTAACCGCAATGAAATGTCTGTTTGACATGTGAAACTGTGCTAAGCCAATTAACGGCAGTGTAATAGGTTGCATCTAGTCCAATCTTCTGCTAATCTAAAAGCCTTGTCATTTTTGAGCCCTTCATGAGCTTATGTCTTTGGTAAACCTTGAATGAGCTTATTCTAACGAGTTATGAAATGAAGCTTGATCCTTAGAGCTATCCATGTTCATATCATACTTCTACACATGAGATCTCAATTAGCTAAGTTCAACGCAATAAAATGTATGTTTGACATGTGAAAGTGTGGTAAGCAAGTTAACAGCAGTATAATAGGCTACATCAGTCCAATCTTCTGCTAATCTAAAAGCCATGTCTTTTGTGAGCCCTTCATGAGCTTATGTCTTTGGTGAACCTTTCATGAGCTTATTCTAACGAGTTATGAAGTGGAGCTTGATCCTTAGAGCTATCCATGTTCATATCATACTTCTACACATGTGATCTCAATTAGCTAAGTTCAACGCAATAAAATGTATGTTTGACATGTGAAAGTGTTGTAAGCAAGTTAACAACAGTATAATAGTCTACATCAGTCCAATCCTCTGCTAATCTGAAAGCCTTGTCATTTTTGAGCTCTTCATGAGCTTATCTCTTTGGTAAACCTTGAATGAGCTTATTCTAACGAGTTATGAAATGAAGCTTGATCCTTAGAGCTATCCATGTTCATATCATACTTCTACACATGTGATCTCAATTAGCTAAGTTCAACGCAATGAAATGTCAGTTTGAAATGAGAAAGTGTGCTAAGCCAACTAATGGTGGTGTAATAGGTGGAATCCAGTCCAATCTTCTGCTAATATAAAAGCCATGTCTTTTGTGAGCCCTTCATGAGCTTATGTCTTTGGCGAATCTTTCATGAACTTATTCTAACGAGTTATGAAGTGAAGCTTTATCCATAGAGCTATCCATGTTCATATCATACTTATACACATGTGATCTCAATTAGCTAAGTTCAACGCAATGAAATGTTTGTTTGACATGTGAAACTGTGCTAAGCCAACTAACGGCAGTGTAATAGGTTGCATCCAGTCCAATCTTCTGCTAATCTAAAAGCCTTGTCATTTTTGAGCTCTTCATGAGCTTATGTCTTTGGTGAACCTTGAATGAGATTATTCTAACGAGTTATGAACTGGAGCTTGATCCTTAGAGCTATCCATGTTCATATCATATTTCTACACATGTAATCTCAATTAGCTAAGTTAACCGCAATGAAATGTCTGTTTGACATGTGAAACTGTGCTAAGCCAACTAACGGCAGTGTAATAGGTTGCATCCAGTCCAATTTTCAGCTAATCTAAAAGCCTTGTCATTTTTGAGCTCTTCATGAGCTTATGTCTTTGGTAAACCTTGAATGAGCTTATTCTAACGAGTTATGAAATGAAGCTTGATCCTTAGAGCTATCCATGTTCATATCATACTTCTACACATGTGATCTCAATTAGCTAAGTTCAACGCAATGAAATGTCAGTTTGAAATGAGAAAGTGTGCTAAGCCAACTAATGGTGGTGTAATAGGTTGCATCCAGTCCAATCTTCTGCTAATATAAAAGCCATGTCTTTTGTGAGCCCTTCATGAGCTTATGTCTTTGGAAAATCTCTCATGAGCTTATTCTAACGAGTTATGAAGTGAAGCTTTATCCGTAGAGCTATCCATGTTCATATCATACTTATACACATGTGATCTCAATTAGCTAAGTTCAACGCAATGAAATATCTGTTTGACATGTGAAAGTGCGCTAAGCCATCTAACGGCAGTGTAATAGGTTGCATCCAGTCCAATCTTCTGCTAATCTAAAAGCCTTGTCATTTTTGAGCCCTTCATGAGCTTATGTCTTTGGTAAACCTTGAATGAGCTTATTCTAACGAGTTATGAAATGAAGCTTGATCCTTAGAGCTATCCATGTTCACATTATACTTCTACACATGTGATCTCAATTAGCTAAGTTCAACGCAATGAAATGTCTGTTTAAAATGAGAAAGTGTGGTAAGCCAACTAATGGTGGTGTAATAGGTGGAATCTAGTCCAATCTTCTGCTAATATAAAAGCCATGTCTTTTGTGAGCCCTTCATGAGCTTATGTCTTTGGTGAACCTTTCATGAGCTTATTCTAACGAGTTATGAAGTGAAGCTTTATCCGTAGAGCTATCCATGTTCATATCATACTTCTACACATGTGATTTCAATTAGCTAAGTTCAACGCAATGAAATGTCTGTTTGACATGTAAAAGTGTGCTAAGCCAGTTAACAGCAGTGTAATAGGTTGCATCTAGTCCAATCTTCTGCTAATATAAAAGCTATGTCTTTTGTGAGCCCTTCATGAGCTTATGTCTTTGGCAAATCTCTCATGAGCTTATTCTAACGAGTTATGAAGTGAAGCTTTATCCGTAGAGCTGTCCATGTTCATATCATACTTCTACACATGTGATCTCAATTAGCTAAGTTCAACGCAATGAAATGTCTGTTTGACATGTGAAACTGTGCTAAGCCAACTAACGGCAGTGTAATAGATTGCATCCAGTCCAATCTTCTGCTAATATAAAAGCCATGTCTTTTGTGAGCCCTTCATGAGCTTATGTCTTTGGAAAATCTCTCATGAGCTTATTCTAACGAGTTATGAAGTGAAGCTTTATCCGTAGAGCTATCCATGTTCATATCATATTTATACACATGTGATCTCAATTAGCTAAGTTCAACGCAATGAAATATCTGTTTGACATGTGAAAGTGCGCTAAGCCATCTAACGGCAGTGTAATAGGTTGCATCCAGTCCAATCTTCTGCTAATCTAAAAGCCTTGTCATTTTTGAGCCCTTCATGAGCTTATGTCTTTGGTAAACCTTGAATGAGCTTATTCTAACGAGTTCTGAAATGAAGCTTGATCCTTAGAGCTATCCATGTTCATATCATACTTCTACACATGTGATCTCAATTAGCTAAGTTCAACGCAATGAAATGTCTGTTTAAAATGAGAAAGTGTGGTAAGCCAACTAATGGTGGTGTAATAGGTGGAATCTAGTCCAATCTTCTGCTAATATAAAAGCCATGTCTTTTGTGAGCCCTTCATGAGCTTATGTCTTTGGTGAACCTTTCATGAGCTTATTCTAACGAGTTATGAAGTGAAGCTTTATCCGTAGAGCTATCCATGTTCATATTATACTTCAACACATGTGATTTCAATTAGCTAAGTTCAACGCAATGAAATGTCTGTTTGACATGTAAAAGTGTGCTAAGCCAGTTAACAGCAGTGTAATAGGTTGCATCTAGTCCAATCTTCTGCTAATATAAAAGCTATGTCTTTTGTGAGCCCTTCATGAGCTTATGTCTTTGGCAAATCTCTCATGAGCTTATTCTAACGAGTTATGAAGTGAAGCTTTATCCGTAGAGCTGTCCATGTTCATATCATACTTCTACACATGTGATCTCAATTAGCTAAGTTCAACGCAATGAAATATCTGTTTGACATGTGAAAGTGCGCTAAGCCATCTAACGGCAGTGTAATAGGTTGCATCCAGTCCAATCTTCTGCTAATCTAAAAGCCTTGTCATTTTTGAGCCCTTCATAAGCTTATGTCTTTGGTAAACCTTGAATGAGCTTATTCTAACGAGTTATGAAATGAAGCTTGATCCTTAGAGCTATCCATGTTCACATCATACTTCTACACATGTGATCTCAATTAGCTAAGTTCAACGCAATGAAATGTCTGTTTAAAATGAGAAAGTGTGGTAAGCCAACTAATGGTGGTGTAATAGGTGGAATCTAGTCCAATCTTCTGCTAATATAAAAGCCATGTCTTTTGTGAGCCCTTCATGAGCTTATGTCTTTGGTGAACCTTTCATGAGCTTATTCTAACGAGTTATGAAGTGAAGCTTTATCCGTAGAGCTATCCATGTTCATATCATACTTCTACACATGTGATTTCAATTAGCTAAGTTCAACGCAATGAAATGTCTGTTTGACATGTAAAAGTGTGCTAAGCCAGTTAACAGCAGTGTAATAGGTTGCATCTAGTCCAATCTTCTGCTAATATAAAAGCTATGTCTTTTGTGAGCCCTTCATGAGCTTATGTCTTTGGCAAATCTCTCATGAGCTTATTCTAACGAGTTATGAAGTGAAGCTTTATCCGTAGAGCTGTCCATGTTCATATCATACTTCTACACATGTGATCTCAATTAGCTAAGTTCAACGCAATGAAATATCTGTTTGACATGTGAAAGTGCGCTAAGCCATCTAACGGCAGTGTAATAGGTTGCATCCAGTCCAATCTTCTGCTAATCTAAAAGCCTTGTCATTTTTGAGCCCTTCATAAGCTTATGTCTTTGGTAAACCTTGAATGAGCTTATTCTAACGAGTTATGAAGTGAAGCTTTATCCGTAGAGCTATCCATGTTCATATCATATTTATACACATGTGATCTCAATTAGCTAAGTTCAACGCAATGAAATATCTGTTTGACATGTGAAAGTGCGCTAAGCCATCTAACGGCAGTGTAATAGGTTGCATCCAGTCCAATCTTCTGCTAATCTAAAAGCCTTGTCATTTTTGAGCCCTTCATGAGCTTATGTCTTTGGTAAACCTTGAATGAGCTTATTCTAACGAGTTCTGAAATGAAGCTTGATCCTTAGAGCTATCCATGTTCATATCATACTTCTACACATGTGATCTCAATTAGCTAAGTTCAACGCAATGAAATGTCTGTTTAAAATGAGAAAGTGTGGTAAGCCAACTAATGGTGGTGTAATAGGTGGAATCTAGTCCAATCTTCTGCTAATATAAAAGCCATGTCTTTTGTGAGCCCTTCATGAGCTTATGTCTTTGGTGAACCTTTCATGAGCTTATTCTAACGAGTTATGAAGTGAAGCTTTATCCGTAGAGCTATCCATGTTCATATCATACTTCTAAACATGTGATTTCAATTAGCTAAGTTCAACGCAAAGAAATGTCTGTTTGACATGTAAAAGTGTGCTAAGCCAGTTAACAGCAGTGTAATAGGTTGCATCTAGTCCAATCTTCTGCTAATATAAAAGCTATGTCTTTTGTGAGCCCTTCATGAGCTTATGTCTTTGGCAAATCTCTCATGAGCTTATTCTAACGAGTTATGAAGTGAAGCTTTATCCGTAGAGCTGTCCATGTTCATATCATACTTCTACACATGTGATTTCAATTAGCTAAGTTCAACGCAATGAAATGTCTGTTTGACATGTAAAAGTGTGCTAAGCAAGTTAACAGCAGTGTAATAGGTTGCATCCAGTCCAATCTTCTGCTAATCTAAAAGCCTTGTCATTTTTGAGCCCTTCATGAGCTTATGTCTTTGGTAAACCTTGAATGAGCTTATTCTAACGAGTTATGAAATGAAGCTTGATCCTTAGAGCTATCCATGTTCATATCATACTTCTACACATGTGATCTCAATTAGCTAAGTTCAACGCAATGAAATGTCTGTTTAAAATGAGAAAGTGTGGTAAGCCAACTAATGGTGGTGTAATAGGTGGAATCTAGTCCAATCTTCTGCTAATATAAAAGCCATGTCTTTTGTGAGCCCTTCATGAGCTTATGTCTTTGGTGAACCTTTCATGAGCTTATTCTAACGAGTTATGAAGTGAAGCTTTATCCGTAGAGCTATCCATGTTCATATCATACTTCTACACATGTGATTTCAATTAGCTAAGTTCAACGCAATGAAATGTCTGTTTGACATGTAAAAGTGTGCTAAGCCAGTTAACAGCAGTGTAATAGGTTGCATCTAGTCCAATCTTCTGCTAATATAAAAGCTATGTCTTTTGTGAGCCCTTCATGAGCTTATGTCTTTGGCAAATCTCTCATGAGCTTATTCTAACGAGTTATGAAGTGAAGCTTTATCCGTAGAGCTGTCCATGTTCATATCATACTTCTACACATGTGATCTCAATTAGCTAAGTTCAACGCAATGAAATATCTGTTTGACATGTGAAAGTGCGCTAAGCCATCTAACGGCAGTGTAATAGGTTGCATCCAGTCCAATCTTCTGCTAATCTAAAAGCCTTGTCATTTTTGAGCCCTTCATGAGCTTATGTCTTTGGTAAACCTTGAATGAGCTTATTCTAACGAGTTATGAAATGAAGCTTGATCCTTAGAGCTATCCATGTTCACATCATACTTCTACACATGTGATCTCAATTAGCTAAGTTCAACGCAATGAAATGTCTGTTTAAAATGAGAAAGTGTGGTAAGCCAACTAATGGTGGTGTAATAGGTGGAATCTAGTCCAATCTTCTGCTAATATAAAAGCCATGTCTTTTGTGAGCCCTTCATGAGCTTATGTCTTTGGTGAACCTTTCATGAGCTTATTCTAACGAGTTATGAAGTGAAGCTTTATCCGTAGAGCTATCCATGTTCATATCATACTTCTACACATGTGATTTCAATTAGCTAAGTTCAACGCAATGAAATGTCTGTTTGACATGTAAAAGTGTGCTAAGCCAGTTAACAGCAGTGTAATAGGTTGCATCTAGTCCAATCTTCTGCTAATATAAAAGCTATGTCTTTTGTGAGCCCTTCATGAGCTTATGTCTTTGGCAAATCTCTCATGAGCTTATTCTAACGAGTTATGAAGTGAAGCTTTATCTGTAGAGCTGTCCATGTTCATATCATACTTCTACACATGTGATCTCAATTAGCTAAGTTCAACGCAATGAAATATCTGTTTGACATGTGAAAGTGCGCTAAGCCATCTAACGGCAGTGTAATAGGTTGCATCCAGTCCAATCTTCTGCTAATCTAAAAGCCTTGTCATTTTTGAGCCCTTCATAAGCTTATGTCTTTGGTAAACCTTGAATGAGCTTATTCTAACGAGTTATGAAATGAAGCTTGATCCTTAGAGCTATCCATGTTCACATCATACTTCTACACATGTGATCTCAATTAGCTAAGTTCAACGCAATGAAATGTCTGTTTAAAATGAGAAAGTGTGGTAAGCCAACTAATGGTGGTGTAATAGGTGGAATCTAGTCCAATCTTCTGCTAATCTAAAAGCCATGTCTTTTGTGAGCCCTTCATGAGCTTATGTCTTTGGTGAACCTTTCATGAGCTTATTCTAACGAGTTATGAAGTGAAGCTTTATCCGTAGAGCTATCCATGTTCATATCATACTTCTACACATGTGATTTCAATTAGCTAAGTTCAACGCAATGAAATGTCTGTTTGACATGTAAAAGTGTGCTAAGCCAGTTAACAGCAGTGTAATAGGTGGAATCTAGTCCAATCTTCTGCTAATATAAAAGCCATGTCTTTTGTGAGCCCTTCATGAGCTTATGTCTTTGGTGAACCTTTCATGAGCTTATTCTAACGAGTTATGAAGTGAAGCTTTATCCGTAGAGCTATCCATGTTCATATCATACTTCTACACATGTGATTTCAATTAGCTAAGTTCAACGCAATGAAATGTCTGTTTGACATGTAAAAGTGTGCTAAGCCAGTTAACAGCAGTGTAATAGGTTGCATCTAGTCCAATCTTCTGCTAATATAAAAGCTATGTCTTTTGTGAGCCCTTCATGAGCTTATGTCTTTGGCAAATCTCTCATGAGCTTATTCTAACGAGTTATGAAGTGAAGCTTTATCCGTAGAGCTGTCCATGTTCATATCATACTTCTACACATGTGATTTCAATTAGCTAAGTTCAACGCAATGAAATGTCTGTTTGACATGTAAAAGTGTGCTAAGCAAGTTAACAGCAGTGTAATAGGTTGCATCCAGTCCAATCTTCTGCTAATCTAAAAGCCTTGTCATTTTTGAGCCCTTCATGAGCTTATGTCTTTGGTAAACCTTGAATGAGCTTATTCTAACGAGTTATGAAATGAAGCTTGATCCTTAGAGCTATCCATGTTCATATCATACTTCTACACATGTGATCTCAATTAGCTAAGTTCAACGCAATGAAATGTCTGTTTAAAATGAGAAAGTGTGGTAAGCCAACTAATGGTGGTGTAATAGGTGGAATCTAGTCCAATCTTCTGCTAATATAAAAGCCATGTCTTTTGTGAGCCCTTCATGAGCTTATGTCTTTGGTGAACCTTTCATGAGCTTATTCTAACGAGTTATGAAGTGAAGCTTTATCCGTAGAGCTATCCATGTTCATATCATACTTCTACACATGTGATTTCAATTAGCTAAGTTCAACGCAATGAAATGTCTGTTTGACATGTAAAAGTGTGCTAAGCCAGTTAACAGCAGTGTAATAGGTTGCATCTAGTCCAATCTTCTGCTAATATAAAAGCTATGTCTTTTGTGAGCCCTTCATGAGCTTATGTCTTTGGCAAATCTCTCATGAGCTTATTCTAACGAGTTATGAAGTGAAGCTTTATCCGTAGAGCTGTCCATGTTCATATCATACTTCTACACATGTGATCTCAATTAGCTAAGTTCAACGCAATGAAATATCTGTTTGACATGTGAAAGTGCGCTAAGCCATCTAACGGCAGTGTAATAGGTTGCATCCAGTCCAATCTTCTGCTAATCTAAAAGCCTTGTCATTTTTGAGCCCTTCATGAGCTTATGTCTTTGGTAAACCTTGAATGAGCTTATTCTAACGAGTTATGAAATGAAGCTTGATCCTTAGAGCTATCCATGTTCACATCATACTTCTACACATGTGATCTCAATTAGCTAAGTTCAACGCAATGAAATGTCTGTTTAAAATGAGAAAGTGTGGTAAGCCAACTAATGGTGGTGTAATAGGTGGAATCTAGTCCAATCTTCTGCTAATATAAAAGCCATGTCTTTTGTGAGCCCTTCATGAGCTTATGTCTTTGGTGAACCTTTCATGAGCTTATTCTAACGAGTTATGAAGTGAAGCTTTATCCGTAGAGCTATCCATGTTCATATCATACTTCTACACATGTGATTTCAATTAGCTAAGTTCAACGCAATGAAATGTCTGTTTGACATGTAAAAGTGTGCTAAGCCAGTTAACAGCAGTGTAATAGGTTGCATCTAGTCCAATCTTCTGCTAATATAAAAGCTATGTCTTTTGTGAGCCCTTCATGAGCTTATGTCTTTGGCAAATCTCTCATGAGCTTATTCTAACGAGTTATGAAGTGAAGCTTTATCTGTAGAGCTGTCCATGTTCATATCATACTTCTACACATGTGATCTCAATTAGCTAAGTTCAACGCAATGAAATATCTGTTTGACATGTGAAAGTGCGCTAAGCCATCTAACGGCAGTGTAATAGATTGCATCCAGTCCAATCTTCTGCTAATCTAAAAGCCTTGTCATTTTTGAGCCCTTCATAAGCTTATGTCTTTGGTAAACCTTGAATGAGCTTATTCTAACGAGTTATGAAATGAAGCTTGATCCTTAGAGCTATCCATGTTCACATCATACTTCTACACATGTGATCTCAATTAGCTAAGTTCAACGCAATGAAATGTCTGTTTAAAATGAGAAAGTGTGGTAAGCCAACTAATGGTGGTGTAATAGGTGGAATCTAGTCCAATCTTCTGCTAATCTAAAAGCCATGTCTTTTGTGAGCCCTTCATGAGCTTATGTCTTTGGTGAACCTTTCATGAGCTTATTCTAACGAGTTATGAAGTGAAGCTTTATCCGTAGAGCTATCCATGTTCATATCATACTTCTACACATGTGATTTCAATTAGCTAAGTTCAACGCAATGAAATGTCTGTTTGACATGTAAAAGTGTGCTAAGCCAGTTAACAGCAGTGTAATAGGTGGAATCTAGTCCAATCTTCTGCTAATATAAAAGCCATGTCTTTTGTGAGCCCTTCATGAGCTTATGTCTTTGGTGAACCTTTCATGAGCTTATTCTAACGAGTTATGAAGTGAAGCTTTATCCGTAGAGCTATCCATGTTCATATCATACTTCTACACATGTGATTTCAATTAGCTAAGTTCAACGCAATGAAATGTCTGTTTGACATGTAAAAGTGTGCTAAGCCAGTTAACAGCAGTGTAATAGGTTGCATCTAGTCCAATCTTCTGCTAATATAAAAGCTATGTCTTTTGTGAGCCCTTCATGAGCTTATGTCTTTGGCAAATCTCTCATGAGCTTATTCTAACGAGTTATGAAGTGAAGCTTTATCCGTAGAGCTGTCCATGTTCATATCATACTTCTACACATGTGATTTCAATTAGCTAAGTTCAACGCAATGAAATGTCTGTTTGACATGTAAAAGTGTGCTAAGCAAGTTAACAGCAGTGTAATAGGTTGCATCCAGTCCAATCTTCTGCTAATCTAAAAGCCTTGTCATTTTTGAGCCCTTCATGAGCTTATGTCTTTGGTAAACCTTGAATGAGCTTATTCTAACGAGTTATGAAATGAAGCTTGATCCTTAGAGCTATCCATGTTCATATCATACTTCTACACATGTGATCTCAATTAGCTAAGTTCAACGCAATGAAATGTCTGTTTAAAATGAGAAAGTGTGGTAAGCCAACTAATGGTGGTGTAATAGGTGGAATCTAGTCCAATCTTCTGCTAATATAAAAGCCATGTCTTTTGTGAGCCCTTCATGAGCTTATGTCTTTGGTGAACCTTTCATGAGCTTATTCTAACGAGTTATGAAGTGAAGCTTTATCCGTAGAGCTATCCATGTTCATATCATACTTCTACACATGTGATTTCAATTAGCTAAGTTCAACGCAATGAAATGTCTGTTTGACATGTAAAAGTGTGCTAAGCCAGTTAACAGCAGTGTAATAGGTTGCATCTAGTCCAATCTTCTGCTAATATAAAAGCTATGTCTTTTGTGAGCCCTTCATGAGCTTATGTCTTTGGCAAATCTCTCATGAGCTTATTCTAACGAGTTATGAAGTGAAGCTTTATCCGTAGAGCTGTCCATGTTCATATCATACTTCTACACATGTGATCTCAATTAGCTAAGTTCAACGCAATGAAATATCTGTTTGACATGTGAAAGTGCGCTAAGCCATCTAACGGCAGTGTAATAGGTTGCATCCAGTCCAATCTTCTGCTAATCTAAAAGCCTTGTCATTTTTGAGCCCTTCATGAGCTTATGTCTTTGGTAAACCTTGAATGAGCTTATTCTAACGAGTTATGAAATGAAGCTTGATCCTTAGAGCTATCCATGTTCACATCATACTTCTACACATGTGATCTCAATTAGCTAAGTTCAACGCAATGAAATGTCTGTTTAAAATGAGAAAGTGTGGTAAGCCAACTAATGGTGGTGTAATAGGTGGAATCTAGTCCAATCTTCTGCTAATATAAAAGCCATGTCTTTTGTGAGCCCTTCATGAGCTTATGTCTTTGGTGAACCTTTCATGAGCTTATTCTAACGAGTTATGAAGTGAAGCTTTATCCGTAGAGCTATCCATGTTCATATCATACTTCTACACATGTGATTTCAATTAGCTAAGTTCAACGCAATGAAATGTCTGTTTGACATGTAAAAGTGTGCTAAGCCAGTTAACAGCAGTGTAATAGGTTGCATCTAGTCCAATCTTCTGCTAATATAAAAGCTATGTCTTTTGTGAGCCCTTCATGAGCTTATGTCTTTGGCAAATCTCTCATGAGCTTATTCTAACGAGTTATGAAGTGAAGCTTTATCCGTAGAGCTGTCCATGTTCATATCATACTTCTACACATGTGATCTCAATTAGCTAAGTTCAACGCAATGAAATGTCTGTTTGACATGTGAAACTGTGCTAAGCCAACTAACGGCAGTGTAATAGATTGCATCCAGTCCAATCTTCTGCTAATATAAAAGCCATGTCTTTTGTGAGCCCTTCATGAGCTTATGTCTTTGGAAAATCTCTCATGAGCTTATTCTAACGAGTTATGAAGTGAAGCTTTATCCGTAGAGCTATCCATGTTCATATCATATTTATACACATGTGATCTCAATTAGCTAAGTTCAACGCAATGAAATATCTGTTTGACATGTGAAAGTGCGCTAAGCCATCTAACGGCAGTGTAATAGGTTGCATCCAGTCCAATCTTCTGCTAATCTAAAAGCCTTGTCATTTTTGAGCCCTTCATGAGCTTATGTCTTTGGTAAACCTTGAATGAGCTTATTCTAACGAGTTCTGAAATGAAGCTTGATCCTTAGAGCTATCCATGTTCATATCATACTTCTACACATGTGATCTCAATTAGCTAAGTTCAACGCAATGAAATGTCTGTTTAAAATGAGAAAGTGTGGTAAGCCAACTAATGGTGGTGTAATAGGTGGAATCTAGTCCAATCTTCTACTAATATAAAAGCCATGTCTTTTGTGAGCCCTTCATGAGCTTATGTCTTTGGTGAACCTTTCATGAGCTTATTCTAACGAGTTATGAAGTGAAGCTTTATCCGTAGAGCTATCCATGTTCATATCATACTTCTACACATGTGATTTCAATTAGCTAAGTTCAACGCAATGAAATGTCTGTTTGACATGTAAAAGTGTGCTAAGCCAGTTAACAGCAGTGTAATAGGTTGCATCTAGTCCAATCTTCTGCTAATATAAAAGCTATGTCTTTTGTGAGCCCTTCATGAGCTTATGTCTTTGGCAAATCTCTCATGAGCTTATTCTAACGAGTTATGAAGTGAAGCTTTATCCGTAGAGCTGTCCATGTTCATATCATACTTCTACACATGTGATCTCAATTAGCTAAGTTCAACGCAATGAAATATCTGTTTGACATGTGAAAGTGCGCTAAGCCATCTAACGGCAGTGTAATAGGTTGCATCCAGTCCAATCTTCTGCTAATCTAAAAGCCTTGTCATTTTTGAGCCCTTCATGAGCTTATGTCTTTGGTAAACCTTGAATGAGCTTATTCTAACGAGTTATGAAATGAAGCTTGATCCTTAGAGCTATCCATGTTCACATCATACTTCTACACATGTGATCTCAATTAGCTAAGTTCAACGCAATGAAATGTCTGTTTAAAATGAGAAAGTGTGGTAAGCCAACTAATGGTGGTGTAATAGGTGGAATCTAGTCCAATCTTCTGCTAATATAAAAGCCATGTCTTTTGTGAGCCCTTCATGAGCTTATGTCTTTGGTGAACCTTTCATGAGCTTATTCTAACGAGTTATGAACTGGAGCTTTATCCATAGAGCTATCCATGTTCATATCATACTTATACACATGTGATCTCAATTAGCTAAGTTCAACGCAATGAAATATCTGTTTGACATGTGAAAGTGCGCTAAGCCATCTAACGGCAGTGTAATAGGTTGCATCCAGTCCAATCTTCAGCTAATCTAAAAGCCATGTCTTTTGTGAGCCCTTCATGAGCTTATGTCTTTGGCAAATCCCTCATGAGCTTATTCTAACGAGTTATGAAATGAAGCTTTATCCGTAGAGCTATCCATGTTCATATCATACTTATACACATGTGATCTCAATTAGCTAAGTTCAACGCAATGAAATATCTGTTTGACATGTGAAAGTGCGCTAAGCCAACTAACGGCAGCGTAATAGGTTGCATCCAGTCCAATCTTCAGCTAATCTAAAAGCCTTGTCATTTTTGAGCCCTTCATGAGCTTATGTCTTTGGTAAACCTTGAATGAGCTTATTCTAACGAGTTATGAAATGAAGCTTGATCCTTAGAGCTATCCATGTTCATATCATACTTCTACACATGTGATCTCAATTAGCTAAGTTCAACGCAATAAAATGTATGTTTGACATGTGAAAGTGTGGTAAGCAAGTTAACAGCAGTATAATAGGCTACATCAGTCCAATCTTCTGCTAATCTAAAAGCCATGTCTTTTGTGACCCCTTCATGAGCTTATGTCTTTGGCAAATCTCTCATGAGCTTATTCTAACGAGTTCTGAAGTGAAGCTTTATCCGTAGAGCTGTCCATGTTCATATCATACTTCTACACATGTGATCTCAATTAGCTAAGTTCAACGCAATGAAATGTCTGTTTGACATGTGAAACTGTGCTAAGCCAACTAACGGCAGTGTAATAGATTGCATCCAGTCCAATCTTCTGCTAATATAAAAGCCATGTCTTTTGTGAGCCCTTCATGAGCTTATGTCTTTGGCAAATCTCTCATGAGCTTATTCTAACGAGTTATGAAGTGAAGCTTTATCCGTAGAGCTATCCATGTTCATATCATACTTATACACATGTGATATCAATTAGCTAAGTTCAACGCAATGAAATGTCTGTTTGACATGTGAAAGTGCGCTAAGCCAACTATCGGCAGTGTAATAGGTTGTATCCAGTCCAATCTTCTACTAATCTAAAAGCCTTGTCATTTTTGAGCCCTTCATGAGCTTATGTCTTTGGTAAACCTTGAATGAGCTTATTCTAACGAGTTATGAAATGAAGCTTGATCCTTAGAGCTATCCATGTTCATATCATACTTCTACACATGTGATCTCAATTAGCTAAGTTCAACGCAATGAAATGTCTGTTTGACATGTGAAAGTGCGCTAAGCCAACTAATGGTGGTGTAATAGGTGGAATCTAGTCCAATCTTCTGCTAATATAAAAGCCATGTCTTTTGTGAGCCCTTCATGAGCTTATGTATTCGGTGAACCTTTCATGAGCTTATTCTAACGAGTTATGAAGTGAAGCTTTATCCGTAGAGCTATCCATGTTCATATCATACTTATACACATGTGATATCAATTAGCTAAGTTCAACGCAATGAAATGTCTGTTTGACATGTGAAAGTGCGCTAAGCCAACTAACGGCAGTGTAATAGGTTGTATCCAGTCCAATCTTCTACTAATCTAAAAGCCTTGTCATTTTTGAGCCCTTCATGAGCTTATGTCTTTGGTAAACCTTGAATGAGATTATTCTAACGAGTTATGAACTGGAGCTTGATCCTTAGAGCTATCCATGTTCATATCATATTTCTACACATGTGATCTCAATTAGCTAAGTTAACCGCAATGAAATGTCTGTTTGACATATGAAAGTGCGCTAAGCCAACTAACGACAGTGTAATAGGTTGCATCCAGTCCAATCTTCTGCTAATCTAAAAGCCTTGTCATTTTTGAGCCCTTCATGAGCTTATGTCTTTGGTAAACCTTGAATGAGCTTATTCTAACGAGTTATGAAATGAAGCTTGATCCTTAGAGCTATCCATGTTCATATCATACTTCTACACATGTGATCTCAATTAGCTAAGTTCAACGCAATGAAATGTCAGTTTGAAATGAGAAAGTATGCTAAGCAACCTAATGGTAGTGTAATAGGTGGAATCTAGTCCAATCTTCTGCTAATATAAAAGCCATGTCTTTTGTGAGCCCTTCATGAGCTTATGTCTTTGGTAAACCTTTCATGAGCTTATTCTAACGAGTTATGAAGTGAAGCTTTATCCGTAGAGCTATCCATGTTCATATCATACTTCTACACATGTGATCTCAATTAGCTAAGTTCAACGCAATGAAATGTCTGTTTGACATGTGAAAGTGCGCTAAGCCATCTAACGGCAGTGTAATAGGTTGCATCCAGTCCAATCTTCTACTAATCTAAAAGCCTTGTCATTTTTGAGCCCTTCATGAGCTTATTTCTTTGGTAAACCTTGAATGAGCTTATTCTAACGAGTTATGAAATGAAGCTTGATTCTTAGAGCTATCCATGTTCATATCATACTTCTACACATGTGATCTCAATTAGCTAAGTTCAACGCAATGAAATGTCAGTTTGAAATGAGAAAGTGTGCTAAGCCAACTAATGGTGGTGTAATAGGTGGAATCCAGTCCAATCTTCTGCTAATATAAAAGCCATGTCTTTTGTGAGCCCTTCATGAGCTTATGTCTTTGGCAAATCTCTCATGAGCTTATTCTAACGAGTTATGAAGTGAAGCTTTATCCGTAGAGCTATCCATGTTCATATCATACTTATACACATGTGATATCAATTAGCTAAGTTCAACGCAATGAAATGTCTGTTTGACATGTGAAAGTGCGCTAAGCCAACTATCGGCAGTGTAATAGGTTGTATCCAGTCCAATCTTCTACTAATCTAAAAGCCTTGTCATTTTTGAGCCCTTCATGAGCTTATGTCTTTGGTAAACCTTGAATGAGCTTATTCTAACGAGTTATGAAATGAAGCTTGATCCTTAGAGCTATCCATGTTCATATCATACTTCTACACATGTGATCTCAATTAGCTAAGTTCAACGCAATGAAATGTCTGTTTGACATGTGAAAGTGCGCTAAGCCAACTAATGGTGGTGTAATAGGTGGAATCTAGTCCAATCTTCTGCTAATATAAAAGCCATGTCTTTTGTGAGCCCTTCATGAGCTTATGTATTTGGTGAACCTTTCATGAGCTTATTCTAACGAGTTATGAAGTGAAGCTTTATCCGTAGAGCTATCCATGTTCATATCATACTTCTACACATGTGATCTCAATTAGCTAAGTTCAACGCAATGAAATGTCAGTTTGAAATGAGAAAGTGTGCTAAGCCAACTAATGGTGGTGTAATAGGTGGAATCCAGTCCAATCTTCTGCTAATATAAAAGCCATGTCTTTTGTGAGCCCTTCATGAGCTTATGTCTTTGGCAAATCTCTCATGAGCTTATTCTAACGAGTTATGAAGTGAAGCTTTATCCGTAGAGCTATCCATGTTCATATCATACTTATACACATGTGATATCAATTAGCTAAGTTCAACGCAATGAAATGTCTGTTTGACATGTGAAAGTGCGCTAAGCCAACTATCGGCAGTGTAATAGGTTGTATCCAGTCCAATCTTCTACTAATCTAAAAGCCTTGTCATTTTTGAGCCCTTCATGAGCTTATGTCTTTGGTAAACCTTGAATGAGCTTATTCTAACGAGTTATGAAATGAAGCTTGATCCTTAGAGCTATCCATGTTCATATCATACTTCTACACATGTGATCTCAATTAGCTAAGTTCAACGCAATGAAATGTCTGTTTGACATGTGAAAGTGCGCTAAGCCAACTAATGGTGGTGTAATAGGTGGAATCTAGTCCAATCTTCTGCTAATATAAAAGCCATGTCTTTTGTGAGCCCTTCATGAGCTTATGTATTTGGTGAACCTTTCATGAGCTTATTCTAACGAATTATGAAGTGAAGCTTTATCCGTAGAGCTATCCATGTTCATATCATACTTATACACATGTGATATCAATTAGCTAAGTTCAACGCAATGAAATGTCTGTTTGACATGTGAAAGTGCGCTAAGCCAACTAACGGCAGTGTAATAGGTTGTATCCAGTCCAATCTTCTACTAATCTAAAAGCCTTGTCATTTTTGAGCCCTTCATGAGCTTATGTCTTTGGTAAACCTTGAATGAGCTTATTCTAACGAGTTATGAAATAAAGCTTGATCCTTAGAGCTATCCATGTTCATATCATACTTCTACACATGTGATCTCAATTAGCTAAGTTCAACGCAATGAAATGTCTGTTTGACATGTGAAAGTGCGCTAAGCCAACTAATGGTGGTGTAATAGGTGGAATCTAGTCCAATCTTCTGCTAATATAAAAGCCATGTCTTTTGTGAGCCCTTCATGAGCTTATGTCTTTGGTGAACCTTTCATGAGCTTATTCTAACGAGTTATGAAGTGAAGCTTTATCCGTAGAGCTATCCATGTTCATATCATACTTCTACACATGTGATTTCAATTAGCTAAGTTCAACGCAATGAAATGTCTGTTTGACATGTGAAACTGTGCTAAGCCAACTAACGGCAGTGTAATAGGTTGCATCCAGTCCAATCTTCTGCTAATATAAAAGCCATGTCTTTTGTGAGCCCTTCATGAGCTTATGTCTTTGGCAACTCTCTCATGAGCTTATTCTAACGAGTTATGAAGTGAAGCTTTATCCGTAGAGCTATCCATGTTCATATCATACTTATACACATGTGATCTCAATTAGCTAAGTTCAACGCAATGAAATGTCTGTTTGACATGTGAAAGTGCGCTAAGCCAACTAACGGCAGTGTAATAGGTTGCATCCAGTCCAATCTTCTGCTAATCTAAAAGCCTTGTGATTTTTGAGCCCTTCATGAGCTTATGTCTTTGGTAAACCTTGAATGAGCTTATTCTAACGAGTTATGAAATGAAGCTTGATCCTTAGAGCTATCCATGTTCATATCATACTTCTACACATGTGATCTCAATTAGCTAAGTTCAACGCAATGAAATGTCAGTTTGAAATGAGAAAGTATGCTAAGCAACCTAATGGTGGTGTAATAGGTGGAATCTAGTCCAATCTTCTGCTAATATAAAAGCCATGTCTTTTGTGAGCCCTTCATGAGCTTATGTCTTTGGTAAACCTTTCATGAGCTTATTCTAACGAGTTATGAAGTGAAGTTTTATCCGTAGAGCTATCCATGTTCATATCATACTTCTACACATGTGATCTCAATTAGCTAAGTTCAACGCAATGAAATGTCTGTTTGACATGTAAAAGTGTGCTAAGCCAGTTAACAGCAGTGTAATAGGTTGCATCTAGTCCAATCTTCTGCTAATATAAAAGCCATGTCTTTTGTGAGTCCTTCATGAGCTTATGTCTTTGGCAAATCTCTCATGAGCTTATTCTAACGAGTTATGAAGTGAAGCTTTATCCGTAGAGCTATCCATGTTCATATCATACTTCTACACATGTGATCTCAATTAGCTAAGTTCAACGCAATGAAATGTCTGTTTGACATGTGAAAGTGCGCTAAGCCATCTAACGGCAGTGTAATAGGTTGCATCCAGTCCAATCTTCTACTAATCTAAAAGCCTTGTCATTTTTGAGCCCTTCATGAGCTTATTTCTTTGGTAAACCTTGAATGAGCTTATTCTAACGAGTTATGAAATGAAGCTTGATTCTTAGAGCTATCCATGTTCATATCATACTTCTACACATGTGATCTCAATTAGCTAAGTTCAACGCAACGAAATGTCAGTTTGAAATGAGAAAGTGTGCTAAGCCAACTAATGGTGGTGTAATAGGTGGAATCCAGTCCAATCTTCTGCTAATATAAAAGCCATGTCTTTTGTGAGCCCTTCTTGAGCTTATGTCTTTGGTGAACCTTTCATGAGCTTATTCTAACGAGTTATGAAGTGAAGCTTTATCCATAGAGCTATCCATGTTCATATCATACTTATACACATGTGATCTCAATTAGCTAAGTTCAACGCAATGAAATGTCAGTTTGAAATGAGAAAGTGTGCTAAGCCAACTAATGGTGGTGTAATAGGTTGCATCCAGTCCAATCTGCTGCTAATATAAAAGCCATGTCTTTTGTGAGCCCTTCATGAGCTTATGTCTTTGGCAAATCCCTCATGAGCTTATTCTAACGAGTTATGAAATGAAGCTTTATCCGTAGAGCTATCCATGTTCATATCATACTTATACACATGTGATCTCAATTAGCTAAGTTCAACGCAATGAAATATCTGTTTGACATGTGAAAGTGCGCTAAGCCAACTAACGGCAGCGTAATAGGTTGCATCCAGTCCAATCTTCAGCTAATCTAAAAGCCTTGTCATTTTTGAGCTCTTCATGAGCTTATATCTTTGGTAAACCTTGAATGAGCTTATTCTAACGAGTTATGAAATGAAGCTTGATCCTTAGAGCTATCCATGTTCATATCATACTTCTACACATGTGATCTCAATTAGCTAAGTTCAACGCAATGAAATGTCAGTTTGAAATGAGAAAGTGTGCTAAGCCAACTAATGGTGGTGTAATAGGTGGAATCCAGTCCAATCTTCTGCTAATATAAAAGCCATGTCTTTTGTGATTCCTTCATGAGCTTATGTCTTTGGCGAATCTTTCATGAACTTATTCTAACGAGTTATGAAGTGAAGCTTTATCCATAGAGCTATCCATGTTCATATCATACTTATACACATGTGATCTCAATTAGCTAAGTTCAACGCAATGAAATGTCTGTTTAACATGTGAAACAGTGCTAAGCCAACTAACGGCAGTGTAATAGGTTGCATCCAGTCCAATCTTCTGCTAATATAAAAGTCATGTCTTTTGTGAGCCCTTCATGAGCTTATGTCTTTGGCAAATCTCTCATGAGCTTATTCTAACGAGTTATGAAGTGAAGCTTTATCCGTAGAGCTAGCCATGTTCATATCATACTTATACACATGTGATCTCAATTAGCTAAGTTCAACGCAATGAAATATCTGTTTGACATGTGAAAGTGCGCTAAGCCATCTAACGGCAGTGTAATAGGTTGCATCCAGTGCAATCTTTTACTAATCTAAAAGCCTTGTCATTTTTGAGCCCTTCATGAGCTTATGTCTTTGGTAAACCTTGAATGAGCTTATTCTAACGAGTTATGAAATGAATCTTGATCCTTAGAGCTATCCATGTTCATATCATACTTCTACACATGTGATCTCAATTAGCTAAGTTCAACGCAATGAAATGTCTGTTTAAAATGAGAAAGTGTGGTAAGCCAACTAATGGTGGTGTAATAGGTGGAATCTAGTCCAATCTTCTGCTAATATAAAAGCCATGTCTTTTGTGAGCCCTTCATGAGCTTATGTCTTTGGTGAACCTTTCATGAGCTTATTCTAACGAGTTATGAAGTGAAGCTTTATCCGTAGAGCTATCCATGTTCATATCATACTTCTACACATGTGATTTCAATTAGCTAAGTTCAACGCAATGAAATGTCTGTTTGACATGTAAAAGTGTGCTAAGCCAGTTAACAGCAGTATAATAGGTTGCATCTAGTCCAATCTTCTGCTAATATTAAAGCCATGTCTTTTGTGAGCCCTTCATGATCTTATGTCTTTGGCAAATCTCTCATGAGCTTATTCTAACGAGTTATGAAGTGAAGCTTTATCCGTAGAGCTATCCATGTTCATATCATACTTATACACATGTGATCTCAATTAGCTAAGTTCAACGCAATGAAATATCTGTTTGACATGTGAAAGTGCGCTAAGCCATCTAACGGCAGTGTAATAGGTTGCATCCAGTCCAATCTTCTGCTAATATAAAAGCCATGTCTTTTGTGAGCCCTTCATGAGCTTATGTCTTTGGCAAATCTCTCATGAGCTTATTCTAACGAGTTATGAAGTGAAGCTTTATCCGTAGAGCTAGCCATGTTCATATCATACTTATACACATGTGATATCAATTAGCTAAGTTCAACGCAATGAAATATCTGTTTGACATGTGAAAGTGCGCTAAGCCAACTAACGGCAGTGTAATAGGTTGCATCCAGTCCAATCTTCAGCTAATCTAAAAGCCTTGTCATTTTTGAGCTCTTCATGAGCTTATATCTTTGGTAAACCTTGAATGAACTTATTCTAACGAGTTATGAAATGAAGCTTGATCCTTAGAGCTATCCATGTTCATATCATACTTCTACACATGTGATCTCAATTAGCTAAGTTCAACGCAATGAAATGTCAGTTTGAAATGAGAAAGTGTGCTAAGCCAACTAATGGTGGTGTAATAGGTGGAATCCAAACCAATCTTCTGCTAATATAAAAGCCATGTCTTTTGTGATTCCTTCATGAGCTTATGTCTTTGGCGAATCTTTCATGAACTTATTCTAACGAGTTATGAAGTGAAGCTTTATCCATAGAGCTATCCATGTTCATATCATACTTATACACATGTGATCTCAATTAGCTAAGTTCAACGCAATGAAATGTCTGTTTAACATGTGAAACAGTGCTAAGCCAACTAACGGCAGTGTAATAGGTTGCATCCAGTCCAATCTTCTGCTAATATAAAAGTCATGTCTTTTGTGAGCCCTTCATGAGCTTATATCTTTGGCAAATCTCTCATGAGCTTATTCTAACGAGTTATGAAGTGAAGCTTTATCCGTAGAGCTAGCCATGTTCATATCATACTTATACACATGTGATCTCAATTAGCTAAGTTCAACGCAATGAAATATCTGTTTGACATGTGAAAGTGCGCTAAGCCATCTAACGGCAGTGTAATAGGTTGCATCCAGTGCAATCTTTTACTAATCTAAAAGCCTTGTCATTTTTGAGCCCTTCATGAGCTTATGTCTTTGGTAAACCTTGAATGAGCTTATTCTAACGAGTTATGAAATGAAGCTTGATCCTTAGAGCTATCCATGTTCATATCATACTTCTACACATGTGATCTCAATTAGCTAAGTTCAACGCAATGAAATGTCTGTTTAAAATGAGAAAGTGTGGTAAGCCAACTAATGGTGGTGTAATAGGTGGAATCTAGTCCAATCTTCTGCTAATATAAAAGCCATGTCTTTTGTGAGCCCTTCATGAGCTTATGTCTTTGGTGAACCTTTCATGAGCTTATTCTAACGAGTTATGAAGTGAAGCTTTATCCGTAGAGCTATCCATGTTCATATCATACTTCTACACATGTGATTTCAATTAGCTAAGTTCAACGCAATGAAATGTCTGTTTGACATGTAAAAGTGTGCTAAGCCAGTTAACAGCAGTGTAATAGGTTGCATCTAGTCCAATCTTCTGCTAATCTAAAAGCCATGTCTTTTGTGAGTCCTTCATGAGCTTATGTCTTTGGCAAATCTCTCATGAGCTTATTCTAACGAGTTATGAAGTGAAGCTTTATCCGTAGAGCTATCCATGTTCATATCATACTTATACACATGTGATCTCAATTAGCTAAGTTCAACGCAATGAAATGTCTGTTTGACATGTGAAAGTGCGCTAAGCCAACTAACGGCAGTGTAATAGGTTGCATCCAGTCCAATCTTCTGCTAATATAAAAGCCATGTCTTTTGTGAGCCCTTCATGAGCTTATGTCTTTGGTGAACCTTTCATGAGCTTATTCTAACGAGTTATGAAGTGAAGCTTTATCCGTAGAGCTATCCATGTTCATATCATACTTCTACACATGTGATTTCAATTAGCTAAGTTCAACGCAATGAAATGTCTGTTTGACATGTAAAAGTGTGCTAAGCCAGTTAACAGCAGTGTAATAGGTTGCATCTAGTCCAATCTTCTGCTAATCTAAAAGCCATGTCTTTTGTGAGTCCTTCATGAGCTTATGTCTTTGGCAAATCTCTCATGAGCTTATTCTAACGAGTTATGAAGTGAAGCTTTATCCGTAGAGCTATCCATGTTCATATCATACTTCTACACATGTGATCTCAATTAGCTAAGTTCAACGCAACGAAATGTCTGTTTGACATGTGAAACTGTGCTAAGCCAACTAACGGCAGTGTAATAGGTTGCATCCAGTCCAATCTTCTGCTAATATAAAAGCCATGTCTTTTGTGAGCCCTTCATGATCTTATGTCTTTGGCAAATCTCTCATGAGCTTATTCTAACGAGTTATGAAGTGAAGCTTTATCCGTAGAGCTATCCATGTTCATATCATACTTATACACATGTGATCTCAATTAGCTAAGTTCAACGCAATGAAATATCTGTTTGACATGTGAAAGTGCGCTAAGCCATCTAACGGCAGTGTAATAGGTTGCATCCAGTCCAATCTTCTACTAATCTAAAAGCCTTGTCATTTTTGAGCCCTTCATGAGCTTATTTCTTTGGTAAACCTTGAATGAACTTATTCTAACGAGTTATGAAATGAAGCTTGATCCTTAGAGCTATCCATGTTCATATCATACTTCTACACATGTGATCTCAATTAGCTAAGTTCAACGCAATGAAATGTCAGTTTGAAATGAGAAAGTGTGCTAAGCCAACTAATGGTGGTGTAATAGGTGGAATCCAGTCCAATCTTCTGCTAATATAAAAGCCATGTCTTTTGTGTGCCCTTCATGAGCTTATGTCTTTGGTGAACCTTTCATGAGCTTATTCTAACGAGTTATGAAGTGAAGCTTTATCCATAGAGCTATCCATGTTCATATCATACTTATACACATGTGATCTCAATTAGCTAAGTTCAACGCAATGAAATGTCTGTTTAACATGTGAAACAGTGCTAAGCCAACTAACGGCAGTGTAATAGGTTGCATCCAGTCCAATCTTCTGCTAATATAAAAGTCATGTCTTTTGTGAGCCCTTCATGAGCTTATGTCTTTGGCAAATCTCTCATTAGCTTATTCTAACGAGTTATGAAGTGAAGCTTTATCCGTAGAGCTAGCCATGTTCTTATCATACTTATACACATGTGATCTCAATTAGCTAAGTTCAACGCAATGAAATATCTGTTTGACATGTGAAAGTGCGCTAAGCCATCTAACGGCAGTGTAATAGGTTGCATCCAGTCCAATCTTCTGCTAATCTAAAAGCCTTGTCATTTTTGAGCCCTTCATGAGCTTATTTCTTTGGTAAACCTTGAATGAGCTTATTCTAACGAGTTATGAAATGAAGCTTGATTCTTAGAGCTATCCATGTTCATATCATACTTCTACACATGTGATCTCAATTAGCTAAGTTCAACGCAATGAAATGTCAGTTTGAAATGAGAAAGTGTGCTAAGCCAACTAATGGTGGTGTAATAGGTGGAATCCAGTCCAATCTTCTGCTAATATAAAAGCCATGTCTTTTGTGAGCCCTTCATGAGCTTATGTCTTTGGTGAACCTTTCATGAGCTTATTCTAACGAGTTATGAAGTGAAGCTTTATCCATAGAGCTATCCATGTTCATATCATACTTATACACATGTGATCTCAATTAGCTAAGTTCAACGCAATGAAATGTCTGTTTAACATGTGAAACAGTGCTAAGCCAACTAACGGCAGTGTAATAGGTTGCATCCAGTCCAATCTTCTGCTAATATAAAAGCCATGTCTTTTGTGAGCCCTTCATGAGCTTATGTCTTTGGCAAATCAATCATGAGCTTATTCTAACGAGTTATGAAGTGAAGCTTTATCCGTAGAGCTATCCATGTTCATATCATACTTATACACATGTGATCTCAATTAGCTAAGTTCAACGCAATGAAATGTCTGTTTGACATGTGAAAGTGCGCTAAGCCAACTAACGGCAGTGTAATAGGTTGCATCCAGTCCAATCTTCTGCTAATATAAAAGCCATGTCTTTTGTGAGCCCTTCATGAGCTTATGTCTTTGGTGAACCTTTCATGAGCTTATTCTAACGAGTTATGAAGTGAAGCTTTATCCGTAGAGCTATCCATGTTCATATCATACTTCTACACATGTGATTTCAATTAGCTAAGTTCAACGCAATGAAATGTCTGTTTGACATGTAAAAGTGTGCTAAGCCAGTTAACAGCAGTGTAATAGGTTGCATCTAGTCCAATCTTCTGCTAATCTAAAAGCCATGTCTTTTGTGAGTCCTTCATGAGCTTATGTCTTTGGCAAATCTCTCATGAGCTTATTCTAACGAGTTATGAAGTGAAGCTTTATCCGTAGAGCTATCCATGTTCATATCATACTTCTACACATGTGATCTCAATTAGCTAAGTTCAACGCAACGAAATGTCTGTTTGACATGTGAAACTGTGCTAAGCCAACTAACGGCAGTGTAATAGGTTGCATCCAGTCCAATCTTCTGCTAATATAAAAGCCATGTCTTTTGTGAGCCCTTCATGATCTTATGTCTTTGGCAAATCTCTCATGAGCTTATTCTAACGAGTTATGAAGTGAAGCTTTATCCGTAGAGCTATCCATGTTCATATCATACTTATACACATGTGATCTCAATTAGCTAAGTTCAACGCAATGAAATATCTGTTTGACATGTGAAAGTGCGCTAAGCCATCTAACGGCAGTGTAATAGGTTGCATCCAGTCCAATCTTCTACTAATCTAAAAGCCTTGTCATTTTTGAGCCCTTCATGAGCTTATTTCTTTGGTAAACCTTGAATGAACTTATTCTAACGAGTTATGAAATGAAGCTTGATCCTTAGAGCTATCCATGTTCATATCATACTTCTACACATGTGATCTCAATTAGCTAAGTTCAACGCAATGAAATGTCAGTTTGAAATGAGAAAGTGTGCTAAGCCAACTAATGGTGGTGTAATAGGTGGAATCCAGTCCAATCTTCTGCTAATATAAAAGCCATGTCTTTTGTGTGCCCTTCATGAGCTTATGTCTTTGGTGAACCTTTCATGAGCTTATTCTAACGAGTTATGAAGTGAAGCTTTATCCATAGAGCTATCCATGTTCATATCATACTTATACACATGTGATCTCAATTAGCTAAGTTCAACGCAATGAAATGTCTGTTTAACATGTGAAACAGTGCTAAGCCAACTAACGGCAGTGTAATAGGTTGCATCCAGTCCAATCTTCTGCTAATATAAAAGTCATGTCTTTTGTGAGCCCTTCATGAGCTTATGTCTTTGGCAAATCTCTCATTAGCTTATTCTAACGAGTTATGAAGTGAAGCTTTATCCGTAGAGCTAGCCATGTTCTTATCATACTTATACACATGTGATCTCAATTAGCTAAGTTCAACGCAATGAAATATCTGTTTGACATGTGAAAGTGCGCTAAGCCATCTAACGGCAGTGTAATAGGTTGCATCCAGTCCAATCTTCTGCTAATCTAAAAGCCTTGTCATTTTTGAGCCCTTCATGAGCTTATTTCTTTGGTAAACCTTGAATGAGCTTATTCTAACGAGTTATGAAATGAAGCTTGATTCTTAGAGCTATCCATGTTCATATCATACTTCTACACATGTGATCTCAATTAGCTAAGTTCAACGCAATGAAATGTCAGTTTGAAATGAGAAAGTGTGCTAAGCCAACTAATGGTGGTGTAATAGGTGGAATCCAGTCCAATCTTCTGCTAATATAAAAGCCATGTCTTTTGTGAGCCCTTCATGAGCTTATGTCTTTGGTGAACCTTTCATGAGCTTATTCTAACGAGTTATGAAGTGAAGCTTTATCCATAGAGCTATCCATGTTCATATCATACTTATACACATGTGATCTCAATTAGCTAAGTTCAACGCAATGAAATGTCTGTTTAACATGTGAAACAGTGCTAAGCCAACTAACGGCAGTGTAATAGGTTGCATCCAGTCCAATCTTCTGCTAATATAAAAGCCATGTCTTTTGTGAGCCCTTCATGAGCTTATGTCTTTGGCAAATCTCTCATGAGCTTATTCTAACGAGTTATGAAGTGAAGCTTTATCCGTAGAGCTATCCATGTTCATATCATACTTATACACATGTGATCTCAATTAGCTAAGTTCAACGCAATGAAATGTCTGTTTGACATGTGAAAGTGCGCTAAGCCAACTAACGGCAGTGTAATAGGTTGCATCCAGTCCAATCTTCTGCTAATATAAAAGCCATGTCTTTTGTGAGCCCTTCATGAGCTTATGTCTTTGGTGAACCTTTCATGAGCTTATTCTAACGAGTTATGAAGTGAAGCTTTATCCGTAGAGCTATCCATGTTCATATCATACTTCTACACATGTGATTTCAATTAGCTAAGTTCAACGCAATGAAATGTCTGTTTGACATGTAAAAGTGTGCTAAGCCAGTTAACAGCAGTGTAATAGGTTGCATCTAGTCCAATCTTCTGCTAATCTAAAAGCCATGTCTTTTGTGAGTCCTTCATGAGCTTATGTCTTTGGCAAATCTCTCATGAGCTTATTCTAACGAGTTATGAAGTGAAGCTTTATCCGTAGAGCTATCCATGTTCATATCATACTTCTACACATGTGATCTCAATTAGCTAAGTTCAACGCAACGAAATGTCTGTTTGACATGTGAAACTGTGCTAAGCCAACTAACGGCAGTGTAATAGGTTGCATCCAGTCCAATCTTCTGCTAATATAAAAGCCATGTCTTTTGTGAGCCCTTCATGATCTTATGTCTTTGGCAAATCTCTCATGAGCTTATTCTAACGAGTTATGAAGTGAAGCTTTATCCGTAGAGCTATCCATGTTCATATCATACTTATACACATGTGATCTCAATTAGCTAAGTTCAACGCAATGAAATATCTGTTTGACATGTGAAAGTGCGCTAAGCCATCTAACGGCAGTGTAATAGGTTGCATCCAGTCCAATCTTCTACTAATCTAAAAGCCTTGTCATTTTTGAGCCCTTCATGAGCTTATTTCTTTGGTAAACCTTGAATGAACTTATTCTAACGAGTTATGAAATGAAGCTTGATCCTTAGAGCTATCCATGTTCATATCATACTTCTACACATGTGATCTCAATTAGCTAAGTTCAACGCAATGAAATGTCAGTTTGAAATGAGAAAGTGTGCTAAGCCAACTAATGGTGGTGTAATAGGTGGAATCCAGTCCAATCTTCTGCTAATATAAAAGCCATGTCTTTTGTGTGCCCTTCATGAGCTTATGTCTTTGGTGAACCTTTCATGAGCTTATTCTAACGAGTTATGAAGTGAAGCTTTATCCATAGAGCTATCCATGTTCATATCATACTTATACACATGTGATCTCAATTAGCTAAGTTCAACGCAATGAAATGTCTGTTTAACATGTGAAACAGTGCTAAGCCAACTAACGGCAGTGTAATAGGTTGCATCCAGTCCAATCTTCTGCTAATATAAAAGTCATGTCTTTTGTGAGCCCTTCATGAGCTTATGTCTTTGGCAAATCTCTCATTAGCTTATTCTAACGAGTTATGAAGTGAAGCTTTATCCGTAGAGCTAGCCATGTTCTTATCATACTTATACACATGTGATCTCAATTAGCTAAGTTCAACGCAATGAAATATCTGTTTGACATGTGAAAGTGCGCTAAGCCATCTAACGGCAGTGTAATAGGTTGCATCCAGTCCAATCTTCTGCTAATCTAAAAGCCTTGTCATTTTTGAGCCCTTCATGAGCTTATTTCTTTGGTAAACCTTGAATGAGCTTATTCTAACGAGTTATGAAATGAAGCTTGATTCTTAGAGCTATCCATGTTCATATCATACTTCTACACATGTGATCTCAATTAGCTAAGTTCAACGCAATGAAATAGCAGTTTGAAATGAGAAAGTGTGCTAAGCCAACTAATGGTGGTGTAATAGGTGGAATCCAGTCCAATCTTCTGCTAATATAAAAGCCATGTCTTTTGTGAGCCCTTCATGAGCTTATGTCTTTGGTGAACCTTTCATGAGCTTATTCTAACGAGTTATGAAGTGAAGCTTTATCCATAGAGCTATCCATGTTCATATCATACTTATACACATGTGATCTCAATTAGCTAAGTTCAACGCAATGAAATGTCTGTTTAACATGTGAAACAGTGCTAAGCCAACTAACGGCAGTGTAATAGGTTGCATCCAGTCCAATCTTCTGCTAATATAAAAGCCATGTCTTTTGTGAGCCCTTCATGAGCTTATGTCTTTGGCAAATCCCTCATGAGCTTATTCTAACGAGTTATGAAGTGAAGCTTTATCCGTAGAGCTATCCATGTTCATATCATACTTATACACATGTGATCTCAATTAGCTAAGTTCAACGCAATGAAATATCTGTGACATGTGAAAGTGCGCTAAGCCAACTAACGGCAGTGTAATAGGTTGCATCCAGTCCAATCTTCAGCTAATCTAAAAGCCTTGTCATTTTTGAGCTCTTCATGAGCTTATATCTTTGGTAAACCTTGAATGAACTTATTCTAACGAGTTAGGAAATGAAGCTTGATCCTTAGAGCTATCCATGTTCATATCATACTTCTACACATGTGATCTCAATTAGCTAAGTTCAACGCAATGAAATGTCAGTTTGAAATGAGAAAGTGTGCTAAGCCAACTAATGGTGGTGTAATAGGTGGAATCCAAACCAATCTTCTGCTAATATAAAAGCCATGTCTTTTGTGATTCCTTCATGAGCTTATGTCTTTGGCGAATCTTTCATGAACTTATTCTAACGAGTTATGAAGTGAAGCTTTATCCATAGAGCTATCCATGTTCATATCATACTTATACACATGTGATCTCAATTAGCTAAGTTCAACGCAATGAAATGTCTGTTTAACATGTGAAACAGTGCTAAGCCAACTAACGGCAGTGTAATAGGTTGCATCCAGTCCAATCTTCTGCTAATATAAAAGTCATGTCTTTTGTGAGCCCTTCATGAGCTTATGTCTTTGGCAAATCTCTCATGAGCTTATTCTAACGAGTTATGAAGTGAAGCTTTATCCGTAGAGCTAGCCATGTTCATATCATACTTATACACATGTGATCTCAATTAGCTAAGTTCAACGCAATGAAATATCTGTTTGACATGTGAAAGTGCGCTAAGCCATCTAACGGCAGTGTAATAGGTTGCATCCAGTGCAATCTTTTACTAATCTAAAAGCCTTGTCATTTTTGAGCCCTTCATGAGCTTATGTCTTTGGTAAACCTTGAATGAGCTTATTCTAACGAGTTATGAAATGAAGCTTGATCCTTAGAGCTATCCATGTTCATATCATACTTCTACACATGTAATTTCAATTAGCTAAGTTCAACGCAATGAAATGTCTGTTTAAAATGAGAAAGTGTGGTAAGCTAACTAATGGTGGTGTAATAGGTGGAATCTAGTCCAATCTTCTGCTAATATAAAAGCTATGTCTTTTGTGAGCCCTTCATGAGCTTATGTCTTTGGTGAACCTTTCATGAGCATATTCTAACGAGTTATGAAGTGAAGCTTTATCCGTAGAGCTATCCATGTTCATATCATACTTCTACACATGTGATTTCAATTAGCTAAGTTCAACGCAATGAAATGTCTGTTTGACATGTAAAAGTGTGCTAAGCCAGTTAACAGCAGTGTAATAGGTTGCATCTAGTCCAATCTTCTGCTAATCTAAAAGCCATGTCTTTTGTGAGTCCTTCATGAGCTTATGTCTTTGGCAAATCTCTCATGAGCTTATTCTAACGAGTTATGAAGTTAAGCTTTATCCGTAGAGCTATCCATGTTCATATCATACTTCTACACATGTGATCTCAATTAGCTAAGTTCAACGCAATGAAATGTCTGTTTGACATGTGAAACTGTGCTAAGCCAACTAACGGCAGTGTAATAGGTTGCATCCAGTCCAAATCTTCTGCTAATATAAAAGCCATGTCTTTTGTGAGCCCTTCATGATCTTATTATGTCTTTGGCAAATCTCTCATGAGCTTATTCTAACGAGTTATGAAGTGAAGCTTTATCCGTAGAGCTATCCATGTTCATATCATACTTATACACATGTGATCTCAATTAGCTAAGTTCAACGCAATGAAATATCTGTTTGACATGTGAAAGTGCGCTAAGCCATCTAACGGCAGTGTAATAGGTTGCATCCAGTCCAATCTTCTACTAATCTAAAAGCCTTGTCATTTTTGAGCCCTTCATGAGCTTATTTCTTTGGTAAACCTTGAATGAGCTTATTCTAACGAGTTATGAAATGAAGCTTGATTCTTAGAGCTATCCATGTTCATATCATACTTCTACACATGTGATCTCAATTAGCTAAGTTCAACGCAATGAAATGTCAGTTTGAAATGAGAAAGTGTGCTAAGCCAACTAATGGTGGTGTAATAGGTGGAATCCAGTCCAATCTTCTGCTAATATAAAAGCCATGTCTTTTGTGAGCCCTTCATGAGCTTATGTCTTTGGCAAATCTCTTATGAGCTTATTCTAACGAGTTATGAAGTGAAGCTTTATCCGTAGAGCTATCCATGTTCATATCATACTTATACACATGTGATATCAATTAGCTAAGTTCAACGCAATGAAATGTCTGTTTGACATGTGAAAGTGCGCTAAGCCAACTAACGGCAGTGTAATAGGTTGTATCCAGTCCAATCTTCTACTAATCTAAAAGCCTTGTCATTTTTGAGCCCTTCATGAGCTTATGTCTTTGGTAAACCTTGAATGAGCTTATTCTAACGAGTTATGAAATGAAGCTTGATCCTTAGAGCTATCCATGTTCATATCATACTTCTACACATGTGATCTCAATTAGCTAAGTTCAACGCAATGAAATGTCTGTTTGACATGTGAAAGTGCGCTAAGCCAACTAATGGTGGTGTAATAGGTGGAATCTAGTCCAATCTTCTGCTAATATAAAAGCCATGTCTTTTGTGAGCCCTTCATGAGCTTATGTCTTTGGTGAACCTTTCATGAGCTTATTCTAACGAGTTATGAAGTGAAGCTTTATCCGTAGAGCTATCCATGTTCATATCATACTTCTACACATGTGATTTCAATTAGCTAAGTTCAACGCAATGAAATGTCTGTTTGACATGTGAAACTGTGCTAAGCCAACTAACGGCAGTGTAATAGGTTGCATCCAGTCCAATCTTCTGCTAATATAAAAGCCATGTCTTTTGTGAGCCCTTCATGAGCTTATGTCTTTGGCAAATCTCTCATGAGCTTATTCTAACGAGTTATGAAATGAAGCTTGATTCTTAGAGCTATCCATGTTCATATCATACTTCTACACATGTGATCTCAATTAGCTAAGTTCAACGCAATGAAATGTCAGTTTGAAATGAGAAAGTGTGCTAAGCCAACTAATGGTGGTGTAATAGGTGGAATCCAAACCAATCTTCTGCTAATATAAAAGCCATGTCTTTTGTGATTCCTTCATGAGCTTATGTCTTTGGCGAATCTTTCATGAACTTATTCTAACGAGTTATGAAGTGAAGCTTTATCCATAGAGCTATCCATGTTCATATCATACTTATACACATGTGATCTCAATTAGCTAAGTTCAACGCAATGAAATATCTGTTTGACATGTGAAAGTGCGCTAAGCCATCTAACGGCAGTGTAATAGGTTGCATCCAGTCCAATCTTCTACTAATCTAAAAGCCTTGTCATTTTTGAGCCCTTCATGAGCTTATTTCTTTGGTAAACCTTGAATGAGCTTATTCTAACGAGTTATGAAATGAAGCTTGATTCTTAGAGCTATCCATGTTCATATCATACTTCTACACATGTGATCTCAATTAGCTAAGTTCAACGCAATGAAATGTCAGTTTGAAATGAGAAAGTGTGCTAAGCCAACTAATGGTGGTGTAATAGGTGGAATCCAGTCCAATCTTCTGCTAATATAAAAGCCATGTCTTTTGTGAGCCCTTCATGAGCTTATGTCTTTGGTGAACCTTTCATGAGCTTATTCTAACGAGTTATGAAGTGAAGCTTTATCCATAGAGCTATCCATGTTCATATCATACTTATACACATGTGATCTCAATTAGCTAAGTTCAACGCAATGAAATGTCTGTTTAACATGTGAAACAGTGCTAAGCCAACTAACGGCAGTGTAATAGGTTGCATCCAGTCCAATCTTCAGCTAATCTAAAAGCCTTGTCATTTTTGAGCTCTTCATGAGCTTATATCTTTGGTAAACCTTGAATGAGCTTATTCTAACGAGTTATGAAATGAAGCTTGATTCTTAGAGCTATCCATGTTCATATCATACTTCTACACATGTGATCTCAATTAGCTAAGTTCAACGCAATGAAATGTCAGTTTGAAATGAGAAAGTGTGCTAAGCCAACTAATGGTGGTGTAATAGGTGGAATCCAGTCCAATCTTCTGCTAATATAAAAGCCATGTCTTTTGTGAGCCCTTCATGAGCTTATGTCTTTGGCAAATCTCTTATGAGCTTATTCTAACGAGTTATGAAGTGAAGCTTTATCCGTAGAGCTATCCATGTTCATATCATACTTATACACATGTGATATCAATTAGCTAAGTTCAACGCAATGAAATGTCTGTTTGACATGTGAAAGTGCGCTAAGCCAACTAACGGCAGTGTAATAGGTTGTATCCAGTCCAATCTTCTACTAATCTAAAAGCCTTGTCATTTTTGAGCCCTTCATGAGCTTATGTCTTTGGTAAACCTTGAATGAGCTTATTCTAACGAGTTATGAAATGAAGCTTGATCCTTAGAGCTATCCATGTTCATATCATACTTCTACACATGTGATCTCAATTAGCTAAGTTCAACGCAATGAAATGTCTGTTTGACATGTGAAAGTGCGCTAAGCCAACTAATGGTGGTGTAATAGGTGGAATCTAGTCCAATCTTCTGCTAATATAAAAGCCATGTCTTTTGTGAGCCCTTCATGAGCTTATGTCTTTGGTGAACCTTTCATGAGCTTATTCTAACGAGTTATGAAGTGAAGCTTTATCCGTAGAGCTATCCATGTTCATATCATACTTCTACACATGTGATTTCAATTAGCTAAGTTCAACGCAATGAAATGTCTGTTTGACATGTGAAACTGTGCTAAGCCAACTAACGGCAGTGTAATAGGTTGCATCCAGTCCAATCTTCTGCTAATATAAAAGCCATGTCTTTTGTGAGCCCTTCATGAGCTTATGTCTTTGGCAAATCTCTCATGAGCTTATTCTAACGAGTTATGAAATGAAGCTTGATCCTTAGAGCTATCCATGTTCATATCATACTTCTACACATGTGATCTCAATTAGCTAAGTTCAACGCAATGAAATGTCAGTTTGAAATGAGAAAGTGTGCTAAGCCAACTAATGGTGGTGTAATAGGTGTAATCCAAACCAATCTTCTGCTAATATAAAAGCCATGTCTTTTGTGATTCCTTCATGAGCTTATGTCTTTGGCGAATCTTTCATGAACTTATTCTAACGAGTTATGAAGTGAAGCTTTATCCATAGAGCTATCCATGTTCATATCATACTTATACACATGTGATCTCAATTAGCTAAGTTCAACGCAATGAAATGTCTGTTTAACATGTGAAACAGTGCTAAGCCAACTAACGGCAGTGTAATAGGTTACATCCAGTCCAATCTTCTGCTAATATAAAAGTCATGTCTTTTGTGAGCCCTTCATGAGCTTATGTCTTTGGCAAATCTCTCATGAGCTTATTCTAACGAGTTATGAAGTGAAGCTTTATCCGTAGAGCTAGCCATGTTCATATCATACTTATACACATGTGATCTCAATTAGCTAAGTTCAACGCAATGAAATATCTGTTTGACATGTGAAAGTGCGCTAAGCCATCTAACGGCAGTGTAATAGGTTGCATCCAGTGCAATCTTTTACTAATCTAAAAGCCTTGTCATTTTTGAGCCCTTCATGAGCTTATGTCTTTGGTAAACCTTGAATGAGCTTATTCTAACGAGTTATGAAATGAAGCTTGATCCTTAGAGCTATCCATGTTCATATCATACTTCTACACATGTGATTTCAATTAGCTAAGTTCAACGCAATGAAATGTCTGTTTAAAATGAGAAAGTGTGGTAAGCTAACTAATGGTGGTGTAATAGGTGGAATCTAGTCCAATCTTCTGCTAATATAAAAGCCATGTCTTTTGTGAGCCCTTCATGAGCTTATGTCTTTGGTGAACCTTTCATGAGCATATTCTAACGAGTTATGAAGTGAAGCTTTATCCGTAGAGCTATCCATGTTCATATCATACTTCTACACATGTGATTTCAATTAGCTAAGTTCAACGCAATGAAATGTCTGTTTGACATGTAAAAGTGTGCTAAGCCAGTTAACAGCAGTGTAATAGGTTGCATCTAGTCCAATCTTCTGCTAATCTAAAAGCCATGTCTTTTGTGAGTCCTTCATGAGCTTATGTCTTTGGCAAATCTCTCATGAGCTTATTCTAACGAGTTATGAAGTGAAGCTTTATCCGTAGAGCTATCCATGTTCATATCATACTTCTACACATGTGATCTCAATTAGCTAAGTTCAACGCAATGAAATGTCTGTTTGACATGTGAAACTGTGCGTAGCCAACTAACGGCAGTGTAATAGGTTGCATCCAGTCCAAATCTTCTGCTAATATAAAAGCCATGTCTTTTGTGAGCCCTTCATGATCTTATGTCTTTGGCAAATCTCTCATGAGCTTATTCTAACGAGTTATGAAGTGAAGCTTTATCCGTAGAGCTATCCATGTTCATATCATACTTATACACATGTGATCTCAATTAGCTAAGTTCAACGCAATGAAATATCTGTTTGACATGTGAAAGTGCGCTAAGCCATCTAACGGCAGTGTAATAGGTTGCATCCAGTCCAATCTTCTACTAATCTAAAAGCCTTGTCATTTTTGAGCCCTTCATGAGCTTATTTCTTTGGTAAACCTTGAATGAGCTTATTCTAACGAGTTATGAAATGAAGCTTGATTCTTAGAGCTATCCATGTTCATATCATACTTCTACACATGTGATCTCAATTAGCTAAGTTCAACGCAATGAAATGTCAGTTTGAAATGAGAAAGTGTGCTAAGCCAACTAATGGTGGTGTAATAGGTGGAATCCAGTCCAATCTTCTGCTAATATAAAAGCCATGTCTTTTGTGAGCCCTTCATGAGCTTATGTCTTTGGTGAACCTTTCATGAGCTTATTCTAACGAGTTATGAAGTGAAGCTTTATCCATAGAGCTATCCATGTTCATATCATACTTATACACATGTGATCTCAATTAGCTAAGTTCAACGCAATGAAATGTCTGTTTAACATGTGAAACAGTGCTAAGCCAACTAACGGCAGTGTAATAGGTTGCATCCAGTCCAATCTTCAGCTAATCTAAAAGCCTTGTCATTTTTGAGCTCTTCATGAGCTTATATCTTTGGTAAACCTTGAATGAGCTTATTCTAACGAGTTATGAAATGAAGCTTGATTCTTAGAGCTATCCATGTTCATATCATACTTCTACACATGTGATCTCAATTAGCTAAGTTAAACGCAATGAAATGTCAGTTTGAAATGAGAAAGTGTGCTAAGCCAACTAATGGTGGTGTAATAGGTGGAATCCAGTCCAATCTTCTGCTAATATAAAAGCCATGTCTTTTGTGAGCCCTTCATGAGCTTATGTCTTTGGCAAATCTCTTATGAGCTTATTCTAACGAGTTATGAAGTGAAGCTTTATCCGTAGAGCTATCCATGTTCATATCATACTTATACACATGTGATATCAATTAGCTAAGTTCAACGCAATGAAATGTCTGTTTGACATGTGAAAGTGCGCTAAGCCAACTAACGGCAGTGTAATAGGTTGTATCCAGTCCAATCTTCTACTAATCTAAAAGCCTTGTCATTTTTGAGCCCTTCATGAGCTTATGTCTTTGGTAAACCTTGAATGAGCTTATTCTAACGAGTTATGAAATGAAGCTTGATCCTTAGAGCTATCCATGTTCATATCATACTTCTACACATGTGATCTCAATTAGCTAAGTTCAACGCAATGAAATGTCTGTTTGACATGTGAAAGTGCGCTAAGCCAACTAATGGTGGTGTAATAGGTGGAATCTAGTCCAATCTTCTGCTAATATAAAAGCCATGTCTTTTGTGAGCCCTTCATGAGCTTATGTCTTTGGTGAACCTTTCATGAGCTTATTCTAACGAGTTATGAAGTGAAGCTTTATCCGTAGAGCTATCCATGTTCATATCATACTTCTACACATGTGATTTCAATTAGCTAAGTTCAACGCAATGAAATGTCTGTTTGACATGTGAAACTGTGCTAAGCCAACTAACGGCAGTGTAATAGGTTGCATCCAGTCCAATCTTCTGCTAATATAAAAGCCATGTCTTTTGTGAGCCCTTCATGAGCTTATGTCTTTGGCAAATCTCTCATGAGCTTATTCTAACGAGTTATGAAGTGAAGCTTTATCCGTAGAGCTATCCATGTTCATATCATACTTATACACATGTGAACTCAATTAGCTAAGTTCAACGCAATGAAATGTCTGTTTGATATGTGAAAGTGCGCTAAGCCAACTAACGGCAGTGTAATAGGTTGCATCCAGTCCAATCTTCTGCTAATCTAAAAGCCTTGTGATTTTTGAGCCCTTCATGAGCTTATGTCTTTGGTAAACCTTGAATGAGCTTATTCTAACGAGTTATGAAATGAAGCTTGATCCTTAGAGCTATCCATGTTCATATCATACTTCTACACATGTGATCTCAATTAGCTAAGTTCAACGCAATGAAATGTCAGTTTGAAATGAGAAAGTATGCTAAGCAACCTAATGGTGGTGTAATAGGTGGAATCTAGTCCAATCTTCTGCTAATATAAAAGCCATGTCTTTTGTGAGCCCTTCATGAGCTTATGTCTTTGGTAAACCTTTCATGAGCTTATTCTAACGAGTTATGAAGTGAAGCTTTATCCGTAGAGCTATCCATGTTCATATCATACTTCTACACATGTGATCTCAATTAGCTAAGTTCAACGCAATGAAATGTCTGTTTGACATGTAAAAGTGTGCTAAGCCAGTTAACAGCAGTGTAATAGGTTGCATCTAGTCCAATCTTCTGCTAATATAAAAGCCATGTCTTTTGTGAGTCCTTCATGAGCTTATGTCTTTGGCAAATCTCTCATGAGCTTATTCTAACGAGTTATGAAGTGAAGCTTTATCCGTAGAGCTATCCATGTTCATATCATACTTCTACACATGTGATCTCAATTAGCTAAGTTCAACGCAATGAAATGTCTGTTTGACATGTGAAAGTGCGCTAAGCCATCTAACGGCAGTGTAATAGGTTGCATCCAGTCCAATCTTCTACTAATCTAAAAGCCTTGTCATTTTTGAGCCCTTCATGAGCTTATTTCTTTGGTAAACCTTGAATGAGCTTATTCTAACGAGATATGAAATGAAGCTTGATTCTTAGAGCTATCCATGTTCATATCATACTTCTACACATGTGATCTCAATTAGCTAAGTTCAACGCAATGAAATGTCAGTTTGAAATGAGAAAGTGTGCTAAGCCAACTAATGGTGGCGTAATAGGTGGAATCCAGTCCAATCTTCTGCTAATATAAAAGCCATGTCTTTTGTGAGCCCTTCTTGAGCTTATGTCTTTGGTGAACCTTTCATGAGCTTATTCTCACGAGTTATGAAGTGAAGCTTTATCCATAGAGCTATCCATTTTCATATCATACTTATACACATGTGATCTCAATTCGCTAAGTTCAATGCAATGAAATGTCAGTTTGAAATGAGAAAGTGTGCTAAGCCAACTAATGGTGGTGTAATAGGTTGCATCCAGTCCAATCTTCTGCTAATATAAAAGCCATGTCTTTTGTGAGCCCTTCATGAGCTTATGTCTTTGGCAAATCCCTCATGAGCTTATTCTAACGAGTTATGAAGTGAAGCTTTATCCGTAGAGCTATCCATGTTCATATCATACTTATACACATGTGATCTCAATTAGCTAAGTTCAACGCAATGAAATATCTGTTTGACATGTGAAAGTGCGCTAAGCCAACTAACGGCAGTGTAATAGGTTGCATCCAGTCCAATCTTCAGCTAATCTAAAAGCCTTGTCATTTTTGAGCTCTTCATGAGCTTATATCTTTGGTAAACCTTGAATGAGCTTATTCTAACGAGTTATGAAATGAAGCTTGATCCTTAGAGCTATCCATGTTCATATCATACTTCTACACATGTGATCTCAATTAGCTAAGTTCAACTCAATGAAATGTCAGTTTGAAATGAGAAAGTGTGCTAAGCCAACTAATGGTGGTGTAATAGGTGGAATCCAGTCCAATCTTCTGCTAATATAAAAGCCATGTCTTTTGTGATTCCTTCATGAGCTTATGTCTTTGGCGAATCTTTCATGAACTTATTCTAACGAGTTATGAAGTGAAGCTTTATCCGTAGAGCTATCCATGTTCATATCATACTTCTACACATGTGATTTCAATTAGCTAAGTTCAACGCAATGAAATGTCTGTTTGACATGTAAAAGTGTGCTAAGCCAGTTAACAGCAGTGTAATAGGTTGCATCTAGTCCAATCTTCTGCTAATATAAAAGCCATGTCTTTTGTGAGCCCTTCATGATCTTATGTCTTTGGCAAATCTCTCATGAGCTTATTCTAACGAGTTATGAAGTGAAGCTTTATCCGTAGAGCTATCCATGTTCATATCATACTTATACACATGTGATCTCAATTAGCTAAGTTCAACGCAATGAAATATCTGTTTGACATGTGAAAGTGCGCTAAGCCATCTAACGGCAGTGTAATAGGTTGCATCCAGTCCAATCTTCTGCTAATCTAAAAGCCTTGTCATTTTTGAGCCCTTCATGAGCTTATTTCTTTGGTAAACCTTGAATGAGCTTATTCTAACGAGTTATGAAATGAAGCTTGATTCTTAGAGCTATCCATGTTCATATCATACTTCTACACATGTGATCTCAATTAGCTAAGTTCAACGCAATGAAATGTCAGTTTGAAATGAGAAAGTGTGCTAAGCCAACTAATGGTGGTGTAATAGGTGGAATCCAGTCCAATCTTCTTCTAATATAAAAGCCATGTCTTTTGTGAGCCCTTCATGAGCTTATGTCTTTGGTGAACCTTTCATGAGCTTATTCTAACGAGTTATGAAGTGAAACTTTATCCATAGAGCTATCCATGTTCATATCATACTTATACACATGTGATCTCAATTAGCTAAGTTCAACGCAATGAAATGTCTGTTTAACATGTGAAACAGTGCTAAGCCAACTAACGGCAGTGTAATAGGTTGCATCCAGTCCAATCTTCTGCTAATATAAAAGCCATGTCTTTTGTGAGCCCTTCATGAGCTTATGTCTTTGGCAAATCCCTCATGAGCTTATTCTAACGAGTTATGAAGTGAAGCTTTATCCGTAGAGCTATCCATGTTCATATCATACTTATACACATGTGATCTCAGTTAGCTAAGTTCAACGCAATGAAATATCTGTTTGACATGTGAAAGTGCGCTAAGCCAACTAACGGCAGTGTAATAGGTTGCATCCAGTCCAATCTTCAGCTAATCTAAAAGCCTTGTCATTTTTGAGCTCTTCATGAGCTTATATCTTTGGTAAACCTTGAATGAGCTTATTCTAACGAGTTATGAAATGAAGCTTGATCCTTAGAGCTATCCATGTTCATATCATACTTCTACACATGTGATCTCAATTAGCTAAGTTCAACGCAATGAAATGTCAGTTTGAAATGAGAAAGTGTGCTAAGCCAACTAATGGTGGTGTAATAGGTGGAATCCAGTCCAATCTTCTGCTAATATAAAAGCCATGTCTTTTGTGATTTCTTCATGAGCTTATGTCTTTGGCGAATCTTTCATGAACTTATTCTAACGAGTTATGAAGTGAAGCTTTATCCGTAGAGCTATCCATGTTCATATCATACTTATACACATGTGATCTCAATTAGCTAAGTTCAACGCAATGAAATATCTGTTTGACATGTGAAAGTGCGCTAAGCCAACTAACGGCAGTGTAATAGGTTGCATCCAGTCCAATCTTCTGCTAATATAAAAGTCATGTCTTTTGTGAGCCCTTCATGAGCTTATGTCTTTGGCAAATCTCTCATGAGCTTATTCTAACGAGTTATGAAGTGAAACTTTATCCGTAGAGCTAGCCATGTTCATATCATACTTATACACATGTGATCTCAATTAGCTAAGTTCAACGCAATGAAATATCTGTTTGACATGTGAAAGTGCGCTAAGCCATCTAACGGCAGTGTAATAGGTTGCATCCAGTGCAATCTTTTACTAATCTAAAAGCCTTGTCATTTTTGAGCCCTTCATGAGCTTATGTCTTTGGTAAACCTTGAATGAGCTTATTCTAACGAGTTATGAAATGAAGCTTGATCCTTAGAGCTATCCATGTTCATATCATACTTCTACACATGTGATCTCAATTAGCTAAGTTCAACGCAATGAAATGTCTGTTTAAAATGAGAAAGTGTGGTAAGCCAACTAATGGTGGTGTAATAGGTGGAATCTAGTCCAATCTTCTGCTAATCTAAAAGCCATGTCTTTTGTGAGCCCTTCATGAGCTTATGTCTTTGGTGAACCTTTCATGAGCTTATTCTAACGAGTTATGAAGTGAAGCTTTATCCGTAGAGCTATCCATGTTCATATCATACTTCTACACATGTGATTTCAATTAGTTAAGTTCAACGCAATGAAATGTCTGTTTGACATGTAAAAGTGTGCTAAGCCAGTTAACAGCAGTGTAATAGGTTGCATCTAGTCCAATCTTCTGCTAATATAAAAGCCATGTCTTTTGTGAGTCCTTCATGAGCTTATGTCTTTGGCAAATCTCTCATGAGCTTATTCTAACGAGTTATGAAGTGAAGCTTTATCCGTAGAGCTATCCATGTTCATATCATACTTCTACACATGTGATCTCAATTAGCTAAGTTCAACACAATGAAATGTCTGTTTGACATGTGAAACTGTGCTAAGCCAACTAACGGCAGTGTAATAGGTTGCATCCAGTCCAATCTTCTGCTAATCTAAAAGCCTTGTAATTTTTGAGCTCTTCATGAGCTTATGTCTTTGGTGAACCTTGAATGAGATTATTCTAACGAGTTATGAACTGGAGCTTGATCCTTAGAGCTATCCATGTTCATATCATACTTCTACACATGTGATCTCAATTAGCTAAGTTCAACGCAATGAAATGTCTGTTTGACATGTGAAACTGTGCTAAGCCAACTAACGGCAGTGTAATAGGTTGCATCCAGTCCAATCTTCTGCTAATCTAAAAGCCTTGTCATTTTTGAGCTCTTCATGAGCTTATGTCTTTGGTAAACCTTGAATGAGCTTATTCTAACGAGTTATGAAATGAAGCTTGATCCTTAGAGCTATCCATGTTCATATCATACTTCTACACATGTGATCTCAATTAGCTAAGTTCAACGCAATGAAATGTCTGTTTGAAATGAGAAAGTGTGCTAAGCCAACTAATGGTGGTGTAATAGGTGGAATCCAGTCCAATCTTCTGCTAATATAAAAGCCATGTCTTTTGTGAGCCCTTCATGAGCTTATGTCTTTGGTGAACCTTTCATGAGCTTATTCTAACGAGTTATGAAGTGAAGCTTTATCCTTAGAGGTATCCATGTTCATATCATACTTCTACACATGTGATCTCAATTAGCTAAGTTCAACGGAATGAAATATCTGTTTAACATGTGAAACTGTGCTAAGCCAACTAACGGCAGTGTAATAGGTGGAATCCAGTCCAATCTTCTGCTAATATAAAAGCCATGTCTTTTGTGATTTCTTCATGAGCTTATGTCTTTGGCGAATCTTTCATGAACTTATTCTAACGAGTTATGAAGTGAAGCTTTATCCGTAGAGCTATCCATGTTCATATCATACTTATACACATGTGATCTCAATTAGCTAAGTTCAACGCAATGAAATATCTGTTTGACATGTGAAAGTGCGCTAAGCCAACTAACGGCAGTGTAATAGGTTGCATCCAGTCCAATCTTCTGCTAATATAAAAGTCATGTCTTTTGTGAGCCCTTCATGAGCTTATGTCTTTGGCAAATCTCTCATGAGCTTATTCTAACGAGTTATGAAGTGAAACTTTATCCGTAGAGCTAGCCATGTTCATATCATACTTATACACATGTGATCTCAATTAGCTAAGTTCAACGCAATGAAATATCTGTTTGACATGTGAAAGTGCGCTAAGCCATCTAACGGCAGTGTAATAGGTTGCATCCAGTGCAATCTTTTACTAATCTAAAAGCCTTGTCATTTTTGAGCCCTTCATGAGCTTATGTCTTTGGTAAACCTTGAATGAGCTTATTCTAACGAGTTATGAAATGAAGCTTGATCCTTAGAGCTATCCATGTTCATATCATACTTCTACACATGTGATCTCAATTAGCTAAGTTCAACGCAATGAAATGTCTGTTTAAAATGAGAAAGTGTGGTAAGCCAACTAATGGTGGTGTAATAGGTGGAATCTAGTCCAATCTTCTGCTAATCTAAAAGCCATGTCTTTTGTGAGCCCTTCATGAGCTTATGTCTTTGGTGAACCTTTCATGAGCTTATTCTAACGAGTTATGAAGTGAAGCTTTATCCGTAGAGCTATCCATGTTCATATCATACTTCTACACATGTGATTTCAATTAGTTAAGTTCAACGCAATGAAATGTCTGTTTGACATGTAAAAGTGTGCTAAGCCAGTTAACAGCAGTGTAATAGGTTGCATCTAGTCCAATCTTCTGCTAATATAAAAGCCATGTCTTTTGTGAGTCCTTCATGAGCTTATGTCTTTGGCAAATCTCTCATGAGCTTATTCTAACGAGTTATGAAGTGAAGCTTTATCCGTAGAGCTATCCATGTTCATATCATACTTCTACACATGTGATCTCAATTAGCTAAGTTCAACACAATGAAATGTCTGTTTGACATGTGAAACTGTGCTAAGCCAACTAACGGCAGTGTAATAGGTTGCATCCAGTCCAATCTTCTGCTAATCTAAAAGCCTTGTAATTTTTGAGCTCTTCATGAGCTTATGTCTTTGGTGAACCTTGAATGAGATTATTCTAACGAGTTATGAACTGGAGCTTGATCCTTAGAGCTATCCATGTTCATATCATACTTCTACACATGTGATCTCAATTAGCTAAGTTCAACGCAATGAAATGTCTGTTTGACATGTGAAACTGTGCTAAGCCAACTAACGGCAGTGTAATAGGTTGCATCCAGTCCAATCTTCTGCTAATCTAAAAGCCTTGTCATTTTTGAGCTCTTCATGAGCTTATGTCTTTGGTAAACCTTGAATGAGCTTATTCTAACGAGTTATGAAATGAAGCTTGATCCTTAGAGCTATCCATGTTCATATCATACTTCTACACATGTGATCTCAATTAGCTAAGTTCAACGCAATGAAATGTCTGTTTGAAATGAGAAAGTGTGCTAAGCCAACTAATGGTGGTGTAATAGGTGGAATCCAGTCCAATCTTCTGCTAATATAAAAGCCATGTCTTTTGTGAGCCCTTCATGAGCTTATGTCTTTGGTGAACCTTTCATGAGCTTATTCTAACGAGTTATGAAGTGAAGCTTTATCCTTAGAGGTATCCATGTTCATATCATACTTCTACACATGTGATCTCAATTAGCTAAGTTCAACGGAATGAAATATCTGTTTAACATGTGAAACTGTGCTAAGCCAACTAACGGCAGTGTAATAGGTTGCATCCAGTCCAATCTTCTGCTAATATAAAAGCCATGTCTTTTGTGAGCCCTTCATGAGCTTATGTCTTTGGCAAATCTCTCATGAGCTTATTCTAACGAGTTATGAAGTGAAGCTTTATCCGTAGAGCTAGCCATGTTCATATCATACTTATACACATGTGATCTCAATTAGCTAAGTTCAACGCAATGAAATATCTGTTTGACATGTGAAAGTGCGCTAAGCCATCTAACGGCAGTGTAATAGGTTGCATCCAGTGCAATCTTTTACTAATCTAAAAGCCTTGTCATTTTTGAGCCCTTCATGAGCTTATGTCTTTGGTAAACCTTGAATGAGCTTATTCTAACGAGTTATGAAATGAAGCTTGATCCTTAGAGCTATCCATGTTCATATCATACTTCTACATATGTGATCTCAATTAGCTAAGTTCAACGCAATGAAATGTCTGTTTAAAATGAGAAAGTGTGGTAAGCCAACTAATGGTGGTGTAATAGGTGGAATCTAGTCCAATCTTCTGCTAATATAAAAGCCATGTCTTTTGTGAGCCCTTCATGAGCTTATGTCTTTGGTGAACCTTTCATGAGCTTATTCTAACGAGTTATGAAGTGAAGCTTTATCCGTAGAGCTATCCATGTTCATATCATACTTCTACACATGTGATTTCAATTAGCTAAGTTCAACGCAATGAAATGTCTGTTTGACATGTAAAAGTGTGCTAAGCCAGTTAACAGCAGTGTAATAGGTTGCATCTAGTCCAATCTTCTGCTAATATAAAAGCCATGTCTTTTGTGAGCCCTTCATGATCTTATGTCTTTGGCAAATCTCTCATGAGCTTATTCTAACGAGTTATGAAGTGAAGCTTTATCCGTAGAGCTATCCATGTTCATATCATACTTCTACACATGTGATCTCAATTAGCTAAGTTCAACGCAATGAAATGTCAGTTTGAAATGAGAAAGTGTGCTAAGCCAACTAATGGTGGTGTAATAGGTGGAATCCAGTCCAATCTTCTGCTAATATAAAAGCCATGTCTTTTGTGAGCCCTTCATGAGCTTATGTCTTTGGTGAACCTTTCATGAGCTTATTCTAACGAGTTATGAAGTGAAGCTTTATCCATAGAGCTATCCATGTTCATATCATACTTATACACATGTGATCTCAATTAGCTAAGTTCAACGCAATGAAATGTCTGTTTAACATGTGAAACAGTGCTAAGCCAACTAACGGCAGTGTAATAGGTTGCATCCAGTCCAATCTTCTGCTAATATAAAAGCCATGTCTTTTGTGAGCCCTTCATGAGCTTATGTCTTTGGCAAATCCCTCATGAGCTTATTCTAACGAGTTATAAAGTGAAGCTTTATCCGTAGAGCTATCCATGTTCATATCATACTTATACACATGTGATCTCAATTAGCTAAGTTCAACGCAATGAAATATCTGTTTGACATGTGAAAGTGCGCTAAGCCAACTAACGGCAGTGTAATAGGTTGCATCCAGTCCAATCTTCAGCTAATCTAAAAGCCTTGTCATTTTTGAGCTCTTCATGAGCTTATATCTTTGGTAAACCTTGAATGAACTTATTCTAACGAGTTATGAAATGAAGCTTGATCCTTAGAGCTATCCATGTTCATATCATACTTCTACACATGTGATCTCAATTAGCTAAGTTCAACGCAATGAAATGTCAGTTTGAAATGAGAAAGTGTGCTAAGCCAACTAATGGTGGTGTAATAGGTGGAATCCAGTCCAATCTTCTGCTAATATAAAAGCCATGTCTTTTGTGATTCCTTCATGAGCTTATGTCTTTGGCGAATCTTTCATGAACTTATTCTAACGAGTTATGAAGTGAAGCTTTATCCATAGAGCTATCCATGTTCATATCATACTTATACACATGTGATCTCAATTAGCTAAGTTCAACGCAATGAAATGTCTGTTTAACATGTGAAACAGTGCTAAGCCACCTAACGGCAGTGTAATAGGTTGCATCCAGTCCAATCTTCTACTAATATAAAAGTCATGTCTTTTGTGAGCCCTTCATGAGCTTATGTCTTTGGCAAATCTCTCATGAGCTTATTCTAACGAGTTATGAAGTGAAGCTTTATCCGTAGAGCTAGCCATGTTCATATCATACTTATACACATGTGATCTCAATTAGCTAAGTTCAACGCAATGAAATATCTGTTTGACATGTGAAAGTGCGCTAAGCCATCTAACGGCAGTGTAATAGGTTGCATCCAGTGCAATCTTTTACTAATCTAAAAGCCTTGTCATTTTTGAGCCCTTCATGAGCTTATGTCTTTGGTAAACCTTGAATGAGCTTATTCTAACGAGTTATGAAATGAAGCTTGATCCTTAGAGCTATCCATGTTCATATCATACTTCTACACATGTGATCTCAATTAGCTAAGTTCAACGCAATGAAATGTCTGTTTAAAATGAGAAAGTGTGGTAAGCTAACTAATGGTGGTGTAATAGGTGGAATCTAGTCCAATCTTCTGCTAATATAAAAGCCATGTCTTTTGTGAGCCCTTCATGAGCTTATGTCTTTGGTGAACCTTTCATGAGCTTATTCTAACGGGTTATGAAGTGAAGCTTTATCCGTAGAGCTATCCATGTTCATATCATACTTCTACACATGTGATTTCAATTAGCTAAGTTCAACGCAATGAAATGTCTGTTTGACATGTAAAAGTGTGCTAAGCCAGTTAACAGCAGTGTAATAGGTTGCATCTAGTCCAATCTTCTGCTAATATAAAAGCCATGTCTTTTGTGAGTCCTTCATGAGCTTATGTCTTTGGCAAATCTCTCATGAGCTTATTCTAACGAGTTATGAAGTGAAGCTTTATCCGTAGAGCTATCCATGTTCATATCATACTTCTACACATGTGATCTCAATTAGCTAAGTTCAACGCAATGAAATGTCTGTTTGACATGTGAAACTGTGCTAAGCCAACTAACGGCAGCGTAATAGGTTGCATCCAGTCCAATCTTCTGCTAATATAAAAGCCATGTCTTTTGTGAGCCCTTCATGATCTTATGTCTTTGGCAAATCTCTCATGAGCTTATTCTAACGAGTTATGAAGTGAAGCTTTATCCGTAGAGCTATCCATGTTCATATCATACTTATACACATGTGATCTCAATTAGCTAAGTTCAACGCAATGAAATATCTGTTTGACATGTGAAAGTGCGCTAAGCCATCTAACGGCAGTGTAATAGGTTGCATCAAGTCCAATCTTCTACTAATCTAAAAGCCTTGTCATTTTTGACCCCTTCATGAGCTTATTTCTTTGGTAAACCTTGAATGAGCTTATTCTAACGAGTTATGAAATGAAGCTTGATTCTTAGAGCTATCCATGTTCATATCATACTTCTACACATGTGATCTCAATTAGCTAAGTTCAACGCAATGAAATGTCTGTTTAAAATGAGAAAGTGTGGTAAGCCAACTAATGGTGGTGTAATAGGTGGAATCTAGTCCAATCTTCTGCTAATATAAAAGCCATGTCTTTTGTGAGCCCTTCATGAGCTTATGTCTTTGGTGAACCTTTCATGAGCTTATTCTAACGAGTTATGAAGTGAAGCTTTATCCGTAGAGCTATCCATGTTCATATCATACTTCTACACATGTGATTTCAATTAGCTAAGTTCAACGCAATGAAATGTCTGTTTGACATGTAAAAGTGTGCTAAGCCAGTTAACAGCAGTGTAATAGGTTGCATCTAGTCCAATCTTCTGCTAATATAAAAGCTATGTCTTTTGTGAGCCCTTCATGAGCTTATGTCTTTGGCAAATCTCTCATGAGCTTATTCTAACGAGTTATGAAGTGAAGCTTTATCTGTAGAGCTGTCCATGTTCATATCATACTTCTACACATGTGATCTCAATTAGCTAAGTTCAACGCAATGAAATATCTGTTTGACATGTGAAAGTGCGCTAAGCCATCTAACGGCAGTGTAATAGGTTGCATCCAGTGCAATCTTTTACTAATCTAAAAGCCTTGTCATTTTTGAGCCCTTCATGAGCTTATGTCTTTGGTAAACCTTGAATGAGCTTATTCTAACGAGTTATGAAATGAAGCTTGATCCTTAGAGCTATCCATGTTCATATCATACTTCTACACATGTGATCTCAATTAGCTAAGTTCAACGCAATGAAATGTCTGTTTAAAATGAGAAAGTGTGGTAAGCTAACTAATGGTGGTGTAATAGGTGGAATCTAGTCCAATCTTCTGCTAATATAAAAGCCATGTCTTTTGTGAGCCCTTCATGAGCTTATGTCTTTGGTGAACCTTTCATGAGCTTATTCTAACGGGTTATGAAGTGAAGCTTTATCCGTAGAGCTATCCATGTTCATATCATACTTCTACACATGTGATTTCAATTAGCTAAGTTCAACGCAATGAAATGTCTGTTTGACATGTAAAAGTGTGCTAAGCCAGTTAACAGCAGTGTAATAGGTTGCATCTAGTCCAATCTTCTGCTAATATAAAAGCCATGTCTTTTGTGAGTCCTTCATGAGCTTATGTCTTTGGCAAATCTCTCATGAGCTTATTCTAACGAGTTATGAAGTGAAGCTTTATCCGTAGAGCTATCCATGTTCATATCATACTTCTACACATGTGATCTCAATTAGCTAAGTTCAACGCAATGAAATGTCTGTTTGACATGTGAAACTGTGCTAAGCCAACTAACGGCAGCGTAATAGGTTGCATCCAGTCCAATCTTCTGCTAATATAAAAGCCATGTCTTTTGTGAGCCCTTCATGATCTTATGTCTTTGGCAAATCTCTCATGAGCTTATTCTAACGAGTTATGAAGTGAAGCTTTATCCGTAGAGCTATCCATGTTCATATCATACTTATACACATGTGATCTCAATTAGCTAAGTTCAACGCAATGAAATATCTGTTTGACATGTGAAAGTGCGCTAAGCCATCTAACGGCAGTGTAATAGGTTGCATCAAGTCCAATCTTCTACTAATCTAAAAGCCTTGTCATTTTTGACCCCTTCATGAGCTTATTTCTTTGGTAAACCTTGAATGAGCTTATTCTAACGAGTTATGAAATGAAGCTTGATTCTTAGAGCTATCCATGTTCATATCATACTTCTACACATGTGATCTCAATTAGCTAAGTTCAACGCAATGAAATGTCTGTTTAAAATGAGAAAGTGTGGTAAGCCAACTAATGGTGGTGTAATAGGTGGAATCTAGTCCAATCTTCTGCTAATATAAAAGCCATGTCTTTTGTGAGCCCTTCATGAGCTTATGTCTTTGGTGAACCTTTCATGAGCTTATTCTAACGAGTTATGAAGTGAAGCTTTATCCGTAGAGCTATCCATGTTCATATCATACTTCTACACATGTGATTTCAATTAGCTAAGTTCAACGCAATGAAATGTCTGTTTAACATGTGAAACAGTGCTAAGCCAACTAACGGCAGTGTAATAGGTTGCATCCAGTCCAATCTTCTGCTAATATAAAAGCCATGTCTTTTGTGAGCCCTTCATGAGCTTATGTCTTTGGCAAATCCCTCATGAGCTTATTCTAACGAGTTATGAAGTGAAGCTTTATCCGTAGAGCTATCCATGTTCATATCATACTTATACACATGTGATCTCAATTAGCTAAGTTCAATGCAATGAAATATCTGTTTGACATGTGAAAGTGCGCTAAGCCAACTAACAGCAGTGTAATAGGTTGCATCCAGTCCAATCTTCAGCTAATCTAAAAGCCTTGTCATTTTTGAGCTCTTCATGAGCTTATATCTTTGGTAAACCTTGAATGAGCTTATTCTAACGAGTTATGAAATGAAGCTTGATCCTTAGAGCTATCCATGTTCATATCATACTTCTACACATGTGATCTCAATTAGCTAAGTTCAACGCAATGAAATGTCAGTTTGAAATGAGAAAGTGTGCTAAGCCAACTAATGGTGGTGTAATAGGTGGAATCCAGTCCAATCTTCTGCTAATATAAAAGCAATGTCTTTTGTGATTCCTTCTTGAGCTTATGTCTTTGGCGAATCTTTCATGAACTTATTCTAACGAGTTATGAAGTGAAGCTTTATCCATAGAGCTATCCATGTTCATATCATACTTATACACATGTGATCTCAATTAGCTAAGTTCAACGCAATGAAATGTCTGTTTAACATGTGAAACTGTGCTAAGCCAACTAACGGCAGTGTAATAGGTTGCATCCAGTCCAATCTTCTGCTAATATAAAAGTCATGTCTTTTGTGAGCCCTTCATGAGCTTATGTCTTTGGCAAATCTCTCATGAGCTTATTCTAACGAGTTATGAAGTGAAGCTTTATCCGTAGAGCTAGCCATGTTCATATCATACTTATACACATGTGATCTCAATTAGCTAAGTTCAACGCAATGAAATATCTGTTTGACATGTGAAAGTGCGCTAAGCCATCTAACGGCAGTGTAATAGGTTGCATCCAGTGCAATCTTTTACTAATCTAAAAGCCTTGTCATTTTTGAGCCCTTCATGAGCTTATGTCTTTGGTAAACCTTGAATGAGCTTATTCTAACGAGTTATGAAATGAAGCTTGATCCTTAGAGCTATCCATGTTCATATCATACTTCTACACATGTGATCTCAATTAGCTAAGTTCAACGCAATGAAATGTCTGTTTAAAATGAGAAAGTGTGGTAAGCCAACTAATGGTGGTGTAATAGGTGGAATCTAGTCCAATCTTCTGCTAATATAAAAGCCATGTCTTTTGTGAGCCGTTCAAGAGCTTATGTCTTTGGTGAACCTTTCATGAGCTTATTCTAACGAGTTATGAAGTGAAGCTTTATCCGTAGAGCTATCCATGTTCATATCATACTTCTACACATGTGATTTCAATTAGCTAAGTTCAACGCAATGAAATGTCTGTTTGACATGTAAAAGTGTGCTAAGCCAGTTAACAGCAGTGTAATAGGTTGCATCTAGTCCAATCTTCTGCTAATATAAAAGCCATGTCTTTTGTGAGTCCTTCATGAGCTTATGTCTTTGGCAAATCTCTCATGAGCTTATTCTAACGAGTTATGAAGTGAAGCTTTATCCGTAGAGCTATCCATGTTCATATCATACTTCTACACATGTGATCTCAATTAGCTAAGTTCAACGCAATGAAATGTCTGTTTAACATGTGAAACAGTGCTAAGCCAACTAACGGCAGTGTAATAGGTTGCATCCAGTCCAATCTTCTGCTAATATAAAAGTCATGTCTTTTGTGAGCCCTTCATGAGCTTATGTCTTTGGCAAATCTCTCATGAGCTTATTCTAACGAGTTATGAAGTGAAGCTTTATCCGTAGAGCTAGCCATGTTCATATCATACTTATACACATGTGATCTCAATTAGCTAAGTTCAACGCAATGAAATATCTATTTGACATGTGAAAGTGCGCTAAGCCATCTAACGGCAGTGTAATAGGTTGCATCCAGTGCAATCTTTTACTAATCTAAAAGCCTTGTCATTTTTGAGCCCTTCATGAGCTTATGTCTTTGGTAAACCTTGAATGAGCTTATTCTAACGAGTTATGAAATGAAGCTTGATCCTTAGAGCTATCCATGTTCATATCATACTTCTACACATGTGATCTCAATTAGCTAAGTTCAATGCAATGAAATGTCTGTTTAAAATGAGAAAGTGTGGTAAGCCAACTAATGGTGGTGTAATAGGTGGAATCTAGTCCAATCTTCTGCTAATATAAAAGCCATGTCTTTTGTGAGCCCTTCATGAGCTTATGTCTTTGGTGAACCTTTCATGAGCTTATTCTAACGAGTTATGAAGTGAAGCTTTATCCGTAGAGCTATCCATGTTCATATCATACTTCTACACATGTGATTTCAATTAGCTAAGTTCAACGCAATGAAATGTCTGTTTGACATGTAAAAGTGTGCTAAGCCAGTTAACAGCAGTGTAATAGGTTGCATCTAGTCCAATCTTCTGCTAATATAAAAGCCATGTCTTTTGTGAGCCCTTCATGAGCTTATGTCTTTGGCAAATCTCTCATGAGCTTATTCTAACGAATTATGAAGTGAAGCTTTATCCGTAGAGCTATCCATGTTCATATCATACTTCTACACATGTGATCTCAATTAGCTAAGTTCAACACAATGAAATGTCTGTTGGACATGTGAAACTGTGCTAAGCCAACTAACGGAAGTGTAATAGGTTGCATCCAGTCCAATCTTCTGCTAATCTAAAAGCCTTGTAATTTTTGAGCTCTTCATGAGCTTATGTCTTGGGTGAACCTTGAATGAGATTATTCTAACGAGTTATGAACTGGAGCTTGATCCTTAGAGCTATCCATGTTCATATCATACTTCTACATATGTGATCTCAATTAGCTAAGTTCAACGCAATGAAATGTCAGTTTGAAATGAGAAAGTGTGCTAAGCCAACTAATGGTGGTGTAATAGGTGGAATCTAGTCCAATCTTCTGCTAATATAAAAGCCATGTCTTTTGTGAGCCCTTCATGAGCTTATGTCTTTGGCGAATCTTTCATGAGCTTATTCTAACGAGTTATGAAGTGAAGCTTTATCCGTAGAGCTATCCATGTTCATATCATACTTATACACATGTGATCTCAATTAGCTAAGTTCAACGCAATGAAATGTCTGTTTAACATGTGAAACTGTGCTAAGCCAACTAACGGCAGTGTAATAGGTTGCATCCAGTCCAATCTTCTGCTAATCTAAAAGCCATGTCTTTTGTGAGCCCTTCATGAGCTTATGTCTTTGGCAAATCTCTCATGAGCTTATTCTAACGAGTTATGAAGTGAAGCTTTATCCGTAGAGCTATCCATGTTCATATCATACTTATACACATGTGATCTCAATTAGCTAAGTTCAACGCAATGAAATATCTGTTTGACATGTGAAAGTGCGCTAAGCCATCTAACGGCAGTGTAATAGGTTGCATCCAGTCCAATCTTCTACTAATCTAAAAGCCTTGTCATTTTTGAGCCCTTCATGAGCTTATGTCTTTGGTAAACCTTGAATGAGCATATTCTAACGAGTTATGAAGTGAAGCTTTATCCGTAGAGCTATCCATGTTCATATCATACTTCTACACATGTGATCTTAATTAGCTAAGTTCAACGCAATGAAATGTCTGTTTGACATGTAAAAGTGTGCTAAGCCAGTTAACAGCAGTGTAATAGGTTGCATCTAGTCCAATCTTCTGCTAATATAAAAGCCATGTCTTTTGTGAGCCCTTCATGAGCTTATGTCTTTGGCAAATCTCTCATGAGCTTATTCTAACGAGTTATGAAGTGAAGCTTTATCCGTAGAGCTATCCATGTTCATATCATACTTCTACACATGTGATCTCAATTAGCTAAGTTCAACGAAATGAAATATCTGTTTGACATGTGAAAGTGCGCTAAGCCATCTAACGGCAGTGTAATAGGTTGCATCCAGTGCAATCTTTTACTAATCTAAAAGCCTTGTCATTTTTGAGCCCTTCATGAGCTTATGTCTTTGGTAAACCTTAAATGAGCTTATTCTAACGAGTTATGAAATGAAGCTTGATCCTTAGAGCTATCCATGTTCATATCATACTTCTACACATGTGATCTCAATTAGCTAAGTTCAACGCAATGAAATGTCTGTTTGACATGTGAAACTGTGCTAAGCAAACTAACGGCAGTGTAATAGGTTGCATCCAGTCCAATCTTCTGCTAATCTAAAAGCCTTGTCATTTTTGAGCTCTTCATGAGCATATGTCTTTGGTAAACCTTGAATGAGCTTATTCTAACGAGTTATGAAATGAAGCTTGATCCTTAGAGCTATCCATGTTCATATCATACTTCTACACATGTGATCTCAATTAGCTAAGTTCAACGCAATGAAATGTCAGTTTGAAATGAGAAAGTGTGCTAAGCCAACTAATGGTGGTGTAATAGGTGGAATCCAGTCCAATCTTCTGCTAATATAAAATCCATGTCTTTTGTGAGCCCTTCATGAGCTTATGTCTTTGGCGAATCTTTCATGAACTTATTCTAACGAGTTATGAAGTGAAGCTTTATCAATAGAGCTATCCATGTTCATATCATACTTATACACATGTGATCTCAATTAGCTAAGTTCAACGCAATGAAATGTCTGTTTAACATGTGAAACTGTGCTAAGCCATCTAACGGCAGTGTAATAGGTTGCATCCAGTCCAATCTTCTGCTAATATAAAAGCCATGTCTTTTGTGAGCCCTTCATGAGCTTATGCCTTTGGCAAATCTCTCATGAGCTTATTCTAACGAGTTATGAAGTGAAGCTTTATCCGTAGAGCTATCAATGTTCATATTATACTTATACACATGTGATCTCAATTAGCTAAGTTCAACGCAATGAAATATCTGTTTGACTTGTGAAAGTGCGCTAAGCCATCTAACGGCAGTGTAATAGGTTGCATCCAGTCCAATCTTCTGCTAATCTAAAAGCCTTGTCATTTTTGAGTTTTTCATGAGCTTATGTCTTTGGTAAACCTTGAATGAGATTATTCTAACGAGTTATGAAATGAAGCTTGATCCTTAGAGCTATCCATGTTCATATCATACTTCTACACATGTGATCTCAATTAGCTAAGTTCAACTTAATGAAATGTTAGTTTGAAATGAGAAAGTGTGCTAAGCCAACTAATGGTGGTGTAATAGGTGGAATCTAGTCCAATCTTCTGCTAATATAAAAGCCATGTCTTTTGTGAGCCCTTCGTGAGCTTATGTCTTTGGTGAACCTTTCATGAGCTTATTTTAACGAGTTATGAAGTGGAGCTTGATCCTAAGAGCTATCCATGTTCATATCATACTTCTACACATGTGATCTCAATTAGCTAAGTTCAACGCAATGAAATGTCTGTTTGACATGTAAAAGTGTGCTAATCCACTTAACAGCAGTGTAATAGGTTGCATCTAGTCCAATCTTCTGCTAATATAAAAGCCATGTCTTTTGTGAGCCCTTCATGAGCTTATGTCTTTGGCAAATCTCTCATGAGCTTATTCTAACGAGTTATAAAGTGAAGCTTTATCCGTAGAGCTATCCATGTTCATATCATACTTCTACACATGTGATCTCAATTAGCTAAGTTCAACGCAATGAAATGTCTGTTTGACATGTGAAACTGTGCTAAGCCAACTAACGGCAGTGTAATAGGTTGCATCCAGTCCAATCTTCTGCTAATCTAAAAGCCTTGTCATTTTTGAGTTCTTCATGAGCTTATGTCTTTGGTAAACCTTGAATGAGCTTATTCTAACGAGTTATGAAATGAAGCTTGATCCTTAGAGCTATCCATGTTCATATCATACTTCTACACATGTGATCTCAATTAGCTAAGTTCAACGCAATGAAATGTCAGTTTGAAATGAGAAAGTGTGCTAAGCCAACTAATGGTGGTGTAATAGGTGGAATCCAGTCCAATCTTCTGCTAATATAAAAAAGCTATGTCTTTTGTGGGCCCTTCATGAGCTTATGTCTTTGGCGAATCTTTCATGAGCTTATTCTAACGAGTTATGAAGTGAAGCTTTATCCGTAGAGCTATCCATGTTCATATCATACTTATACACATGTGATCTCAATTAGCTAAGTTCAACGCAATGAAATATCTGTTTGACATGTGAAAGTGCGCTAAGCCATCTAACGGCAGTGTAATAGGTTGCATCCAGTCCAATCTTCTGCTAATCTAAAAGCCTTGTCAGTTTTGAGTTCTTCATGAGCTTATGTCTTTGGTGAACCTTTCATGAGCTTATTCTAACGAGTTATGAAGTGAAGCTTTATCCGTAGAGCTATCCATGTTCATATCATACTTCTACACATGTGATCTCAATTGGCTAAGTTCAACGCAATGAAATGTCTGTTTGACATTTAAAAGTGTGCTAAGCCAGTTAACAACAGTGTAATAGGTGGAATCTAGTCCAATCTTCTGCTAATATAAAAGCCATGTCTTTTGTGAGCCCTTCATGAGCTTATGTCTTTGGTGAACCTTTCATGAGCTTATTCTAACGAGTTATGAAGTGAAGCTTTATCCGTAGAGCTATCCATGTTCATATTATACTTCTACACATGTGATCTCAATTAGCTAAGTTCAACGCAATGAAATGTCAGTTTGAAATGAGAAACAGTGCTAAGCCAACTAACGGCAGTGTAATAGGTTGCATCCAGTCCAATCTTCTGATAATATAAAAGCCATGTCTTTTGTGAGCCCTTCATGAGCTTATGTCTTTGGCAAATCTCTCATGAGCTTATTCTAACGAGTTATGAAGTGAAGCTTTATCCGTAGAGCTATCCATGTTCATATCATACTTATACACATGTGATCTCAATTAGCTAAGTTCAACGCAATGAAATATCTGTTTGACATGTGAAACTGTGCTAAGCAAACTAACGGCAGTGTAATAGGTTGCATCCAGTCCAATCTTCTGCTAATCTAAAAGCCTTGTCATTTTTGAGCCCTTCATGAGCTTATGTCTTTTGTAAACCTTGAATGAGCTTATTCTAACGAGTTATGAAATGAAGCTTGATCCTTAGAGCTATCCATGTTCATATCATACTTCTACACATGTGATCTCAATTCGCTAAGTTCAACGCAATGAAATGTCTGTTTGACATGTGAAACTGTGCTAAGCCAACTAACGGCAGTGTAATAGGTTGCATCCAGTCCAATCTTCTGCTAATATAAAAGCCATGTCTTTTGTGAGCCCTTCATGAGCTTATGTCTTTGGCAAATCTCTCATGAGCTTATTTCAACGAGTTATGAAGTGAAGCTTTATCCGTAGAGCTATCCATGTTCATATCATACTTCTACACATGTGATCTCAATTAGCTAAGTTCAACGCAATGAAATGTCTGTTTGACATGTGAAAGTGCGCTAAGCCAACTAACGGCAGTGTAATAGGTTGCATCCAGTCCAATCTTCTGTTAATCTAAAAGCCTTGTAATTATTGAGCTCTTCATGAGCTTATGTCTTTGGTGAACCTTGAATGAGATTATTCTAACGAGTTATGAACTGGAGCTTGATCCTTAGAGCTATCCATGTTCATATCATACTTCTACACATGTGATCTCAATTAGCTAAGTTCAACACAATGAAATGTCTGTTTGACATGTGAAACTGTGCTAAGCCAACTAACGGCAGTGTAATAGGTTGCATCCAGTCCAATCTTCTGCTAATCTAAAAGCCTTGTCATTTTTGAGCTCTTCATGAGCTTATTTCTTTGGTAAACCTTGAATGAGCTTATTCTAACGAGTTATGAAATGAAGCTTGATCCTTAGAGCTATCCATGTTCATATCATACTTCTACACATGTGATCTCAATTAGCTAAGTTCAACGCAATGAAATGTCAGTTTGAAATGAGAAAGTGTGCTAAGCCACTAATGGTGGTGTAATAGGTGGAATCCAGTCCAATCTTCTGCTAATATAAAAGCCATGTCTTTTGTGAGCCCTTCATGAGCTTATGTCTTTGGCGAATCTTTCATGAACTTATTCTAACGAGTTATGAAGTGAAGCTTTATCCATAGAGCTATCCATGTTCATATCATACTTATACACATGTTATCTCAATTAGCTAAGTTCAACGCAATGAAATGTCTGTTTAACATGTGAAACTGTGCTAAGCCAACTAACGGCAGTGTAATAGGTTGCATCCAGTCCAATCTTCTGCTAATATAAAAGCCATGTCTTTTGTGAGCCCTTCATGAGCTTATGTCTTTGGAAAATCTCTCATGAGCTTATTCTAACGAGTTATGAAGTGAAGCTTTATCTGTAGAGCTATCCATGTTCATATCATACTTATACACATGTTATCTCAATTAGCTAAGTTCAATGCAATGAAATGTCTGTTTAACATGTGAAACTGTGCTAAGCCAACTAACGGCAGTGTAATAGGTTGCATCCAGCCCAATCTTCTACTAATCTAAAAGCCTTGTCATTTTTGAGCCCTTCATGAGCTTATGTCTTTGGTAAACCTTGAATGAGCTTATTCTAACGAGTTATGAAATGAAGCTTGATCCTTAGAGCTATCCATGTTCATATCATACTTCTACACATGTGATCTCAATTAGCTAAGTTCAACGAAATGAAATGTCAGTTTGAAATAAGAAAGTTTGCTAAGCCAACTAATGGTGGTGTAATAGGTGGAATCTAGTCCAATCTTCTGCTAATATAAAAGCCATGTCTTTTGTGAGCCCTTCATGAGCTTATGTCTTTGGTGAACCTTTCATGAGCTTATTCTAACGAGTTATGAAGTGAAGCTTTATCCTTAGAGGTATCCATGTTCATATCATACTTCTACACATGTGATCTCAATTAGCTAAGTTCAACGGAATGAAATGTCTGTTTAACATGTGAAACTGTGCTAAGCCAACTAACGGCAGTGTAATAGGTTGCATCCAGTCCAATCTTCTGCTAATCTAAAAGCCATGTCTTTTGTGAGCCCTTCATGAGCTTATGTCTTTGGCAAATCTCCCATGAGCTTATTCTAATGAGTTATGAAGTGAAGCTTTATCCGTAGAGCTATCCATGTTCATATCATACTTCTACACATGTGATCTCAATTAGCTAAGTTTAACGCAATGAAATGTCTGTTTGACATGTGAAAGTGTGCTAAGCCAGTTAACAGCAGTGTAATAGGTTGCATCTAGTCCAATCTTCTGCTAATCTAAAAGCCATGTCTTTTGTGAGCCTCTCATGAGCTTATGTCTTTGGCAAATCTCTCATGAGCTTATTCTAACGAGTTATGAAGTGAAGCTTTATCCGTAGAGCTATCCATGTTCATATCATACTTCTACACATGTGATCTCAATTAGCTAAGTTCAACGCAATGAAATGTCTGTTTGACATGTGAAACTGTGCTAAGCCAACTAACGGCAGTGTAATAGGTTGCATCCAGTCCACTCTTCTGCTAATATAAAAGCCATGTCTTTTGTGAGCCCTTCATGAGCTTATGTCTTTGGCAAATCTCTCATGAGCTTATTCTAATGAGTTATGAAGTGAAGCTTTATCCGTAGAGCTATCCATGTTCATATCATACTTCTACACATGTGATCTCAATTAGCTAAGTTCAACGCAATGAAATGTCAGTTTGACATGTGAAACTGTGCTAAGCCAACTAACGGCAGTGTAATAGGTGGAATCTAGTCCAATCTTCTGCTAATAAAAAAGCCATGTCTTTTGTGAGCCCTTCATGAGCTTATGTCTTTGGTGAACCTTTCATGAGCTTATTCTAACGAGTTATGAAGTGAAGCTTTATCCTTAGAGGTATCCATGTTCATATCATACTTCTACACATGTGATCTCAATTAGCTAAGTTCAACGGAATGAAATATCTGTTTAACATGTGAAACTGTGCTAAGCCAACTAACGGCAGTGTAATAGGTTGCATCCAGTCCAATCTTCTGCTAATCTAAAAGCCATGTCTTTTGTGAGCCCTTTATGAGCTTATGTCTTTGGCAAATCTCTCATGAGCTTATTTCAACGAGTTATGAAGTGAAGCTTTATCCGTAGAGCTATCCATGTTCATATCATACTTCTACACATGTGATCTCAATTAGCTAAGTTCAACGCAATGAAATGTCTGTTTGACATGTGAAACTGTGCTAAGCCAACTAACGGCAGTGTAATAGGTTGCATCCAGTCCAATCTTCTGTTAATCTAAAAGCCTTGTAATTATTGAGCTCTTCATGAGCTTATGTCTTTGGTGAACCTTGAATGAGATTATTCTAACGAGTTATGAACTGGAGCTTGATCCTTAGAGCTATCCATGTTCATATCATACTTCTACACATGTGATCTCAATTAGCTAAGTTCAACACAATGAAATGTCTGTTTGACATGTGAAACTGTGCTAAGCCAACTAACGGCAGTGTAATAGGTTGCATCCAGTCCAATCTTCTGCTAATCTAAAAGCCTTGTCATTTTTGAGCTCTTCATGAGCTTATTTCTTTGGTAAACCTTGAATGAGCTTATTCTAACGAGTTATGAAATGAAGCTTGATCCTTAGAGCTATCCATGTTCATATCATACTTCTACACATGTGATCTCAATTAGCTAAGTTCAACGCAATGAAATGTCAGTTTGAAATGAGAAAGTGTGCTAAGCCACTAATGGTGGTGTAATAGGTGGAATCCAGTCCAATCTTCTGCTAATATAAAAGCCATGTCTTTTGTGAGCCCTTCATGAGCTTATGTCTTTGGCGAATCTTTCATGAACTTATTCTAACGAGTTATGAAGTGAAGCTTTATCCATAGAGCTATCCATGTTCATATCATACTTATACACATGTTATCTCAATTAGCTAAGTTCAACGCAATGAAATGTCTGTTTAACATGTGAAACTGTGCTAAGCCAACTAACGGCAGTGTAATAGGTTGCATCCAGTCCAATCTTCTGCTAATATAAAAGCCATGTCTTTTGTGAGCCCTTCATGAGCTTATGTCTTTGGAAAATCTCTCATGAGCTTATTCTAACGAGTTATGAAGTGAAGCTTTATCTGTAGAGCTATCCATGTTCATATCATACTTATACACATGTTATCTCAATTAGCTAAGTTCAATGCAATGAAATGTCTGTTTAACATGTGAAACTGTGCTAAGCCAACTAACGGCAGTGTAATAGGTTGCATCCAGCCCAATCTTCTACTAATCTAAAAGCCTTGTCATTTTTGAGCCCTTCATGAGCTTATGTCTTTGGTAAACCTTGAATGAGCTTATTCTAACGAGTTATGAAATGAAGCTTGATCCTTAGAGCTATCCATGTTCATATCATACTTCTACACATGTGATCTCAATTAGCTAAGTTCAACGAAATGAAATGTCAGTTTGAAATAAGAAAGTTTGCTAAGCCAACTAATGGTGGTGTAATAGGTGGAATCTAGTCCATTCTTCTGCTAATATAAAAGCCATGTCTTTTGTGAGCCCTTCATGAGCTTATGTCTTTGGTGAACCTTTCATGAGCTTATTCTAACGAGTTATGAAGTGAAGCTTTATCCTTAGAGGTATCCATGTTCATATCATACTTCTACACATGTGATCTCAATTAGCTAAGTTCAACGGAATGAAATGTCTGTTTAACATGTGAAACTGTGCTAAGCCAAGTAACGGCAGTGTAATAGGTTGCATCCAGTCCAATCTTCTGCTAATCTAAAAGCCATGTCTTTTGTGAGCCCTTCATGAGCTTATGTCTTTGGCAAATCTCCCATGAGCTTATTCTAATGAGTTATGAAGTGAAGCTTTATCCGTAGAGCTATCCATGTTCATATCATACTTCTACACATGTGATCTCAATTAGCTAAGTTTAACGCAATGAAATGTCTGTTTGACATGTGAAAGTGTGCTAAGCCAGTTAACAGCAGTGTAATAGGTTGCATCTAGTCCAATCTTCTGCTAATCTAAAAGCCATGTCTTTTGTGAGCCTCTCATGAGCTTATGTCTTTGGCAAATCTCTCATGAGCTTATTCTAACGAGTTATGAAGTGAAGCTTTATCCGTAGAGCTATCCATGTTCATATCATACTTCTACACATGTGATCTCAATTAGCTAAGTTCAACGCAATGAAATGTCTGTTTGACATGTGAAACTGTGCTAAGCCAACTAACGGCAGTGTAATAGGTTGCATCCAGTCCACTCTTCTGCTAATATAAAAGCCATGTCTTTTGTGAGCCCTTCATGAGCTTATGTCTTTGGCAAATCTCTCATGAGCTTATTCTAATGAGTTATGAAGTGAAGCTTTATCCGTAGAGCTATCCATGTTCATATCATACTTCTACACATGTGATCTCAATTAGCTAAGTTCAACGCAATGAAATGTCAGTTTGACATGTGAAACTGTGCTAAGCCAACTAACGGCAGTGTAATAGGTGGAATCTAGTCCAATCTTCTGCTAATAAAAAAGCCATGTCTTTTGTGAGCCCTTCATGAGCTTATGTCTTTGGTGAACCTTTCATGAGCTTATTCTAACGAGTTATGAAGTGAAGCTTTATCCTTAGAGGTATCCATGTTCATATCATACTTCTACACATGTGATCTTAATTAGCTAAGTTCAACGGAATGAAATATCTGTTTAACATGTGAAACTGTGCTAAGCCAACTAACGGCAGTGTAATAGGTTGCATCCAGTCCAATCTTCTGCTAATCTAAAAGCCATGTCTTTTGTGAGCCCTTCATGAGCTTATGTCTTTGGCAAATCTCTCATGAGCTTATTTCAACGAGTTATGAAGTGAAGCTTTATCCGTAGAGCTATCCATGTTCATATCATACTTCTACACATGTGATCTCAATTAGCTAAGTTCAACACAATGAAATGTCTGTTTGACATGTGAAACTGTGCTAAGCCAACTAACGGCAGTGTAATAGGTTGCATCCAGTCCAATCTTCTGCTAATCTAAAAGCCTTGTCATTTTTGAGCTCTTTATGAGCTTATTTCTTTGGTAAACCTTGAATGAGCTTATTCTAATGAGTTATGAAATGAAGCTTGATCCTTAGAGCTATCCATGTTCATATCATACTTCTACACATGTGATCTCAATTAGCTAAGTTCAACGCAATGAAATGTCAGTTTGAAATGAGAAAGTGTGCTAAGCCACTAATGGTGGTGTAATAGGTGGAATCCAGTCCAATCTTCTGCTAATATAAAAGCCATGTCTTTTGTGAGCCCTTCATGAGCTTATGTCTTTGGTGAACCTTTCATGAGCTTATTCTAACGAGTTATGAAGTGAAGCTTTATCCTTAGAGGTATCCATGTTCATATCATACTTCTACACATGTGATCTCAATTAGCTAAGTTCAACGGAATGAAATGTCTGTTTAACATGTGAAACTGTGCTAAGCCAACTAACGGCAGTGTAATAGGTTGCATCCAGTCCAATCTTCTGCTAATCTAAAAGCCATGTCTTTTGTGAGCCCTTCATGAGCTTATGTCTTTGGCAAATCTCTCATGAGCTTATTTCAACGAGTTATGAAGTGAAGCTTTATCCGTAGAGCTATCCATGTTCATATCATACTTCTACACATGTGATCTCAATTAGCTAAGTTCAACGCAATGAAATGTCAGTTTGAAATGAGAAAGTGTGCTAAGCCACTAATGGTGGTGTAATAGGTGGAATCCAGTCCAATCTTCTGCTAATATAAAAGCCATGTCTTTTGTGAGCCCTTCATGAGCTTATGTCTTTGGTGAACCTTTCATGAGCTTATTCTAACGAGTTATGAAGTGAAGCTTTATCCTTAGAGGTATCCATGTTCATATCATACTTCTACACATGTGATCTCAATTAGCTAAGTTCAACGAAATGAAATGTCAGTTTGAAATAAGAAAGTTTGCTAAGCCAACTAATGGTGGTGTAATAGGTGGAATCTAGTCCAATCTTCTGCTAATATAAAAGCCATGTCTTTTGTGAGCCCTTCATGAGCTTATGTCTTTGGTGAACCTTTCATGAGCTTATTCTAACGAGTTATGAAGTGAAGCTTTATCCTTAGAGGTATCCATGTTCATATCATACTTCTACACATGTGATCTCAATTAGCTAAGTTCAACGGAATGAAATGTCTGTTTAACATGTGAAACTGTGCTAAGCCAACTAACGGCAGTGTAATAGGTTGCATCCAGTCCAATCTTCTGCTAATCTAAAAGCCATGTCTTTTGTGAGCCCTTCATGAGCTTATGTCTTTGGCAAATCTCTCATGAGCTTATTCTAATGAGTTATGAAGTGAAGCTTTATCCGTAGAGCTATCCATGTTCATATCATACTTCTACACATGTGATCTCAATTAGCTAAGTTTAACGCAATGAAATGTCTGTTTGACATGTGAAAGTGTGCTAAGCCAGTTAACAGCAGTGTAATAGGTTGCATCTAGTCCAATCTTCTGCTAATCTAAAAGCCATGTCTTTTGTGAGCCTCTCATGAGCTTATGTCTTTGGCAAATCTCTCATGAGCTTATTCTAACGAGTTATGAAGTGAAGCTTTATCCGTAGAGCTATCCATGTTCATATCATACTTCTACACATGTGATCTCAATTAGCTAAGTTCAACGCAATGAAATGTCTGTTTGACATGTGAAACTGTGCTAAGCCAACTAACGGCAGTGTAATAGGTTGCATCCAGTCCACTCTTCTGCTAATATAAAAGCCATGTCTTTTGTGAGCCCTTCATGAGCTTATGTCTTTGGCAAATCTCTCATGAGCTTATTCTAATGAGTTATGAAGTGAAGCTTTATCCGTAGAGCTATCCATGTTCATATCATACTTCTACACATGTGATCTCAATTAGCTAAGTTCAACACAATGAAATGTCTGTTTAACATGTGAAACTGTGCTAAGCCAACTAACGGCAGTGTAATAGGTTGCATCCAGTCCAATCTTCTGCTAATCTAAAAGCCATGTCTTTTGTGAGCCCTTCATGAGCTTATGTCTTTGGCAAATCTCTCATGAGCTTATTTCAACGAGTTATGAAGTGAAGCTTTATCCGTAGAGCTATCCATGTTCATATCATACTTCTACACATGTGATCTCAATTAGCTAAGTTCAACACAATGAAATGTCTGTTTGACATGTGAAACTGTGCTAAGCCAACTAACGGCAGTGTAATAGGTTGCATCCAGTCCAATCTTCTGCTAATCTAAAAGCCTTGTCATTTTTGAGCTCTTTATGAGCTTATTTCTTTGGTAAACCTTGAATGAGCTTATTCTAATGAGTTATGAAATGAAGCTTGATCCTTAGAGCTATCCATGTTCATATCATACTTCTACACATGTGATCTCAATTAGCTAAGTTCAACGCAATGAAATGTCAGTTTGAAATGAGAAAGTGTGCTAAGCCACTAATGGTGGTGTAATAGGTGGAATCCAGTCCAATCTTCTGCTAATATAAAAGCCATGTCTTTTGTGAGCCCTTCATGAGCTTATGTCTTTGGTGAACCTTTCATGAGCTTATTCTAACGAGTTATGAAGTGAAGCTTTATCCTTAGAGGTATCCATGTTCATATCATACTTCTACACATGTGATCTCAATTAGCTAAGTTCAACGGAATGAAATGTCTGTTTAACATGTGAAACTGTGCTAAGCCAACTAACGGCAGTGTAATAGGTTGCATCCAGTCCAATCTTCTGCTAATCTAAAAGCCATGTCTTTTGTGAGCCCTTCATGAGCTTATGTCTTTGGCAAATCTCTCATGAGCTTATTTCAACGAGTTATGAAGTGAAGCTTTATCCGTAGAGCTATCCATGTTCATATCATACTTCTACACATGTGATCTCAATTAGCTAAGTTCAACGCAATGAAATGTCAGTTTGAAATGAGAAAGTGTGCTAAGCCACTAATGGTGGTGTAATAGGTGGAATCCAGTCCAATCTTCTGCTAATATAAAAGCCATGTCTTTTGTGAGCCCTTCATGAGCTTATGTCTTTGGTGAACCTTTCATGAGCTTATTCTAACGAGTTATGAAGTGAAGCTTTATCCTTAGAGGTATCCATGTTCATATCATACTTCTACACATGTGATCTCAATTAGCTAAGTTCAACGCAATGAAATGTCTGTTTGACATGTGAAACTGTGCTAAGCCAACTAACGGCAGTGTAATAGGTTGCATCCAGTCCACTCTTCTGCTAATATAAAAGCCATGTCTTTTGTGAGCCCTTCATGAGCTTATGTCTTTGGCAAATCTCTCATGAGCTTATTCTAATGAGTTATGAAGTGAAGCTTTATCCGTAGAGCTATCCATGTTCATATCATACTTCTACACATGTGATCTCAATTAGCTAAGTTCAACGCAATGAAATGTCAGTTTGACATGTGAAACTGTGCTAAGCCAACTAACGGCAGTGTAATAGGTGGAATCTAGTCCAATCTTCTGCTAATAAAAAAGCCATGTCTTTTGTGAGCCCTTCATGAGCTTATGTCTTTGGTGAACCTTTCATGAGCTTATTCTAACGAGTTATGAAGTGAAGCTTTATCCTTAGAGGTATCCATGTTCATATCATACTTCTACACATGTGATCTCAATTAGCTAAGTTCAACGGAATGAAATATCTGTTTAACATGTGAAACTGTGCTAAGCCAACTAACGGCAGTGTAATAGGTTGCATCCAGTCCAATCTTCTGCTAATCTAAAAGCCATGTCTTTTGTGAGCCCTTCATGAGCTTATGTCTTTGGCAAATCTCTCATGAGCTTATTTCAACGAGTTATGAAGTGAAGCTTTATCCGTAGAGCTATCCATGTTCATATCATACTTCTACACATGTGATCTCAATTAGCTAAGTTCAACGCAATGAAATGTCAGTTTGACATGTGAAACTGTGCTAAGCCAACTAACGGCAGTGTAATAGGTTGCATCCAGTCCACTCTTCTGCTAATATAAAAGCCATGTCTTTTGTGAGCCCTTCATGAGCTTATGTCTTTGGCAAATCTCTCATGAGCTTATTCTAATGAGTTATGAAGTGAAGCTTTATCCGTAGAGCTATCCATGTTCATATCATACTTCTACACATGTGATCTCAATTAGCTAAGTTCAACGCAATGAAATGTCAGTTTGACATGTGAAACTGTGCTAAGCCAACTAACGGCAGTGTAATAGGTGGAATCTAGTCCAATCTTCTGCTAATAAAAAAGCCATGTCTTTTGTGAGCCCTTCATGAGCTTATGTCTTTGGTGAACCTTTCATGAGCTTATTCTAACGAGTTATGAAGTGAAGCTTTATCCTTAGAGGTATCCATGTTCATATCATACTTCTACACATGTGATCTTAATTAGCTAAGTTCAACGGAATGAAATATCTGTTTAACATGTGAAACTGTGCTAAGCCAACTAACGGCAGTGTAATAGGTTGCATCCAGTCCAATCTTCTGCTAATCTAAAAGCCATGTCTTTTGTGAGCCCTTCATGAGCTTATGTCTTTGGCAAATCTCTCATGAGCTTATTTCAACGAGTTATGAAGTGAAGCTTTATCCGTAGAGCTATCCATGTTCATATCATACTTCTACACATGTGATCTCAATTAGCTAAGTTCAACACAATGAAATGTCTGTTTGACATGTGAAACTGTGCTAAGCCAACTAACGGCAGTGTAATAGGTTGCATCCAGTCCAATCTTCTGCTAATCTAAAAGCCTTGTCATTTTTGAGCTCTTTATGAGCTTATTTCTTTGGTAAACCTTGAATGAGCTTATTCTAATGAGTTATGAAATGAAGCTTGATCCTTAGAGCTATCCATGTTCATATCATACTTCTACACATGTGATCTCAATTAGCTAAGTTCAACGCAATGAAATGTCAGTTTGAAATGAGAAAGTGTGCTAAGCCACTAATGGTGGTGTAATAGGTGGAATCCAGTCCAATCTTCTGCTAATATAAAAGCCATGTCTTTTGTGAGCCCTTCATGAGCTTATGTCTTTGGTGAACCTTTCATGAGCTTATTCTAACGAGTTATGAAGTGAAGCTTTATCCTTAGAGGTATCCATGTTCATATCATACTTCTACACATGTGATCTCAATTAGCTAAGTTCAACGGAATGAAATGTCTGTTTAACATGTGAAACTGTGCTAAGCCAACTAACGGCAGTGTAATAGGTTGCATCCAGTCCAATCTTCTGCTAATCTAAAAGCCATGTCTTTTGTGAGCCCTTCATGAGCTTATGTCTTTGGCAAATCTCTCATGAGCTTATTTCAACGAGTTATGAAGTGAAGCTTTATCCGTAGAGCTATCCATGTTCATATCATACTTCTACACATGTGATCTCAATTAGCTAAGTTCAACGCAATGAAATGTCAGTTTGAAATGAGAAAGTGTGCTAAGCCACTAATGGTGGTGTAATAGGTGGAATCCAGTCCAATCTTCTGCTAATATAAAAGCCATGTCTTTTGTGAGCCCTTCATGAGCTTATGTCTTTGGTGAACCTTTCATGAGCTTATTCTAACGAGTTATGAAGTGAAGCTTTATCCTTAGAGGTATCCATGTTCATATCATACTTCTACACATGTGATCTCAATTAGCTAAGTTCAACGAAATGAAATGTCAGTTTGAAATAAGAAAGTTTGCTAAGCCAACTAATGGTGGTGTAATAGGTGGAATCTAGTCCAATCTTCTGCTAATATAAAAGCCATGTCTTTTGTGAGCCCTTCATGAGCTTATGTCTTTGGTGAACCTTTCATGAGCTTATTCTAACGAGTTATGAAGTGAAGCTTTATCCTTAGAGGTATCCATGTTCATATCATACTTCTACACATGTGATCTCAATTAGCTAAGTTCAACGGAATGAAATGTCTGTTTAACATGTGAAACTGTGCTAAGCCAACTAACGGCAGTGTAATAGGTTGCATCCAGTCCAATCTTCTGCTAATCTAAAAGCCATGTCTTTTGTGAGCCCTTCATGAGCTTATGTCTTTGGCAAATCTCTCATGAGCTTATTCTAATGAGTTATGAAGTGAAGCTTTATCCGTAGAGCTATCCATGTTCATATCATACTTCTACACATGTGATCTCAATTAGCTAAGTTTAACGCAATGAAATGTCTGTTTGACATGTGAAAGTGTGCTAAGCCAGTTAACAGCAGTGTAATAGGTTGCATCTAGTCCAATCTTCTGCTAATCTAAAAGCCATGTCTTTTGTGAGCCTCTCATGAGCTTATGTCTTTGGCAAATCTCTCATGAGCTTATTCTAACGAGTTATGAAGTGAAGCTTTATCCGTAGAGCTATCCATGTTCATATCATACTTCTACACATGTGATCTCAATTAGCTAAGTTCAACGCAATGAAATGTCTGTTTGACATGTGAAACTGTGCTAAGCCAACTAACGGCAGTGTAATAGGTTGCATCCAGTCCACTCTTCTGCTAATATAAAAGCCATGTCTTTTGTGAGCCCTTCATGAGCTTATGTCTTTGGCAAATCTCTCATGAGCTTATTCTAATGAGTTATGAAGTGAAGCTTTATCCGTAGAGCTATCCATGTTCATATCATACTTCTACACATGTGATCTCAATTAGCTAAGTTCAACACAATGAAATGTCTGTTTAACATGTGAAACTGTGCTAAGCCAACTAACGGCAGTGTAATAGGTTGCATCCAGTCCAATCTTCTGCTAATCTAAAAGCCATGTCTTTTGTGAGCCCTTCATGAGCTTATGTCTTTGGCAAATCTCTCATGAGCTTATTTCAACGAGTTATGAAGTGAAGCTTTATCCGTAGAGCTATCCATGTTCATATCATACTTCTACACATGTGATCTCAATTAGCTAAGTTCAACACAATGAAATGTCTGTTTGACATGTGAAACTGTGCTAAGCCAACTAACGGCAGTGTAATAGGTTGCATCCAGTCCAATCTTCTGCTAATCTAAAAGCCTTGTCATTTTTGAGCTCTTTATGAGCTTATTTCTTTGGTAAACCTTGAATGAGCTTATTCTAATGAGTTATGAAATGAAGCTTGATCCTTAGAGCTATCCATGTTCATATCATACTTCTACACATGTGATCTCAATTAGCTAAGTTCAACGCAATGAAATGTCAGTTTGAAATGAGAAAGTGTGCTAAGCCACTAATGGTGGTGTAATAGGTGGAATCCAGTCCAATCTTCTGCTAATATAAAAGCCATGTCTTTTGTGAGCCCTTCATGAGCTTATGTCTTTGGTGAACCTTTCATGAGCTTATTCTAACGAGTTATGAAGTGAAGCTTTATCCTTAGAGGTATCCATGTTCATATCATACTTCTACACATGTGATCTCAATTAGCTAAGTTCAATGGAATGAAATGTCTGTTTAACATGTGAAACTGTGCTAAGCCAACTAACGGCAGTGTAATAGGTTGCATCCAGTCCAATCTTCTGCTAATCTAAAAGCCATGTCTTTTGTGAGCCCTTCATGAGCTTATGTCTTTGGCAAATCTCTCATGAGCTTATTTCAACGAGTTATGAAGTGAAGCTTTATCCGTAGAGCTATCCATGTTCATATCATACTTCTACACATGTGATCTCAATTAGCTAAGTTCAACGCAATGAAATGTCAGTTTGAAATGAGAAAGTGTGCTAAGCCACTAATGGTGGTGTAATAGGTGGAATCCAGTCCAATCTTCTGCTAATATAAAAGCCATGTCTTTTGTGAGCCCTTCATGAGCTTATGTCTTTGGTGAACCTTTCATGAGCTTATTCTAACGAGTTATGAAGTGAAGCTTTATCCTTAGAGGTATCCATGTTCATATCATACTTCTACACATGTGATCTCAATTAGCTAAGTTCAACGAAATGAAATGTCAGTTTGAAATAAGAAAGTTTGCTAAGCCAACTAATGGTGGTGTAATAGGTGGAATCTAGTCCAATCTTCTGCTAATATAAAAGCCATGTCTTTTGTGAGCCCTTCATGAGCTTATGTCTTTGGTGAACCTTTCATGAGCTTATTCTAACGAGTTATGAAGTGAAGCTTTATCCTTAGAGGTATCCATGTTCATATCATACTTCTACACATGTGATCTCAATTAGCTAAGTTCAACGGAATGAAATGTCTGTTTAACATGTGAAACTGTGCTAAGCCAACTAACGGCAGTGTAATAGGTTGCATCCAGTCCAATCTTCTGCTAATCTAAAAGCCATGTCTTTTGTGAGCCCTTCATGAGCTTATGTCTTTGGCAAATCTCTCATGAGCTTATTCTAATGAGTTATGAAGTGAAGCTTTATCCGTAGAGCTATCCATGTTCATATCATACTTCTACACATGTGATCTCAATTAGCTAAGTTTAACGCAATGAAATGTCTGTTTGACATGTGAAAGTGTGCTAAGCCAGTTAACAGCAGTGTAATAGGTTGCATCTAGTCCAATCTTCTGCTAATCTAAAAGCCATGTCTTTTGTGAGCCTCTCATGAGCTTATGTCTTTGGCAAATCTCTCATGAGCTTATTCTAACGAGTTATGAAGTGAAGCTTTATCCGTAGAGCTATCCATGTTCATATCATACTTCTACACATGTGATCTCAATTAGCTAAGTTCAACGCAATGAAATGTCTGTTTGACATGTGAAACTGTGCTAAGCCAACTAACGGCAGTGTAATAGGTTGCATCCAGTCCACTCTTCTGCTAATATAAAAGCCATGTCTTTTGTGAGCCCTTCATGAGCTTATGTCTTTGGCAAATCTCTCATGAGCTTATTCTAATGAGTTATGAAGTGAAGCTTTATCCGTAGAGCTATCCATGTTCATATCATACTTCTACACATGTGATCTCAATTAGCTAAGTTCAACGCAATGAAATGTCAGTTTGACATGTGAAACTGTGCTAAGCCAACTAACGGCAGTGTAATAGGTGGAATCTAGTCCAATCTTCTGCTAATAAAAAAGCCATGTCTTTTGTGAGCCCTTCATGAGCTTATGTCTTTGGTGAACCTTTCATGAGCTTATGTCTTTGGTGAACCTTTCATGAGCTTATTCTAACGAGTTATGAAGTGAAGCTTTATCCTTAGAGGTATCCATGTTCATATCATACTTCTACACATGTGATCTCAATTAGCTAAGTTCAACGGAATGAAATGTCTGTTTAACATGTGAAACTGTGCTAAGCCAACTAACGGCAGTGTAATAGGTTGCATCCAGTCCAATCTTCTGCTAATCTAAAAGCCATGTCTTTTGTGAGCCCTTCATGAGCTTATGTCTTTGGCAAATCTCTCATGAGCTTATTTCAACGAGTTATGAAGTGAAGCTTTATCCGTAGAGCTATCCATGTTCATATCATACTTCTACACATGTGATCTCAATTAGCTAAGTTCAACGCAATGAAATGTCAGTTTGAAATGAGAAAGTGTGCTAAGCCACTAATGGTGGTGTAATAGGTGGAATCCAGTCCAATCTTCTGCTAATATAAAAGCCATGTCTTTTGTGAGCCCTTCATGAGCTTATGTCTTTGGTGAACCTTTCATGAGCTTATTCTAACGAGTTATGAAGTGAAGCTTTATCCTTAGAGGTATCCATGTTCATATCATACTTCTACACATGTGATCTCAATTAGCTAAGTTCAACGAAATGAAATGTCAGTTTGAAATAAGAAAGTTTGCTAAGCCAACTAATGGTGGTGTAATAGGTGGAATCTAGTCCAATCTTCTGCTAATATAAAAGCCATGTCTTTTGTGAGCCCTTCATGAGCTTATGTCTTTGGTGAACCTTTCATGAGCTTATTCTAACGAGTTATGAAGTGAAGCTTTATCCTTAGAGGTATCCATGTTCATATCATACTTCTACACATGTGATCTCAATTAGCTAAGTTCAACGGAATGAAATGTCTGTTTAACATGTGAAACTGTGCTAAGCCAACTAACGGCAGTGTAATAGGTTGCATCCAGTCCAATCTTCTGCTAATCTAAAAGCCATGTCTTTTGTGAGCCCTTCATGAGCTTATGTCTTTGGCAAATCTCTCATGAGCTTATTCTAATGAGTTATGAAGTGAAGCTTTATCCGTAGAGCTATCCATGTTCATATCATACTTCTACACATGTGATCTCAATTAGCTAAGTTTAACGCAATGAAATGTCTGTTTGACATGTGAAAGTGTGCTAAGCCAGTTAACAGCAGTGTAATAGGTTGCATCTAGTCCAATCTTCTGCTAATCTAAAAGCCATGTCTTTTGTGAGCCTCTCATGAGCTTATGTCTTTGGCAAATCTCTCATGAGCTTATTCTAACGAGTTATGAAGTGAAGCTTTATCCGTAGAGCTATCCATGTTCATATCATACTTCTACACATGTGATCTCAATTAGCTAAGTTCAACGCAATGAAATGTCTGTTTGACATGTGAAACTGTGCTAAGCCAACTAACGGCAGTGTAATAGGTTGCATCCAGTCCACTCTTCTGCTAATATAAAAGCCATGTCTTTTGTGAGCCCTTCATGAGCTTATGTCTTTGGCAAATCTCTCATGAGCTTATTCTAATGAGTTATGAAGTGAAGCTTTATCCGTAGAGCTATCCATGTTCATATCATACTTCTACACATGTGATCTCAATTAGCTAAGTTCAACGCAATGAAATGTCAGTTTGACATGTGAAACTGTGCTAAGCCAACTAACGGCAGTGTAATAGGTGGAATCTAGTCCAATCTTCTGCTAATAAAAAAGCCATGTCTTTTGTGAGCCCTTCATGAGCTTATGTCTTTGGTGAACCTTTCATGAGCTTATGTCTTTGGTGAACCTTTCATGAGCTTATTCTAACGAGTTATGAAGTGAAGCTTTATCCTTAGAGGTATCCATGTTCATATCATACTTCTACACATGTGATCTCAATTAGCTAAGTTCAACGGAATGAAATGTCTGTTTAACATGTGAAACTGTGCTAAGCCAACTAACGGCAGTGTAATAGGTTGCATCCAGTCCAATCTTCTGCTAATCTAAAAGCCATGTCTTTTGTGAGCCCTTCATGAGCTTATGTCTTTGGCAAATCTCTCATGAGCTTATTTCAACGAGTTATGAAGTGAAGCTTTATCCGTAGAGCTATCCATGTTCATATCATACTTCTACACATGTGATCTCAATTAGCTAAGTTCAACGCAATGAAATGTCAGTTTGAAATGAGAAAGTGTGCTAAGCCACTAATGGTGGTGTAATAGGTGGAATCCAGTCCAATCTTCTGCTAATATAAAAGCCATGTCTTTTGTGAGCCCTTCATGAGCTTATGTCTTTGGTGAACCTTTCATGAGCTTATTCTAACGAGTTATGAAGTGAAGCTTTATCCTTAGAGGTATCCATGTTCATATCATACTTCTACACATGTGATCTCAATTAGCTAAGTTCAACGAAATGAAATGTCAGTTTGAAATAAGAAAGTTTGCTAAGCCAACTAATGGTGGTGTAATAGGTGGAATCTAGTCCAATCTTCTGCTAATATAAAAGCCATGTCTTTTGTGAGCCCTTCATGAGCTTATGTCTTTGGTGAACCTTTCATGAGCTTATTCTAACGAGTTATGAAGTGAAGCTTTATCCTTAGAGGTATCCATGTTCATATCATACTTCTACACATGTGATCTCAATTAGCTAAGTTCAACGGAATGAAATGTCTGTTTAACATGTGAAACTGTGCTAAGCCAACTAACGGCAGTGTAATAGGTTGCATCCAGTCCAATCTTCTGCTAATCTAAAAGCCATGTCTTTTGTGAGCCCTTCATGAGCTTATGTCTTTGGCAAATCTCTCATGAGCTTATTCTAATGAGTTATGAAGTGAAGCTTTATCCGTAGAGCTATCCATGTTCATATCATACTTCTACACATGTGATCTCAATTAGCTAAGTTTAACGCAATGAAATGTCTGTTTGACATGTGAAAGTGTGCTAAGCCAGTTAACAGCAGTGTAATAGGTTGCATCTAGTCCAATCTTCTGCTAATCTAAAAGCCATGTCTTTTGTGAGCCTCTCATGAGCTTATGTCTTTGGCAAATCTCTCATGAGCTTATTCTAACGAGTTATGAAGTGAAGCTTTATCCGTAGAGCTATCCATGTTCATATCATACTTCTACACATGTGATCTCAATTAGCTAAGTTCAACGCAATGAAATGTCTGTTTGACATGTGAAACTGTGCTAAGCCAACTCACGGCAGTGTAATAGGTTGCATCCAGTCCACTCTTCTGCTAATATAAAAGCCATGTCTTTTGTGAGCCCTTCATGAGCTTATGTCTTTGGCAAATCTCTCATGAGCTTATTCTAATGAGTTATGAAGTGAAGCTTTATCCGTAGAGCTATCCATGTTCATATCATACTTCTACACATGTGATCTCAATTAGCTAAGTTCAACGCAATGAAATGTCAGTTTGACATGTGAAACTGTGCTAAGCCAACTAACGGCAGTGTAATAGGTGGAATCTAGTCCAATCTTCTGCTAATAAAAAAGCCATGTCTTTTGTGAGCCCTTCATGAGCTTATGTCTTTGGTGAACCTTTCATGAGCTTATTCTAACGAGTTATGAAGTGAAGCTTTATCCTTAGAGGTATCCATGTTCATATCATACTTCTACACATGTGATCTCAATTACCTAAGTTCAACGGAATGAAATATCTGTTTAACATGTGAAACTGTGCTAAGCCAACTAACGGCAGTGTAATAGGTTGCATCCAGTCCAATCTTCTGCTAATCTAAAAGCCATGTCTTTTGTGAGCCCTTCATGAGCTTATGTCTTTGGCAAATCTCTCATGAGCTTATTTCAACGAGTTATGAAGTGAAGCTTTATCCGTAGAGCTATCCATGTTCATATCATACTTCTACACATGTGATCTCAATTAGCTAAGTTCAACACAATGAAATGTCTGTTTGACATGTGAAACTGTGCTAAGCCAACTAACGGCAGTGTAATAGGTTGCATCCAGTCCAATCTTCTGCTAATCTAAAAGCCTTGTCATTTTTGAGCTCTTTATGAGCTTATTTCTTTGGTAAACCTTGAATGAGCTTATTCTAATGAGTTATGAAATGAAGCTTGATCCTTAGAGCTATCCATGTTCATATCATACTTCTACACATGTGATCTCAATTAGCTAAGTTCAACGCAATGAAATGTCAGTTTGAAATGAGAAAGTGTGCTAAGCCACTAATGGTGGTGTAATAGGTGGAATCCAGTCCAATCTTCTGCTAATATAAAAGCCATGTCTTTTGTGAGCCCTTCATGAGCTTATGTCTTTGGCGAATCTTTCATGAACTTATTCTAACGAGTTATGAAGTGAAGCTTTATCCATAGAGCTATCCATGTTCATATCATACTTATACACATGTTATCTCAATTAGCTAAGTTCAACGCAATGAAATGTCTGTTTAACATGTGAAACTGTGCTAAGCCAACTAACGGCAGTGTAATAGGTTGCATCCAGTCCAATCTTCTGCTAATATAAAAGCCATGTTTTTTGTGAGCCCTTCATGAGCTTATGTCTTTGGAAAATCTCTCATGAGCTTATTCTAACGAGTTATGAAGTGAAGCTTTATCTGTAGAGCTATCCATGTTCATATCATACTTATACACATGTTATCTCAATTAGCTAAGTTCAATGCAATGAAATGTCTGTTTAACATGTGAAACTGTGCTAAGCCAACTAACGGCAGTGTAATAGGTTGCATCCAGCCCAATCTTCTACTAATCTAAAAGCCTTGTCATTTTTGAGCCCTTCATGAGCTTATGTCTTTGGTAAACCTTGAATGAGCTTATTCTAACGAGTTATGAAATGAAGCTTGATCCTTAGAGCTATCCATGTTCATATCATACTTCTACACATATGATCTCAATTAGCTAAGTTCAACGCAATGAAATGTCAGTTTGAAATAAGAAAGTTTGCTAAGCCAACTAATGGTGGTGTAATAGGTGGAATCTAGTCCAATCTTCTGCTAATATAAAAGCCATGTCTTTTGTGAGCCCTTCATGAGCTTATGTCTTTGGTGAACCTTTCATGAGCTTATTCTAACGAGTTATGAAGTGAAGCTTTATCCTTAGAGGTATCAATGTTCATATCATACTTCTACACATGTGATCTCAATTAGCTAAGTTCAACGGAATGAAATGTCTGTTTAACATGTGAAACTGTGCTAAGCCAACTAACGGCAGTGTAATAGGTTGCATCCAGTCCAATCTTCTGCTAATCTAAAAGCCATGTCTTTTGTGAGCCCTTCATGAGCTTATGTCTTTGGCAAATCTCTCATGAGCTTATTCTAATGAGTTATGAAGTGAAGCTTTATCCGTAGAGCTATCCATGTTCATATCATACTTCTACACATGTGATCTCAATTAGCTAAGTTCAACGCAATGAAATGTCTGTTTGACATGTGAAAGTGTGCTAAGCCAGTTAACAGCAGTGTAATAGGTTGCATCTAGTCCAATCTTCTGCTAATATAAAAGCCATGTCTTTTGTGAGCCTCTCATGAGCTTATGTCTTTGGCAAATCTCTCATGAGCTTATTCTAACGAGTTATAAAGTGAAGCTTTATCCGTAGAGCTATCCATGTTCATATCATACTTCTACACATGTGATCTCAATTAGCTAAGTTCAACGCAATGAAATGTCTGTTTGACATGTGAAACTGTGCTAAGCCAACTAACGGCAATGTAATAGGTTGCATCCAGTACAATCTTCTGCTAATATAAAAGCCTTGTCATTTTTGAGCCCTTCATGAGCTTATGTCTTTGGCAAATCTCTCATGAGCTTATTCTAATGAGTTATGAAGTGAAGCTTTATCCGTAGAGCTATCCATGTTCATATCATACTTCTACACATGTGATCTCAATTAGCTAAGTTTAACGCAATGAAATGTCTGTTTGACATGTGAAAGTGTGCTAAGCCAGTTAACAGCAGTGTAATAGGTTGCATCTAGTCCAATCTTCTGCTAATCTAAAAGCCATGTCTTTTGTGAGCCTCTCATGAGCTTATGTCTTTGGCAAATCTCTCATGAGCTTATTCTAACGAGTTATGAAGTGAAGCTTTATCCGTAGAGCTATCCATGTTCATATCATACTTCTACACATGTGATCTCAATTAGCTAAGTTCAACGCAATGAAATGTCTGTTTGACATGTGAAACTGTGCTAAGCCAACTCACGGCAGTGTAATAGGTTGCATCCAGTCCACTCTTCTGCTAATATAAAAGCCATGTCTTTTGTGAGCCCTTCATGAGCTTATGTCTTTGGCAAATCTCTCATGAGCTTATTCTAATGAGTTATGAAGTGAAGCTTTATCCGTAGAGCTATCCATGTTCATATCATACTTCTACACATGTGATCTCAATTAGCTAAGTTCAACGCAATGAAATGTCAGTTTGACATGTGAAACTGTGCTAAGCCAACTAACGGCAGTGTAATAGGTGGAATCTAGTCCAATCTTCTGCTAATAAAAAAGCCATGTCTTTTGTGAGCCCTTCATGAGCTTATGTCTTTGGTGAACCTTTCATGAGCTTATTCTAACGAGTTATGAAGTGAAGCTTTATCCTTAGAGGTATCCATGTTCATATCATACTTCTACACATGTGATCTCAATTACCTAAGTTCAACGGAATGAAATATCTGTTTAACATGTGAAACTGTGCTAAGCCAACTAACGGCAGTGTAATAGGTTGCATCCAGTCCAATCTTCTGCTAATCTAAAAGCCATGTCTTTTGTGAGCCCTTCATGAGCTTATGTCTTTGGCAAATCTCTCATGAGCTTATTTCAACGAGTTATGAAGTGAAGCTTTATCCGTAGAGCTATCCATGTTCATATCATACTTCTACACATGTGATCTCAATTAGCTAAGTTCAACACAATGAAATGTCTGTTTGACATGTGAAACTGTGCTAAGCCAACTAACGGCAGTGTAATAGGTTGCATCCAGTCCAATCTTCTGCTAATCTAAAAGCCTTGTCATTTTTGAGCTCTTTATGAGCTTATTTCTTTGGTAAACCTTGAATGAGCTTATTCTAATGAGTTATGAAATGAAGCTTGATCCTTAGAGCTATCCATGTTCATATCATACTTCTACACATGTGATCTCAATTAGCTAAGTTCAACGCAATGAAATGTCAGTTTGAAATGAGAAAGTGTGCTAAGCCACTAATGGTGGTGTAATAGGTGGAATCCAGTCCAATCTTCTGCTAATATAAAAGCCATGTCTTTTGTGAGCCCTTCATGAGCTTATGTCTTTGGCGAATCTTTCATGAACTTATTCTAACGAGTTATGAAGTGAAGCTTTATCCATAGAGCTATCCATGTTCATATCATACTTATACACATGTTATCTCAATTAGCTAAGTTCAACGCAATGAAATGTCTGTTTAACATGTGAAACTGTGCTAAGCCAACTAACGGCAGTGTAATAGGTTGCATCCAGTCCAATCTTCTGCTAATATAAAAGCCATGTTTTTTGTGAGCCCTTCATGAGCTTATGTCTTTGGAAAATCTCTCATGAGCTTATTCTAACGAGTTATGAAGTGAAGCTTTATCTGTAGAGCTATCCATGTTCATATCATACTTATACACATGTTATCTCAATTAGCTAAGTTCAATGCAATGAAATGTCTGTTTAACATGTGAAACTGTGCTAAGCCAACTAACGGCAGTGTAATAGGTTGCATCCAGCCCAATCTTCTACTAATCTAAAAGCCTTGTCATTTTTGAGCCCTTCATGAGCTTATGTCTTTGGTAAACCTTGAATGAGCTTATTCTAACGAGTTATGAAATGAAGCTTGATCCTTAGAGCTATCCATGTTCATATCATACTTCTACACATATGATCTCAATTAGCTAAGTTCAACGCAATGAAATGTCAGTTTGAAATAAGAAAGTTTGCTAAGCCAACTAATGGTGGTGTAATAGGTGGAATCTAGTCCAATCTTCTGCTAATATAAAAGCCATGTCTTTTGTGAGCCCTTCATGAGCTTATGTCTTTGGTGAACCTTTCATGAGCTTATTCTAACGAGTTATGAAGTGAAGCTTTATCCTTAGAGGTATCAATGTTCATATCATACTTCTACACATGTGATCTCAATTAGCTAAGTTCAACGGAATGAAATGTCTGTTTAACATGTGAAACTGTGCTAAGCCAACTAACGGCAGTGTAATAGGTTGCATCCAGTCCAATCTTCTGCTAATCTAAAAGCCATGTCTTTTGTGAGCCCTTCATGAGCTTATGTCTTTGGCAAATCTCTCATGAGCTTATTCTAATGAGTTATGAAGTGAAGCTTTATCCGTAGAGCTATCCATGTTCATATCATACTTCTACACATGTGATCTCAATTAGCTAAGTTCAACGCAATGAAATGTCTGTTTGACATGTGAAAGTGTGCTAAGCCAGTTAACAGCAGTGTAATAGGTTGCATCTAGTCCAATCTTCTGCTAATATAAAAGCCATGTCTTTTGTGAGCCTCTCATGAGCTTATGTCTTTGGCAAATCTCTCATGAGCTTATTCTAACGAGTTATAAAGTGAAGCTTTATCCGTAGAGCTATCCATGTTCATATCATACTTTTACACATGTGATCTCAATTAGCTAAGTTCAACGCAATGAAATGTCTGTTTGACATGTGAAACTGTGCTAAGCCAACTAACGGCAGTGTAATAGGTTGCATCCAGTCCACTCTTCTGCTAATATAAAAGCCATGTCTTTTGTGAGCCTCTCATGAGCTTATGTCTTTGGCAAATCTCTCATGAGCTTATTCTAACGAGTTATGAAGTGAAGCTTTATCCGTAGAGCTATCCATGTTCATATCATACTTCTACACATGTGATCTCAATTAGCTAAGTTCAACGCAATGAAATGTCTGTTTGACATGTGAAACTGTGCTGAGCCAACTAACGGCAGTGTAATAGGTTGCATCCAGTCCACTCTTCTGCTAATATAAAAGCCATGTCTTTTGTGAGCCCTTCATGAGCTTATGTCTTTGGCTAATCTCTCATGAGCTTATTCTAACGAGTTATAAAGTGAAGCTTTATCCGTAGAGCTATCCATGTTCATATCATACTTCTACACATGTGATCTCAATTAGCTAAGTTCAACGCAATGAAATGTCTGTTTGACATGTGAAACTGTGCTAAGCCAACTAACGGCAATGTAATAGGTTGCATCCAGTACAATCTTCTGCTAATATAAAAGCCTTGTCATTTTTGAGCCCTTCATGAGCTTATGTCTTTTGTAAACCTTGAATGAGCTTATTCTAACGAGTTATGAAATGAAGCTTGATCCTTAGAGCTATCCATGTTCATATCATACTTCTACACATGTGATCTCAATTCGCTAAGTTCAACGCAATGAAATGTCTGTTTGACATGTGAAACTGTGCTAAGCCAACTAACGGCAGTGTAATAGGTTGCATCCAGTCCACTCTTCTGCTAATATAAAAGCCATGTCTTTTGTGAGCCCTTCATGAGCTTATGTCTTTGGCAAATCTCTCATGAGCTTATTCTAACGAGTTATGAAGTGAAGCTTTATCCGTAGAGCTATCCATGTTCATATCATACTTCTACACATGTGATCTCAATTAGCTAAGTTCAACGCAATGAAATGTCTGTTTGACATGTGAAACTGTGCTAAGCCAACTAACGGCAGTGTAATAGGTTGCATCCAGTACAATCTTCTGCTAATCTAAAAGCCTTGTCATTTTTGAGCCCTTCATGAGCTTATGTCTTTTGTAAACCTTGAATGAGCTTATTCTAACGAGTTATGAAATGAAGCTTGATCCTTAGAGCTATCCATGTTCATATCATACTTCTACACATGTGATCTCAATTCGCTAAGTTCAACGCAATGAAATGTCTGTTTGACATGTGAAACTGTGCTAAGCCAACTAACGGCAGTGTAATAGGTTGCATCCAGTCCAATCTTCTGCTAATATAAAAGCCATGTCTTTTGTGAGCCCTTCATGAGCTTATGTCTTTGGCAAATCTCTCATGAGCTTATTTCAACGAGTTATGAAGTGAAGCTTTATCCGTAGAGCTATCCATGTTCATATCATACTTCTACACATGTGATCTCAATTAGCTAAGTTCAACGCAATGAAATGTCTGTTTGACATGTGAAAGTGCGCTAAGCCAACTAACGGCAGTGTAATAGGTTGCATCCAGTCCAATCTTCTGTTAATCTAAAAGCCTTGTAATTATTGAGCTCTTCATGAGCTTATGTCTTTGGTGAACCTTGAATGAGATTATTCTAACGAGTTATGAACTGGAGCTTGATCCTTAGAGCTATCCATGTTCATATCATACTTCTACACATGTGATCTCAATTAGCTAAGTTCAACACAATGAAATGTCTGTTTGACATGTGAAACTGTGCTAAGCCAACTAACGGCAGTGTAATAGGTTGCATCCAGTCCAATCTTCTGCTAATCTAAAAGCCTTGTCATTTTTGAGCTCTTCATAAGCTTATTTCTTTGGTAAACCTTGAATGAGCTTATTCTAACGAGTTATGAAATGAAGCTTGATCCTTAGAGCTATCCATGTTCATATCATACTTCTACACATGTGATCTCAATTAGCTAAGTTCAACGCAATGAAATGTCAGTTTGAAATGAGAAAGTGTGCTAAGCCACTAATGGTGGTGTAATAGGTGGAATCCAGTCCAATCTTCTGCTAATATAAAAGCCATGTCTTTTGTGAGCCCTTCATGAGCTTATGTCTTTGGCGAATCTTTCATGAACTTATTCTAACGAGTTATGAAGTGAAGCTTTATCCATAGAGCTATCCATGTTCATATCATACTTATACACATGTTATCTCAATTAGCTAAGTTCAACGCAATGAAATGTCTGTTTAACATGTGAAACTGTGCTAAGCCAACTAACGGCAGTGTAATAGGTTGCATCCAGTCCAATCTTCTGCTAATATAAAAGCCATGTCTTTTGTGAGCCCTTCATGAGCTTATGTCTTTGGAAAATCTCTCATGAGCTTATTCTAACGAGTTATGAAGTGAAGCTTTATCTGTAGAGCTATCCATGTTCATATCATACTTATACACATGTTATCTCAATTAGCTAAGTTCAATGCAATGAAATGTCTGTTTAACATGTGAAACTGTGCTAAGCCAACTAACGGCAGTGTAATAGGTTGCATCCAGCCCAATCTTCTACTAATCTAAAAGCCTTGTCATTTTTGAGCCCTTCATGAGCTTATGTCTTTGGTAAACCTTGAATGAGCTTATTCTAACGAGTTATGAAATGAAGCTTGATCCTTAGAGCTATCCATGTTCATATCATACTTCTACACATGTTATCTCAATTAGCTAAGTTCAACGCAATGAAATGTCAGTTTGAAATAAGAAAGTTTGCTAAGCCAACTAATGGTGGTGTAATAGGTGGAATCTAGTCCAATCTTCTGCTAATATAAAAGCCATGTCTTTTGTGAGCCCTTCATGAGCTTATGTCTTTGGTGAACCTTTCATGAGCTTATTCTAACGAGTTATGAAGTGAAGCTTTATCCTTAGAGGTATCCATGTTCATATCATACTTCTACACATGTGATCTCAATTAGCTAAGTTCAACGGAATGAAATGTCTGTTTAACATGTGAAACTGTGCTAAGCCAACTAACGGCAGTGTAATAGGTTGCATCCAGTCCAATCTTCTGCTAATATAAAAGCCATGTCTTTTGTGAGCCCTTCATGAGCTTATGTCTTTGGCAAATCTCTCATGAGCTTATTCTAATGAGTTATGAAGTGAAGCTTTATCCGTAGAGCTATCCATGTTCATATCATACTTCTACACATGTGATCTCAATTAGCTAAGTTCAACGGAATGAAATGTCTGTTTAACATGTGAAACTGTGCTAAGCCAACTAACGGCAGTGTAATAGGTTGCATCCAGACCAATCTTCTGCTAATCTAAAAGCCATGTCTTTTGTGAGCCCTTCATGAGCTTATGTCTTTGGCAAATCTCTCATGAGCTTATTCTAATGAGTTATGAAGTGAAGCTTTATCCGTAGAGCTATCCATGTTCATATCATACTTCTACACATGTGATCTTAATTAGCTAAGTTCAACGCAATGAAATGTCTGTTTGACATGTGAAAGTGTGCTAAGCCAGTTAACAGCAGTGTAATAGGTTGCATCTAGTCCAATCTTCTGCTAATATAAAAGCCATGTCTTTTGTGAGCCTCTCATGAGCTTATGTCTTTGGCAAATCTCTCATGAGCTTATTCTAACGAGTTATGAAGTGAAGCTTTATCCGTAGAGCTATCCATGTTCATATCATACTTCTACACATGTGATCTCAATTAGCTAAGTTCAACGCAATGAAATATCTGTTTGACATGTGAAACTGTGCTAAGCCAACTAACGGCAGTGTAATAGGTTGCATCCAGTCCACTCTTCTGCTAATATAAAAGCCATGTCTTTTGTGAGCCCTTCATGAGCTTATGTCTTTGGCAAATCTCTCATGAGCTTATTCTAACGAGTTATGAAGTGAAGCTTTATCCGTAGAGCTATCCATGTTCATATCATACTTCTACACATGTGATCTCAATTAGCTAAGTTCAACGCAATGAAATGTCTGTTTGACATGTGAAACTGTGCTAAGCCAACTAACGGCAGTGTAATAGGTTGCATCCAGTACAATCTTCTGCTAATCTAAAAGCCTTGTCATTTTTGAGCCCTTCATGAGCTTATGTCTTTTGTAAACCTTGAATGAGCTTATTCTAACGAGTTATGAAATGAAGCTTGATCCTTAGAGCTATCCATGTTCATATCATACTTCTACACATGTGATCTCAATTCGCTAAGTTCAACGCAATGAAATGTCTGTTTGACATGTGAAACTGTGCTAAGCCAACTAACGGCAGTGTAATAGGTTGCATCCAGTCCAATCTTCTGCTAATATAAAAGCCAAGTCTTTTGTGAGCCCTTCATGAGCTTATGTCTTTGGCAAATCTCTCATGAGCTTATTTCAACGAGTTATGAAGTGAAGCTTTATCCGTAGAGCTATCCATGTTCATATCATACTTCTACACATGTGATCTCAATTAGCTAAGTTCAACGCAATGAAATGTCTGTTTGACATGTGAAAGTGCGCTAAGCCAACTAACGGCAGTGTAATAGGTTGCATCCAGTCCAATCTTCTGTTAATCTAAAAGCCTTGTAATTATTGAGCTCTTCATGAGCTTATGTCTTTGGTGAACCTTGAATGAGATTATTCTAACGAGTTATGAACTGGAGCTTGATCCTTAGAGCTATCCATGTTCATATCATACTTCTACACATGTGATCTCAATTAGCTAAGTTCAACACAATGAAATGTCTGTTTGACATGTGAAACTGTGCTAAGCCAACTAACGGCAGTGTAATAGGTTGCATCCAGTCCAATCTTCTGCTAATCTAAAAGCCTTGTCATTTTTGAGCTCTTCATGAGCTTATTTCTTTGGTAAACCTTGAATGAGCTTATTCTAACGAGTTATGAAATGAAGCTTGATCCTTAGAGCTATCCATGTTCATATCATACTTCTACACATGTGATCTCAATTAGCTAAGTTCAACGCAATGAAATGTCAGTTTGAAATGAGAAAGTGTGCTAAGCCACTAATGGTGGTGTAATAGGTGGAATCCAGTCCAATCTTCTGCTAATATAAAAGCCATGTCTTTTGTGAGCCCTTCATGAGCTTATGTCTTTGGCGAATCTTTCATGAACTTATTCTAACGAGTTATGAAGTGAAGCTTTATCCATAGAGCTATCCATGTTCATATCATACTTATACACATGTTATCTCAATTAGCTAAGTTCAACGCAATGAAATGTCTGTTTAACATGTGAAACTGTGCTAAGCCAACTAACGGCAGTGTAATAGGTTGCATCCAGTCCAATCTTCTGCTAATATAAAAGCCATGTCTTTTGTGAGCCCTTCATGAGCTTATGTCTTTGGAAAATCTCTCATGAGCTTATTCTAACGAGTTATGAAGTGAAGCTTTATCTGTAGAGCTATCCATGTTCATATCATACTTATACACATGTTATCTCAATTAGCTAAGTTCAATGCAATGAAATGTCTGTTTAACATGTGAAACTGTGCTAAGCCAACTAACGGCAGTGTAATAGGTTGCATCCAGCCCAATCTTCTACTAATCTAAAAGCCTTGTCATTTTTGAGCCCTTCATGAGCTTATGTCTTTGGTAAACCTTGAATGAGCTTATTCTAACGAGTTATGAAATGAAGCTTGATCCTTAGAGCTATCCATGTTCATATCATACTTCTACACATGTTATCTCAATTAGCTAAGTTCAACGCAATGAAATGTCAGTTTGAAATAAGAAAGTTTGCTAAGCCAACTAATGGTGGTGTAATAGGTGGAATCTAGTCCAATCTTCTGCTAATATAAAAGCCATGTCTTTTGTGAGCCCTTCATGAGCTTATGTCTTTGGTGAACCTTTCATGAGCTTATTCTAACGAGTTATGAAGTGAAGCTTTATCCTTAGAGGTATCCATGTTCATATCATACTTCTACACATGTGATCTCAATTAGCTAAGTTCAACGGAATGAAATGTCTGTTTAACATGTGAAACTGTGCTAAGCCAACTAACGGCAGTGTAATAGGTTGCATCCAGTCCAATCTTCTGCTAATCTAAAAGCCATGTCTTTTGTGAGCCCTTCATGAGCTTATGTCTTTGGCAAATCTCTCATGAGCTTATTCTAATGAGTTATGAAGTGAAGCTTTATCCGTAGAGCTATCCATGTTCATATCATACTTCTACACATGTGATCTCAATTAGCTAAGTTCAACGCAATGAAATGTCTGTTTGACATGTGAAACTGTGCTAAGCCAACTAACGGCAGTGTAATAGGTTGCATCCAGTACAATCTTCTACTAATCTAAAAGCCTTGTCATTTTTGAGCCCTTCATGAGCTTATGTCTTTTGTAAACCTTGAATGAGCTTATTCTAACGAGTTATGAAATGAAGCTTGATCCTTAGAGCTATCCATGTTCATATCATACTTCTACACATGTGATCTCAATTCGCTAAGTTCAACGCAATGAAATGTCAGTTTGAAATGAGAAAGTGTGCTAAGCCAACTAACGGCGGTGTAATAGGTTGCATCCAGTCCAATCTTCTGCTAATATAAAAGCCATGTCTTTTGTGAGCCCTTCATGAGCTTATGTCTTTGGCAAATCTCTCATGAGCTTATTCTAACGAGTTATGAAGTGAAGCTTTATCCGTAGAGCTATCCATGTTCATATCATACTTATACACATGTGATCTCAATTAGCTAAGTTCAACGCAATGAAATGTCTGTTTGACATGTGAAAGTGCGCTAAGCCAACTAACGGCAGTGTAATAGGTTGCGTCCAGTCCAATCTTCTACTAATCTAAAAGCCTTGTCATATTTGAGCCCTTCATGAGCTTATGTCTTTGGTAAACCTTGAATGAGCTTATTCTAACGAGTTATGAAATGAAGCTTGATCCTTAGAGCTATCCATGTTCATATCATACTTCTACACATGTGATCTCAATTATCTAAGTTCAACGCAATAAAATGTATGTTTGACATGTGAAAGTGTTGTAAGCAAGTTAACAGTAGTATAATAGGCTACATCAGTCCAATCTTCTGTTAATCTAAAAGCCATGTCTTTTGTGAGCCCTTCATGAGCTTATGTCTTTGGAAAATCTCTCATGAGCTTATTCTAACGAGTTATGAAGTGAAGCTTTATCTGTAGAGCTATCCATGTTCATATCATACTTATACACATGTTATCTCAATTAGCTAAGTTCAATGCAATGAAATGTCTGTTTAACATGTGAAACTGTGCTAAGCCAACTAACGGCAGTGTAATAGGTTGCATCCAGCCCAATCTTCTACTAATCTAAAAGCCTTGTCATTTTTGAGCCCTTCATGAGCTTATGTCTTTGGTAAACCTTGAATGAGCTTATTCTAACGAGTTATGAAATGAAGCTTGATCCTTAGAGCTATCCATGTTCATATCATACTTCTACACATGTTATCTCAATTAGCTAAGTTCAACGCAATGAAATGTCAGTTTGAAATAAGAAAGTTTGCTAAGCCAACTAATGGTGGTGTAATAGGTGGAATCTAGTCCAATCTTCTGCTAATATAAAAGCCATGTCTTTTGTGAGCCCTTCATGAGCTTATGTCTTTGGTGAACCTTTCATGAGCTTATTCTAACGAGTTATGAAGTGAAGCTTTATCCTTAGAGGTATCCATGTTCATATCATACTTCTACACATGTGATCTCAATTAGCTAAGTTCAACGCAATGAAATGTCTGTTTGACATGTGAAACTGTGCTAAGCCAACTAACGGCAGTGTAATAGGTTGCATCCAGTCCACTCTTCTGCTAATATAAAAGCCATGTCTTTTGTGAGCCCTTCATGAGCTTATGTCTTTGGCAAATCTCTCATGAGCTTATTCTAACGAGTTATGAAGTGAAGCTTTATCCGTAGAGCTATCCATGTTCATATCATACTTCTACACATGTGATCTCAATTAGCTAAGTTCAACGCAATGAAATGTCTGTTTGACATGTGAAACTGTGCTAAGCCAACTAACGGCAGTGTAATAGGTTGCATCCAGTACAATCTTCTACTAATCTAAAAGCCTTGTCATTTTTGAGCCCTTCATGAGCTTATGTCTTTTGTAAACCTTGAATGAGCTTATTCTAACGAGTTATGAAATGAAGCTTGATCCTTAGAGCTATCCATGTTCATATCATACTTCTACACATGTGATCTCAATTCGCTAAGTTCAACGCAATGAAATGTCAGTTTGAAATGAGAAAGTGTGCTAAGCCAACTAACGGCGGTGTAATAGGTTGCATCCAGTCCAATCTTCTGCTAATATAAAAGCCATGTCTTTTGTGAGCCCTTCATGAGCTTATGTCTTTGGCAAATCTCTCATGAGCTTATTCTAACGAGTTATGAAGTGAAGCTTTATCCGTAGAGCTATCCATGTTCATATCATACTTATACACATGTGATCTCAATTAGCTAAGTTCAACGCAATGAAATGTCTGTTTGACATGTGAAAGTGCGCTAAGCCAACTAACGGCAGTGTAATAGGTTGCGTCCAGTCCAATCTTCTACTAATCTAAAAGCCTTGTCATATTTGAGCCCTTCATGAGCTTATGTCTTTGGTAAACCTTGAATGAGCTTATTCTAACGAGTTATGAAATGAAGCTTGATCCTTAGAGCTATCCATGTTCATATCATACTTCTACACATGTGATCTCAATTATCTAAGTTCAACGCAATAAAATGTATGTTTGACATGTGAAAGTGTTGTAAGCAAGTTAACAGTAGTATAATAGGCTACATCAGTCCAATCTTCTGTTAATCTAAAAGCCATGTCTTTTGTGAGCCCTTCATGAGCTTATGTCTTTGGTGAACCTTTCATGAGCTTATTCTAACGAGTTATGAAGTGGAGCTTGATCCTTAGAGCTATCCATGTTCATATCATACTTCTACACATGTGATCTCAATTAGCTAAGTTCAACGCAATAAAATGTATGTTTGACATGTGAAAGTGTTGTAAGCAAGTTAACAACAGTATAATAGGCTACATCAGTCCAATCTTCTGGTAATCTAAAAGCCATGTCTTTTGTGAGCCCTTCATGAGCTTATGTCTTTGGTGAACCTTTCATGAGCTTATTCTAACGAGTTATGAAGTGGAGCTTGATCCTTAGAGCTATCCATGTTCATATCATACTTCTACACATGTGATCTCAATTAGCTAAGTTCAACGCAATGAAATGTTAGTTTGAAATGAGAAAGTGTGCTAAGCCAACTAATGGTGGTGTAATAGGTGGAATCCAGTCCAATCTTCTGCTAATATAAAAGCCATGTCTTTTGTGAGCCCTTCATGAGCTTATGTCTTTGGCGAATCTTTCATGAACTTATTCTAACGAGTTATGAAGTGAAGCTTTATCCATAGAGCTATCCATGTTCATATCATACTTATACACATGTGATCTCAATTAGCTAAGTTCAACGCAATGAAATGTCTGTTTAACATGTGAAACTGTGCTAAGCCAACTAACGGCAGTGTAATAGGCTGCATCCAGTCCAATATTCTGCTAATCTAAAAGCCATGTCTTTTGTGAGCCCTTCATGAGCTTATGTCTTTGGTGAACCTTTCATGAGCTTATTCTAACGAGTTATGAAGTGAAGCTTGATCCTTAGAGCTATCCATGTTCATATCATACTTCTACACATGTGATCTCAATTATCTAAGTTCAACGCAATAAAATGTATGTTTGACATGTGAAAGTGTTGTAAGCAAGTTAACAGTAGTATAATAGGCTACATCAGTCCAATCTTCTGCTAATCTAAAAGCCATGTCTTTTGTGAGCCCTTCCTGAGCTTATGTCTTTGGTGAACCTTTCATGAGCTTATTCTAACGAGTTATGAAGTGGAGCTTGATCCTTAGAGCTATCCATGTTCATATCATACTTCTACACATGTGATCTCAATTCGCTAAGTTCAACGCAATGAAATGTCAGTTTGAAATGAGAAAGTGTGCTAAGCCAACTAACGGCGGTGTAATAGGTTGCATCCAGTCCAATCTTCTGCTAATATAAAAGCCATGTCTTTTGTGAGCCCTTCATGAGCTTATGTCTTTGGCAAATCTCTCATGAGCTTATTCTAACGAGTTATGAAGTGAAGCTTTATCCGTAGAGCTATCCATGTTCATATCATACTTATACACATGTGATCTCAATTAGCTAAGTTCAACGCAATGAAATGTCTGTTTGACATGTGAAAGTGCGCTAAGCCAACTAACGGCAGTGTAATAGGTTGCGTCCAGTCCAATCTTCTACTAATCTAAAAGCCTTGTCATATTTGAGCCCTTCATGAGCTTATGTCTTTGGTAAACCTTGAATGAGCTTATTCTAACGAGTTATGAAATGAAGCTTGATCCTTAGAGCTATCCATGTTCATATCATACTTCTACACATGTGATCTCAATTATCTAAGTTCAACGCAATAAAATGTATGTTTGACATGTGAAAGTGTTGTAAGCAAGTTAACAGTAGTATAATAGGCTACATCAGTCCAATCTTCTGTTAATCTAAAAGCCATGTCTTTTGTGAGCCCTTCATGAGCTTATGTCTTTGGTGAACCTTTCATGAGCTTATTCTAACGAGTTATGAAGTGGAGCTTGATCCTTAGAGCTATCCATGTTCATATCATACTTCTACACATGTGATCTCAATTAGCTAAGTTCAACGCAATAAAATGTATGTTTGACATGTGAAAGTGTTGTAAGCAAGTTAACAACAGTATAATAGGCTACATCAGTCCAATCTTCTGGTAATCTAAAAGCCATGTCTTTTGTGAGCCCTTCATGAGCTTATGTCTTTGGTGAACCTTTCATGAGCTTATTCTAACGAGTTATGAAGTGGAGCTTGATCCTTAGAGCTATCCATGTTCATATCATACTTCTACACATGTGATCTCAATTAGCTAAGTTCAACGCAATGAAATGTTAGTTTGAAATGAGAAAGTGTGCTAAGCCAACTAATGGTGGTGTAATAGGTGGAATCCAGTCCAATCTTCTGCTAATATAAAAGCCATGTCTTTTGTGAGCCCTTCATGAGCTTATGTCTTTGGCGAATCTTTCATGAACTTATTCTAACGAGTTATGAAGTGAAGCTTTATCCATAGAGCTATCCATGTTCATATCATACTTATACACATGTGATCTCAATTAGCTAAGTTCAACGCAATGAAATGTCTGTTTAACATGTGAAACTGTGCTAAGCCAACTAACGGCAGTGTAATAGGCTGCATCCAGTCCAATATTCTGCTAATCTAAAAGCCATGTCTTTTGTGAGCCCTTCATGAGCTTATGTCTTTGGTGAACCTTTCATGAGCTTATTCTAACGAGTTATGAAGTGAAGCTTGATCCTTAGAGCTATCCATGTTCATATCATACTTCTACACATGTGATCTCAATTATCTAAGTTCAACGCAATAAAATGTATGTTTGACATGTGAAAGTGTTGTAAGCAAGTTAACAGTAGTATAATAGGCTACATCAGTCCAATCTTCTGCTAATCTAAAAGCCCTGTCTTTTGTGAGCCCTTCCTGAGCTTATGTCTTTGGTGAACCTTTCATGAGCTTATTCTAACGAGTTATGAAGTGGAGCTTGATCCTTAGAGCTATCCATGTTCATATCATACTTCTACACATGTGATCTCAATTCGCTAAGTTCAACGCAATGAAATGTCAGTTTGAAATGAGAAAGTGTGCTAAGCCAACTAACGGCGGTGTAATAGGTTGCATCCAGTCCAATCTTCTGCTAATATAAAAGCCATGTCTTTTGTGAGCCCTTCATGAGCTTATGTCTTTGGCAAATCTCTCATGAGCTTATTCTAACGAGTTATGAAGTGAAGCTTTATCCGTAGAGCTATCCATGTTCATATCATACTTATACACATGTGATCTCAATTAGCTAAGTTCAACGCAATGAAATGTCTGTTTGACATGTGAAAGTGCGCTAAGCCAACTAACGGCAGTGTAATAGGTTGCGTCCAGTCCAATCTTCTACTAATCTAAAAGCCTTGTCATATTTGAGCCCTTCATGAGCTTATGTCTTTGGTAAACCTTGAATGAGCTTATTCTAACGAGTTATGAAATGAAGCTTGATCCTTAGAGCTATCCATGTTCATATCATACTTCTACACATGTGATCTCAATTATCTAAGTTCAACGCAATAAAATGTATGTTTGACATGTGAAAGTGTTGTAAGCAAGTTAACAGTAGTATAATAGGCTACATCAGTCCAATCTTCTGTTAATCTAAAAGCCATGTCTTTTGTGAGCCCTTCATGAGCTTATGTCTTTGGTGAACCTTTCATGAGCTTATTCTAACGAGTTATGAAGTGGAGCTTGATCCTTAGAGCTATCCATGTTCATATCATACTTCTACACATGTGATCTCAATTAGCTAAGTTCAACGCAATAAAATGTATGTTTGACATGTGAAAGTGTTGTAAGCAAGTTAACAACAGTATAATAGGCTACATCAGTCCAATCTTCTGGTAATCTAAAAGCCATGTCTTTTGTGAGCCCTTCATGAGCTTATGTCTTTGGTGAACCTTTCATGAGCTTATTCTAACGAGTTATGAAGTGGAGCTTGATCCTTAGAGCTATCCATGTTCATATCATACTTCTACACATGTGATCTCAATTAGCTAAGTTCAACGCAATGAAATGTTAGTTTGAAATGAGAAAGTGTGCTAAGCCAACTAATGGTGGTGTAATAGGTGGAATCCAGTCCAATCTTCTGCTAATATAAAAGCCATGTCTTTTGTGAGCCCTTCATGAGCTTATGTCTTTGGCGAATCTTTCATGAACTTATTCTAACGAGTTATGAAGTGAAGCTTTATCCATAGAGCGATCCATGTTCATATCATACTTATACACATGTTATCTCAATTAGCTAAGTTCAACGCAATGAAATGTCTGTTTAACATGTGAAACTGTGCTAAGCCAACTAACGGCAGTGTAATAGGTTGCATCCAGTCCAATATTCTGCTAATCTAAAAGCCATGTCTTTTGTGAGCCCTTCATGAGCTTATGTCTTTGGTGAACCTTTCATGAGCTTATTCTAACGAGTTATGAAGTGAAGCTTGATCCTTAGAGCTATCCATGTTCATATCATACTTCTACACATGTGATCTCAATTATCTAAGTTCAACGCAATAAAATGTATGTTTGACATGTGAAAGTGTTGTAAGCAAGTTAACAGTAGTATAATAGGCTACATCAGTCCAATCTTCTGCTAATCTAAAAGCCATGTCTTTTGTGAGCCCTTCCTGAGCTTATGTCTTTGGTGAACCTTTCATGAGCTTATTCTAACGAGTTATGAAGTGGAGCTTGATCCTTAGAGCTATCCATGTTCATATCATACTTCTACACATGTGATCTCAATTAGCTAAGTTCAACGCAATAAAATGTATGTTTAACATGTAAAACTGTGCTAAGCCAACTAACGGCAGTGTAATAGGCTGCATCCAGTCCAATATTCTGCTAATGTAAAAGCCATGTCTTTTGTGAGCCCTTCGTGAGCTTATGTCTTTGATGAACCTTTCATGAGCTTATTTTAACGAGTTATGAAATGAAGCTTGATCCTTAGAGCTATCCATGTGCATATCATACTTCTACACATGTGATCTCAATTAGCTAAGTTCAACGCAATAAAATGTATGTTTAATATGTAAAACTGTGCTAAGCCAACTAACGGCAGTGTAATAGGCTGCATCCAGTCCAATATTCTGCTAATCTAAAAGCCATGTCTTTTGTGAGCCCTTCGTGAGCTTATGTCTTTGATGAACCTTTCATGAGCTTATTTTAACGAGTTATGAAATGAAGCTTGATCCTTAGAGCTATCCATGTTCATATCATACTTCTACACATGTGATCTCAATTATCTAAGTTCAACGCAATAAAATGTATGTTTGACATGTGAAAGTGTTGTAAGCAAGTTAACAGTAGTATAATAGGCTACATCAGTCCAATCTTCTGCTAATCTAAAAGCCATGTCTTTTGTGAGCCCTTCCTGAGCTTATGTCTTTGGTGAACCTTTCATGAGCTTATTCTAACGAGTTATGAAGTGGAGCTTGATCCTTAGAGCTATCCATGTTCATATCATACTTCTACACATGTGATCTCAATTATCTAAGTTCAACGCAATAAAATGTATGTTTGACATGTGAAAGTGTTGTAAGCAAGTTAACAGTAGTATAATAGGCTACATCAGTCCAATCTTCTGCTAATCTAAAAGCCATGTCTTTTGTGAGCCCTTCCTGAGCTTATGTCTTTGGTGAACCTTTCATGAGCTTATTCTAACGAGTTATGAAGTGGAGCTTGATCCTTAGAGCTATCCATGTTCATATCATACTTCTACACATGTGATCTCAATTAGCTAAGTTCAACGCAATAAAATGTATGTTTGACATGTAAAACTGTGCTAAGCCAACTAACGGCAGTGTAATAGGCTGCATCCAGTCCAATATTCTGCTAATCTAAAAGCCATGTCTTTTGTGAGCCCTTCGTGAGCTTATGTCTTTGATGAACCTTTCATGAGCTTATTTTAACGAGTTATGAAATGAAGCTTGATCCTTAGAGCTATCCATGTTCATATCATACTTCTACACATGTGATCTCAATTAGCTAAGTTCAACGCAATGAAATATTTGTTTAACATGTGAAACTGTGCTAAGCAAGTTAACAGTAGTATAATAGGCTACATCAGTCCAATCTTCTGCTAATATAAAAGCCATGTCTTTTGTGAGCCCTTCATGAGCTTATGTCTTTGGCGAATATTTCATGAGCATATTCTAACGAGTTATGAAGTGAAGCTTTATCCATAGAGCTATCCATGTTCATATCATACTTATACACATGTGATCTCAATTAGCTAAGTTCAACGGAATGAAATGTCTGTTTAACATGTGAAACTGTGCTAAGCCAACTAACGGCAGTGTAATAGGTTGCATCAAGTCCAATATTCTGCTAATCTAAAAGCCATGTCTTTTGAGCCCTTCGTGAGCTTATGTCTTTGGTGAACCTTTCATGAGCTTATTTTAACGAGTTATGAAGTGGAGCTTGATCCTAAGAGCTATCCATATTCATATCATACTTCTACATATGTGATCTCAATTAGCTAAGTTCAACGCAATGAAATGTCTGTTTAACATGTGAAACTGTGCTAAGCCAACTAACGGCAGTGTAATAGGTTGCATCCAGTCCAATCTTCTTCTAATATAAAAGCCATATCTTTTGTGAGCCCTTCATGAGCTTATGTCTTTGGAAAATCTCTCATGAGCTTATTCTAACGAGTTTTGAAGTGAAGCTTTATCCGTAGAGCTATCCATGTTCATATCATACTTATACACATGTGATCTCAATTAGCTAAGTTCAACGCAATGAAATATCTGTTTGACATGTGAAAGTGCGCTAAGCCATCTAACGGCAGTGTAATAGGTTGCATCCAGTCCAATCTTCTGCTAATCTAAAAGCCTTGTCATTTTTGAGCCCTTCATGAGCTTATGTCTTTTGTAAACCTTGAATGAGCTTATTCTAACGAGTTATGAAATGAAGCTTGATCCTTAGAGCTATCCATGTTCATATCATACTTCTACACATGTGATCTCAATTATCTAAGTTCAACGCAATAAAATGTATGTTTGACATGTGAAAGTGTTGTAAGCAAGTTAACAGTAGTATAATAGGCTACATCAGTCCAATCTTCTGCTAATCTAAAAGCCATGTCTTTTGTGAGCCCTTCATGAGCTTATGTCTTTGGTGAACCTTTCATGAGCTTATTCTAACGAGTTATGAAGTGAAGCTTTATCCGTAGAGCTATCCATGTTCATATCATACTTCTACACATGTGATCTTAATTAGCTAAGTTCAACGGAATGAAATGTCTGTTTAACATGTGAAACTGTGCTAAGCCAACTAACGGCAGTGTAATAGGTTGCATCCAGTCCAATCTTCTGCTAATCTAAAAGCCATGTCTTTTGTGAGCCCTTCATGAGCTTATGTCTTTGGCAAATCTCTCATGAGCTTATTCTAATGAGTTATGAAGTGAAGCTTTATCCGTAGAGCGATCCATGTTCATATCATACTTATACACATGTTATCTCAATTAGCTAAGTTCAACGCAATGAAATGTCTGTTTAACATGTGAAACTGTGCTAAGCCAACTAACGGCAGTGTAATAGGTTGCATCCAGTCCAATCTTCTGCTAATATAAAAGCCATATCTTTTGTGAGCCCTTCATGAGCTTATGTCTTTGGAAAATCTCTCATGAGCTTATTCTAACGAGTTATGAAGTGAAGCTTTATCCGTAGAGCTATCCATGTTCATATCATACTTATACACATGTGATCTCAATTAGCTAAGTTCAACGCAATGAAATATTTGTTTGACATGTGAAAGTGCGCTAAGCCATCTAACGGCAGTGTAATAGGTTGCATCCAGTCCAATCTTCTGCTAATCTAAAAGCCTTGTCATTTTTGAGCCCTTCATGAGCTTATGTCTTTTGTAAACCTTGAATGAGCTTATTCTAACGAGTTATGAAATGAAGCTTGATCCTTAGAGCTATCCATGTTCATATCATACTTCTACACATGTGATCTCAATTAGCTAAGTTCAACGCAATGAAATGTATGTTTGACATGTGAAACTGTGCTAAGCCAACTAACGGCAGTGTAATAGGTTGCATCCAGTCCAATCTTCTGCTAATCTAAAAGCCTTGTCATTTTTGAGCTCTTCATGAGCTTATGTCTTTGGTAAACCTTGAATGAGCTTATTCTAACGAGTTATGAAATGAAGCTTGATCCTTAGAGGTATCCATGTTCATATCATACTTCTACACATGTGATCTCAATTAGCTAAGTTCAACGCAATGAAATGTCTGTTTGACATGTGAAAGTGCGCTAAGCCAACTAACGGCAGTGTAATAGGTTGCATCCAGTCCAATCTTCTGCTAATATAAAAGCCATGTCTTTTGTGAGCCCTTCATGAGCTTATGTCTTTGGCAAATCTCTCATGAGCTTATTCTAACGACTTATGAAATGAAGTTTTATCCGTAGAGCTATCCATGTTCATATCATACTTCTACACATGTGATCTCAATTAGCTAAGTTCAACGCAATGAAATGTCTGTTTGACATGTGAAAGTGCGCTAAGCCAACTAACGGCAGTGGAATAGGTTGCATCCAGTCCAATCTTCTGCTAATCTAAAAGCCTTGTCATTTTTGAGCCCTTCATGAGCTTATGTCTTTGGTAAACCTTGAATGAGCTTATTCTAACGAGTTATGAAATGAAGCTTGATCCTTAGAGCTATCCATGTTCATATCATACTTCTACACATGTGATCTCAATTAGCTAAGTTCAACGCAATGAAATGTCAGTTTGAAATGAGAAAGTGTGCTAAGCCAACTAATGGTGGTGTAATAGGTGGAATCTAGTCCAATCTTCTGCTAATATAAAAGCCATGTCTTTTGTGAGCCCTTCATGACCTTATGTCTTTGGCAAATCTCTCATGAGCTTATTCTAACGAGTTATGAAGTGAAGCTTTATCCGTAGAGCTATCCATGTTCATATCATACTTATACACATGTGATCTCAATTAGCTAAGTTCAACGCAATGAAATATCTGTTTGACATGTGAAAGTGCGCTAAGCCATCTAACGGCAGTGTAATAGGTTGCATCCAGTCCAATCTTCTGCTAATCTAAAAGCCTTGTCATTTTTGAGCCCTTCATGAGCTTATGTCTTTTGTAAACCTTGAATGAGCTTATTCTAACGAGTTATGAAATGAAGCTTGATCCTTAGAGCTATCCATGTTCATATCATACTTCTACACATGTGATCTCAATTAGCTAAGTTCAACGCAATGAAATGTATGTTTGACATGTGAAACTGTGCTAAGCCAACTAACGGCAGTGTAATAGGTTGCATCCAGTCCAATCTTCTGCTAATCTAAAAGCCTTGTCATTTTTGAGCTCTTCATGAGCTTATGTCTTTGGTAAACCTTGAATGAGCTTATTCTAACGAGTTATGAAATGAAGCTTGATCCTTAGAGCTATCCATGTTCATATCATACTTCTACACATGTGATCTCAATTAGCTAAGTTCAACGCAATGAAATGTCTGTTTGACATGTGAAAGTGCGCTAAGCCAACTAACGGCAGTGTAATAGGTTGCATCCAGTCCAATCTTCTGCTAATATAAAAGCCATGTCTTTTGTGAGCCCTTCATGAGCTTATGTCTTTGGCAAATCTCTCATGAGCTTATTCTAACGACTTATGAAGTGAAGTTTTATCCGTAGAGCTATCCATGTTCATATCATACTTCTACACATGTGATCTCAATTAGCTAAGTTCGACGCAATGAAATGTCTGTTTGACATGTGAAAGTGCGCTAAGCCAACTAACGGCAGTGTAATAGGTTGCATCCAGTCCAATCTTCTGCTAATCTAAAAGCCTTGTCATTTTTGAGCCCTTCATGAGCTTATGTCTTTGGTAAACCTTGAATGAGCTTATTCTAACGAGTTATGAAATGAAGCTTGATCCTTAGAGCTATCCATGTTCATATCATACTTCTACACATGTGATCTCAATTAGCTAAGTTCAACGCAATGAAATGTCAGTTTGAAATGAGAAAGTGTGCTAAGCCAACTAATGGTGGTGTAATAGGTGGAATCTAGTCCAATCTTCTGCTAATATAAAAGCCATGTCTTTTGTGAGCCCTTCATGAGCTTATGTCTTTGGTGAACCTTTCATGAGCTTATTCTAACGAGTTATGAAGTGAAGCTTTATCCGTAGAGCTATCCATGTTCATATCATACTTCTACACATGTGATCTTAATTAGCTAAGTTCAACGGAATGAAATGTCTGTTTAACATGTGAAACTGTGCTAAGCCAACTAACGGCAGTGTAATAGGTTGCATCCAGTCCAATCTTCTGCTAATCTAAAAGCCATGTCTTTTTAGAGCCCTTCATGAGCTTATGTCTTTGGCAAATCTCTCATGAGCTTATTCTAATGAGTTATGAAGTGAAGCTTTATCCGTAGAGCTATCCATGTTCATATCATACTTCTACACATGTGATCTCAATTAGCTAAGTTCAACGCAATGAAATGTCTGTTTAACATGTAAAAGTGTGCTAAGCCAGTTAACAGCAGTGTAATAGGTTGCATCTAGTCCAATCTTCTGCTAATATAAAAGCCATGTCTTTTGTGAGCCCTTCATGAGCTTATGTCTTTGGCAAATCTCTCATGAGGTTATTCTAACGAGTTATGAAGTGAAGCTTTATCCGTAGAGCTATCCATGTTCATATCATACTTCTACACATGTGATCTCAATTAGCTAAGTTTAACGCAATGAAATGTCTGTTTGACATGTGAAACTGTGCTAAGCCAACTAACGGCAGTGTAATAGGTTGCATCCAGTCCAGTCTTCTGCTAATCTAAAAGCCTTGTCATTTTTGAACTCTTCATGAGCTTATGTCTTTTGTAAACCTTGAATGAGCTTATTCTAACGAGTTATGAAATGAAGCTTGATCCTTAGAGCTATCCATGTTCATATCATACTTCTACACATGTGATCTCAATTAGCTAAGTTCAACGCAATGAAATGTATGTTTGACATGTGAAACTGTGCTAAGCCAACTAACGGCAGTGTAATAGGTTGCATCCAGTCCAATCTTCTGCTAATCTAAAAGCCTTGTCATTTTTGAGCTCTTCATGAGCTTATGTCTTTGGTAAACCTTGAATGAGCTTATTCTAACGAGTTATGAAATGAAGCTTGATCCTTAGAGGTATCCATGTTCATATCATACTTCTACACATGTGATCTCAATTAGCTAAGTTCAACGCAATGAAATGTCTGTTTGACATGTGAAAGTGCGCTAAGCCAACTAACGGCAGTGTAATAGGTTGCATCCAGTCCAATCTTCTGCTAATATAATAGCCATGTCTTTTGTGAGCCCTTCATGAGCTTATGTCTTTGGCAAATCTCTCATGAGCTTATTCTAACGACTTATGAAGTGAAGTTTTATCCGTAGAGCTATCCATGTTCATATCATACTTCTACACATGTGATCTCAATTAGCTAAGTTCAACGCAATGAAATGTCTGTTTGACATGTGAAAGTGAGCTAAGCCAACTAACGGCAGTGGAATAGGTTGCATCCAGTCCAATCTTCTGCTAATCTAAAAGCCTTGTCATTTTTGAGCCCTTCATGAGCTTATGTCTTTGGTAAACCTTGAATGAGCTTATTCTAACAAGTTATGAAATGAAGCTTGATCCTTAGAGCTATCCATGTTCATATCATACTTCTACACATGTGATCTCAATTAGCTAAGTTCAACGCAATGAAATGTCAGTTTGAAATGAGAAAGTGTGCTAAGCCAACTAATGGTGGTGTAATAGGTGGAATCTAGTCCAATCTTCTGCTAATATAAAAGCCATGTCTTTTGTGAGCCCTTCATGAGCTTATGTCTTTGGCAAATCTCTCATGAGCTTATTCTAACGAGTTATAAAATGAAGCTTGATCCTTAGAGCTATCCATGTTCATATCATACTTCTACACATGTGATCTCAATTAGCTAAGTTCAACGCAATGAAATGTATGTTTGACATGTGAAACTGTGCTAAGCCAACTAACGGCAGTGTAATAGGTTGCATCCAGTCCAATCTTCTGCTAATCTAAAAGCCTTGTCATTTTTGAGCTCTTCATGAGCTTATGTCTTTGGTAAACCTTGAATGAGCTTATTCTAACGAGTTATGAAATGAAGCTTGATCCTTAGAGCTATCCATGTTCATATCATACTTCTACACATGTGATCTCAATTAGCTAAGTTCAACGCAATGAAATGTCTGTTTGACATGTGAAAGTGCGCTAAGCCAACTAACGGCAGTGTAATAGGTTGCATCCAGTCCAATCTTCTGCTAATATAAAAGCCATGTCTTTTGTGAGCCCTTCATGAGCTTATGTCTTTGGCAAATCTCTCATGAGCTTATTCTAACGACTTATGAAGTGAAGTTTTATCCGTAGAGCTATCCATGTTCATATCATACTTCTACACATGTGATCTCAATTAGCTAAGTTCGACGCAATGAAATGTCTGTTTGACATGTGAAAGTGCGCTAAGCCAACTAACGGCAGTGTAATAGGTTGCATCCAGTCCAATCTTCTGCTAATCTAAAAGCCTTGTCATTTTTGAGCCCTTCATGAGCTTATGTCTTTGGTAAACCTTGAATGAGCTTATTCTAACGAGTTATGAAATGAAGCTTGATCCTTAGAGCTATCCATGTTCATATCATACTTCTACACATGTGATCTCAATTAGCTAAGTTCAACGCAATGAAATGTCAGTTTGAAATGAGAAAGTGTGCTAAGCCAACTAATGGTGGTGTAATAGGTGGAATCTAGTCCAATCTTCTGCTAATATAAAAGCCATGTCTTTTGTGAGCCCTTCATGAGCTTATGTCTTTGGTGAACCTTTCATGAGCTTATTCTAACGAGTTATGAAGTGAAGCTTTATCCGTAGAGCTATCCATGTTCATATCATACTTCTACACATGTGATCTTAATTAGCTAAGTTCAACGGAATGAAATGTCTGTTTAACATGTGAAACTGTGCTAAGCCAACTAACGGCAGTGTAATAGGTTGCATCCAGTCCAATCTTCTGCTAATCTAAAAGCCATGTCTTTTTAGAGCCCTTCATGAGCTTATGTCTTTGGCAAATCTCTCATGAGCTTATTCTAATGAGTTATGAAGTGAAGCTTTATCCGTAGAGCTATCCATGTTCATATCATACTTCTACACATGTGATCTCAATTAGCTAAGTTCAACGCAATGAAATGTCTGTTTAACATGTAAAAGTGTGCTAAGCCAGTTAAAAGCAGTGTAATAGGTTGCATCTAGTCCAATCTTCTGCTAATATAAAAGCCATGTCTTTTGTGAGCCCTTCATGAGCTTATGTCTTTGGCAAATCTCTCATGAGGTTATTCTAACGAGTTATGAAGTGAAGCTTTATCCGTAGAGCTATCCATGTTCATATCATACTTCTACACATGTGATCTCAATTAGCTAAGTTTAACGCAATGAAATGTCTGTTTGACATGTGAAACTGTGCTAAGCCAACTAACGGTAGTGTAATAGGTTGCATCCAGTCCAGTCTTCTGCTAATCTAAAAGCCTTGTCATTTTTGAACTCTTCATGAGCTTATGTCTTTTGTAAACCTTGAATGAGCTTATTCTAACGAGTTATGAAATGAAGCTTGATCCTTAGAGCTATCCATGTTCATATCATACTTCTACACATGTGATCTCAATTAGCTAAGTTCAACGCAATGAAATGTATGTTTGACATGTGAAACTGTGCTAAGCCAACTAACGGCAGTGTAATAGGTTGCATCCAGTCCAATCTTCTGCTAATCTAAAAGCCTTGTCATTTTTGAGCTCTTCATGAGCTTATGTCTTTGGTAAACCTTGAATGAGCTTATTCTAACGAGTTATGAAATGAAGCTTGATCCTTAGAGGTATCCATGTTCATATCATACTTCTACACATGTGATCTCAATTAGCTAAGTTCAACGCAATGAAATGTCTGTTTGACATGTGAAAGTGCGCTAAGCCAACTAACGGCAGTGTAATAGGTTGCATCCAGTCCAATCTTCTGCTAATATAATAGCCATGTCTTTTGTGAGCCCTTCATGAGCTTATGTCTTTGGCAAATCTCTCATGAGCTTATTCTAACGACTTATGAAGTGAAGTTTTATCCGTAGAGCTATCCATGTTCATATCATACTTCTACACATGTGATCTCAATTAGCTAAGTTCAACGCAATGAAATGTCTGTTTGACATGTGAAAGTGAGCTAAGCCAACTAACGGCAGTGGAATAGGTTGCATCCAGTCCAATCTTCTGCTAATCTAAAAGCCTTGTCATTTTTGAGCCCTTCATGAGCTTATGTCTTTGGTAAACCTTGAATGAGCTTATTCTAACAAGTTATGAAATGAAGCTTGATCCTTAGAGCTATCCATGTTCATATCATACTTCTACACATGTGATCTCAATTAGCTAAGTTCAACGCAATGAAATGTCAGTTTGAAATGAGAAAGTGTGCTAAGCCAACTAATGGTGGTGTAATAGGTGGAATCTAGTCCAATCTTCTGCTAATATAAAAGCCATGTCTTTTGTGAGCCCTTCATGAGCTTATGTCTTTGGCAAATCTCTCATGAGCTTATTCTAACGAGTTATAAAATGAAGCTTGATCCTTAGAGCTATCCATGTTCATATCATACTTCTACACATGTGATCTCAATTAGCTAAGTTCAACGCAATGAAATGTATGTTTGACATGTGAAACTGTGCTAAGCCAACTAACGGCAGTGTAATAGGTTGCATCCAGTCCAATCTTCTGCTAATCTAAAAGCCTTGTCATTTTTGAGCTCTTCATGAGCTTATGTCTTTGGTAAACCTTGAATGAGCTTATTCTAACGAGTTATGAAATGAAGCTTGATCCTTAGAGCTATCCATGTTCATATCATACTTCTACACATGTGATCTCAATTAGCTAAGTTCAACGCAATGAAATGTCTGTTTGACATGTGAAAGTGCGCTAAGCCAACTAACGGCAGTGTAATAGGTTGCATCCAGTCCAATCTTCTGCTAATATAAAAGCCATGTCTTTTGTGAGCCCTTCATGAGCTTATGTCTTTGGCAAATCTCTCATGAGCTTATTCTAACGACTTATGAAGTGAAGTTTTATCCGTAGAGCTATCCATGTTCATATCATACTTCTACACATGTGATCTCAATTAGCTAAGTTCGACGCAATGAAATGTCTGTTTGACATGTGAAAGTGCGCTAAGCCAACTAACGGCAGTGTAATAGGTTGCATCCAGTCCAATCTTCTGCTAATCTAAAAGCCTTGTCATTTTTGAGCCCTTCATGAGCTTATGTCTTTGGTAAACCTTGAATGAGCTTATTCTAACGAGTTATGAAATGAAGCTTGATCCTTAGAGCTATCCATGTTCATATCATACTTCTACACATGTGATCTCAATTAGCTAAGTTCAACGCAATGAAATGTCAGTTTGAAATGAGAAAGTGTGCTAAGCCAACTAATGGTGGTGTAATAGGTGGAATCTAGTCCAATCTTCTGCTAATATAAAAGCCATGTCTTTTGTGAGCCCTTCATGAGCTTATGTCTTTGGTGAACCTTTCATGAGCTTATTCTAACGAGTTATGAAGTGAAGCTTTATCCGTAGAGCTATCCATGTTCATATCATACTTCTACACATGTGATCTTAATTAGCTAAGTTCAACGGAATGAAATGTCTGTTTAACATGTGAAACTGTGCTAAGCCAACTAACGGCAGTGTAATAGGTTGCATCCAGTCCAATCTTCTGCTAATCTAAAAGCCATGTCTTTTTAGAGCCCTTCATGAGCTTATGTCTTTGGCAAATCTCTCATGAGCTTATTCTAATGAGTTATGAAGTGAAGCTTTATCCGTAGAGCTATCCATGTTCATATCATACTTCTACACATGTGATCTCAATTAGCTAAGTTCAACGCAATGAAATGTCTGTTTAACATGTAAAAGTGTGCTAAGCCAGTTAAAAGCAGTGTAATAGGTTGCATCTAGTCCAATCTTCTGCTAATATAAAAGCCATGTCTTTTGTGAGCCCTTCATGAGCTTATGTCTTTGGCAAATCTCTCATGAGGTTATTCTAACGAGTTATGAAGTGAAGCTTTATCCGTAGAGCTATCCATGTTCATATCATACTTCTACACATGTGATCTCAATTAGCTAAGTTTAACGCAATGAAATGTCTGTTTGACATGTGAAACTGTGCTAAGCCAACTAACGGTAGTGTAATAGGTTGCATCCAGTCCAGTCTTCTGCTAATCTAAAAGCCTTGTCATTTTTGAGCTCTTCATGAGCTTATGTCTTTTGTAAACCTTGAATGAGCTTATTCTAACGAGTTATGAAATGAAGCTTGATCCTTAGAGCTATCCATGTTCATATCATACTTCTACACATGTGATCTCAATTAGCTAAGTTCAACGCAATGAAATGTATGTTTGACATGTGAAACTGTGCTAAGCCAACTAACGGCAGTGTAATAGGTTGCATCCAGTCCAATCTTCTGCTAATCTAAAAGCCTTGTCATTTTTGAGCTCTTCATGAGCTTATGTCTTTGGTAAACCTTGAATGAGCTTATTCTAACGAGTTATGAAATGAAGCTTGATCCTTAGAGGTATCCATGTTCATATCATACTTCTACACATGTGATCTCAATTAGCTAAGTTCAACGCAATGAAATGTCTGTTTGACATGTGAAAGTGCGCTAAGCCAACTAACGGCAGTGTAATAGGTTGCATCCAGTCCAATCTTCTGCTAATATAATAGCCATGTCTTTTGTGAGCCCTTCATGAGCTTATGTCTTTGGCAAATCTCTCATGAGCTTATTCTAACGACTTATGAAGTGAAGTTTTATCCGTAGAGCTATCCATGTTCATATCATACTTCTACACATGTGATCTCAATTAGCTAAGTTCAACGCAATGAAATGTCTGTTTGACATGTGAAAGTGAGCTAAGCCAACTAACGGCAGTGGAATAGGTTGCATCCAGTCCAATCTTCTGCTAATCTAAAAGCCTTGTCATTTTTGAGCCCTTCATGAGCTTATGTCTTTGGTAAACCTTGAATGAGCTTATTCTAACAAGTTATGAAATGAAGCTTGATCCTTAGAGCTATCCATGTTCATATCATACTTCTACACATGTGATCTCAATTAGCTAAGTTCAACGCAATGAAATGTCAGTTTGAAATGAGAAAGTGTGCTAAGCCAACTAATGGTGGTGTAATAGGTGGAATCTAGTCCAATCTTCTGCTAATATAAAAGCCATGTCTTTTGTGAGCCCTTCATGAGCTTATGTCTTTGGCAAATCTCTCATGAGCTTATTCTAACGAGTTATGAAGTGAAGCTTTATCCGTAGAGCTATCCATGTTCATATCATACTTATACACATGTGATCTCAATTAGCTAAGTTCAACGCAATGAAATATCTGTTTGACATGTGAAAGTGCGCTAAGCCATCTAACGGCAGTGTAATAGGTTGCATCCAGTCCAATCTTCTGCTAATCTAAAAGCCTTGTCATTTTTGAGCCCTTCATGAGCTTATGTCTTTTGTAAACCTTGAATGAGCTTATTCTAACGAGTTATGAAATGAAGCTTGATCCTTAGAGTTATCCATGTTCATATCATACTTCTACACATGTGATCTCAATTAGCTAAGTTCAACGCAATGAAATGTATGTTTGACATGTGAAACTGTGCGAAGCCAACTAACGGCAGTGTAATAGGTTGCATCCAGTCCAATCTTCTGCTAATCTAAAAGCCTTGTCATTTTTGAGCTCTTCATGAGCTTATGTCTTTGGTAAACCTTGAATGAGCTTATTCTAACGATTTATGAAATGAAGCTTGATCCTTAGAGATATCCATGTTCATATCATACTTCTACACATGTGATCTCAATTAGCTAAGTTCAACGCAATGAAATGTCTGTTTGACATGTGAAAGTGCGCTAAGCCAACTAACGGCAGTGTAATAGGTTGCATCCAGTCCAATCTTCTGCTAATATAAAAGCCATGTCTTTTGTGAGCCCATCATGAGCTTATGTCTTTGGCAAATCTCTCATGAGCTTATTCTAACGACTTATGAAGTAAAGTTTTATCCGTAGAGCTATCCATGTTCATATCATACTTCTACACATGTGATCTCAATTAGCTAAGTTCGACGCAATGAAATGTCTGTTTGACATGTGAAAGTGCGCTAAGCCAACTAACGGCAGTGTAATAGGTTGCATCCAGTCCAATCTTCTGCTAATCTAAAAGCCTTGTCATTTTTGAGCCCTTCATGAGCTTATGTCTTTGGTAAACCTTGAATGAGCTTATTCTAACGAGTTATGAAATGAAGCTTGATCCTTAGAGCTATCCATGTTCATATCATACTTCTACACATGTGATCTCAATTAGCTAAGTTCAACGCAATGAAATGTCAGTTTGAAATGAGAAAGTGTGCTAAGCCAACTAATGGTGGTGTAATAGGTGGAATCTAGTCCAATCTTCTGCTAATATAAAAGCCATGTCTTTTGTGAGCCCTTCATGAGCTTATGTCTTTGGTGAACCTTTCATGAGCTTATTCTAACGAGTTATGAAGTGAAGCTTTATCCGTAGAGCTATCCATGTTCATATCATACTTCTACACATGTGATCTTAATTAGCTAAGTTCAACGGAATGAAATGTCTGTTTAACATGTGAAACTGTGCTAAGCCAACTAACGGCAGTGTAATAGGTTGCATCCAGTCCAATCTTATGCTAATCTAAAAGCCATGTCTTTTTAGAGCCCTTCATGAGCTTATGTCTTTGGCAAATCTCTCATGAGCTTATTCTAATGAGTTATGAAGTGAAGCTTTATCCGTAGAGCTATCCATGTTCATATCATACTTCTACACATGTGATCTCAATTAGCTAAGTTCAACGCAATGAAATGTCTGTTTAACATGTAAAAGTGTGCTAAGCGAGTTAACAGCAGTGTAATAGGTTGCATCTAGTCCAATCTTCTGCTAATATAAAAGCCATGTCTTTTGTGAGCCCTTCATGAGCTTATGTCTTTGGCAAATCTCTCATGAGGTTATTCTAACGAGTTATGAAGTGAAGCTTTATCCGTAGAGCTATCCATGTTCATATCATACTTCTACACATGTGATCTCAATTAGCTAAGTTTAACGCAATGAAATGTCTGTTTGACATGTGAAACTGTGCTAAGCCAACTAACGGCAGTGTAATAGGTTGCATCCAGTCCAGTCTTCTGCTAATCTAAAAGCCTTGTCATTTTTGAGCTCTTCATGAGCTTATGTCTTTGGTAAACCTTGAATGAGCTTATTCTAACGAGTTATGAAATGAAGCTTGATCCTTAGAGCTATCCATGTTCATATCATACTTCTACACATGTGATCTCAATTACCTAAGTTCAACGCAATGAAATGTCAGTTTGAAATGAGAAAGTGTGCTAAGCCAACTAATGGTGGGGTAATAGGTGGAATCTAGTCCAATCTTCTGCTAATATAAAAGCCATGTCTTTTGTGAACCCTTCATAAGCTTATGTCTTTGGTGAACCTTTCATGAGCTTATTCTAATGAGTTATGAAGTAGAGTTTGATCCTTAGAGCTATCCATGTTCATATCATACTTCTACACATGTGATCTCAATTAGCTAACTTCAACGCAATGAAATGTCTGTTTAACATGTAAAACTGTGCTAAGCCAACTAACGGCAGTGTAATAGGTTGCATCCAGTCCAATCTTCTGCTAATATAAAAGCCATGTCTTTTGTGAGCCCTTCATGAGCTTATGTCTTTGGCAAATCTCTCATGAGCTTATTCTAACGAGTTATGAAGTGAAGCTTTATCCGTAGAGCTATCCATGTTCATATCATACTTATACACATGTGATCTCAATTAGCTAAGTTCAACGCAATGAAATGTCTGTTTGACATGTGAAAGTGCGCTACGCCAACTAACGGCAGTGTAATAGGTTGCATCCAGTCCAATCTTCTACTAATCTAAAAGCCTTGTCATTTTTGAGCCCTTCATGAGCTTATGTCTTTGGTAAACCTTGAATGAGCTTATTCTAACGAGTTATGAAATGAAGCTTGATCCTTAGAGCTATCCATGTTCATATCATACTTCTACACATGTGATCTCAATTATCTAAGTTCAACGCAATAAAATGTATGTTTGACATGTGAAAGTGTTGTAAGCAAGTTAACAGTAGTATAATAGGCTACATCAGTCCAATCTTCTGCTAATTTAAAAGCCATGTCTTTTGTGAGCCCTTCATGAGCTTATGTCTTTGGTGAACCTTTCATGAGCTTATTCTAACGAGTTATGAAGTGGAGCTTGATCCTTAGAGCTATCCATGTTCATATCATACTTCTACACATGTGATCTCAATTAGCTAAGTTCAACGCAATGAAATGTCTGTTTGACATGTGAAAGTGCGCTAAGCCAACTAACGGCAGTGTAATAGGTTGCATCCAGTCCAATCTTCTGCTAATATAAAAGCCATGTCTTTTGTGAGCCCTTCATGAGTTTATGTCTTTGGCAAATCTCTCATGAGCTTATTCTAACGACTTATGAAGTGAAGTTTTATCCGTAGAGCTATCCATGTTCATATCATACTTCTACACATGTGATCTCAATTAGCTAAGTTCGACGCAATGAAATGTCTGTTTGACATGTGAAAGTGCGCTAAGCCAACTAACGGCAGTGTAATAGGTTGCATCCAGTCCAATCTTCTGCTAATCTAAAAGCCTTGTCATTTTTGAGCCCTTCATGAGCTTATGTCTTTGGTAAACCTTGAATGAGCTTATTCTAACGAGTTATGAAATGAAGCTTGATCCTTAGAGCTATCCATGTTCATATCATACTTCTACACATGTGATCTCAATTAGCTAAGTTCAACGCAATGAAATGTCAGTTTGAAATGAGAAAGTGTGCTAAGCCAACTAATGGTGGTGTAATAGGTGGAATCTAGTCCAATCTTCTGCTAATATAAAAGCCATGTCTTTTGTGAGCCCTTCATGAGCTTATGTCTTTGGTGAACCTTTCATGAGCTTATTCTAACGAGTTATGAAGTGAAGCTTTATCCGTAGAGCTATCCATGTTCATATCATACTTCTACACATGTGATCTTAATTAGCTAAGTTCAACGGAATGAAATGTCTGTTTAACATGTGAAACTGTGCTAAGCCAACTAACGGCAGTGTAATAGGTTGCATCCAGTCCAATCTTCTGCTAATCTAAAAGCCATGTCTTTTTAGAGCCCTTCATGAGCTTATGTCTTTGGCAAATCTCTCATGAGCTTATTCTAATGAGTTATGAAGTGAAGCTTTATCCGTAGAGCTATCCATGTTCATATCATACTTCTACACATGTGATCTCAATTAGCTAAGTTCAACGCAATGAAATGTCTGTTTAACATGTAAAAGTGTGCTAAGCCAGTTAACAGCAGTGTAATAGGTTGCATCTAGTCCAATCTTCTGCTAATATAAAAGCCATGTCTTTTGTGAGCCCTTCATGAGCTTATGTCTTTGGCAAATCTCTCATGAGGTTATTCTAACGAGTTATGAAGTGAAGCTTTATCCGTAGAGCTATCCATGTTCATATCATACTTCTACACATGTGATCTCAATTAGCTAAGTTTAATGCAATGAAATGTCTGTTTGACATGTGAAACTGTGCTAAGCCAACTAACGGCAGTGTAATAGGTTGCATCCAGTCCAGTCTTCTGCTAATCTAAAAGCCTTGTCATTTTTGAGCTCTTCATGAGCTTATGTCTTTGGTAAACCTTGAATGAGCTTATTCTAACGAGTTATGAAATGAAGCTTGATCCTTAGAGCTATCCATGTTCATATCATACTTCTACACATGTGATCTCAATTACCTAAGTTCAACGCAATGAAATGTCAGTTTGAAATGAGAAAGTGTGCTACGCCAACTAATGGTGGTGTAATGGGTGGAATCCACTACAATCTTCTGCTAATATAAAAGCCATGTCTTTTGTGAGCCCTTCATGAGCTTATGTCTTTTGCGAATCTTTCACGAGCTTATTCTAACGATTTATGAAATGAAGCTTGATCCTTAGAGTTATCCATGTTCATATCATACTTCTACACATGTGATCTCAACTAGCTAAGTTCAACGCAATAAAATGTCTGTTTGACATGTGAAAGTGTGCTAAGCCAACTAATGGTGGTGTAATGGGTGGAATCCACTCCAATCTTCTGCTAATATAAAAGCCATGTCTTTTGTGAGCCCTTCATGAGCTTATGTCTTTGGCGAATCTTTTATGAGCTTATTCTAACGAGTTATGAAGTGAAGCTTTATCCGTAGAGCTATCCATGTTCATATCATACTTATACACATGTGATCTCAATTAGCTAAGTTCAACGCAATGAAATGTCTGTTTGACATGTGAAAGTGCGCTAAGCCAACTAACGGCAGTGTAATAGGTTGCATCCAGTCCAATCTTCTACTAATCTAAAAGCCTTGTCATTTTTGAGCCCTTCATGAGCTTATGTCTTTGGTAAACCTTGAATGAGCTTATTCTAACGAGTTATGAAATGAAGCTTGATCCTTAGAGCTATCCATGTTCATATCATACTTCTACACATGTGATCTCAATTATCTAAGTTCAACGCAATAAAATGTATGTTTGACATGTGAAAGTGTTGTAAGCAAGTTAACAGTAGTATAATAGGCTACATCAGTCCAATCTTCTGCTAATTTAAAAGCCATGTCTTTTGTGAGCCCTTCATGAGCTTATGTCTTTGGTGAACCTTTCATGAGCTTATTCTAACGAGTTATGAAGTGGAGCTTGATCCTTAGAGCTATCCATGTTCATATCATACTTCTACACATGTGATCTCAATTAGCTAAGTTCAACGCAATGAAATGTCTGTTTGACATGTGAAAGTGCGCTAAGCCAACTAACGGCAGTGTAATAGGTTGCATCCAGTCCAATCTTCTGCTAATATAAAAGCCATGTCTTTTGTGAGCCCTTCATGAGTTTATGTCTTTGGCAAATCTCTCATGAGCTTATTCTAACGACTTATGAAGTGAAGTTTTATCCGTAGAGCTATCCATGTTCATATCATACTTCTACACATGTGATCTCAATTAGCTAAGTTCGACGCAATGAAATGTCTGTTTGACATGTGAAAGTGCGCTAAGCCAACTAACGGCAGTGTAATAGGTTGCATCCAGTCCAATCTTCTGCTAATCTAAAAGCCTTGTCATTTTTGAGCCCTTCATGAGCTTATGTCTTTGGTAAACCTTGAATGAGCTTATTCTAACGAGTTATGAAATGAAGCTTGATCCTTAGAGCTATCCATGTTCATATCATACTTCTACACATGTGATCTCAATTAGCTAAGTTCAACGCAATGAAATGTCAGTTTGAAATGAGAAAGTGTGCTAAGCCAACTAATGGTGGTGTAATAGGTGGAATCTAGTCCAATCTTCTGCTAATATAAAAGCCATGTCTTTTGTGAGCCCTTCATGAGCTTATGTCTTTGGTGAACCTTTCATAAGCTTATTCTAACGAGTTATGAAGTGAAGCTTTATCCGTAGAGCTATCCATGTTCATATCATACTTCTACACATGTGATCTTAATTAGCTAAGTTCAACGGAATGAAATGTCTGTTTAACATGTGAAACTGTGCTAAGCCAACTAACGGCAGTGTAATAGGTTGCATCCAGTCCAATCTTCTGCTAATCTAAAAGCCATGTCTTTTTAGAGCCCTTCATGAGCTTATGTCTTTGGCAAATCTCTCATGAGCTTATTCTAATGAGTTATGAAGTGAAGCTTTATCCGTAGAGCTATCCATGTTCATATCATACTTCTACACATGTGATCTCAATTAGCTAAGTTCAACGCAATGAAATGTCTGTTTAACATGTAAAAGTGTGCTAAGCCAGTTAACAGCAGTGTAATAGGTTGCATCTAGTCCAATCTTCTGCTAATATAAAAGCCATGTCTTTTGTGAGCCCTTCATGAGCTTATGTCTTTGGCAAATCTCTCATGAGGTTATTCTAACGAGTTATGAAGTGAAGCTTTATCCGTAGAGCTATCCATGTTCATATCATACTTCTACACATGTGATCTCAATTAGCTAAGTTTAACGCAATGAAATGTCTGTTTGACATGTGAAACTGTGCTAAGCCAACTAACGGCAGTGTAATAGGTTGCATCCAGTCCAGTCTTCTGCTAATCTAAAAGCCTTGTCATTTTTGAGCTCTTCATGAGCTTATGTCTTTGGTAAACCTTGAATGAGCTTATTCTAACGAGTTATGAAATGAAGCTTGATCCTTAGAGCTATCCATGTTCATATCATACTTCTACACATGTGATCTCAATTACCTAAGTTCAACGCAATGAAATGTCAGTTTGAAATGAGAAAGTGTGCTAAGCCAACTAATGGTGGGGTAATAGGTGGAATCTAGTCCAATCTTCTGCTAATATAAAAGCCATGTCTTTTGTGAACCCTTCATAAGCTTATGTCTTTGGTGAACCTTTCATGAGCTTATTCTAATGAGTTATGAAGTAGAGTTTGATCCTTAGAGCTATCCATGTTCATATCATACTTCTACACATGTGATCTCAATTAGCTAACTTCAACGCAATGAAATGTCTGTTTAACATGTAAAACTGTGCTAAGCCAACTAACGGCAGTGTAATAGGTTGCATCCAGTCCAATCTTCTGCTAATATAAAAGCCATGTCTTTTGTGAGCCCTTCATGAGCTTATGTCTTTGGCAAATCTCTCATGAGCTTATTCTAACGAGTTATGAAGTGAAGCTTTATCCGTAGAGCTATCCATGTTCATATCATACTTATACACATGTGATCTCAATTAGCTAAGTTCAACGCAATGAAATGTCTGTTTGACATGTGAAAGTGCGCTAAGCCAACTAACGGCAGTGTAATAGGTTGCATCCAGTCCAATCTTCTACTAATCTAAAAGCCTTGTCATTTTTGAGCCCTTCATGAGCTTATGTCTTTGGTAAACCTTGAATGAGCTTATTCTAACGAGTTATGAAATGAAGCTTGATCCTTAGAGCTATCCATGTTCATATCATACTTCTACACATGTGATCTCAATTATCTAAGTTCAACGCAATAAAATGTATGTTTGACATGTGAAAGTGTTGTAAGCAAGTTAACAGTAGTATAATAGGCTACATCAGTCCAATCTTCTGCTAATTTAAAAGCCATGTCTTTTGTGAGCCCTTCATGAGCTTATGTCTTTGGTGAACCTTTCATGAGCTTATTCTAACGAGTTATGAAGTGGAGCTTGATCCTTAGAGCTATCCATGTTCATATCATACTTCTACACATGTGATCTCAATTAGCTAAGTTCAACGCAATGAAATGTCTGTTTGACATGTGAAAGTGCGCTAAGCCAACTAACGGCAGTGTAATAGGTTGCATCCAGTCCAATCTTCTGCTAATATAAAAGCCATGTCTTTTGTGAGCCCTTCATGAGTTTATGTCTTTGGCAAATCTCTCATGAGCTTATTCTAACGACTTATGAAGTGAAGTTTTATCCGTAGAGCTATCCATGTTCATATCATACTTCTACACATGTGATCTCAATTAGCTAAGTTCGACGCAATGAAATGTCTGTTTGACATGTGAAAGTGCGCTAAGCCAACTAACGGCAGTGTAATAGGTTGCATCCAGTCCAATCTTCTGCTAATCTAAAAGCCTTGTCATTTTTGAGCCCTTCATGAGCTTATGTCTTTGGTAAACCTTGAATGAGCTTATTCTAACGAGTTATGAAATGAAGCTTGATCCTTAGAGCTATCCATGTTCATATCATACTTCTACACATGTGATCTCAATTAGCTAAGTTCAACGCAATGAAATGTCAGTTTGAAATGAGAAAGTGTGCTAAGCCAACTAATGGTGGTGTAATAGGTGGAATCTAGTCCAATCTTCTGCTAATATAAAAGCCATGTCTTTTGTGAGCCCTTCATGAGCTTATGTCTTTGGTGAACCTTTCATAAGCTTATTCTAACGAGTTATGAAGTGAAGCTTTATCCGTAGAGCTATCCATGTTCATATCATACTTCTACACATGTGATCTTAATTAGCTAAGTTCAACGGAATGAAATGTCTGTTTAACATGTGAAACTGTGCTAAGCCAACTAACGGCAGTGTAATAGGTTGCATCCAGTCCAATCTTCTGCTAATCTAAAAGCCATGTCTTTTTAGAGCCCTTCATGAGCTTATGTCTTTGGCAAATCTCTCATGAGCTTATTCTAATGAGTTATGAAGTGAAGCTTTATCCGTAGAGCTATCCATGTTCATATCATACTTCTACACATGTGATCTCAATTAGCTAAGTTCAACGCAATGAAATGTCTGTTTAACATGTAAAAGTGTGCTAAGCCAGTTAACAGCAGTGTAATAGGTTGCATCTAGTCCAATCTTCTGCTAATATAAAAGCCATGTCTTTTGTGAGCCCTTCATGAGCTTATGTCTTTGGCAAATCTCTCATGAGGTTATTCTAACGAGTTATGAAGTGAAGCTTTATCCGTAGAGCTATCCATGTTCATATCATACTTCTACACATGTGATCTCAATTAGCTAAGTTTAACGCAATGAAATGTCTGTTTGACATGTGAAACTGTGCTAAGCCAACTAACGGCAGTGTAATAGGTTGCATCCAGTCCAGTCTTCTGCTAATCTAAAAGCCTTGTCATTTTTGAGCTCTTCATGAGCTTATGTCTTTGGTAAACCTTGAATGAGCTTATTCTAACGAGTTATGAAATGAAGCTTGATCCTTAGAGCTATCCATGTTCATATCATACTTCTACACATGTGATCTCAATTACCTAAGTTCAACGCAATGAAATGTCAGTTTGAAATGAGAAAGTGTGCTAAGCCAACTAATGGTGGGGTAATAGGTGGAATCTAGTCCAATCTTCTGCTAATATAAAAGCCATGTCTTTTGTGAACCCTTCATAAGCTTATGTCTTTGGTGAACCTTTCATGAGCTTATTCTAATGAGTTATGAAGTAGAGTTTGATCCTTAGAGCTATCCATGTTCATATCATACTTCTACACATGTGATCTCAATTAGCTAACTTCAACGCAATGAAATGTCTGTTTAACATGTAAAACTGTGCTAAGCCAACTAACGGCAGTGTAATAGGTTGCATCCAGTCCAATCTTCTGCTAATATAAAAGCCATGTCTTTTGTGAGCCCTTCATGAGCTTATGTCTTTGGCAAATCTCTCATGAGCTTATTCTAACGAGTTATGAAGTGAAGCTTTATCCGTAGAGCTATCCATGTTCATATCATACTTATACACATGTGATCTCAATTAGCTAAGTTCAACGCAATGAAATGTCTGTTTGACATGTGAAAGTGCGCTAAGCCAACTAACGGCAGTGTAATAGGTTGCATCCAGTCCAATCTTCTACTAATCTAAAAGCCTTGTCATTTTTGAGCCCTTCATGAGCTTATGTCTTTGGTAAACCTTGAATGAGCTTATTCTAACGAGTTATGAAATGAAGCTTGATCCTTAGAGCTATCCATGTTCATATCATACTTCTACACATGTGATCTCAATTATCTAAGTTCAACGCAATAAAATGTATGTTTGACATGTGAAAGTGTTGTAAGCAAGTTAACAGTAGTATAATAGGCTACATCAGTCCAATCTTCTGCTAATTTAAAAGCCATGTCTTTTGTGAGCCCTTCATGAGCTTATGTCTTTGGTGAACCTTTCATGAGCTTATTCTAACGAGTTATGAAGTGGAGCTTGATCCTTAGAGCTATCCATGTTCATATCATACTTCTACACATGTGATCTCAATTAGCTAAGTTCAACGCAATAAAATGTATGTTTGACATGTGAAAGTGTTGTAAGCAAGTTAACAACAGTATAATAGGCTACATCAGTCCAATCTTCTGGTAATCTAAAAGCCATGTCTTTTGTGAGCCCTTCATGAGCTTATGTCTTTGGTGAACCTTTCATGAGCTTATTCTAACGAGTTATGAAGTGGAGCTTGATCCTTAGAGCTATCCATGTTCATATCATACTTCTACACATGTGATCTCAATTAGCTAAGTTCAACGCAATGAAATGTTAGTTTGAAATGAGAAAGTGTGCTAAGCCAACTAATGGTGGTGTAATAGGTGGAATCCAGTCCAATCTTCTGCTAATATAAAAACCATGTCTTTTGTGAGCCCTTCATGAGCTTATGTCTTTGGCGAATCTTTCATGAGCTTATTCTAACGAGTTATGAAGTGAAGCTTTATCCATAGAGCTATCCATGTTCATATCATACTTATACACATGTGATCTCAATTAGCTAAGTTCAACGCAATGAAATGTCTGTTTAACATGTGAAACTGTGCTAAGCCAACTAACGGCAGTGTAATAGGCTGCATCCAGTCCAATATTCTGCTAATCTAAAAGCCATGTCTTTTGTGAGCCCTTCGTGAGCTTATGTCTTTGGTGAACCTTTCATGAGCTTATTTTAACGAGTTATGAAGTGGAGCTTGATCCTAAGAGCTATCCATATTCATATCATACTTCTACACATGTGATCTCAATTAGCTAAGTTCAACGCAATGAAATTTCTGTTTAACATGTGAAACTGTGCTAAGCCAACTAACGGCAGTGTAATAGGTTGCATCCAGTCCAATCTTCTGCTAATATAAAAGCCATGTCTTTTGTGAGCCCTTCATGAGCTTATGTCTTTGGCAAATCTCTCATGAGCTTATTCTAACGAGTTATGAAGTGAAGCTTTATCCGTAGAGCTATCTATGTTCATATCATACTTATACACGTGTGATCTCAATTAGCTAAGTTCAACGCAATGAAATGTCTGTTTGACATGTGAAAGTGCGCTAAGCCAACTAACGACAGTGTAATAGGTTGCATCCAGTCCAATCTTCTGCTAATCTAAAAGCCTTGTCATTTTTGAGCCCTTCATGAGCTTATGTCTTTGGTAAACCTTGAATGAGCTTATTCTAACGAGTTATGAAATGAAGCTTGATCCTTAGAGCTATCCATGTTCATATCATACTTCTACACATGTGATCTTAATTATCTAAGTTCAACGCAATAAAATGTATGTTTGACATGTGAAAGTGTTGTAAGCAAGTTAACAGTAGTATAATAGGCTACATCAGTCCAATCTTCTGCTAATCTAAAAGCCATGTCTTTTGTGAGCCCTTCATGAGCTTATGTCTTTGGTGAACCTTTCATGAGCTTATTCTAACGAGTTATGAAGTGAAGCTTGATCCTTAGAGCTATCCATGTTCATATCATACTTCTACACATGTGATCTCAATTATCTAAGTTCAACGCAATAAAATGTATGTTTGACATGTGAAAGTGTTGTAAGCAAGTTAACAGTAGTATAATAGGCTATATCAGTCCAATCTTCTGCTAATCTAAAAGCCATGTCTTTTGTGAGCCCTTCCTGAGCTTATGTCTTTGGTGAACCTTTCATGAGCTTATTCTAACGAGTTATGAAGTGGAGATTGATCCTTAGAGCTATCCATGTTCATATCATACTTATACACGTGTGATCTCAATTAGCTAAGTTCAACGCAATGAAATGTCTGTTTGACATGTGAAAGTGCGCTAAGCCAACTAACGGCAGTGTAATAGGTTGCATCCAGTCCAATCTTCTGCTAATCTAAAAGCCTTGTCATTTTTGAGCCCTTCATGAGCTTATGTCTTTGGTAAACCTTGAATGAGCTTATTCTAACGAGTTATGAAATGAAGCTTGATCCTTAGAGCTATCCATGTTCATATCATACTTCTACACATGTGATCTTAATTATCTAAGTTCAACGCAATAAAATGTATGTTTGACATGTGAAAGTGTTGTAAGCAAGTTAACAGTAGTATAATAGGCTACATCAGTCCAATCTTCTGCTAATCTAAAAGCCATGTCTTTTGTGAGCCCTTCATGAGCTTATGTCTTTGGCAAATCTCTCATGAGCTTATTCTAACGAGTTATGAAGTGAAGCTTTATCCGTAGAGCTATCCATGTTCATATCATACTTATACACATGTGATCTCAATTAGCTAAGTTCAACGCAATGAAATGTCTGTTTGACATGTGAAAGTGCGCTAAGCCAACTAACGGCAGTGTAATAGGTTGCATCCAGTCCAATCTTCTACTAATCTAAAAGCCTTGTCATTTTTGAGCCCTTCATGAGCTTATGTCTTTGGTAAACCTTGAATGAGCTTATTCTAACGAGTTATGAAATGAAGCTTGATCCTTAGAGCTATCCATGTTCATATCATACTTCTACACATGTGATCTCAATTATCTAAGTTCAACGCAATAAAATGTATGTTTGACATGTGAAAGTGTTGTAAGCAAGTTAACAGTAGTATAATAGGCTACATCAGTCCAATCTTCTGCTAATTTAAAAGCCATGTCTTTTGTGAGCCCTTCATGAGCTTATGTCTTTGGTGAACCTTTCATGAGCTTATTCTAACGAGTTATGAAGTGGAGCTTGATCCTTAGAGCTATCCATGTTCATATCATACTTCTACACATGTGATCTCAATTAGCTAAGTTCAACGCAATAAAATGTATGTTTGACATGTGAAAGTGTTGTAAGCAAGTTAACAACAGTATAATAGGCTACATCAGTCCAATCTTCTGGTAATCTAAAAGCCATGTCTTTTGTGAGCCCTTCATGAGCTTATGTCTTTGGTGAACCTTTCATGAGCTTATTCTAACGAGTTATGAAGTGGAGCTTGATCCTTAGAGCTATCCATGTTCATATCATACTTCTACACATGTGATCTCAATTAGCTAAGTTCAACGCAATGAAATGTTAGTTTGAAATGAGAAAGTGTGCTAAGCCAACTAATGGTGGTGTAATAGGTGGAATCCAGTCCAATCTTCTGCTAATATAAAAGCCATGTCTTTTGTGAGCCCTTCATGAGCTTATGTCTTTGGCGAATCTTTCATGAGCTTATTCTAACGAGTTATGAAGTGAAGCTTTATCCATAGAGCTATCCATGTTCATATCATACTTATACACATGTGATCTCAATTAGCTAAGTTCAACGCAATGAAATGTCTGTTTAACATGTGAAACTGTTCTAAGCCAACTAACGGCAGTGTAATAGGCTGCATCCAGTCCAATATTCTGCTAATCTAAAAGCCATGTCTTTTGTGAGCCCTTCGTGAGCTTATGTCTTTGGTGAACCTTTCATGAGCTTATTTTAACGAGTTATGAAGTGGAGCTTGATCCTAAGAGCTATCCATATTCATATCATACTTCTACACATGTGATCTCAATTAGCTAAGTTCAACGCAATGAAATTTCTGTTTAACATGTGAAACTGTGCTAAGCCAACTAACGGCAGTGTAATAGGTTGCATCCAGTCCAATCTTCTGCTAATATAAAAGCCATGTCTTTTGTGAGCCCTTCATGAGCTTATGTCTTTGGCAAATCTCTCATGAGCTTATTCTAACGAGTTATGAAGTGAAGCTTTATCCGTAGAGCTATCCATGTTCATATCATACTTATACACGTGTGATCTCAATTAGCTAAGTTCAACGCAATGAAATGTCTGTTTGACATGTGAAAGTGCGCTAAGCCAACTAACGGCAGTGTAATAGGTTGCATCCAGTCCAATCTTCTGCTAATCTAAAAGCCTTGTCATTTTTGAGCCCTTCATGAGCTTATGTCTTTGGTAAACCTTGAATGAGCTTATTCTAAAGAGTTATGAAATGAAGCTTGATCCTTAGAGCTATCCATGTTCATATCATACTTCTACACATGTGATCTTAATTATCTAAGTTCAACGCAATAAAATGTATGTTTGACATGTGAAAGTGTTGTAAGCAAGTTAACAGTAGTATAATAGGCTACATCAGTCCAATCTTCTGCTAATCTAAAAGCCATGTCTTTTGTGAGCCCTTCATGAGCTTATGTCTTTGGTGAACCTTTCATGAGCTTATTCTAACGAGTTATGAAGTGAAGCTTGATCCTTAGAGCTATCCATGTTCATATCATACTTCTACACATGTGATCTCAATTATCTAAGTTCAACGCAATAAAATGTATGTTTGACATGTGAAAGTGTTGTAAGCAAGTTAACAGTAGTATAATAGGCTATATCAGTCCAATCTTCTGCTAATCTAAAAGCCATGTCTTTTGTGAGCCCTTCCTGAGCTTATGTCTTTGGTGAACCTTTCATGAGCTTATTCTAACGAGTTATGAAGTGGAGATTGATCCTTAGAGCTATCCATGTTCATATCATACTTCTACACATGTGATCTCAATTAGCTAAGTTCAATGCAATAAAATGTATGTTTAATATGTAAAACTGTGCTAAGCCAACTAACGGCAGTGTAATAGGCTGCATCCAGTCCAATATTCTGCTAATCTAAAAGCCATGTCTTTTGTGAGCCCTTCGTGAGCTTATGTCTTTGATGAACCTTTCATGAGCTTATTTTAACGAGTTATAAAATGAAGCTTGATCCTTAGAGCTATCCATGTTCATATCATACTTCTACACATGTGATCTCAATTAGCTAAGTTCAACGCAATGAAATATTTGTTTAACATGTGAAACTGTGCTAAGCAAGTTAACAGTAGTATAATAGGCTACATCAGTCCAATCTTCTGCTAATATAAAAGCCATGTCTTTTGTGAGCCCTTCATGAGCTTATGTCTTTGGCGAATATTTCATGAGCATATTCTAACGAGTTATGAAGTGAAGCTTTATCCATAGAGCTATCCATGTTCATATCATACTTATACACATGTGATCTCAATTAGCTAAGTTCAACGCAATGAAATGTCTGTTTAACATGTGAAACTGTGCTAAGCCAACTAACGGCAGTGTAATAGGCTGCATCAAGTCCAATATTCTGCTAATCTAAAAGCCATGTCTTTTGTGAGCCCTTCGTGAGCTTATGTCTTTGGTGAACCTTTCATGAGCTTATTTTAACGAGTTATGAAGTGGAGCTTGATCCTAAGAGCTATCCATGTTCATATCATACTTCTACACATGTGATCTCAATTAGCTAAGTTCAACGCAATGAAATGTCTGTTTAACATGTAAAAGTGTGCTAAGCCAACTAACGGCAGTGTAATAGGTTGCATCTAGTCCAATCTTCTGCTATTATAAAAGCCATGTCTTTTGTGACCCATTCATGAGCTTATGTTTTTGGCAAATCTCTCATGAGCTTATTCTAACGAGTTATGAAGTGAAGCTTTATCCGTAGAGCTATCCATGTTCATATCATACTTCTACACATGTGATCTCAATTAGCTAAGTTCAACGCAATGAAATGTCTGTTTGACATGTGAAACTGTGCTAAGCCAACTAACGGCAGTGTAATAGGTTGCATCCAGTCCAATCTTCTGCTAATCTAAAAGCCTTGTAATTTTTGAGGTCTTCATGAGCTTATGTCTTTGGTGAACCTTGAATGAGATTATTCAAACGAGTTATGAACTGGAGCTTGATCCTTAGAGCTATCCATGTTCATATCATACTTCTACACATGTGATCTCAATTAGCTAAGTTCAACGCAATGAAATGTAAGTTTGAAATGAGAAAGTGTGCTAAGCCAACTAACGGCAGTGTAATAGGTTGCATCTAGTCAATTCTTCTGCTAATATAAAAGCCATGTCTTTTGTGAGCCCTTCCTGAGCTTATGTCTTTGGCAAATCTCTCATGAGCTTATTCTAACGAGTTATGAAGTGAAGCTTTATCCGTAGAGCTATCCATGTTCATATCATACTTATACACATGTGATCTCAATTAGCTAAGTTCAACGCAATGAAATGTCTGTTTGACATGTGAAAGTGTGCTAAGCCAGTTAACAGCAGTGTAATAGGTTGCATCCAGTCCAATCTTCTGCTAATCTAAAAGCCTTGTCATTTTTGAGCCCTTCATGAGCTTATGTCTTTGGCAAACCTTGAATGAGCTTATTCTAACGAGTTATGAAATGAAGCTTGATCCTTAGAGCTATCCATGTTCATATCATACTTCTACACATGTGATCTCAATTAGCTAAGTTCAACGCAATGAAATGTCTGTTTAACATGTGAAACTGTGCTAAGCCAACTAACGGCAGTGTAATAGGCTGCATCAAGTCCAATATTCTGCTAATCTAAAAGCCATGTCTTTTGTGAGCCCTTCGTGAGCTTATGTCTTTGGTGAACCTTTCATGAGCTTATTTTAACGAGTTATGAAGTGGAGCTTGATCCTAAGAGCTATCCATGTTCATATCATACTTCTACACATGTGATCTCAATTAGCTAAGTTCAACGCAATGAAATGTCTGTTTAACATGTAAAAGTGTGCTAAGCCAACTAACGGCAGTGTAATAGGTTGCATCTAGTCCAATCTTCTGCTATTATAAAAGCCATGTCTTTTGTGACCCATTCATGAGCTTATGTTTTTGGCAAATCTCTCATGAGCTTATTCTAACGAGTTATGAAGTGAAGCTTTATCCGTAGAGCTATCCATGTTCATATCATACTTCTACACATGTGATCTCAATTAGCTAAGTTCAACGCAATGAAATGTCTGTTTGACATGTGAAACTGTGCTAAGCCAACTAACGGCAGTGTAATAGGTTGCATCCAGTCCAATCTTCTGCTAATCTAAAAGCCTTGTAATTTTTGAGGTCTTCATGAGCTTATGTCTTTGGTGAACCTTGAATGATATTATTCTAACGAGTTATGAACTGGAGCTTGATCCTTAGAGCTATCCATGTTCATATCATACTTCTACACATGTGATCTCAATTAGCTAAGTTCAACGCAATGAAATGTCAGTTTGAAATGAGAAAGTGTGCTAAGCCAACTAACGGCAGTGTAATAGGTTGCATCTAGTCAATTCTTCTGCTAATATAAAAGCCATGTCTTTTGTGAGCCCTTCCTGAGCTTATGTCTTTGGCAAATCTCTCATGAGCTTATTCTAACGAGTTATGAAGTGAAGCTTTATCCGTAGAGCTATCCATGTTCATATCATACTTATACACATGTGATCTCAATTAGCTAAGTTCAACGCAATGAAATGTCTGTTTGACATGTGAAAGTGTGCTAAGCCAGTTAACAGCAGTGTAATAGGTTGCATCCAGTCCAATCTTCTGCTAATCTAAAAGCCTTGTCATTTTTGAGCCCTTCATGAGCTTATGTCTTTGGCAAATCTCTCATGAGCTTATTCTAACGAGTTATGAAGTGAAGCTTTATCCGTAGAGCTATCCATGTTCATATCATACTTCTACACATGTGATCTCAATTATCTAAGTTCAACGCAATAAAATGTATGTTTGACATGTGAAAGTGTTGTAAGCAAGTTAACAGCAGTATAATAGGCTACATCAGTCCAATCTTCTGGTAATCTAAAAGCCATGTCTTTTGTGAGCCCTTTATGAGCTTATGTCTTTGGTGAACCTTTCATGAGCTTATTCTAACGAGTTATGAAGTGGAGCTTGATCCTTAGAGCTATCCATGTTCATATCATACTTCTACACATGTGATCTCAATTAGCTAAGTTCAACGCAATGAAATGTTAGTTTGAAATGAGAAAGTGTGCTAAGCCAACTAATGGTGGTGTAATAGGTGGAATCCAGTCCAATCTTCTGCTAATATAAAAGCCATGTCTTTTGTGAGCCCTTCATGAGCTTATTCTAACGAGTTATGAAGTGAAGCTTTATCCATAGAGCTATCCATGTTCATATCATACTTATACACATGTGATCTCAATTAGCTAAGTTCAACGCAATGAAATGTCTGTTTAACATGTGAAACTGTGCTAAGCCCACTAACGGCAGTGTAATAGGCTGCATCCAGTCCAATATTCTGCTAATCTAAAAGCCATGTCTTTTGTGAGCCCTTCGTGAGCTTATGTCTTTGGTGAACCTTTCATGAGCTTATTTTAACGAGTTATGAAGTGGAGCTTGATCCTAAGAGCTATCCATGTTCATATCATACTTCTACACATGTGATCTCAATTAGCTAAGTTCAACGCAATGAAATGTCTGTTTGACATGTGAAACTGTGCTAAGCCAACTAACGGCAGTGTAATAGGTTGCATCCAGTCCAATCTTCTGCTAATCTAAAAGCCTTGTAATTTTTGAGCTCTTCATGAGCTTATGTCTTTGGTGAACCTTGAATGAGATTATTCTAACGAGTTATGAACTGGAGCTTGATCCTTAGAGCTATCCATGTTCATATCATACTTCTACACATGTGATCTCAATTAGCTAAGTTCAACGCAATGAAATGTCTGTTTGACATGTGAAACTGTGCTAAACCAACTAACGGCAGTGTAATAGGTTGCATTCAGTCCAATCTTCTGCTAATCTAAAAGCCTTGTCGTTTTTGAGCTCTTCATGAGCTTATGTCTTTGGTAAACCTTGAATGAGCTTATTCTAACGAGTTATGAAATGAAGCTTGATCCTTAGAGCTGTCCATGTTCATATCATACTTCTACACATGTGATCTCAATTAGCTAAGTTCAACGCAATGAAATGTCAGTTTGAAATGAGAAAGTGTGCTAAGCCAACTAACGGCGGTGTAAGAGGTTGCATCTAGTCCAATCTTCTGCTAATATAAAAGCCATGTCTTTTGTGAACCCTTCATGAGCTTATGTCTTTGGTGAACCTTTCATGAGCTTATTCTAATGAGTTATGAAGTAGAGTTTGATCCTTAGAGCTATCCATGTTCATATCATACTTCTACACATGTGATCTCAATTAGCTAAGTTCAACGCAATGAAATGTCTGTTTAACATGTGAAACTGTGCTAAGCCAACTAACGGCAGTGTAATAGGTTGCATCCAGTCCAATCTTCTGCTAATATAAAAGCCATGTCTTTTGTGAGCCCTTCATGAGCTTATGTCTTTGGCAAATCTCTCATGAGCTTATTCTAACGAGTTATGAAGTGAAGCTTTATCCGTAGAGCTATCCATGTTCATATCATACTTATACACATGTGATCTCAATTAGCTAAGTTCAACGCAATGAAATGTCTGTTTGACATGTGAAAGTGCGCTAAGCCAACTAACGGCAGTGTAATAGGTTGCATCCAGTCCAATCTTCTGCTAATCTAAAAGCCTTGTCATTTTTGAGCCCTTCATGAGCTTATGTCTTTGGTAAACCTTGAATGAGCTTATTCTAACGAGTTATGAAATGAAGCTTGATCCTTAGAGCTATCCATGTCCATATCATACTTCTACACATGTGATCTCAATTATCTAAGTTCAACGCAATAAAATGTATGTTTGACATGTGAAAGTGTTGTAAGCAAGTTAACAGCAGTATAATAGGCTACATCAGTCCAATCTTCTGGTAATCTAAAAGCCATGTCTTTTGTGAGCCCTTTATGAGCTTATGTCTTTGGTGAACCTTTCATGAGCTTATTCTAACGAGTTATGAAGTGGAGCTTGATCCTTAGAGCTATCCATGTTCATATCATACTTCTACACATGTGATCTCAATTATCTAAGTTCAACGCAATGAAATGTCTGTTTAACAAGTGAAACTGTGCTAAGCCAACTAACGGCAGTGTAATAGGTTGCATCCAGTCCAATCTTCTGCTAATATAAAAGCCATGTCTTTTGTGATCCCTTCATGAGCTTATGTCTTTGGCAAATCTCTCATGAGCTTATTATAACGAGTTATGAAGTTAAGCTTTATCCGTAGAGCTATCCATGTTCATATCATACTTATACATATGTGATCTCAATTAGCTAAGTTCAACGCAATGAAATGTCTGTTTAACATGTGAAACTGTGCTAAGCCAACTAACGGCAGTGTAATAGGCTGCATCCAGTCCAATATTCTGCTAATCTAAAAGCCATGTCTTTTGTGAGCCCTTCGTGAGCTTATGTCTTTGGTGAACCTTTCATGAGCTTATTTTAACGAGTTATGAAGTGGAGCTTGATCCTAAGAGCTATCCATGTTCATATCATACTTCTACACATGTGATCTCAATTAGCTAAGTTCAACGCAATGAAATGTCTGTTTAACAAGTGAAACTGTGCTAAGCCAACTAACGGCAGTGTAATAGGTTGCATCCAGTCCAATCTTCTGCTAATATAAAAGCCATGTCTTTTGTGATCCCTTCATGAGCTTATGTCTTTGGCAAATCTCTCATGAGCTTATTATAACGAGTTATGAAGTTAAGCTTTATCCGTAGAGCTATCCATGTTCATATCATACTTATACATATGTGATCTCAATTAGCTAAGTTCAACGCAATGAAATGTCTGTTTGACATGTGAAAGTGCGCTAAGCCAACTAACGGCAGTGTAATAGGTTGCATCCAGTCCAATCTTCTGCTAATCTAAAAGCCTTGTCATTTTTGAGCCCTTCATGAGCTTATGTCTTTGGTAAACCTTGAATGAGCTTATTCTAAAGAGTTATGAAATGAAGCTTGATCCTTAGAGCTATCCATGTCCATATCATACTTCTACACATGTGATCTCAATTATCTAAGTTCAACGCAATAAAATGTATGTTTGACATGTGAAAGTGTTGTAAGCAAGTTAACAGCAGTATAATAGGCTACATCAGTCCAATCTTCTGGTAATCTAAAAGCCATGTCTTTTGTGAGCCCTTTATGAGCTTATGTCTTTGGTGAACCTTTCATGAGCTTATTCTAACGAGTTATGAAGTGGAGCTTGATCCTTAGAGCTATCCATGTTCATATCATACTTCTACACATGTGATCTCAATTATCTAAGTTCAACGCAATGAAATGTTAGTTTGAAATGAGAAAGTGTGCTAAGCCAACTAATGGTGGTGTAATAGGTGGAATCCAGTCCAATCTTCTGCTAATATAAAAGCCATGTCTTTTGTGAGCCCTTCATGAGCTTATGTCTTTGGCGAATCTTTCATGAGCTTATTCTAACGAGTTATGAAGTGAAGCTTTATCCATAGAGCTATCCATGTTCATATCATACTTATACACATGTGATCTCAATTAGCTAAGTTCAACGCAATGAAATGTCTGTTTAACATGTGAAACTGTGCTAAGCCAACTAACGGCAGTGTAATAGGCTGCATCCAGTCCAATATTCTGCTAATCTAAAAGCCATGTCTTTTGTGAGCCCTTCGTGAGCTTATGTCTTTGGTGAACCTTTCATGAGCTTATTTTAACGAGTTATGAAGTGGAGCTTGATCCTAAGAGCTATCCATGTTCATATCATACTTCTACACATGTGATCTCAATTAGCTAAGTTCAACGCAATGAAATGTCTGTTTAACAAGTGAAACTGTGCTAAGCCAACTAACGGCAGTGTAATAGGTTGCATCCAGTCCAATCTTCTGCTAATATAAAAGCCATGTCTTTTGTGATCCCTTCATGAGCTTATGTCTTTGGCAAATCTCTCATGAGCTTATTATAACGAGTTATGAAGTTAAGCTTTATCCGTAGAGCTATCCATGTTCATATCATACTTATACATATGTGATCTCAATTAGCTAAGTTCAACGCAATGAAATGTCTGTTTAACATGTGAAACTGTGCTAAGCCAACTAACGGCAGTGTAATAGGCTGCATCCAGTCCAATATTCTGCTAATCTAAAAGCCATGTCTTTTGTGAGCCCTTCGTGAGCTTATGTCTTTGGTGAACCTTTCATGAGCTTATTATAACGAGTTATGAAGTTAAGCTTTATCCGTAGAGCTATCCATGTTCATATCATACTTATACATATGTGATCTCAATTAGCTAAGTTCAACGCAATGAAATGTCTGTTTGACATGTGAAAGTGCGCTAAGCCAACTAACGGCAGTGTAATAGGTTGCATCCAGTCCAATCTTCTGCTAATCTAAAAGCCTTGTCATTTTTGAGCCCTTCATGAGCTTATGTCTTTGGTAAACCTTGAATGAGCTTATTCTAACGAGTTATGAAATGAAGCTTGATCCTTAGAGCTATCCATGTTCATATCATACTTCTACACATGTGATCTCAATTATCTAAGTTCAACGCAATAAAATGTATGTTTGACATGTGAAAGTGTTGTAAGCAAGTTAACAGTAGTATAATAGGCTACATCAGTCCAATCTTCTGCTAATCTAAAAGCCATGTCTTTTGTGAGCCCTTCATGAGCTTATGTCTTTGGTGAACCTTTCATGAGCTTATTCTAACGAGTTATGAAGTGGAGCTTGATCCTTAGAGCTATCCATGTTCATATCATACTTCTACACATGTGATCTCAATTATCTAAGTTCAACGCAATGAAATGTTAGTTTGAAATGAGAAAGTGTGCTAAGCCAACTAATGGTGGTGTAATAGGTGGAATCCAGTCCAATCTTCTGCTAATATAAAAGCCATGTCTTTTGTGAGCCCTTCATGAGCTTATGTCTTTGGCGAATCTTTCATGAGCTTATTCTAACGAGTTATGAAGTGAAGCTTTATCCATAGAGCTATCCATGTTCATATCATACTTATACACATGTGATCTCAATTAGCTAAGTTCAACGCAATGAAATGTCTGTTTAACATGTGAAACTGTGCTAAGCCAACTAACGGCAGTGTAATAGGCTGCATCCAGTCCAATATTCTGCTAATCTAAAAGCCATTTCTTTTGTGAGCCCTTCGTGAGCTTATGTCTTTGGTGAACCTTTCATGAGCTTATTTTAACGAGTTATGAAGTGGAGCTTGATCCTAAGAGCTATCCATGTTCATATCATACTTCTACACATGTGATCTCAATTAGCTAAGTTCAACGCAATGAAATGTCTGTTTAACAAGTGAAACTGTGCTAAGCCAACTAACGGCAGTGTAATAGGTTGCATCCAGTCCAATCTTCTGCTAATATAAAAGCCATGTCTTTTGTGATCCCTTCATGAGCTTATGTCTTTGGCAAATCTCTCATGAGCTTATTATAACGAGTTATGAAGTTAAGCTTTATCCGTAGAGCTATCCATGTTCATATCATACTTATACATATGTGATCTCAATTAGCTAAGTTCAACGCAATGAAATGTCTGTTTGACATGTGAAAGTGCGCTAAGCCAACTAACGGCAGTGTAATAGGTTGCATCCAGTCCAATCTTCTGCTAATCTAAAAGCCTTGTCATTTTTGAGCCCTTCATGAGCTTATGTCTTTGGTAAACCTTGAATGAGCTTATTCTAACGAGTTATGAAATGAAGCTTGATCCTTAGAGCTATCCATGTTCATATCATACTTCTACACATGTGATCTCAATTATCTAAGTTCAACGCAATAAAATGTATGTTTGACATGTGAAAGTGTTGTAAGCAAGTTAACAGTAGTATAATAGGCTACATCAGTCCAATCTTCTGCTAATCTAAAAGCCATGTCTTTTGTGAGCCCTTCATGAGCTTATGTCTTTGGTGAACCTTTCATGAGCTTATTCTAACGAGTTATGAAGTGGAGCTTGATCCTTAGAGCTATCCATGTTCATATCATACTTCTACACATGTGATCTCAATTATCTAAGTTCAACGCAATAAAATGTATGTTTAACATGTAAAACTGTGCTAAGCCAACTAACGGCAGTGTAATAGGCTGCATCTAGTCCAATATTCTGCTAATCTAAAAGCCATGTCTTTTGTGAGCCCTTCGTGAGCTTATGTCTTTGGTGAACCTTTCATGAGCTTATTTTAACGAGTTATGAAATGAAGCTTGATCCTTAGAGCTATCCATGTTCATATCATACTTCTACACATGTGATCTCAATTAGCTAAGTTCAACGCAATGAAATATCTGTTTAACATGTGAAACTATGCTAAGCAAGTTAACAGTAGTATAATTGGCTACATCAGTCCAATCTTCTGCTAATATAAAAGCCATGTCTTTTGTGAGCCCTTCATGAGCTTATGTCTTTGTAGAATCTTTCATGAGCATATTCTAACGAGTTATGAAGTGAAGCTTTATCCATAGAGCTATCCATGTTCATATCATACTTATACACATGTGATCTCAATTAGCTAAGTTCAACGCAATGAAATGTCTATTTAACATGTGAAACTGTGCTAAGCCAACTAACGGCAGTGTAATAGGCTGCATCCAGTCCAATATTCTGCTAATCTAAAAGCCATGTCTTTTGTGAGCCCTTCGTGAGCTTATGTCTTTGGTGAACCTTTCATGAGCTTATTTTAACGAGTTATGAAGTGGAGCTTGATCCTAAGAGCTATCCATGTTCATATCATACTTCTACACATGTGATCTCAATTAGCTAAGTTCAACGCAATGAAATATTTGTTTAACATGTAAAAGTGTGCTAAGCCAGTTAATAGCAGTGTAATAGGTTGCATCTAGTCCAATCTTCTGCTAATATAAAAGCCATGTCTTTTGTGAGCTCTTCATGAGCTTATGACTTTGGCAAATCTCTCATGAGCTTATTCTAACGAGTTATGAAGTGAAGCTTTATCCGTAGAGCTATCCATGTTCATATCATACTTCTACACATGTGATCTCAATTAGCTAAGTTCAACGCAATGAAATGTCTGTTTGACATGTGAAACTGTGCTAAGCCAACTAACGGCAGTGTAATAGGTTGCATCCAGTCCAATCTTCTGCTAATCTAAAAGCCTTGTAATTTTTGAGCTCTTCATGAGCTTATGTCTTTGGTGAACCTTGAATGAGATTATTCTAACGAGTTATGAACTGGAGCTTGATCCTTAGAGCTATCCATGTTCATATCATACTACTACACATGTGATCTCAATTAGCTAAGTTCAACGCAATGAAATGTCTGTTTGACATGTGAAACTGTGCTAAACCAACTAACGGCAGTGTAATAGGTTGCATCCAGTCCAATCTTCTGCTAATCTAAAAGCCTTGTCGTTTTTGAGCTCTTCATGAGCTTATGTCTTTGGTAAACCTTGAATGAGCTTATTCTAACGAGTTATGAAATGAACCTTGATCCTTAGAGCTATCCATGTTCATATCATACTTCTACACATGTGATCTCAATTAGCTAAGTTCAACGCAATGAAATATCTGTTTAACATGTGAAACTATGCTAAGCAAGTTAACAGTAGTATAATTGGCTACATCAGTCCAATCTTCTGCTAATATAAAAGCCATGTCTTTTGTGAACCCTTCATGAGCTTATGTCTTTGGCAAATCTCTCATGAGCTTATTCTAACGAGTTATGAAGTGAAGCTTTATCCGTAGAGCTATCCATGTTCATATCATACTTATACACATGTGATCTCAATTAGCTAAGTTCAACGCAATGAAATGTCTGTTTGACATGTGAAAGTGCGCTAAGCCAACTAACGGCAGTGTAATAGGTTGCATCCAGTCCAATCTTCTGCTAATCTAAAAGCCTTATCATTTTTGAGCCCTTCATGAGCTTATGTGTTTGGTAAACCTTGAATGAGCTTATTCTAACGAGTTATGAAATGAAGCTTGATCCTTAGAGCTATCCATGTCCATATCATACTTCTACACATGTGATCTCAATTATCTAAGTGCAACGCAATAAAATGTATGTTTGACATGTGAAAGTGTTGTAAGCAAGTTAACAGCAGTATAATTGGCTACATCAGTCCAATCTTCTGGTAATCTAAAAGCCATGTCTTTTGTGAGCCCTTTATGAGCTTATGTCTTTGGTGAACCTTTCATGAGCTTATTCTAACGAGTTATGAAGTGGAGCTTGATCCTTAGAGCTATCCATGTTCATATCATACTTCTACACATGTGATCTCAATTAGCTAAGTTCAACGCAATGAAATGTTAGTTTAAAATGAGAAAGTGTGCTAAGCCAACTAATGGTGGTGTAATAGGTGGAATCCAGTCCAATCTTCTGCTAATATAAAAGCCATGTCTTTTGTGAGCCCTTCATGAGCTTATGTCTTTGGCGAATCTTTCATGAGCTTATTCTAACGAGTTATGAAGTGAAGCTTTATCCATAGAGCTATCCATGTTCATATCATACTTATACACATGTGATCTCAATTAGCTAAGTTCAACGCAATGAAATGTCTGTTTAACATGTGAAACTGTGCTAAGCCAACTAACGGCAATGTAATAGGCTGCATCCAGTCCAATATTCTGCTAATATAAAAGCAATGTCTTTTGTGAGCCCTTCGTGAGCTTATGTCTTTGGCAAATCTCTCATGAGCTTATTCTAACGAGTTATGAAGTTAAGCTTGATCCGTAGAGCTATCCATGTTCATATTATACTTCTACACATGTGATCTCAATTAGCTAAGTTCAACGCAATGAAATGTCTGATTAACATGTGAAAGTGCGCTAAGCCAGTTAACAGCAGTGTAATAGGTTGCATCCAGTCCAATCTTCTGCTAATCTAAAAGCCATGTCTTTTGTGAGCCCTTCGTGAGCTTATGTCTTTGGTGAACCTTTCATGAGCTTATTCTAACGAGTTATGAAATGAAGCTTGATCCTTAGAGCTATCCATGTTCATATCATACTTCTACACATGTGATCTCAATTAGCTAAGTTCAACGCAATGAAATATCTGTTTAACATGTGAAACTATGCTAAGCAAGTTAACAGTAGTATAATTGGCTACATCAGTCCAATCTTCTGCTAATATAAAAGCCATGTCTTTTGTGAGCCCTTCATGAGCTTATGTCTTTGGAGAATCTTTCATGAGCATATTCTAACGAGTTATGAAGTGAAGTTTTATCCATAGAGCTATCCATGTTCATATCATACTTATACACATGTGATCTCAATTAGCTAAGTTCAACGCAATGAAATGTCTGTTTAACATGTGAAACTGTGCTAAGCCAACTAACGGCAGTGTAATAGGTTGCATCCAGTCCAATATTCTGCTAATCTAAAAGCCATGTCTTTTGTGAGCCCTTCGTGAGCTTATGTCTTTGGTGAACCTTTCATGAGCTTATTCTAATGAGTTATGAAGTAGAGTTTGATCCTTAGAGCTATCCATGTTCATATCATACTTCTACACATGTGATCTCAATTAGCTAAGTTCAACGCAATGAAATATCTGTTTAACATGTGAAACTATGCTAAGCAAGTTAACAGTAGTATAATTGGCTACATCAGTCCAATCTTCTGCTAATATAAAAGCCATGTCTTTTGTGAGCCCTTCATGAGCTTATGTCTTTGGAGAATCTTTCATGAGCATATTCTAACGAGTTATGAAGTGAAGCTTTATCCATAGAGCTATCCATGTTCATATCATACTTATACACATGTGATCTCAATTAGCTAAGTTCAACGCAATGAAATGTCTATTTAACATGTGAAACTGTGCTAAGCCAACTAACGGCAGTGTAATAGGCTGCATCCAGTCCAATATTCTGCTAATCTAAAAGCCATGTCTTTTGTGAGCCCTTCGTGAGCTTATGTCTTTGGTGAACCTTTCATGAGCTTATTTTAACGAGTTATGAAGTGGAGCTTGATCCTAAGAGCTATCCATGTTCATATCATACTTCTACACATGTGATCTCAATTAGCTAAGTTCAACGCAATGAAATATTTGTTTAACATGTAAAAGTGTGCTAAGCCAGTTAATAGCAGTGTAATAGGTTGCATCTAGTCCAATCTTCTGCTAATATGAAAGCCATGTCTTTTGTGAGCTCTTCATGAGCTTATGACTTTGGCAAATCTCTCATGAGCTTATTCTAACGAGTTATGAAGTGAAGCTTTATCCGTAGAGCTATCCATGTTCATATCATACTTCTACACATGTGATCTCAATTAGCTAAGTTCAACGCAATGAAATGTCTGTTTGACAAGTGAAACTGTGCTAAGCCAACTAACGGCAGTGTAATAGGTTGCATCCAGTCCAATCTTCTGCTAATATAAAAGCCATGTCTTTTGTGATCCCTTCATGAGCTTATGTCTTTGGCAAATCTCTCATGAGCTTATTCTAACGAGTTATGAAGTTAAGCTTTATCCGTAGAGCTATCCATGTTCATATCATACTTATACATATGTGATCTCAATTAGCTAAGTTCAACGCAATGAAATGTCTGTTTGACATGTGAAAGTGCGCTAAGCCAACTAACGGCAGTGTAATAGGTTGCATCCAGTCCAATCTTCTGCTAATCTAAAAGCCTTGTCATTTTTGAGCCCTTCATGAGCTTATGTCTTTGGTAAACCTTGAATGAGCTTATTCTAACGAGTTATGAAATGAAGCTTGATCCTTAGAGCTATCCATGTTCATATCATACTTCTACACATGTGATCTCAATTATCTAAGTTCAACGTAATAAAATGTATGTTTGACATGTGAAAGTGTTGTAAGCAAGTTAACAGTAGTATAATAGGCTACATCAGTCCAATCTTCTGCTAATCTAAAAGCCATGTCTTTTGTGAGCCCTTCATGAGCTTATGTCTTTGGTGAACCTTTCATGAGCTTATTCTAACGAGTTATGAAGTGGAGCTTGATCCTTAGAGCTATCCATGTTCATATCATACTTCTACACATGTGATCTCAATTAGCTAAGTTCAACGCAATAAAATGTATGTTTAACATGTAAAACTGTGCTAAGCCAACTAACGGCAGTGTAATAGGCTGCATCCAGTCCAATATTCTGCTAATCTAAAAGCCATGTCTTTTGTGAGCCCTTCGTGAGCTTATGTCTTTGGTGAACCTTTCATGAGCTTATTTTAACGAGTTATGAAATGAAGCTTGATCCTTAGAGCTATCCATGTTCATATCATACTTCTACACATGTGATCTCAATTAGCTAAGTTCAACGCAATGAAATATCTGTTTAACATGTGAAACTATGCTAAGCAAGTTAACAGTAGTATAATTGGCTACATCACTCCAATCTTCTGCTAATATAAAAGCCATGTCTTTTGTGAGCCCTTCATGAGCTTTTGTCTTTGGAGAATCTTTCATGAGCATATTCTAACGAGTTATGAAGTGAAGCTTTATCCATAGAGCTATCCATGTTCATATCATACTTATACACATGTGATCTCAATTAGCTAAGTTCAACGCAATGAAATGTCTATTTAACATGTGAAACTGTGCTAAGCCAACTAACGGCAGTGTAATAGGCTGCATCCAGTCCAATATTCTGCTAATGTAAAAGCCATGTCTTTTGTGAGCCCTTCGTGAGCTTATGTCTTTGGTGAACCTTTCATGAGCTTATTTTAACGAGTTATGAAGTGGAGCTTGATCCTAAGAGCTATCCATGTTCATATCATACTTCTACACATGTGATCTCAATTAGCTAAGTTCAACGCAATGAAATATCTGTTTAACATGTAAAAGTGTGCTAAGCCAGTTAATAGCAGTGTAATAGGTTGCATCTAGTCCAATCTTCTGCTAATATAAAAGCCATGTCTTTTGTGAGCTCTTCATTAGCTTATGACTTTGGTAAATCTCTCATGAGCTTATTCTAACGAGTTATGAAGTGAAGCTTTATCCGTAGAGCTATCCATGTTCATATCATACTTCTACACATGTGATCTCAATTAGCTAAGTTCAACGCAATGAAATGTCTGTTTGACATGTGAAACTGTGCTAAGCCAACTAACGGCAGTGTAATAGGTTGCATCCAGTCCAATATTCTGCTAATCTAAAAGCCATGTCTTTTGTGAGCCCTTCGTGAGCTTATGTCTTTGGTGAACCTTTCATGAGCTTATTTTAACGAGTTATGAAGTGGAGCTTGATCCTAAGAGCTATCCATGTTCATATCATACTTCTACACATGTGATCTCAATTAGCTAAGTTCAACGCAATGAAATATTTGTTTAACATGTAAAAGTGTGCTAAGCCAGTTAATAGCAGTGTAATAGGTTGCATCTAGTCCAATCTTCTGCTAATATGAAAGCCATGTCTTTTGTGAGCTCTTCATGAGCTTATGACTTTGGCAAATCTCTCATGAGCTTATTCTAACGAGTTATGAAGTGAAGCTTTATCCGTAGAGCTATCCATGTTCATATCATACTTCTACACATGTGATCTCAATTAGCTAAGTTCAACGCAATGAAATGTCTGTTTGACAAGTGAAACTGTGCTAAGCCAACTAACGGCAGTGTAATAGGTTGCATCCAGTCCAATCTTCTGCTAATATAAAAGCCATGTCTTTTGTGATCCCTTCATGAGCTTATGTCTTTGGCAAATCTCTCATGAGCTTATTCTAACGAGTTATGAAGTTAAGCTTTATCCGTAGAGCTATCCATGTTCATATCATACTTATACATATGTGATCTCAATTAGCTAAGTTCAACGCAATGAAATGTCTGTTTGACATGTGAAAGTGCGCTAAGCCAACTAACGGCAGTGTAATAGGTTGCATCCAGTCCAATCTTCTGCTAATCTAAAAGCCTTGTCATTTTTGAGCCCTTCATGAGCTTATGTCTTTGGTAAACCTTGAATGAGCTTATTCTAACGAGTTATGAAATGAAGCTTGATCCTTAGAGCTATCCATGTTCATATCATACTTCTACACATGTGATCTCAATTATCTAAGTTCAACGTAATAAAATGTATGTTTGACATGTGAAAGTGTTGTAAGCAAGTTAACAGTAGTATAATAGGCTACATCAGTCCAATCTTCTGCTAATCTAAAAGCCATGTCTTTTGTGAGCCCTTCATGAGCTTATGTCTTTGGTGAACCTTTCATGAGCTTATTCTAACGAGTTATGAAGTGGAGCTTGATCCTTAGAGCTATCCATGTTCATATCATACTTCTACACATGTGATCTCAATTAGCTAAGTTCAACGCAATAAAATGTATGTTTAACATGTAAAACTGTGCTAAGCCAACTAACGGCAGTGTAATAGGCTGCATCCAGTCCAATATTCTGCTAATCTAAAAGCCATGTCTTTTGTGAGCCCTTCGTGAGCTTATGTCTTTGGTGAACCTTTCATGAGCTTATTTTAACGAGTTATGAAATGAAGCTTGATCCTTAGAGCTATCCATGTTCATATCATACTTCTACACATGTGATCTCAATTAGCTAAGTTCAACGCAATGAAATATCTGTTTAACATGTGAAACTATGCTAAGCAAGTTAACAGTAGTATAATTGGCTACATCAGTCCAATCTTCTGCTAATATAAAAGCCATGTCTTTTGTGAGCCCTTCATGAGCTTATGTCTTTGGAGAATCTTTCATGAGCATATTCTAACGAGTTATGAAGTGAAGCTTTATCCATAGAGCTATCCATGTTCATATCATACTTATACACATGTGATCTCAATTAGCTAAGTTCAACGCAATGAAATGTCTATTTAACATGTGAAACTGTGCTAAGCCAACTAACGGCAGTGTAATAGGCTGCATCCAGTCCAATATTCTGCTAATGTAAAAGCCATGTCTTTTGTGAGCCCTTCGTGAGCTTATGTCTTTGGTGAACCTTTCATGAGCTTATTTTAACGAGTTATGAAGTGGAGCTTGATCCTAAGAGCTATCCATGTTCATATCATACTTCTACACATGTGATCTCAATTAGCTAAGTTCAACGCAATGAAATATTTGTTTAACATGTAAAAGTGTGCTAAGCCAGTTAATAGCAGTGTAATAGGTTGCATCTAGTCCAATCTTCTGCTAATATAAAAGCCATGTCTTTTGTGAGCTCTTCATTAGCTTATGACTTTGGTAAATCTCTCATGAGCTTATTCTAACGAGTTATGAAGTGAAGCTTTATCCGTAGAGCTATCCATGTTCATATCATACTTCTACACATGTGATCTCAATTAGCTAAGTTCAACGCAATGAAATGTCTGTTTGACATGTGAAACTGTGCTAAGCCAACTAACGGCAGTGTAATAGGTTGCATCCAGTCCAATCTTCTGCTAATCTAAAAGCCTTGTAATTTTTGAGCTCTTCATGAGCTTATGTCTTTGGTGAACCTTGAATGAGATTATTCTAACGAGTTATGAACTGGAGCTTGATCCTTAGAGCTATCCATGTTCATATCATACTACTACACATGTGATCTCAATTAGCTAAGTTCAACGCAATGAAATGTCTGTTTGACATGTGAAACTGTGCTAAACCAACTAACGGCAGTGTAATAGGTTGCATCCAGTCCAATCTTCTGCTAATCTAAAAGCCTTGTCGTTTTTGAGCTCTTCATGAGCTTATGTCTTTGGTAAACCTTGAATGAGCTTATTCTAACGAGTTATGAAATGAACCTTGATCCTTAGAGCTATCCATGTTCATATCATACTTCTACACATGTGATCTCAATTAGCTAAGTTCAACGCAATGAAATATCTGTTTAACATGTGAAACTATGCTAAGCAAGTTAACAGTAGTATAATTGGCTACATCAGTCCAATCTTCTGCTAATATAAAAGCCATGTCTTTTGTGAACCCTTCATGAGCTTATGTCTTTGGCAAATCTCTCATGAGCTTATTCTAACGAGTTATGAAGTGAAGCTTTATCCGTAGAGCTATCCATGTTCATATCATACTTATACACATGTGATCTCAATTAGCTAAGTTCAACGCAATGAAATGTCTGTTTGACATGTGAAAGTGCGCTAAGCCAACTAACGGCAGTGTAATAGGTTGCATCCAGTCCAATCTTCTGCTAATCTAAAAGCCTTATCATTTTTGAGCCCTTCATGAGCTTATGTGTTTGGTAAACCTTGAATGAGCTTATTCTAACGAGTTATGAAATGAAGCTTGATCCTTAGAGCTATCCATGTCCATATCATACTTCTACACATGTGATCTCAATTATCTAAGTGCAACGCAATAAAATGTATGTTTGACATGTGAAAGTGTTGTAAGCAAGTTAACAGCAGTATAATTGGCTACATCAGTCCAATCTTCTGGTAATCTAAAAGCCATGTCTTTTGTGAGCCCTTTATGAGCTTATGTCTTTGGTGAACCTTTCATGAGCTTATTCTAACGAGTTATGAAGTGGAGCTTGATCCTTAGAGCTATCCATGTTCATATCATACTTCTACACATGTGATCTCAATTAGCTAAGTTCAACGCAATGAAATGTTAGTTTAAAATGAGAAAGTGTGCTAAGCCAACTAATGGTGGTGTAATAGGTGGAATCCAGTCCAATCTTCTGCTAATATAAAAGCCATGTCTTTTGTGAGCCCTTCATGAGCTTATGTCTTTGGCGAATCTTTCATGAGCTTATTCTAACGAGTTATGAAGTGAAGCTTTATCCATAGAGCTATCCATGTTCATATCATACTTATACACATGTGATCTCAATTAGCTAAGTTCAACGCAATGAAATGTCTGTTTAACATGTGAAACTGTGCTAAGCCAACTAACGGCAATGTAATAGGCTGCATCCAGTCCAATATTCTGCTAATATAAAAGCCATGTCTTTTATGAGCCCTTCGTGAGCTTATGTCTTTGGCAAATCTCTCATGAGCTTATTCTAACGAGTTATGAAGTTAAGCTTGATCCGTAGAGCTATCCATGTTCATATTATACTTCTACACATGTGATCTCAATTAGCTAAGTTCAACGCAATGAAATGTCTGATTAACATGTGAAAGTGCGCTAAGCCAGTTAACAGCAGTGTAATAGGTTGCATCCAGTCCAATCTTCTGCTAATCTAAAAGCCATGTCTTTTGTGAGCCCTTCGTGAGCTTATGTCTTTGGTGAACCTTTCATGAGCTTATTCTAACGAGTTATGAAATGAAGCTTGATCCTTAGAGCTATCCATGTTCATATCATACTTCTACACATGTGATCTCAATTAGCTAAGTTCAACGCAATGAAATATCTGTTTAACATGTGAAACTATGCTAAGCAAGTTAACAGTAGTATAATTGGCTACATCAGTCCAATCTTCTGCTAATATAAAAGCCATGTCTTTTGTGAGCCCTTCATGAGCTTATGTCTTTGGAGAATCTTTCATGAGCATATTCTAACGAGTTATGAAGTGAAGCTTTATCCATAGAGCTATCCATGTTCATATCATACTTATACACATGTGATCTCAATTAGCTAAGTTCAACGCAATGAAATGTCTGTTTAACATGTGAAACTGTGCTAAGCCAACTAACGGCAGTGTAATAGGCTGCATCCAGTCCAATATTCTGCTAATCTAAAAGCCATGTCTTTTGTGAGCCCTTCGTGAGCTTATGTCTTTGGTGAACCTTTCATGAGCTTATTCTAATGAGTTATGAAGTAGAGTTTGATACTTAGAGCTATCCATGTTCATATCATACTTCTACACATGTGATCTCAATTAGCTAAGTTCAACGCAATGATATATCTGTTTAACATGTGAAACTATGCTAAGCAAGTTAACAGTAGTATAATTGGCTACATCAGTCCAATCTTCTGCTAATATAAAAGCCATGTCTTTTGTGAGCCCTTCATGAGCTTATGTCTTTGGAGAATCTTTCATGAGCATATTCTAACGAGTTATGAAGTGAAGCTTTATCCATAGAGCTATCCATGTTCATATCATACTTATACACATGTGATCTCAATTAGCTAAGTTCAACGCAATGAAATGTCTATTTAACATGTGAAACTGTGCTAAGCCAACTAACGGCAGTGTAATAGGCTGCATCCAGTCCAATATTCTGCTAATCTAAAAGCCATGTCTTTTGTGAGCCCTTCGTGAGCTTATGTCTTTGGTGAACCTTGCATGAGCTTATTTTAACGAGTTATGAAGTTGAGCTTGATCCTAAGAGCTATCCATGTTCATATCATACTTCTACACATGTGATCTCAATTAGCTAAGTTCAACGCAATGAAATGTCTGTTTAACATGTAAAAGTGTGCTAAGCCAGTTAACAGCAGTGTAATAGGTTGCATCTAGTCCAATCTTCTGCTAA